>CM073128.1:39363781-40850031 GCA_037039145.1 Fundulus diaphanus | reverse complement strand
ACAAGTCAGACAAAAAGCCAGAAGCACCTTTCCCAGAGAGAGGGTGTTGCTGACGGCATGATCCACCAAGTCGGCCATCTCCTTCTTGAAGAGCGCCACGTCTTTGCACTCGTTAGCTCGGGCATGATTCAAAATCAACTCGGCCACCCTCTCACCCTGTAAGACCACACAGCTGAACTCAAGAAAGGTTCTCTCATCTAAGTATAGCTGGTCAATACCTTGTTAACTCTCTAAAGCATTTACCCAGATGAGCGGTAAAGCCTGCAACGGAAAGCTGTCTTCACACCTTGCGTTGGACCAGGATGTTGCCGGGATGCAGATCTCCGTGGACAGTTATCCACAAACACCTGCGGGGAAGACGCATGTGAAGATCGGCTTGATAAAAGTGACGAAGCGCTCTAGATGTGTGGCAATACATCCTCTGAAGCGGAGTGATCTCAGACATTTGTTCGTCTCACCATCTTCAGCAGGGTGTCCACTCCCATCCTCGCTATTCTCTGCTTCACCTCCTGAGGAATCTCGGAGCTCAGGTAGTTCGATATGGGCTCGCTCTCCTGAAACACAAACGCCATCATTTTCCACGCCAGTGCCTCGAATAATAGCTCAGGCGGCAGCCTCTTTCCCCATCAACCACGCGCTCACTTCAAAGGTTTCCACTAAAATGTTCCTGGTGACAAACGGCCGCAACGGAGTTGGGAACTTGATGTTGTCCACGTCGCGGAAGTTTTCCTGGAAACGCTCAATGTTTCAGCCTCAAAACGGAGGTCGATCTGAAACGAACACACGAAAAGCCCAAACAGGTGCAGTGAGGTCATTTCTACGGACGCTGCCGTGGTGCTATTTCTAAATCTGAGGCCTATTGACGAAACTTTATAGAGAAACGAAACCCATTTACATCAGTTTAGTGTAAACTAAACCAGAGCGAGGTTAAAGTACCTGTTTGGTCATCAGCTTCTCGAATTCCTCCACAACTTCACACATGCTGAGCCACTTGAGTCCAGGCAGGCAGTGCAGCAGCCAGCTGCCCGCTTTCATCAGCAGCAAGTCGATCTCCACCTGCCTCCTGACGCCCGGGTGGACCACCTGAAAAGCAGAAGAAACAAATGATCACACCCCCTCCTCTCCCTACAGCAGTAAAGGTACGAGCGATCCGTAGCTCAGGTGAAAGAACCCGTCGACTCAACGCCCATTAGTTGGCCTTCGTCGGCCATTTCTGGGATACAACAAACACGTGGAACAAGCTGCTCTCTGGTCAGATGAGGGCCAAGTGCAATTTTTAGCCAACATGCTAAGGCCTATGTTTGGAGGGAAACGCTGCACATCACCACAAACACAAAATGTCCTGAACAGAGCGTGATGATGTAGGGAGGGTTGGCCTCAGCAGGAGCAGGGATTATGATGTTGGGAGCTGAATACAGGGGGTTGCTGGGGGGGTAAAACAATCTTAGAGGCTGAAAAAGACGATTCTGGGGCGGAGGGTCGCCTTCCAGGACATCAGCCCCGAACATAGGGGAAGAGCTGAGACAGAGTACTGAGTTAGGGGGAATAAATATGAACCATGTCAGTTTAATTTTCAGATTTATGTGTTTAAAAAAAAAAAAAAAAAGGAAAACCACGTGTCATTTCCCGTCACAACGTGGAACCTTTTGTTGATGACTTCTATAAAATCCCAATGGAGGTCTGAGGTTGTGAGGAAACAACCGTCTGCCGCTCACTTTGCTGCTGGTCCAGCTGAATCCAACCCCGCTCTGGGACCACGAAGGACGCTTCTGACCTCTTCTAAAATATGGAAACGTTCTGCGGGGCCCCCTTAGGCATGTTTATGGTGACACTCACCTTGATGGCCACAGGTATCAGGCGCTCCTTCTCGCCGCTGCTCTCCCCAGGCTGCCGATCTGCAGGGCTCCTCTCCTTATAACCCTCGTCCTCCTCTTTCCTGCCCTTCCAGAGCTGCCGCAGAACACCGGCCAGGCCTCCGAGGCCAGGGATCTCCCAGGCCTCCAGCATGTCTTCCCTCTCCATCTCTTCCACGATGGACTGGAAGGAGGCGTCCTCCACCTGCTCCACCCTGGCCCAGCCTCTGTACACCTGGGCGACGCACCCCGAACCCACAGGCTCCTTGCTGTCAAACACCAACACCCTCCTCCAGGCCTCGCCGAAGGCCCTGCGGAGGAACTGCTTGGTGTGGGCCCAGGAGTGAGGGCGCACCCTGACGTGGAGCCGGGAGAAGCGTTCGCAGAACTCCAGAGAGAAGATGTCCCCACTGGCCCAGCTTGATGAAAGTGGGCCCAGAGCTCTCGGTCACCCACAGCAGAGCCTCCAGCCAGTAAGAGGCACAGCGGGTGGACATCAGAGCCAGAGGCGAGAGGAGGAGGAGGGGGCCAAATTTAAAGAGAAGGACCAAAGCACGGAGGCCGAGCCGGAGGAAGAATATCACTTTGTGGACTTGGACTTTGGCAAGGGACTTTCTGTCTGTTGTTCTGGCTGCCGCTTCCTGGCAGCTGGCTGCAAAGGACGAGGCACCGACGGCTCCCCAGCACAGCAGCGTGACCTTGGGCATGTGGCTGAAAATCTGTCCTCTTTTATCCCAGCGTGGCTCCCGGCCCTGCAGGAGCCCGCGTCTGGCAAAGGAGCCCGATCTGTGCAGAGCGCACCGCAGGTTCGCCACGATTCCTCTGGCTCCAAACGCAACCATCGTGGCCATCCTGTCAAGAGTCAGGTTAGCTCCACATTCGCTTATCTGTCCTTTAATATAAATACAAACACGCCAGGACGGACCGAAGCGTGGAAAATATGTCCTCTCCAGCAAACACCCGTCACGGATGTAAATACCCACCTAAAAAAAACCCCACAAAGCTACGGCTGGACTGACACTACCTGGAGCCAAAGCCGCGGATGTTTCGCTGCTCAGACGTTCTTAAGGAGCAGCAGCCGTGGCTTCCTGAAGTGCAAACCCCACGGGCGTGTTTCTCCTCCCACTGTAGACAACAAACTCATTCCACGTTACGGTTGGCAGCGACGTGCAGCCACATTTATCATTCATTTCCACGGAGAAGAGCGCGCTGCCGGGTGAAAACATTACAGCCCGTTTCCGGATGTGACGTTTCGCCGGGAACGTCACGTGACCTTCGATTAAAAGGCTTGTCGTGAAGAGACCTGCTTGTGCTACTGCTGCGTTACAGACAGCAGCCGGCTCAATATCTGTCCGCACACACACCTTGCCCCGAAGTGTTTCTGAACCGTGCGTTTCTGACTGTGCTTTGTTTTTGCCTTGCTTCCCTGCCCTTCCCGCAGAGCCCAGGGCTATTGGCAGTGGCCAGCTTTCAGAACGTGTATCCATGCACTTAATGTTCTTCCTACACGTTGCAAACGGTCCCGCATAAAGTCAGTAGGAGATTGGTTATTTCATCTTATTTTGATACATTTTTACAACACATAACAGCTCTGAAAACATGTTGGCGTTCCCTTAGGGTGCGTTCACACCAAACACAAACAAGGCTAATTTTTCGCCTCGATTGCCTGCTGTTGGTCGCTTGACATTTCGCCTCTCTCTCGCAAACAATCCGCACAGAAAACAAAGCCAATTTCACCCACGCTTGCTTCACTGGGTCATCAAATAGGAGGAGCATCTATACGTTAGTCGGTTTCTCCTGTCAGTAACACTCACCGTGGTGGACATGGATTTTACCGAGCAAGTCACGGTGCTGTATCTGATGTGTCCAAAACCCTTTGGTTTGTTTTTTTTTTGGTCATCTTTAAAAAATGTTTTGGTAATAGAAACATTAAAACAGTGTTAAATGTGGCATTAAAATAAACCTTTAAATATGTCTTCAAGCAATTAAGTTATATTTCACTAAACAATAAATTACGGCATGGCTGCCTGTAGCTTATGGTACATGAAATAACTAAAATAGATTACACTAAATATAGTGTAGCTTTTCATGGTCTAATGCCAGTATTTCAGGGAATGTTTTATATATATATATATATATATATATATATATATATAGCTCTGCTGCTTAATATGAATATAAATGTATTTTCATAGAGAGTAGGAAAACAAGACAAAAAACTTCACCAAAATTAAATGTAAAAATCTTCAGCATATCATAAAAAGCTGTTTAAGCTTCAACCTTTTGTGTTTTGTTGGAGACCAATTAGTTCTCAAATTCTGTTTGAACTAAGAAGGAGGAGAAGAAGAAGAAGATGAAGAAGAAGAACTTTTAGCTTAGTTGGTGTGTATTTACCCAAATACTGAAATTCTCCAAAGATTTACTGATAACTGAAGATAATAGTTATATATAATAGTTAGTGAACACACATAAATGACTGGATTGATGGTAAAGTGTAACCGATTGTGAAACTTTTTTTAAACTCACAACCAAATAAGAGTGCAAAGTTCAAATCCTTAAAGCATACAACAGCATGAACAATTTACTTAAATAATAAAATATCTATATGTTGCATAAATATCACATATTTGAAAACTGAGTCAAACAAAACAATTGACCCAGTCAATGAATGAAATTGTTGAGGAGATTTTGTGTTACCCCGCGCGAGAAAGTGAAGGTAAAAATCAAAGACTGGAAACTGAATAAGTTTGAAAAATAAAAAGCGTTTTATTCCTACTCTAAACAAAGCAATACATTCCGCACAGTTAAACGTGCACGGTCCTGATGGAGCTCAGTTCTAACACCAAGCCCCCAAAAGGATGCTTTAACAATGGCGCACCCGGTATAAAAGGGTTCTCCTTAAGGGAGCCCAAACAGACCCTATGGGTCTGATCATAAGCTAAGGCAACATCTTGGGCAAAGTAACAGTTCATTTATTGGTTGACAGCATGGTGCGATGACCCTTGGCTCCTCCTTGGATGCAGCTCCGTTGCGCAACTTGTTTTTCCAGGATTTCAGGACGCGTCCTTGAACCATTTTTCGAGTTATCTTCTTAGGCTTTCTGATATCGGCTGCACCCTTCTGCACACACCAGCTGCAACTTCATTCTCCCACTGGGCCTCGAAAAACAAGCAAACAGAAAACATTAAGTGCACATGGTTTAAATACTTCATTAAACATTCTTTTTCCCTTCAAAATACAGGAAGCTTATACAGGATAAATGTGCACAATGAGGAAAGCAGCACTATAAATCCCAATGAAGAAAGCATATAGACGCAGATGCAGACGCTGCAACTAACACAAGCCAGTGCAGAGCAAGGCCAGTCCGTGCGCGCTGAGGCCGAGGAGCATCGGGAGAACCCCATGGGTGTTCTCCATCTCCACCCGGAGCTGCTCAGCGTCTCTCCTCAGTGCCACGCCGACGGGCAGCTGTTCCGCCTGCTGGAAGGCCTGGTTGTCCTGCAGCGGGGCAGGAAGCGACTGGATGGGCAGAGTCCCACGGCTCGCCTTTAACCTGTGCATCTGTTGAGATGAAAAGCAGCTGCAGTGTATGAGAAGAAACTAGTTGAGCTAGTTAGTTAGCTAATATAAACTCAAGAAATGTTTAACAGACGTCTGCAAGAGGTAAAAAAAACAAAAAAAAAAACAGGATAATGATCCAAAACATATGGCCTAATAGACACAAAATCAACCAGATTTCTCAGGCCTAAATCTGTGGGGTCAGCTGAAGAGAAGAGAACATAGACTGAGGTTGATTTAGAGATTTTGTACATTCTTAAAGCTCTAACCCGGCAAAAAACGTTATAGAAGAAGATTAAATGTCGTCCTGCTGCTACAAGGGATCTGCTATACAACGCTTCACCAGCAGGGGCGCCAATAAGTTTTGCACCATAACTGAGTATAATTTAAGAATTTATTCGAGGCAATGGGGCAAATGAAGTGCGTAGATTCCTGTAAATCTTTCGCATTCAAATGAAGTTGTGTTCCTATTGTATTTAAAAGAACCAAAACACTTGAGAATAAATCAGTATGTATTTAAGGCAAACCAAGTCAACCAACCAGCACATCAAACGCTGCTAGAAAATCGTGTCGGCTGTTGCTCAAAATGTTCAGCGTCTCATCGGGCAGCTCTATGGACAAAAACACGCAAGAGGATTAGAAATTAAGACAACATTCAAGGCAGCACTGGCTTATTCCAGAGTCTGAATGTTTTAGAGTGCCGAGGTCCCCCTCACCTTCCATGGCACAGACCAGCAGGTAAGCCAGGTCTAGGAGTGAAGGGTCGCCACGAGGGCCGTCTCTAGAGACACGGCATGTCTCCATCAGATCCATGGTGGTAGAGATTCTTGTAACTGTGTCCTCCTCATCCGCAATGTGGTCTTGCACTGTTTCATAATCGCACGACTCTTCCAGCTGGGGGGAAAGAAAAGTTCAGAGTTTTTAGTTAGATACTGGATTCAAAGAACACTCAGTAAAAATCTTAGCAAGTCACTTATTCGACAATCATTCCTGTGAGTCCTTGGGGAATAATCAAAAGTTGACAGGTGTGAGGTTCGTTGGTGTGCGTCAGGTTAGTGTGACCCTCACCGCGCTCTGCATGTAGGACAGGGTGGTTCTGTCCCTCAGAGCTTCTTGGAGCTTCTCCATCAAGTCACGTCGAGTAGCCGGGGGGAGGTCTGCCAGAGGAGAAAGATCCATCTCCTGCCATCCTGCAAGATGCACGACGCTCTCATATTTTTTTCACCATACCTTATATTTACAGATATGTCTTTCTATAAATTTAATCCAAGCTTCTGTGTAACAAACAAGTTAATAAATCTACTGCCTACAGCGCTAAAAAGAATCCACTGCCACATGTGCTCTCAAAGGAACATTTTAGCCAACATTTTAGCAGCGTGTTTCACCTCCCACGAATGAGAAATTCTCAATTACCACTGTGAAAAACAGCGAAAAACGCATCTTCCCGAGCCCTGCGCCCGTTGCACATGCCATCCACTGAGTTCAAGGAACCATCAAAGGGGACGGAGTCGCTCTCGAAGCCTCCCACAGTGCGGGGCTGCAGGCATATACCTGGACAGAAAAAAAGCCCAAATCAGATGAAGATAAACACACCATACATGAACGGGAAGATTTAATGAATAGTTTTTGAATATAAGGATTGTGGGGTATTCCCTCCCCAATATTATAAATACAAGTGTCACTCTTGTGTTTATATTCTCGGCAACAAACCTGAACACAGCCACTTCAACAATATGAAATATGGATTAAAAAAAAGAATCCATCAAACAAAATAATTTTTTCATCACTTGCAAAAGTTCAGAGAAATCTAACTTCATTCAAAAATATTTGAGTTATTAATTAATGAATTCATTCATTCACTTATTTTTACTGGAGGATTATCTATTGATTGCTTTAATAATTGAGGATTTTTAAATTAAGTCCATGCAATAAAGACCTGTTTTAATTAGCCTCCGTTCAAATTAGAAAAGACCAGAGGACATGTCATTCTGGTAAAATGAAGATGGGGGTGACCGTAATTAGTCAGGAAAAGGGTTAAAGAAAACCGCTATTTTTCAAAACTCATGTACAGTCAGAGAGCTAACTAAAGAAAATGAAAACAGCTGGAAATTGGACGAACAAGATTAAAGGAGAACCCAAGTTTATCACTGCGATCACGATGATGAGGGAATAAAAATCTCCCAAACCCTTGGTTTATCACCAACTGCACCCTGAACCAATATCACTCACCCTGGTGGGGACCTGTAACAACTAGCGATGAATTATCGAGGAGCACTTGAGCCAGGAGAGTAGACAGAGGAGCGGTGTAAAGGTTCTTAAGGAGAGTTCTGAAAAAAGATACAGGGAATGAATAACAATACGTTGGAATCCAATGTCTGAGCATCGACAACGAAAACAGATTTCTCTAACGGAGGGTCAGCAACACGAAATGTAAGAATTCAAGAAATCTATGATACACAGAAGAGTAGCATCTGATTACCACTTGTGTGAGCAGAACATCTGAAGTCTCCCTCAGGAAACCGAGTCCTGTTTAAAGTGAGACATAGGTGGGTTAGTATCTGAAACTGAAATGGGTTGAGAATGTGGTGTACAAGAAGGGGTGAGGGTTTCTTACTGGTGCAGAGGAGGAGAGGATATATGCAGAGGCTGAGGTTGGCTGCAGTGGAGTTCTATTTCATCCCTACTGACCGCCAGAGGCGGTGCTTTAAGCACTGAATGATCATTCTTGCGCATGCGCAGGTCGAGTACTAATGACAACAAAGTCACCTGTGACCTGCCGGGGACCCACGTGACTCTATATAGTCATGTGGCACCCGGCGTTCAATCCCTTCGTTCTTCTCGCGCGCAGGTATGGTCGTGTGAAGCTGACTGCTTCTGTGTGTACCACGTGCTAAACTAGCTGCTTGTTGCTAGTAGCCCCGTGACCGGGTTTGGTCGGAGCTGCGGGTAAGTTTCGCCCTCCAGGGGCTGCACAAGCTGCTTACACCTTACCAGATTTGCGGTCGCCGCGACATGAACTGGTAAGTTTTGTTCTTTTCTCAGCAGTAGTTTACTGCTCGCGCTGATTTACCACGGTCATTTTGTGGCTCTTTTTACTCACCAGTAGCGTTTTCTGCTCGCGTTGAGTTCACTATAAGTTTGTTTATCTGACTCACCAGCGGCGTTTTCTGCTCGCGTTGAGTTCATCCTTAGTTAACAAGCGGACTCGCTGGTGGCGTTTCCTGCTCATGGTGACTTCTTGTTGGTGGCGGGCTGATCACGCCTTCAGCATTATGATGCTGGAAAGTTTGTGCTGCTCGACCTGTCTGGCTCCGCTTCATCCCGACGACGGGCATGATTTGTGTCCCTCCTGTCTTGATGTGGAACATCTCCGGGAGGCGCTGTCGGATAACGCCTGCCCCAACTGCTCCGTCATGCCCCGGTCGGTCAGGCTGGGTCGGTTGGCTGCACTGCAGCAGCCTACCGACTTGGCGGGCGCTGCGCCGCATAGTCTGTTGCCGCCGGGAAAGGCGATGTGCAAACGGCCTACTGTGGCTGCACCTTTGGTGCCGGCAAAACGAGCCAGACGGACCGATGCAGGGAGGTGGTTGAACAGCTTCGGTCTGGACTCCACACGGAACACTCATCGTCTCAGATGACTTCGGGTGGGGCCTCAGTGTCTTCAGTCTCTGTCCCAGTGGAGGATGAGGGCGTTCATGACGGCAGGGGACCCGCTCGGCTCCCTCCCGTGTCGTCGGGAAGTTGTGTTTACGGATGCATACTCCACGGGCTGGGGTGCAACCTGGCGGGGCCAAATGGCACAGGGGACATGGTCCCAGCGGCAGAGCAGGGAACACATTAATGTCCTGGAATTACAGGCTGTACTTCTGGCTCTTCAGAGCTTTCTCCCAGGCTTGCAGGGAAAGCATGTGCTAGTGAGGTCAGACAACACTGCTGTGGTTTTTCACATCAACCACCAACGGGGTACCAGGTCAAGGAAACTGTTGTGTTTGACTCAACAGCTGCTAACCTGGGCAGCTCCATACTTGGCCAGCCTCAGAGCAGCCTACATACCCGGGCCAGAGAACGTGCCAGCAGATTTTCTATCCCGTCAGAAGCCGCTTCCAGGAGAGTGGAAGCTTCACCAAGAGGTAGTGGAGGACATCTGGAAGGTCTTCGGCAGGGCGGACGTGGACCTCTTTGCCTCAAGGGACACATTTCACTGTCCCCTTTGGTTCTCCTTGGTCGACAGCAGCCCTCTGGGCCACGATGCGCTGGCACACGACTGGCCCCGGACCCGCCTTTACGCCTTTCCACCATTCAGTCTGCTTTTTCAGACTCTCCTAAGGGTACGCCAGGAAGGGCACATGGTTCTGCTGGTAGCCCCCTTCTGGCCAGCGAGGACTTGGTTTCCTCTACTGCACGAGCTCAGCTCCGGCTCGCCAATGCGTCTCCCCTGCAGGACGGATCTCCTCTCCCAGCTGGGGGGTCAGATTTTACACCCCCAACCGGACCGGCTCCAGCTCTGGATTTGGCCCCTGCAAGGCCGGGGTCCACTTTCTCGAGACACACTGGGTCAGTAGGGCATACAATGGCTAATGCATGGGCGCCATCCACACGAGCTGTCTATGATAACAAGTGGGCGCTCTTTGCAACCTGGTGCCGTAATAAAGGACAGGACCCGGTGCAGTGTTCAGTCTCTGACATACTGACCTTCCTGCAGGAATTGCTGGATCAGGGGCGGTCTCCATCTACCTTAAAAGTATATGTAGCCACCATTTCCTGTCGGCATGTCGGGCTGAATGGTTGCACAGTGGGCCGAGACAAGGACGTTGTGCAGTTTATGAGAGGTGCTCGGCGTTTGCATCCACCCAACCGCCCTGTGGCACCGGCATGGGACCTTTCTCTGGTGCTTGAAGCTCTTCGATCCCACCCATTTGAGCCCCTGGCATCAGCAGACCTCAAATGGCTCTTACTGAAGACAGCATTCCTTTTGGCGATGGTTTCAGCAAAGCGTGTGGGTGAATTGCAGGCTCTCTCGGTGGCCGAGCCCTGCTGCCGGTGGAATCCTGATGGGTCAGGTGTTACACTGTGGCCTGACGCAGCGTTCATTCCTAAGGTGTCACTGGCGGCGGACGGTAACCAGCCACTCCATCTTGCTCGGTTTGATACGGGATGCCCCTCCGAACCACTGTGCCCTGTTCGTGCCCTTGAGGCATATATGAATGTCACGGCATCCTTCCGAAAGACAAATAGCCTTTTTGTTTGCTACGCCGGCTCACGGAAAGGTCAGGCACTTTCTAAGCAGTGACTTGCACACTGGGTTGTGGATTTGATCTCCAAGGCTTATGCCTTGCAGGACCAGCCACTGCCGACAGAAGTGAAGTGCCACTCTACAAGGGGCATGTCGACATCGTTTGCTGCCATGACTGGGGTGCAGTTGGATGTTATATGCCGTGCGGCCTCCTGGAAAACACAGAGTACCTTTACTCGATTTTACAGGGTGAATGTGGCTGCGCCTCATCCCTTTCAAAGAATTCTGGAGCAGCACACATCTACAACACATTAGGTGGATGTTCCTTGAATGTTGCTGATTCCTCGTGACCTTGTTGACATAAGTCATCCAGTGCTTAAAGCACCGCCTCTGGCGGTCAGTAGGGATGAAATAGAACGAAAGTTACTGCTGTAACTACGGTTCTATGAATCCCGGATGACCGCCAGAGTGCTTGGTCCCTCGGAATCTCTGCTTTTCACGAGAAGATTGAGGGATTGAACGCCGGGTGCCACGTGAATATATAGAGTCACGTGGGTCCCCGGCAGGTCACAGGTGACTTTGTTGTCATTATTACTCGACCTGCGCATGCGCAAGAATGATCATTCAGTGCTTAAAGCACCGCCTCTGGCGGTCATCCGGGATTCATAGAACCGTAGTTACAACAGTAACTTTCGTTACTGATTGTGTCCTTTTGTCCGTCTTTTCACGGTAAGAATTGTAGATCGGGCAGGCAGGTGAATGAGCGATGAGTTATAATGGAGCACTTATGCCTGGAAGGCGGCCAGAGGAATGGTGTGTAGAGTCTTTTGGAGAGTTCTTAGAACAGACGGAAGGAATGAGAAACAGTACGTTGGTGTCCAATATCTGAGCATTTACAGAGATAACAAATTTATGTTAAGGAGAAACAGCAAAAGGAAATGTAAGAACTTCATCAATCTTAGCTAGACAGAAGAAGAGATTTTGATTACCACTTGTGTGAGCGGAACATCTGAAGTCTCCCTCAGGAAACCGAGTCCTGTTTAAGGTGAGACATAGGTGGGTTAGTATCTGAAACTGAAATGGGTAGAGAACAGGTTGTAGAAGGAGGGGAGACAGTGTCGTACTGGTGCAGAGGAGGTGAGGATATCCACTGAGGCTGAGGTTGGTCAGGAGATTGGTGGAGTTAATTATTGTCTCCTTCGGTCCTTCTTTTCCTAGTGGAAGTTGTGGATCGGCAAAAGGTTGGAGGGTGGACTGGCAGGTGTGAGAGCGATGAATTATCGAGGAGCACTTGAGCCAGGAGAGCAGACAGAGGAGCGGTGTAGAGGTTCTTAAGGAGAGTTCTGAAAAAAGACACAGGGAAGGAATAACAATACGTTGGAATCCAATGTCTGAGCATCGACAACGAAAACAGATTTCTCTAAGGGAGGGTCAGCAACATGAAATGTAAGAATTCAAGAAATCTATGATAGACAGAAGAGTAGCATCTGATTACCACTTGTGTGAGCAGAACATCTGAAGTCTCCCTCAGGAAACCGAGTCCTGTTTAAGGTGAGACATAGGTGGGTTAGTATCTGAAACTGAAATGGGTAGAGAACAGGTTGTAGAAGGAGGGGAGACAGTGTCGTACTGGTGCAGAGGAGGTGAGGATATCCACTGAGGCTGAGGTTGGTCAGGAGATTGGTGGAGTTAATTATTGTCTCCTTCGGTCCTTCTTTTCCTAGTGGAAGTTGTGGATCGGCAAAAGGTTGGAGGGTGGACTGGCAGGTGAGAGAGCGATTAATTATCCAGGAGCACTTGAGCCAGGAGAGCAGACAGAGGAGCGGTGTAGAGGTTCTTAAGGAGAGTTCTGAAAAAAGACACAGGGAATGAATAACAATACGTTGGAATCCAATGTCTGAGCATCGACAACGAAAACAGATTTCTCTAACGGAGGGTCAGCAACACGACATGTAAGAATTCAAGAAATCTATGATAGACAGAAGAGTAGCATCTGATTACCACTTGTATGAGCAGAACATCTGAAGTCTCCCTCAGGAAACCGAGTCCTGTTTAAGGTGAGACATAGGTGGGTTAGTATCTGAAACTGAATTGGGTTGAGAATGTGGTGTACAAGAAGGGGTGATGGTTTCTTACTGGTGCAGAGGAGGGGAGGATATCCTTAGAGAATGACGTTGGCAGGAAATTGGTGGAGTTAATTATTGTCTCCTTCGGTCCTTCTTTTCCTAGTGGAAGTTGTGGATCGGCAAAAGGTTGGAGGGTGGACTGGCAGGTGAGAGAGCGATTAATTATCCAGGAGCACTTGAGCCAGGAGAGCAGACAGAGGAGCGGTGTAGAGGTTCTTAAGGAGAGTTCTGAAAAAAGACACAGGGAAGGAATAACAATACGTTGGAATCCAATGTCTGAGCATCGACAACGAAAAAAGATTTCTCTAACGGAGGGTCAGCAACACGAAATGTAAGAATTCAAGAAATCTATGATACACAGAAGAGTAGCATCTGATTACCACTTGTGTGAGCAGAACATCTGAAGTCTCCCTCAGGAAACCGAGTCCTGTTTAAGGTGAGACATAGGTGGGTTAGTATCTGAAACTGAAATGGGTAGAGAATGTGGTGTACAAGAAGGGGTGATGGTTTCTTACTGGTGCAGAGGAGGAGAGGATATATGCAGAGGCTGAGGTTGGCTGCAGATTGGTGATAAGTGGAGTTACTGATTGTGTCCTTTTGTCCGTCTTTTCACGGTAAGAATTGTAGATCGGGCAGGCAGGTGAATGAGCGATGAGTTTTAATGGAGCACTTATGCCTGGAAGGCGGCCAGAGGAATGGTGTGTAGAGTCTTTTGGAGAGTTCTTAGAACAGACGGAAGGAATGAGAAACAGTACGTAGGAGTCCAATATCTGAGCATTTACAGAGATAACAAATTTATGTTAAGGAGAAACAGCAAAAGGAAATGTAAGAACTTCATCAATCTTAGCTAGACAGAAGAAGAGATTTTGATTACCACTTGTGTGAGCAGAACATCTGAAGTCTCCCTCAGGAAACCGAGTCCTGTTTAAGGTGAGACATAGGTGGGTTAGTATCTGAAACTGAAATGGGTAGAGAACAGGTTGTAGAAGGAGGGGAGACAGTGTCGTACTGGTGCAGAGGAGGTGAGGATATCCACTGAGGCTGAGGTTGGTCAGGAGATTGGTGGAGTTAATTATTGTCTCCTTCGGTCCTTCTTTTCCTAGTGGAAGTTGTGGATCGGCAAAAGGTTGGAGGGTGGACTGGCAGGTGAGAGAGCGATGAATTATCCAGGAGCACTTGAGCCAGGAGAGCAGACAGAGGAGCGGTGTAGAGGTTCTTAAGGAGAGTTCTGAAAAAAGACACAGGGAATGAATAACAATACGTTGGAATCCAATGTCTGAGCATCGACAACGAAAACAGATTTCTCTAACGGAGGGTCAGCAACACGAAATGTAAGAATTCAAGAAATCTATGATAGACAGAAGAGTAGCATCTGATTACCACTTGTGTGAGCAGAACATCTGAAGTCTCCCTCAGGAAACCGAGTCCTGTTTAAGGTGAGACATAGGTGGGTTAGTATCTGAAACTGAAATGGGTAGAGAACAGGTTGTAGAAGGAGGGGAGACAGTGTCGTACTGGTGCAGAGGAGGTGAGGATATCCACTGAGGCTGAGGTTGGTCAGGAGATTGGTGGAGTTAATTATTGTCTCCTTCGGTCCTTCTTTTCCTAGTGGAAGTTGTGGATCGGCAAAAGGTTGGAGGGTGGACTGGCAGGTGTGAGAGCGATGAATTATCCAGGAGCACTTGAGCCAGGAGAGCAGACAGAGGAGCGGTGTAAAGGTTCTTAAGGAGAGTTCTGAAAAAAGACACAGGGAATGAATAACAATACGTTGGAATCCAATGTCTGAGCATCGACAACGAAAAAAGATTTCTCTAACGGAGGGTCAGCAACACGAAATGTAAGAATTCAAGAAATCTATGATACACAGAAGAGTAGCATCTGATTACCACTTGTGTGAGCAGAACATCTGAAGTCTCCCTCAGGAAACCGAGTCCTGTTTAAGGTGAGACATAGGTGGGTTAGTATCTGAAACTGAATTGGGTTGAGAATGTGGTGTACAAGAAGGGGTGATGGTGTCTTACTGGTGCAGAGGAGGGGAGGATATCCTTAGAGAATGACGTTGGCAGGAAATTGGTGGAGTTAATTATTGTCTCCTTCGGTCCTTCTTTTCCTAGTGGAAGTTGTGGATCGGCAAAAGGTTGGAGGGTGGACTGGCAGGTGTGAGAGCGATGAATTATCGAGGAGCACTTGAGCCAGGAGAGCAGACAGAGGAGCGGTGTAGAGGTTCTTAAGGAGAGTTCTGAAAAAAGACACAGGGAATGAATAACAATACGTTGGAATCCAATGTCTGAGCATCGACAACGAAAACAGATTTCTCTAAGGGAGGGTCAGCAACACGACATGTAAGAATTCAAGAAATCTATGATAGACAGAAGAGTAGCATCTGATTACCACTTGTGTGAGCAGAACATCTGAAGTCTCCCTCAGGAAACCGAGTCCTGTTTAAGGTGAGACATAGGTGGGTTAGTATCTGAAACTGAAATGGGTAGAGAACAGGTTGTAGAAGGAGGGGAGACAGTGTCGTACTGGTGCAGAGGAGGTGAGGATATCCACTGAGGCTGAGGTTGGTCAGGAGATTGGTGGAGTTAATTATTGTCTCCTTCGGTCCTTCTTTTCCTAGTGGAAGTTGTGGATCGGCAAAAGGTTGGAGGGTGGACTGGCAGGTGAGAGAGCGATTAATTATCCAGGAGCACTTGAGCCAGGAGAGCAGACAGAGGAGCGGTGTAGAGGTTCTTAAGGAGAGTTCTGAAAAAAGACACAGGGAATGAATAACAATACGTTGGAATCCAATGTCTGAGCATCGACAACGAAAACAGATTTCTCTAAGTGAGGGTCAGCAACACGAAATGTAAGAATTCAAGAAATCTATGATAGACAGAAGAGTAGCATCTGATTACCACTTGTATGAGCAGAACATCTGAAGTCTCCCTCAGGAAACCGAGTCCTGTTTAAGGTGAGACATAGGTGGGTTAGTATCTGAAACTGAATTGGGTTGAGAATGTGGTGTACAAGAAGGGGTGATGGTTTCTTACTGGTGCAGAGGAGGAGAGGATATATGCAGAGGCTGAGGTTGGCTGCAGATTGGTGATAAGTGGAGTTACTGATTGTGTCCTTTTGTCCGTCTTTTCACGGTAAGAATTGTAGATCGGGCAGGCAGGTGAATGAGCGATGAGTTATAATGGAGCACTTATGCCTGGAAGGCGGCCAGAGGAATGGTGTGTAGAGTCTTTTGGAGAGTTCTTAGAACAGACGGAAGGAATGAGAAACAGTACGTTGGAGTCCAATATCTGAGCATTTACAGAGATAACAAATTTATGTTAAGGAGAAACAGCAAAAGGAAATGTAAGAACTTCATCAATCTTAGCTAGACAGAAGAAGAGATTTTGATTACCACTTGTGTGAGCGGAACATCTGAAGTCTCCCTCAGGAAACCGAGTCCTGTTTAAGGTGAGACATAGGTGGGTTAGTATCTGAAACTGAAATGGGTAGAGAACAGGTTGTAGAAGGAGGGGAGAGAGTGTCGTACTGGTGCAGAGGAGGTGAGGATATCCACTGAGGCTGAGGTTGGTCAGGAGATTGGTGGAGTTAATTATTGTCTCCTTCGGTCCTTTTCCTAGTGGAAGTTGTGGATCGGCAAAAGGTTGGAGGGTGGACTGGCAGGTGTGAGAGCGATGAATTATCGAGGAGCACTTTAGCCAGGAGAGCAGACAGAGGAGCGGTGTAAAGGTTCTTAAGGAGAGTTCTGAAAAAAGACACAGGGAATGAATAACAATACGTTGGAATCCAATGTCTGAGCATCGACAACGAAAACAGATTTCTCTAACGGAGGGTCAGCAACACGACATGTAAGAATTCAAGAAATCTATGATAGACAGAAGAGTAGCATCTGATTACCACTTGTGTGAGCAGAACATCTGAAGTCTCCCTCAGGAAACCGAGTCCTGTTTAAGTTGAGACATAGGTGGGTTAGTATCTGAAACTGAATTGGGTTCAGAATGTGGTGTACAAGAAGGGGTGATGGTTTCTTACTGGTGCAGAGGAGGAGAGGATATATGCAGAGGCTGAGGTTGGCTGCAGATTGGTGATAAGTGGAGTTACTGATTGTGTCCTTTTGTCCGTCTTTTCACGGTAAGAATTGTAGATCGGGCAGGCAGGTGAATGAGCGATGAGTTATAATGGAGCACTTATGCCTGGAAGGCGGCCAGAGGAATGGTGTGTAGAGTCTTTTGGAGAGTTCTTAGAACAGACGGAAGGAATGAGAAACAGTACGTTGGTGTCCAATATCTGAGCATTTACAAAGATAACAAATTTATGTTAAGGAGAAACAGCAAAAGGAAATGTAAGAACTTCATCAATCTTAGCTAGACAGAAGAAGAGATTTTGATTACCACTTGTGTGAGCGGAACATCTGAAGTCTCCCTCAGGAAACCGAGTCCTGTTTAAGGTGAGACATAGGTGGGTTAGTATCTGAAACTGAAATGGGTAGAGAACAGGTTGTAGAAGGAGGGGAGACAGTGTCGTACTGGTGCAGAGGAGGTGAGGATATCCACTGAGGCTGAGGTTGGTCAGGAGATTGGTGGAGTTAATTATTGTCTCCTTCGGTCCTTCTTTTCCTAGTGGAAGTTGTGGATCGGCAAAAGGTTGGAGGGTGGACTGGCAGGTGAGAGAGCGATTAATTATCCAGGAGCACTTGAGCCAGGAGAGCAGACAGAGGAGCGGTGTAGAGGTTCTTAAGGAGAGTTCTGAAAAAAGACACAGGGAATGAATAACAATACGTTGGAATCCAATATCTGAGCATCGACAAAGAAAACAGATTTCTCTAAGGGAGGGTCAGCAACACGAAATGTAAGAATTCAAGAAATCTATGATAGACAGAAGAGTAGCATCTGATTACCACTTGTGTGAGCAGAACATCTGAAGTCTCCCTCAGGAAACCGAGTCCTGTTTAAGGTGAGACATAGGTGGGTTAGTATCTGAAACTGAAATGGGTTGAGAATGTGGTGTACAAGAAGGGGTGATGGTGTCTTACTGGTGCAGAGAAGGGGAGGATATCCTTAGAGAATGACGTTGGCAGGAAATTGGTGGAGTGAATGATTCCTATCAGTATCCTGGAGGAGAGGTAATGGGATTAGTATCTGAAACTGAAATGATTTGAGAATGTGTTGTAAAAGGAGTGGTGAAGATGTCTTACTGTTGCAGATGAGGCGATGATATCCACAGAGGCTGAGGGCAGCACACGATTGGTGTTTGGTGGAGTTGGTGATTGTTTCCTTCTTTCCATCTTTTCCAAGTTGGAGTTGTGGATTGGTAGGAGGTTGGATGGGTGCACTTGGAGGTGATTGACTATGCATTATAGAGGAGGACTTGTACGATAAGGGTCTCCAGAGGAACAGTTTGGTGATTCTGAAAATGTCCCAGACTTGGGCTTGAACTCCACTTGTGGCAGGAAAGGCATATGGCGTAAGATTTGTCAAGTATAAATGAAAGTTGTACTGGCTTGCTGTACTGACTCCTGAATAGGAGAGCTACTTAAAAAATCCTCCAGTCTAAGGATTTCATGAGCAGGGGTCAATATCCAGTAGTCAATAGGCATTTTCTAGGAATCATAAGTGTTAGTTTTTTTTGTTTTTTCAATTACCTCAGGCAGGAAGGTAATTGTAAGGTTATGGCTGGATTTTGGTTTTGTAATCATTGATCCATTTGCTACAACGAGGCCCTGAAACACATGGGCACATGGAGGATACCAGCAATGGCAGTTTAAATCAATCACAGCTACATCCACTGACCAAAAAACAGAATCACCAAGTCAGCACCCAGTAGAAATGGTCCAGTTTGGTTTTATTCTCCTCCACAGGCAGACAACAGGCAGGTGTCAAAATGAATCATACAGGAAGCCGCTAAGTCCAGATAAGCCCTCAAAGGGCATAAGTGATGACAATATGAGTGAGGTGATGGTGTCACAGGTAGTTACCGGTGTGTCCGGGAGTCAGCTGGAACAGTGAGCGAAGGTCAGCAGACACAGAGAATGACTCGTAGACGCATCAGACAGCACCACTAGCAGGTGGTGGAGTTGGACACAGTTGTATTGCATGCATGCATGGAGCAGGTTGTAGAAATCCATTAACCTGGCTAATGAGGCATACAGATGTCACAGTGACCAAAGATGGGACCACCAGACATCTGCATGCCCCACATGCCAGGTAATGGCATGAAACACTCACCCAGGCTCATTACTTAACATGTGGGGTATAAAGATGTCATGGTAAACAATGTTGGAACCAAACATCTATATTCCCCACATGCAAGGTAATGGCAAAAATGCCCACCAAGTCCCGTTCCTTGGGATGTAGGGAGTACAGATGTCTGGATCCAATATTGGACCACAATTAACATCCATTCTCCTCACATGCCAAGAAATGGCATATAACACCAACCTGGGCTCAATGTCCTGCAGGTGGGGCTTATAGATCTCTGATTCCAACATTATTAACCATGACAACTGTATTGTCCACTTGACAGACAATGACACAGAACACCCATGAAACCTAATTCCCTAATGTGAGGCAAACGATGTCATGGTAAACAATGTTTGAACCAGACATCTAAATTTTCTACATGCCAAGCAGTGGCACAGAATGCCCACCCAGTCGCAATCCCTGACATGCGGGGAGTACAGACATCTGAAACCAACATTAGTCCACGATAGCTATGTTTACATGAACAAAAATGTCATAATTGGATTGAAATGTATTCGGATTATTCCATTTATATGGGCACACAATTAATTAATCGAATCATAATGTGACTGCATATGCACCTGGCTATATTCAGAATATAACCACTCTGACATACGCAGTTCTCAAATTCCCCCCCAAAAAACAGAAGAAGTACTTCTGTCTTTGCTAAACTACAAAAATAGTAAACAAACCAGAATTATACATTTTTGTTTGTCTTCAGAGCTCCAAGAATGGACTTGCACGATCTTCTAATTACGGTGGAAACGTTACTTAGTAAGCGATAATTCTGAGCTATTTTATTTTTCGAACAGAAATGTTGTATCAGGAGCCCCGACGTATTTCCGCCACTCGCTAACATTGAAATACATCACGTTTACGTCGATCGCAATACGGTCAGTTTGCCACATTCAATCACATATCAATCAGCATAAACCACCCCTCACATTTGGTATGCAATTTCATTTCGACCTAGCTTAATCCGATCATTTTATTCCAATTGGCTTGTTTATATGACACTTTTTTATTCCGATCGGCTGTTTTGTCCCATTACTTTTGTCCATGTAAACTTAGCTAATGACATCTGTATGCCCCACATACCAGACAATGGCACTGTCGAAATGGGGTGTAAAATGTCGTGATGAGCAATGTTGGAACCAAACCTATGTATTTCCCATATGCCAGGGAATGGCAGGAGACAGCCACTGAGTCTCATTCCATGACATGTGGGGCTTACATATGTCTGGATCAAATATTGGATGACAATAAAATCTCTATGGCCCATGTGCCGGGCAATGGCACAAAACAGAGACCCAGGCTCGTTGTTTGGTTCCAACATATGTACCCTTATCAACTGTACTTCCCCACATGCTGGGAAATGGCAAAAATTTCCCACCCAGTTTCCTGGCCTGACCTTTGGGGTGTACATACATCTGGGCCACAATGACATCTGTACACCCCACATGCCAGTCAATAGCATGAGACGCCCACCCAGGCTCATTGTCTGTTTTGAGGGGTGTGCAAATATGTTGATGCAATACTGTGCAAAAATAACATCTGTCTATCCACACATACCAGGCAACAACACAAAACGCTTACTCAGGCTCATTGTCTGGCACATGGCACATATAGATTTCTGGTTCTAGCATTACTAACCATGACAACTGTACGTCGCAAATGCCAGACAACAGCTTGAAACACCCACTCAGACTCATTCCCTAGCATGAGGCCATACAGATATCATGGTGGCAAATGGAGCAACATGACATCTGTAAGCCCCACATGCCAGTCAATGGCATGAGACGCCCACCCAGGCTCATTGTCTGTTTTGAGGGGTGTGCAAATATGTTGATGCAATACTGTGCGAAAATAACATCTGTCTATCCACACATACCAGGCAACAACACAAAACGCTTACTCAGGCTCATTGTCTGGCACATGGCACATATAGATTTCTGGTTCTAGCATTACTAACCATGACAACTGTACGTCGCAAATGCCAGACAACAGCTTGAAACACCCACTCAGACTCATTCCCTAGCATGAGGCCATACAGATATCATGGTGGCAAATGGAGCAACATGACATCTGTAAGCCCCACATGCCTGGCAAGAACATTAAATGCTCACCCTGGCTCATTGCCTGCCATGTGGGGCATACAGATCTTTTGTCCCAGCATAGAAAACCATGATAAGAGTAAGCTCCACATATCAGGCAATAGCACAAAACACCAACCCAGACTCATTACCTAGTATGTGGGGTATACAGATACAGATCAATGGAGGAACCCCACATCTGTATGCCCCACATGGGCTGCATACACACTAATGGTAACAGAAAAACTCCCAAACAGCCTAAATACGTAGCATGAGGGGCTTACAGATGTCTGGTTCCATCATTTGTTCACCAGGACATCTGAATGCTCCATGAGCTAGGTTAATGCATCTCTACAACCCACCTTCACATGAACCTACAACACAAACCCTATCCAACTCCATCAAGTGCTGATGATGCTGTCTAAGGAGCCTGCGAGACAGACTCTGTGTTCACTGACCTTCACCTGCTGCTCCGACGGACTGCTGGACGCTCCGGTAGCTGCCTGTGACACCACTGCTTCACTCACCGTGCCACCACTCATGCTCTCTGGAGGCCCTTTCTGACGTAGCGACCTCCTGGAAGTCAACATTTTTGACACCCATCATTCATCTATCTGCCTGTGGATGAAATAATGTCCGATTCAGACCATGACTATTGGGTGCTGACTTGGTGAAGATTGGATGAAAAGATTTGTCAGTGAATGTAGCCGTGTTGATTATCTCCAAAATTTTTTGCAGGTTGTGCAAATAATCCAGCGTTTTAACCGGACCACTTCAGGTGGCCCTCAGAACTTTTTAAAGGGCTTGGAGAGGGCTTTGCCAACAGAAGAGTAAACCCTTTTGAGGATGGGTTTCTTTGCTGTCTTCAGTATTTTCTCTCTACAAAGAGAAAGCGTTGCCTTCTCTACGTTTGAGTCCTTTAAATCTAGCAACACATAAAGGTCGGCCTGTGACCAGCCAGTCCTTTCAGAGACCGCTCTCAAGATGAAAACACTGAGTTTCTTCAGACTCTTTTGGATCTCCTTCAAATCCTCTCCCTCCACCTCAGCACAGAGCTTCTCAGAAAGCCTCTTGGTGATAGCTTGAACGTCTTTGTAGTTGCAGCTTATCACCGATTTAGTTACTGCCTGCATAACAAGTGCATTAATGAGCAGGCTGATGGATGACTGCCGCTCTTCCTTCTCTGAGCCTGAAGCCAATGGTGCTGGCTCAACATCCAGTGTGGTAACCTCTGGTCCCGGCTTAAGCTCTTGTCCCTTTCTATTGACTCCTTGAAGAATCTGCTTCTCAGACACTGATTTTTTCAGCCCTGCAACATCCGTCTCCTCCTCACTGGGTTCCTCTTTAACAGCCAGTGGCTGCTGTGGTGCAACTCTCTTGTATCGTCGCTGACTGTATTTTTGAAAGAACGTTTTGATTCTCACTCCAACTCCTTTGTTCTGCTGTTTTGCTGTGGTTACTGAAACAGCTCTGCCATTCAATCCTTGATTGTTACTGGTATCCTCTGAGATATCTTGGGTCTCTAATTGTTGGTGTTTAGAGATGATCTTTTTGATCTCCTTGACCTCTGATGGTTCCTCAGTGATGAATTTGTTCACCATCTTGAGCTCTGACTCCTTTTCCTTAGAGATAAAATAATTTACCTTCATCATTTCAGAAATCTCCTCATATACAAATTCATCCACCCTCTAAAGATCTGATTCCTTCTTTTTAAAGATACATTTCTTTACCTTGCTCACTTCTAAAACCTCCTTAGAGATGAATCTGTCCACCATCTTCAGCTCTGACTCCTTTTGCATAGAGATAAAATAATTTACCTTCATCATTTCAGAAATCTCATCAGATATAAATGTATCCACCATCTAAACATCTGAGTCTTTAGTTTTAAAGATAAAATCATTTACCTTGTTCACCTCTGAATGCTCCTCAGGGATGAATTTTTCCACCATTTTCAACCCCGACTCCCTTTCCTTAGAGATAAAATAATTTACCTTAGGGGTTGTTCAAAATCCTAGATATTTTCACAAGTTTACAAACATCCTTTTTTTTAACCCCCTCCCCACAAGCGTACATATAAAGGCTGATTTTCGCAAGCCCCAATTTAGTATAACTGAGATATTCAAACTATTGTTTGATAAAATTGTTGTTAGCACATTTTGCAAAAAAGGAATACAATATATATATATTTAGAGAGCAAAGTCCACATGCAAACTCAACATTTGAATATTTTACTATGAACAACATATATTGATTGGGTTGAAAACTTTATATCAGTACTTTGTTCAAACAGAGGGATAAATATTATGTTTGGCATCATCATCTCAGTTGGTTGTTGTTATTTATGGCTTGTCTTGTTCAAATTCATGCAGTGTTTATTTAAAACTGTGGACTAGTCAAACATCCCATTGCTCAAACGGACCAATCACCTAGAAACCAAAGGGTTTTGGACACATCAGATACAGCACCGTGACTTGCTCGGTAAAATCCATGTCCACCACGGTGAGTGTTACTGACAGGAGAAACCGACTAACGTATAGATGCTCCTCCTATTTGATGACCCAGTGAAGCAAGCGTGGGTGAAATTGGCTTTGTTTTCTGTGGGGATTGTTTGCGAGAGAGAGGAGAAATGTCAAGCGACCAACAGCAGGCAATCAAGGCGAAAAATTAGCCTTGTTTGTGTTTGGTGTGAACGCACCCTAAGGGAACGCCAGCCGTTAGCGCAACATGTTTTCAGAGCTGTTATGTGTTGTAAAAATGTATCAAAATAAGACAAAATAACCAATCTCCTACTGACTTTATGCGGGACCGTTTGCAACGTGTAGAAAGAACATTAAGTGCACGGATACACGTTCTGAAAGCTGGCCACTGCCAATAGCCCTGGGCTCTACGGGAAGGGCAGGGAAGCAAGGCAAAAACAAAGCACAGTCAGAAACGCACGGTTCAGAAACACTTCGGGGCAAGGTGTGTGTGCGGACAGATATTGAGCCGGCTGCTGTCTGTAACGCAGCAGTAGCACAAGCAGGTCTCTTGTTGCGTAGCGCGATAGCTAGCTAAAGGAGTTCTGTTGGGTACAAAGCCAAGCCCAAATAAGTAACCTCATGTTCAGAAACAAAGCCAAAACAAAACCACCTGTGACTCACAAAATTTACAAGTAGCTTTAGAAAGAAATGAAAAACAGTTTATAATAAGCAAATTTGGCAACACTGTTACCGCCTCTCTGTCAACAAGTTTGCTAAGCAGGAGAACAGCAAAATGTGCTAAAAATACAGGCCGTATTACAGCAGGTCATCATTTAAGCGTACACAAGACCCCACCGCCAAAGAGTAGGGTTTGTGCACATGTGAAAAGGCTGGATATTGGAAACAACCCCTTAATCATTTCAGTAACATCATCAGATATAACTTAATCAACCATCTAATGTTCTGATTCCTTCTTTTTAAAGATAAAATAATTCACCTTGTTCATCGCTGAACCCTCCTCAGAAATGAATCTGTCCACCATCTTCAGCTCCAACACCTTTTCCTTAGAGATAAAATAATTTACCTTCATCATTTCAGAAATCTTATCAGATATAAATGTATCCACCATCTAAACATCTGAGTCTTTTGTTTTAAAGATAAAATCATTTACCTTGTTCATCTCTGAAAGCTCCTCAGGGATGAATTTTTCCACCATTTTCAACCCCGACTCCCTTTCCTTAGAGATAAAATAATTTATCTTAACACACACAAACTCAAACACATTAAGAGCAGATCATATACACCCTTATTGAGTCTATTAAAAGAAAACAAATAAAAAGTTCATACTCTTTTTTTCAGAAGCCCTCCCCAAAAGCGTATATAAAAAGGTTGATTTTGGCAAGCCCCAATTTAGTATAATTGAGATATTCAACCTATTACACTGTGATTTTTCTCCTGCATTGTTTGCGATTTTATCAAACAATAGACTTAGACAACTTTATTTGTCATTTTGTATGCACAGGGTGCGTACAGAACGAAATTTCGTTGCATACAGCTTGTAGATTACAGTAAATTAAATTACAGTATGAGGTGCAGCAGTGATTTAAAAGTAAACAATTGAAATGTAAACAATGCAGGAGAAAAATCACAGTGTGAGGTGCAGCAGTGATTTAAAAGTAAACAATTGAAATGTCTGCACATTTTTCAAAAAAGGAATACATTGGAATATATATTTTTAGAAAGCAAAGTCCACATGCAAACAAAACATTTGAATATCTTACTATCAACTACATATATCAATTGGGTAGAAAACTTTTCAGTACTTTGCTCAAACAGAGGGATAAATATGTCTAGCCTCATCATCTGGGTTGGTTGTTGTTATTTATAGTTCATGTTGTTCAAATGCATGCACTGTTTATTTAAAACTGTGGACTAGTTAAAACACCCTATTGCTCAAACTGGTTCCTTCTTCTTAAAGATAAAATAATTCACCTTGTTCATCGCTGAAAGCTCTTCAGAAATGAATTCGTCCACCATCTTCAGCTCCAACTCCTTTTCCTTAGACATAAAATAATTGACCTTCATCATTTCAGAAATCTCATCAGATGTAAATCAATCCACCATCTAAAGATCTGATTTCTTTTCTTTAGAGCTAAAATCATTTACCTTGTTCATCACTGAAAGCTCCTCAGAGATGAATTCATCCACAAGCTTCAGATCTGATTCCTGGTCCTCAGGAATAAAATCCCTCTCCTCGTTGATCTCTGCTTCTGCCTCCTCAAGCTGTGGTTCCTCTTCCACAGTCTGGGAATCACCCAGATCAGAACTGATGGGCTGAAGCTCTTTTGTCTGCTGCCTATTGAGGGCATCTTGCTGGTCTTCAGCAACGTTTTGCTTCCTCTGCTCATGTTGTATACTCTTCTCAACTAACAGTTCCTCTAGCAGTCTCACTGCATGTGGCAGCATTATATCCACTCTGTCCATCACAGAGACATAAAAAGCTAATTGATTATCCATGGGGCCGAGGAAATAGCTCACTTTTGCTTTGACAAGTTTGACAAATTGCTTGTTGAAGGTGTCAAAGCTCTTGGGTTGAGTCCTTCGACGCATCACAAGGAAGTTTTCAAATGATGTTAGCACTGACTCGCCCACAGCGGTTTCCACATCCCCAGATGTGAAGCGTCCTATGTAGATGAAGCCGGTACATTCATCCGCGACATTCAACACCAGCTCCTTGATCTTAGATAAGGTGTCAGCATCGGGTTCTCCTACGGCCAAATCCACGGTCTGCTCCATTGAGATGGACGAAAAGAAATCTTCCATCGATGGTATAATAAACTCTCCTGGGACTACTGGAGCCCCTGAACTGGTGGAGTCGTTCATGGCTTCTTCGTTTGCACTGGTTCGTAAAGCAAACTCTGGGATTGTCAATCCTAGCGCAAACTCTGGGATTGACAATCAATCAATCAATTGTAAAACTAAATCAATTGTAAAAATAGTAAAAATCGTGAAAACCGCAAGCTATCGCTAACTATGTAGTTTTCTCTCACCAAAAACACGTCTGTCTCTCACAAAGAAAGTGTCAGAAGGAAAGAATAATTCCGTTACACGGTCTTCTAGAGCAGAGAAGCTACTGCGTTGTCATCACCATGAAGGGAGCTGTTATGATTCAGAATTTCCACCCAGGAATGCACATCAGCTTAGCAACCGTTGCTAAGTACGTTTCCAGCCTTCCAATGTGGCATTTTTTTTTCATTGAAAATATCCATTTCTTTCTTCGGTAAACGAAAGAAACGTACATGCCTACGACTTGTCTCACAAGAAGTCGTAGGCATTGTTTAGATTCCACAAATAAACTAACTAAAAGCACGCTCTAATTCACCCGTTTTTTCACGGTAGTAGACGAGAACAGTACTGTTTTTGCCTACCCGCGGGACCCGGATGTAGCGCGGACGTCACGCGTGAACTGGTCTATATCTTTGTATTTGCGGCAATATTGCATATTCTAAAAATTAAACAGAAATACATAAAAAAAATACATTGTTTTTTTAATAGCAAAAATGTTTCCCAGTTGTGGTTAGGGAAATAAAAATATAGAAACCATTTCTTAAAGTACATAAACCCCCAGCTATAAACACATAGGAGTACAGAAACGTATTTGATTTTGAAGTTTTTTGTATCATTTATTTGATTTGCATATGTATGTATTTTGTGCTTAATAAATGTATTTTAATAAGGTATCACTTCGCTTTGTGTGTGTTCTTTGCTCTATTCCCTGTTCGTTTTTGTAAAAAAAAAACAATGCGGCTACAATAATAACGAGGTCTTCTCCAGTTTATGATGTGTACACCAGAGGGCGCTAAAATCTCAATCGATAATTTTAACTTTCTAATAAAATAAATGTTTAGAACAAGATTATTTGTATAACGAAATTCACCGTACAATTAAGGATGAAATATTTTTTTCCAGTCCTGTTTGAACAAGCAATAAAACTAACAGAGTGCATTCAGACAATACAGATAAACGTTACGCAATGATATCTTCCCGGACTTCTGAGCATATCCCATAGATATCCATAATAAAGGCTAGATGTCTCGTCCGCGCTGCTGGCCAATGGGGATCGACGTCCGCACGTGGCGGCCATCTTGCCACAGGCAGCTCGCTCATTCGTAACATTGTGTTTCAATCATAGACATAATGTCTATGGTTTCAATGGCGCATGTATACTTAAATAACCATAACTTCCTCAATTGTCTTACGATTCTCAAACTGTTTGGTTTGATAATTAAACAAAAGTCAGACAAGTAGTTATCACACTGCACACTTATGAATAATTAAAACCATGGAATGAAAAGAACATTGAATAAAACTTACAGGTGCAATAAATATACACATGCACAAGGCGTTTATGTTAAATCAATATATGCTATTAAAACTCAGTGTACAGAATGGCAACATTATATATATATAAACACTTTTATTTGGGTGTGATTAATTATTTCACAGTCCTAATTTATTTATGTTTACATACATACTTTTAATATGAATACTACTGTTATAATAAAATATGAAATACTGACAAAAAAGGCTTATTGTGTGGCAACCTCTTGGTGTAGAAGCATAATCCAGGTTTCAAATTAAAAGTTACACTTTGAATTTTCATGTAGACTATTCGGATTATATATCAGGGGTAATTACACAAAAGTTCCTATTTTTAAACCATTATAAAAGTGACATTTATTTGCTATTAAAATTGGTACAATAGTCCCCTTCACAAGTGTATATATAGATGTAGCAAGTTGAAATCCCCACCTACACTACTGTGATGGTATACACATGGAAGACAGAGATTTAAAAAATGACCCAAAAAACATAGCTTGGCTAATGCCCTTTGAAAAGGACGGTTTTATTTAGCTTCTGTCGCATGTTGTTGCTCTGTAAGCTAAGGTTAGTTATTTTGGCAATGTGGTGCAGCCTTAACTTAAAAAACAAGGACACAACCAACGTTAACAGCGTATGGTGGTGGCTGTCTATGCCAGACTGTGTTTCTCCGATGTGCTCTCTGAGCACAAACACATCCTCTGACCCTATCCTCTTACGTACAACGTACACGACCTCTAGCACTTTGATGGGATGTGATCGTCTGGTACATCAGGTCTGACGAATGACCCACTCTGCTGCCCTGACTGCCATCACTGTGCCTTCTGATGGAATCACCAGACCTCCGTTGTTTTTTAACTTCAGCAGGTGGTAGCTCTGGTCCTTGATGGCAGATGCAGCATCTGTTACCAAGCTGGCACGGCAGACATCACAGGACAGCTTTTTCACTGCCCGTCGCATAACAACTCCTGAAATAAGAGTTGGTATATTAAAATAATTTATAATAACCATGGGGAAATTAAGGGAACATTTATCTTTTTGGACCATTGTGAGATTGATTTCCCTCAGATTTTGACTATTGGCACCATCGGTTGTAGGCAAAAATCGACTTTTAGTCAGCCTTTACCTGAAATGTACACGAGAGCGTTGTCCACAAGACCATCCAAGCGGACAGGAAGGTAGCTGTGGTCATGTACTAGCGCAGGAATGTCAGCAAACGGGGATGGAAGATCTTCTCCTCCTGCTGCAGAGGACATATCTACAGCTGACAGGCTAGTAGAGGTGTCAATGACAGCTGGTAGGGACTCTGTGTCATCCTGTGCAGTCACATTGCCTCTGCATGATTTGACAACCCCACACCGGGCAATCAGCTTCCTGAAAATGTACTTGAACTGGCTGGCATTAGGATTGTTATTCCAGCCCCCTTAAGAAAAACACAAGGTGTATGAGTATAGTACAAAGATATTCAACACATGCTTTAAAAAGACAGACAAACAAAACAGCATACGAGCTTTTACTGACACTTTGTGTGACTCAGTGTTGCGGCTGGTAAATCTAAATGAACCCTACCGGATGCTCTGATGGAGTTGAAGAGAAGCTCCAAGTGGTCCTGGCTGAACCTATAAGTCAGGACATATCGCTGTCCTTCAAGCAGCACAGGAACCATCAACATCAATGTGTCAATGTTTATGATGAAGCCAAGGACAGAGAGGAACCTTCAAAAGCAAATACTGTTTTACTATGATGATCCTGCCAAAACAGGACACAAGAATGCAAACTAACAGTATAAGGTGAAAATAGTGAATGCTCCAAGAGAAGCACTTCTCAGGGCAGACACAAATCCACATTTCACACAATTCACTTCATTGCCACATTTGGGGGGCGGCAGGGCATAAAGCTGACTAGTTTGAATCCCTGACCTTAAAAGTATAATCAATGTGAGGTTTAGGATGCTTAAAATTTATTTTAGGGACACAAAACCTTCTTGAATCAATTCACAGCATAACATGCAGAACATCCAATACATACCTCTTTGACACCGGCATCTGGGGAGGAAAAAAATTAATACAAGAGAATTCGAACTGAAACAAATTAGCAAACTGCAAACACGTTGGAGCAAGATAGTATTATATTAATAACACGTACCGCTTTATGAACTTGACGCAGACCGAAAAGAGCATCTCATGAACTCGATGCAAACAGGAGGACAGAGCATCTGAACTCGATGCAAACAGGAGAACAGAGCATCTGAACTCGATGCAGAAGATAGATAAATAAGAGAACAGAGCATCTCATGAACTCATGGACTTGAGGGATGCACTGAAACCGGTGGAGTATTACCTTGGATAATTTAATGACTTGTAAATTGACTACTTGTATAAATCTAACAGAATATAATAAACCCATATTTTATAAATCAGCAGTCTCATTCTGATCAATATAGCTGTATTTCTAGGTGAACATCCTGCTGAGCTACAGCATTAAACCCCTCGGACCCTGCTACTGACTGCTTTAACCAGCCAGTAAGGAAGCTAGCTGTATAAACTCGGCATTCCTGTGGGAACTAAAACTTTTCACTAACTTTCAGAGTTTATGCATGCACTGGATGCAGAAGACGGGGTTAGATGGAGACTGAAGGCTGTGGGAGGTTGTAAAAACTATTGGACAGCAGGGCCGTTGTCTAGCACTGATGAATTATAGAAATCGTGCTTTTTATTTCCTAAAGAAGGATTGTTTTTTCCTATATATGAAGTATATGTACTACATTTAAAGTATAATAAAAAAAATTTTTTTAAAAATCAATACGATATGAAATAATTCTTTTTCGCAGGGGTGCCAGTAAATGTGGAGATTAAAACAGATCGGGGAAAAAAGGAGGAAGACATTTAAAACATCTGTGTTTTTCTCTATCAGTGCAATATCGCGGCTATTCAGAGACAAAACAAGTCAGACAAAAAGCCAGAAGCACCTTTCCCAGAGAGAGGGTGTTGCTGACGGCATGATCCACCAAGTCGGCCATCTCCTTCTTGAAGAGCGCCACGTCTTTGCACTCGTTAGCTCGGGCATGATTCAAAATCAACTCGGCCACCCTCTCACCCTGTAAGACCACACAGCTGAACCCAAGAAAGGTTCTCTCATCTAAGTATAGCTGGTCAATACCTTGTTAACTCTCTAAAGCATTTACCCAGATGAGCGGTAAAGCCTGCAACGGAAAGCTGTCTTCACACCTTGCTTTGGACCAGGATGTTGCCGGGATGCAGATCTCCGTGGACAACGTTATCCACAAACACCTGCGCAGAAGACGCATGTGAAGATCGGCTTGATAAAAGTGACGAAGCGCTCTAGATGTGTGGCAATACATCCTCTGAAGCGGAGTGATCTCAGACATTTGTTCGTCTCACCATCTTCAGCAGGGTGTCCACTCCCATCCTCGCTATTCTCTGCTTCACCTCCTGAGGAATCTCGGAGCTCAGGTAGTTCGATATGGGCTCGCTCTCCTGAAACACAAACGCCATCATTTTCCACGCCAGTGCCTCGAATAATAGCTCAGGCGGCAGCCTCTTTCCCCATCAACCACGCGCTCACTTCAAAGGTTTCCACTAAAGTGTTCCTGGTGACAAACGGCCGCAACGGAGTTGGGAACTTGATGTTGTCCACGTCGCGGAAGTTTTCCTGGAAACGCTCAATGTTTCGGGCCTCAAAACGGAGGTCGATCTGAAACGAGCACACGAAAAGCCCAAACAGGTGCAGTGAGGTCATTTCTACGGACGCTGCTGTGGTGCTATTTCTAAATCTGAGGCCTATTGACAAAACTTTATAGAGAAACGAAACCCATTTACATCAGTTTAGTGTAAACTAAACCAGAGCGAGGTTAAAGTACCTGTTTGGTCATCAGCTTCTCGAATTCCTCCACAACTTCACACATGCTGAGCCACTTGAGTCCAGGCAGGCAGTGCAGCAGCCAGCTGCCCGCTTTCATCAGCAGCAAGTCGATCTCCACCTGCCTCCTGACGCCCGGGTGGACCACCTGAAAAGCAGAAGAAACAAATGATCACACCCCCTCCTCTCCCTACAGCAGTAAAGGTACGAGCGATCCGTAGCTCAGGTGAAAGAACCCGTCGACTCAACGCCCATTAGTTGGCCTTCGTCGGCCATTTCTGGGATACAACAAACACGTGGAACAAGCTGCTCTCTGGTCAGATGAGGGCCAAGTGCAATTTTTAGCCAACATGCTAAGGCCTATGTTTGGAGGGAAACGCTGCACATCACCACAAACACAAAATGTCCTGAACAGAGCGTGATGATGTAGGGAGGGTTGGCCTCAGCAGGAGCAGGGATTATGATGTTGGGAGCTGAATACAGGGGGTTGCTGGGGGGGTAAAACAATCTTAGAGGCTGAAAAAGACGATTCTGGGGCGGAGGGTCGCCTTCCAGGACATCAGCCCCGAACATAGGGGAAGAGCTGAGACAGAGTACTGAGTTAGGGGGAATAAATATGAACCATGTCAGTTTAATTTTCAGATTTATGTGTTTAAAAAAAAAAAAAAAAAAGGAAAACCACGTGTCATTTCCCGTCACAACGTGGAACCTTTTGTTGATGACTTCTATAAAATCCCAATGGAGGTCTGAGGTTGTGAGGAAACAACCGTCTGCCGCTCACTTTGCTGCTGGTCCAGCTGAATCCAACCCCGCTCTGGGACCACGAAGGACGCTTCTGACCTCTTCTAAAATATGGAAACGTTCTGCGGGGCCCCCTTAGGCATGTTTATGGTGACACTCACCTTGATGGCCACAGGTATCAGGCGCTCCTTCTCGCCGCTGCTCTCCCCAGGCTGCCGATCTGCAGGGCTCCTCTCCTTATAACCCTCGTCCTCCTCTTTCCTGCCCTTCCAGAGCTGCCGCAGAACACCGGCCAGGCCTCCGAGGCCAGGGATCTCCCAGGCCTCCAGCATGTCTTCCCTCTCCATCTCTTCCACGATGGACTGGAAGGAGGCGTCCTCCACCTGCTCCACCCTGGCCCAGCCTCTGTACACCTGGGCGACGCACCCCGAACCCACAGGCTCCTTGCTGTCAAACACCAACACCCTCCTCCAGGCCTCGCCGAAGGCCCTGCGGAGGAACTGCTTGGTGTGGGCCCAGGAGTGAGGGCGCACCCTGACGTGGAGCCGGGAGAAGCGTTCGCAGAACTCCCGAGAGAAGATGTCCCCACTGGCCCAGCTTGATGAAAGTGGGCCCAGAGCTCTCGGTCACCCACAGCAGAGCCTCCAGCCAGTAAGAGGCACAGCGGGTGGACATCAGAGCCAGGGGCGAGAGGAGGAGGAGGGGGCCAAATTTAAAGAGAAGGACCAACTAGGGCTGGGCTATAATTCAATAACAATATCTATCGATCGATAAGACGTGTGGCGCGATAGGAAAAAATAGGGTCGATAAAAACTTCGATAGACAGTTTTACTTCCTTGCTACAGTCGGCACGCCATCACTAAGCGCCGCCCTCTCAAACCACAACACACAACACGTGAATATGTCGCAGCAAGTAGCGGCGGAGGAAACGGTCCCAAAACGGGGTTTTACTAGTTCGCCAGCCTGATAGAAATAAACCACAGTGATTTGTAAAACTTGCAGGGAACCGGTAAAAGCAGAGTCTGGTAACGCAACCCACCAGTATTCATCACGTAAGCCGCTCACACCCGCAGCAGTGCGGCCCCGCGAGCGGAGCTGTGCGGCCCCGCGTCGTCGTCGTCTGGAACTTCTTCCAAAACAAAGCAGGTACAGCAGCTAAACTGGGCTCCCTTCTTTGTGATAAAATGACAAATCGTCCAAGCGGCATAAGGACATCACGCATGCAGTAACGTGCTTCATAGTGATGGATATGTCTGCTGTTCTCTGCAGCTGAAAAACCTGCCACTCTTTATTTAACCAACCAAAGTTGGTTAAAGTTAAACAAAGATTTAATTGGAATTCTGTGTTTGTGTTCTTTATTTAAATCAAATCATTTAGCAATATCATAAAATGTCCAGGCAGAGCTGCACATAAAATATGGTTTTAAATATTTTCAATAATTATCGATATCGATCAATATGCATTTTTTTTTATCGATAAGCTTTTTTTCTATATCGCCCAGCCCTAGGACCAACGCACGGAGGCCGAGCCGGAGGAAGAATATCACTTTGTGGACTTGGACTTTGGCAAGGGACTTTCTGTCTGTTGTTCTGGCTGCCGCTTCCTGGCAGCTGGCTGCAAAGGACGAGGCACCGACGGCTCCCCAGCACAGCAGCGTGACCTTGGGCATGTGGCTGAAAATCTGTCCTCTTTTATCCCAGCGTGGCTCCCGGCCCTGCAGGAGCCCGCGTCTGGCAAAGGAGCCCGATCTGTGCAGAGCGCACCGCAGGTTCGCCACGATTCCTCTGGCTCCAAACGCCACCATCGTGGCCATCCTGTCAAGAGTCAGGTTAGCTCCACATCCGCTTATCTGTCCTTTAATATAAATACAAACACGCCAGGACGGCCCGAAGCGTGGAAAATATGTCCTCTCCAGCAAATACCCGTCACGGTGATGTAAATACGCCACCTAAAAAAAATAACCCCACAAAGCTACGGCTGGACTGACACTACCTGGAGCCAAAGCCGCGGATGTTTCGCTGCTCAGACGTTCTTAAGGAGCAGCAGCCGTGGCTTCCTGAAGTGCAAACCCCACGGGCGTGTTTCTCCTCCCACTGTAGACAACAAACTCATTCCACGTTATGGTTGGCAGCGACGTGCAGCCACATTTATCATTCATTCATTTCCACGGAGAAGAGCGCGCTGCCGGGTGAAAACATTACAGCCCGTTTCCGGATGTGACGTTTCGCCAGGAACGTCACGTGACCTTCGATTAAAAGGCTCGTCGTGAAGAGACCTGCTTGTGCTACTGCTGCGTTACAGACAGCAGCCGGCTCAATATCTGTCCGCACACACACCTTGCCCCGAAGTGTTTCTGAACGAAAGTTACGACTGTAACTACGGTTCTATGAATCCCGGATGACCGCCAAAGGCGGTGCTTAAAGCACCGAATGATCACTCTTGCGCATGCACAGGTCGAGAATTTTATACCAACATGGTCACGTGTGACCCCCGGTGACACCGGTAAGCCCATATAATCACGTGACAACGACAGCTCAGTCCCTTAATCTTCTCGCGAACAACACGATGATTCCGAGGGACCGAGCGCTCTGGCGGTCATCCGGGATTCATAGAACCGTAGTTACAGTCGTAACTTTCGTTCTATTTCATCCCTACTGACCGCCAGAGGCGGTGCTTAAAGCACTGGATGACGATTACCAACAGAGTCCTGAGGAATCACACAGAAATAAACAACCCTGAAAGCACGCCCACCACACTGGGATGAGGATGCGTGCTGGGATAGGATCCCCACCAAAGGGTAAAAGTCGGCCAAGTTAACCCTGTAAAACCTTGCAAAGGTATTCGGGGATTACCAAGAGGCTGCTGCACATATAGCCTCCAGAGTGACCCCCGCCATAGTGGCCATGCCACACTAATGCTTCTGGTGGAATGGCACCTTACACCAGCAGGGGGTTGGCGGACCTTTAAAACGTACGCTCGTTCCACCACGTCCACAATCCGACGTGCAAGACCATGTTTAGAAGGAGCCTGCCCTTCGCAGGGCCCTGAGTAGCAAACAGACAGATTATCAGACTGCCGCAGAGAAGCTGTGAGTCTGACATTTGCCTTCAGTGCCCGAACAGGGCAGAAAGGCTAGGCCCATCTGTATAAAGGCAAGCAAGCTGGAGGGGCACAGTGTGACCCGCCAATGAGGCCACAGTAGGAAGAAACCCAACATCAGGCCAGAGAATAACATCAGCTGGATTCCCATGGCAACAGGGCTTGTGAACAGACAACACATGTAGCTTCTTGACCCGCTTCGCCGAGGCCAAGGCAAGGAGAAAGTCTTCTGACAGACACTCAAGGCTTGCATCTGCCAACTGTTCAAACGGAGGAGATCGCAGGGCAGCGAGGACGAGAGAGGTCTCACACAGGCACGACAGGGCATGTGGGAGGTGCAAACATCGGGCACCCCTCAGACACACAAAGCATACTTGGTACGGCCTATCGTTTCTCCACTCGCCACCGAATGCCAGCAAAAGATGGCAGCAACATAAACTTCTAGAGTGGATGGAGACCAACCTTGAGAAAGCAGTGCTTGAAGGAAGGTTAAAATAAGAGAAACAGGACAGTGTACAGGGTCCTCATGTCTTGCATGACACCAGCTGCTAATCCTTCCACATATGGGTATAAACCAGTCGTGTGGAAGGGGCCCAGGCATTAGTCATCAAATGTACGATGTTTCCGTCATACTCTGAAGGAAACGCCGGCCCCGTAGCGGCCAGGCCCAGAGTTGGAGGCGACTGGGATTGGGATGCAGGATCTGACCCCCCAGCTGTGAAAGAAGGTCCGTCCTGTGGGGAAGAGGCATTGGAGAGCTGCAACAGAGCCTGTGCAGCAAAGGAAACCAGATTCTCCCTGGCCACCAGGTGGCCACTAGAAGGACCCAATGCCCCTCCTGAAGGACCCTCGGGGGTGTTGGGCCTATCATGGGAAGCGGCGGAAAAGTGCAGAGCAGCACTCTCGGCCAGTCATGTGCCAGTGCGTCTTGACCCAGGGGACTGGCATTGTCTGCCAGGGAGAACTAAAGTGGGCAATGTGTTGTCTCTTCGGACGAAAGTAGATCTACAGCTGCTTTGCCGTACCTCTCCGAAATGACCCCCACTACCTCCAGGTGGAGTCTCCACTCCCCCGGTGGTGGGCGTCCCAGAGACAGAATATCGGCCGAAACATCTGCACCCCTGGAATGTAGGCAGCTCTCAGGCTGGCGAGAACAGGGGCTGCCCAGGTCAAGAGCCTCTGGGTCAGCCACAGCAATGTTAACGAGCGTGTCCCCCATTGATGGTTGATATGAAAAACCACTTAAGTATTGTCTGACCGCACCAAGACATGCCGTCCGCACAGGTCTGGGAGGAAGTGTTGCAACACTGCTGCACAGACTCCGACTCCAAGGCGTGGATGTGCGGAGACCATGACCCCGGGCGATCCGTCGCTGCCACGCCCCATACCGTGGCGGACGCGCCAGTAGAGACAACCTCTTGTCGAGACGGCAGCGAACCAAGTGGAACCCTTTGTCATTAATACTGCATTTTGCCACTGAGCCAGTGATGAGAGGCAGTGAGAGGACACCCACAGTGTCGTGCGATGGCACAGCGTACGAGAAGGGTCCAGCCCCAGGCTGTGAACCACATCCGCAGTGGTCGCAGAGACAACAGTCCCAGGGGTATTACTGTAGTGGCAGGAGCCAGCTTGCCCAACAGATGAAGACAAGCAATAAAGGGGGTGCACGGCCGGGCAGAAAGTCGGGCAGCATAGGCAGAATTATTATTATTATTATTATTATTATTCCTTTATTTAACCAGGAAAAGTCCCATTGAGATTAACAATCTCTTTTTCAAGGGAGTCCTGGCCAAGATAGCGGCAAAAGATTACATTACAATTTACATTAGTTTACAATAACATCTATCTAAATTAGAATTTCATAAAACAGTTACAAACCATAGATCTCATTTCCAAACCTTTGAGCAATTGTTTAAAATGTCCAATCGGAATCAAATCCTTCAACTTCCAGTCTTTCTGAAGATTGTTCCATGCTGTGGGGGCAGAGTACTGAAAAGCTGTCTTTCCAGCTTCAGTGCGGATACTAGGCACAGACAGAAGCAGAGACTCTTGAGAACGTAGAGAATACAGTCCAGCCGCTCTTGGTTGAATGAACTCACAGAGGTATGAGGGGAGCAGACGCAGAATACCCTTATAAATGATCATATACCAGTGAGTGAGTCTACGTGTCTCTAATGCTGGCCAGCCCACACGTATATAAAGTTCACAGTGGTGTGTGCGAGGCTTACAATTTGTGATAAATCGTAGAGAGGCATGGTAAATTGAGTCTAACATTTTTAAAACTTGATCTGGGGCATTAATATATATTAGGTCACCATAGTCCAGAATGGGTAAAAACGTTGCAGCTACCAGTCTCTTCTTCGACTTAAAAGAGAAACAAAGCCTATTCCTGAAGAAGAAGCCAATTTTCAGTCTGAGTTTTTTAAGCAATTGTTCAACATGAGGTTTAAAATTTAGATTTTCATCAATGAAAATTCCTAAATATTTAAAAGATTGAACCCTTTCTATTTCTGACCCATGCAAAGTGATAAGAGGATAGCTATTTTGCAATTTTGTCTTTTTTCTTGAAAATAGCATCATTTTACTTTTATTTGAATTTAAAAGAAGATCTAATTTTAAAAGCCTGTACTGAACCAAATTAAAAGCAATCTGTAACGTAAAGACACACGCACTAGGGTTTTTTCCAAAACTGTAAAAAATCATGTCATCAGCATAAAAATGGTACTTAGTGTCTATAAGATCCTGACCAACATTGTTCACATAGAAAGTAAATAGTAGAGGCCCCAAAACGGAGCCTTGGGGCACTCCTTTAGTTAGTGACAATGAATTAGAACAAATTTTATCTGATTTGACACATTGAGATCGATCAGTCAGATAATTACTGAACCATCCAACGGCTTGTTTAGAGAGTCCAATTTTGGTCAATCTCTCTTCAAGTAAATTATGGTTGACAGTGTCGAACGCTTTTGATAAATCAATGAAAAGTGCAGCACAATGTTGTTTATTGTCAAGAGCTGCCAAGATATCATTCATCACTTTCAAAGTCGCTGAAGAATGACCTCGACACGCTGAGGCGATGGGCGAACGGTCACAGTGAGGGAGTCCATTGTGATTCCAAGAACGTGACATCTTGAGATGGAACTAAGTTACTCTCCTGCCAGATCACACGTAGACCCAATAGGTCTACATGGTCGAGTAATGTGCTCGTGTCTGCAGTGTCTTGGGCCTCTGTGGGCGCACAGATGAGCCAATTGTCCAAGTAGGGCAGGATCTTTCACCCCTTGGTCTGCAGAGGACACAGTGTTGCAGCAATGCACCAAGCAACATACGTGGTGACAGAGAGACCAAATGGGAGAACCCTGGACGAAAGGCTTGCCCTGAAATGCAAAGCGGAGAAAACAGCCAATGACATGGTGCGATTGGGACATGAAGTATGCGTCCCTCATGTCAACCAGGGTGAACCAGTTGCCTGGAGAAGATTGTCTGAAGCACACCCCGATGCCCAACATGTGGAAGGGGATGGTCTCAAAAGAACATTCAGACCTCTCAGGTCCAAAATTGGGTCGAGTCCGCAGCCGTTTTTGGGACCAATAAAAATACTTAAGTATAAAGCTCCCTGGGTCCCGCAGGGGGGCAACAGGCAATATACCACCCTTGGCCAGCAAGGCATCCATCTCGTGGCTCAGAGTCTGAGCCTTTACCTGGTCGCGAATTCCCGTCATCCTGACTCGACCAGGAACAGGAGGGCGGTGGCAGAACTGTAGCGCGTAACCCTGGGCAAGTGTAGACACCACACATGGATCAGAAATGAGAGCGGTCCAGCAGCCAAGCTAGTCCTGGGTAAAGTGTCCCACCGCCAGCTCGGTGATGCACTGGCCATAAGCAGGCCGTGGTTGCCCCACAGAAGGTGTAGTTGGGGCAGGATAAGTGCGTCAAAGTGAACCAGAGGCACTCCCAGCAGGACACCACAATCGCCTACGATGCAGGCCGGCCAGCTGCTGCCTTGTACGCAAAGCCTGGGTTGACCGCTGCAAGCGCAGCAGAGCCAAATAACTCCCCAGAATCACTGGAAGACTCATCAGGGTCTATCTACAGGCTTCGGTTAGAGGAGACTGAGCCAACCAACTTGGCGGCATGCTTCAACAACTGTAGACAGGACACGGCCAACTTACCCTGACAAGAGAGAAAAAGCATGTAAAGGTGTGTCAATCGCGGAGCCTCCAGAGAGGCTGAGAGACCAGTAATAAATGCGACAATGAGTTACCAAGTCGCCCCAAGAGACCCCGAGTCATAGACTCTACAGAGTAGATCGGCAGTCACACGGCACTGAGGACGAGGACTACAGGCATTAGCTCTCAAAGCCAGCTCCGGCACCACACTGAGGGATGCTCTGGCATGTTCGAAGGAAGGCATATGGCCCAAGCCAAACTTGAGCACGTCTTGCATGGCCGCCAGGGCCCTGCCATCAGAGGTCAGCAGCAAAAAAGGCCTTGGTGTCTGCCCAACAGGCATGAACTACCTTCACATATTCAGCAATGGGGAAACAAAGGACGACCTAGTAGTACGACGTCGAAAGAAAGCACCAAAAGCCGCAGATTGGTTCGGTTGACCATCCAGCTACAACCGGGCAAGAGCAGTTCTCAAAGCGCCCACTATCAAACCGTCCTCTTCCGACTGAGCCAGCCGGAAGAGATACGTGAACTGGCTGCAGACAGATGCGAGCCAGAGTCAACTGATGTTGAAAAACAGTACCAGATGCCAGGAATATAGCATCGCATCTCCAGTCAAGGCTTCTCTATGGCGATCTGGTCCCAGACAAGAGGGACACAGATCATACCCATCCTTCGACTGGAGAGGGGCCAAACACGCTCTGCAGTAGGGCTCGTCCAGCATCTTATGCTCACAGGACTAGGTCAGGTCGAGCTGAAATCGCCACCCCTGACACTTAAGCCGACAAACGAACAGGCCAGGAAACCCGGTTGAGCAGAAAACGCAACCAGGGGTTCCTCAGCAGCGTAAAAGGCTGCAAGGAGCACTACGATCACCGTAGCTACAGAAGTACCAACCAGCAAGGTTGCAACACTTAATGAGGCAAGCCGAACACACTGCCCAATGAATAATAAAGCAAGCCCGAAAACGGCTGCTTAGTAATAAAACATAGGCAAGCCGAACACGCTGCCCAATGAATGACAAAGCAAGCTCGAACACGGCTGCTGTGTAATAAAACATAGGCAAGCCGAACACGGCTGCACAATGAATGATAAAGCATGCCCGAAAACGGCTGCTTAGTAATAAAACATAGGCAAGCCGAACACGGCTGCACAATGAATGATAAAGCATGCCCGAAAACGGCTGCTAAGTAATAAAACATAGGCAAGCCGAACACGCTGCCCAATGAATGACAAAGCAAGCTCGAACACGGCTGCTGTGTAATAAAACATAGGCAAGCCAAACACGGCTGCACAATGAATGATAAAGCAAGCCCGAAAACGGCTGCTTAGTAATAAAACATAGGCAAGCCGAACACGGCTGCACAATGAATGAGAAAGCAAGCCCGAAAACGGCTGCTAAGTAATAAAATATAGGCTGCAATAATCCAATAAGTTATAGGCAGCTGATGCGCCGGCAATTAATTATAAGCAGCCGAACGCGGCTGCTATTTAACATTATTGGCAGCGCGGCTGCAATTTAACACTAGAATCGTTCAACTTCTGAAGAAGTTGAAGAAGGCGCCCGCCTGGTGGTGGGCATGACCGTCAAAGGCAAAGCTTCCGAGTTCCTTGGTCGTAGTCTCTCATCGCTTGGGGATTTTAAATCAAACCTTCTGAGTGAAAAGGATTTGTCTTCATCAAAACCTGCCGACCGGGAAAACTCTGCGTCTGCAGAGCTGCAAACTGCGTATTTCGATCTGAGACGCAGCTAATGAGCTAATTGGCGACAGCTGACGGTCAACGTTTCCCATTCATTTGCTACGGTAGTCCTAAACCACTACTGACATAATACACTTTTTGGCCACAAGCGTCATTTTGGGGGTGTTGGTTCCACCTCTTCTCTTAGAGCCGTTTTTAATAGAAAGAAGAAAAGGCAAAAACGGTCCAAACAAAAGGTTGTAACGTTTACATTTGTAACCTCTGCCTTACATAAACACTAGAATTAAATCTTAATAAATAAAAGTATAGACAATTAATTCAGTAACTCAATTCAGTAAGTGAAATACAATATATAAAGGGGTTGGACAATGAAACTGAAACACCTCTCATTTTAGTGTGGGTGGTTTCATGGCTAAATTGGACCAGCCTGGTGGCCAATCATCATTAATTGCACATTGAACCAATAAGAGCAGAGTGTGAAGGTCCAATTAGCAGGGTAAGAGCACAGTTTTGCTCAAAATATTGCAATGTACACACATTATGGGTGACATGGGTGAGTTCAAAGGAGGACAAATTGTTGGTGCACATCTTGCTGGATGTGTCAAAACTTTCTTCAATTGAATAAAAACAAAACTGAAGTAATAATATTTGGACCAATAGAGGAGAGATCAAAAGTTAGCACACAGCTTCAGTCGCTTCAGCTAGAAACCACTGATCAGGCCCGAAATCTGGTTGTAGTGATGGACTCAGACCTGAACCTCGAAAGGCATTTACAGACAGTGACAAGGTCGGCTTTCTATCACCTGAAGAATATTTCCTGGATTAAAGGACTGATGTCTCAGCAGGATCTGGAAAAACTAATCCATGCGTTTATATTTAGTAGAATTGATTACTGCAACTGTGTTCACAGGTTTGCCTAAAAAGTGGATCAGACAGCTGCAGCTGATCCAGAACGCTGCTGCCCGCGTCCTCACTAAGACTAAGAAAGTAGAGAACATCACCCCAGTTCTAAAGTCCTTACACTGGCTCCCTGTATCTCAGAGAATAGACTTTAAAATACTTCTGTTAGTTTATAAATCCCTAAATGGCTTAGCACCTAAATACATCACAGACTTGTTATCAGTGTATCAACTTTCCAGACCACTAAGGTCTTCTGGCTCCAGCCTTCTCTGCATACCTAGAACCAGAACTAAACAAGGAAAAAGCAGCATTTAGTTCCTATGCTCCGTTTATCTGGAACAAACTTCCAGAAAACTGTAAAAGTGCTGAAAGCCTGAGTTCTTTTAAATCAAGATTAAAAACACATTTGTTTAAAATTGCCTTTGACTGTTCTAGTTAAACAGTTTTACTGTTTTTAATGTTCTTCTTTGTTTCTACATTCTATCTCTACTTGCTTTTATTCTATTTTCTATCTACATTTTATTCCTACTTGCGTTTATTTTGCTATATTTTAATCATGTAAAGCACTTTGTATTGTCTCTGTACTGAATTGTGCTATATAAATAGATTTCCCTTGCCTTGCCTTGCATCTGTGACCAAGACAGCAAGTGTTTGTGATGTATCAAGAGCCACGGTGTCCAGGGTAATGTGGACGAACCACATCCAACAGGATTAACTGTGGACGCACGAGGAAGCTGTCTGAAAGGGATGTTCGGGTGCTAACCCGAATTGTATCCAAAAAACATAAAACCACATAACTCTACTTATAACTAACTTTCTGAAATATAAACTAAAGGTCACCAATCAGTTCTAAAACATCTTTAGATGAACTCTTGTTGAGCCCTGGAGTATGGAGGACCAAGTCTTCCATATTTAAAAATAAATACAGAAATAATTAAATGCTCAATAAATAAATATGCATACAATTATGTGCCACCAAAAATACAATGCACAAATAAATGTAGATAGAAAATGAATTATACAGTGAGACAAAATGTATACATTTCCTTTAATTAGCCACTTTATTTATTACTTATTTTTTTAAGTATTTATTTATGTGCATGTTATAATATTTTTGTCTGTTTTATTCTTTCTTTGTATTTTTTTGCCCTATTTATTTCTCCGATGCTATTTATTTCTGTTTCTCGTTTTTACATTTCTGTTTGTCCTTTTTACATTTCTATCTGTCCTTTTTACATTTCCGTCTCTCCTTTTTATATTTCTGTCTCTCCTTTTTACATTTCTGTATGCATTTCTGCCTCATTATGCAAATGAGGAGGGCTGTGTCTTAAGGGCTCAACTTCTTCCCATTGGTTGGTTAGCATTTTACTGCGTCGGTCAAATCTACAAGGCTTTTCCCCGACATGTAGCATTGTTTAATAATAACTCAGCAGGCAGACGTTCAGTGTCCGACCTCTTACGGGAAGCTGCTAATAGACTGGAAGAATTAGAACTCTGTACATTTGGGATCTGAAATGTTTTTCGGTGGTTTCAGATTCGGCTTTCCAGATCAATAACTCATCGGCGGATGATTTATTCTACAAAACAGACACCTCTCCGCAACCACCGCAAGGCAGACACTGAGCTACAACCGTAGTTTCCTCAAAACGAGTCCGTGGGCCAGAATCTGTGGGACGTCTCCTTAAGAAGTTTCGTATGAACTGTCAGACGGCAACTTTCTTGCACTTAGATAGGTTGCTACACATAGCAGTGATCTCAAAACACCAATAATCCCACGTTTTCACTTGCACATTAATAAGTTATTGCTGATAAAAAATCTAAACTGTTGCGCTCCGGTCCGAGAGGTCACGTGATTCGATTTTTGCTGCTCAGCCAATCAGATCGCTGTATTGTCAGCTGAGTGCGTTCAATGTGTAAGGTGTTGTAAACATTTGTTTCCAGACGAAGAAAGCCCAATAATAGCATTTTCTGGCGCCAGTTGGCAAAGATCTTGATGGCAAGGAAAAAGAAATAGCCCAGACCATCCATCATCCATTTTCTAACACGTTTATCCCTGCTGGGTTCGGACCGGTGCCGATCTCCAGCTGTCAATGGGCGAGAGGCGGGGTAGACCCTGGACAGGTCGGCAGTCCATCACAGGGCAGAAATAGCTCAGACTTTTGCTCATTTTACTGTGATATCACCAAGACCTGCTGCGCTAGGATAGCACAGCCAAACGACTTATCCCCTGCAGAATTTGTATCCCCTGCATCGGGAGAGTGTTTGAAATCAATAAAACTTTTAACCTCCAGCTTTGTGAAGTCTAAATATTTTTAGACATCACATTCTAATAAAATGAAATTGATTTTTTTAAACTCCTAATACATTGTTCTGTTTTTAAAATCCACATATCTTGTTGTTGATAAACAAAGAGCAAAAGGCTGGGGTGTTAAATGTGCACGGTGTCGTGCCAAACTAGATATCCCCGGCAGAATGTGTATCCCCTGCGTCGGGAGCGCGCATTCAGGTTGACGAACGTATACGGTCAACTCCGCCTCATTTGCAACAAATTAGGCGTGGAAATCAAGATGTTTTATTTCTCTTAACGAAATATAGGAATAGTGCCGTTACATTATTTTTCAGTTAGTGGGTTAAAATTGAAAACGTAACACTTGTTAGTACGATCGTAAGGGATTGCTATGTCGGTTAAAACTAGACTGATCACTCAGTATAACACGTTCTGATAAAGTAAACGGCTCTGTGGTCATCTCCAGATGTGTCACGAAAGTATTAGCTTTATGTCATTAGATTGTTGCATGTCTGTCTGCTGAAACTAAAAACCCACCTTTTGTGCCAAAACTCAAGAATGTGAGCTACTGTTAGTCCATTTTGGAAGGGGATGCATATTGTGGCAGGCTGGACCCGATATTTTTTGTATCCCCTTGTAACTTCTTCATTAAAAGAGCTAACAGCTTCAAATTTTCAGCAGGTGCTTGTTGTTATAAGAGGTTTTTATATGCCAAAAATCTAGAATGTGGGATACTGCTAATCCATTTTGGAAGGGGATACATATATGCTCAGCATGATAGTCTGTTTCCAGCATACATTTCTTGGCTGACTTTGTGCAAGATGAGGACAGCATTACTTACAAATCCAAAGATTGGGGCCTGCTCTGATGGTGCAGGACCTTCTTGCTCCAAGGCAACAGTGCTACCCACTGCGCCAAATCCCAGTAAAAATGCAAGGATCAATTCTCACAACCTAAGGATAGCAGTTTAACTTATGAATATGAAGCTTCATGCATGCTCAGTATGAGGGATTGCTGCAAAGCCATCAACAATGCAGACGACTGTCCACTGTGGCTCTACGCTCTTTCAGGAGGAGTGAATGCTGCTTGGAGAGACTTGATGCAACCTGCTGGGTTTCCTTAGAGAGGAAAACTTTCAGACCAACCTGTCTGGTCAGCACATATAACAATTGGCTGCAGTGTTTGAAACCAATAAAACTTTTAATGTGAAGTCCAAATATTTTTTAAACATCCTATTCTAATAAAATTGTAATATATATATATATTTTGAAACTCCTCATATACTGTTCTTTTTTTTAAAGCGACACATCTTGTTTTCTTAATATGGTTCTTGGCTGAATTAAAATATCATTAGATCTGATCATTTTGGCAGTAACTTTATTCTGTGTTCATTTGATCACACTTGGAATCAGCTTTATATAATCCATTCATGCGGGTCTAACCACACACAAAAAAACGAACAAGTAGACAGCTGTGATGGACTCAGGAAGGTGGGTTTTTAGTTTCAGCAGACAGACATGCAACAATCTAATGACATAAAGCTAATACTTTCGTGACACATCTGGAGATGACCACAGAGCCGTTTACTTTATCAGAACGTGTTATACTGAGTGATCAGTCTAGTTTTAACTAAGGGTGCTCCGATTGATCGGTCACCGATCGTTATCGGCCGATAAAGGCTTTAAATAGTTTGATCGGCGGTCTCCATAAAGGCCGATCAGATGGGCCCATGAGACGCGCTAACCTGACTCTCCTGGAAACCTTCCGTCGAAGTAATTTTGGGAAGGGGCGAAAATACTGGTTAGCTCATTGGCCTATGTTGGTGATGGACAAATAAACCAATCAGATTAACGAAGCATATGACGTACTAACAGAGCGACGACGAAAACAACCACAAGCCAGGCTACTCTTGCTACTGCAGGTAAAGGCTCATTAGCTCAGCAAATAAGCAACATGTCAGCAAAGAATATTTGCCGTTTGCTCTTCTTTCAGTGAAGAAATACTCTGTAATTCCGATAAAACTTGCTTGATAGCCACGCTAACGCTAGCGCAACGAGAAGCGCTGTCTCGCTTCTCGTTGCGTCACACAAGATCAGGATGGTCTCACGAAGCTAGAGACGCGCTACTCGTGAGAAGAAAAAAATCTACACGCAGCTAAAATGGCAGCCTCCCTACATTCACCAGTCCGGCAGTTCTTCAAGGTGTCTGAAAAAGACAATACATTAGCGATTTGCAACGTGTGTGCCAAGGAAATTCCACGAGGCGGAAAGCTCCAAAGACAGTTTAACACCACCAATCTCATCAGACATTTGAAGGTTAGTCACAGGAAGGAATACGAGGAGTTTTCAAAGTTAGCTAGCGCTAAGGCAGAGAGAGAGCGGTGTCGTGTAGCAGCTCCGGCGCCACTCACTCAGCTGTCTGTAACGGAGACATTGCAACGACAGCAACCCTACAGTAATGACAGCAAGAAAAAAAAGGAAATATCAGCCAAAATAATGGAATTCATATGCCTCGATCACCAGCCGCTGTCAATTGTGGAAGACGAAGGGTTCCGGCGACTCATGTATTACATGGATTCCCGCTACACTCTGCCCGGGCGTAAATATTTCACTGATGTTTGCCTGCCGCAGTTATACCAAACCGTGTTTGCACATGTTGACACCCTGATGAAGGACAACATCACATCAATCAGCTTCACAAGTGACATTTGGAGTTCAAATGTATGTCCCATGTCCATGTTGAGCCTAACTGCGCAGTTTATTAATCAGAACTTTGAGTTAAAAAAAAGTTGTTCTTCATTCTCAAGAATTTTCGGGGTCACACACCGCGGAGGCTCTTGCTGCCGCATTCTGCGACATGTTTCGCGCATGGGGAATCCCAAAGGAAAAAGTGCACGTTATTCTCACGGATAATGCCAAGAACATGGTAAAGGCCATGAGGGATGCAGATCTACCCAGCCTGCCGTGCATGGCTCATACACTGCAGCTTGCCGTTGCCGACAGAGTTCTATCACAACGCAGCATCGCTGATATAATAGCCTGTGGAAGACGCATCGTTGGTCATTTCAAACATTCCCAGCTTGCCTACTCTCGACTTCAAAATATTCAGAAGCAACTTGGCCAGCCTATTAAGAGGCTGCAACAGGATGTACCTACCAGGTGGAACAGTACAGTTAATATGCTACAGAGTGTGATGGAACAGAAGCGTGCCCTATGTGCTTATGGAGCTGACTATGACTTGCCTTCCATGTTCACTGGCAGCCAGTGGAAATTGGTGGAAAATATGATTTCTCTACTAGCCCCGTTTGAAAAGCTCACGCACCAGATCAGCTCATCAACTGCATCGGCTGCAGATGTTATACCATCCATCAGAGCCTTAACCCGTCTTCTGGAGAAAGCCGCTGAGACGGACCACGGTGTAAAAACTTCAAAAGCAGCATTGTTGGAAGCGGTCCAGAACAGATTCAGTGACATTCAATCGAAGCGCCTGTATACCATCGCAACAGTGCTCGATCCGAGGTGAGAACTTAATTCACACAACTCTTTTTCTCTCTGTGTCTCGTGTCAATATTAATTGAATATATTGAATTCTTAAGTAAGTTTCCAAATTCCTCTCGCTAGAAAAAAATCTATCTTGGCCTAAATGACTGATACATGCCTGCAATGATTAGTGTTCTAATCTTTTAGTAGGCAGGCTGGCTGGCATTTCATTCAAATGTACCAGAAAAATAAACATTTGGAAGAAGAGTTAAGACTACAGAGTAAAAATGCAAATTTGGAGTATGCTATTGCCTATTTGGCCAAAACTAGTTCACTAATCAAAACAAGAGCAGAGCATAAACTATGAAATATATTAAATAATGGAACAATGTCTATGTCCTCTAAAAAATAGGTATAAAGACCGATATTTCTCCGACGCACTCAAGCCCCAGATTCGCGGGCTGCTTTCTGATGTCCTTGCTACTGGACAGGAGCAGCAAAATGGAGAGGCAAGTTTGGAAGCGACTGGCACCGAGCCCCCAGAGAAAGTACCACGAGCTGGCTCCTTACACGCTATGTATGCTGAGTTGTTGGATGAAGACGGGGAACATGGTGGCGGTGACATCAGCAGCTCAACATCGCAGATGAACCTCTACCTATCAGAGCCAGTCATCCCACGGAGCGGACAGCCGCTTGTTTTTTGGCGAGACAATAAAGGTCGTTTCCCCGCTCTCGCACAAGCAGCACAAGCCTACCTCTGAGCTCCATGCACAAGTGTAGATAGTGAGCGACTTTTTAGCACAGCAGGGAATATTGTAGATGAGAAGAGGAACAAGCTGTCTGCCAAAAATGCAGAGATGCTTATATTTCTAAAGAAAAATCTGCCATTGATGCTTAACAAGTAAGCTTTAAGAGAAATGGCTTTACTAATCTCTATTCCTCTTCTTTCTTTCTCATTGACTCATGATTTCCATGCTATGCACTTTAAATGTATGTAGATTTAAAGAAGCTAAAAGAACATTTAAAGTTGGCATTTGTTGGAAATTTACAAAACTTTATTACTACTGAAAAATGTCTGCAGTGATTAAAAGGACATTTTAGAGCCAAAGAATTACTGATACATTATCTAAAGATGTGTGACTGTTCCTTCATGGTTTATATTTTCAGTTAATTACCGCAGGACAAGCCTAAAATACATACCTTATGCCTTTTATCATGGCATCCCAAAATATTTGATTTTGTTTTCTTTGCTCTGCACTTTAAGTTTAAGTACACTTTAAGTTTGTGTAAATTAACATTGACAGATTTTTTTTATCTTATTTAGAAATAACAAGGCTTATTTGTTAAGCTCTAAGCTGTTTAAAATGTTTCTAAGGAAATAAAATGTTGAACGTTTCCTGTCAATAAAGGTATACAGTTGACAATTCACAATACATTATCTTCTGTTAATTTTAATACATGTACATTTTTGTTAAGACTATCAAAATTTAATATATGACATGATAAATAGAAGGCTTCTGATAGACCCAGTGATCGGTGACCGGTGATCGGTATCAACCAATACTGCTTTCAGCAATCGGTGATCGGCCCCAAAAATCCTGATCGGAGCACCCTTAGTTTTAACCGACATAGCATTCCCTTACGATCGTACTAACAAGTGTTACGTTTTCAATTTTAACCCATTAACTGAACGATAATGTAACGGCACTATTCCTATATTTCGCTAAGAGAAATAAAACATCTTGATTTTCACGCCGAATTGGCTGGAAATGAGGCGGAGTTTACTGCGTTCAGCAAGCTGAATGCGCGCTCCCGACGCAGGGGATACAAATCCTGGCGGGGATACCTAGTTTGGCACGACAGCTTACCTCAAGTTCTTTCTGTAAAACTGGCAGACCGTAGTAGTCATGTTTCCTCGGCCATGTCTATCTCCAAACACGTCGTCGCCTTTTCTTTTTAGGGCTTTCTGCACACAAAATTGCACATATTGCCAAAGCAGCGCGTTTCTCTCCGGTAATGTTTACAGTAGCCATCGACACTTTCGTCTTCTTCTTCTTCTTCTTCATCTTCTTCTTCTACAGTATGAGCACCCCGGTCGCGTCCGAGCGTTGCGCCGTACACAGATCGTGAGCGGTGAACTTTTAAACCCGCGGTTCCGTCGCACAGTTTGAGATGTATATAAGCACCACGACTGAAAAACTCGTACAGTGTATGCCCGGCTTAACACACTTACCATAACAGCTCCGCATCACCGTTTATGACAACGAACTTCCACTTCTTCTTCTTCTGTTGTAAAAGTGGTGCGCCCTTCTTCTTCTTCGTGTTTTAATGGGTGCTGACCACATCCAAAAGGATCATTACCGCCCTCTAGTGGTGCGCTCTGTTCCTCATCTTTATATTATCAGCAGCGCAACCAGCTACCGTAACACCTGTTAAATGTATCACTGTTATAGCTCCGAAGGTCCAGAAACTCATGTGTGCTATAGCGCAGCAACGCGGTGCAGTTTTGAAAGAAAAGATAGCCAGTGTGGTGTTAGCTTTAGCCTAGCACGCACCCCCCTCCGCGGTTCACAGGCTTTGTTTATGTTCCGGTCGCCGGCTGAGTTGCACTTCCGCCCGGCCGGGAGAAGTCGGCAGGATCCAGTGTTCTGGAGATCTCTAGGATGACGGGAATATCGGCGATAATAAATGTATCACTGTTATAGCTCCGAATATGGGGCTAAAATAGTATGGGGCTAAAATAGTAGCTTTAACATTTGCAAATGTGTGTGGAGAGTTGTGTGTCTGTATCTCGATTTGTGTGTGTGCAGTGGGATTTGAAAATGTGTAAATAAATCTGTAAATGTCTGAGGAGATTTGTGTGTCTGTACAACAATCTGCAAATGTGTAAAACTACTTGTGTGTAATACGTTTTGCAAATGTGTAAAAAATCCACAAATCAGTATTCAGATCTGCAAATGTGTACTGAGATTTGCAAATGTGTAAAAAATCCACAAATCTGTAGTCAGATCTGCAAATGTGTACTGAGATTTGCAAATGTGTAAAAAATCCACAAATCTGTAGTCAGATCTGCAAATGTGTACTGAGATTTGCAAATGTGTAAAAAATCCACAAATCTGTACTGAGATTTGCAAATGTGTACTAAGATTTGCAAATGTGTAGATCAATCTGTAAGCACACACAGAGACACTTGTGTCTGAAGTATTTTCGCTTCAAGACCCAGAAATACAGACAAATCATTGGTTACAAGTCAAGCGGTTTTTCGGTTGGCTCTCTTTACACACGTGATTTTTGCTACCCTTCTGCCGCGTGAGATGCACAAATGCGTAGAAGGATTTGTATGTGTATTTTTTCGATTTGTGTCCCCTTGCGCAGACTCACAGGCTCACAGCCTCACATGTTGCCCTGAGCGCAGGCTCACAGGCACACAGGCTGCATCTTCCGGCTGTGGGAGGTCACGTGACTTTCAAGGATTTTACCAAAGCGTTTTGCTTCCAGACGGCTGACAAGGCAACTTGTTATTGTAGAAAAGAAGGGCTTTATAGCTTTCATATGCAAAGTCATCAATGTTACATCCAGGCAACAAAGAAAAAGTGATAGAATCAAAACAGTGGTAGAAGCTGCCATAGATTTTCTAGATATCAAAGATATTAAAGCTGAAGATATTCATGAAATGTTAAGTATCAATAATGATGGAGGGTCTCAAAGTATTAATTAAAATTATAATGGTACTCCATTTCTTACAATGGAATGCCAGAAGTTTGATAGCAAATGGACAAGAACTTAAAAAATATGTAACAGATTCCAAAGTTAAACCAGATGTTATTTGTGTACAAGAAACATGGTTAAAACCTCATCTTGATTTTATTCTACCTGGATATGAATCCGTTAGATTAGATAGAGATGGTAAGCAGGGTGGGGGATGTGCAACATTTGTAAGGGAAGAAATATCATTTCGAAGAATAGTAAATTCAATAGAAATAGAATGTGTAATAGTAGAAATATATAATGCAGATAAAAAATTAATGATAATTAATCTTTATAATCCTTGTAAACCATTAAAATTAGAAACATTAGAAAACGTAAGAATAGGGAATGGGAAAGAAATATGGTGTGGAGATTTTAATGCACATAATAGTCTTTGGGGAAGTAAGCATACTGATAGTAATGGAGAAGTGGTGGAAGATTTAATGGATGTTAGAAAACTAGTATGTATAAATAATGGAAAAGGGACTAGAATAGATATCCATTCTAACATGGTCACATGTATTGATCTCACCATGGTATCAGATAGTCTGGCAAATTCATGTGAGTGGAATGTTGAGGAAAACACAAGTATAGGAAGTGATCATTATCCAATAATATTTTCAGTTAATGTTAAAATAGATATACAAGAAAGGCCTATTCATAAGAAATGGATGTTTGAAAAAGCAGATTGGGAAAAATTTAAAGAAATATGTAACAAATCAGTAGAATCAATTTCAATGAAGGAAGATATTGAGGAATGTTATTCTGAGATCACCCAGATAATTTTAAACGCAGCGTTAAAGAGTATACCTTATAAATCAGTGGGGAGAAAGAAAAAAACAATACCTTGGTGGAATGATGAATGTACAAAAGCAATAAAAGAACGTAATAAAGCATTTAGAATGTTAAAGAAAAATCTGAGTCAAGAAAATGTGATTAATTATCAGAGGGAAAGAGCAAAAGTTCGTAGAGTTATAAAGAACAGTAAGAGAAATACATGGAAAAGTTATTGTTCTACAATAGGAGGTGAAGTTAAAATAGGAGAGGTTTGGTCAATGTTAAAGAAAATGAGTGGGACTAAAGTATTTGTTAAAATACCAGTATTAGAGGATGATGGAGTAATTGCAATAACAGATAAGGAAAAAGCTAATGCACTGGGAAAGAAGTTTGCTAGTGTGCATAATGGGGACCATTTAGATAATAAGCATAGACAGCATATGGAGAAGATCCTAGTAGAAAATAGATATATATTTAATCACAAAGAAAGTGAGGAAAATGCATTAGATGCAGATATAAATATGAATGAATTAAAAATTGTATTAAAGGGTATCAGAAATAGCGCAACAGGAGAAGATAAGTTAAGTTATATGATGTTTCAGAAATTACCTGAGAAAGCATTTGAGCTTATATTACAATTATTTAATAAAATTTGGAGAGAAGGTAAAATGCCAAAAAGATGGAAAAGTGCATTAATATTGCCTTTTAATAAGCCTGGGAAAAATCCTAATCAAGTTGGAAATTATAGACCTATTGCCCTAACATCACATTTATGTAAATGGATGGAAAAAATATTAGTAAGAAGACTAAATTATACTCTTGAGAAAAAAGGAATATATGCACCATATCAAAGTGGATTTAGAAAAGGTCGTTCTACTATGGATGCTGTGGTGAAAGTAAGTAATGAGATGGAAAAAGCATTTAAAATGAAAGAAATAATGAATATTGTGTTCTTAGATATAGAAAAGGCTTATGATTCAATGTGGCGGGAAGGATTATTAATTAAATTAAATATGATAGGAATTAGGGGTAGATTTTATAATTGGGTTCTAAATTTTCTAACAGAAAGAAGAATTATAGTTAAAGTAGGAGCTGAAATTTCAGAACAATTTGAAATAAATAATGGAATTCCGCAAGGAAGTGTTATTAGTCCAGTATTATTTAATATAATGATTAATGATATTTTTATGAAACTAGATAGAAGGATTGGATCAGCTTTATATGCGGATGATGGGGCCATATGGACAAGAGGAAGAGAATCCAAAATAGTAAGAAATAGAATCAAGGAGGCAATAGGAGAAATTGAAAAATGGTCATATAGATGGGGCTTTAAGCTCTCGACAAGTAAATGTTGTAATATGATATGTACAAAAAAGAAAAAGATAAATGAACAGAATTTGGAATTATATGGTCACAAAATGGAGACAGTAAGTAATTTTAAATATCTGGGTATATGGCTAGATCAAAAAGGAACATGGAGAACACATATAGAAAAAATAGAGACGAAATGTAAGAAAATCATAAATCTCATGAGAGCAGTAGCAGGAAAAGATTGGGGAGCAAGTAAACAATCATTGGTGCATATTTATAGGGCTTTAATGAGATCAACAATAGACTATGGGTGTTATATATATGGAGCAGCAGCTAAAACAAATTTAATGAAAATAGAAAGAGTAATTAATAAAGCAATGAGAATTTGTACTGGTGCAATAAGATCAACACCAACTAAAGCAATGCAGGTAGAGTTAGGAGAAGTGCCTTTAGATTTAAGAAAAGATCAGCTCATGCTTACATACTGGTGTCGGTTATATGGATGTGGAAATGAAAATATAGCAAAAAGTGTTATAAAAGAGTGTTGGGAATATAATTCTTTTAAAGGTAAAGGTTTTGGATGGATAATAAAAGATAAATCAGAAGAATATAAAATAAGAAATATATGGTTTAACTCACCTAGACCTATAAGTAATATCCCTATTTGGTTATTTCCAAATGTCGAGGTAGATTTTTATATAATGGAATTAAAAAAAGAGTGGGTAAACAGAAGGAGAGGTCAAATGGCAAATCATTATATAAGAACTAAATATTATAGCTATTTAGATATATATACAGATGGATCTAAAGATGATAAAGGAAAAGTAGGTATAGGAATATATATTCCAATGATGAATGTAAGCATCGGTAGGAGATTACCTGATCAGATGTCAGTATATACAGCAGAAATGATGGCAATAATTATAGGATTACAATGGATAGAGGAAGTAAAACCTGATAGAGTAGTTTGTTGTGTTGATTCTTTGGCAGCACTTTACAGTATACAAAATATGAAATCAGAAAGAGAAGATTTATTATTAGAAATACATCAAAGTTTGTTCAGAATACAAACAATTTATATAAATATGAAGTTTTGTTGGGTTCCAGCCCATGTAGGAATAAATGGAAATGAAAGAGCAGACCAAATAGCTAAAAAATCAATTAGAACAAATAATATTATAAATATACCGTATGGGAAAGGAGAAGCTAAGGCAATAATTAAAAAAGAAATTAAGGAAAAATGGCAGGATAGATGGAAAATGGATAAAAGTGGAAGAAATTATTATATGATACAGAAATCTATTAATGCCAAGGGTGTGACAAGGAAAAATCGAAGAGAGGAGACTATGTTAACTAGATTAAGATTTGATCATACTGGGTTAAATAAAACATTATTTTTATTAAAGAAAAGTGAAACAGATGAATGTATAGAATGTAAAGTAATAGAAAATGTAGAACATATTTTATTATATTGTAGGAAATATGATAAAGAAAGGATAGAATTAAAACAAAAGACAAGACAAATTGGAAGGGAATGGAATTTGAAAGGATTAATAGGAACAACAGGAGAGGGGATAAAGGAAATGCAGAAAACTGTTATTAAATATCTTAAGAATACAGGATTATATTATAAGATTTAAAGGTATATGTATATATGGATGTATGTATATTTTGTATGTATATATGTATATGTATAGATAGATAAATATATATGGATATATAGAGATATAGATATATAGAAATATGGATATGGGAATATGGATAGAGATATATAGGTATATAGAAGTATAGATATAGATGTGTAGAAATATGGATATAAATGTATATAAATATAGAAATATGGATATAGATATAAATAATCATCAAATTGATATGGCCCATGCTACATACTCCGGTACAGTAGGTGGCGGTATGCACCTAAAAGTTAAGGTTGCAATCTGCCATTAAACAAAAAGAAGAAGAAGAAGAAGGCAACTTGTTATAACTATATAACTTTCTCCCTTTAACGACAAAAGTTTCTTGTTTTAATGAGAGACTTATCTTGCTAAAACCAGATAATTGTCTCCTCATAACAACGCAACATAACCCGACATCAGCTCGCGGGATATGTGAGTGTCATGGAGAAGAGGAGAGACAGAGGGAGATTATTTCTTTTTAAGAAGTCATCATTTGTCGGAGGAATGTATTTCTGCTCTGAGGAGTGACGAGGTAAGTCATGCATATACAGCAAGTCCTCTACTTGAAATTTGATCTATTTGGCAGTTATTATGTATAGTTAACAACTATGCTCTGGATACAATGGCATCACTGTAGTACCGTCTCTGGCTCCGTTTACACGGTGAAAACAGGTTTGCGTTGCCTTTGTACTCTCCATTTACACACTACAAGGTTTAACTGTTGCTTAGGGGCACTTTCAGCTATAGCTGTGGATTTATTTAACAGTTTGCAGCCGAATCAGTCCTCCGCCAGCCGCTTTCTTCTTCTGGGCGAATTGACGCGGAGCTTAAAAAATCACAGCGCTACTAGTGGTGCGGCATGGGAATTACACGGTTTAAGTACTCTGTAAACAGAGTCTTTTTAGTTTATTTCTTTTTTATATTAACCATAATTTCATTGTGCTTGTAGACATATCAGCTATAGCAAGCATGGATGATGAGAGCTTGGCCATCTACATTCCCACCTATGCTGACAGAATTGCCACCTGGAGATTTTGCTCCGAGTACCAAGGAGAAGGTGAAAGAGATGTCCTTCGACAGACATTGCTTGAAAAACTCTTTTCATGCAAATCTTCATGGAAACAGTCCGATTTTATCTAAAATGTTTTTGGTTTCAGGTAGTACCACTATGTAATATATTTCAAAAGAAAGTTTACCATTTGACTCAAAATGGTCATGTTTTCAGGAACATATGGAAGTGAGCCACAATAGAATCAGTTAGCTTTTGTTTTTGCTGACAAAGATATAGAACAAAAATACTGATTAAAAAGATTACTCCAAAAACATTGTGAAATACAAGTTTTGAAGTCAAATTATTGCTGTTGCTATGAAGCTTAAGGTAAAAAATTTCAAGCATGTGTTTAAACTGTACTTATTTTCCTTTTCTTTCCATAGGTATTATGTTTTTTATATTCTTCAAAGTTGATTGTAAAATTGATAAATGCTTTGAGCGCAATAGTGCCAAGATTTCTAACATAGACTTTTGTCTGTTGTATGTAAAAGGATTTTCTCATGTTCAATTTTGAGATCCATGTATTCATCTTTTTAATACTCATAGATCATGTTCTAGTTAGGTCATCTTCTGGAGGTAGAGAACTTCCTTTTAAAAGGATCTTTCAGAGAACTTGTTAAAGGTGCTTTTAATGTATGTTCTTCTGTGAGTTGATGTAACATTGCAATATAATGTTATTTTTCTAAGGAAAGAATGAGTTGGTTTGATCACAAACCATAACACTTCATTTTGTAATGGGTTTTTACCAAAGATTCATTAAAGGTTTTCATATATCGTTCGACCATATCATCATTGTCAAACAGTACATAACTTGGGTCTCAGTGTTCAGTAACAGAGAACTGAAGTCTTGCTGTTATAAATATAAAAAGTATGTCTTGAATATGAGGAGCAGTGGTGGGGTTTACAGAAGATGTGTCATTTAAACATTTTGTGTCCTGCATGATAGATCACAAGGCACATGTGAAGTTAGATGTCTTGTTATTGTCCTAATATATGTAGCAGTATATATTTGCTGTCAAACAACAAGAATCACAGAAAATATAAAACCTAGCACCAAAATTCAAAAAGTTATGTACATCATGATGAAACCTTTAAGTACATGGGAATCAAAGAAAACAGAGGTCTGTTTTTTATTCCTCCATCTGTATTTCTTTGACTGTTTGTCCTTTATGGGTTGTGGGGTCTGCAGCTGCCTATTTCTGACTGTGTAGGAAGGTGACAGGGTCATTCTGGACAGGCTCACAAGTTCATTTGCTCCACAAACTCTTTTTTTACAAGAAAATATCACACGTGTCACAGGTTTGTGCGTATATAAGCTCTTAAAAATAAGCATAACTCAATTGTTTCATCATGTGTGGACGGTGCATGAAGAAAGTTCTCTGTCATCAGAAGGTATGATACTTCGAACTGTCTCATCACGTGTGAACGGTCCTCTGAAGACGTTGGACTGTGCAAGTTTCCGCCACTTGCTCAGAAACCTGTTTGGGATTATCTTGTTCACCAAAAAGCCGTGGAAGGGTATACATCATGTAGGACCGGCAACTTGGAGCAATAGTATCTCTAATCTTACGAATTATGTTCCATAAGTGAACCACTTTAAGAGTTCTTCCTGAAAGACAAGAAAATAAACAAGTTCTTAAAGTACATACTCCATATTTAAAAACATGTATCATATAGTATTTATCTTTTACATTCAAACATACCTCAGTGATGTTTAAACAGGTGAGCAGAATTGGCTGCTTATCCAAGAAGTCACCAGTAAAGTAATCTGTATTCTTCAGTTTTGGAAAAAGAGTCATCCAGTACTGGCAGTCGATGTGCTGGCTGTGGTTGCTGGATCCCATAATGAAGCAGTTTTCAGGATAGCTGTCATCAAGACGCAAAAACCTTTGAATGTCTTTCATTGTACCATTCTCTGTCTCCATGTCTATATGAATTCTGGCTGTGGTACCCCCTCTTTTCTCAACCTCTGAAACAAAATATCCAGCAGTAACTTTTGGACAGCACCATCCATGTATTCAGCTTTAGAGATGCCAACCTGTAAACACAGCACAGATTTTGTTATCGTTCTTTCAAGTTTTTTATTTTAAACAAAAGGTAAAAATAACAATTAATTTATTCTTTCTAAGAATTGAGCATGTTACTTCTGCTAAATGTGAGAAGCTAAATATTCCAAATTCAAAGTATTTAAATTTTGAGTGTCAGATCAAATGCACAGGCATTCTAAGATGTAAAAGAGAACATTCATGATTTTCTGGCTGTATTTTTAATGTAGCTATCTTAAACCTGGTCCACCTACCTTAATGTTTTTGTTTATGGGAATTTTAAAAAGTACTTTTACAGAATTCCCATCAGAAGGAGAATAGCTACTGTTTAAAATTGTGATTAAAGGTTAGATTGGATCAATGTTAAATTGCTCAAACCTAGACTGCAATGCAACAATGTTGATTAAGATTTGTTTTCTTTTCTGAGTAAGTTTAAAGACATCATAAAAAACAAATGCAACAACTACTAAATTGAGAACAGTCGTGCCTTGCTGCCAGGTGCTTTTATTGATAAATTCTGATATTAACTTTTGTATTTGCAGCAATGATAATCGATTATCAGTTTTTGCTTTTCTCCTTATTAAAGCATAAAACAGTAGTTGACTGGGTTTATTAATGGATCTGATATAAATAGCTGTCCTTCACTGCCTTGTGAATAGTCACATTAGAAAGCTCTGTATTCATCACTTTGTTTTGACACAATAAAATATGGATAAATGTAGCTTTATCTAGCCTCACTTTCATTGTGTAGAATACACATACTTTTAATTACGAGTGCCGAATTAAAATTTATGTTAATTATATTTATTTCAAATACATAAAGGCATAGGTACATTTGCAGTCACAGGCCCTGTTTACAGAGTACTTAAACGATGTAATTCCCCTGCCGTACCACTACTAGCGCTGTGATTTTTGAAGCTCCGCGTCAATTTGCGGCTGGCGGAGGACTGATTCGGCTGCAAACTGTTGTAAATAAACCCACAGCTATAGCTGAAAGTGCCCCTAAGCAACAGTTAAACCTTGTATTGTGTAAATGGAGAGTACAAAGGCAACGCAAACCTGTTTTCACCGTGTAAACGGAGCCAGAGACGGTACTACAGTGATGCCATTGTATCCAGAGCATAGTTGTTAACTATACATAATAACTGCCAAATAGATCAAATTTCAAGTAGAGGACTTGCTGTATATGCATAACTTACCTCGTCACTCCTCAGAGCAGAAATACATTCCTCCGACAAATGATGACTTCTTAAAAAGAAATAATCTCTCTCCGTCTCTCCTCTTCTCCATGACACTCAAATATCCCGCGAGCTGATGCCGGGTTATGTTGCGTTGTTATGAGGAGACAATTATCTGGTTTTTACGGTGGCCGACAGGTGCAAACGCCCTGCAACTTCAGAAAACACGTGCAAATAGGCAAAAACGCGATTCAAAAAGAAAACCAACTTCATCAATTTGACAACACCTGTGCGGCATTCAGCAAACGCGCTGCATATAAACGATCAAAAAGAAAACCAACTTCATCAATTCGTGTACAAACGAGTATACGAGTATACAGAAGTACTCGTGACGTCATCACACCCACAGCTCTTGAGCATTTCTTTAACATTCAAAACTATTTATACACTACACCATCATATCTTATTGAAAACGTTTTTTTTAATTTTCTAAAAAGTCTTAAAAATATCTAAAATTGCAGAACTGTGGGTATAAAACCAGCAATAGCGGGAATTTATTTGTTGGGAGTTGTAGTTGTAGAGGCGATTGAATATTTTTTTTAAAAAAAATCAGCACTTTGTAGAAACAAAATTAGTTATACGAGCAATATTGCTGTTGCTTCGGTTGTTGGTCAGCTTTACCAGCAGGCTGAAGAGGAGGTGATGCAATTAAGGAGGCAAATCCGAGCAAGGAGAAGATTGATGCGGCAGAGGAGGCTCAGAAGGCAGGATTTGCTCACCCATCTGCCAACTGGTAGGCATTTTAAGATTGACAGCCTATTTCCTACTTTTATCTTTAAAAAAACATTGAGGATGGTATTAAAAACGTGATCAGGTTGAAATTGTGACTGTTTTTCTATAAATAATTAAAATGAAGACCCAATTTTAACATTAGAAGCAGTATGACAGTAGAGTAAAGCTACTTTATTGCACCTACTGACCTTCACAGCATTGATCATTAAGAAAGGGAAAAAAAAACATATTTTTATGTCTGCCCACCTTTACAATGATTAATCTATAAATTATGTGCAGTTAGTTCAGCCCATTTTTTCAGTGAAATGGTAAAAATACCAGAGAAGGGAAGCCATTTGTTACATTTACTATTAATTTTACCTTTTCTTTCTTGAGAACTATAATAATCTGCATGTTAAGCAGGTATAGTTTTATGCTGTGAAAAGGTGACAACTGAAAAAAAAACAATTATGGTAACATTTGGCATTTTTTATTTACAGGAAGAAACAGAAACAAAATATGTGAGGATAAACACCTCTGTGCCAACCCTCCAAATATTTTTTAATGAAGGGGACCTGAAACCAGCCTTCTAGCTAAACAGGGCCACCATCGTCCTCCTCCTTCAGCTGCTGCCCATCCAGTAGGCCCATGGATGGCCACAGAAGATAGAGGTGCTGGTGACCCTCTACTGGCTGGCCTGTGGTGCATCCTATAAGGAAACAGCTTGCCAGTAAGATCTCTTACCTTCTTGTCCTTAAATAGAGCCAACAATGACACAGAATTGATACATAGATTATATTAATTGGACAGAAGATTAAGACATATCAGCATATTACCTAAATTACAAGTTAATTTTATATTTGGTACAGGTCAAGGGGAGGCACGCTACAACAGACACCACACCAAGGTGAGAAAATCGTTGAGCGTGCCTTTGGTGGTCTGAAGACACGGTGGCGTTCCATCTTCTTAAGGGCGCTGGAGGTCCGCCTGACGTTTGTCCCAAAAGTAATCCCCGCCTGCTGCATCCTCCACAGTATTTGTATAGAGGCAGGGGACCAGCTTGACTTGTAGGATGAGGAGGTCGACCCAGAAGAGGATGACCATCCGGCGGCTGAAGACAGGGAGCGGCTCCAGCTGGCTGCATGTTTAAGTTGACATGACTACATCTGACCTAACGTAGATCAGTTGGAGTCATGTTCACATGCTGCTTCATTTCATTTTTTTCACTACCTGTAAAAATACATAAAATAATCAGTAAATTAATTTCCATTCCCACTATTTTTAATTGTAAGTTTATAGGCGTTGTCTATTTGTATAAGATAATGAGTTATTTCTTTGTTTTAAACCATGTCAGTAACTGTTAATTTGTTGAATATATTACACCTTCATTCTGTTCCAAAGATAAAACATTTGTATAAAATAAATGTCTGTTATTTTCATATACTATTTTTACTATTGTTTTCTTTCCCCCTCTCTCCTCTCAATTATTCGTGTCCTTACTCAGAAGAAACTGAGATAGGAAAAACATTTGTAGATTTTATTTATTTATTATTTTTATATGCTGCTCTCGTCCTTGTGAGACATTTACAATTTATTCCAACAAGTATTGAGTTAATAAAGCAACACGCGTCAGTCAGATAAACACAAAACAAATAAATCATAACCAGCGGTGCAACGCACACTACTTGGCCGACAGAAGTGTATTAAAAACAGACTGGCTGCGTGTTTCCCTCGGAGGTCTGCGGGTCACTCTGCTCCGCTCAACGTCGGACTTTTTATTAAAATTACGCACTAACTCTGTAAACGGGCCACATAGGGAAGCTTAAAAGTATAAAGTTCTCGCCTCAAACGATCTTAAAACGTACTTTTGAACAATAACAGCAACAGCAAAGGGGATTTTTAACTTACCGCTGTGAGCTCTGTTTGCGCTGTCTCGAATCAAGCTGCGGCCGCGGTGCAATCTGGGCAAGCGGTCAGTCTGAAGAACGCACAAGTTCCGTGGGGTCTAAAATCAGCTGTTCCACTTAGTGCTCCCCCTAGAGGCCTGGAGCACTCCCGTTGTGGAGTTGGTTTTCTTTTTGAATCACGTTTATGTACATGCAGCGCGTTTGCTGAATGCCGCGCGTTTGCTGAATGCCGCACAGGTGTTGTCAAATTGATGAAGTCGGTTTTCTTTTTGCATCGCGTTTATGTATATGCAGCGCGTTTGCTGAATGCCGCACAGGTGTTGTCAAATTGATGAAGTTGGTTTTCTTTTTGAATCGCGTTTATGTATATGCAGCGCGTTTGCTGAATGCCGCACAGGTGTTGTCAAATTGATGAAGTTGGTTTTCTTTTTGAATCGCGTTTTTGCCTATTTGCACGTGTTTTCTGAAGTTGCAGGGCGTTTGCACCTGTCGGCCACCGTAGGTTTTAGCAAGATAAGTCTCTCATTAAAACAAGAAACTTTTGTCGTTAAAGGGAGAAAGTTATATAGTTATAACAAGTTGCCTTGTCAGCCGTCTGGAAGCAAAACGCTTTGGTAAAATCCTTGAAAGTCACGTGACCTTCCACAGCCGGAAGAGGCAGCCTGTGTGCCTGTGAGCCTGCGCTCAGGGCAACATGTGAGGCTGTGAGCCTGTGAGTCTGCGCAAGGGGACACAAATGGAAAAAATACACATACAAATCCTTCTACGCATTTGTGCATCTCACGCGGCAGAAGGGTAGCAAAAATCACGTGTGTAAAGAGAGCCAACCGAAAAACCGCTTGACTTGTAACCAATGATTTGTCTGTATTTCTGGGTCTTGAAGCGAAAATACTTCAGACACAAGTGTCTCTGTGTGTGCTTACAGATTGATCTACACATTTGCAAATCTTAGTACACATTTGCAAATCTCAGTACAGATTTGTGGATTTTTTACACATTTGCAAATCTCAGTATACATTTGCAGATCTGACTACAGATTTGTGGATTTTTTACACATTTGCAAATCTCAGTACACATTTGCAGATCTGAATACTGATTTGTGGATTTTTTACACATTTGCAAAAAGTATTACACACAAGTAGTTTTACACATTTGCAGATTGTTGTACAGACACACAAATCTCCTCACACATTTACAGATTTATTTACACATTTTCAAATCCCACTGCACACACACAAATCGAGATACAGACACACAACTCTCCACACACATTTGCAAATGTTAAAGCTACTATTTTAGCCCCATAGAAAAAAAAACACAAAGATGGCGGCGCCCATAGCCCGGCTGTTTATCTCCGGTGGCTCCACTCCAAGCTGTTCATCTCCCGTGTTGGATCAGCTTTCCTGCAGCCGTCTGCGAGTTGCAGCTGCCGTTTGACACCCAGATGAAGACGTGCAGGCTGCCGTCTTCAGCTTGCTGTCCGACGCAGTCCAGTCAGCGCAAAGGTGAGTCTGCGGCTATCCCGTTAGCCTGAGCTGCGTTCAGGGCTTGGTTGGAAGGGCTCAGAAAGGGGTGAGTTTGTAAAGAAAAGCTGCTTAAGTACACGCTTTGAAAGACATTTGTGTATTTTCCATCTAAGCTGGGTTGGTAATGCATGCTTTGGGTTGCTATCCTGTGAGAGTCTGTGGTTTTTGGGTTGTTTGTTGTGAGGTGGTAGCTGGTTAAGGAGCTCCGAGATGGTTAAGAGAGAGACGAGGCTGTCCTGGCAGAAGATGTGGGTGTGATATGAGTGTAATTTTTGTTTGTGTATTTGTGTAAAAGTAATAGAGAGGGGGCCAAAAGCAAGATGAGCCATGAAAGCTAGAGCAAGTGGAGGAAGCCAGGTGCTGTGGAAGTGTGTGATGCGTGTCCAGGTTAAATGTATTCCGTGTGCCTGTTTGTTTGGCTGGGAGTTTAGCTCACCCGGTTGAGCCGCTCTGCCGGCAAGCGTGAGTTCCTGGGTTCGATGCCGACAGCTTCCAGATTTTTATTTATTTTTTAACCGCCGTTTTGCTTGGTTTACTTGTATTTTCCATGCTTCTCAACATCAACTCATTTACACTGCTCAAACCTCTTGAAAAGTATTTTGTTTGTACACGTTGCCCGTGGCAACGCTCCACAAAAACTCCTCATTGTTTTTGCCCACAGGCCAAACGCCATTCCACCGTGCTCCGTAAAGACGCACGTCAGGGTAGTTGACGCTGGACGCAGGCACACCAAGGCCGCTTGGACTTTTCCCCATATCTTAATCCTGACCATCTCCAAGCACAGACATGAATACGTAGACGCCGCGTTCTCGGTTGAGAGGCGTGCCGACAGAGCGGCCATCTTAGGTCAGACCAAGCTACAGTCAGACAGAATACAAGTCAGTTCAGGTAAGTGGTGCTTTATGTTTTCAGACACTCTGAATCCGGTGAATTCTCAACCGATTTCCAGATAAATTAGCTGACTGAAGACGTCACCCCTTTAGGGGCTACATGAGACCAATTGATTGAATTAAAAGATTGATAGTCTTATTTAATACATAATTTCGATTTTGTAGTGACAGTCAGCAAACTTCCAGAGCTACGTCCCAGGATGCCCGACTTTTGCTCGGTTTATGGGTGTGGAAATAAAAGGGCATTACAAACCAGATCCCGGGGAATTACCTTCCACAAGTAAGATTTTATGATAGTTAATCCTCATACTTTACAGTTACAGTTTTTTCCGGCATAAACACATTATGTGCTAATGGGTAGCAGGGATGGAAGCGGAGAAAAGTACATTAAACACCCTGATTTCTAAAAGATCTGACTGAGGATATATATATATTTATATATATATATATATATATATATATGTATATGTATATGTATATATATATATATATATATATATATATATATATATATATATATATATATATATATATATATATATATATGTATATATATATATAGATGTTTCCCAAACAAAACCCGTTCCCAGCATCTCAGCAGTGTGTGAAGCAAAATAATAAAGCAAACTCAGATAATAAAGCACAATATAAGCAAAATAAGGATTACAGGATCAGTCTTTCCCACAACACATTGTCACAAGTTCCCACCACAAGTTAAAACAAGTTATCTTAGTTTCATGTGAACTCAGGTGCGAACACCACAACAGCAATAATCAATGTGTGAACTGGCCAGTCCTCTCTCTTAAAGAGCAAAAAACTATTTAACTGACCAGTCTTCCCATAATATCAAAAGTTAAAACAAGTTAAAAAACTGAGCAGGTTTTCCCATAATACATTGTTAAAGAGCAAAAATAATTCTTTAATATATCAATTAACAACAGGAGGGGACGTGGGAGATGTGCTGCTGGACGTAAGCTTATCACTGAGCTGGGAAGCCAGACCGGGGAGGAGGAGGTGTGGGCTCAGCGCTTGCTTGGTGGTGGGGCCACAGGTGTCCGAGAGACCAGTGAGCGGAGGCAGAAGTGGGTCCGAGCAGCCCCGGGATGTCCAGGGGTCCAGAACAGCGGGAGAAACCAGTAGACGTCCGAAGGAAGCAGGGTCCGAGGATGAGGAACTGACTCGAGAGGAACCCAGAGGAGCTCAGGAGAGGAGCCGACACGGGTGAATGACTTGGAGGTGTTTGACACGGGAGGAGGACGTCGGGACACGCAGAGGAACCTGGTAGACACAGAGGTAAGAGCGTTAAGTATGTTGCGGTGATCACGAAGCTAGAGGCCATGACTGGTTGCATACCACGACGGTAACACTCTGGCATCTTCCAGCTGTCTGTGTGCTGCTTAAATGGAGCTTTCTGGTGCTGCTCAACCGTCCGCAGGTGTGTGGGCTCCGCCCACTTGGCCAACACCAAACACCTGTGGGAAAAAGCAAGGGCAGCAGAACCGGTAGCAAGCTACACGGCCCTGCTGACTGAGTCCTGACACTGCACAAGTCAAAAGGCAAATGTGCTTCAGCAGAAATTATTTAAAATGGCATGTCACAAAAAAACCAAAAACAAACGAACAACAATATGTGACAACTGAAATGTGTAAAAGACTGGAAAACAACTAATATTCTCCTTGCATTCAGTATTGACATTCAGGACAGTGTCCAGGTATGCCATCAGAGTAGTAACGAGGGTACTCTCCTGATCTTCCATTTCCGGTGAAGCCCACACAGTCTTTATATTGCCGCTTGCAGGAAGAACACGTTTCAACCCCAAAAGGAATCCGATTTTCTGCCTTGAATGACTCTGAAACTTTACCCCAGTGGATCTCACCTGTTAATAAAAAATAGATTTCATGTAGTTCAAATCTAATTTTGCATGTTTTAAGTGAAAAAAGTCAAAGGTCCTTACCATTCAGCCAAGCAAAGTGAGTCTTCTTCCCGGAAACTGGGTCAGACACAATGGCTTCAAAGCACTTGAAGGCCGATGCCAAGGTGTGTCTTGGCATGCCAGGGTGAGGTAAGTTTGTCTCCCTGTGCTAGTACCCCCTCCTGGAGAACAGCTTCAAGTCCATTCAATAGCATCTGAAAATAAAAAAAAATAAAAAACAGGTGCATTGACTGTCATACCGGAACAATGGCTATGACACGTGATTATGAGTGAGTTTTACCTGTAAGATTGGCGATATCCTTTGCACCTGCATGGGGAAGAGCATTAAACATTAATTAATACTTTATATCTATCAGTATCTTATCCTTTCCATCTCTAATGGTATAAAAATGCTGTCCAAATAATGAATTTTTATATATTTTTTTAAATCATTTAGGGTTTTAGTGTCATTTGCACATAAAGATATACAAATGAAAATGATTAGTTATGTGTGAATTTAACTTAAACGTAAATTTAAGGACAAATCGTAATAGCTACTAATATAAAAGGAAAAGGTTAGTACTCATTAGTAAATGTACAAATGATTGGTATAAAAAGGCGCGTTTAAAATTAATCACTGTAGATTCTTTAACATTATTGTTACCGTTTTGTAGGATTTAACAATTAATTTTAGAAGTCACAATGGCTTCCAGTTAATAGATATATATTCTGCAAAAAATTTATTGAAAATGTAAAAGTGATATATTGCTCAAATCAGCCAAGGGCAGGTGTTAACCAATTTGATTTACCCAATTACTCTGTAACTTTTGACAAAAAAATAAAATAAAAATTAGGACTATTTTTCCTTATGTTATACTCTTGAGTAAATTTTGTTGATACACAATCCAATGCGTGTAACTTAACTGAATGAGGAAGACATTTTAAGCTATAAAAAATAAAACCTGATACACAGATAAATGTTGTTTATGCTAGGTTTCTTCTAACCCTACTTTGTTTTCTTGTATTAATATTTTGCATTTTTGGTTATAAAATGCCGAACAGTGCACATAACTTCATTTTTATTCATGTATGCTGAAATAAATGGGCAATATTACATCGCACATTATGATCAGTAAAACAGGACTTAATAATAGCCATCTCACCAAATACTTTGTTACTCTTACTTGTGTAGTTTATTGCACAGTTACTTATTAAAATATGTTATAAGTAGTGCTACTCATTATTAGAGTATCACATTTGGGTACTACACCCACATATGATGGCAGCTGTTAGTTTATAACAAATATTAGACTTTCCAGAAATGTAACATTCGTGTTCCAAAAACATATTTAAAAAATAAAAGAAAAACACTAGAAAACTGATAAGTATGTAAAGAAATATTTTATATGTTTTCAAGTGTAATTTTACATACCGTTATGTTGAACCATAGAAGCTTTTGCTATATGGTTCTGGCACTGTATGAGCAAAGGGGACAGCAATATGTTGGAAATAGATACATGGATCTGTATGATGAAAATAGAAAACAAAGAAAACAAACATGTTATCTACTTTTCTATTTCCATCTAATGTAGGCCGGTAGCTGTAATCTGTAGCGTTCACTTTCGTTCCTGTATCCGTGGAACTACTCTATTCTTGTCTTAAATGATAGATCATATATTCAAATGCATAGAATAAAAAGTTCTCCACACAAAACCGCGCACAAGGCAAGTTACAGCCAGATCAAGACGAGAAAATATCGCAATATTTTGGTCACGACCGGCCGCTGCTCAGCCAATCAGATGTCAGTTAAGTAGGTCATGACGTCAGAAAACAACAAGTCAATTTCCTTGTAAGTGCAAACCTACTTGGCAGTAAACTTGATTCTGATATTATCTTTTTCATAATATAAATATGTTACCTGTGTCCTCAAATTGAAATGTGATGATTAAAATCTGATATGTACAGTACAGACCAAAAGTTTGGACACACCTTCTCATTCTGAGAGTTTTCTTTATTTTCATGACTATGAAAATTGTAGATTCACACTGAAAGCATCAAAACTATGAATTAACACATGTGGAATTATATAATTAACAAAAAAGTGTGACAACTGAAAATATGTCTTATATTCTAGGTTCTTCAAAGTAGCCACCCTTTGCTTTGATTACTGCTTCGCAAACTCTTGGCATTCTGTTGATGAGCTTCAAGAGGTAGTCACCTGAAATGGTCTTCCAACAGTCTTGAAGGAGTTCCCAGAGCTGCTTAGCACTTGTTGGCCCTTTTGTCTTCACTCTGCGGTCCAGCTCACCCCAAACCATCTCGATTGGGTTCAGGTCCAGTGATTGTGGAGGCCAGGTCATCTGGCGCAGCACCCTATCACTCTCCTTCTTGGTCAAATAGCCCTTACACAGCCTGGAGGTGTGTTTGGGGTCATTAGCCTGTTGAAAAATAAATGATGCTCCAAATAAACGCAAACCGGATGGAATAGCATGCCGCTGCAAGATGCTGTGGTAGCCATGCTGGTTCAGTATGCCTTCAATTTTGAATAAATCCCCAACAGTGTCACCGGCAAAGCACCCCCACACCATCACACCTCCTCCTCCATGCTTCATGGTGGGAACCAGGCATGTAGAGTCCATCCTTTCACCATTTCTGCGTCGCACAAAGACACCATGGTTGGAAGCAAAGATCTCAAATTTGGACTCATCAGACCAAAGCACAGATTTCCACTGGTCCAATGTCCATTCCTTGTGTTCTTTAGCCCAAGCAAGTCTCTTCTGCTTGTTGCCTGTCCTTAGCAGTGGTTTCCTAGCAGCTATTTTACCATGAAGGCCTGATTCCTGGGGCGGTCCTCGTGGGAGCCAGTTTCTTTGTAGCGCTTGTTGGTTTTTGCCACTGCACTTGGGGACACTTTCAAAGTTTTCCCCATTTTTCAGACTGACTGACCTTCATTTCTTAAAGTAATGATGGCCACTCGTTTTTCTTTACTTAGCTGCTTTTTTCTTGCCATAATACAAATTCTGACAGTCTATTCAGTAGGACTATCAGCTGTGTATCCACCTGACTTCTGCACAACACAACTGATGGTCCCATTTATAAGGCAAGAAATCCCCCTTATTAAACCTGACAGGGGACACCTGTGAAGTGAAAACCATTTCAGGTGACTACCTCTTGAAGCTCATCAACAGAATGCCAAGAGTGTGCAAAGCAGTAATCAAAGCAAAAGGTGGCTACTTTGAAGAACCTAGAATATATGACATATTTTCAGTTGTTTCACACTTTTTTGTTAAGTATATAATTCCACATGTGTTAATTCATAGTTTTGATGCCTTCAGCGTGAAGGCATCAAAAAGGCATCACTTATATGTGTATGTACATATAAGTGTCTGTCATTGTTGTTGGGGCTGATATTTAATTTCCTAATTTAGTGAATAATTGCTGGAATGGTAAAGAAGTAACCTGACAACAGCCAGCTGTATGTTGCTCCGCCTAGCTCCACTCACATACATCTGGGACACCGCCGGTAGCAAGTGATTTCTCCAACCAAATTTATGGTCTGGCCAATCAGGACGCAGGGCTGGAGTTTCATAGATGTGACGTAGTGGAGACGCGACCATGACGTGAGACTGTTTTGATAGCAATGGCGGCTAGTCGATGCTGCTATTTCTTCCGTGTTGTCCAATCTACCTAATATTGTTTCATTAAAAGAACATCAGAGAACGCCTCTGAAGGCTTTTGTTGGTGGACACGATGTTTTCGCCCTTCTCTCGACCGGATTTGGCAAGTTTTGTTTTCCGGGACCAGCGGACGTGCAGACGCGGAAGCGCCCCGGAGCGGTTAGCGGTTAGCGCTAACTATGTTAGGAGGCCTTTAGTCCTCAACGCGGTCGGCCCGGAATCGACTCCGACCCGCGGCGCTTTGCCGCCTGTCTTCCCCCCTCTTCCTGTCAGCTCACTGTCAATAAAACGCGTGCCACTAGAGCCGCAAACACATTATTATTATTATTTTTTTTTTTCCTGCGTCGCTATCATCAGCGTCACGGGTTAGCTTCGATGTGAGTGGTTGAAATAGCACGTCAATAAAGATGACAGACAAGTGGCTTATCCAATCATATGCAAGAATTTTTGATAAGGCCCAGCCTTCTGTAAAGGCAATCCCTATGGCGGTGTCCCAGATGTATGTGAGTGGAGCTAGGCGGAACGACATGCAGCTGGCTGTTGTCAGGTTAGTAAAGAAGTGCCTTATAAACAATTTTAATACTGGATTGAATGCAAAATGTCAATAGGCCTACTTTTAAATGTGAAATGATAAGCCATGGGTGCAGCTCAGCCTAAGGCCTTAATTTCTTGAAAACATGCAGTTTTCATATCACTTTAACTCATAAGTCATTTGAGTGAGCTATTCAAAGCATGTAATATTTGCAGAAAGTACTTAGATACACCAGATTAAAGAAACTTGGTTTTCATTCTTCTCTTCTGAAAAAAAATGGGAAGCACTTAAATTGAAGGGAAAACCCTGATTTGTCACGTTTTTCTAAAAGTTGGCTCTTTCAACACCTTGTAACTTACGAATGTGCAGGTTTCACGTGGAGAACTTTTAATTGTGAGTTTAGTCCCTAGTAATGATTGAAAAAGTGCAGAAATAGTTTAGTTCCAGAGTCACAGTAACGAAACTCAATTTAGAGCAACCGTACAGATTACAGCTACCGGCCTAATGGTGCTCTGCAGGAAAATAATTATCTATGCTACATGCTAAAATTAGCCTTCCCTGTATAAATTACGATTTTCACTTGTCTACAGCTGTTAATTATATTTTCAACCTAATCTAAAAAATTATTTACTGTGTGAAAAAACGTTTTAAGAAGGTAAAAATACCTTTTGCTGACTTTGGGGGTTTTGCATTGTGGATCGTGTGCCGAACATCAGTGGAAGAACTTCTCATACTTCTTTCAATCGACCTCTCAACTCCGCTTCTTTACGGTACTAGTGATTATGAAAATAGCGCCCCCTTCATTTCCGGAGTGCAATAGTCCCATTTCCATATAAGGTATGAGACTAGTGGTCCGTCCCCGCCCCTTTCTGCAGGCTGCACCGAGGTCCTTCTCGTTTAGCTGGCAAAATTGCCCCGCACCGCCGTGACCGCTCAATTTATCGGCTGTCCGACACCTCGCCTCCGAAGAGACAAGATTCAACATCTCGCCCCTCGTCTGTCTTCCTTTATCTCATTTCGTTTCACGGTTATTTTTAATCATTTCCCCCCACTACCCGAGAGAAGCGTCTAACCGGTCCGTCACTAAAATGTGTCCCCCGCGCAACGCTGCGCCCCTGAAATTTCCTTTCCTATTTTTTTTACGCTCCAGCTGCTATTCTCAGCTCAGTCATACGCACAAATCTACACCGATAGACTTACACACAAAAACCCATTTGTGTACACACATACTCCAAGCAATCTCTCCTCCACTCACTCAAACACAATGATCTCATTTCAACAGACACAATGTTGTACAAGACATGATGAAGACAACAATATCAGACAGACAGCTTGCGCGTTTTTTTGTTTTGTTTTTTTTTTACGTAAAAAAAATGGGCTGAACTAACTGCACATAATTTATAGATTAATCACGGTAGAGGTGGCCAGACATAAAAATATGTTTTTTTTCCTTTATTAATGATCAATGCTGTGAAGGTCAGTAGGTGCAATAAAGTAGCTTAACCCGACTGTTACTAATGTTAAAATTGAGTTTTCATTTTAATTATTTATAGAAAAATAGTCACAATTTCAACCTGATCACATGTTTAATACTATCCTCAATGTTTTTTTAAACATAAAAGTAGGAAATAGGCTGTCAGTCTTAAAATGCCTACCAGTTGGCAATAGATGGGTGAGCAAAGCCTGCCTTCTGAGCCTTCTCTGCCGCACCAATCTTCTCCTTGCTCGGATTTGCCTCCTCTTCAGCCTGCTGGTAAAGCTGACCAACGACCAAAGCAACAGCAATATTGCTCGTATTGCTCATATTCTAGCCAGTTTACTACTGCACTAGTGAAGTGTTGATCCGTTGCTGCTTAGGTATGACTAGCTGAGCAGCTAACGTTGTACCTGTTGATCGCGTGTAAATAAATCCCAAAGTTCTTCTTCTTGTCCATTTATTCCATCTTACACGGCAACATTGGTTTACAAAGACTCCGCCACAGCGGTCAAAAACTTGTGTGCCCTTCCTTGTTCAACACCTGTCAGCTACCTGTCACCTGTCGGTTCTTATACTGGAGCCGACAGCCCCATCTAGTGACCAAAAAGCAAAAAATACACATATTTGGCTCCAACAGCTCATTTTGCTTCTACAAAGTGCTGATTTTTTTAAAAAGATTGAATCGCCTCTACAACTACAACAATTACAACTCCCAACAAAGAAATTCCTGCTATTGCTGGTTTTATACCCACAGGTCTGTAATTTTTTAGATATTTTTTAGACTGTTTAGAAATTAATAAAAAAAAACGTTTTCAATAAGATATGATGGTGTAGTGTATAAATAGTTTTGAATGTTAAAGAAATGCTCAAGAACTGTGGGTGTGATGACGTCACGAGTACACGAGTATACTTCTGTTCCAATACACAATACGTGCTGCTTGCTCGCGTTCTCGTCAAGTCCGGTCTTGGCAAGAACACAGGAAGATCGGACTTGACGAGAACGCGAGTCCGTACTCGCGTTCTCGTGAATTGAGAAACGGCCATAGTGTCGGCATCAGATGTACACAAATCTGAAAACCCTGAAGAAGCCAATCCAAATTGCTTTCATACTTACAGAGAGAACAAAAAAATAAAATAATAAAAAATAAAATAAAAAAAATAAAAAAATTTAGGGGTTTTCCATTAGTTTCAAATTGTTTACCATATTATACAGTTCTGCATCTTGTTCTTCGTCCATGAATTTCAGAGATAAGAAGAGGTGGCAGAGTTCCTTGTGAAAGGTGGGGACAGATGGTTTGACTTTAAGAAAACGACATTTGTGAATGAAAAACTTACCCATGATAATTATTACATTTAGCAATCTTTCAAATATCTTTTCTTTTCTCAGAGTTCCAAAAACAATGTATTTTATAGAAAATTCAGGTAAGTTTGGAATTTTAGGGACAAGCCAGTAGTGCACATCATCCCACAAAGCTTTGCAATACATACATTCATAAAAAAGATGTTCAGTTGACTCAATATCACCGTCACAAAATAAACAAGTGTTATCATCAATAGCAAATCGAAGTCTAAAGAATTCCCTAGAGGGGTAAACACCTGAAAAGATTTTAAAGTGGACTTACTTGGGTTTTGGAGGAACTGGGAGATTTAAATAATTTGTTCTATTTTTTACCCTTTGATCCTTTGAAAAAAGATGTGATATAAAATTTGGACTTGATACAAAAGGAAACAAAGTATTAGTAAAGCATTCCCTAATTTTTGAATTTTTCAGTTTATTATCTGTGATAATAATGCCCATTAATCAGAAGTGCAGGTAGCACAGGGGTTCTGTAAACAGGGTTCTCATAAAAACATTTAGCTGTGCATAAAATATTTGGGGGAATAGCTTTAATAATTTTTTCAAATTTACTTTTATTTATTTGCAGGTTATATTTTGTACAGAAGTCTTCAAAAGACACCCCTAAAGGCAGGGGCGTGCATACATAGACACTAGGTGGTGCTAAAGCACTAGGAAGTTTGCCCTTTATCAACGAAAATGCCCTTTTGAAACTCGTTTTTTTTTTTTTTTTTTATTATTAATATTCAGGGCAGTCAAAAGTAGCCGGTCAACGGCGGCAAATCGCCGTCTATAGCAGCTCTTGCTGCCGCCTACATTTCCCCGATTATATAATGGAGCGATATTTGTGCCTTCTGGTTGAGCGCGGAGCAGACCCTGGACTGGAAGCCGTCTTCTTTTCTTTTATTTTTTTACCTCGGAGTGGCCATCGACCCTTTAGTACTATCTTTGATGTGTCAATCATACAATTTAACCAATCAAATCAACGACTGAAGGCAACATGCTAGCCAATCACAGCTGGAGTGGGGCGGGACACCGAGTCATAGCCTTCAGTCGCCGCCGCAGTTCGGTTGTGGTCACCGTTGGTGTCGGTAGAGCGGGATGGAAATTTGGTCTGATTACCAAACAATTACAAGAAGTGACAACGAAGCAGAGAGCGAGCTGGAAGGAGCGTTATTAATTTCTGTTTGAAATGTCAGCACTGAAGTCTAAACTGGAGTAAACATTAACACTAGGAGGGTTAGCTAGGACAGCTAGCAGGGTGAGCTAGACAGCTAGCAGGGTGAGCTAGGACAGCTAGCAGGGTTAGCTAGGACAGCTAGGAGCCCAAGGAGCAGAATCAAGCACTAAAGCTGCCAAACTGAAGAGACTTGAGTTACTTGCAGGTAGAACGGAACTCTGCTTTGTTCTGCTCCTTGTTCTCATAGCTGCTGTAATTACAGAACCTGTTCTAGTCAGAATTGTTACTTCACTCATTGTTCAGCCTGACACCAGCGCTCATGTTTATTAGCGTGTAGCTTATGCTGGACTTTTGAGTTAAGACACAGCGCTACAGGTTACCCTATGTCACTGTTAGTCCAAAGGCCAAATCTCAAACTCTCTCATGTTAAAAGCACAGAACTATTAAACACATAAGAACATGCCATTAGCACACAACTGAGCTGAAGCAAAGGAAAAAAACTGCGCATATGGGCTCCAAACAAAATGTACAATCAGACAACCAAATAACACACAAGATCTCTTTAATAATCAGGATATTTCACCCAGAAAAAATAAATTATAAATAGCTTCCCAACATGAGTTGTAAATCTACCTTAATATAAACTTAATTTCTCTCAGTATAGCTCAATTAAACATTTCTCTTACACGCAGTCATGAAATATTTTTAAGTAGAACTCAACCCCTCTTGGGCGTTTATATTGACCAAACACTTGATTAACCATTAGTCTTTTCTTGTTTTATTATAACAATCAATATTATTCATTATAACTATTATTCATTGATGATGTCAGATCGACAGATTCAACTTATTTAAAAAATAAATAATGACTATTTTGATATATTTTGTTAGTAATTCTTTCTAAAAGCCCAACAAATGTTATGAAAAGCTTCGGAATTTTTTTTACAATCTGCCCATAAGCTATTTTTTTCCAGCTCAATGTGTTCAAAAGCCTAATTGGTTGGAAACCTGCCTAATTTGGCAACACCGACTACACTATTGCTATTTGTTTGTTCGTTACAGTAGTCACAGAGCCACTGTTCAGTCTGAAGTATATATATATATATAGATATATAGATATATATCTATATATAAGTGCACCCTCCTACCTGATAGTGTGTAGCCTGCTACTGTAAAAAAAGTTTGACTGCCCTGAATATTATTAAGATTTTACTGAGGTCGGTTTTGAAATGATCTTTTGAAAACCTGAGCCATTAAAAACCACTGAAACAATGCCCCGAAATGAGCCACCTCCTTACACACGCTAAAAAGTGCCCTCCCACCCCCTCCTGAGCACCTGCCCCCTAAAATGTCTGTGCACGCCACAGCCTAAAGGTCATATCCTAGAATCGCCCCCGATTTGCAGTATGATCTTGCTGATCTAGGCCAGCAGGTGGCGGTAAGGCTTCCTCAAAGTGCTCTGCCAGCCGTCAGCAGACGGAAGCTAAAAAAGCACAAAGATGGCGGCGCCCGTAGCCCGGCTGTTTATCTGCGGTGGCTCCACTCCAAGCTGTTCATCTCCCGTGTTGGAGCCGCTTTCCTGCAGCCGTCTGCGAGTTGCAGCTGCCATTTGACACCCAGATGAAGACGTGCAGGCTGCCGTCTTCAGCTTGCTGTCCGACGCAGTCCAGTCAGCGCAAAGGTGAGTCTGCGGCTATCCCGTTAGCCTGAGCTGCGTTCAGGGCTTGGTTGGAAGGGCTCAGAAAGGGGTGAGTTTGTAAAGAAAAGCTGCTTAAGTACACGCTTTGAAAGACATTTGTGTATTTTCCATCTAAGCTGGGTTGGTAATGCATGCTTTGGGTTGCTATCCTGTGAGAGTCTGTGGTTTTTGGGTTTTTTGTTGTGAGGTGGTAGCTGGTTAAGGAGCTCCGAGGTGGTTAAGAGAGAGACGAGGCTGTCCTGGCAGAAGATGTGGGTGTGATATGAGTGTAATTTTTGTTTGTGTATTTGTGTAAAAGAAATAGAGAGGGGGCCAAAAGCAAGATGAGCCATGAAAGCTAGAGCAAGTGGAGGAAGCCAGGTGCTGTGGAAGTGTGTGATGCGTGTCCAGGTTAAATGTATTCCGTGTGCCTGTTTGTTTGGCTGGGAGTTTAGCTCACCCGGTTGAGCCGCTCTGCCGGCAAGCGTGAGTTCCTGGGTTCGATGCCGACAGCTTCCAGATTTTTATTTATTTTTTACCCGCCGTTTTGCTTGGTTTACTTGTATTTTGCATGCTTCTCAACATCAACTCATTTACACTGCTCAAACCTCTTGAAAAGTATTTTGTTTGTACACGTTGCCCGTGGCAACGCTCCACAAAAACTCCTCATTGTTTTTGCCCACAGGCCAAACGCCATTCCACCGTGCTCCGTAAAGACGCACGTCAGGGTAGTTGACGCTGGACGCAGGCACACCAAGGCCGCTTGGACTTTTCCCCATATCTTAATCCTGACCATCTCCAAGCACAGCTCCCCATCGTGCTCTCACGCTACCAGAACCTGGGGGACAGACATCATAGTGTTTTCACTGAAAAACGCACGGGGCTGACACAACTCGCGCTGCTGCGGGGTGTGAGCGTCTTACGTGATGAAACAAACTGGCGAACTAGTAAAACCCCATTTTGGGACAATTTCTTCCGCCTCTCGTTGCTGCGACATATTCACGTGCTGTGTCTTGTGGTTTGAGAGGGCGGCGCTTTGTGACGGCGTGCCTGGGTCCGCGATTACGATTGGTTGAGAGGAAGTAATGACTGTAGCATCTACTAATACGATAGGCTGAAAGGAAGGAAGGAAAACTGTCTCTAAATCGAACTTTTATCGAGCCTTTTTTGTCCTATTGCGCCACACGTCTATCGATCGATATATATTGTTATTGAATTATCGTCCAGCCCTACCTTGAGGTGAAACTGGGGCTCTCGTGGCACGCTGCTTGATTATGGAAACCATGACAATGTTCACTCTCAAATGCTGCACGCAATTGCCGCTATAATGCCAGTCCCCATTTAGCTGCAGTCGTGGTGATTTTATTTCCTGCTTTTTCTTTCTTTCAGAGGTGCTTGGTGCAAAACTCTAGGGAGAGGAGTCCTGCTGGGTAGCCGGTGGAGCACGGTTGACTCTGGCTGAAGCCGCGTTGTGTTCTGCACCAGGTACAGACGAGTGTGGTAAAGACAACTACGATGTCTGGTGATCAGCCCCTGACACTGATTTGTGGTTCCTTTTTATTTATTTATTTCCAGAACATCCCTCCAACAGCGACCCCAACACACCTGGCAGCCTTCCAGCCTCTGAAGAGAAAGACCTGAGCAGCAGACGTAAGACTTATTTTGTGTATCATCTTCTTAAACATCCCCCCCCCCAACCCCATTAAACCACTAACTAACAAAAACTGTGTGTTTTTGCAGCATTTTCCCAAAAATGTGCAGCAGCAACAGAAGAAGCTAGATCTCAGAGTGTGCAATGACCCATCTCTTGTCTCTGCTCATGGATGCTGAGGAAAGCCCAAGAGTTTCCATTCTGTCTGCTTTTCCACAACTCTGTGCCGTTGATTAATTTATTTATGTTGCTGGGCATTTTTTTGTATTTTAATTTTTTTTGCTGAAATAAATTGATCTTTTCTTGATCTTACGCCGGTCATCTGTTTTCATTTTCCCAATGACTTTGGTAGTCTATCCAAAACAGGCTTGACAACGACAGAACTCCTGATTGACCCCCGCTGAGTGAAGGTGCCTTCTTTCCACTGGGTGATCTTCACGCTTCCATTCTTCTTGCCCTACCTGCTCTCTGGCAGTAACGGTGTTTTATGAAATGTTTATTTCAGGATCGGGAGAGATCGGCAAACACAAATAAGGACTCAAACACTGTTTCTGTTAGAATATAAGGCACACATTTATTATTATTCCCCACAGAAAAGTAGCAAGCAATAAAGCAACAAGCTTTCAAACAAACGCGACGCTCAACAGATTCTCAGAATCAGCCCTTACCATTGACACGAACTGGGAGCCCTCAGTCCTAGGTTAAGATCAGCATTCACGATGCCGGTATCCACACACGAACTCACGGCAGACTCACTGGGCTAAGGGCAGTCTCCTCTTTATATACTTGTAAACAAAGAGTCAGATGTGGAGCGAGAGTGGCCATTTCTCCCTCCACAGCTGCCCTGCCTCCCAAAGCATGTTTCCCAAACAAAACCCGTTCCCAGCATCTCAGCAGTGTGTGAAGCAAAATAATAAAGCAAACTCAGATAATAAAGCACAATATAAGCAAAATAAGGAATACAGGATCAGTCTTTCCCACAACACATTGTCACAAGTTCCCACCACAAGTTATCTTAGTTTCATGTGAACTCAGGTGCGAACACCACAACAGCAATAATCAATGTGTGAACTGGCCAGTCCTCTCTCTTAAAGAGCAAAAAACTATTTATTGAACTGACCAGTCTTCCCATAATATCAAAAGTTAAAACAAGTTAAAAAACTGAGCAGGTTTTCCTATAATACATTGTTAAAGAGCAAAAATAATTCTTTAATATATCAATTAACAACAGGAGGGGACGAGGGAGATGTGCTGCTGGACGTAAGCTTATCACTGAGCTGGGAAGCCAGACCGGGGAGGAGGAGGTGTGGGCTCAGCGCTTGCTTGGTGGTGGGGCCACAGGTGTCCGAGAGACCAGAGAGCGGAGGCAGAAGTGGGTCCGAGCAGCCCCGGGATGTCCAGGGGTCCAGAACAGCGGGAGAAACCAGTAGACGTCCGAAGGAAGCAGGGTCCGAGGATGAGGAACTGACTCGAGAGGAACCCAGAGGAGCTCAGGAGAGGAGCCGACACGGGTGAATGACTCGGAGGTGTTTGACACGGGAGGAGGACGTCGGGACACGCAGAGGAACCTGGTAGACACAGAGGTAAGAGCATTAAGTATGTTGCGGTGATCACGAAGCTAGAGGCCACGACTGGTTGCATACCACGACGGTAACACTCTGGCATCTTCCAGCTGTCTGTGTGCTGCTTAAATGGAGCTGTCTGGTGCTGCTCAACCGTCCGCAGGTGTGTGGGCTCCGCCCACTTGGCCAACACCAAACACCTGTGGGAAAAAGCAAGGGCAGCAGAACCGGTAGCAAGCTACACGGCCCTGCTGACTGAGTCCTGACACTGCACAAGTCAAAAGGCAAATGTGCTTCAGCAGAAATTATTTAAAATGGCATGTCACAAAAAAAACAAAAACAAACGAACAACAATATGTGACAACTGAAATGTGTAAAAGACTGGAAAACAACTAATATTCTCCTTGCATTCAGTATTGACATTCAGGACAGTGTCCAGGTATGCCATCAGAGTAGTAACGAGGGTACTCTCCTGATCTTCCATTTCCGGTGAAGCCCACACAGTCTTTATATTGCCGCTTGCAGGAAGAACACGTTTCAACCGCAAAAGGAATCCGATTTTCTGCCTTGAATGACTCTGAAACTTTACCCCAGTGGATCTCACCTGTTAATAAAAAATAGATTTCATGTAGTTCAAATCTAATTTTGCATGTTTTAAGTGAAAAAAGTCAAAGGTCCTTACCATTCAGCCAAGCAAAGTGAGTCTTCTTCCCGGAAACTGGGTCAGACACAATGGCTTCAAAGCACTTGAAGGCCGATGCCAAGGTGTGTCTTGGCATGCCAGGGTGAGGTAAGTTTGTCTCCCTGTGCTAGTACCCCCTCCTGGAGAACAGCTTCAAGTCCATTCAATAGCATCTGAAAATAAAAAAAAAATAAAAAACAGGTGCATTGACTGTCATACCGGAACAATGGCTATGACACGTGATTATGAGTGAGTCTTACCTGTAAGATTGGCGATATCCTTTGCACCTGCATGGGGAAGAGCATTAAACATTAATTAATACTTTATATCTATCAGTATCTTATCCTTTCCATCTCTAATGGTATAAAAATGCTGTCCAAATAATGAATTTTTATATATTTTTTTAAATCATTTAGGGTTTTAGTGTCATTTGCACATAAAGATATACAAATGAAAATGATTAGTTATGTGTGAATTTAACTTAAACGTAAATTTAAGGACAAATCGTAATAGCTACTAATATAAAAGGAAAAGGTTAGTACTCATCAGTAAATGTACAAATGATTGGTATAAAAAGGCATGTTTAAAATTAATCACTGTAGATTCTTTAACATTATTGTTACCGTTTTGTAGGATTTAACAATTTTAGAAGTCACAATGGCTTCCAGTTAATAGATATATATTCTGCAAAAAATTTATTGAAAATGTAAAAGTGATATATTGCTCAAATCAGCCAAGGGCAGGTGTTAACCAATTTGATTTACCCAATTACTCTGTAACTTTTGACAAAAAAATAAAATAAAAATTAGGACTATTTTTCCTTATGTTATACTCTTGAGTAAATTTTGTTGATACACAATCCAATGCGTGTAACTTAACTGAATGAGGAAGACATTTTAAGCTATAAAAAATAAAACCTGATACACAGATAAATGTTGTTTATGCTAGGTTTCTTCTAACCCTACTTTGTTTTCTTGTATTAATATTTTGCATTTTTGGTTATAAAATACCGAACAGTGCACATAACTTCATTTTTATTCATGTATGCTGAAATAAATGGGCAATATTACATCGCACATTATGATCAGTAAAACAGGACTTAATAATAGCCATCTCACCAAATACTTTGTTACTCTTACTTGTGTAGTTTATTGCACAGTTACTTATTAAAATATGTTATAAGTAGTGCTACTCATTATTAGAGTATCACATTTGGGTACTACACCCACATATGATGGCAGCTGTTAGTTTATAACAAATATTAGATTTTCCAGAAATGTAACATTCTTGTTCCAAAAACATATTTAAAAAATAAAAGAAAAACACTAGAAAACTGATAAGTATGTAAAGAAATATTTTATATGTTTTCAAGTGTAATTTTACATACCGTTATGTTGAACCATAGAAGCTTTTGCTATATGGTTCTGGCACTGTATGAGCAAAGGGGACAGCAATATGTTGGAAATAGATACGTGGATCTGTATGATGAAAATAGAAAACAAAGAAAACAAACATGTTATCTACTTTTCTATTTCCATCTAATGTAGGCCGGTAGCTGTAATCTGTAGCGTTCACTTTCGTTCCTGTATCCGTGGAACTACTCTATTCTTGTCTTAAATGATAGATCATATATTCAAATGCATAGAATAAAAAGTTCTCCACACAAAACCGCGCACAAGGCAAGTTACAGCCAGATCAAGACGAGAAAATATCGCAATATTTTGGTCACGACCGGCCGCTGCTCAGCCAATCAGATGTCAGTTAAGTAGGTCATGACGTCAGAAAACAACAAGTCAATTTCCTTGTAAGTGCAAACCTACTTGGCAGTAAACTTGATTCTGATATTATCTTTTTCATAATATAAATATGTTACCTGTGTCCTCAAATTGAAATGTGATGATTAAAATCTGATATGTACAGTACAGACCAAAAGTTTGGACACACCTTCTCATTCTGAGAGTTTTCTTTATTTTCATGACTATGAAAATTGTAGATTCACACTGAAAGCATCAAAACTATGAATTAACACATGTGGAATTATATAATTAACAAAAAAGTGTGACAACTGAAAATATGTCTTATATTCTAGGTTCTTCAAAGTAGCCACCCTTTGCTTTGATTACTGCTTCGCAAACTCTTGGCATTCTGTTGATGAGCTTCAAGAGGTAGTCACCTGAAATGGTCTTCCAACAGTCTTGAAGGAGTTCCCAGAGCTGCTTAGCACTTGTTGGCCCTTTTGTCTTCACTCTGCGGTCCAGCTCACCCCAAACCATCTCGATTGGGTTCAGGTCCAGTGATTGTGGAGGCCAGGTCATCTGGCGCAGCACCCTATCACTCTCCTTCTTGGTCCAATAGCCCTTACACAGCCTGGAGGTGTGTTTGGGGTCATTAGCCTGTTGAAAAATAAATGATGCTCCAACTAAACGCAAACCGGATGGAATAGCATTCCGCTGCAAGATGCTGTGGTAGCCATGCTGGTTCAGTATGCCTTCAATTTTGAATAAATCCCCAACAGTGTCACCGGCAAAGCACCCCCACACCATCACACCTCCTCCTCCATGCTTCATGGTGGGAACCAGGCATGTAGAGTCCATCCTTTCACCATTTCTGCGTCGCACAAAGACACCATGGTTGGAAGCAAAGATCTCAAATTTGGACTCATCAGACCAAAGCACAGATTTCCACTGGTCCAATGTCCATTCCTTGTGTTCTTTAGCCCAAGCAAGTCTCTTCTGCTTGTTGCCTGTCCTTAGCAGTGGTTTCCTAGCAGCTATTTTACCATGAAGGCCTGATTCCTGGGGCGGTCCTCGTGGGAGCCAGTTTCTTTGTAGCGCTTGTTGGTTTTTGCCACTGCACTTGGGGACACTTTCAAAGTTTTCCCCATTTTTCAGACTGACTGACCTTCATTTCTTAAAGTAATGATGGCCACTCGTTTTTCTTTACTTAGCTGCTTTTTTCTTGCCATAATACAAATTCTGACAGTCTATTCAGTAGGACTATCAGCTGTGTATCCACCTGACTTCTGCACAACACAACTGATGGTCCCATTTATAAGGCAAGAAATCCCACTTATTAAACCTGACAGGGGACACCTGTGAAGTGAAAACCATTTCAGGTGACTACCTCTTGAAGCTCATCAACAGAATGCCAAGAGTGTGCGAAGCAGTAATCAAAGCAAAAGGTGGCTACTTTGAAGAACCTAGAATATATGACATATTTTCAGTTGTTTCACACTTTTTTGTTAAGTATATAATTCCACATGTGTTAATTCATAGTTTTGATGCCTTCAGCGTGAAGGCATCAAAAAGGCATCACTTATATGTGTATGTACATATAAGTGTCTGTCATTGTTGTTGGGGCTGATATTTAATTTCCTAATTTAGTGAATAATTGCTGGAATGGTAAAGAAGTGCCTTATAAACAATTTTAATACTGGATTCAATGTAAAATGTCAATAGGCCTACTTTTAAATGTGAAATGAAAAGCCATGGGTGCAGCTCAGCCTAAGGCCTTAATTTCTTGAAAACATGCAGTTTTCATATCACTTTAACTCATAAGTCATTTGAGTGAGCTATTCAAAGCATGTAATATTTGCAGAAAGTACTTAGATACACCAGATTAAAGAAACTTGGTTTTCATTCTTCTCTTCTGAAAAAAAATGGGAAGCACTTAAATTGAAGGGAAAACCCTGATTTGTCACGTTTTTCTAAAAGTTGGCTCTTTCAACACCTTGTAACTTACGAATGTGCAGGTTTCACGTGGAGAACTTTTAATTGTGAGTTTAGTCCCTAGTAATGATTGAAAAAGTGCAGAAATAGTTTAGTTCCAGAGTCACAGTAACGAAACTCAATTTAGAGCAACCGTACAGATTACAGCTACCGGCCTAATGGTGCTCTGCAGGAAAATAATTATCTATGCTACATGCTAAAATTAGCCTTCCCTGTATAAATTACGATTTTCACTTGTCTACAGCTGTTAATTATATTTTCAACCTAATCTAAAAAATTATTTAATGTGTGAAAAAACGTTTTAAGAAGGTAAAAATACCTTTTGCTGACTTTGGGGGTTTTGCATTGTGGATCGTGTGCCGAACATCAGTGGAAGAACTTCTCATACTTCTTTCAATCGACCTCTCAACTCCGCTTCTTTACGGTACTAGTGATTATGAAAATAGCGCCCCCTTCATTTCCGGAGTGCAATAGTCCCATTTCCATATAAGGTATGAGACTAGTGGTCCGTCCCCGCCCCTTTCTGCAGGCTGCACCGAGGTCCTTCTCGTTTAGCTGGCAAAATTGCCCCGCACCGCCATGACCGCTCAATTTATCGGCTGTCCGACACCTCGCCTCCGAAGAGACAAGATTCAACATCTCGCCCCTCGTCTGTCTTCCTTTATCTCATTTCGTTTCACGGTTATTTTTAATCATTTCCCCCCACTACCCGAGAGAAGCGTCTAACCGGTCCGTCACTAAAATGTGTCCCCCGCGCAACGCTGCGCCCCTGAAATTTCCTTTCCTATTTTTTTACGCTCCAGCTGCTATTCTCAGCTCAGTCATACGCACAAATCTACACCGATAGACTTACACACAAAAACCCATTTGTGTACACACATACTCCAAGCAGTCTCTCCTCCACTCACTCAAACACAATGATCTCATTTCAACAGACACAATGTTGTACAAGACATGATGAAGACAATATCAGACAGACAGCTTGCGCGTTTTTTTGTTTTGTTTTTTTTTTACGTAAAAAAAATGGGCTGAACTAACTGCACATAATTTATAGATTAATCACGGTAGAGGTGGCCAGACATAAAAATATGTTTTTTTTCCTTTATTAAAGATCAATGCTGTGAAGGTCAGTAGGTGCAATAAAGTAGCTTAACCCGACTGTTACTAATGTTAAAATTGAGTTTTCATTTTAATTATTTATAGAAAAATAGTCACAATTTCAACCTGATCACGTGTTTAATACTATCCTCAATGTTTTTTTAAACATAAAAGTAGGAAATAGGCTGTCAGTCTTAAAATGCCTACCAGTTGGCAATAGATGGGTGAGCAAAGCCTGCCTTCTGAGCCTCCTCTGCCGCACCAATCTTCTCCTTGCTCGGATTTACCTCCTCTTCAGCCTGCTGGTAAAGCTGACCAACGACCAAAGCAACAGCAATATTGCTCGTATTGCTCATATTCTAGCCAGTTTACTACTGCACTAGTGAAGTGTTGATCCGTTGCTGCTTAGGTATGACTAGCTGAGCAGCTAACGTTGTACCTGTTGATCGCGTGTAAATAAATCCCAAAGTTCTTCTTCTTGTCCGTTTATTCCATCTTACACGGCAACATTGGTTTACAAAGACTCCGCCACAGCGGTCAAAAACTTGTGTGCCCTTCCTTGTTCAACACCTGTCAGCTACCTGTCACCTGTCGGTTCTTATACTGGAGCCGACAGCCCCATCTAGTGACCAAAAAGCAAAAAATACACATATTTGGCTCCAACAGCTCATTTTGCTTCTACAAAGTGCTGATTTTTTTAAAAAGATTGAATCGCCTCTACAACTACAACAATTACAACTCCCAACAAAGAAATTCCTGCTATTGCTGGTTTTATACCCACAGGTCTGTAATTTTTTAGATATTTTTTAGACTGTTTAGAAATTAATTAAAAAAAACGTTTTCAATAAGATATGATGGTGTAGTGTATAAATAGTTTTGAATGTTAAAGAAATGCTCAAGAACTGTGGGTGTGATGACGTCACGAGTACACGAGTATACTTCTGTTCCAATACACAATACGTGCTGCGTGCTCGCGTTCTCGTCAAGTCCGGTCTTGGCAAGAACACAGGAAGATCGGACTTGACGAGAACGCGAGTCCGTACTCGCGTTCTCGTGAATGGAGAAACGGCCATAGTGTCGGCATCAGATGTACACAAATCTGAAAACCCTGAAGAAGCCAATCCAAATTGCTTTCATACTTACAGAGAGAACAAAAAAATAAAATAATAAAAAATAAAATTAAAAAAAATAAAAAAATGTAGGGGTTTTCCATTAGTTTCAAATTGTTTACCATATTATACAGTTCTGCATCTTGTTCTTCGTCCATGAATTTCAGAGATAGGAAGAGGTGGCAGAGTTCCTTGTGAAAGGTGGGGAAAGATGGTTTGACTTTAAGAAAATGACATTTGTGAATGAAAAACTTACCCATGATAATTATTACATTTAGCAATCTTTCAAATATCTTTTCTTTTCTCAGAGTTCCAAAAACAATGTATTTTATAGAAAATTCAGGTAAGTTTGGAATTTTAGGGACAAGCCAGTAGTGCACATCATCCCACAAAGCTTTGCAATACATACATTCATAAAAAAGATGTTCAGTTGACTCAATATCACCGTCACAAAATAAACAAGTGTTATCATCAATAGCAAATCGAAATCTAAAGAATTCCCTAGAGGGGTAAACACCTGAAAAGATTTTAAAGTGGACTTACTTGGGTTTTGGAGGAACTGGGAGATTTAAATAATTTGTTCTATTTTTTACCCTTTGATCCTTTGAAAAAAGATGTGATATAAAATTTGGACTTGATACAAAAGGAAACAAAGTATTAGTAAAGCATTCCCTAATTTTTGAATTTTTCAGTTTATTATCTGTGATAATAATGCCCATTAATCAGAAGTGCAGGTAGCACAGGGGTTCTGTAAACAGGGTTCTCATAAAAACATTTAGCTGTGCATAAAATATTTGGGGGAATAGCTTTAATAATTTTTTCAAATTTACTTTTATTTATTTGCAGGTTATATTTTGTACAGAAGTCTTCAAAAGACACCCCTAAAGGTCATATCCTAGAATCGCCCCCGATTTGCAGTATGATCTTGCTGATCTAGGCCAGCAGGTGGCGGTAAGGCTTCCTCAAAGTGCTCTGCCAGCCGCCAGCAGACGGAAGCTAAAAAAGCACAAAGATGGCGGCGCCCGTTGCCCGGCTGTTTATCTGCGGTGGCTCCACTCCAAGCTGTTCATCTCCCGTGTTGGAGCCGCTTTCCTGCAGCCGTCTGCGAGTTGCAGCTGCCGTTTGACACCCAGATGAAGACGTGCAGGCTGCCGTCTTCAGCTTGCTGTCCGACGCAGTCCAGTCAGCGCAAAGGTGAGTCTGCGGCTATCCCGTTAGCCTGAGCTGCGTTCAGGGCTTGGTTGGAAGGGCTCAGAAAGGGGTGAGTTTGTAAAGAAAAGCTGCTTAAGTACACGCTTTGAAAGACATTTGTGTATTTTCCATCTAAGCTGGGTTGGTAATGCATGCTTTGGGTTGCTATCCTGTGAGAGTCTGTGGTTTTTGGGTTTTTTGTTGTGAGGTGGTAGCTGGTTAAGGAGCTCCGAGGTGGTTAAGAGAGAGACGAGGCTGTCCTGGCAGAAGATGTGGGTGTGATATGAGTGTAATTTTTGTTTGTGTATTTGTGTAAAAGTAATAGAGAGGGGGCCAAAAGCAAGATGAGCCATGAAAGCTAGAGCAAGTGGAGGAAGCCAGGTGCTGCGGAAGTGTGTGATACGTGTCCAGGTTAAATGTATTCCGTGTGCCTGTTTGTTTGGCTGGGAGTTTAGCTCACCCGGTTGAGCCGCTCTGCCGGCAAGCGTGAGTTCCTGGGTTCGATGCCGACAGCTTCCAGATTTTTATTTATTTTTTACCCGCCGTTTTGCTTGGTTTACTTGTATTTTGCATGCTTCTCAACATCAACTCATTTACACTGCTCAAACCTCTTGAAAAGTATTTTGTTTGTACACGTTGCCCGTGGCAACGCTCCACAAAAACTCCTCATTGTTTTTGCCCACAGGCCAAACGCCATTCCACCGTGCTCCGTAAAGACGCACGTCAGGGTAGTTGACGCTGGACGCAGGCACACCAAGGCCGCTTGGACTTTTCCCCATATCTTAATCCTGACCATCTCCAAGCACAGCTCCCCATCGTGCTCTCACGCTACCAGAACCTGGGGGACAGACATCATAGTGTTTTCACTGAAAAACGCACAGGGCTGACACAACTCGCGCTGCTGCGGGGTGTGAGCGTCTTACGTGATGAAACAAACTGGCGAACTAGTAAAACCCCATTTTGGGACAATTTCTTCCGCCTCTCGTTGCTGCGACATATTCACGTGCTGTGTCTTGTGGTTTGAGAGGGCGGCGCTTTGTGACGGCGTGCCTGGGTCCGCGATTACGATTGGTTGAGAGGAAGTAATGACTGTAGCATCTACTAATACGATAGGCTGAAAGGAAGGAAGGAAAACTGTCTCTAAATCGAACTTTTATCGAGCCTTTTTTGTCCTATTGCGCCACACGTCTATCGATCGATATATATTGTTATTGAATTATCGTCCAGCCCTACCTTGAGGTGAAACTGGGGCTCTCGTGGCACGCTGCTTGATTATGGAAACCATGACAATGTTCACTCTCAAATGCTGCACGCAATTGCCGCTATAATGCCAGTCCCCATTTAGCTGCAGTCGTGGTGATTTTATTTCCTGCTTTTTCTTTCTTTCAGAGGTGCTTGGTGTAAAACTCTAGGGAGAGGAGTCCTGCTGGGTAGCCGGTGGAGCACGGTTGACTCTGGCTGAAGCCGCGTTGTGTTCTGCACCAGGTACAGACGAGTGTGGTAAAGACAACTACGATGTCTGGTGATCAGCCCCTGACACTGATTTGTGGTTCCTTTTTATTTATTTATTTCCAGAACATCCCTCCAACAGCGACCCCAACACACCTGGCAGCCTTCCAGCCTCTGAAGAGAAAGACCTGAGCAGCAGACGTAAGACTTATTTTGTGTATCATCTTCTTAAACATCACCCCCCCCCCAACCCCATTAAACCACTAACTAACAAAAACTGTGTGTTTTTGCAGCATTTTCCCAAAAATGTGCAGCAGCAACAGAAGAAGCTAGATCTCAGAGTGTGCAATGACCCATCTCTTGTCTCTGCTCATGGATGCTGAGGAAAGCCCAAGAGTTTCCATTCTGTCTGCTTTTCCACAACTCTGTGCCGTTGATTAATTTATTTATGTTGCTGGGCATTTTTTTGTATTTTAATTTTTTTTGCTGAAATAAATTGATCTTTTCTTGATCTTACGCCGGTCATCTGTTTTCATTTTCCCAATGACTTTGGTAGTCTATCCAAAACAGGCTTGACAACGACAGAACTCCTGATTGACCCCCGCTGAGTGAAGGTGCCTTCTTTCCACTGGGTGATCTTCACGCTTCCATTCTTCTTGCCCTACCTGCTCTCTGGCAGTAACGGTGTTTTATGAAATGTTTATTTCAGGATCGGGAGAGATCGGCAAACACAAATAAGGACTCAAACACTGTTTCTGTTAGAATATAAGGCACACATTTATTATTATTCCCCACAGAAAAGTAGCAAGCAATAAAGCAACAAGCTTTCAAACAAACGTGACGCTCAACAGATTCTCAGAATCAGCCCTTACCATTGACACGAACTGGGAGCCCTCAGTCCTAGGTTAAGATCAGCGTTCACGATGCCGGTATCCACACACGAACTCACGGCAGACTCACTGGGCTAAGGGCAGTCTCCTCTTTATATACTTGTAAACAAAGAGTCAGATGTGGAGCGAGAGTGGCCATTTCTCCCTCCACAGCTGCCCTGCCTCCCAAAGCATGTTTCCCAAACAAAACCCGTTCCCAGCATCTCAGCAGTGTGTGAAGCAAAATAATAAAGCAAACTCAGATAATAAAGCACAATATAAGCAAAATAAGGAATACAGGATCAGTCTTTCCCACAACACATTGTCACAAGTTCCCACCACAAGTTAAAACAAGTTATCTTAGTTTCATGTGAACTCAGGTGCGAACACCACAACAGCAATAATCAATGTGTGAACTGGCCAGTCCTCTCTCTTAAAGAGCAAAAAACTATTTATTGAACTGACCAGTCTTCCCATAATATCAAAAGTTAAAACAAGTTAAAAAAACTGAGCAGGTTTTCCCATAATACATTGTTAAAGAGCAAAAATAATTCTTTAATATATCAATTAACAACAGGAGGGGACGAGGGAGATGTGCTGCTGGACGTAAGCTTATCACTGAGCTGGGAAGCCAGACCGGGGAGGAGGAGGTGTGGGCTCAGCGCTTGCTTGGTGGTGGGGCCACAGGTGTCCGAGAGACCAGAGAGCGGAGGCAGAAGTGGGTCCGAGCAGCCCCGGGATGTCCAGGGGTCCAGAACAGCGGGAGAAACCAGTAGACGTCCGAAGGAAGCAGGGTCCGAGGATGAGGAACTGACTCGAGAGGAACCCAGAGGAGCTCAGGAGAGGAGCCGACACGGGTGAATGACTCGGAGGTGTTTGACACGGGAGGAGGACGTCGGGACACGCAGAGGAACCTGGTAGACACAGAGGTAAGAGCGTTAAGTATGTTGCGGTGATCACGAAGCTAGAGGCCATGACTGGTTGCATACCACGACGGTAACACTCTGGCATCTTCCAGCTGTCTGTGTGCTGCTTAAATGGAGCTTTCTGGTGCTGCTCAACCGTCCGCAGGTGTGTGGGCTCCGCCCACTTGGCCAACACCAAACACCTGTGGGAAAAAGCAAGGGCAGCAGAACCGGTAGCAAGCTACACGGCCCTGCTGACTGAGTCCTGACACTACACAAGTCAAAAGGCAAATGTGCTTCAGCAGAAATTATTTAAAATGGCATGTCACAAAAAAAACAAAAACAAACGAACAACAATATGTGACAACTGAAATGTGTAAAAGACTGGAAAACAACTAATATTCTCCTTGCATTCAGTATTGACATTCAGGACAGTGTCCAGGGGTCCGTTCTTCGTACGTCGCTAACTCAGTTAGCAGGATTTCATTGTTGACGATTTGGCATGATCTTGGATCGTTTGGTTCTTCGAAAGACATCCTGTACTTGTTGTCATAGCAACATCTGCGCCAGCTTAAGCCTGCTCGAGAGCAGGCTTATTTCATGTAAACAAGATTAGATCACGGCTGTATAAGCGGAGGAGATAGGGAAGTCTGCCGTAGCCATGTCCATTTTTACGACAGCAACCTGTTGCGGAAGGTGCAAGAATAATTTCAGAGTTTTTTCGAATTAATCGCGTATTGCGCAATAGACAGGATCCTTTAGCGCAGCGCGACAGTGTAATTGTAGAGAGATTTTCTTGGTGGCTGTTATAAACAGACAAACACATCATTTAACAGTGGCTTTTAAAGAGGAAAAAGTGGTGTTGGAGCCATAAATCTAAAATATTTAAGTTATTTGTATGATGGTTTGCTTTTTATTTTTATCCTATTCAGTAAGAAGATTTGTTCGGGCCATTTTATTGTGAAGTTTAGTTTACTTTGAAAGGCTTGCTTCCTGTCGAGCCGTATATTGTATTAGAAAAAACTATGGATGGATTATCTAGCCACGCAATACAGTTTTACCGTGTAAACTGTGGATGAATTGGAAAAGGAAAATTGTCATTTTTTATGGATAAAGATTTTTTTTTGTTAAAAATCCCAGTTTGCATGCGTCCTTTACTTCCTGTGTCTAAGGAATGACACTGAAATTTGGATCTCTTGACATAACAAGTGCCTTTTTAAAATAAAGTATAATAATTAAAGGCTACCATTTTGTAGAATATTCTTGAATTTCACTTTTACTTGTCCCCATGTTCTAGTGGGTCCCGTGGAGGCTCTGACATAAAAGAACAAAGTAAATATGAGATTATTAAAATGCAAAAATTCATACTGTAGAAAGTGATAGAAACATCTACCATGGACAGTATTTACGCATTAATTTGTCTGCTGCTTTTTGCCAGCCCTCTCTCCTGGCTTTAACAGATTTTGAGGTGTTTTAATTAATGACTCAAATTCAGCATAACCTTCCATTAAAAGCTCTTGTTCTGCTTGGGAGAAAAACTGTGGGCGTTCTTTGGCCATGCTGAACAGCCAATAGCAGCGGTGCTGATCAATGTTTCTACTATCGATACATTTCCCCTTTTAAACAAACGCATGCACGCGCAGTTGTCTCAGATAACTCAATCCAGCCATACTAATCGTAAACAACAGGTGTGTTCGAAGAACCCAATTAGCCGGATCATGATTAGCCGGATGAAATCATCTTGGATGTCTCATTTGATCTTGGATGTTTTAAGCAACGTACGAAGAACGGACCCCAGGTATGCCATCAGAGTAGTAACGAGGGTACTCTCCTGATCTTCCATTTCCGGTGAAGCCCACACAGTCTTTATATTGCCGCTTGCAGGAAGAACACGTTTCAACCCCAAAAGGAATCAGATTTTCTGCCTTGAATGACTCTGAAACTTTACCCCAGTGGATCTCACCTGTTAATAAAAAATAGATTTCATGTAGTTCAAATCTAATTTTGCATGTTTTAAGTGAAAAAAGTCTAAGGTCCTTACCGTTCAGCCAAGCAAAGTGAGTCTTCTTCCCGGAAACTGGGTCAGACACAATGGCTTCAAAGCACTTGAAGGCCGATGCCAAGGTGTGTCTTGGCATGCCAGGGTAAAAGGAAAAGGTTAGTACTCATCAGTAAATGTACAAATGATTGGTATAAAAAGGCATGTTTAAAATTAATCACTGTAGATTCTTTAACATTATTGTTACCGTTTTGTAGGATTTAACAATTAATTTTAGAAGTCACAATGGCTTCCAGTTAACAGATATATATTCTGCAAAAACTGTATTGAAAATGTAAAAGTGATATATTGCTCAAATCAGCCAAGGGCAGGTGTTAACCAATTTGATTTACCCAATTACTCTGTAACTTTTGACAAAAAAATAAAATAAAAATTAGGACTATTTTTCCTTATGTTATACTCTTGAGTAAATTTTGTTGATACACAATCCAATGCGTGTAACTTAACTGAATGAGGAAGACATTTTAAGCTATAAAAAAATAAAACCTGATACACAGATAAATGTTGTTTATGCTAGGTTTCTTCTAACCCTACTTTGTTTTCTTGTATTAATATTTTGCATTTTTGGTTATAAAATGCCGAACAGTGCACATAACTTCATTTTTATTCATGTATGCTGAAATAAATGGGCAATAATACATCGCACATTATGATCAATAAAACAGGACTTAATAATAGCCATCTCACCAAATACTTTGTTACTCTTACTTGTGTAGTTTATTGCACAGTTACTTATTAAAATATGTTATAAGTAGTGCTACTCATTATTAGAGTATCACATTTGGGTACTACACCCACATATGATGGCAGCTGTTAGTTTATAAAAAATATTAGACTTTCCAGAAATGTAACATTCGTGTTCCAAAAACATATTTAAAAAATAAAAGAAAAACACTAGAAAACTGATAAGTATGTAAAGAAATATTTTATATGTTTTCAAGTGTAATTTTACATACCGTTATGTTGAACCATAGAAGCTTTTGCTATATGGTTCTGGCACTGTATGAGCAAAGGGGACAGCAATATGTTGGAAATAGATACATGGATCTGTATGATGAAAATAGAAAACAAAGAAAACAAACATGTTATCTACTTTTCTATTTCCATGCAGGAAAATAATTATCTATGCTACATGCTAAAATTAGCCTTCCCTGTATAAATTACGATTTTCACTTGTCTACAGCTGTTAATTATATTTTCAACCTAATCTAAAAAATTATTTACTATGTGAAAAAACGTTTTAAGAAGGTAAAAATACCTTTTGCTGACTTTGTGGGTTTTGCATTGTGGATCGTGTGCCGAATTAGCCTTCCCTGTATAAATTACGATTTTCACTTGTCTACAGCTGTTAATTATATTTTCAACCTAATCTAAAAAATTATTTACTATGTGAAAAAACGTTTTAAGAAGGTAAAAATACCTTTTGCTGACTTTGGGGGTTTTGCATTGTGGATCGTGTGCCGAACATCAGTGGAAGAACTTCTCATACTTCTTTCAATCGACCTCTCAACTCCGCTTCTTTATGGTACTAGTGATTATGAAAATAGCGCCCCCTTCATTTCCGGAGTGCAATAGTCCCATTTCCATATAAGGTATGAGACTAGTGGTCCGTCCCGCCCCTTTCTGCAGGCTGCACCGAGGTCCTTCTCGTTTAGCTGGCAAAATTGCCCCGTACCGCCGTGACCGCTCAATTTATCGGCTGTCCGATACCTCGCCTCCGAAGAGACAAGATTCAACATCTCGCCCCTCGTCTGTCTTCCTTTATCTCATTTCGTTTCACGGTTATTTTTAATCATTTCCCCCCACTAGCCGAGAGAAGGGTCTAACCGGTCCGTCACTAAAATGTGTCCCCCGCGCAACGCTGCGCCCCTGAAATTTCCTTTCCTATTTTTTTTACGCTCCAGCTGCTATTCTCAGCTCTGTCATACGCACAAATCTACACCGATAGACTTACACACAAAAACCCATTTGTGTACACACATACTCCAAGCAGTCTCTCCTCCACTCACTCAAACACAATGATCTCATTATAACAGACACAATGTTGTACAAGACATGACGAAGACAACAATATCAGACAGCTTGCGCGTTTTTTTGTTTTGTTTTTTTTACGTAAAAAAAATGGGCTGAACTAACTGCACATAATTTATAGATTAATCACGGTAGAGGTGGCCAGACATAAAAATATGTTTTTTTTCCTTTATTAATGATCAATGCTGTGAAGGTCAGTAGGTGCAATAAAGTAGCTTAACCCGACTGTTACTAATGTTAAAATTGAGTTTTCATTTTAATTATTTATAGAAAAATAGTCACAATTTCAACCTGATCACGTGTTTAATACTATCCTCAATGTTTTTTTAAACATAAAAGTAGGAAATAGGCTGTCAGTCTTGGGTGAGCAAAGCCTGCCTTCTGAGCCTCCTCTGCCGCACCAATCTTCTCCTTGCTCGGATTTGCCTCCTCTTCAGCCTGCTGGTAAAGCTGACCAACGACCAAAGCAACAGCAATATTGCTCGTATTGCTCATATTCTAGCCAGTTTACTACTGCACTAGTGAAGTGTTGATCCGTTGCTGCTTAGGTATGACTAGCTGAGCAGCTAACGTTGTACCTGTTGATCGCGTGTAAGTAAATCCCAAAGTTCTTCTTCTTGTCCATTTATTCCATCTTACACGGCAACATTGGTTTACAAAGACTTCGCCACAGCGGTCAAAAACTTGTATGCCCTTCCGGGTTCAACACCTGTCAGCAACCTGTCACCTGTCGGTTCTTATACTGGAGCCGACAGCCCCATCTAGTGACCAAAAAATACACATATTTGGCTCCAACACACCGGCCCCTAATTGGCATAATAAACAAATATGCCAATTCCCAAAATAATAATACAGGAGACAATATGTGACACAAATGTGACATTAACACATTAATTTAGACACCATACACCATGCAAAGTTTGGAAATTGGTCTCTCAATAATATTGGACTTAGTTTTCAGTTTCACTGACCTCACGAAACCATGACTATCTGGAAACACTTCCAAAACCTTCCCAAGAGGCCAGGATCCTCGAGGTGCAGAGGGATCCATTAAGACCACAAATCTCCCGCAGCGAGATTTTTCCTCCTCTCGTTCCATTTCTGCCTTTCTTGAAGCAAAGGTAAATATTCTCGAACCCATCTCTTCCAAAATAGGTCAGCCAGGTATTGTACCTGTTTCCATCTTCTTCTTCCATACTGATGCTCCAGCGTAAATGTTCCAGGGGGAAATTATGGCTTTCCTCGGAGCAAGAGCAGATGATTGGGGGTAAGTGGCTCCAAATCATTTGGATCATCTGAGAGGGTTGTAATAGGGCGATCATTCAAGATGGCTTCTGCTTTGCACAATACTGTACTTAGCCCTTCATCATCAAGAATTTGCTGACGCAGCACTGAGTTCAGTTCTCTTCTCACCAGACGAATCATTCGCTCCCAAACACCACCAAAATGGGAAGCAGCAGGTGGATTAAAAATCCAATTAATTTCCACCTGTGCCAAAAATAACTTTATTGTGTCCTGATCTAGATTAACAAGAGCTTCTTTCACTTCTCTCTCAGAACCAACAAAGTTTGTTCCGTTATCAGACCATAACTGTTTAACTTGTCCTCTTCTGCTGATAATTCTCCTCAATGCATTGATGCAAGAATCTGTATCAAGTGTAGCTGCAATCTCCAGATGGATGGCTCGACTTGCCAGGCAGGTAAACAAAACACCATATCTCTTGCAGTATGTCCTTCCTCTTTTAACTTCAAATGGCCCGAAATAATCAACCCCAGTATTAAAAAGGGGGGGATGGTCTAGGAAAATCCTTGCAACGGGCAAGTCAGCCATTTTTTGCATTAAGGGTCGACTGTTATACCGCCTGCAGATGCTGCACTCACCAATAACCTTTCTCACAGCAGAATTTCCCTTTGTAATCCAGAACTTTTTTCTTACAGCCGACAGTGTGTGTGCTCGTCCTGCATGTCCAAGAACTTGATGAAAATGCCTAAGGATTAACTTGGAGATGTGTTGTTCTTTGGCCAGAATTATGGGATGTTTTACTTCCTCTGGCATTGCACTTCTATGAAGCCGGCCTCCAACTCTTAAAATGTTATCTTCCAAAACAGGATCCAACACATAGATAGAGCTCGTACGGCTCAGTTTAGAGTTGTGTGACAGAGCTTCAATCTCATGCTGGAATTTTTGCTGCTGACAGTACAAAATGATGAAGATCTCTGCACTTTGGAGCTCTCCCTCACTTCCAGTAATTTAGCTGATAAACGCGGCGACCAACCAGGGATCTCCTCGTGATTCGCTATTACGTTTTATTTAAAACACAAAGAGTAACGCGCTAGCTCAGGCTAATTTAGCGTGACCCTTGAAGAAGAAGGGTCGGAATGTGAAACGATGTCCCGCATTTGACTGGGTCCGATTTGGAAAAAGTAAAAAAATAAAATGATTAAACCCTGCGTTGTTCTGAAACAAAGAAGCCAGAGCAGCAGTCATCACTGAGAGCTTCATCGGCTGTCAGTCAGTATGCAGCAGCTCCACGTGAGCAGCTGCGCTCCAGGACACTAAATAAAATGACAAGGATTTTGATGCTTACAGATTATTAAGGAAACTACATCAAAAAGATAAAACAAATAAACTGCAGCTACAACATGGACTGGAGATCGGGTTATAGGTTTAATTTTTTTTTCTTTCTAATTAAAAATGTTCATCTTTAAGTTACCTTTTTTTCTGATAAACTTTGAGCAATTTTATTCAACTTTTTAAAAATGTAACATCCCATCCATCCATGGATTTTCTATACCTGCTTTTCCGTATAGGTGTTACGTCAAGCCGTATCTGATGTTGAAACTCGACCCGACACAGGGTATGGGGGGTGACTATCTCCAGGCGTGGACACAGGGTTCATCCTGGACAGCTCTCCAGTCACTGGGCTAAATTATAACCGTTTTATTAAACTTCAAAAAAGTTAACTTAAATCATGCCTTTTTATAAACTGTGATAATTAATTGGTGAACAATAACGGGCAAAGCAGAGACTGATTATTGTATTGTGCGATCTGTGTCAAATTAAAATGTATGATGTCATCATAGTGTTGGTTGTGTGTCCTGCATTGTCCAAGGCTGTGGTTGGACAACCATTGTCCTGCATTGGTTGTCCTCCTCAGATTGGTTTATACTGAATGTGACAGGGAGCCAGAGGAGTTAATGTACAGGTGTGAAGTACACGGACCGCGGAACGGGTAGGGCCAGTAGGGCCGCGGCCCTACCTACTTTTGATGATCAAACATGTAAAATAATATATGTTGTGGCCCAGCTTTGACATCTCCAAACAAATCCACAAGGGCCACAGATGCACCTTGGACGAGTAATTTACGCAGGCAAAAATAAATCCATTTTCCAGGTAAAGTCGTTTAGTTTGTGGTTTATTTCTCTTTTGCAAGCAAGCAAACAGAAATTGACAAACATTTTCCTCTGTGCTTCTCTTGCGCTGGTAAAAAACCATACGCCCACCCAGATGCATGCTGGTCCTACCACTGACAGCCTATTTATAAACTTAATCCAACCAAATTGCTCATAACTAATCAGAAGCAAAGAAAACTAAATAACCAACACATAATCTCAAAACAAATATCAAACAATAAAGTAAAATAAATAACCTTAACTAGATTATACACAAAAAATACAAATTTAATTAATAACAAAAAATAATTGGCTCCTACACTCCGGCCCCTAATTGTGCTTACACTTAAATCACAATCACTGTTATTCTTATAAGGAGCCATACTTTCAAAGAAACAAACTACTAAACGACTACAAAACACAAACAAAACTACTAGTGTGATCCCTTTATTTCCCTCTTATTCTCCAACAGTGTTTACCAAGAAAATCTGTAAAAAGCAAAAAGAAAGAATTTAGAAAAGAAAGGAGTCCTAGATGCTAGAGCGTTGTCTCAAGCAGTAAACAGAGCTTCGTTACTGGCCTCTCCAAGATGCTGGTCTTCGTCTGAAGCCGAACAGATCGCACAAGGCCTTTTGCATCTTTGTTTACACTCAAAACCTTTCCCATCATCCATGATCCTCTTGGGGCTGTAGCATCTGCCACCAGAACAATGTCCCCAGGAACAAGACATCTTTTAGGTCCAGTCCACTTCTGTCTCTCCTGCATCACTGGTAGGTACTCAGAAAGCCATCTTTTCCAAAAGAGCTCCGCCATGTATTGTATCTGTTTCCATCGCTTTCTGGCATACAGATCATTGTGCTCAAACAAGCCTGGTGGCAAGATGGGTTTATTCTTAAGCGTCAGAATATGATTGGGTGTGAGCGCTTCAAGATCATTTGATTCATCTGAGACCTTGGTGATGGGTCTGTCATTTAAAATGGCTTCAGCCTCACAAAAGATAGTTTGAAGTCCTTCGTCATCCAGAATCTGCTGTTTAAGAATAGAGGTAAGCACACCTTTTACTGAACGGATCAGGCGCTCCCAAACACCACCATGATGAGAAGCTGCAGGTGTGTTGAACTTCCAGTTTATGCCATCCTGAATCAAACCTCTTTGGATCTTGGAATGATTCAAAGCAGCCAAGCTCTCTCTCAGCTCTCGATTCGCGCCAACAAAATTTGTGCCATTGTCAGACCTGATGGATAAAACTGGTCCTCTTCTGCAAACAAATCTTCTAACTGCATTTATACAGGAATCTGAATTCAGGGAATAGGCGACTTCCAAATGAACAGCACGACAACAAGTCATGCAAGTGAAAAGCACTCCATATCTTTTCAGGCAACTTCGTCCTCTTTTTACATGTATGGGCCCAAAATAATCCATTCCCACATCAGTGAATGGAGCTGGATCCGGCAACACTCTTTCTTTTGGTAAATCGGCCATCATTTGCTCGACAAACTTTCCTCTGTGGCGTTTACAAACAACACACTGAGATATAACTTTCCTGGCAGCAGAATTTGCATTTATGATCCAGTACTTTTGTCTTAACCTGGACAGCATATGATTCCTTCCTGTGTGGCCCAGCTGCTGATGGATATGGCGCAGAATCAGTGCAGAAATATGCATGTCTTTGGTTAAGATAGCTGGATGTTTGGCCTCTGTTGGCATTGCTGCTTTGTTTAGCCGACCACCCACTCTCATAATTCCAGCATCCATTACTGGGTCAAGCTTGTAGAGTGGACTTTCCTTAGAAACTGTTTTAGAGCCATCACCCATTAAAGTAATTTCCTTTCTGAATCTTTGTTGTTGCTCGTACTGAATAATTGCCTTTTCTGCTTTGTCGCAGTCCTCTGGAGTCAAAATTTGTCCTTTGAGTGTAACTTTAAATTTCTGCATCTCCTTCTCCATGGCTTGCTTTTGATTGTCCAAACTGTGTTGACTTAGGTTTGCAGCGGCACAAAGTTCCTTCCTTCTCTGTCTCAATAACATGAGAGTTTCCTTGGCCTTGAGAAACCATGCAATAGATGTCTTCAGCTTAATCCAGGATGAGAAAAAATGTATCAGATAGTTTGTGGCATTTTCTGGATATTTTGTAACAACATTCACTGTCAGGTCTCTTTTGATCTCTGGGTCATCTGCAGAAATCAAATGAATATCGACATCAAATGTAGGCCACTCCTCCTTTGACCTACAGAGAAAATCTGGTCCATTAATCCATCTCTTGTCTTTCAGAAACTCTTCACCTCTCAATCCTCTGGACGCTTCATCTGCAGGATTCTCTTTAGATCCAACAAATCTCCATTGGTCTGTATCTGTTGCTTCTCTGATGACAGAAATTCTGTTTGCCACAAAAGTATGGAAGCGTCTGGTTTTGTTGCTGATGTACTTAAGTACTGTTGTACTGTCTGTCCAAAAAACAGATTTCTGCAGTGTAAACTGCAACTCCCTTTTCAGCGTTTTGTTCAATCTAACAGCAAGAACTGCGGCTGCAAGTTCCAGCCGAGGAATTGTTGTCTGTTTGAGTGGGGCCACTCTGGCTTTTCCCAAAAGAAAAGCTACATGCACTGCGTTGTCCTTCTCTAGCCTCAAGTAAGACACTGTCCCGTAACCATCTTGACTAGCATCAGAGAAATGATGGAGCTGTGCCTTATCAGGTCTCCCAAAGTCCCTTGGTTTAATACAGCGACCCACTTTGAATTCTGACACCTTCTGGAGGTCTTTCAGCCAGTCAGACCATTGCTTGGAGAGCAGATGGGGAATAGCTTCATCCCACCCGAGATTTCTTCTGCAGAGCTCTTGCAGCAACATCTTGGCTCGCAAAGTAAAAGGAGCCAAAATTCCCAGGGGGTCATATAAGGAGCCAACCACTGACAAAATGCCTCTCCTGGTTTGTGAATGGTCCTTTACTGACGTCTTGAACTTAAACTCATCAGTTTCGATGCACCACTGAAGTCCCAGCGCCCTTTCCACTGGAAGATGGTCTGTATCCAAATCCAGTTCTTTGATTTCCTTTGTCCTGATTTCCTCTGGAATGGATGTGAGTACTGTGCGGCTGTTGCTGATGAATTTTGAAAGTTTAAATCCTCCTTTGCTGCAAAGCGCACTTAGTTCCTTTATCATCTTTACTGCATCCTCGTCTGAAGCCACAGATTTTAAGCAGTCATCCACATAAAAGTTATTTTTCACTGTGCTGACCACCTCCAGAGAAAACTCCTGTGCATGGTCATCTGCTGTTCTCCGCAAAGCATAATTTGCACAGCTTGGTGATGATACAGCTCCAAACAAATGCACTTTCATTCTGTATTCCAGTACAGGCTGGGAGGGATCACCATGATGCCACCACAAGAAACGCAGATAATTGATGTGCTTATGAGAAACATGAACTTGATGAAACATTGCATCAATGTCAGCCATTATAGCAACAGGCTCTTGTCTAAAACGAATGAGGACCCCAATAAGTGAATTGGTGAGATCAGGTCCCTGTAGAAGTTGGCAGTTCAATGATGTTCCTTTATATGTTGCTCCACAATCGAATACAACTCTCATCTTGCCTTTTCTGGGATGTAAAACACCATGGTGAGGGATGTACCACACTTTTCCATCACCTTGTTTTAACTCATCTATCGGCACAACTTCAGCATATCCTTGATGTATCGTGTTATTCAAAAATGCAGAATACTCCTCTTGGTAGTGACTGTCTTTTTCAAACCTTTTCTTCAGACTCTGGAGGCGCTGTTCTGCAATGGAGCGATTATTTGGCAAATTGGGGTTTTCCTGTCTGAAAGGTAAATCAATATGATAATGGTTTTTAATCAGTTCAGATGAATTGTTGACAATCTCCATGAACTTAGCATCTTCATTAGACATTTCAAGCTGCTCCTCTGTGGTTTTTTCAGGAAAATCATGATTATACTGTTTGACCAGCATTTCCTTTAAATGTTCAACAGAAATTCTGTTGGCTATTACTGCATGATAGCGGGTTTTACTCTTGCTGTGACTGCCTACACGAAGGGGACCGTTTATGACCCAGCCCACCCGGGTCCTGACAGCATAAGGTCCATCCTCCACACTGTTAATCAGCTCCCACGGTTCTAGCACCTTTACAGCATCTGTTCCAATGAGTAAATCAACTTCAGCATCAATATCATGAAGCTTGACTCCTTTTAAATGAGGCCACTGACTGACGTCTTGCTGCCGGGGAACATCTATTGCAGACACAGGCATGTCCTTTTGCGTCAAAACATCAGGTAAGTCAATAAAATCATTGCCTTCCAGACTAGACACCTCCAAGTCAGATATGATCTGAGTACTGACAATTTTCTTTTGACCCATGGTTCTCAGGAAAATGCTTGTTCTTTTACCACTTAGATTTAACCTCCTTGCCAGACTTTCCGTGCAGAATGTACCTGAACTTCCGGGATCTAAAAAGGCATATGTCTGGACAATCTTGTTGCTCTTCTTGCTCTTAACTTGAACTGCAACAATGGAAAAAACAGAGTCATCTCCATGACCGGCCCCAATATGACCACAAGTTTGGGTTGTTGCTGTTGCCTTACTGACATGAGGGTTCTTTTGGATTTGCTCTACAGATGCAACTTTATCCTGTCGATCTATATGTAGGACCCCGGGATGTTTTTGATGACACATGTTGCACTCCAGACGACTCTTACAAGTTTTACTGGTATGACCCATCTTCAGACAACCGAAGCAAATTCCCTTTTCCTTGATGAAATTTATTTTTTCTCTATGTAACTTTGCTTTAAACTGCAAACAGTTATCCAGTAAGTGGTTACTTCGTGCACAAAACAAACAACCATAAATAAAAGAGGAATTGGTCTTATTTTCTGCAGGATGAGAATGAACTTCTTTTACTGCAGTAATATTTGTAGCAAAAGTACTTTCTCTTTTTCTTGACTTTGTGGAAGAAGAAACCTTCAGGTTGGTCCCAGAGTGCATGTCTTGAATGTTGCCAAAAAGTGGATCAGAAGCGATTCTGACCTGTTTTTCAATAAAGTTGACCAGATCTGTGAACACTGCTCTTTGGCCCCTTTGTTCTTGCAGCTCACATGCAACAGTTCTCCATTTCTCTCTTAATTTATAAGGAAGCTTCAGAATAATGGTCCTCATATTAGTTGGCAGGTCCAACTCCTTCATGTGCACTATTTGCTCAGTTAAATTGGAACATCCTCTAAGAAATAAAGAAAATGACTGTAGTGCCTTTACATCTTCACTCTTTATAGGAGACCATGTAACAATTTGTTCCATATATGCAGAAGCGATTTTATGTTCATTTCCAAAATGTTTTGCCAACAGATCTTTCGCTCTACTATAACCCTGGTTTGGGGGTAAGTGTTGACAACTGTGCACCAAATCTCTTGGCTGCCCCCTTGTGTATTGCTCAAGAAAGTGCAAACAATCAGTTTTATTCTCAGTTTTAGCTTCTATTCCATTTTCAAAAGCTCTTATGAAAGATCTGTATTGAAGTGGGTCTCCGTCAAACACAGGGATATTTCTTGCTGGAAGAACAGAAGATAAGTTTTGCTGAACCAAAAGTGCAGTTATGTCATTTTGCCTCTGCATGATGTTGATGATATCATTCTGACAGCTCTCAGTTAATACAGGGGATTGAGATTCTGACTGATTTTGAGCAACTGACTGTGTCACTTGAGCTGACGCATCCATTTTTGTCAGTATATTATTCATTGACATTTTATATTGTATTTGTTTGGGCCTAACCACCTGTGGTTGAGGATTTGACGCATGAGCTTCTTCCTCTTCAGCCTTTTTTTCTTTAGAGACGAACGTTTGGGCATCAGGATTCAGTAGGAGCGGCTTTCGTTCGTAACTCTTATCTAAATATGAATTCATTCCATCAGATCGTTTTGAGCCACACTGTGATGAATTCATTTCCAAGACGTGGAGCTTGGCACTTGTTGCTGCCAATTCCGCTTCCAAAGCTAGCTGCTCCTTTTGTTTTCTCAGCTCCTCCTCTTGAGCTTCGATTAAATGTTTTTTCTTTAATGCAGCTACACGTTCCTCTAGCGCCGCTTTTTCTGCCTCCGCTTTAATGCGCGCAGAAAACGTAGATGATGTCTGTGATTGATTGGAGCGCACCACTGAATTAGACTGCACATTTATAATATTAGAAGCACTATCCTCAGGATTTATTTCCTCGCAATTGGCAACACTTTGATCATCTGAGATATTTGATTCGGTGTACTTATAACCCATGTCCATCACCCATGCCCGTGTCTTTTCAATAAACTCACTGAACTTTGTCACGTTATGCTGAAAATAGTTAGTTTGTCTTGTCACATCTTCTTCTGGCAAATTCAAGCTTAAGAAAGATTCGTGCATCTCTGTTGCATCTTTGTAGCACTTGTTAAACTTTGCAAACTCAGCGGCCACAGCATTGACGTTTTCGTTAGATGTCATTAACCCGAAGATGTTTTTCATGAACCTTGAAGCTTGTTTGAATTTCAAACTTCTTTTCTCTTGACATGTTTTAATGTGAAGAGCCAAACCTTTTTCGGTAAACTTAGGAGATCTTTTTGTTTCAGTTGTTTTAACATCATTTTGTTTGGCATTAGTGTCGGACATTTTGTATTGTTCTTGACTTCTTTAAAATTCCACAACACTGAACGTTATTTTGCCACACACTTTATGAAGCAAAGAACATCAAATCTTGAGCTCCTCTCAGACAAAAGGCTGACAGCTTGGTATTGCGCAATCACACAGCGGAAGCGCGGAAGCGCGGCTCCAATAAACTTCAAACTTTATAGTGCGTAATGATATACTCTCCTTGAAACTCCAATAGTTCCACCCGTTTTCCTTTACGGTATTGTAGTATAATCACATACCAGTTAGAAGAGTCCTTTCATGGCTTACTTGAGCTTCCAGCGTCAGATCTTGTGTGTGAGCCTTGCCTTTAAGTGCGGCGCATCCTGCGTGATCCTTAATCTTCCAAAGATCCTTGTATTCCTTTTAATCCACACGCAGATCTTCAACTTGATCCAGTACGTCCAAAAAAATCCATTGATGATTGCAATCAATCCTCTTGATCCAGGGCTGGTTTTTTACTTATGTTGTGGCCCAGCTTTGACATCTCCAAACAAATCCACAAGGGCCACAGATGCACCTTGGACGAGTAATTTAAGCAGGCAAAAATAAATCCATTTTCCAGGTAAAGTCGTTTAGTTTGTGGTTTATTTCTCTTTTGCAAGCAAGCAAACAGAAATTGACAAACATTTTCCTCTGTGCTTCTCTTGTGCTGGTAAAAAACCATACGCCCACCCAGATGCATGCTGGTCCTACCACTGACAGCCTATTTATAAACTTAATCCAACCAAATTGCTCATAACTAATCAGAAGCAAAGAAAACTAAATAACCAACACATAATCTCAAAACAAATATCAAACAATAAAGTAAAATAAATAACCTTAACTAGATTATACACAAAAAATACAAATTTAATTAATAACAAAAAATAATTGGCTCCTACACTATATATAAATAAAATTAAAATATTCAATAGCTATTTTTTTCAAATGCACAGTAGTCTATGGCAGCAGCATCATTCTCCAATGAGAAAGCGATAAATCATCCCATCTAAAAATGTATTGGCTGATTGTGTCATGTGATGTAAACAAAAGTTTTCCCACCTCTGCGCTGCTTATGACCGCTACTTCGTTAGCTTCGTTTGCTTCGTTAGCTTAGTTAACTGTGTCCACTGCAAGTGCTGAGAGGTGTTTCTCGTCCCTCCGTCGTATCAAGACCTATCTGAGATCAACAATGACCCAAAAAAGACTAAATAGCTTGATGTGCGCCCACACACACAGGGATCTTTTGACCACAGTGGATGCTTTGAGGATAGCCAGGGACTTCATCCAGCATAATGACAGACGGAGACACTTTTTCGGGAATATTTAGAGCAGGGGTGAGTTTGACTTTTCTTTTTAAAGTATTTTTATTCTGTAAATATTGTGTTAGCTGTAATATAATGATTGTAAGCAGTGTGCGATTTGCAAAAAAACTAGAGGGGGGGATAATTTCAAAAGTTGTATTAATGAATCAAAGTTTTATTAATAATGATTAGCTAGCAGGTGCTCTTTCAGGTAGCTAGCTAGATCCAGTAGGTTAGACTTTTGTTTTTAAACTTGCGCCATCTACTGTCGGGACTCAGGAGTAGGTATTAATTTACTTTAACCGCTTTGAGCAGAAAATGTAATAATACTCTTTAAATACAAACAACAAAATTAATTTACAAATGTGAAGGACACAAGACATGTATTAATATCAATTTTGAAAAATCCATCATATTCAGGGGTTAAAGCAAAAACAATCAATTTGACTGAAAACATTTTTCTAGTCAGCCCATATATTCCGGGGCCGTGGACGTCATGCCACCTTAGTAACCTCATTTGCTTATTGTAACAAGTCCACTTTAACCAAATCTGACAGTTCCATTGACAATTCCTGTATCTCTCCCACCTTCCAGCTTCAGAGCCTTTGCACCATCAAGGACAGCCCTCTGCATAATCTCCTTCACTTTCCACATCCATAACATCATCTGGTTAACTTTCATATTTGCAGCATCAAGCAAGTTCTTCCTTCGCACTTTTGCCAAACTGGTCCACAGTCCACTCACCTTTCCACTTTACAATTTCAAAACCCTCCATAAACTGCAGCTAATTGAAAAGACAGCAGCTTGCATCATTACATCATCTTCTTCACACCTGTACATTAACTCTTCTGTAACATTCAATATAAATCAATCCTATATACTCTGTGTCCCCACCTCTCGCTCATTGACTGCAGGAGATGGTCAACAGCCCCTCCACGACCTTTTTTGTTACAGAAAAGCGCAGGTGGAATAATATTTATGATTTTTTTTTTACTTTTTCCGAATCAGACCCAGTCAAACCAAGACATCGTTTCACATTCCGACCCTCCTTCTTCTTCTTAAAAAAAAGCGTGTCATGCTAAATTAGCCGAGCTACAGCGTTACTCTTTCAGTTTTAAATAAAACATAACAGTGACAGACACACTTACCGAGGGAAGTTGTTGTCAGCTGTTTTATGCACTGAACTTTCTAACCTGCTGGTTTACATAAATCCAAAGAAAACCTTTGACTACCGCTACTTTCATTCATGCATCTGTGGTCAGTTTGAGATTTTCTTTTAAAAGATAAAATGATCGAACACCGATAAACCTCAGACGGGTAGATTTCCGCTTTGCAAAGACCCGCCCTACTCTCCTTCTGATTGGCTAATGTCCTAGCTCTGCCAGATTTAATTGGTTAAGCGCAGCTTCTGTTTAAAATCTTGAAAAAAAAGTCTACACGGAGCATTTTGCGCTCATTTTCCAAATGACGAAAGTCCCTCACAGCGACGGAGAACATTATACCCCTGATAATATTACTTATTCAGATCAGAAGGGGGAGGAATGTATCCCCTCCAGGGATAAAACACGAATGACCAGAGGGGGGGACGTCACAACCAGAGGGGGGGAAAATCCCCCCCATCCCCCCCAGCAAATCGCACCCTGATTGTAAGTGGAAATAAAAATTCGGTGACGATTTTAATTATAACATGGCAGACACATTTATCATGCTCAGGGACCACAGCCTATGAGAAAGCAATAAATTCCGGTGTCTAAAAATGGATTGGCTTGTCTTGTGTCATGTGACGCAAATCAGTTGCGTGATCAAGGGGATGCTGGTGTTTTATGTGTATGCGGGTGCGTGCGTATGTGATGGGTAGTGCTATTGTGAGTATTGCCTGATGGGCCCGACCAATTTGAAATGCGTTCCGCGGTCCATGGTGAAGTAGATGATGTAATGATGCAAGCTGCTGTTTCTTTTGTACTAGCTGCAGTTTATAGAGGGTTTTCTGGAGGACAGGGAGGAAAGGGAGCTGAAATTGTAAAGTGGACTGTGGACCAGTTTGGCAAAAGTGCGAAGGAAGAACTTGATGCTGCATAGATGAAAGTTAACCAGGTGATGATGTGGATGTGGAAAGTGATGGAGAGGCTGTCCAGGATGACTCAAAGGCTCTAAAGCTGAAAGGTGGCAGAGATACAGGAATTTTCAGTGGATATTTTAAAAGTACCAGATTTGGTTAAAGTTGACTTTGCACAATAAGCAAGTGAGCCAACTAATGTGGCATTATGTCCACGGTCCCGGGAATATATGGGCTGGCTAGAAAAACATTTCAGTCAAAATGGTTATTTTTGCTTTAACCCATGCATTATGACCAATGAATGAGTGAATTGAAAGAGCAGGAACATTGTTGAAAAACTGACAACATTAAACTCCTCTCTATCTCTGTCAGATTGTGCAATGTGAAACCAACAAGCAGTTTTCACACTTCTCAACTGATGTATAAAGAAAAACAGTTGCGTTTATAGCACACAATCCTTATTTTTATGATTATGTCTCTACAGTGCTGCAGTGCAATTCAGTATTCAGTTTTTGAACTGCTGCAGTTTTTTGGTGAAAATTGGGGGAAGGGGAGGATGAATAATGTAATAGAGAGAGGGCCAAAAGCAAGATGAGCCATGAAAGCTAGAGCAAGTGGAGGAAGCCAGGTGCTGTGGAAGTGTGTGATGCGTGTCCAGGTTAAATGTATTCCGTGTGCCTGTTTGTTTGGCTGGGAGTTTAGCTCACCCGGTTGAGCCGCTCTGCCGGCAAGCGTGAGTTCCTGGGTTCGATGCCGACAGCTTCCAGATTTTTATTTATTTTTTACCCGCCGTTTTGCTTGGTTTACTTGTATTTTGCATGCTTCTCAACATCAACTCATTTACACTGCTCAAACCTCTTGAAAAGTATTTTGTTTGTACACGTTGCCCGTGGCAACGCTCCACAAAAACTCCTCATTGTTTTTGCCCACAGGCCAAACGCCATTCCACCGTGCTCCGTAAAGACGCACGTCAGGGTAGTTGACGCTGGACGCAGGCACACCAAGGCCGCTTGGACTTTTCCCCATATCTTAATCCTGACCATCTCCAAGCACAGCTCCCCATCGTGCTCTCACGCTACCAGAACCTGGGGGACAGACATCATAGTGTTTTCACTGAAAAACGCACAGGGCTGACACAACTCGCGCTGCTGCGGGGTGTGAGCGTCTTACGTGATGAAACAAACTGGCGAACTAGTAAAACCCCATTTTGGGACAATTTCTTCCGCCTCTCGTTGCTGCGACATATTCACGTGCTGTGTCTTGTGGTTTGAGAGGGCGGCGCTTTGTGACGGCGTGCCTGGGTCCGCGATTACGATTGGTTGAGAGGAAGTAATGACTGTAGCATCTACTAATACGATAGGCTGAAAGGAAGGAAGGAAAACTGTCTCTAAATCAAACTTTTATCGAGCCTTTTTTGTCCTATTGCGCCACACGTCTATCGATCGATATATATTGTTATTGAATTATCGTCCAGCCCTACCTTGAGGTGAAACTGGGGCTCTCGTGGCACGCTGCTTGATTATGGAAACCATGACAATGTTCACTCTCAAATGCTGCACGCAATTGCCGCTATAATGCCAGTCCCCATTTAGCTGCAGTCGTGGTGATTTTATTTCCTGCTTTTTCTTTCTTTCAGAGGTATTGCAGCAACTTCAGGAAACTAAAAAAAGTTGCTGAGAGGCTGAGGTCGGGCCGTTCCTTGTCTGACGCGCTCGTTGACAAAAAAGAGGAATCCGCTGAGATCCAATAGTGCTGATGTGTGAACTTTATTGACAAAAATAAAGTAAACGAGTAACGTATCCAAAATATCTTGACAAAAGGGTTAATCACAGCGATCTGTATAGCGGTCAACAAAAAATACAGCAGCCCGCTCACCCACTCTCCTCCAGTGACACACCAACAGGTGAGTAATATACCCAATTAGCAATCTCCGCCCACATCCTGTTTACCCATACCTCTGCAACAAACAACCAAACAAAAACAACTCTAAACCCAGACAAACGAACATCAAATTATCTTTTAATTTATGGCTCCTACACACCAGCCCCTAATTATTAAATCATTACATAATAATTACATTCTTAAAATAAGTAGGAGACATAAAGATTAAATCTGTTAAAAACTCAAGTCCATACAAAATCTTTTGCACAATATATTTTTCGTTTTTTGTTGTTGTTAAAGTCCAGAAGTTCTAATCAGGATTTAATCAAAGGTTAGTAGATTGAGTCTATTAGTCGTAGTTAGCAGGTACTCCTTCAACTTTATTCTTCATTCATCTTCTGTTCCTTGGAGCAGGCAGAGTTTGGTTATTGGACGATCCAATATGCTGTACTTTGTTTTAATACGCACTTGACGTACAAATCCTCTTCTGTCTGGAAAGGTTTCCAGAACTCTTCCCATCAGCCAAGAATTGCGAGGTGCTGTCCCGTCCATAATAAGCACAATGTCACCAGGGACAAGATTGCGCTTAGTCCTTAACCATTTCTGACGCTCCTGTAGCTGAGGCAAGTATTCGTTAACCCACCTCTTCCAGAACAAGTCAGACATATACTGAACTTGCCTCCATCGTCTTCGTGCATAGATATCTCCTTGCTGGAAGTTTCCAGGTGGTAAAGAAGGTTGAGTCTTCAGCAGTAACAGATGATTTGGTGTCAAAGCTTCAAGATCATCAGGATCTGTGGAGGCTTTGGTGATTGGACGGCTATTAAGTATAGCTTCCACTTCACAAAGAACCGTGTGAAGGCCTTCCTCATCTAGATGTTGCACATTTAAGGTGGAATTGAGGACCTTCCGTATGGATCTAATCAGTCGCTCCCAAGATCCTCCATGATGCGAACCAGCAGGAGGATTAAATGTCCACTTGATTCCCTTCTGAAGAAGGACACCACTGATTTGTGACTGGTTCCATTCTTGAATAGTTGCTCCCAACTCACGCTCTGCTCCAATGAAGTTTGTCCCATTATCTGACCGAAGCTCTTTAACTTGACCACGCCTTGCTATGAAACGTCTCAGAGCATTTATGAAGGAGTTTGTGTCTAGTGAAGCTGCAACTTCGATATGGATAGCTCTTATTGTGAGACAGGTGAAAATAACACCGTACCTTTTCACAATGCTTCTCCTGCTTCTCACTTCAAACGGCCCAAAATAATCTATGCCAACATGGGTAAATGGTGGTTCATCTGGAGTTAATCGATCAGGCGGTAAGTCTGACATCTGCTGGAGAATTGGTGATGCATTTATTCTTCGACACATAACACATCTTGACAAAATCCTTCTGATTGCGGTACTAGCACCGGTAATCCAGTACTTCTCTCTCAGCTTGGATAGCATGTAATTACGTCCACCATGCCCCGTTTGTTGATGGATGTCCCTCAGAAGAAGATCTGAAATGTGGAGGTCTTTGGCTAGTATTATGGGATGTTTAGATTCCATTGGCATGGATGATCTTCTTAGCCGACCACCAACTCTCAAAATCCCATCTTCTATTACTGGACAGAGTTTATGAATGTGACTAGTGGCTTTTACACCTTTGCTTTCCTTAAGCCTTGAAATCTCCTCCTCAAAGGTGATTTTTTGGGAGAACTTTATTATTTCCAGCTCAGCTGTTTCTACTTCATTTACAGTCAAAAAGCCATGGTCCACTTCTCCTTTGATCTTGTCCATTTTATCCTTCAGCCACTGACTTTGTTGTTCAACAGACAAACCCTTTTTAGTGAGCTCCACAGTTAAATGTTTTTTCTTCTGACAACAGGACCAAAGCCAGTTCTTAAATCTCAAGATCCAAGCAACAGACCGTTTGAGACGAGTCCAGGAAGAAAAATAACCAAACAGCCGAGTTACTGGATTGTGAGTTTCTCTCATCTGCAACAGATTGACTTCAACAACCTTCTTGACTTCGGGATCCTCTGATGAAACCTTATGCTCTTTGTACAAGGTAACAGGCCATTCACTTTCGGGGTTAAGCAGAAAGGGAGGCCCTGACACCCACAATGTGTTCTTAAGGAAAACATCCACTCTTGAACCTCTAGAGGCCACATCTGCAGGATTGCTTGAACTTTGAACATATCTCCACTGAGAGACATTTGAAGCTTTCCGTATCTCTGAAACTCTATTCGCAACAAACACTTTGAATCTTGAGGTCTCGTTTTTAATATATCTCAACACAGATGCACTGTCTGACCAAAACACAGAGTCTTTCAAATGCATATGCAGTTCTCGTTTCCATAGAACATCAATACGGCTTGCCATTGTAGCAGCAATAAGTTCCATGCGAGGAATCGTTACGGATTTTAAAGGAGCCACTCTTGATTTTCCCATAAGGAAGGCGCTGTGTACTCTGCCGTTCTCATTTTGTGATATCAAGTAAGTGACGGTCCCATATCCAAACTCACTTGCATCACAAAAATGATGTAAATGTGCACTGACTACTTCTCCAAAGTCTGTTGGTTTCAAACATCTCATGAAGCTGAAGTTCTCAACCAGCTGCAGTTCTTGCAACCAGTTTGTCCATTCCTTGGCAACTGATTCAGGAATGCTGTCATCCCAGCCACATGCTCCTTTGCTGAGATCGTTCAGGATTTTCTTTGCGAGCAGAACAACAGGACTCAATATACCAAAAGGATCATAGATAGAACTCACCACGGACAAGATTCCTCTTCTAGTGAGTGGTCTGTCTTTAATTCTGATCCTGAATTTGAATGAATCAGACTGGATACACCATTCAACTCCGAGCACTCTTTCCATAGGTAAAGGATCTTTGTTCATGTCCAGCCTCTGAATGTCCTTGGCTCGATGGCCTTCAGGAATTTTGGCCAAAACCGATCGCCTGTTACTTATCCACTTTTTAAGTTGGAAGCCACCTTTAGCACAGATAGAGACGAGTTCGTGGTAAAGCATCATTGCTTGCTCTTCTGAAGCCACAGACACCAAACAGTCATCAACATAAAAAGAGTGAAACAATTTATCCACAGCTTCTTTGCTGAACTCATCCTTATTATCTTCTGCACACTTTCTCAGGGCAAAATTGGCACAACTTGGGGATGATGTTGCCCCAAAAAGATGGACAGTCATTCTAAACTCTGCCAGATCTTTATTTAGATTTCCCTCTGGCCACCATAGGAATCTCAATAAATCTGCATCTTCAGTGGGAACCTTCACCTGATGGAACATTGACTCAATATCAGCCATGATTACCACTGGTTCTTTTCTGAACCGAGTCACCACCCCAATTAGTGAATTGGTCAAATCTGGACCTTGTAGCAACTTTGCATTAAGTGATGTGCCTTGAAAACTGGCTCCACAGTCAAAGACAACCCTTATCTTTTGTTTCATGGGATGATAGATTCCATGATGCGGGATATACCAAACCCTTCCATCACTACGTTGTAGTTCCTCTTCAGGCACCCGTTCAGCAAAGCCTTTGACAATAAGGTCATCCATGAAGGCAGTATAGTCTGTATGAAAGGATGGATGTCTTTGAAGCCTTTTCTTCAGCTGTAAAGCTCGCTGCTCCACCAACCTTTTGTTGTTTGGCATTTTAAGATCCTTCTCCCTCAAAGGTAAGCTGATCTCATAATGACCATTGCGTTGCTTTACAGAGCTCGTAACAGATTCCATAAACTTCTGATCTTCCCTTGACAGTCCTTGACACTCCTCGGTGTTACATTCAGGAAAATCATTCTTGAATTGTTTTTGCCAGAGCTCCTCCAGATTTACCACTGAGAGTCTGTTCACACTTAATTCTGGCAGTTCCTCATCCATTACATTTCCACTTTCTCCGGTAAGTGGTCCATTAACAGTCCAGCCAAGCATGGTTCTAACTGCATAGGGACCATCATCAACACTCCGTATAACTTCCAGGGGTTCTAATGCTTTAGGAACATTTGTTCCTATCAGTAACTCAACATCAGCCTCTATCTCTGGAAGATGAATGTGCTTCAGATGAGGCCAGCCTTGTAGATCCTTTTGTGTAGGGATATTTCCTCTGTATACAGGCATGCATTCTTGGGTATATGTTTTTGGAAGCTCACAGAAGTTCTCCTCTTTAAGTCCAGCCACTTCCAAACCCACAACAACGTGGCTACTCATAATTCTTTCCTGGCCCATTGTTCTTAAAAGTATCTGAGTTTTCCTTCCAGTGAGGCCAAGCTTCTTCATCAAGTTCTCTGTGCAAAAAACTGCTGTACTCCCTTGATCCAAGAATGCGTAAGTTGAAAGTATCTGGCTGCCTTTCTTTGCTTTAACTTGCACTGGAACAATAGGAAGTTTGCATTTCGAATGACCAGCCCCTGTTAAGCCACTTGACACAAGTGTGTTGTCCACTACACTCTTTGGTTCTTCATCCATAAGGTTAGAAGGGTCTTTGTTTTCCTTTGGATAAATGTGTAACACAGTTGGATGCTTAAGACCACATCTTTTACAGACAATCCGTTTTTTACAATTCTTACTGATGTGTCCAATACACAAACAGCCAAAACAGACGCCTTTTTCCTTTAAGAAGCCAATCTTCTCTCTGTGAGTCTTTCGTTCCAACTGTACGCATGATGCTAGAGCGTGTCCACCTCCACAACAAAGACACTTTCTCTGTGCTGGCACACTAGGGTCATTTACTTTCACATTTTCAATCTTTTCCAGGGGAGCAACAGCTGTAGCAAAACTACTCCCTTTTAATTTGAAATGAGGCTGTGTTCCCTCCTTGTTCACACGTTTACTTGTTGTTGGTGATGGAGCATCAGTAATGTTTCCGAACACAGGATCACCTAGGATTTTTACTTGTCTCTCAACAAAGTTGACAATGTCAATAAAGTTAGCTCTCTGGCTGCGTCTCTCCTGTAATTCACAGGCTGTGGTCCTCCATTTGTCCCGCAGTTTGTAAGGCAATTTTTTGATGATCATGATCATATTAGCTGGAATGTCCAACTCATCCAGGTACTGTACTTCCTCCATTGCATTTGAACATCCTCTAAGGAAAAGGCTAAAATCCTGAAGCAATTTCACATCATCAGTCTTAATTGGGGGCCATGAGAGAACTCGTTCCATGTAGGCATGTGCAATTTTCTGTTCATTTCCGAATTGCTCCTTTAACAATGTCTTTGCTTTCTTGTATCCTCTCTCAGGATTGAGATGCTGACAACTTCGAACGAGTTCCTTTGGATGGCCACTTGTGTATTGCTCCAGAAAATAAAGTCGATCGCTGTAGCTTTGTGTGTTTCTTTCAACTCCATTTTCAAAAGCCTTCACAAATGCATGATATTTCAGTGGGTCTCCATTGAAAACTGGAATTTCTCTTTTAGGTAAAGAGGAAAAGCACTGCTGTTGAATCAATAAAGTTGTTATTTCATTTTGTTTCCTCATTATGTCCAATATGTTATGATCCCCATTTCCAGAACTGTAATTAAGATTTTGATTGCTTTCATGTTGATGTTGTGTTCTGTCTGGATCACCAAATGGAAATAATGGCACACCATGTTTTCTAGACGCAGGCTCACCCTTTGAATGTTGAGATGATAAAGGTTCTTTGAGCCGTGTTGCTGGATCACAACATTTTGTTTCCATGTCTTGCAGCGGTATTGCCACTTTTGGAACAAAGGCCTTCCCATCAAATGAGAGAGATGATGCTTTGACTGTTCCTTTTCCTAGATAAGAGTTCATTCCATCTACAGTCTTCTTTGTCCGTGATTTATTTCCACTTGTGGAACTTTGTGATTTTAGTACACTTAGTTTGGCCACTTGAGCTGCAATCTCCTCATCCAGGTTTAGTTGTTCTTTCCGTTTCTTTAATTTTTGTTCCTCTTCTTCTAACAGATGTCTTTCCTTTAGCAGGTTTTGTCTCACCATTAAAGCTGCCAAATCAGCTTCAGCTTTAAGACGAGCAGAAGATGATGACGAAGCAGATGATTTTCTTTCTGAGGCGCTTGCTCTGCTTTCCATGTTTGACACACTATCCCCCGGGTTTATATCATTTTGCAGATCCTCCATATTCTCTGAGATCACAGCAAACTCTGGAGCTTCATTTATTTCTGCATTAACACCAGAAGCAATGGGTTCTTCTGGGTCTTCTTTCTGACGCAGCTCATCAGGTTCATCCAGCCATCGTTGAACATTGTCTTTAAATGTGTTGCTGTATTCCATTATGCTTGCAAACCATTCACTTTGTTTATTCTTCTCCTCCTCTGGGAGTAAAGAAATCAATGTATTATGTGACAATGTTGCACATTCACACAACTGGATCAAACTCTTAAACAGCAGCTGAACATGAGGAGCATTTTCTTTTGTTTTTAATAGTGATTTAATTTCAGGAATAAGGGCTTTAATTTTATTTACAGCACCCTTACGTTCCTCCTGAAGATTTTCAATTTTATTTGCCAAACCTTTAGCCGTCAATTTTCTCTCTCTTTTACACCTTTCCATTGCAGCATAAATTTGACTCCTTTACAAACTCAAACGTGAGGATTCAGCACGCTTGTTGCGTCCGAGCATCCACCGATCCATCCATTAACATCACAGCAGCAGTTTCATATACCTGGCTTCCAGCGGCGCCTGCTGCTCCAGAAGTTGTTTCACATATCTCTGTATTATGTGTCGGAGGGCTGCTTACTTTAATCCTCTCCCGTCCGTACTTTATCTGCTGATCCTGTTGCCATCCGTAGATTTTTTGTTGACAATATTGCAGCAACTTCAGGAAACTAAAAAAAGTTGCTGAGAGGCTGAGGTCGGGCCGTTCCTTGTCTGACGCGCTCGTTGACAAAAAAGAGGAATCCGCTGAGATCCAATAGTGCTGATGTGTGAACTTTATTGACAAAAATAAAGTAAACGAGTAACGTATCCAAAATATCTTGACAAAAGGGTTAATCACAGCGATCTGTATAGCGGTCAACAAAAAATACAGCAGCCCGCTCACCCACTCTCCTCCAGTGACACACCAACAGGTGAGTAATATACCCAATTAGCAATCTCCGCCCACATCCTGTTTACCCATACCTCTGCAACAAACAACCAAACAAAAACAACTCTAAACCCAGACAAACGAACATCAAATTATCTTTTAATTTATGGCTCCTACAAGAGGTGCTTGGTGCAAAACTCTAGGGAGAGGAGTCCTGCTGGGTAGTCGGTGGAGCACGGTTGACTCTGGCTGAAGCCGCGTTGTGTCCTGCACCAGGTACAGACGAGTGTGGTAAAGACAACTACGATGTCTGGTGATCAGCCCCTGACACTGATTTGTGGTTCCTTTTTATTTATTTATTTCCAGAACATCCCTCCAACAGCGACCCCAACAGGATCCCAACACACCTGGCAGCCTTCCAGCCTCTGAATAGAAAGACCTGAGCAGCAGACGTAAGACTTATTTTGTGTATCATCTTCTTAAACATCACCCCCCCAACCCCATTAAAACACTAACTAACAAAAACTGTGTGTTTTTGCAGCATTTCCCAAAAATGTGCAGCAGCAACAGAAGAAGAAGAAGCTAGATCTCAGAGTGTGCAATGACCCATCTCTTGTCTCTGCTCATGGATGCTGAGGAAAGCCCAAGAGTTTCCATTCTGTCTGCTTTTCCACAACTCTGTGCCGTTGATTAATTAATTTATTTGTAGAAATGTTGCTGGGTGAAGGTGCCTTCTTTCCACTGGGTGATCTTCACGCTTCCATTCTTCTTGCAGTAACGGTGTTTTATGAAATGTTTATTTCAGGATCGGGAGAGATCGGCAAACACAAATAAGGACTCAAACACTGTTTCTGTTAGAATATAAGGCACACATTTATTATTATTCCCCACAGAAAAGTAGCAAGCAATAAAACAACAAGCTTTCAAACAAACGTGACGCTCAACAGATTCTCAGAATCAGCCCTTACCATTGACACGAACTGGGAGCCCTCAGTCCTAGGTTAAGATCAGCGTTCACGATGCCGGTATCCACACACGAACTCACGGCAGACTCACTGGGCTAAGGGCAGTCTCCTCTTTATATACTTGTAAACAAAGAGTCAGATGTGGAGCGAGAGTGGCCATTTCTCCCATAGACATCATATACGTAGACGCCCCATTGTATGCTGCCGGCCGCTAGGCCGACGTGCCTACAGGGCGGCCATCTTGGGTCAGACCACAGATCAGACAGCTGCTGTCAAAATGAATAGGAGGCAGCTCAGATCTCATTTTAATCATATGTTCACAATGCTCATGACCTTTCAGACAGATTACACATATTTATTCAGAACCAAAACTATTTAAACTGAAGTCAAACTGGATGAAAAATGTACACGCACACACATATTTTGCAGTTACATATTAATCTAATATACACACAAATTATACACACATAGATCTCTCTCTCTTTCTTCCAATATATATATATATATATATATATATATATATATATATATATATATATATATATATATATATATATACTGTATATATAGGCTATATAAACAGACACGGATCTACAGACAACAGCACTGATCTACATAGGAGCAAAACTATATACAGACAAGTGAGAGCAGAGGTGCCCATAATAGCATTTAAAAATTATATAATACAAACCGCAATCTGGGAACAAAAAAATCAACAAAAAACCTAATAATGCATCTTAGAATCAAATACATTACAAAATCATAGTAAAAACTGTACAATATTTTACCCCACCCCCACAAATCATATCTGTCCAGTAATTTAGGACCATTTTGTTTGTTTTTGGTGTTTAATGTACTCTTCTTTGCTTCCATCCCTGCTACCCATTAGCACATATTGTGTTTATGCCGGAAAACTGTAACTGTAAAGCATGAGGATGATCTATCATATAATCTTACTTATGGAAGGTAATTCCCCAGGATGTGGTTCGTAGCGTCCTTTTATTTGCGCACCCATAAGCGGAGTAAAAGTCTGGCTTCCTGGGACGTAGCTCTGAAAGTTTGCTTACTTTCAATACAAAATCGAAATTATTTGTTAAGTTAGACAATAATTTAATTCAATCAATTGGTCCCATGTAGCCCCTAAAGGGGTGACGTTTTCAGTCAGTTGATTTATCTGGAAATCGGGTGAGAATTCACCGGATTCAGAGTGTCTGAAAACATAAAGTACATTTTCCTGTATTCTGTCTGACTGCAGCTTGGTCTGACCTAAGATGGCCGCTCTGTCGGCACGCCTCTCAACCACGGACGCGGCGTCTACGTATTCATGTCTGTGATTCCTCCCTCCACAGCTGCCCTGCCTCCCAAAGCATGTTTCCCAAACAGGGCCCGTTCCCAGCATTTCAGCAGTGTGCGAAGCAAAATAATATGAGTGCACTCAGAATACAGCAAATATAAACAAAATAAGGAATACAGAATCAGTCTTTCCCACAACACATTGTCATAAGTTCCCACCACAAGTTAAAACAAATTATAACACAATAACACATGTGGTTCTTAGTTTCATGTGAACTCAGGTGCGAACACCACAACAGCAATAATCAATGTGTGAACTGGCCAGTCCTCTCTCTTATTTAACTGACCAGTCTTCTCATTTATACAGGTAAAAGCCAGTAAATTAGAATATTTTGAAAAACTTGATTTATTTCAGTAATTGCATTCAAAAGGTGTAACTTGTACATTATATTTATTCATTGCACACAGACTGATGCATTCAAATGTTTATTTCATTTAATTTTGATGATTTGAAGTGGCAACAAATGAAAATCCAAAATTCCGTGTCACAAAATTAGAATATTGTGTAAGGGTTAAATTTTGAAGACACCTGGTGCCACAAACTAATCAGCTGATTAACTCAAAACACCTGCAAAGGGCTTTAAATGGTCTCTCAGTCCAGGGGTCCGTTCTTCGTACGTCGCTAACTCAGTTAGCAGGATTTCATTGTTGACGATTTGGCATGATCTTGGATCGTTTGGTTCTTCGAAAGACATCCTGCACTTGTTGTCATAGCAACATGTGCGCCAGTTTAAGCCTGCTCGAGAGCAGGCTTATTTCATGTAAACAAGATTAGATCACGGCTGTATAAGCGGAGGAGATAGGGAAGTCTGCCGTAGCCATGTCCATTTTTACGACAGCAACCTGTTGCGGAAGGTGCAAGAATAATTTGCAGAGTTTTTTCGAATTAATCGCGTATTGCGCAATAGACAGGGTCCTTGAGCGCAGCGCGACAGTGTAATTGTAGAGAGATTTTCTTGGTGGCTGTTATAAACAAACACATCATTTAACAGTGGCTTTTAAAGAGGAAAAAGTGGTGTTGGAGCCATAAATCTAAAATATTTAAGTTATTTGTATGATGGTTTGCTTTTTATTTTTATCCTAATCAGTAAGAAGATTTGTTCGGGCCATTTTATTGTGAAGTTTAGTTTACTTTGAAAGGCTTGCTTCCTGTCCAGCCGTATATTGGATTGGAAAAAACTATGGCTGGATTATCTAGCCACGGAGCAATACAGTTTTACCGTGTAAACTGTGGATGACTTGGAAAAGGAAAATGTTCATTTTTTATGGATAAAGATTTTTTTTTTGTTAAAATTCCCAGTTTGCACATGTCCTTTACTTCCCGTGTCTAAGGAATGACACTGAAATTTGGATCTCTTGACATAACAAGTGTCTTTTTAAAATACAGTATAATAATTAAAGGCTACCATTTTGTAGAATATTCTTGTATTTCACTTTTACTTGTCCCCATGTTCTAGTGGGTCCCGTGGAGGCTCTGACATAAAAGAACAAAGTAAATATGAGATTATTAAAATGCAAAAATTCATACTGTAGAAAGTGATAGAAACATATATCATGGACAGTATTTACGCATTAATTTGTCTGCTACTTTTTGCCAGCCCTCTCTCCTGGCTTTAACAGATTTTGAGGTGTTTTAATTAATGACTCAAATTCGGCATAACCTTCCATTAAAAGCTCTTGTTCTGCTTGGGAGAAAAACTGTGGGCGTTCTTTGGCCATGCTGAACAGCCAATAGCAGCGTTGCTGATCAATGTTTCTACTATCGATACATTTCCCCTTTTAAACAAACGCATGAACGCGCCGTTGTCTCAGATAACTCAATCCAGCCATACTAATCGTAAACAGCAGGTGTGTTCGAAGAACCCAATTAGCCGGATCATGATTAGCCGGATGAAATCATCTTGGATGTGTCATTTGATCTTGGATGTTTTAAGCAACGTACGAAGAACGGACCCCTGTTCTGAAGCCTACACAAACATGGGGAAGACTTCAGATTTGACAGCTGTCCAAAAGGCGACCATCGACACATTGCACAAGGAGGGAAAGACACAAAAGGTTATTGCTGAAGAGGCTGGCTGTTCTCAGAGCTCTGTGTCCAAACACATTAATAGAGAGGCAAAGGGAAGGAAAAACTGTGGTCAGAAAAAGTGTACAAGCGATAGGGATCACCCCGCCCTAGTCAAGATGGTGAAAAAAAACCATTCAAAAATGTGGGGGAGATTCACAAGGAGTGGACAGCTGCTGGAGTCAGTGCTTCAAGATCCACCACCAAGAGACGCTTGAAAGACATGGGTTTCAACTGCCGCATACCTCGTGTCAAGCCACTGTTGACCAAGAAACAGCGCGAAAAGCGTCTCACCTGGGCTAAGGAAAAAAAGAGCTGGACTGCTGCTGAGTGGTCCAAAGTCATGTTTTCTGACGAAAGCAAATGTTGCATTTCCTTTGGAAATCGAGGTCCCAGAGTCTGGAGGAAGACAGGAGAGGCACATGATCCACGTTGCCTGAAGTCTAGTGTAAAGTTTCCACCATCAGTGATAGTTTGGGGTGCCATGTCATCTGCTGGTGTCGGTCCACTCTGTTTCCTGAGATCCAGGGTCAACGCAGCCGTCTACCAGCAAGTTTTAGAGCACTTCATGCTTCCTGCTGCTGACCTGCTCTATGGAGATTGAGATTTCAGGTTCCAACAGGACTTGGCGCCTGCACACAGCGCAAAATCTACCCGTGCCTGGTTTACGGACCATGGTATTTCTGTTCTAAATTGGCCAGCCAACTCCCCTGACCTTAGCCCCATAGAAAATCTGTGGGGTATTGTGAAAAGGAAGATGCAGAATGCCAGACCCAACAACGCAGAAGAGTTGAAGGCCACTATCAGAGCAACCTGGGCTCTCATAACACCTGAGCAGTGCCAGAAACTCATCGACTCCATGCCACGCCACATTAATGCAGTAATTGAGGAAAAAGGAGCTCCAACCAAGTATTGAGTATTGTACATGCTCATATTTTTCATTTTCATACTTTTCAGTTGGCCAACATTTCTAAAAAATCCCTTTTTTGTATTAGCCTTAAGTAATATTCTAATTTTGTGACACACGGAATTTTGGATTTTCATTTGTTGCCACTTCAAATCATCAAAATTAAATGAAATAAACATCTGAATGCATCAGTCTGTGTGCAATGAATAAATATAATGTACAAGTTACACCTTTTGAATGCAATTACTGAAATAAATCAAGTTTTTCGAATTATTCTAATTTACTGGCTTTTACCTGTATATCAAAAGTTAAAACAAGTTATAAAACTGAGCAGGTTTTCCCATAATATATTGTTAAAGAGCAAAAATAATTCTTTAATATATCACTCCACCCCTTGGTCTTTGACAATCCTAATTTTGGGAAAACCTAATTTTAGAAAAACTGTCCCCAAGATCTATTTTAAAGTTATTCTTTCCGTCCCAAAACCACTTTTGATTATGCAGGTGCAAACATTAGGTTATCACTATAACAACAATAATGAGCAAAAGCAAGGGAGGTACTACATAGTTTCGAGCAGTAAAAGACATTCCATTAAAAATGTCCCACCAATGATGTGCAGATGATTGCACCATTAACTTAGCCGCATGCAAAACCTGTCCTTGGGCCATAAATGTAGACACCTTTAAGCTGGAAATGTTGGACCTGTGTGATTCAGCTAAGCAATTTAGTTCCGTAAACTGATTCAATGCGCATTTGAACCGATCCAGGGAGATAGTGAAATTGGTTAATTGATAGGTCACGTTATTCCAATTCCAGATGTATACATCAAAACACCCAACGAAAGGCACCTGAGGTAATTGATAGTGATGTTACGTTATGTGCCGAGGCTTCGAGGCGTGTGTCGAGTAATGGAGGGGGCGTTTCCGCAATGCGCGTATCGAGGCTTGCTTCATTTGGGGGAGGAGCCGAAAACGATGACGTCCGAAGCCTCGCTGGCCGGCTGTACCACGTGACTGCTTCGGGAAGTGGCTCAGATTGTTGCGCGGGGTTTGACGGCTTTAAAAAGTCCACAAGCTCCATTCAAAATGTGGGTTGTTGTAGGAGAGTTGCGGTCAGTTGAGAGAGTGGATAGAGTTTGGATAGTTTGGATAGCAGAGTTTGGATAGTGGTTATTTAGTTTGAGAAAGTTAGTTTGGTGTTTGGAGAGTTTAGGAAAGAGATACATAGGAGATTTAGGAGTGCGAGGACAGGATAGGAGTAGGATGGAGCAGGCGAGAAAGAGGAGGATGTCCCCTATGTGGGAACATTTTGATTTGATAAGCCCTAACAAGGTAAGGTGAACTGAACATTTGCAGATGCATTAGGTTTGCTTATGAGGAACTGTATTTTTCACTGTTTCTTATTTTGTGTAAAGGTGAGGTGTTTATTGTGCTCCAAGGAGTTGGGGTACAATAATAACACCTCATCCATGCTAAGGCACTACCGTGCCTTGCATGAGAATAGGGATGAAACTGGAGCTTCACCCAGCCAAGGTATTTCATTACTATATTAAAAACACACTTTCACAATTTTTGCATGCTGATGTTTGCTTGTTGTGCAAATAAAGATAGGTAACAGACACTGTATTTATTCCCTTTTAACCAGCCACCAGAAAAGCAGAGCTGGATGAAGCTCTAGTCTCCATGATAGTGAAGGATACCCAGCCTTTCACTGTTGTGGATGACGTTGGATTCAAGACATTTGTGTCTAAGCTGGATCCCAATTATGTTCTCCCTACAAGGCAGGTATGTGTGGGTCCATACATGAAACGAATGACTACATTATTGTATGTGTCACAATTCAGCATTATATATATATAAATGTATGTATATATATATATATATATATATATATATATATATATATATATATATATATATATATATATAATATAATCTCTTCCTTTAGGCTCTGAAGGCCATGGTGGAGGCCAAATATGAGTCTGCTAAGGAGCACGCTAAGGCTAAAGTAGAGAAGGTGGCTGCTGTTAGCCTTACATCAGATATGTGGACATCCATCAACATGGATGCCTACCTGGCAGTGACATGCCACTTTGTGGAGGAGAATGAAAAGCTGAGCTCGGTGTTGTTGGGAGTGCAGGCATTCCCCCAGTCTCACACTGCTGAAAATATTGCTTGTGTGAAAGCCTCCCTGATGGAGGAATGGGGAATCTCAGGCAAGGTGACATGCATGGTCACCGATGGTGCTCCTAATATGGTGGCATGCGTGAGAGACCTGAAGCTTCGCCACCACATTTGTGTTGCTCACACCCTCAATCTTATTGTGAAGAGGGCGCTTGACCACCAACCTGCGCTCTCTGGCCTCCGGGCCAAAGCAAGGAAGCTGGTTGGCTACTTTAGAAGCAGCACCACTGCTAAGGTATCCTCTTTTATTTTATTCCAATATATAATGTTAATAGTTTGTCTGTACTCCTACTGCAGTGACTTAATGGCCTACTCTTCTGTATCTTTAAAGGAGAAGCTTACACAAGTGCAGCTTCAGCTGGGCATGCAAGCAACCAAGCTGATGCAGGAGGTGGAAACAAGATGGAACAGCACCTACTTGATGCTGCACCGTCTGGTGGAGTTGAGGGAGCCAGTAGGAGCGGCATTGGCTGGATTGCACACTGACATTCCCTATTTAACTGCCAGTGAGTTTGATATTGTTGTAGCGTGCCTTTCGTTACTCTCTCCTTTCTATGACGCCACCATGGAGCTCTCGGCAGAACAACACGTGTCGGCATCAAAAGTTATCCCCCTCCTGAAGATGATAGAGAATGCCCTTCTGGAGGAGGACACCAAGTCGGCACCTGCAGAAGCAGTGCAAATAGGAGAGCAGCTCATCAGACATCTCAGGGAGAAGCTGCACATGCTCCAGTCAATGAGCATCTTGTCGCTGGCTACACTCCTGGATCCACGATTTAAAGTTATAGCATTTTTCAGCAACACAAAAGCTGCTGAAGCAGTGAAGCGCTTGACTTCAGAGTGTGCCACCGTAATCCGACGGAACCTAGAAGAGAACACTCACGAGATTCCCCAGGCTTCCACCTCTCAAGAATTCACTGGAGGTAATCTTTTGTATTACATTTTGAGATTACTTATTCCTATTAAAACACTTACTAACCTGACCTGTGGTTTCCATTTAGGTAGCAGACTTTGGCAAAGATTGGACACTAGTGTCATGGAGGCAAAGAGGACTCCAAATGTCTCAGCAGATGCCACCGTAGAGGTCCAGCGCTACCTCTCAGAGGCGAACATAAGCAGGCTGGAGAACCCCCTGGAGTACTGGGCTAATCATCGGTCACTGTACCCCAATCTGTACAAACTTGCACTTATTTATTTATGCACCCCGGCATCATCTGTGCCATGTGAGCGTGTCTTTTCAAAGGCTGGAGAAGTAGTATCAAAAAAGAGAAATCGTTTGAAACCAAAAACTGTGGAGAAATTGTTGTTTCTTAATAAAAATGCATGAAATCATCCAAGTTACACAAGCATTAGCCTATTCACTACCCCCTCCCTAGTTCCATAAGCACTTTCACTGTCCTCTGCCTGATTAAGGCTATGCCATTTTTGTAGTGTCACAGAAAAACATTATTACACAACATGCCATATCACATGACACTCCTATTTTGGGAATAATTACACACAGAGAATACATTCAAACAATATTTTATTGTACACATGTGTTTACAAAATTTATGTAGACAAATGATTTCGTCCTACACCTTCTGTGAAGTCATTCCCAAGAGCCATAATAGACAAAAATTAATGCATCACACGTGTTAAGATACAGCTGGCTGTGATTATACAACTTGCCAGTAGGTGGTGCTGTGTGCACATGAACCATCAAGAAATGAACCTTTTCTCGAACCAGTTGGCTGAGTGGTTCAATGCCTCATGAGGCTTCATCTCGCCATCACTAGTAATTGAGGATGACTCTTTATTGTTTCTCTAGCTGGTTCATGAGTCCAATCACATAACACCTCGTCTCCGGTTAAACATGCGTTAAGATGTCCTTGTTGTAGCATACATACCATCCCTTTATCAGCAGTCTCGCATAGATCCAGGTCATAGGTGTAGTTTGTCTGTGGGCCAAACCAATCACCATCCAGTTTCAAAAACCGATACCCCTGTACAGTCACTACGGGCAATATATAATAATGACAGACAGTAGTACTATCGGTAACATCATATTGTGTCCAATGTCCTTCACACATAGTAGCATTACTATAGGTCTTCTGTGGTTCTTGTCATGAATCAGAGCAGGGGACCCAGAATTCAACTAGACCAGCAGAGGTTCGGTAAAAGAATATTTATTAACAAAATCCAAAAACCAAAAAGGGCAGAGAAACAAACAGTCCAGTTGGGCAGGCAAGGCAGGAACAGACAAAAACAGGATGGCACAGATTTCTGGAGACAAGGTGGTTCAAAATCCAAAAAGCAAAACATAACAGAACTTGCAAGAGGAGAACTCACCTACACTCAACAAGACGACCTGGCACTGATGTCTGGTCTCAACAGTTTATATGGAGGTGGAAGCAGGTGAAACCGGTGAGAGGTGATTGCAGCAGGGGTGGAGTTAGGCAGGTGTGCAGAATAAGTAATTAGACCAGACATCAGTGCTGAGGCTCAAAACAAGAACAGATCAGACAAATCTAAAAAGCTGACAAGACAAGTGGACAGAAACAAACTACACACGATCTAATAAAGAACAAAACAACCCTGAAGTACAAACCTAAAACAGAAAATAAAGCTAAGACTAAAACTGATGACAAAACAGGATAAACTAACAGTAAACAAGAACCTAGACAAGACAAAACTCAAAGCAACCAGAGAACCTAAGGAAGGAGGGCAAAATACCTTAAACATAAACCAGAAAAAAACCCAAATCATGACAGTTGTAGTTGTAACAGACTATTACTACTAATGTTCCATAGTTGTCTCCATTCCTGGAAATTTCCGATAACCACACGCTTAAACCGTTCTTGTTGTATATGAGCGTGCATCATTTGTACACTACATACCGTCCAGTTCAAAGCTATAGAATTGTTCGTTAACACTTCTGCTGTCGTGTTCCACATTTTTAATTGCCTGTTCAGTTCTTTAAGGAAGATCTTTGCAGTTTCCTCCTGTGATGTTACAACAGTAGGCATCCATAATCCAACCTGATGAACAGCTCTTGATGCATGCTGTCCAGTGTTTAATAACATAGTTCTTGTTATGTTATTGTCAAAAGCATTGGAAACACTTAACACAGTACCTGTCCTACCAAGCAAAGTGTCCCACCATGCACGTTTCGTCCTAGTGCATGTTGGCAGAGGAGGGAAAAAAAAAAAAAACTTTCCAGTGAACTTTATTTGTTATCGTCGATTGTGCCATTTGTTGACAAGTGTGTGCAGCAGGTGCAATTTGAGTGTGTGTCTTCTTACACGCTCGTTCTGTAGATGATTCATATTGGCACAAACCTCTCCTTGAAACCACTTTAACGTTACATCCCTTGAAGACTACTGGTATGCTTCTAACATGCCACCGAGAGCATGTGTAGTCATCCTGGATTCCGTTGCGCGTGCTGTCTCCTCATCACAGTTGATACGGCTGAACCACTTCTTTTAGGATCCGGCCTGGTGCTTCTGCCCAACAGAGGTGTGCCAGCAGGACCATGGCAGCGAGGACACAGAGGATGATGGCCCCAAATCCTGCACCAGCCCTGTGGTGCCTCCCACGGTTTGGGACGTCCGCCATCGCGCTGTCCCTCGGGTCGTCCAATCAGCAGATCCCACAGAAACATGGATCTGAAATCAAAATTAGTACTGCTATAAGACAAAAGAATTTGATTAGTTTTCTCTTACATAACATTTATCCATTTTTTTTCCTGAGTAAAATACTGACACTGTTGCATCACTGCCTTGTGAAATGATTTCAGCTGGTCTAGGTGGACCATTTTCTTGTCTCACCCAAACTTTGGCTCCTGGTTTATCTGTTGAGCCAAACCCCCCTGTTCCTCTTACAGTGATGTTAGTGGGGGCAGCCACCCCTTGAGCCTCTGTCATTTCACAGGGTTCCACTAGCAGTTGTGCTAGTTTTTCTTCTTTCTCAATTACCAGGGAGACACGAACTGGGAGCCCTCAGTCCTAGGTTAAGATCAGCGTTCACGATGCCGGTATCCACACACAAACTCACGGCAGACTCACTGGGCTAAGGGCAGTCTCCTCTTTATATACTTGTAAACAAAGAGTCAGATGTTGATATATTAAAGAATTATTTTTGTTCTTTGACAATGTATTATGAGAAACCTGCTCAGTTATATAACTTGTCACTTGTTTTTGAGTTCACATAAACTAAGAGCAACATATATGCTCGTGCTGTGAGTTTTGCCTGTTATTATGTTTAACAACACGTGTTCTTCTGTTATAACTTGTTTTTAACTTGTGGTGGGAATTTCTGACGATGTATTGTGAGGAGGACTGTTCGCACCTGGGTTCACAGGAAGCTGGAGCAGCATGTTTCATTTCCCACACGGATTCGGGCTCTGTATCCCTTACTCGGAAAATATTCACGTGAAACTAGAATTATATTGTGTTTCACACACTGATGTATTCTATGTTATTTTATTTGTCACATTGATTGCGCTTCGCACACTGCTGAGATGCTGGGAACGGGTTCTGTTTGGGAACATGTTTTGGGAAGCAGGGCAGCTGTGGAGGGAGAAATGGCCACTCTCGCTCCACATCTGACTCTTTGTTTACAAGTATATAAAGAGGAGACTGCCCTTAGCCCGGAGAGTCTGCCGTGAGTTCGTGTGTGGATACCGGCATCGTGAACGCTGATCTTAACCTAGGACTGAGGGCTCCCAGTTCGTGTCAATGGTAAGGGCTGATTCTGAGAATCTGTTGAGCGTCACGTCTGTTTGAAAGCTTGTTGCTTTAATGCTTGCTACTTTTCTGTGGGGAATAATAATAAATGTGTGCCTTATATTCTAACAGAAACAGTGTTTGAGTCCTTATTTGTGTTTGCCGATCTCTCCCGATCCTGAAATAAACATTTCATAAAACAGATGTGGAGCGAGAGTGGCCATTTCTCCCTCCACAGCTGCCCTGCCTCCCAAAGCATGTTTCCCAAACAAAACCCGTTCCCAGCATCTCAGCAGTGTGTGAAGCAAAATAATAAAGCAAACTCAGATAATAAAGCACAATATAAGCAAAATAAGGAATACAGGATCAGTCTTTCCCACAACACATTGTCACAAGTTCCCACCACAAGTTAAAACAAGTTATCTTAGTTTCATGTGAACTCAGGTGGGAACACCACAACAGCAATAATCAATGTGTGAACTGGCCAGTCCTCTCTCTTAAAGAGCAAAAAACTATTTAACTGACCAGTCTTCCCATAATATCAAAAGTTAAAACAAGTTAAAAAACTGAGCAGGTTTTCCCATAATACATTGTTAAAGAGCAAAAATAATTCTTTAATATATCAATTAACAACAGGAGGGGACGAGGGAGATGTGCTGCTGGACGTAAGCTTATCACTGAGCTGGGAAGCCAGACCGGGGAGGAGGAGGTGTGGGCTCAGCGCTTGCTTGGTGGTGGGGCCACAGGTGTCCCAGAGACCAGAGAGCGGAGGCAGAAGTGGGTCCGAGCAGCCCCGGGATGTCCAGGGGTCCAGAACAGCGGGAGAAACCAGTAGACGTCCGAAGGAAGCAGGGTCCGAGGATGAGGAACTGACTCGAGAGGAACCCAGAGGAGCTCAGGAGAGGAGCCGACACGGGTGAATGACTTGGAGGTGTTTGACACGGGAGGAGGACGTCGGGACACGCAGAGGAACCTGGTAGACACAGAGGTAAGAGCGTTAAGTAGTGATGTTACGTTATGTGCCGAGGCTTCGAGGCGTGTGTCGAGTAATGGAGGGGGCGTTTCCGTGAAGCGCGTATCGAGGCTTGCTTCATTTAGGGGAGGAGCCGAAAACGATGACGTCCGAAGCCTCGCTGGCCGGCTGTACCACGTGACTGCTTCGGGAAGTGGTTCAGATGTTGGCGCGGCTTCGACAGCTTTAGAAACCCCACAGGCTCCATTCAAAATGTGGGTTGTTGTAGGCGAGTTGCGGTCAGTTGAGAGAGTGGATAGAGTTTTGATAGTTTGGATAGCAGAGTCTGGATAGTGGTTATTTAGTTTGAGACAGTTAGTTTGGTGTTTGGAGAGTTTAGGAGAGAGATAGATAGATAGATAGGAGATCAGTGCTCTCAACTATCACACATTGACCGTCACTGACTTCACACGGTCACACGCAAACATGGCATTTTTCACGCATAAAAATCCCAACGCCCATCTGGGCAGCGGACGATAAAAACTCCGCCTTCTGCTGAGATGTTTCAGCTTCTTTCACAGCTTGTGGCCATCAGTAATTCCTGCTGCAGTTCATGTTAACAGAGCATCAGGAGGAGCGATCAGAGTTATGAATAATTTTAGTCTTAACCAGCGGTGAAAGTGAGCCGATAAGGTCCTGTACTACGTACGCAGGAGGGGAGGGGGGCGGGGGAAGAGAGCTGCTGCCAGATATTGCCTTCATTCAGAACCAGTGATGGCTGCACTCTGGATCATAAAACAGTTCTGCTCACCAGATGCAGTTTAAAACGCTACGTCTGGTTATAAGTTGTTTTTATTAATTCTGCATTTTTTAACTACATGCACCGTATTTCTGTGCCTCAGCGCTTCGGTGCGCTGCTGCCTTGCGCTTTTTTGAGGTGCGCAAAATTACTTGTAATTTGGGTGCGCGCTTTCATTTTAAAGAACTTGTAACATCAGGAGGCTGATCTCAGACCGGTCAGCTCCTATGATCACTGTATAGGAGCCATTTACAGTTTTTATTTATGCATTTCCCCCTGTTTATCCCTCGCACGCAGCGCACCATCGGGTAAAATCCTCCCACCTGACCGCCCAGAGCGCACTGAGGAGAGCAATAGAGATTTGTCTGGTCGACTGAGATGAGAAACCTGTTGCTGTGAAAGGTGATATAGGTTATAAACTGTTACTGTCTAGAATTGCATTGAGCTGAAAAGAGAGGAGACATCAGCAGCTGGATCGTGCGTAAAGACGCAGCGGGAACCTCTGTGTGCTTCAGTGTTGCTGCTGAGGGGAAACTGTGGGACCGTATAGTACTGGGCTAATCATCGGTCACAGTACCCCAATCTGTACATACTTGCACTTATTTATTTATGCACCCCGGCATCATCTGTGCCATGTGAGCGTGTCTTTTCAAAGGTTGGAGAAGTAGTATCAAAAAAAGGGAAATAGTTTTGAAATCAAAAACTGTGGAGAAATTGTTGTTTCTTAATAAAAATGCATGAAATCATCCAAGTTACACAAGCATTAGCCTATTCACTACCCCCTGCCTAGTTCCACAAGCACTTTCATTGTCCTCTGCCTGATTAAGCCCATGCCATTTTTCTAGAGTCACAGAAAAACATTATTACACACCATGCCATATCATGTCACTACTATTTTGGGAATAATTACACACAGACAATACATTCAAACAATGTTTTATTATACACATGTGTATACAAAATTTATGTAGACAAATTATTTCGTCCTACACCTTTTGTGAAGTCATTCCCAAGAGTCATAATAGACAAAAATTCAATGCATCACACGTGTTAAGATCCAGCTGGCTGTGATTATACAACTGACCAGTAGGTGGCTTCGTGTGCACATGAAGCATCAAGAAATGAACCCTTTCTCGAACCAATTGGCTCAAGTGATTCAATGCCTCATGAGGCTTCATCTCACCATCACTAGCGTTAAGTATCTTGCGGTGATCACGAAGCTAGAGGCCACGACTGGTTGCATACCACGACGGTAACACTCTGGCATCTTCCAGCTGTCTGTGTGCTGCTTAAATGGAGCTGTCTGGTGCTGCTCAACCGTCCGCAGGTGTGTGGGCTCCGCCCACTTGGCCAACACCAAACACCTGTGGGAAAAAGCAAGGGCAGCAGAACCGGTAGCAAGCTACACGGCCCTGCTGACTGAGTCCTGACACTGCACAAGTCAAAAGGCAAATGTGCTTCAGCAGAAATTATTTAAAATGGCATGTCACAAAAAAAACAAAAACAAACGAACAACAATATGTGACAACTGAAATGTGTAAAAGACTGGAAAACAACTAATATTCTCCATGCATTCAGTATTGACATTCAGGACAGTGTCCAGGTATGCCATCAGAGTAGTAACGAGGGTACTCTCCTGATCTTCCATTTCCGGTGAAGCCCACACAGTCTTTATATTGCCGCTTGCAGGAAGAACACGTTTCAACCCCAAAAGGAATCCGATTTTCTGCCTTGAATGACTCTGAAACTTTACCCCAGTGGATCTCACCTGTTAATAAAAAATAGATTTCATGTAGTTCAAATCTAATTTTGCATGTTTTAAGTGAAGAAAGTCAAAGGTCCTTACCATTCAGCCAAGCAAAGTGAGTCTTCTTCCCGGAAACTGGGTCAGACACAATGGCTTCAAAGCACTTGAAGGCCGATGCCAAGGTGTGTCTTGGCATGCCAGGGTGAGGTAAGTTTGTCTCCCTGTGCTAGTACCCCCTCCTGGAGAACAGCTTCAAGTCCATTCAATAGCATCTGAAAATAAAAACAAATAAAAAACAGGTGCATTGACTGTCATACCGGAACAATGGCTATGACACGTGATTATGAGTGAGTCTTACCTGTAAGATTGGCGATATCCTTTGCACCTGCATGGGGAAGAGCATTAAACATTAATTAATACTTTATACCTATCAGTATCTTATCCTTTCCATCTCTAATGGTATAAAAATGCTGTCCAAATAATGAATTTTTATATATTATTTTAAATCATTTAGGGTTTTAGTGTCATTTGCACATAAAGATATACAAATGAAAATGATTAGTTATGTGTGAATTTAACTTAAACGTAAATTTAAGGACAAATCGTAATAGCTACTAATATAAAAGGAAAAGGTTAGTACTCATCAGTAAATGTACAAATGATTGGTATAAAAAGGCGTGTTTAAAATTAATCACTGTAGATTCTTTAACATTATTGTTACCGTTTTGTAGGATTTAACAATTAATTTTAGAAGTCACAATGGCTTCCAGTTAATAGATATATATTCTGCAAAAAATTTATTGAAAATGTAAAAGTGATATATTGCTCAAATCAGCCAAGGGCAGGTGTTAACCAATTTGATTTACCCAATTACTCTGTAACTTTTGACAAAAAAATAAAATAAAAATTAGGACTATTTTTCCTTATGTTATACTCTTGAGTAAATTTTGTTGATACACAATCCAATGCGTGTAACTTAACTGAATGAGGAAGACATTTTAAGCTATAAAAAATAAAACCTGATACACAGATAAATGTTGTTTATGCTAGGTTTCTTCTAACCCTACTTTGTTTTCTTGTATTAATATTTTGCATTTTTGGTTATAAAATACCGAACAGTGCACATAACTTCATTTTTATTCATGTATGCTGAAATAAATGGGCAATATTACATCGCACATTATGATCAGTAAAACAGGACTTAATAATAGCCATCTCACCAAATACTTTGTTACTCTTACTTGTGTAGTTTATTGCACAGTTACTTATTAAAATATGTTATAAGTAGTGCTACTCATTATTAGAGTATCACATTTGGGTACTACACCCACATATGATGGCAGCTGTTAGTTTATAACAAATATTAGATTTTCCAGAAATGTAACATTCGTGTTCCAAAAACATACTTAAAAAATAAAAGAAAAACACTAGAAAACTGATAAGTATGTAAAGAAATATTTTATATGTTTTCAAGTGTAATTTTACATACCGTTATGTTGAACCATAGAAGCTTTTGCTATATGGTTCTGGCACTGTATGAGCAAAGGGGACAGCAATATGTTGGAAATAGATACGCGGATCTGTATGATGAAAATAGAAAACAAAGAAAACAAACATGTTATCTACTTTTCTAATGGTGCTCTGCAGGAAAATAATTATCTATGCTACATGCTAAAATTAGCCTTCCCTGTATAAATTACGATTTTCACTTGTCTACAGCTGTTAATTATATTTTCAACCTAATCTAAAAAATTATTTACTGTGTGAAAAAACGTTTTAAGAAGGTAAAAATACCTTTTGCTGACTTTGGGGGTTTTGCATTGTGGATCGTGTGCCGAACATCAGTGGAAGAACTTCTCATACTTCTTTCAATCGACCTCTCAACTCCGCTTCTTTACGGTACTAGTGATTATGAAAATAGCGCCCCCTTCATTTCCGGAGTGCAATAGTCCCATTTCCATATAAGGTATGAGACTAGTGGTCCGTCCCCGCCCCTTTCTGCAGGCTGCAGCGAGGTCCTTCTCGTTTAGCTGGCAAAATTGCCCCGCACCGCCATGACCGCTCAATTTATCGGCTGTCCGACACCTCGCCTCCGAAGAGACAAGATTCAACATCTCGCCCCTCGTCTGTCTTCCTTTATCTCATTTCGTTTCACGGTTATTTTTAATCATTTCCCCCCACTACCCGAGAGAAGCGTCTAACCGGTCCGTCACTAAAATGTGTCCCCCGCGCAACGCTGCGCCCCTGAAATTTCCTTTCCTATTTTTTTTACGCTCCAGCTGCTATTCTCAGCTCAGTCATACGCACAAATCTACACCGATAGACTTACACACAAAAACCCATTTGTGTACACACATACTCCAAGCAGTCTCTCCTCCACTCACTCAAACACAATGATCTCATTTCAACAGACACAATGTTGTACAAGACATGACGAAGACAACAATATCAGACAGACAGCTTGCGCGTTCTTTTGTTTTGTTTTTTTTTTACGTAAAAAAAATGGGCTGAACTAACTGCACATAATTTATAGATTAATCACGGTAGAGGTGGCCAGACATAAAAATATGTTTTTTTTCCTTTATTAATGATCAATGCTGTGAAGGTCAGTAGGTGCAATAAAGTAGCTTAACCCGACTGTTACTAATGTTAAAATTGAGTTTTCATTTTAATTATTTATAGAAAAATAGTCACAATTTCAACCTGATCACGTGTTTAATACTATCCTCAATGTTTTTTTAAACATAAAAGTAGGAAATAGGCTGTCAGTCTTAAAATGCCTACCAGTTGGCAATAGATGGGTGAGCAAAGCCTGCCTTCTGAGCCTCCTCTGCCGCACCAATCTTCTCCTTGCTCGGATTTGCCTCCTCTTCAGCCTGCTGGTAAAGCTGACCAACGACCAAAGCAACAGCAATATTGCTCGTATTGCTCATATTCTAGCCAGTTTACTACTGCACTAGTGAAGTGTTGATCCGTTGCTGCTTAGGTATGACTAGCTGAGCAGCTAACGTTGTACCTGTTGATCGCGTGTAAATAAATCCCAAAGTTCTTCTTCTTGTCCATTTATTCCATCTTACACGGCAACATTGGTTTTACAAAGACTCCGCCACAGCGGTCAAAAACTTGTGTGCCCTTCCTTGTTCAACACCTGTCAGCTACCTGTCACCTGTCGGTTCTTATACTGGAGCCGACAGCCCCATCTAGTGACCAAAAAGCAAAAAATACACATATTTGGCTCCAACAGCTCATTTTGCTTCTACAAAGTGCTGATTTTTTTAAAAAGATTGAATCGCCTCTACAACTACAACAATTACAACTCCCAACAAAGAAATTCCTGCTATTGCTGGTTTTATACCCACAGGTCTGTAATTTTTTAGATATTTTTTAGACTGTTTAGAAATTAATAAAAAAAACGTTTTCAATAAGATATGATGGTGTAGTGTATAAATAGTTTTGAATGTTAAAGAAATGCTCAAGAACTGTGGGTGTGATGACGTCACGAGTACACGAGTATACTTCTGTTCCAATACACAATACGTGCTGCGTGCTCGTGTTCTCGTCAAGTCCGGTCTTGGCAAGAACACAGGAAGATCGGACTTGACGAGAACGCGAGTCCGTACTCGCGTTCTCGTGAATGGAGAAACGGCCATAGTGTCGGCATCAGATGTACACAAATCTGAAAACCCTGAAGAAGCCAATCCAAATTGCTTTCATACTTACAGAGAGAACAAAAATAATAATAATTAAAAAAAATGAAAAAATTTAGGGGTTTTCCATTAGTTTCAAATTGTTTACCATATTATACAGTTCTGCATCTTGTTCTTCGTCCATGAATTTCAGAGATAAGAAGAGGTGGCAGAGTTCCTTGTGAAAGGTGGGGAAAGATGGTTTGACTTTAAGAAAACCACATTTGTGAATGAAAAACTTACCCATGATAATTATTACATTTAGCAATCTTTCAAATATCTTTTCTTTTCTCAGAGTTCCAAAAACAATGTATTTTATAGAAAATTCAGGTAAGTTTGGAATTTTAGGGAAAAGCCAGTAGTGCACATCATCCCACAAATCTTTGCAATACATACATTCATAAAAAAGATGTTCAGTTGACTCAATATCACCGTCACAAAATAAACAAGTGTTATCATCAATAGCAAATCGAAGTCTAAAGAATTCCCTAGAGGGGTAAACACCTGAAAAGATTTTAAAGTGGACTTACTTGGGTTTTGGAGGAACTGGGAGATTTAAATAATTTGTTCTATTTTTTACCCTTTGATCCTTTGAAAAAAGATGTGATATAAAATTTGGACTTGATACAAAAGGAAACAAAGTATTAGTAAAGCATTCCCTAATTTTTGAATTTTTCAGTTTATTATCTGTGATACTGTGCCCATTAATCAGAAGTGCAGGTAGCACAGGGGTTCTGTAAACAGGGTTCTCATAAAAACATTTAGCTGTGCATAAAATATTTGGGGGAATAGCTTTAATAATTTTTTCAAATTTACTTTTATTTATTTGCAGGTTATATTTTGTACAGAAGTCTTCAAAAGACACCCCTAAAGGTCATATCCTAGAATTGCCCCTGATTTGCAGTATGATCTTGCTGATCTAGGCCAGCAGGTGGCGGTAAGGCTTCCTCAAAGTGCTCTGCCAGCCGCCAGCAGACGGAAGCTGAAAAAGCACAAAGATGGCGGCGCCCGTAACCCGGCTGTTTATCTGCGGTGGCTCCACTCCAAGCTGTTCATCTCCCGTGTTGGAGCCGCTTTCCTGCAGCCGTCTGCGAGTTGCAGCTGCCGTTTGACACCCAGATGAAGACGTGCAGGCTGCCGTCTTCAGCTTGCTGTCCGACGCAGTCCAGTCAGCGCAAAGGTGAGTCTGCGGCTATCCCGTTAGCCTGAGCTGCGTTCAGGGCTTGGTTGGAAGGGCTCAGAAAGGGGTGAGTTTGTAAAGAAAAGCTGCTTAAGTACACGCTTTGAAAGACATTTGTGTATTTTCCATCTAAGCTGGGTTGGTAATGCATGCTTTGGGTTGCTATCCTGTGAGAGTCTGTGCTTTTTGGGTTGTTTGTTGTGAGGTGGTAGCTGGTTAAGGAGCTCCGAGGTGGTTAAGAGAGAGACGAGGCTGTCCTGGCAAAAGATGTGGGTGTGATATGAGTGTAATTTTTGTTTGTGTATTTGTGTAAAAGTAATAGAGAGGGGGCCAAAAGCAAGATGAGCCATGAAAGCTAGAGCAAGTGGAGGAAGCCAGGTGCTGTGGAAGTGTGTGATGCGTGTCCAGGTTAAATGTATTCCGTGTGCCTGTTTGTTTGGCTGGGAGTTTAGCTCACCCGGTTGAGCCGCTCTGCCGGCAAGCGTGAGTTCCTGGGTTCGATGCCGACAGCTTCCAGATTTTTATTTATTTTTTACCCGCCGTTTTGCTTGGTTTACTTGTATTTTCCATGCTTCTCAACATCAACTCATTTACACTGCTCAAACCTCTTGAAAAGTATTTTGTTTGTACACGTTGCCCGTGGCAACGCTCCACAAAAACTCCTCATTGTTTTTGCCCACAGGCCAAACGCCATTCCACCGTGCTCCGTAAAGACGCACGTCAGGGTAGTTGACGCTGGACGCAGGCACACCAAGGCCGCTTGGACTTTTCCCCATATCTTAATCCTGACCATCTCCAAGCACAGCTCCCCATCGTGCTCTCACGCTACCAGAACCTGGGGGACAGACATAGTGTTTTCACTGAAAAACGCACAGGGCTGACACAACTCGCGCTGCTGCGGGGTGTGAGTGTCTTACGTGATGAAACAAACTGGCGAACTAGTAAAACCCCATTTTGGGACAATTTCTTCCGCCTCTCGTTGCTGCGACATATTCACGTGCTGTGTCTTGTGGTTTGAGAGGGCGGCGCTTTGTGACGGCGTGCCTGGGTCCGCGATTACGATTGGTTGAGAGGAAGTAATGACTGTAGCATCTACTAATACGATAGGCTGAAAGGAAGGAAGGAAAACTGTCTCTAAATCGAACTTTTATCTAGCCTTTTTTGTCCTATTGCGCCACACGTCTATCGATCGATATATATTGTTATTGAATTATCGTCCAGCCCTACCTTGAGGTGAAACTGGGGCTCTCGTGGCACGCTGCTTGATTATGGAAACCATGACAATGTTCACTCTCAAATGCTGCACGCAATTGCCGCTATAATGCCAGTCCCCATTTAGCTGCAGTCGTGGTGATTTTATTTCCTGCTTTTTCTTTCTTTCAGAGGTGCTTGGTGCAAAACTCTAGGGAGAGGAGTCCTGCTGGGTAGCCGGTGGAGCACGGTTGACTCTGGCTGAAGCCGCGTTGTGTTCTGCACCAGTTACAGACGAGTGTGGTAAAGACAACTACGATGTCTGGTGATCAGCCCCTGACACTGATTTGTGGTTCCTTTTTATTTATTTCCAGAACATCCCTCCAACAGCGACCCCAACAGGATCCCAACACACCTGGCAGCCTTCCAGCCTCTGAAGAGAAAGACCTGAGCAGCAGACGTAAGACTTATTTTGTGTATCATCTTCTTAAACATCACCCCCCCCCCAACCCCATTAAACCACTAACTAACAAAAACTGTGTGTTTTTGCAGCATTTCCCAAAAATGTGCAGCAGCAACAGAAGAAGAAGAAGCTAGATCTCAGAGTGTGCAATGACCCATCTCTTGTCTCTGCTCATGGATGCTGAGGAAAGCCCAAGAGTTTCCATTCTGTCTGCTTTTCCACAACTCTGTGCCGTTGATTAATTTATTTATGTTGCTGGGCATTTTTTTGTATTTTTATTTTTTTTGCTGAAATAAATTGATCTTTTCTTGATCTTACGCCGGTCATCTGTTTTCATTTTCCCAATGACTTTGGTAGTCTATCCAAAACAGGCTTGACAACTACAGAACTCCTGATTGACCCCCGCTGAGTGAAGGTGCCTTCTTTCCACTGGGTGATCTTCACGCTTCCATTCTTCTTGCCCTACCTGCTCTCTGGCAGTAACGGTGTTTTATGAAATGTTTATTTCAGGATCGGGAGAGATCGGCAAACACAAATAAGGACTCAAACACTGTTTCTGTTAGAATATAAGGCACACATTTATTATTATTCCCCACAGAAAAGTAGCAAGCAATAAAGCAACAAGCTTTCAAACAAACGTGACGCTCAACAGATTCTCAGAATCAGCCATTACCATTGACACGAACTGGGAGCCCTCAGTCCTAGGTTAAGATCAGCGTTCACGATGCCGGTATCCACACACACGAACTCACGGCAGACTTACTGGGCTAAGGGCAGTCTCCTCTTTATATACTTGTAAACAAAGAGTCAGATGTGGAGCGAGAGTGGCCATTTCTCCCTCCACAGCTGCCCTGCCTCCCAAAGCATGTTTCCCAAACAAAACCCGTTCCCAGCATCTCAGCAGTGTGTGAAGCAAAATAATAAAGCAAACTCAGATAATAAAGCACGATATAAGCAAAATAAGGAATACAGGATCAGTCTTTCCCACAACACATTGTCACAAGTTCCCACCACAAGTTAAAACAAGTTATCTTAGTTTCATGTGAACTCAGGTGCGAACACCACAACAGCAATAATCAATGTGTGAACTGGCCAGTCCTCTCTCTTAAAGAGCAAAAAACTATTTAACTGACCAGTCTTCCCATAATATCAAAAGTTAAAACAAGTTAAAAAACTGAGCAGGTTTTCCCATAATACATTGTTAAAGAGCAAAAATAATTCTTTAATATATCAATTAACAACAGGAGGGGACGAGGGAGATGTGCTGCTGGACGTAAGCTTATCACTGAGCTGGGAAGCCAGACCGGGGAGGAGGAGGTTTGGGCTCAGCGCTTGCTTGGTGGTGGGGCTACAGGTGTCCCAGAGACCAGAGAGCGGAGGCAGAAGTGGGTCCGAGCAGCCCCGGGATGTCCAGGGGTCCAGAACAGCGGGAGAAACCAGTAGACGTCCGAAGGAAGCAGGGTCCGAGGATGAGGAACTGACTCGAGAGGAACCCAGAGGAGCTCAGGAGAGGAGCCGACACGGGTGAATGACTTGGAGGTGTTTGACACGGGAGGAGGACGTCGGGACACGCAGAGGAACCTGGTAGACACAGAGGTAAGAGCGTTAAGTAGTGATGTTACGTTATGTGCCGAGGCTTCGAGGCGTGTGTCGAGTAATGGAGGGGGCGTTTCCGTGAAGCGCGTATCGAGGCTTGCTTCATTTAGGGGAGGAGCCGAAAACGATGACGTCCGAAGCCTCGCTGGCCGGCTGTACCACGCTGTGGCGTGCACAGACATTTTAGGGGGCAGGTGCTCAGGAGGGGGTGGGAGGGCACTTTTTAGCGTGCGCAAGGAGGTGGCTCATTTCGGGGCATTGTTTCAGTGGTTTTTAATGGCTCAGGTTTTCAAAAGATCATTTCAAAACCGACCTCAGTAAAATCTTAATAATATTCAGGGCAGTCAAACTTTTTTACAGTAGCAGGCTACACACTATCAGGTAGGAGGGTGCACTTATATATAGATATATATCTATATATATATATATATATATATATATATATATATATACTTCAGACTAAACAGTGGCTCTGTGACTACTGTAACGAACAAAGAAATAGCAATAGCGTAGTCGGTGTTGCCAAATTAGGCAGGTTTCCAACCAATTAGGCTTTTGAACACATTGAGCTGGAAAAAAATAGCTTATGGGCAGATTGTAAAAAATTTCCGAAGCTTTTCATAACATTTGTTGGGCTTTTAGAAAGAATTACTAACAAAATATATCAAAATAGTCATTATTTAATTTTTAAAAAAAGTTGAATCTGTCGATCTGACATCATCAATGAATAATAGTTATAATGAATAATATTGATTGTTATAATAAAACAAGAAAAGACTAGTGGTTAATCAAGTGTTTGGTCAATATAAACGCCCAAGAGGGGTTGAGTTCTACTTAAACATATTTCATGACTGCGTGTAAGAGAAAAGTTTAATTGAGCTATACTGAGAGAAATTAAGTTTATATTAAGGTAGATTTACAACTCATGTTGGGAAGCTATTTATAATTAATTTTTTCTGGGTGAAATATCCTGATTATTAAAGAGATCTTGTGTGTATTTGGTTGTCTGATTGTACATTTTGTTTGGAGCCCATATGCGCAGTTTTTTTTCTTTGCTTCAGCTCAGTTGTGTGCTAATGGCATGTTCTTATGTGTTTAATAGTTCTGTGCTTTTAACATGAGAGAGTTTGAGATTTGGCCTTTGGACTAACAGTGACATGGGGTAACCTGTAGCGCTGTGTCCTAACTCAAAAGTCCAGCATAAGCTACACGCTAATAAACATGAGCGCTGGTGTCAGGCTGAACACTGACTAAAGTAACAATTCTGACTAGAACAGGTTCTGTAATTACAGCAGCTATGAGAACAAGGAGCAGAACAAAGCAGAGTTCCCTTCTACCTGCAAGTAACTCAAGTCTCTTCAGTTTGGCAGCTTTAGTGCTTGATTCTGCTCCTTGGGCTCCTAGCTGTCCTAGCTAACCCTGCTAGCTGTCCTAGCTAACCCTCCTAGCGTGAATGTTTACTCCAGTTTAGACTTCAGTGCTGACATTTCAAACAGAAATTAATAACGCTCCTTCCAGCTCGCTCTCTGCTTTGTTGTCACTTCTTGTAATTGTTTGGTAATCAGACCAAATTTCCATCCCGCTCTACCGACACCAACGGTGACCACACCACAGCCGAACTTTTTTTTTTTTTTTTTTTTTTTTTTTTTTTTTTTTTTATTGATAATAAAGGGGTTTACAAACAAGCAAAATTAACAATACAAATGAGTAATAAAACAGACAAGACAGTAATGCCAGGGTGTTACATATCAAGCACAAACAAATCGAAAAGCCAATAAATAAATGAAAAATTAACTGAGAAAGATATTAAAGTAAGAGCACAAATCCATTGTCTTAATGGCCTTTCTATTTTTTGAATATTCGAGAGATCTAATATATTGTTTGAATTCCTCTCTAAAGGCTGCAAAGCGAGGTTTCTGATTTGAAAATTTAGATTTATGTATATGATATTTGGCAACGAATAAAATTAGATTGATAATATAAAAATGTTTAGTTTTATTAGTGGGATAAGAGAAGAATCCAAACAACACATTTATATAGTTAAGAGGAAAGCCATCAAGAATTGTTTGGGAAATAAATGTACAAATATCTTGCCAGAAAATATATGAGAAATTACATGACCAGAATAAATGACAGAGATCTTCTTCATGGAGTTGGCAGAATGAACAGTTTGTGTCAATGTCTTTTTTGTATCGTTGCAGGAAAAATTTACAGGGATAAAAACGATGGATAATCTTAAAAGATACTTCTTTGATCTTATTAATAATCAAATATTTAGATGGAAGACACCAGATTTTTCCCCAGTCCAGGTTGGAGGCAAAGTTATTCCAATACGAAATAGCATTTGGAGCAGAGACAATGTCCTTCTGGAATAAGGCACGTATATCACGGTTGTTCTTTTGTTTTATAGTAGAAAAACAGATTTGACCAACATTAGTGTTAGCAGGGTCCAGATCCGGTGGAGTCAGAACAGAAGTTCTAGAAGATTTAAAAAGCATTATGACACCAGACGGGATGGCATCAAAAACAAGTGCATATTCTTTAGGAGGTATGGGGAGACCAAACTTTTCTAGAAGTTCAGAATATGACATTAAGACTCCATCAGGACTGAAAAGCTGCTGAACTAAAATGATTCCATGTTCGAACCAATTTTCCAAGAACAAAGATTTATGTTTGTACAGAATGTCTCCATTGTTCCAAATATGATAGCGATGGGGCGAAAAATTGTGTTTGTAAATTAGAGACCAGGACAGAAGCATTTGTTTGTGGAAATTAGATAACTTTATAGGGAGTTTTTCAATGTTGTAGTTGCAAAGAAGAATAAATTTAAGGCCACCAAGTTTTGAGAATAAATAGTTTGGTATAAAATTCCAGATTGAGGATGAATTTTTAAGAAACTGTTTAATCCAATTTATTTTGAATGTATTGTTTAAGGTCGAAAAATCAAGAAAATTGAGGCCACCAAGTTCCAATGAGTTCATTAAAACTGATTTCCTGATATAATGAATTCTATTTTTCCATACAAATCTGTAAAGCATTTTATCAATGATGTCAGATGTTTGTTTATTTACAGAAAGAGACAAAGCTGGATAAGTTAAACGGGAGATACCTTCTGCTTTTGCTAATAAAATTCTTCCTTGAATTGATAAATCTCTTTGGAGCCAAGAATTGAGTTTCTTTTGTACATTTTCTATAATAGGGTTAAAATTCAGAGCATTTCTAGAGATTTGATCTTTGTTGATCTTTATGCCGAGATAGGTGACAGAGTCTTTTACAGGAATATTATAGATGGAGGATGTGTTACAATTTTTAAGGGCTAAAAGTTCACATTTACCAATGTTAAGGTAGAGTCCAGACGCTCTAGAAAATTTCTCAACTGTATTAATTGCTAAAGAAACCTGAGAAGCATCTTTTAAGAATAAAGTGGTATCGTCAGCTAATTGACTAATTATAATCTCTTTTTCAGCAATAGTGATACCTTTCAAGTGGTTGAGTTTAATGAAATCTGTAAGTAATTGAGAGCAGATCAAAAAGAGGTATGGGGACACCGGGCAACCTTGCCTGACTCCTCGCTTAAGATCGAATCTGGGAGAGGTACCAGTATGAAGCTTGATTGAACAATTAGCATTTTTATACAAGGTTTTGATTGTTGAACAAAAGTAAGGGCCAAAACCAAATTTCTCTAATGTTTTGAAAATAAAATTATGTTCAATGGTGTCAAAAGCTTTACGGAAATCTAAAAATAATATAAGGCTGTCATCATGACACAAATCTGCATAGTCAATCAGATCCAACACTAGCCTGATGTTGTTAGCTATATGTCTTTGTGTCATGAAACCATTTTGAGTTTCATCAATTAAAAGGTTAAGAGCACTTTTCATCCTCATCGCAAAAATTCGAGCTAGTATTTTATAGTCATTGTTAAGAAGGCAGATCGGACGCCAGTTATCGATCAGAAGGGGGTCTTTTTTAGGTTTAGGAATTAAAGTCAGAAGGCCTTGACACAGAGTAGGAGGAAGGGTTTGGTTATGGATGCTTTCTGCAAACAGCCGGTGGAGGAACGGGGCCAGTTGATCTGCAAAGGTGATGTAAAACTCTGAAGTTAGGCCATCAACTCCTGGAGATTTATTGAGTTTTAGGTGCTTGATGGCAGACAGGACTTCAGCAGGAGAAAGGGGGCTATCACATATATCTCTTTGGTCATCATTAATTGATTTAGTTTCAGTAAGATATGTAAAGAAAGTTTCAGATTCAGATTTATTGTATTGTGATTCATACAACTCACTGTAAAAAGTGGAGCAATACTTTGCTATTGTTTTGGGATCATCAGTGATAAAGTTGTTAATGTTAAGTTTTTGAATTGAGTTGAATTGACCACGGGTTTTTTCTAATTGAAAGAAATATGCAGTGTTTTGTTCCCCTTTCTCCAGCCATTTTCCCCTCGATCTCACAAAGGCCCCCTCTGCTTTCCTTCTGTATATTTCATTTAATTTGTTCTGTTGAATGGTTAAATCCTTTAAATCATTTTCAGATAAATTTTCAGGTAAGATTTGAGTAATTGCAGTTATTCTGGATATTACATTTGTTTCTTCATCTTTCCTGGATTTAGATAGAGAAGCACCAAATTCTCTGAAATATTGTGAAACCTCAAATTTAAGGAGTTCCCAATTTCTAGTGAAATTGTTATCAATTAAGGCCTTTTTCCAGAAATGGTTTATTAATGAATTTACTTTATTAATTATTAATTCATTTGTTAAGATAGAATTGTTAAGTTTCCAATAATAACTTTTGAATGTGGGAGAAATGTGAGGACTGAGTGAGGCAATCAATGATATTGCTTTATGATCGGTTAAAGGTGTTATTAATATTCTAGGATTAACGTTATTCTTATCCAAGTAATCAGAAACTAACCAGTAATCTATGCGAGACATTAACGTGCAATTCTTATTAGACCAGGTATAATCTCTAGAACTTGGATTTTTGACTCTCCATATATCTATGAGATTAAATTTTTTTATAAAGGAGGACAAGTTAACAGAAGAAGTATTATTAACATTCGGAGGCCATCGGTCTAAGGAGCTATTCAAAGCAATGTTGAAATCCCCTCCCATTAAAATCAGAGCATTTGGGTATTTTGATAACCAGTGTAGAAAACTAGATTCTAATCCATCAAGTAAGAAATCATTTTCAGGTTTTGAATTATATCCATATATATTGGCAAGAAGGATAATGTTGTTGTTGACATTCAGGATTAATATTATATAGTGGCCATTAGGATCACTTTCTGAGTGTAGAACAGAACCATTAAATTTGTTTTTTAAAATAGTGACCCCTGCTGACCTTTCTGAGCCATGAGAAAACCATAAATCATTTCCCCATTGAGTTTTCCAAAAGGATGCATCATTTCTTACACTATGTGATTCTTGAAAAAAACAAAAATCTGACTTTTGTTGTTTTGCAAATAAAAATAAAGCTTTTCTTTTAACATTTTCTCTTAAACCCCTGGCATTTAATGAGAAGATTGAAAGGGACAATATAGGAGAAGTGAACACAGAAAACAATCTTCAGATCCCGAATGGTGGGATTTAAACCATGAACTGATTGGAGCTGAAGTGACTCAGCATGTCAAAACATCTAGGAGAAGCCTGCAGTTTGGAACACTATGGCTGCATTAATAACTAGAAAGGACAAACTCAAATTGATGTAAAGGTGCTGAAACGCTGAGGCACCCAACACTTAAACACATTCAGCAGAGCACAGTCAACCAGAATTCAATAACAAACATATAGCCAATTCTTAAACCGTGGAGTGAATTAAGATGATGCAAATGAATAGATAAACTGCTTCCAAGGATTAGAAAATACAAAGGAAGCCAAATATTAATGTGTAGGTTCTGTAGGTGACCATCTGAGCAGAACCTGAGATCTTACTTATGAAGGGCTTGTAGTGTCCATTAGGACAGGACTTAAATTCTGTCCAGTTGAGGGTAGCGGTGACTTGACTTCTTTTCCTTCAATGATCACTCGGACTCCAGCAAAGTGGGCCTTTTTTCCTTCCTTCCTGGCTGCCTCAATTAATGGCCACAGATTTTCACGCAGAGCTTTGTCAGCTGTGGTGAGATCCTCCGTAAATCTCAGCCTGTTTTCCTTCAGATAGCTGCTGGTTTTAGCCATTTTCCACACCAGGTCGCGGGATGTTCTGTTGGTGAATCGGATCATAGTGGTTCTTGGCGCCCTCTGCTGATCGTTGAAACGACCCAGACGATGAGCGATATCAACATGTTCTTTTATCTTTACCTGGTTCTCTCCAACAACGGCACAGCAGATGTCGCTAACTTTGGCTCTGATGTTCTCATGTTTATCCTCTGGGATTCCGTGTAGCCTTAAATTCCATCTACGCTGATATCGCTCCGTTTCATTTATTCTCATTTCTACTTCAGATAGTTTCTGTACAGTGTTCTTGGATATGGAGCTCATAGTTTTCATGTCAGACTTCAACGTTTCGACTTCCGTAAATATGAAGTCAATTGACTTCTTCAGAGCATCGATGCTAACGGTGTTAAGGGTGACCATATTTTCTAGCTTATCAGAGCGATCATTGATTATCTTAACAATGTTGTCTTGCAGTTGACAGAGAGACAAGTCACCTTTTAGCTTCTTTTCCTCTGGTTTAGCAGGGGTATCTGGGTCAGAATCCGGTAGAGGAGATAGATCAGGGCTCTGTCTGTCCAGGGAACCTATATAGTTGTGATCGGAGGCAGTGACACCTGCAGCTGGATCCGATGGAGAGCAAATCTTGGGACCACTGGTTGCAGCCGATGACATCGTGTCTTTGTGCAAGACTATAGTTGTAGTTTTAGTTTTCCCCTTCTCTTTCCTTTTAAAGCCGTGCTCCAACCGTTGCATCGCAGTATCGATAGGTTCTGGAAGATAACCGTTGAATTCAGAAGTTAGCTTGTTAGCTGCTAGCTCGACGACGTGCTTGAACGCAGTCTTAGCAAAAATGACACTCTTGATCAGGTTGAGTAGAGCAGAAAATAGAAGTTAGGAGTTATAAACATTCCTGGCTCAAAAAGAGAGCATATTGTTAGCAAGGAGGAGTGAAGATTGAAATCTGCGTCTCAGCTATATCACACAGCGATTGGTCCGGCCACCATCTTGAATCGGACCACAGCCGAACTGCGGCGCCGGCGACTGAAGGCTATGACTCGGTGTCCCGCCCCTCTCCAGCTGTGATTGGCTAGCATGTTGCCTTCAGTCGTTGATTTGATTGGTTAAATTGTATGATTGACACATCAAAGATAGTACTAAAAGGTCGATGGCCACTCCGAGGTAAAAAAAAAAAAAAAGAAGACGGCTTCCAGTCCAGGGTCTGCTCCGCGCTCAACCAGAAGGCACAAATATCGCTCCATTATATAATCGGGGAAATGTAGGCGGCGGCAAGAGCTGCTATAGACGGCGATTTGCCGCCGTTGACCGGCTACTTTTGACTGCCCTGAATATTAATAATTAAAAAAAAAAAAAAAAAAAAAAAAAACGAGTTTCAAAAGGGCATTTTCGTTGATAAAGGGCAAACTTCCTAGTGCTTTAGCACCACCTAGTGTCTATGTATGCACACCCCTGGTACCACGTGACTGCTTCAGGAAGTGGTTCAGATGTTGGCGCGGCTTCGACAGCTTTAGAAACCCCACAGGCTCCATTCAAAATGTGGGTTGTTGTAGGCGAGTTGCGGTCAGTTGAGAGAGTGGATAGAGTTTTGATAGTTTGGATAGCAGAGTTTGGATAGTGGTTATTTAGTTTGAGACAGTTAGTTTGGTGTTTGGAGAGTTTAGGAGATAGATAGATAGATAGATAGATAGATAGATAGATAGATAGATAGATAGATAGATAGATAGATAGGAGATCAGTGCTCTCAACTATCACACATTGACCGTCACTGACTTCACACGGTCACACGCAAACATGGCATTTTTCACGCATAAAAATCCCAACGCCCATCTGGGCAGCGGACGATAAAAACTCTGCCTTCTGCTGAGATGTTTCAGCTTCTTTCACAGCTTGTGGCCATCAGTAATTCCTGCTGCAGTTCATGTTAACAGAGCATCAGGAGGAGCGATCAGAGTTATGAATAATTTTAGTCTTAACCAGCGGTGAAAGTGAGCCGGTAAGGTCCTGTACTACGTACGCAGGAGGGGAGGGGGCGGGGGAAGAGAGCTGCTGCCAGATATTGCCTTCATTCAGAACCAGTGATGGCTGCACTCTGGATCATAAAACAGTTCTGCTCACCAGATGCAGTTTAAAACGCTACGTCTGGTTATAAGTTGTTTTTATTAATTCTGCATTTTTTAACTACATGCACCGTATTTCTGTGCCTCAGCGCTTCGGTGCGCTGCTGCCTTGCGCTTTTTTCAGGTGCGCAAAATTACGTTACTTGTAATTTGGGTGCGCGCTTTCATTTTAAAGAACTTGTAACATCAGGAGGTTGATCTCAGACCGGTCAGCTCCTATGATCACTGTATAGGAGCCATTTACAGTTTTTATTTATGCATTTCCCCCTGTTTATCCCTCGCACGCAGCGCACCATCGGGTAAAATCCTCCCACCTCACCGCCCAGAGCGCACTGAGGAGAGCAATAGAGATTTGTCTGGTCGACTGAGATGAGAAACCTGTTGCTGTGAAAGGTGATATAGGTTATAAACTGTTACTGTCTAGAATTGCATTGAGCTGAAAAGAGAGGAGACATCAGCAGCTGGATCGTGCGTAAAGACGCAGCGGGAACCTCTGTGTGCTTCAGTGTTGCTGCTGAGGGGAAAATGTGGGACCGTATAGTACTGGGCTAATCATCGGTCACAGTACCCCAATCTGTACATACTTGCACTTATTTATTTATGCACCCCGGCATCATCTGTGCCATGTGAGCGTGTCTTTTCAAAGGTTGGAGAAGTAGTATCAAAAATGAGAAATCATTTGAAACCAAAAACTGTGGAGAAATTGTTGTTTCTTAATAAAAATGCATGAAATCATCCAAGTTACACAAGCATTAGCCTATTCACTACCCCCTGCCTAGTTCCACAAGCACTTTCATTGTCCTCTGCCTGATTAAGCCCATGCCATTTTTCTAGAGTCACAGAAAAACATTATTACACACCATGCCATATCATGTCACTACTATTTTGGGAATAATTACACACAGACAATACATTCAAACAATGTTTTATTATACACATGTGTATACAAAATTTATGTAGTCAAATTATTTCATCCTACACCTTTTGTGAAGTCATTCCCAAGAGTCATAATAGACAAAAATTCAATGCATCACACGTGTTAAGATCCAGCTGGCTGTGATTATACAACTGACCAGTAGGTGGTTTCGTGTGCACATGAAGCATCAAGAAATGAACCCTTTCTCGAACCAATTGGTTCAATGCCTCATGAGGCTTCATCTCACCATCACTAGCGTTAAGTATCTTGCGGTGATCACGAAGCTAGAGGCCACGACTGGTTGCATACCACGACGGTAACACTCTGGCATCTTCCAGCTGTCTGTGTGCTGCTTAAATGGAGCTGTCTGGTGCTGCTCAACCGTCCGCAGGTGTGTGGGCTCCGCCCACTTGGCCAACACCAAACACCTGTGGGAAAAAGCAAGGGCAGCAGAACCGGTAGCAAGCTACACGGCCCTGCTGACTGAGTCCTGACACTGCACAAGTCAAAAGGCAAATGTGCTTCAGCAGAAATTATTTAAAATGGCATGTCACAAAAAAAACAAAAACAAACGAACAACAATATGTGACAACTGAAATGTGTAAAAGACTGGAAAACAACTAATATTCTCCTTGCATTCAGTATTGACATTCAGGACAGTGTCCAGGTATGCCATCAGAGTAGTAACGAGGGTACTCTCCTGATCTTCCATTTCCGGTGAAGCCCACACAGTCTTTATATTGCCGCTTGCAGGAAGAACACGTTTCAACCGCAAAAGGAATCCGATTTTCTGCCTTGAATGACTCTGAAACTTTACCCCAGTGGATCTCACCTGTTAATAAAAAATAGATTTCATGTAGTTCAAATCTAATTTTGCATGTTTTAAGTGAAGAAAGTCAAAGGTCCTTACCATTCAGCCAAGCAAAGTGAGTCTTCTTCCCAGAAACTGGGTCAGACACAATGGCTTCAAAGCACTTGAAGGCCGATGCCAAGGTGTGTCTTGGCATGCCAGGGTGAGGTAAGTTTGTCTCCCTGTGCTAGTACCCCCTCCTGGAGAACAGCTTCAAGTCCATTCAATAGCATCTGAAAATAAAAAAAAAATAAAAAACAGGTGCATTGACTGTCATACCGGAACAATGGCTATGACACGTGATTATGAGTGAGTCTTACCTGTAAGATTGGCGATATCCTTTGCACCTGCATGGGGAAGAGCATTAAACATTAATTAATACTTTATACCTATCAGTATCTTATCCTTTCCATCTCTAATGGTATAAAAATGCTGTCCAAATAATGAATTTTTATATATTATTTTAAATCATTTAGGGTTTTAGTGTCATTTGCACATAAAGATATACAAATGAAAATGATTAGTTATGTGTGAATTTAACTTAAACGTAAATTTAAGGACAAATCGTAATAGCTACTAATATAAAAGGAAAAGGTTAGTACTCATCAGTAAATGTACAAATGATTGGTATAAAAAGGCGTGTTTAAAATTAATCACTGTAGATTCTTTAACATTATTGTTACCGTTTTGTAGGATTTAACAATTAATTTTAGAAGTCACAATGGCTTCCAGTTAACAGATATATATTCTGCAAAAAATTTATTGAAAATGTAAAAGTGATATATTGCTCAAATCAGCCAAGGGCAGGTGTTAACCAATTTGATTTACCCAATTACTCTGTAACTTTTGACAAAAAAATAAAATAAAAATTAGGACTATTTTTCCTTATGTTATACTCTTGAGTAAATTTTGTTGATACACAATCCAATGCGTGTAACTTAACTGAATGAGGAAGACATTTTAAGCTATAAAAAATAAAACCTGATACACAGATAAATGTTGTTTATGCTAGGTTTCTTCTAACCCTACTTTGTTTTCTTGTATTAATATTTTGCATTTTTGGTTATAAAATACCGAACAGTGCACATAACTTCATTTTTATTCATGTATGCTGAAATAAATGGGCAATATTACATCGCACATTATGATCAGTAAAACAGGACTTAATAATAGCCATCTCACCAAATACTTTGTTACTCTTACTTGTGTAGTTTATTGCACAGTTACTTATTAAAATATGTTATAAGTAGTGCTACTCATTATTAGAGTATCACATTTGGGTACTACACCCACATATGATGGCAGCTGTTAGTTTATAAAAAATATTAGACTTTCCAGAAATGTAACATTCGTGTTCCAAAAACATATTTAAAAAATAAAAGAAAAACACTAGAAAACTGATAAGTATGTAAAGAAATATTTTATATGTTTTCAACTGTAATTTTACATACCGTTATGTTGAACCATAGAAGCTTTTGCTATATGGTTCTGGCACTGTATGAGCAAAGGGGACAGCAATATGTTGGAAATAGATACGCGGATCTGTATGATGAAAATAGAAAACAAAGAAAACAAACATGTTATCTACTTTTCTATTTCCATCTAATGTAGGCCGGTAGCTGTAATCTGTAGCGTTCACTTTCGTTCCTGTATCCGTGGAACTACTCTATTCTTGTCTTAAATGATAGATCATATATTCAAATGCATAGAATAAAAAGTTCTCCACACAAAACCGCGCACAAGGCAAGTTACAGCCAGATCAAGACGAGAAAATATCGCAATATTTTGGTCACGACCGGCCGCTGCTCAGCCAATCAGATGTCAGTTAAGTAGGTCATGACGTCAGAAAACAACAAGTCAATTTCCTTGTAAGTGCAAACCTACTTGGCAGTAAACTTGATTCTGATATTATCTTTTTCATAATATAAATATGTTACCTGTGTCCTCAAATTAAAATGTGATGATTAAAATCTGATATGTACAGTACAGACCAAAAGTTTGGACACACCTTCTCATTCTGAGAGTTTTCTTTATTTTCATGACTATGAAAATTGTAGATTCACACTGAAAGCATCAAAACTATGAATTAACACATGTGGAATTATATAATTAACAAAGAAGTGTGACAACTGAAAATATGTCTTATATTCTAGGTTCTTCAAAGTAGCCACCCTTTGCTTTGATTACTGCTTCGCAAACTCTTGGCATTCTGTTGATGAGCTTCAAGAGGTAGTCACCTGAAATGGTCTTCCAACAGTCTTGAAGGAGTTCCCAGAGCTGCTTAGCACTTGTTGGCCCTTTTGTCTTCACTCTGCGGTCCAGCTCACCCCAAACCATCTCGATTGGGTTCAGGTCCAGTGATTGTGGAGGCCAGGTCATCTGGCGCAGCACCCTATCACTCTCCTTCTTGGTCAAATAGCCCTTACACAGCCTGGAGGTGTGTTTGGGGTCATTAGCCTGTTGAAAAATAAATGATGCTCCAAATAAACGCAAACCGGATGGAATAGCATTCCGCTGCAAGATGCTGTGGTAGCCATGCTGGTTCAGTATGCCTTCAATTTTGAATAAATCCCCAACAGTGTCACCGGCAAAGCACCCCCACACCATCACACCTCCTCCTCCATGCTTCATGGTGGGAACCAGGCATGTAGAGTCCATCCTTTCACCATTTCTGCGTCGCACAAAGACACCATGGTTGGAAGCAAAGATCTCAAATTTGGACTCATCAGACCAAAGCACAGATTTCCACTGGTCCAATGTCCATTCCTTGTGTTCTTTAGCCCAAGCAAGTCTCTTCTGCTTGTTGCCTGTCCTTAGCAGTGGTTTCCTACCAGCTATTTTACCATGAAGGCCTGATTCCTGGGGCGGTCCTCGTGGGAGCCAGTTTCTTTGTAGCGCTTGTTGGTTTTTGCCACTGCATTTGGGGACACTTTCAAAGTTTTCCCCATTTTTCAGACTGACTGACCTTCATTTCTTAAAGTAATGATGGCCACTCGTTTTTCTTTACTTAGCTGCTTTTTTCTTGCCATAATACAAATTCTGACAGTCTATTCAGTAGGACTATCAGCTGTGTATCCACCTGACTTCTGCACAACACAACTGATGGTCCATTTATAAGGCAAGAAATCCCACTTATTAAACCTGACAGGGGACACCTGTGAAGTGAAAACCATTTCAGGTGACTACCTCTTGAAGCTCATCAACAGAATGCCAAGAGTGTGCAAAGCAGTAATCAAAGCAAAAGGTGGCTACTTTGAAGAACCTAGAATATATGACATATTTTCAGTTGTTTCACACTTTTTTGTTAAGTATATAATTCCACATGTGTTAATTCATAGTTTTGATGCCTTCAGCGTGAAGGCATCAAAAAGGCATCACTTATATGTGTATGTACATATAACTGTCTGTCATTGTTGTTGGGGCTGATATTTAATTTCCTAATTTAGTGAATAATTGCTGGAATGGTAAAGAAGTGCCTTATAAACAATTTTAATACTGGATTCAATGTAAAATGTCAATAGGCCTACTTTTAAATGTGAAATGAAAAGCCATGGGTGCAGCTCAGCCTAAGGCCTTCATTTCTTGAAAACATGCAGTTTTCATATCACTTTAACTCATAAAGTCATTTGAGTGAGCTAAGTTATTCAAAGCATGTAATATTTGCAGAAAGTACTTAGATACACAAGATTAAAGAAACTTGGTTTTCATTCTTCTCTTCTGAAAAAAATGGGAAGCACTTAAATTGAAGGGAAACCCTGATTTGTCACGTTTTTCTAAAAGTTGGCTCTTTCAACACCTTGTAACTTACGAATGTGCAGGTTTCACGTGGAGAACTTTTAATTGTGAGTTTAGTCCCTAGTAATGATTGAAAAAGTCCCTAGTAAGGATTGAAAAAGTGCAGAAATAGTTTAGTTCCAGAGTGACAGGAACGAAACTCAATTTAGAGCAACCGTACAGATTACAGCTACCGGCCTAATGGTGCTCTGCAGGAAAATAATTATCTATGCTACATGCTAAAATTAGCCTTCCCTGTATAAATTACGATTTTCACTTGTCTACAGCTGTTAATTATATTTTCAACCTAATCTAAAAAATTATTTACTGTGTGAAAAAACGTTTTAAGAAGGTAAAAATACCTTTTGCTGACTTTGGGGGTTTTGCATTGTGGATCGTGTGCCGAACATCAGTGGAAGAACTTCTCATACTTCTTTCAATCGACCTCTCAACTCCGCTTCTTTACGGTACTAGTGATTATGAAAATAGCGCCCCCTTCATTTCCGGAGTGCAATAGTCCCATTTCCATATAAGGTATGAGACTAGTGGTCCGTCCCCGCCCCTTTCTGCAGGCTGCACCGAGGTCCTTCTCGTTTAGCTGGCAAAATTGCCCCGCACCGCCATGACCGCTCAATTTATCGGCTGTCCGACACCTCGCCTCCGAAGAGACAAGATTCAACATCTCGCCCCTCGTCTGTCTTCCTTTATCTCATTTCGTTTCACGGTTATTTTTAATCATTTCCCCCCACTACCCGAGAGAAGCGTCTAACCGGTCCGTCACTAAAATGTGTCCCCCGCGCAACGCTGCGCCCCTGAAATTTCGGCCGTTTCTCAATATGCGTTCTTGAGCGTTCTCGTGTGCTCGTGTGCTCGTGACACGTCATCAGCCTCAGCCCGAGCACTGTTCCAATCCAGAGAACGCCAAATCGAGAACGCGCCGAATTCCCCGGATGTTGTTCTCGCCCCGCCCTCTTTATCGAGCATGCATCAGAGCAGACTTGTGCGTTCTTCAGACTGACCGCTTGCCCAGAATGCACCGCGGCCGCAGCTTGATTCCAGACAGCGCAAACAGAGCTCACAGCGGTAAGTAATAAAATTATCTTTTCTGCTGCTGTTGTTGTTCAAAAGTACGTTTTCAGATCGTTTGAGGTGAGAACATTATACTTTTAAGCTTCCCTATGTGGCCTGTTTACAGAGTTAGTGCGTAATTAAAAAAAGTAGTGTGCATAATACCGCTGGTTATGATTTATTTGTTTTGTGTTTATCTGACTGACGTGTGTTGCTTTATTAACTCAATACTTGCTGGAATAAATTGAAAATCTCTCCCTAGGACGACAGCAGCATATAAAATAAATAAATAAATTCTATAAATGTTTTTCCTATCTAAGTGAGTTTCTTCTGAGTCAGGACACGAATAATTGAGAGGAGAAAGAGGGAAAGAAAACAATAGTAATAATAGTATATGAAAAAACAGACATTTATTTTATACAAATGTTTAATCTTTGGAACAGAATGAAGGTGTAATATATTCAACAAATGATTAACAGTTACTAACATGGTTTAAAACAAAGAAATAACTCCTATTAAGATCTCATACAAATAGACAACGCCTATAAACTTACAATTAAAAATAGTTGGAATGGAAATTAATTTAATGATTATTTAATGTATTTTTCCAGGTGGTGAAAAAAAAAAAGAAATGAAGCAGCATGTGAACATGACTAGAACTGATCTACATTAGGTCAGATGTAGTCATGTTCACTTAAACATGCAGCCAGCTGGAGCAGCTCCCTGTCTTCAGCCGCCGCATGGTCATCCTCCTCTGGGTCCACCGTCTCGTCCTCCACGTCCAGCTGGTCCCTTGCCTCTATACTATTATTGTAGAGGATGCAGCAGGCGGCGATTACTTTTGGGACAAACGTCAGGCAGACCTCCAGCGCCCTTAAGAAGATGAAACGCCACCGTGTCTTCAGACCACCAAAGGCACGCTCAATGATGTTTATCAGCCTTGGTGTGGTGCCTGTTGTAGCGTGCCTCCACTAGACCTGTACCAAATATAAAATTAACTTGTAATTTAGGTAATATGCTGATATGTCTTAATCTTCTATCCAATTAATATAATCTATGTATCAATTGTGTGTCATTGCTGGCTCTATTTAAGGACAAGAAGGTAAGAGATTTTACTGGCAAGCTGTTTCCCTATAGGATGCTCCACAGGCCAGCCAGCAGAGGGTCACCAGCACCTCTATCTCCTGTGGCCATCCATGGACCTACTGGATGGGCAGCAGCTGAAGGAGGAGGACGATGGTGGCCCTTCTTAGCCTGACGGCTGGTTTCAGGTCCCCTTCATTAAAAAATATTTGGAGGATTGGCACAGAAGTGTTTATCCTCACATATTTGGTTTCTGTTTCTTCCTGTAAAGAAAAAATGCCAAATGTTACCATAATTGTTTTTTTTCAGTTGTCACCTTTTCACAGCATAAAACTATACCTGCTTAACATGCAGATTATTATAGTTCTCAAGAAAGAAAAGGTAAAATGTAAAGTAAATGTAGCAAATGGCTTCCCTTCTCTGTTATTTTTACCATTTCACTGAAAAAATGGGCTGAACTAACTGCACATAATTTATAGATTAATCATTGTAAAGGTGGACAGACATAAAAATATGTTTTTTCCTTTCTTAATCAATGCTGTGAAGGTCAGTAGGTGCAATAAAGTAGCTTAACCCTACTGTTATTAATGTTAAAATTGGGTCTTCATTTTAATTATTTATAGAAAAATAGTCACAATTTCAACCTGATCACGTTTTTAATACCATCCTCAATGTCTTTTTAAAGATAAAAGTAGGAAATAGGCTGTCAATCTTAAAATGCCTACCAGTTGGCAATAGATGGGTGAGCAAAGCCTGCCTTCTGAGCCTCCTCTGCCGCATCTATCTTCTCCTTGCTCGGATTTGCCTTCTCAACTGCATCACCTCCTCTTCAGCCTGCTGGTAAAGCTGACCAACGACCGAAGCAACAGCTATATTGCTCGTATCGCTCATTTTGGTTCTATAAAGTGCTGATTTTTAAAGAAGATTCAATCGCCTCTACAACTACAACAATTACAACTCCCAACAAAGAAATTCCCGCTATTGCTGGTTTTAAACCCACAGTTCTGTAATTATTTTAGATATTTTTTATACTTTTTAGAAATTAATAAAAAAACGTTTTCAATAAGATATGATGGTGTAGTGTATAAACAGTTTTGAACGTTAAAGAAATGCTCAAGCGCTGTGGATGTGATGACGTCACGAGTATACTTCTGTTCCAATGCACAATGCGTGCTGCGTGCTCGCGTTCTCGTCAAGTCCGATCTTCCTGTGTTCTTACCGAGAACAGACTTGACGAGAACGCGAGTCCGTTCTCGCGTTCTCGTGAATTGAGAAACGGCCTTCCTTTCCTATTTTTTTTACGCTCCAGCTGCTATTCTCAGCTCAGTCATACGCACAAATCTACACCGATAGACTTACACACAAAAACCCATTTGTGTACACACATACTCCAAGCAGTCTCTCCTCCACTCACTCAAACACAATGATCTCATTTCAACAGACACAATGTTGTACAAGACATGATGAAGACAACAATATCAGACAGACAGCTTGCGCGTTTTTTTGTTTTGTTTTTTTTTTACGTAAAAAAAATGGGCTGAACTAACTGCACATAATTTATAGATTAATCACGGTAGAGGTGGCCAGAAATAAAAATATGTTTTTTTTCCTTTATTAATGATCAATGCTGTGAAGGTCAGTAGGTGCAATAAAGTAGCTTAACCCGACTGTTACTAATGTTAAAATTGAGTTTTCATTTTAATTATTTATAGAAAAATAGTCACAATTTCAACCTGATCACGTGTTTAATACTATCCTCAATGTTTTTTTAAACATAAAAGTAGGAAATAGGCTGTCAGTATTAAAATGCCTACCAGTTGGCAATAGATGGGTGAGCAAAGCCTGCCTTCTGAGCCTCCTCTGCCGCACCAATCTTCTCCTTGCTCGGATTTGCCTCCTCTTCAGCCTGCTGGTAAAGCTGACCAACGACCAAAGCAACAGCAATATTGCTCGTATTGCTCATATTCTAGCCAGTTTACTACTGCACTAGTGAAGTGTTGATCCGTTGCTGCTTAGGTATGACTAGCTGAGCAGCTAACGTTGTACCTGTTGATCGCGTGTAAATAAATCCCAAAGTTCTTCTTCTTGTCCGTTTATTCCATCTTACACGGCAACATTGGTTTACAAAGACTCCGCCACAGCGGTCAAAAACTTGTGTGCCCTTCCTTGTTCAACACCTGTCAGCTACCTGTCACCTGTCGGTTCTTATACTGGAGCCGACAGCCCCATCTAGTGACCAAAAAGCAAAAAATACACATATTTGGCTCCAACAGCTCATTTTGCTTCTACAAAGTGCTGATTTTTTTAAAAAGATTGAATCGCCTCTACAACTACAACAATTACAACTTCCAACAAAGAAATTCCTGCTATTGCTGGTTTTATACCCACAGGTCTGTAATTTTTTAGATATTTTTTAGACTGTTTAGAAATTAATAAAAAAAAACGTTTTCAATAAGATATGATGGTGTAGTGTATAAATAGTTTTGAATGTTAAAGAAATGCTCAAGAACTGTGGGTGTGATGACGTCACGAGTACACGAGTATACTTCTGTTCCAATACACAATACGTGCTGCGTGCTCGCGTTCTCGTCAAGTCCGGTCTTGGCAAGAACACAGGAAGATCGGACTTGACGAGAACGCGAGTCCGTACTCGCGTTCTCGTGAATGGAGAAACGGCCATAGTGTCGGCATCAGATGTACACAAATCTGAAAACCCTGAAGAAGCCAATCCAAATTGCTTTCATACTTACAGAGAGAACAAAAAAATAAAATAATAAAAAATAAAATTAAAAAAAATAAAAAAATGTAGGGGTTTTCCATTAGTTTCAAATTGTTTACCATATTATACAGTTCTGCATCTTGTTCTTCGTCCATGAATTTCAGAGATAAGAAGAGGTGGCAGAGTTCCTTGTGAAAGGTGGGGAAAGATGGTTTGACTTTAAGAAAATGACATTTGGGAATGAAAAACTTACCCATGATAATTATTACATTTAGCAATCTTTCAAATATCTTTTCTTTTCTCAGAGTTCCAAAAACAATGTATTTTATAGAAAATTCAGGTAAGTTTGGAATTTTAGGGACAAGCCAGTAGTGCACATCATCCCACAAAGCTTTGCAATACATACATTCATAAAAAAGATGTTCAGTTGACTCAATATCACCGTCACAAAATAAACAAGTGTTATCATCAATAGCAAATCGAAATCTAAAGAATTCCCTAGAGGGGTAAACACCTGAAAAGATTTTAAAGTGGACTTACTTGGGTTTTGGAGGAACTGGGAGATTTAAATAATTTGTTCTATTTTTTACCCTTTGATCCTTTGAAAAAAGATGTGATATAAAATTTGGACTTGATACAAAAGGAAACAAAGTATTAGTAAAGCATTCCCTAATTTTTGAATTTTTCAGTTTATTATCTGTGATAATAATGCCCATTAATCAGAAGTGCAGGTAGCACAGGGGTTCTGTAAACAGGGTTCTCATAAAAACATTTAGCTGTGCATAAAATATTTGGGGGAATAGCTTTAATAATTTTTTCAAATTTACTTTTATTTATTTGCAGGTTATATTTTGTACAGAAGTCTTCAAAAGACACCCCTAAAGGTCATATCCTAGAATCGCCCCCGATTTGCAGTATGATCTTGCTGATCTAGGCCAGCAGGTGGCGGTAAGGCTTCCTCAAAGTGCTCTGCCAGCCGCCAGCAGACGGAAGCTAAAAAAGCACAAAGATGGCGGCGCCCGTAGCCCGGCTGTTTATCTGCGGTGGCTCCACTCCAAGCTGTTCATCTCCCGTGTTGGAGCCGCTTTCCTGCAGCCGTCTGCGAGTTGCAGCTGCCGTTTGACACCCAGATGAAGACGTGCAGGCTGCCGTCTTCAGCTTGCTGTCCGACGCAGTCCAGTCAGCGCAAAGGTGAGTCTGCGGCTATCCCGTTAGCCTGAGCTGCGTTCAGGGCTTGGTTGGAAGGGCTCAGAAAGGGGTGAGTTTGTAAAGAAAAGCTGCTTAAGTACACGCTTTGAAAGACATTTGTGTATTTTCCATCTAAGCTGGGTTGGTAATGCATGCTTTGGGTTGCTATCCTGTGAGAGTCTGTGGTTTTTGGGTTTTTTGTTGTGAGGCGGTAGCTGGTTAAGGAGCTCCGAGGTGGTTAAGAGAGAGACGAGGCTGTCCTGGCAGAAGATGTGGGTGTGATATGAGTGTAATTTTTGTTTGTGTATTTGTGTAAAAGTAATAGAGAGGGGGCCAAAAGCAAGATGAGCCATGAAAGCTAGAGCAAGTGGAGGAAGCCAGGTGCTGTGGAAGTGTGTGATGCGTGTCCAGGTTAAATGTATTCCGTGTGCCTGTTTGTTTGGCTGGGAGTTTAGCTCACCCGGTTGAGCCGCTCTGCCGGCAAGCGTGAGTTCCTGGGTTCGATGCCGACAGCTTCCAGATTTTTATTTATTTTTTACCCGCCGTTTTGCTTGGTTTACTTGTATTTTGCATGCTTCTCAACATCAACTCATTTACACTGCTCAAACCTCTTGAAAAGTATTTTGTTTGTACACGTTGCCCGTGGCAACGCTCCACAAAAACTCCTCATTGTTTTTGCCCACAGGCCAAACGCCATTCCACCGTGCTCCGTAAAGACGCACGTCAGGGTAGTTGACGCTGGACGCAGGCACACCAAGGCCGCTTGGACTTTTCCCCATATCTTAATCCTGACCATCTCCAAGCACAGCTCCCCATCGTGCTCTCACGCTACCAGAACCTGGGGGACAGACATCATAGTGTTTTCACTGAAAAACGCACAGGGCTGACACAACTCGCGCTGCTGCGGGGTGTGAGCGTCTTACGTGATGAAACAAACTGGCGAACTAGTAAAACCCCATTTTGGGACAATTTCTTCCGCCTCTCGTTGCTGCGACATATTCACGTGCTGTGTCTTGTGGTTTGAGAGGGCGGCGCTTTGTGACGGCGTGCCTGGGTCCGCGATTACGATTGGTTGAGAGGAAGTAATGACTGTAGCATCTACTAATACGATAGGCTGAAAGGAAGGAAGGAAAACTGTCTCTAAATCGAACTTTTATCGAGCCTTTTTTGTCCTATTGCGCCACACGTCTATCGATCGATATATATTGTTATTGAATTATCGTCCAGCCCTACCTTGAGGTGAAACTGGGGCTCTCGTGGCACGCTGCTTGTTTATGGAAACCATGACAATGTTCACTCTCAAATGCTGCACGCAATTGCCGCTATAATGCCAGTCCCCATTTAGCTGCAGTCGTGGTGATTTTATTTCCTGCTTTTTCTTTCTTTCAGAGGTGCTTGGTGTAAAACTCTAGGGAGAGGAGTCCTGCTGGGTAGCCGGTGGAGCATGGTTGACTCTGGCTGAAGCCGCGTTGTGTTCTGCACCAGGTACAGACGAGTGTGGTAAAGACAACTACGATGTCTGGTGATCAGCCCCTGACACTGATTTGTGGTTCCTTTTTATTTATTTATTTCCAGAACATCCCTCCAACAGCGACCCCAACACACCTGGCAGCCTTCCAGCCTCTGAAGAGAAAGACCTGAGCAGCAGACGCAAGACTTATTTTGTGTATCATCTTCTTAAACATCACCCCCCCCCAACCCCATTAAACCACTAACTAACAAAAACTGTGTGTTTTTGCAGCATTTTCCCAAAAATGTGCAGCAGCAACAGAAGAAGCTAGATCTCAGAGTGTGCAATGACCCATCTCTTGTCTCTGCTCATGGATGCTGAGGAAAGCCCAAGAGTTTCCATTCTGTCTGCTTTTCCACAACTCTGTGCCGTTGATTAATTTATTTATGTTGCTGGGCATTTTTTTGTATTTTAATTTTTTTTGCTGAAATAAATTGATCTTTTCTTGATCTTACGCCGGTCATCTGTTTTCATTTTCCCAATGACTTTGGTAGTCTATCCAAAACAGGCTTGACAACGACAGAACTCCTGATTGACCCCCGCTGAGTGAAGGTGCCTTCTTTCCACTGGGTGATCTTCACGCTTCCATTCTTCTTGCCCTACCTGCTCTCTGGCAGTAACGGTGTTTTATGAAATGTTTATTTCAGGATCGGGAGAGATCGGCAAACACAAATAAGGACTCAAACACTGTTTCTGTTAGAATATAAGGCACACATTTATTATTATTCCCCACAGAAAAGTAGCAAGCAATAAAGCAACAAGCTTTCAAACAAACGTGACGCTCAACAGATTCTCAGAATCAGCCCTTACCATTGACACGAACTGGGAGCCCTCAGTCCTAGGTTAAGATCAGCGTTCACGATGCCGGTATCCACACACGAACTCACGGCAGACTCACTGGGCTAAGGGCAGTCTCCTCTTTATATACTTGTAAACAAAGAGTCAGATGTGGAGCGAGAGTGGCCATTTCTCCCTCCACAGCTGCCCTGCCTCCCAAAGCATGTTTCCCAAACAAAACCCGTTCCCAGCATCTCAGCAGTGTGTGAAGCAAAATAATAAAGCAAACTCAGATAATAAAGCACAATATAAGCAAAATAAGGAATACAGGATCAGTCTTTCCCACAACACATTGTCACAAGTTCCCACCACAAGTTATCTTAGTTTCATGTGAACTCAGGTGCGAACACCACAACAGCAATAATCAATGTGTGAACTGGCCAGTCCTCTCTCTTAAAGAGCAAAAAACTATTTATTGAACTGACCAGTCTTCCCATAATATCAAAAGTTAAAACAAGTTAAAAAACTGAGCAGGTTTTCCCATAATACATTGTTAAAGAGCAAAAATAATTCTTTAATATATCAATTAACAACAGGAGGGGACGAGGGAGATGTGCTGCTGGACGTAAGCTTATCACTGAGCTGGGAAGCCAGACCGGGGAGGAGGAGGTGTGGGCTCAGCGCTTGCTTGGTTGGTGGGGCCACAGGTGTCCGAGAGACCAGAGAGCGGAGGCAGAAGTGGGTCCGAGCAGCCCCGGGATGTCCAGGGGTCCAGAACAGCGGGAGAAACCAGTAGACGTCCGAAGGAAGCAGGGTCCGAGGATGAGGAACTGACTCGAGAGGAACCCAGAGGAGCTCAGGAGAGGAGCCGACACGGGTGAATGACTTGGAGGTGTTTGACACGGGAGGAGGACGTCGGGACACGCAGAGGAACCTGGTAGACACAGAGGTAAGAGCGTTAAGTATGTTGCGGTGATCACGAAACTAGAGGCCATGACTGGTTGCATACCACGACGGTAACACTCTGGCATCTTCCAGCTGTCTGTGTGCTGCTTAAATGGAGCTTTCTGGTGCTGCTCAACCGTCCGCAGGTGTGTGGGCTCCGCCCACTTGGCCAACACCAAACACCTGTGGGAAAAAGCAAGGGCAGCAGAACCGGTAGCAAGCTACACGGCCCTGCTGACTGAGTCCTGACACTACACAAGTCAAAAGGCAAATGTGCTTCAGCAGAAATTATTTAAAATGGCATGTCACAAAAAAAACAAAAACAAACGAACAACAATATGTGACAACTGAAATGTGTAAAAGACTGGAAAACAACTAATATTCTCCTTGCATTCAGTATTGACATTCAGGACAGTGTCCAGGTATGCCATCAGAGTAGTAACGAGGGTACTCTCCTGATCTTCCATTTCCGGTGAAGCCCACACAGTCTTTATATTGCCGCTTGCAGGAAGAACACGTTTCAACCCCAAAAGGAATCCGATTTTCTGCCTTGAATGACTCTGAAACTTTACCCCAGTGGATCTCACCTGTTAATAAAAAATAGATTTCATGTAGTTCAAATCTAATTTTGCATGTTTTAAGTGAAAAAAGTCTAAGGTCCTTACCGTTCAGCCAAGCAAAGTGAGTCTTCTTCCCGGAAACTGGGTCAGACACAATGGCTTCAAAGCACTTGAAGGCCGATGCCAAGGTGTGTCTTGGCATGCCAGGGTAAAAGGAAAAGGTTAGTACTCATCAGTAAATGTACAAATGATTGGTATAAAAAGGCATGTTTAAAATTAATCACTGTAGATTCTTTAACATTATTGTTACCGTTTTGTAGGATTTAACAATTAATTTTAGAAGTCACAATGGCTTCCAGTTAACAGATATATATTCTGCAAAAACTGTATTGAAAATGTAAAAGTGATATATTGCTCAAATCAGCCAAGGGCAGGTGTTAACCAATTTGATTTACCCAATTACTCTGTAACTTTTGACAAAAAAATAAAATAAAAATTAGGACTATTTTTCCTTATGTTATACTCTTGAGTAAATTTTGTTGATACACAATCCAATGCGTGTAACTTAACTGAATGAGGAAGACATTTTAAGCTATAAAAAAATAAAACCTGATACACAGATAAATGTTGTTTATGCTAGGTTTCTTCTAACCCTACTTTGTTTTCTTGTATTAATATTTTGCATTTTTGGTTATAAAATGCCGAACAGTGCACATAACTTCATTTTTATTCATGTATGCTGAAATAAATGGGCAATATTACATCGCACATTATGATCAATAAAACAGGACTTAATAATAGCCATCTCACCAAATACTTTGTTACTCTTACTTGTGTAGTTTATTGCACAGTTACTTATTAAAATATGTTATAAGTAGTGCTACTCATTATTAGAGTATCACATTTGGGTACTACACCCACATATGATGGCAGCTGTTAGTTTATAAAAAATATTAGACTTTCCAGAAATGTAACATTCGTGTTCCAAAAACATATTTAAAAAATAAAAGAAAAACACTAGAAAACTGATAAGTATGTAAAGAAATATTTTATATGTTTTCAAGTGTAATTTTACATACCGTTATGTTGAACCATAGAAGCTTTTGCTATATGGTTCTGGCACTGTATGAGCAAAGGGGACAGCAATATGATGGAAATAGATACGCGGATCTGTATGATGAAAATAGAAAACAAAGAAAACAAACATGTTATCTACTTTTCTATTTCCATGCAGGAAAATAATTATCTATGCTACATGCTAAAATTAGCCTTCCCTGTATAAATTACGATTTTCACTTGTCTACAGCTGTTAATTATATTTTCAACCTAATCTAAAAAATTATTTACTATGTGAAAAAACGTTTTAAGAAGGTAAAAATACCTTTTGCTGACTTTGTGGGTTTTGCATTGTGGATCGTGTGCCGAATTAGCCTTCCCTGTATAAATTACGATTTTCACTTGTCTACAGCTGTTAATTATATTTTCAACCTAATCTAAAAAATTATTTACTATGTGAAAAAACGTTTTAAGAAGGTAAAAATACCTTTTGCTGACTTTGGGGGTTTTGCATTGTGGATCGTGTGCCGAACATCAGTGGAAGAACTTCTCATACTTCTTTCAATCGACCTCTCAACTCCGCTTCTTTATGGTACTAGTGATTATGAAAATAGCGCCCCCTTCATTTCCGGAGTGCAATAGTCCCATTTCCATATAAGGTATGAGACTAGTGGTCCGTCCCGCCCCTTTCTGCAGGCTGCACCGAGGTCCTTCTCGTTTAGCTGGCAAAATTGCCCCGTACCGCCGTGACCGCTCAATTTATCGGCTGTCCGATACCTCGCCTCCGAAGAGACAAGATTCAACATCTCGCCCCTCGTCTGTCTTCCTTTATCTCATTTCGTTTCACGGTTATTTTTAATCATTTCCCCCCACTAGCCGAGAGAAGGGTCTAACCGGTCCGTCACTAAAATGTGTCCCCCGCGCAACGCTGCGCCCCTGAAATTTCCTTTCCTATTTTTTTTACGCTCCAGCTGCTATTCTCAGCTCTGTCATACGCACAAATCTACACCGATAGACTTACACACAAAAACCCATTTGTGTACACACATACTCCAAGCAGTCTCTCCTCCACTCACTCAAACACAATGATCTCATTATAACAGACACAATGTTGTACAAGACATGACGAAGACAACAATATCAGACAGCTTGCGCGTTTTTTTGTTTTGTTTTTTTTACGTAAAAAAAATGGGCTGAACTAACTGCACATAATTTATAGATTAATCACGGTAGAGGTGGCCAGACATAAAAATATGTTTTTTTTCCTTTATTAATGATCAATGCTGTGAAGGTCAGTAGGTGCAATAAAGTAGCTTAACCCGACTGTTACTAATGTTAAAATTGAGTTTTCATTTTAATTATTTATAGAAAAATAGTCACAATTTCAACCTGATCACGTGTTTAATACTATCCTCAATGTTTTTTTAAACATAAAAGTAGGAAATAGGCTGTCAGTCTTGGGTGAGCAAAGCCTGCCTTCTGAGCCTCCTCTGCCGCACCAATCTTCTCCTTGCTCGGATTTGCCTCCTCTTCAGCCTGCTGGTAAAGCTGACCAACGACCAAAGCAACAGCAATATTGCTCGTATTGCTCATATTCTAGCCAGTTTACTACTGCACTAGTGAAGTGTTGATCCGTTGCTGCTTAGGTATGACTAGCTGAGCAGCTAACGTTGTACCTGTTGATCGCGTGTAAGTAAATCCCAAAGTTCTTCTTCTTGTCCATTTATTCCATCTTACACGGCAACATTGGTTTACAAAGACTTCGCCACAGCGGTCAAAAACTTGTATGCCCTTCCTTGTTCAACACCTGTCAGCAACCTGTCACCTGTCGGTTCTTATACTGGAGCCGACAGCCCCATCTAGTGACCAAAAAATACACATATTTGGCTCCAACACACCGGCCCCTAATTGGCATAATAAACAAATATGCCAATTCCCAAAATAATAATACAGGAGACAATATGTGACACAAATGTGACATTAACACATTAATTTAGACACCATACACCATGCAAAGTTTGGAAATTGGTCTCTCAATAATATTGGACTTAGTTTTCAGTTTCACTGACCTCACGAAACCATGACTATCTGGAAACACTTCCAAAACCTTCCCAAGAGGCCAGGATCCTCGAGGTGCAGAGGGATCCATTAAGACCACAAATCTCCCGCAGCGAGATTTTTCCTCCTCTCGTTCCATTTCTGCCTTTCTTGAAGCAAAGGTAAATATTCTCGAACCCATCTCTTCCAAAATAGGTCAGCCAGGTATTGTACCTGTTTCCATCTTCTTCTTCCATACTGATGCTCCAGCTTAAATGTTCCAGGGGGAAATTATGGCTTTCCTCGGAGCAAGAGCAGATGATTGGGGGTAAGTGGCTCCAAATCATTTGGATCATCTGAGAGGGTTGTAATAGGGCGATCATTCTAGATGGCTTCTGCTTTGCACAATACTGTACTTAGCCCTTCATCATCAAGAATTTGCTGACGCAGCACTGAGTTCAGTTCTCTTCTCACCAGACGAATCATTCGCTCCCAAACACCACCAAAATGGGAAGCAGCAGGTGGATTAAAAATCCAATTAATTTCCACCTGTGCCAAAAATAACTTTATTGTGTCCTGATCTAGATTAACAAGAGCTTCTTTCACTTCTCTCTCAGAACCAACAAAGTTTGTTCCGTTATCAGACCATAACTGTTTAACTTGTCCTCTTCTGCTGATAATTCTCCTCAATGCATTGATGCAAGAATCTGTATCAAGTGTAGCTGCAATCTCCAGATGGATGGCTCGACTTGCCAGGCAGGTAAACAAAACACCATATCTCTTGCAGTATGTCCTTCCTCTTTTAACTTCAAATGGCCCGAAATAATCAACCCCAGTATTAAAAAGGGGGGGATGGTCTAGGAAAATCCTTGCAACGGGCAAGTCAGCCATTTTTTGCATTAAGGGTCGACTGTTATACCGCCTGCAGATGCTGCACTCACCAATAACCTTTCTCACAGCAGAATTTCCCTTTGTAATCCAGAACTTTTTTCTTACAGCCGACAGTGTGTGTGCTCGTCCTGCATGTCCAAGAACTTGATGAAAATGCCTAAGGATTAACTTGGAGATGTGTTGTTCTTTGGCCAGAATTATGGGATGTTTTACTTCCTCTGGCATTGCACTTCTATGAAGCCGGCCTCCAACTCTTAAAATGTTATCTTCCAAAACAGGATCCAACACATAGATAGAGCTCGTACGGCTCAGTTTAGAGTTGTGTGACAGAGCTTCAATCTCATGCTGGAATTTTTGCTGCTGACAGTACAAAATGATGAAGATCTCTGCACTTTGGAGCTCTCCCTCACTTCCAGTAATTTAGCTGATAAACGCGGCGACCAACCAGGGATCTCCTCGTGATTCGCTATTACGTTTTATTTAAAACACAAAGAGTAACGCGCTAGCTCAGGCTAATTTAGCGTGACCCTTGAAGAAGAAGGGTCGGAATGTGAAACGATGTCCCGCATTTGACTGGGTCCGATTTGGAAAAAGTAAAAAAATAAAATGATTAAACCCTGCGTTGTTCTGAAACAAAGAAGCCAGAGCAGCAGTCATCACTGAGAGCTTCATCGGCTGTCAGTCAGTATGCAGCAGCTCCACGTGAGCAGCTGCGCTCCAGGACACTAAATAAAATGACAAGGATTTTGATGCTTACAGATTATTAAGGAAACTACATCAAAAAGATAAAACAAATAAACTGCAGCTACAACATGGACTGGAGATCGGGTTATAGGTTTAATTTTTTTTTCTTTCTAATTAAAAATGTTCATCTTTAAGTTACCTTTTTTTCTGATAAACTTTGAGCAATTTTATTCAACTTTTTAAAAATGTAACATCCCATCCATCCATGGATTTTCTATACCTGCTTTTCCGTATAGGTGTTACGTCAAGCCGTATCAGATGTTGAAACTCGACCCGACACAGGGTATGGGGGGTGACTATCTCCAGGCGTGGACACAGGGTTCATCCTGGACAGCTCTCCAGTCACTGGGCTAAATTATAACCGTTTTATTAAACTTCAAAAAAGTTAACTTAAATCATGCCTTTTTATAAACTGTGATAATTAATTGGTGAACAATAACGGGCAAAGCAGAGACTGATTATTGTATTGTGCGATCTGTGTCAAATTAAAATGTATGATGTCATCATAGTGTTGGTTGTGTGTCCTGCATTGTCCAAGGCTGTGGTTGGACAACCATTGTCCTGCATTGGTTGTCCTCCTCAGATTGGTTTATACTGAATGTGACAGGGAGCCAGAGGAGTTAATGTACAGGTGTGAAGTACACGGACCGCGGAACGGGTAGGGCCAGTAGGGCCGCGGCCCTACCTACTTTTGATGATCAAACATGTAAAATAATATATGTTGTGGCCCAGCTTTGACATTTCCAAACAAATCCACAAGGGCCACAGATGCACCTTGGACGAGTAATTTACGCAGGCAAAAATAAATCCATTTTCCAGGTAAAGTCGTTTAGTTTGTGGTTTATTTCTCTTTTGCAAGCAAGCAAACAGAAATTGACAAACATTTTCCTCTGTGCTTCTCTTGCGCTGGTAAAAAACCATACGCCCACCCAGATGCATGCTGGTCCTACCACTGACAGCCTATTTATAAACTTAATCCAACCAAATTGCTCATAACTAATCAGAAGCAAAGAAAACTAAATAACCAACACATAATCTCAAAACAAATATCAAACAATAAAGTAAAATAAATAACCTTAACTAGATTATACACAAAAAATACAAATTTAATTAATAACAAAAAATAATTGGCTCCTACACTCCGGCCCCTAATTGTGCTTACACTTAAATCACAATCACTGTTATTCTTATAAGGAGCCATACTTTCAAAGAAACAAACTACTAAACGACTACAAAACACAAACAAAACTACTAGTGTGATCCCTTTATTTCCCTCTTATTCTCCAACAGTGTTTACCAAGAAAATCTGTAAAAAGCAAAAAGAAAGAATTTAGAAAAGAAAGGAGTCCTAGATGCTAGAGCGTTGTCTCCAGCAGCAAACAGAGCTTCGTTACTGGCCTCTCCAAGATGCTGGTCTTCGTCTGAAGCCGAACAGATCGCACAAGGCCTTTTGCATCTTTGTTTACACTCAAAACCTTTCCCATCATCCATGATCCTCTTGGGGCTGTAGCATCTGCCACCAGAACAATGTCCCCAGGAACAAGACATCTTTTAGGTCCAGTCCACTTCTGTCTCTCCTGCATCACTGGTAGGTACTCAGAAAGCCATCTTTTCCAAAAGAGCTCCGCCATGTATTGTATCTGTTTCCATCGCTTTCTGGCATACAGATCATTGTGCTCAAACAAGCCTGGTGGCAAGATGGGTTTATTCTTAAGCGTCAGAATATGATTGGGTGTGAGCGCTTCAAGATCATTTGATTCATCTGAGACCTTGGTGATGGGTCTGTCATTTAAAATGGCTTCAGCCTCACAAAAGATAGTTTGAAGTCCTTCGTCATCCAGAATCTGCTGTTTAAGAATAGAGGTAAGCACACCTTTTACTGAACGGATCAGGCGCTCCCAAACACCACCATGATGAGAAGCTGCAGGTGTGTTGAACTTCCAGTTTATGCCATCCTGAATCAAACCTCTTTGGATCTTGGAATGATTCAAAGCAGCCAAGCTCTCTCTCAGCTCTCGATTCGCGCCAACAAAATTTGTGCCATTGTCAGACCTGATGGATAAAACTGGTCCTCTTCTGCAAACAAATCTTCTAACTGCATTTATACAGGAATCTGAATTCAGGGAATAGGCGACTTCCAAATGAACAGCACGACAACAAGTCATGCAAGTGAAAAGCACTCCATATCTTTTCAGGCAACTTCGTCCTCTTTTTACATGTATGGGCCCAAAATAATCCATTCCCACATCAGTGAATGGAGCTGGATCCGGCAACACTCTTTCTTTTGGTAAATCGGCCATCATTTGCTCGACAAACTTTCCTCTGTGGCGTTTACAAACAACACACTGAGATATAACTTTCCTGGCAGCAGAATTTGCATTTATGATCCAGTACTTTTGTCTTAACCTGGACAGCATATGATTCCTTCCTGTGTGGCCCAGCTGCTGATGGATATGGCGCAGAATCAGTGCAGAAATATGCATGTCTTTGGTTAAGATAGCTGGATGTTTGGCCTCTGTTGGCATTGCTGCTTTGTTTAGCCGACCACCCACTCTCATAATTCCAGCATCCATTACTGGGTCAAGCTTGTAGAGTGGACTTTCCTTAGAAACTGTTTTAGAGCCATCACCCATTAAAGTAATTTCCTTTCTGAATCTTTGTTGTTGCTCGTACTGAATAATTGCCTTTTCTGCTTTGTCGCAGTCCTCTGGAGTCAAAATTTGTCCTTTGAGTGTAACTTTAAATTTCTGCATCTCCTTCTCCATGGCTTGCTTTTGATTGTCCAAACTGTGTTGACTTAGGTTTGCAGCGGCACAAAGTTCCTTCCTTCTCTGTCTCAATAACATGAGAGTTTCCTTGGCCTTGAGAAACCATGCAATAGATGTCTTCAGCTTAATCCAGGATGAGAAAAAATGTATCAGATAGTTTGTGGCATTTTCTGGATATTTTGTAACAACATTCACTGTCAGGTCTCTTTTGATCTCTGGGTCATCTGCAGAAATCAAATGAATATCGACATCAAATGTAGGCCACTCCTCCTTTGACCTACAGAGAAAATCTGGTCCATTAATCCATCTCTTGTCTTTCAGAAACTCTTCACCTCTCAATCCTCTGGACGCTTCATCTGCAGGATTCTCTTTAGATCCAACAAATCTCCATTGGTCTGTATCTGTTGCTTCTCTGATGACAGAAATTCTGTTTGCCACAAAAGTATGGAAGCGTCTGGTTTTGTTGCTGATGTACTTAAGTACTGTTGTACTGTCTGTCCAAAAAACAGATTTCTGCAGTGTAAACTGCAACTCCCTTTTCAGCGTTTTGTTCAATCTAACAGCAAGAACTGCGGCTGCAAGTTCCAGCCGAGGAATTGTTGTCTGTTTGAGTGGGGCCACTCTGGCTTTTCCCAAAAGAAAAGCTACATGCACTGCGTTGTCCTTCTCTAGCCTCAAGTAAGACACTGTCCCGTAACCATCTTGACTAGCATCAGAGAAATGATGGAGCTGTGCCTTATCAGGTCTCCCAAAGTCCCTTGGTTTAATACAGCGACCCACTTTGAATTCTGACACCTTCTGGAGGTCTTTCAGCCAGTCAGACCATTGCTTGGAGAGCAGATGGGGAATAGCTTCATCCCACCCGAGATTTCTTCTGCAGAGCTCTTGCAGCAACATCTTGGCTCGCAAAGTAAAAGGAGCCAAAATTCCCAGGGGGTCATATAAGGAGCCAACCACTGACAAAATGCCTCTCCTGGTTTGTGAATGGTCCTTTACTGACGTCTTGAACTTAAACTCATCAGTTTCGATGCACCACTGAAGTCCCAGCGCCCTTTCCACTGGAAGATGGTCTGTATCCAAATCCAGTTCTTTGATTTCCTTTGTCCTGATTTCCTCTGGAATGGATGTGAGTACTGTGCGGCTGTTGCTGATGAATTTTGAAAGTTTAAATCCTCCTTTGCTGCAAAGCGCACTTAGTTCCTTTATCATCTTTACTGCATCCTCGTCTGAAGCCACAGATTTTAAGCAGTCATCCACATAAAAGTTATTTTTCACTGTGCTGACCACCTCCAGAGAAAACTCCTGTGCATGGTCATCTGCTGTTCTCCGCAAAGCATAATTTGCACAGCTTGGTGATGATACAGCTCCAAACAAATGCACTTTCATTCTGTATTCCAGTACAGGCTGGGAGGGATCACCATGATGCCACCACAAGAAACGCAGATAATTGATGTGCTTATGAGAAACATGAACTTGATGAAACATTGCATCAATGTCAGCCATTATAGCAACAGGCTCTTGTCTAAAACGAATGAGGACCCCAATAAGTGAATTGGTGAGATCAGGTCCCTGTAGAAGTTGGCAGTTCAATGATGTTCCTTTATATGTTGCTCCACAATCGAATACAACTCTCATCTTGCCTTTTCTGGGATGTAAAACACCATGGTGAGGGATGTACCACACTTTTCCATCACCTTGTTTTAACTCATCTATCGGCACAACTTCAGCATATCCTTGATGTATCGTGTTATTCAAAAATGCAGAATACTCCTCTTGGTAGTGACTGTCTTTTTCAAACCTTTTCTTCAGACTCTGGAGGCGCTGTTCTGCAATGGAGCGATTATTTGGCAAATTGGGGTTTTCCTGTCTGAAAGGTAAATCAATATGATAATGGTTTTTAATCAGTTCAGATGAATTGTTGACAATCTCCATGAACTTAGCATCTTCATTAGACATTTCAAGCTGCTCCTCTTTGGTTTTTTCAGGAAAATCATGATTATACTGTTTGACCAGCATTTCCTTTAAATGTTCAACAGAAATTCTGTTGGCTATTACTGCATGATAGCGGGTTTTACTCTTGCTGTGACTGCCTACACGAAGGGGACCGTTTATGACCCAGCCCACCCGGGTCCTGACAGCATAAGGTCCATCCTCCACACTGTTAATCAGCTCCCACGGTTCTAGCACCTTTACAGCATCTGTTCCAATGAGTAAATCAACTTCAGCATCAATATCATGAAGCTTGACTCCTTTTAAATGAGGCCACTGACTGACGTCTTGCTGCCGGGGAACATTTATTGCAGACACAGGCATGTCCTTTTGCGTCAAAACATCAGGTAAGTCAATAAAATCATTGCCTTCCAGACTAGACACCTCCAAGTCAGATATGATCTGAGTACTGACAATTTTCTTTTGACCCATGGTTCTCAGGAAAATGCTTGTTCTTTTACCACTTAGATTTAACCTCCTTGCCAGACTTTCCGTGCAGAATGTACCTGAACTTCCGGGATCTAAAAAGGCATATGTCTGGACAATCTTGTTGCTCTTCTTGCTCTTAACTTGAACTGCAACAATGGAAAAAACAGAGTCATCTCCATGACCGGCCCCAATATGACCACAAGTTTGGGTTGTTGCTGTTGCCTTACTGACATGAGGGTTCTTTTGGATTTGCTCTACAGATGCAACTTTATCCTGTCGATCTATATGTAGGACCCCGGGATGTTTTTGATGACACATGTTGCACTCCAGACGACTCTTACAAGTTTTACTGGTATGACCCATCTTCAGACAACCGAAGCAAATTCCCTTTTCCTTGATGAAATTTATTTTTTCTCTATGTAACTTTGCTTTAAACTGCAAACAGTTATCCAGTAAGTGGTTACTTCGTGCACAAAACAAACAACCATAAATAAAAGAGGAATTGGTCTTATTTTCTGCAGGATGAGAATGAACTTCTTTTACTGCAGTAATATTTGTAGCAAAAGTACTTTCTCTTTTTCTTGACTTTGTGGAAGAAGAAACCTTCAGGTTGGTCCCAGAGTGCATGTCTTGAATGTTGCCAAAAAGTGGATCAGAAGCGATTCTGACCTGTTTTTCAATAAAGTTGACCAGATCTGTGAACACTGCTCTTTGGCCCCTTTGTTCTTGCAGCTCACATGCAACAGTTCTCCATTTCTCTCTTAATTTATAAGGAAGCTTCAGAATAATGGTCCTCATATTAGTTGGCAGGTCCAACTCCTTCATGTGCACTATTTGCTCAGTTAAATTGGAACATCCTCTAAGAAATAAAGAAAATGACTGTAGTGCCTTTACATCTTCACTCTTTATAGGAGACCATGTAACAATTTGTTCCATATATGCAGAAGCGATTTTATGTTCATTTCCAAAATGTTTTGCCAACAGATCTTTCGCTCTACTATAACCCTGGTTTGGGGGTAAGTGTTGACAACTGTGCACCAAATCTCTTGGCTGCCCCCTTGTGTATTGCTCAAGAAAGTGCAAACAATCAGTTTTATTCTCAGTTTTAGCTTCTATTCCATTTTCAAAAGCTCTTATGAAAGATCTGTATTGAAGTGGGTCTCCGTCAAACACAGGGATATTTCTTGCTGGAAGAACAGAAGATAAGTTTTGCTGAACCAAAAGTGCAGTTATGTCATTTTGCCTCTGCATGATGTTGATGATATCATTCTGACAGCTCTCAGTTAATACAGGGGATTGAGATTCTGACTGATTTTGAGCAACTGACTGTGTCACTTGAGCTGACGCATCCATTTTTGTCAGTATATTATTCATTGACATTTTATATTGTATTTGTTTGGGCCTAACCACCTGTGGTTGAGGATTTGACGCATGAGCTTCTTCCTCTTCAGCCTTTTTTTCTTTAGAGACGAACGTTTGGGCATCAGGATTCAGTAGGAGCGGCTTTCGTTCGTAACTCTTATCTAAATATGAATTCATTCCATCAGATCGTTTTGAGCCACACTGTGATGAATTCATTTCCAAGACGTGGAGCTTGGCACTTGTTGCTGCCAATTCCGCTTCCAAAGCTAGCTGCTCCTTTTGTTTTCTCAGCTCCTCCTCTTGAGCTTCGATTAAATGTTTTTTCTTTAATGCAGCTACACGTTCCTCTAGCGCCGCTTTTTCTGCCTCCGCTTTAATGCGCGCAGAAAACGTAGATGATGTCTGTGATTGATTGGAGCGCACCACTGAATTAGACTGCACATTTATAATATTAGAAGCACTATCCTCAGGATTTATTTCCTCGCAATTGGCAACACTTTGATCATCTGAGATATTTGATTCGGTGTACTTATAACCCATGTCCATCAACCATGCCCGTGTCTTTTCAATAAACTCACTGAACTTTGTCACGTTATGCTGAAAATAGTTAGTTTGTCTTGTCACATCTTCTTCTGGCAAATTCAAGCTTAAGAAAGATTCGTGCATCTCTGTTGCATCTTTGTAGCACTTGTTAAACTTTGCAAACTCAGCGGCCACAGCATTGACGTTTTCGTTAGATGTCATTAACCCGAAGATGTTTTTCATGAACCTTGAAGCTTGTTTGAATTTCAAACTTCTTTTCTCTTGACATGTTTTAATGTGAAGAGCCAAACCTTTTTCGGTAAACTTAGGAGATCTTTTTGTTTCAGTTGTTTTAACATCATTTTGTTTGGCATTAGTGTCGGACATTTTGTATTGTTCTTGACTTCTTTAAAATTCCACAACACTGAACGTTATTTTGCCACACACTTTATGAAGCAAAGAACATCAAATCTTGAGCTCCTCTCAGACAAAAGGCTGACAGCTTGGTATTGCGCAATCACACAGCGGAAGCGCGGAAGCGCGGCTCCAATAAACTTCAAACTTTATAGTGCGTAATGATATACTCTCCTTGAAACTCCAATAGTTCCACCCGTTTTCCTTTACGGTATTGTAGTATAATCACATACCAGTTAGAAGAGTCCTTTCATGGCTTACTTGAGCTTCCAGCGTCAGATCTTGTGTGTGAGCCTTGCCTTTAAGTGCGGCGCATCCTGCGTGATCCTTAATCTTCCAAAGATCCTTGTATTCCTTTTAATCCACACGCAGATCTTCAACTTGATCCAGTACGTCCAAAAAAATCCATTGATGATTGCAATCAATCCTCTTGATCCAGGGCTGGTTTTTTACTTATGTTGTGGCCCAGCTTTGACATCTCCAAACAAATCCACAAGGGCCACAGATGCACCTTGGACGAGTAATTTACGCAGGCAAAAATAAATCCATTTTCCAGGTAAAGTCGTTTAGTTTGTGGTTTATTTCTCTTTTGCAAGCAAGCAAACAGAAATTGACAAACATTTTCCTCTGTGCTTCTCTTGCGCTGGTAAAAAACCATACGCCCACCCAGATGCATGCTGGTCCTACCACTGACAGCCTATTTATAAACTTAATCCAACCAAATTGCTCATAACTAATCAGAAGCAAAGAAAACTAAATAACCAACACATAATCTCAAAACAAATATCAAACAATAAAGTAAAATAAATAACCTTAACTAGATTATACACAAAAAATACAAATTTAATTAATAACAAAAAATAATTGGCTCCTACACTATATATAAATAAAATTAAAATATTCAATAGCTATTTTTTTCAAATGCACAGTAGTCTATGGCAGCAGCATCATTCTCCAATGAGAAAGCGATAAATCATCCCATCTAAAAATGTATTGGCTGATTGTGTCATGTGATGTAAACAAAAGTTTTCCCACCTCTGCGCTGCTTATGACCGCTACTTCGTTAGCTTCGTTTGCTTCGTTAGCTTAGTTAACTGTGTCCACTGCAAGTGCTGAGAGGTGTTTCTCGTCCCTCCGTCGTATCAAGACCTATCTGAGATCAACAATGACCCAAAAAAGACTAAATAGCTTGATGTGCGCCCACACACACAGGGATCTTTTGACCACAGTGGATGCTTTGAGGATAGCCAGGGACTTCATCCAGCATAATGACAGACGGAGACACTTTTTCGGGAATATTTAGAGCAGGGGTGAGTTTGACTTTTCTTTTTAAAGTATTTTTATTCTGTAAATATTGTGTTAGCTGTAATATAATGATTGTAAGCAGTGTGCGATTTGCAAAAAAACTAGAGGGGGGGATAATTTCAAAAGTTGTATTAATGAATCAAAGTTTTATTAATAATGATTAGCTAGCAGGTGCTCTTTCAGGTAGCTAGCTAGATCCAGTAGGTTAGACTTTTGTTTTTAAACTTGCGCCATCTACTGTCGGGACTCAGGAGTAGGTATTAATTTACTTTAACCGCTTTGAGCAGAAAATGTAATAATACTCTTTAAATACAAACAACAAAATTAATTTACAAATGTGAAGGACACAAGACATGTATTAATATCAATTTTGAAAAATCCATCATATTCAGGGGTTAAAGCAAAAACAATCAATTTGACTGAAAACATTTTTCTAGTCAGCCCATATATTCCGGGGCCGTGGACGTCATGCCACCTTAGTAACCTCATTTGCTTATTGTAACAAGTCCACTTTAACCAAATCTGACAGTTCCATTGACAATTCCTGTATCTCTCCCACCTTCCAGCTTCAGAGCCTTTGCACCATCAAGGACAGCCCTCTGCATAATCTCCTTCACTTTCCACATCCATAACATCATCTGGTTAACTTTCATATTTGCAGCATCAAGCAAGTTCTTCCTTCGCACTTTTGCCAAACTGGTCCACAGTCCACTCACCTTTCCACTTTACAATTTCAAAACCCTCCATAAACTGCAGCTAATTGAAAAGACAGCAGCTTGCATCATTACATCATCTTCTTCACACCTGTACATTAACTCTTCTGTAACATTCAATATAAATCAATCCTATATACTCTGTGTCCCCACCTCTCGCTCATTGACTGCAGGAGATGGTCAACAGCCCCTCCACGACCTTCTTTGTTACAGAAAAGCGCAGGTGGAATAATTTTTTTACTTTTTCCGAATCAGACCCAGTTAAACCAAGACATCGTTTCACATTCCGACCCTCCTTCTTCTTCTTAAAAAAAAGCGTGTCATGCTAAATTAGCCGAGCTACAGCGTTACTCTTTCAGTTTTAAATAAAACATAACAGTGACAGACACACTTACCGAGGGAAGTTGTTGTCAGCTGTTTTATGCACTGAACTTTCTAACCTGCTGGTTTACATAAATCCAAAGAAAACCTTTGACTACCGCTACTTTCATTCATGCATCTGTGGTCAGTTTGAGATTTTCTTTTAAAAGATAAAATGATTGAACACCGATAAACCTCAGACGGGTAGATTTCCGCTTTGCAAAGACCCGCCCTACTCTCCTTCTGATTGGCTAATGTCCTAGCTCTGCCAGATTTAATTGGTTAAGCGCAGCTTCTGTTTAAAATCTTGAAAAAAAAGTCTACACGGAGCATTTTGCGCTCATTTTCCAAATGACGAAAGTCCCTCACAGCGACGGAGAACATTATACCCCTGATAATATTACTTATTCAGATCAGAAGGGGGAGGAATGTATCCCCTCCAGGGATAAAACACGAATGACCAGAGGGGGGGACGTCACAACCAGAGGGGGGGAAAATCCCCCCCATCCCCCCCAGCAAATCGCACCCTGATTGTAAGTGGAAATAAAAATTCGGTGACGATTTTAATTATAACATGGCAGACACATTTATCATGCTCAGGGACCACAGCCTATGAGAAAGCAATAAATTCCGGTGTCTAAAAATGGATTGGCTTGTCTTGTGTCATGTGACGCAAATCAGTTGCGTGATCAAGGGGATGCTGGTGTTTTATGTGTATGCGGGTGCGTGCGTATGTGATGGGTAGTGCTATTGTGAGTATTGCCTGATGGGCCCGACCAATTTGAAATGCGTTCCGCGGTCCATGGTGAAGTAGATGATGTAATGATGCAAGCTGCTGTTTCTTTTGTACTAGCTGCAGTTTATAGAGGGTTTTCTGGAGGACAGGGAGGAAAGGGAGCTGAAATTGTAAAGTGGACTGTGGACCAGTTTGGCAAAAGTGCGAAGGAAGAACTTGATGCTGCATAGATGAAAGTTAACCAGGTGATGATGTGGATGTGGAAAGTGATGGAGAGGCTGTCCAGGATGACTCAAAGGCTCTAAAGCTGAAAGGTGGCAGAGATACAGGAATTTTCAGTGGATATTTTAAAAGTACCAGATTTGGTTAAAGTTGACTTTGCACAATAAGCAAGTGAGCCAACTAATGTGGCATTATGTCCACGGTCCCGGGAATATATGGGCTGGCTAGAAAAACATTTCAGTCAAAATGGTTATTTTTGCTTTAACCCATGCATTATGACCAATGAATGAGTGAACTGAAAGAGCAGGAACATTGTTGAAAAACTGACAACATTAAACTCCTCTCTATCTATGTCAGATTGTGCAATGTGAAACCAACAAGCAGTTTTCACACTTCTCAACTGATGTATAAAGAAAAACAGTTGCGTTTATAGCACACAATCCTTATTTTTATGATTATGTCTCTACAGTGCTGCAGTGCAATTCAGTATTCAGTTTTTGAACTGCTGCAGTTTTTTGGTGAAAATTGGGGGAAGGGGAGGATGAATAATGTAATAGAGAGAGGGCCAAAAGCAAGATGAGCCATGAAAGCTAGAGCAAGTGGAGGAAGCCAGGTGCTGTGGAAGTGTGTGATGCGTGTCCAGGTTAAATGTATTCCGTGTGCCTGTTTGTTTGGCTGGGAGTTTAGCTCACCCGGTTGAGCCGCTCTGCCGGCAAGCGTGAGTTCCTGGGTTCGATGCCGACAGCTTCCAGATTTTTATTTATTTTTTAACCGCCGTTTTGCTTGGTTAACTTGTATTTTCCATGCTTCTCAACATCAACTCATTTACACTGCTCAAACCTCTTGAAAAGTATTTTGTTTGTACACGTTGCCCGTGGCAACGCTCCACAAAAACTCCTCATTGTTTTTGCCCACAGGCCAAACGCCATTCCACCGTGCTCCGTAAAGACGCACGTCAGGGTAGTTGACGCTGGACGCAGGCACACCAAGGCCGCTTGGACTTTTCCCCATATCTTAATCCTGACCATCTCCAAGCACAGCTCCCCATCGTGCTCTCACGCTACCAGAACCTGGGGGACAGACATCATAGTGTTTTCACTGAAAAACGCACAGGGCTGACACAACTCGCGCTGCTGCGGGGTGTGAGCGTCTTACGTGATGAAACAAACTGGCGAACTAGTAAAACCCCATTTTGGGACAATTTCTTCCGCCTCTCGTTGCTGCGACATATTCACGTGCTGTGTCTTGTGGTTTGAGAGGGCGGCGCTTTGTGACGGCGTGCCTGGGTCCGCGATTACGATTGGTTGAGAGGAAGTAATGACTGTAGCATCTACTAATACGATAGGCTGAAAGGAAGGAAGGAAAACTGTCTCTAAATCAAACTTTTATCGAGCCTTTTTTATTGCGCCACACGTCTATCGATCGATATATATTGTTATTGAATTATCGTCCAGCCCTACCTTGAGGTGAAACTGGGGCTCTCGTGGCACGCTGCTTGATTATGGAAACCATGACAATGTTGACTCTCAAATGCTGCACGCAATTGCCGCTATAATGCCAGTCCCCATTTAGCTGCAGTCGTGGTGATTTTATTTCCTGCTTTTTCTTTCTTTCAGAGGTGCTTGGTGCAAAACTCTAGGGAGAGGAGTCCTGCTGGGTAGTCGGTGGAGCACGGTTGACTCTGGCTGAAGCCGCGTTGTGTCCTGCACCAGGTACAGACGAGTGTGGTAAAGACAACTACGATGTCTGGTGATCAGCCCCTGACACTGATTTGTGGTTCCTTTTTATTTATTTATTTCCAGAACATCCCTCCAACAGCGACCCCAACAGGATCCCAACACACCTGGCAGCCTTCCAGCCTCTGAATAGAAAGACCTGAGCAGCAGACGTAAGACTTATTTTGTGTATCATCTTCTTAAACATCACCCCCCCAACCCCATTAAAACACTAACTAACAAAAACTGTGTGTTTTTGCAGCATTTCCCAAAAATGTGCAGCAGCAACAGAAGAAGAAGAAGCTAGATCTCAGAGTGTGCAATGACCCATCTCTTGTCTCTGCTCATGGATGCTGAGGAAAGCCCAAGAGTTTCCATTCTGTCTGCTTTTCCACAACTCTGTGCCGTTGATTAATTAATTTATTTGTAGAAATGTTGCTGGGTGAAGGTGCCTTCTTTCCACTGGGTGATCTTCACGCTTCCATTCTTCTTGCCCTACCTGCTCTCTGGCAGTAACAGTGTTTTATGAAATGTTTATTTCAGGATCGGGAGAGATCGGCAAACACAAATAAGGACTCAAACACTGTTTCTGTTAGAATATAAGGCACACATTTATTATTATTCCCCACAGAAAAGTAGCAAGCAATAAAACAACAAGCTTTCAAACAAACGTGACGCTCAACAGATTCTCAGAATCAGCCCTTACCATTGACACGAACTGGGAGCCCTCAGTCCTAGGTTAAGATCAGCGTTCACGATGCCGGTATCCACACACACGAACTCACGGCAGACTCACTGGGCTAAGGGCAGTCTCCTCTTTATATACTTGTAAACAAAGAGTCAGATGTGGAGCGAGAGTGGCCATTTCTCCCATAGACATCATATACATAGACGCCCCATTGTATGCTGCCGGCCGCTAGGCCGACGTGCCTACAGGGCGGCCATCTTGGGTCAGACCACAGATCAGACAGCTGCTGTCAAAATGAATAGGAGGCAGCTCAGATCTCATTTTAATCATATGTTCACAATGCTCGTGACCTTTCAGACAGATTACACATATTTATTCAGAACCAAAACTATTTAAACTGAAGTCAAACTGGATGAAAAATGTACACGCACACACATATTTTGCAGTTACATATTAATCTAATATACACACAAATTATACACACATAGATCTCTCTCTCTTTCTTCCAATATATATATATATATATATATATATATATATATATATATATATATATATATATATATATATATATATATATAGATATATATATATATATATATATATATATATATATATATATATAGATATATATATATATATATACTGTATATATATATATATATATATATATATATATATATATATATATATATACTGTATATATAGGCTATATAAACAGACACGGATCTACAGACAACAGCACTGATCTACATAGGAGCAAAACTATATACAGACAAGTGAGAGCAGAGGTGCCCATAACAGCATTTAAAAATTATATAATACAAACCGCAATCTGGGAACAAAAAAATCAACAAAAAACCTAATAATGCATCTTAGAATCAAATACATTACAAAATCATAGTAAAAACTGTACAATATTTTACCCCACCCCCACAAATCATATCTGTCCAGTAATTTAGGACCATTTTGTTTGTTTTTGGTGTTTAATGTACTCTTCTTTGCTTCCATCCCTGCTACCCATTAGCACATATTGTGTTTATGCCGGAAAACTGTAACTGTAAAGCATGAGGATGATCTATCATATAATCTTACTTATGGAAGGTAATTCCCCAGGATGTGGTTCGTAGCGTCCTTTTATTTGCGCACCCATAAGGGGAGTAAAAGTCTGGCTTCCTGGGACGTAGCTCTGAAAGTTTGCTTACTTTCAATACAAAATCGAAATTATTTGTTAAGTTAGACAATAATTTAATTCAATCAATTGGTCCCATGTAGCCCCTAAAGGGGTGACGTTTTCAGTCAGTTAATTTATCTGGAAATCGGGTGAGAATTCACCGGATTCAGAGTGTCTGAAAACATAAAGTACATTTTCCTGTATTCTGTCTGACTGCAGCTTGGTCTGACCTAAGATGGCCGCTCTGTCGGCACGCCTCTCAACCACGGACGCGGCGTCTACGTATTCATGTCTGTGATTCCTCCCTCCACAGCTGCCCTGCCTCCCAAAGCATGTTTCCCAAACAGGGCCCGTTCCCAGCATTTCAGCAGTGTGCGAAGCAAAATAATATGAGTGCACTCAGAATACAGCAAATATAAACAAAATAAGGAATACAGAATCAGTCTTTCCCACAACACATTGTCATAAGTTCCCACCACAAGTTAAAACAAATTATAACACAATAACACATGTGGTTCTTAGTTTCATGTGAACTCAGGTGCGAACACCACAACAGCAATAATCAATGTGTGAACTGGCCAGTCCTCTCTCTTATTTAACTGACCAGTCTTCTCATTTATACAGGTAAAAGCCAGTAAATTAGAATATTTTGAAAAACTTGATTTATTTCAGTAATTGCATTCAAAAGGTGTAACTTGTACATTATATTTATTCATTGCACACAGACTGATGCATTCAAATGTTTATTTCATTTAATTTTGATGATTTGAAGTGGCAACAAATGAAAATCCAAAATTCCGTGTCACAAAATTAGAATATTGTGTAAGGGTTAAATTTTGAAGACACCTGGTGCCACAAACTAATCAGCTGATTAACTCAAAAGGGCTGCAAAGGGCTTTAAATGGTCTCTCAGTCCAGTTCTGAAGCCTACACAAACATGGGGAAGACTTCAGATTTGACAGCTGTCCAAAAGGCGACCATCGACACATTGCACAAGGAGGGAAAGACACAAAAGGTTATTGCTGAAGAGGCTGGCTGTTCTCAGAGCTCTGTGTCCAAACACATTAATAGAGAGGCAAAGGGAAGGAAAAACTGTGGTCAGAAAAAGTGTACAAGCGATAGGGATCACCCCGCCCTAGTCAAGATGGTGAAAAAAAACCATTCAAAAATGTGGGGGAGATTCACAAGGAGTGGACAGCTGCTGGAGTCAGTGCTTCAAGATCCACCACCAAGAGACGCTTGAAAGACATGGGTTTCAACTGCCGCATACCTCGTGTCAAGCCACTGTTGACCAAGAAACAGCGCGAAAAGCGTCTCACCTGGGCTAAGGAAAAAAAGAGCTGGACTGCTGCTGAGTGGTCCAAAGTCATGTTTTCTGACGAAAGCAAATGTTGCATTTCCTTTGGAAATCGAGGTCCCAGAGTCTGGAGGAAGACAGGAGAGGCACATGATCCACGTTGCCTGAAGTCTAGTGTAAAGTTTCCACCATCAGTGATAGTTTGGGGTGCCATGTCATCTGCTGGTGTCGGTCCACTCTGTTTCCTGAGATCCAGGGTCAACGCAGCCGTCTACCAGCAAGTTTTAGAGCACTTCATGCTTCCTGCTGCTGACCTGCTCTATGGAGATTGAGATTTCAGGTTCCAACAGGACTTGGCGCCTGCACACAGCGCAAAATCTACCCGTGCCTGGTTTACGGACCATGGTATTTCTGTTCTAAATTGGCCAGCCAACTCCCCTGACCTTAGCCCCATAGAAAATCTGTGGGGTATTGTGAAAAGGAAGATGCAGAATGCCAGACCCAACAACGCAGACGAGTTGAAGGCCACTATCAGAGCAACCTGGGCTCTCATAACACCTGAGCAGTGCCAGAAACTCATCGACTCTATGCCACGCCGCATTAATGCAGTAATTGATGCAAAAGGAGCTCCAACCAAGTATTGAGTATTGTACATGCTCATATTTCTCATTTTCATACTTTTCAGTTGGCCAACATTTCTAAAAAATCCCTTTTTTGTATTAGCCTTAAGTAATATTCTAATTTTGTGACACGGAATTTTGGATTTTCATTTGTTGCCACTTCAAATCATCAAAATTAAATGAAATAAACATCTGAATGCATCAGTCTGTGTGCAATGAATAAATATAATGTACAAGTTACACCTTTTGAATGCAATTACTGAAATAAATCAAGTTTTTCGAATTATTCTAATTTACTGGCTTTTACCTGTATATCAAAAGTTAAAACAAGTTATAAAACTGAGCAGGTTTTCCCATAATATATTGTTAAAGAGCAAAAATAATTCTTTAATATATCACTCCACCCCTTGGTCTTTGACAATCCTAATTTTGGGAAAACCTAATTTTAGAAAAACTGTCCCCAAGATCTATTTTAAAGTTATTCTTTCCGTCCCAAAACCACTTTTGATTATGCAGGTGCAAACATTAGGTTATCACTATAACAACAATAATGAGCAAAAGCAAGGGAGGTACTACATAGTTTCGAGCAGTAAAAGACATTCCATTAAAAATGTCCCACCAATGATGTGCAGATGATTGCACCATTAACTTAGCCGCATGCAAAACCTGTCCTTGGGCCATAAATGTAGACACCTTTAAGCTGGAAATGTTGGACCTGTGTGATTCAGCTAAGCAATTTAGTTCCGTAAACTGATTCAATGCGCATTTGAACCGATCCAGGGAGATAGTGAAATTGGTTAATTGATAGGTCACGTTATTCCAATTCCAGATGTATACATCAAAACACCCAACGAAAGGCACCTGAGGTAATTGATAGTGATGTTACGTTATGTGCCGAGGCTTCGAGGCGTGTGTCGAGTAATGGAGGGGGCGTTTCCGCAATGCGCGTATCGAGGCTTGCTTCATTTGGGGGAGGAGCCGAAAACGATGACGTCCGAAGCCTCGCTCGCCGGCTGTACCACGTGACTGCTTCGGGAAGTGGCTCAGATTGTTGCGCGGGGTTTGACGGCTTTAAAAAGTCCACAAGCTCCATTCAAAATGTGGGTTGTTGTAGGAGAGTTGCGGTCAGTTGAGAGAGTGGATAGAGTTTGGATAGTTTGGATAGCAGAGTTTGGATAGTGGTTATTTAGTTTGAGAAAGTTAGTTTGGTGTTTGGAGAGTTTAGGAAAGAGATACATAGGAGATTTAGGAGTGCGAGGACAGGATAGGAGTAGGATGGAGCAGGCGAGAAAGAGGAGGATGTCCCCTATGTGGGAACATTTTGATTTGATAAGCCCTAACAAGGTAAGGTGAACTGAACATTTGCAGATGCATTAGGTTTGCTTATGAGGAACTGTATTTTTCACTGTTTCTTATTTTGTGTAAAGGTGAGGTGTTTATTGTGCTCCAAGGAGTTGGGGTACAATAATAACACCTCATCCATGCTAAGGCACTACCGTGCCTTGCATGAGAATAGGGATGAAACTGGAGCTTCACCCAGCCAAGGTATTTCATTACTATATTAAAAACACACTTTCACAATTTTTGCATGCTGATGTTTGCTTGTTGTGCAAATAAAGATAGGTAACAGACACTGTATTTATTCCCTTTTAACCAGCCACCAGAAAAGCAGAGCTGGATGAAGCTCTAGTCTCCATGATAGTGAAGGATACCCAGCCTTTCACTATTGTGGATGACGTTGGATTCAAGACATTTGTGTCTAAGCTGGATCCCAATTATGTTCTCCCTACAAGGCAGGTATGTGTGGGTCCATACATGAAACGAATGACTACATTATTGTATGTGTCACAATTCAGCAATATATATATATAAATGTATGTATATATATATATATATATATATATATATATATATATATATATATATATATATATATATATATAATCTCTTCCTTTAGGCTCTGAAGGCCATGGTGGAGGCCAAATATGAGTCTGCTAAGGAGCACGCTAAGGCTAAAGTAGAGAAGGTGGCTGCTGTTAGCCTTACATCAGATATGTGGACATCCATCAACATGGATGCCTACCTGGCAGTGACATGCCACTTTGTGGAGGAGAATGAAAAGCTGAGCTCGGTGTTGTTGGGAGTGCAGGCATTCCCCCAGTCTCACACTGCTGAAAATATTGCTTGTGTGAAAGCCTCCCTGATGGAGGAATGGGGAATCTCAGGCAAGGTGACATGCATGGTCACCGATGGTGCTCCTAATATGGTGGCATGCGTGAGAGACCTGAAGCTTCGCCACCACATTTGTGTTGCTCACACCCTCAATCTTATTGTGAAGAGGGCGCTTGACCACCAACCTGCGCTCTCTGGCCTCCGGGCCAAAGCAAGGAAGCTGGTTGGCTACTTTAGAAGCAGCACCACTGCTAAGGTATCCTCTTTTATTTTATTCCAATATATAATGTTAATAGTTTGTCTGTACTCCTACTGCAGTGACTTAATGGCCTACTCTTCTGTATCTTTAAAGGAGAAGCTTACACAAGTGCAGCTTCAGCTGGGCATGCAAGCAACCAAGCTGATGCAGGAGGTCGAAACAAGATGGAACAGCACCTACTTGATGCTGCACCGTCTGGTGGAGTTGAGGGAGCCAGTAGGAGCGGCATTGGCTGGATTACACACTGACATTCCCTTTTTAACTGCCAGTGAGTTTGATATTGTTGTAGCGTGCCTTTCGTTACTCTCTCCTTTCTATGACGCCACCATGGAGCTCTCGGCAGAACAACACGTGTCGGCATCAAAAGTTATCCCCCTCCTGAAGATGATAGAGAATGCCCTTCTGGAGGAGGACACCAAGTCGGCACCTGCAGAAGCAGTGCAAATAGGAGAGCAGCTCATCAGACATCTCAGGGAGAAGCTGCACATGCTCCAGTCAATGAGCATCTTGTCGCTGGCTACACTCCTGGATCCACGATTTAAAGTTATAGCATTTTTCAGCAACACAAAAGCTGCTGAAGCAGTGAAGCGCTTGACTTCAGAGTGTGCCACCGTAATCCGACGGAACCTAGAAGAGAACACTCACGAGATTCCCCAGGCTTCCACCTCTCAAGAATTCACTGGAGGTAATCTTTTGTATTACATTTTGAGATTACTTATTCCTATTAAAACACTTACTAACCTGACCTGTGGTTTCCATTTAGGTAGCAGACTTTGGCAAAGATTGGACACTAGTGTCATGGAGGCAAAGAGGACTCCAAATGTCTCAGCAGATGCCACCGTAGAGGTCCAGCGCTACCTCTCAGAGGCGAACATAAGCAGGCTGGAGAACCCCCTGGAGTACTGGGCTAATCATCGGTCACTGTACCCCAATCTGTACAAACTTGCACTTATTTATTTATGCACCCCGGCATCATCTGTGCCATGTGAGCGTGTCTTTTCAAAGGCTGGAGAAGTAGTATCAAAAAAGAGAAATCGTTTGAAACCAAAAACTGTGGAGAAATTGTTGTTTCTTAATAAAAATGCATGAAATCATCCAAGTTACACAAGCATTAGCCTATTCACTACCCCCTCCCTAGTTCCATAAGCACTTTCACTGTCCTCTGCCTGATTAAGGCTATGCCATTTTTGTAGTGTCACAGAAAAACATTATTACACAACATGCCATATCACATGACACTCCTATTTTGGGAATAATTACACACAGAGAATACATTCAAACAATATTTTATTGTACACGTGTTTACAAAATTTATGTAGACAAATGATTTCGTCCTACATCTTCTGTGAAGTCATTCCCAAGAGCCATAATAGACAAAAATTAATGCATCACACGTGTTAAGATACAGCTGGCTGTGATTATACAACTTGCCAGTAGGTGGTGCTGTGTGCACATGAACCATCAAGAAATGAACCTTTTCTCAAACCAGTTGGCTGAGTGGTTCAATGCCTCATGAGGCTTCATCTCGCCATCACTAGTAATTGAGGATGACTCTTTATTGTTTCTCTAGCTGGTTCATGAGTCCAATCACATAACACCTCGTCTCCGGTTAAACATGCGTTAAGATGTCCTTGTTGTAGCATACATACCATCCCTTTATCAGCAGTCTCGCATAGATCCAGGTCATAGGTGTAGTTTGTCTGTGGGCCAAACCAATCACCATCCAGTTTCAAAAACCGATACCCCTGTACAGTCACTACGGGCAATATATAATAATGACAGACAGTAGTACTATCGGTAACATCATATTGTGTCCAATGTCCTTCACACATAGTAGCATTACTATAGGTCTTCTGTGGTTCTTGTCATGAATCAGAGCAGGGGACCCAGAATTCAACTAGACCAGCAGAGGTTCGGTAAAAGAATATTTATTAACAAAATCCAAAAACCAAAAAGGGCAGAGAAACAAACAGTCCAGTTGGGCAGGCAAGGTAGGAACAGACAAAAACAGGATGGCACAGATTTCTGGAGACAAGGTGGTTCAAAATCCAAAAAGCAAAACATAACAGAACTTGCAAGAGGAGAACTCACCTACACTCAACAAGACGACCTGGCACTGATGTCTGGTCTCAACAGTTTATATGGAGGTGGAAGCAGGTGAAACCGGTGAGAGGTGATTGCAGCAGGGGTGGAGTTAGGCAGGTGTGCAGAATAAGTAATTAGACCAGACATCAGTGCTGAGGCTCAAAACAAGAACAGATCAGACAAATCTAAAAAGCTGACAAGACAAGTGGACAGAAACAAACTACACACGATCTAATAAAGAACAAAACAACCCTGAAGTACAAACCTAAAACAGAAAATAAAGCTAAGACTAAAACTGATGACAAAACAGGATAAACTAACAGTAAACAAGAACCTAGACAAGACAAAACTCAAAGCAACCAGAGAACCTAAGGAAGGAGGGCAAAATACCTTAAACATAAACCAGAAAAAAACCCAAATCATGACAGTTCTAGTTGTAACCGACTATTACTACTAATGTTCCATAGTTGTCTCCATTCCTGGAAATTTCCGATAACCACACGCTTAAACCGTTCTTGTTGTATATGAGCGTGCATCATTTGTACACTACATACCGTCCAGTTCAAAGCTATAGAATTGTTCGTTAACACTTCTGCTGTCGTGTTCCACATTTTTAATTGCCTGTTCAGTTCTTTAAGGAAGATCTTTGCAGTTTCCTCCTGTGATGTTACAACAGTAGGCATCCATAATCCAACCTGATGAACAGCTCTTGATGCATGCTGTCCAGTGTTTAATAACATAGTTCTTGTTATGTTATTGTCAAAAGCATTGGAAACACTTAACACAGTACCTGTCCTACCAAGCAAAGTGTCCCACCATGCACGTTTCGTCCTAGTGCATGTTGGCAGAGGAGGGAAAAAAAAAAAAAAACTTTCCAGTGAACTTTATTTGTTATCGTCGATTGTGCCATTTGTTGACAAGTGTGTGCAGCAGGTGCAATTTGAGTGTGTGTCTTCTTACACGCTCGTTCTGTAGATGATTCATATTGGCACAAACCTCTCCTTGAAACCACTTTAACGTTACATCCCTTGAAGACTACTGGTATGCTTCTAACATGCCACCGAGAGCATGTGTAGTCATCCTGGATTCCGTTGCGCGTGCTGTCTCCTCATCACAGTTGATACGGCTGAACCACTTCTTTTAGGATCCGGCCTGGTGCTTCTGCCCAACAGAGGTGTGCCAGCAGGACCATGGCAGCGAGGACACAGAGGATGATGGCCCCAAATCCTGCACCAGCCCTGTGGTGCCTCCCACGGTTTGGGACGTCCGCCATCGCGCTGTCCCTCGGGTCGTCCAATCAGCAGATCCCACAGAAACATGGATCTGAAATCAAAATTAGTACTGCTATAAGACAAAAGAATTTGATTAGTTTTCTCTTACATAACATTTATCCATTTTTTTTCCTGAGTAAAATACTGACACTGTTGCATCACTGCCTTGTGAAATGATTTCAGCTGGTCTAGGTGGACCATTTTCTTGTCTCACCCAAACTTTGGCTCCTGGTTTATCTGTTGAGCCAAACCCCCCTGTTCCTCTTACAGTGATGTTAGTGGGGGCAGCCACCCCTTGAACCTCTGTCATTTCACAGGGTTCCACTAGCAGTTGTGCTAGTTTTTCTTCTTTCTCAATTACCAGGGAGACACGAACTGGGAGCCCTCAGTCCTAGGTTAAGATCAGCGTTCACGATGCCGGTATCCACACACGAATATATATATATATATACACAGACAAGTGAGAGCAGAGGTGCCCATAACAGCATTTAAAAATTATATAATACAAACCGCAATCTGGGAACAAAAAAATCAACAAAAAACCTAATAATGCATCTTAGAATCAAATACATTACAAAATCATAGTAAAAACTGTACAATATTTTACCCCACCCCCACAAATCATGTCTGTCCAGTAATTTAGGACCATTTTGTTTGTTTTTGGTGTTTAATGTACTCTTCTTTGCTTCCATCCCTGCTACCCATTAGCACATATTGTGTTTATGCCGGAAAACTGTAACTGTAAAGCATGAGGATGATCTATCATATAATCTTACTTATGGAAGGTAATTCCCCAGGATGTGGTTCGTAGCGTCCTTTTATTTGCGCACCCATAAGCGGAGTAAAAGTCTGGCTTCCTGGGACGTAGCTCTGAAAGTTTGCTTACTTTCAATACAAAATCGAAATTATTTGTTAAGTTAGACAATAATTTAATTCAATCAATTGGTCCCATGTAGCCCCTAAAGGGGTGACGTTTTCAGTCAGTTGATTTATCTGGAAATCGGGTGAGAATTCACCGGATTCAGAGTGTCTGAAAACATAAAGTACATTTTCCTGTATTCTGTCTGACTGCAGCTTGGTCTGACCTAAGATGGCCGCTCTGTCGGCACGCCTCTCAACCACGGACGCGGCGTCTACGTATTCATGTCTGTGATTCCTCCCTCCACAGCTGCCCTGCCTCCCAAAGCATGTTTCCCAAACAGGGCCCGTTCCCAGCATTTCAGCAGTGTGCGAAGCAAAATAATATGAGTGCACTCAGAATACAGCAAATATAAACAAAATAAGGAATACAGAATCAGTCTTTCCCACAACACATTGTCATAAGTTCCCACCACAAGTTAAAACAAATTATAACACAATAACACATGTGGTTCTTAGTTTCATGTGAACTCAGGTGCGAACACCACAACAGCAATAATCAATGTGTGAACTGGCCAGTCCTCTCTCTTATTTAACTGACCAGTCTTCTCATTTATACAGGTAAAAGCCAGTAAATTAGAATATTTTGAAAAACTTGATTTATTTCAGTAATTGCATTCAAAAGGTGTAACTTGTACATTATATTTATTCATTGCACACAGACTGATGCATTCAAATGTTTATTTCATTTAATTTTGATGATTTGAAGTGGCAACAAATGAAAATCCAAAATTCCGTGTGTCACAAAATTAGAATATTGTGTAAGGGTTAAATATTGAAGACACCTGGTGCCACAAACTAATCAGCTGATTAACTCAAAACACCTGCAAAGGGCTTTAAATGGTCTCTCAGTCCAGTTCTGAAGCCTACACAAACATGGGGAAGACTTCAGATTTGACAGCTGTCCAAAAGGCGACCATCGACACATTGCACAAGGAGGGAAAGACACAAAAGGTTATTGCTGAAGAGGCTGGCTGTTCTCAGAGCTCTGTGTCCAAACACATTAATAGAGAGGCAAAGGGAAGGAAAAACTGTGGTCAGAAAAAGTGTACAAGCGATAGGGATCACCCCGCCCTAGTCAAGATGGTGAAAAAAAACCATTCAAAAATGTGGGGGAGATTCACAAGGAGTGGACAGCTGCTGGAGTCAGTGCTTCAAGATCCACCACCAAGAGACGCTTGAAAGACATGGGTTTCAACTGCCGCATACCTCGTGTCAAGCCACTGTTGACCAAGAAACAGCGCGAAAAGCGTCTCACCTGGGCTAAGGAAAAAAAGAGCTGGACTGCTGCTGAGTGGTCCAAAGTCATGTTTTCTGACGAAAGCAAATGTTGCATTTCCTTTGGAAATCGAGGTCCCAGAGTCTGGAGGAAGACAGGAGAGGCACATGATCCACGTTGCCTGAAGTCTAGTGTAAAGTTTCCACCATCAGTGATAGTTTGGGGTGCCATGTCATCTGCTGGTGTCGGTCCACTCTGTTTCCTGAGATCCAGGGTCAACGCAGCCGTCTACCAGCAAGTTTTAGAGCACTTCATGCTTCCTGCTGCTGACCTGCTCTATGGAGATTGAGATTTCAGGTTCCAACAGGACTTGGCGCCTGCACACAGCGCAAAATCTACCCGTGCCTGGTTTACGGACCATGGTATTTCTGTTCTAAATTGGCCAGCCAACTCCCCTGACCTTAGCCCCATAGAAAATCTGTGGGGTATTGTGAAAAGGAAGATGCAGAATGCCAGACCCAACAACGCAGACGAGTTGAAGGCCACTATCAGAGCAACCTGGGCTCTCATAACACCTGAGCAGTGCCAGAAACTCATCGACTCTATGCCACGCCGCATTAATGCAGTAATTGATGCAAAAGGAGCTCCAACCAAGTATTGAGTATTGTACATGCTCATATTTTTCATTTTCATACTTTTCAGTTGGCCAACATTTCTAAAAAATCCCTTTTTTGTATTAGCCTTAAGTAATATTCTAATTTTGTGACACGGAATTTTGGATTTTCATTTGTTGCCACTTCAAATCATCAAAATTAAATGAAATAAACATCTGAATGCATCAGTCTGTGTGCAATGAATAAATATAATGTACAAGTTACACCTTTTGAATGCAATTACTGAAATAAATCAAGTTTTTCGAATTATTCTAATTTACTGGCTTTTACCTGTATATCAAAAGTTAAAACAAGTTATAAAACTGAGCAGGTTTTCCCATAATATATTGTTAAAGAGCAAAAATAATTCTTTAATATATCACTCCACCCCTTGGTCTTTGACAATCCTAATTTTGGGAAAACCTAATTTTAGAAAAACTGTCCCCAAGATCTATTTTAAAGTTATTCTTTCCGTCCCAAAACCACTTTTGATTATGCAGGTGCAAACATTAGGTTATCACTATAACAACAATAATGAGCAAAAGCAAGGGAGGTACTACATAGTTTCGAGCAGTAAAAGACATTCCATTAAAAATGTCCCACCAATGATGTGCAGATGATTGCACCATTAACTTAGCCGCATGCAAAACCTGTCCTTGGGCCATAAATGTAGACACCTTTAAGCTGGAAATGTTGGACCTGTGTGATTCAGCTAAGCAATTTAGTTCCGTAAACTGATTCAATGCGCATTTGAACCGATCCAGGGAGATAGTGAAATTGGTTAATTGATAGGTCACGTTATTCCAATTCCAGATGTATACATCAAAACACCCAACGAAAGGCACCTGAGGTAATTGATAGTGATGTTACGTTATGTGCCGAGGCTTCGAGGCGTGTGTCGAGTAATGGAGGGGGCGTTTCCGCAATGCGCGTATCGAGGCTTGCTTCATTTGGGGGAGGAGCCGAAAACGATGACGTCCGAAGCCTCGCTGGCCGGCTGTACCACGTGACTGCTTCGGGAAGTGGCTCAGATTGTTGCGCGGGGTTTGACGGCTTTAAAAAGTCCACAAGCTCCATTCAAAATGTGGGTTGTTGTAGGAGAGTTGCGGTCAGTTGAGAGAGTGGATAGAGTTTGGATAGTTTGGATAGCAGAGTTTGGATAGTGGTTATTTAGTTTGAGAAAGTTAGTTTGGTGTTTGGAGAGTTTAGGAAAGAGATACATAGGAGATTTAGGAGTGCGAGGACAGGATAGGAGTAGGATGGAGCAGGCGAGAAAGAGGAGGATGTCCCCTATGTGAGAACATTTATATTTGATAAGCCCTAACAAGGTAAGGTGAACTGAACATTTGCAGATGCATTAAGTTTGCTTATGAGGAACTGTATTTTTCACTGTTTCTTATTTTGTGTAAAGGTGAGGTGTTTATTGTGCTCCAAGGAGTTGGGGTACAATAATAACACCTCATCCATGTGTGACCAAGTGTAAAATAGAATGTAAAGAGACTTAATTAGTAGTCCAATGTTTATTTACAAAAATATAAAATCATCATTATTCAATGTTCTCAAATCTTAAAAATACGGTTAATCGATGGGCTGCATTCAAAACAGGACCAGCGTATACTTTACTGACCTGGAGTAGTTTAAATAATAATAAATATGCAACTTAGGAAACAAAGTCAAAATGGCATGGCCAAACAAAAGCCCAAATAAAAACCAAACAAAACATGCAAAGGTACCCCAGGTCAATTCAAATTGACACGGTCCAAAAATCCTATACAGGCCCAAACAATTAATACACAGCCTAAAACTTAACAAAAGGGGAAAAAACAGTGGCGACTCAGTAGCATCCAGATTACTAAAAAGCACACACATTCCACAATCAATATGACGATCACTGTTATTCAAATTAGTACCTTAGGTAAGTTACCTTTGTTAGCATTCCAAAAGGAACTCTTAGTTGAAGAGGCCAGCAGGTGATGACTGATGACTGTAGCTACTACTTGGATGTAAAAGGATATGGTTGTTATTTGCCACACTGCTTTTATGACAGACAGAGTATACATTTACCTTTGTCTGTGTTTGCACCAAACACAAATTAGGCTTAACCACTCAAGTATGATGGCTGCCGGTTACCCTCTGCACCCAGGTGGAGTGAAAGGCCCAGATTTGCTCCCTCTGGCTTTTAAAAGCTATGCTCCGCCCCCCAACTTCCCACTTCCTGGTCCACCCTGTCACATTTGCCCCCACTTTGAAAGGTCACCGTCCCGGTGACACATTAGACTGTCATTACTAAAGCCATGGTCTAAAGGACGCAAAAGCAGTTTGACTAGAGACCTGGGGAATAACAATTTCATTAGCATTAGGTCTATGTGTTGAGCGTGGCAAATTGAAAGGGTTGGAATGGTGTCCAGCAGTAGCTCTATTGGAACGCCTCACTTGGCTGGGGGGGCTAGAGGATGGTGAAGGCTGTACAGGAACAGTTACCTGGGGCTCAGGAACGTGGGGTGGTGCATTTGGTTCAGATAGTAACTGCGGTGTCACCAACGGCATGTTCACTAGAATTACACTCCCCATCTCGCTTTCCTCTTCCAACATGGAGGTGCCCTCTGAGTCACACGGTGGACTAAGTTGCTTGGACAACGGGGACTCAGGCAGCGCTAGACGAGAGTGAGGATAGGGTTTGAGCTCAGCTCGATTAACATTTTTCTCAGGGCCAGGCTGATTCAATGGTCTGATCTTATACACTTTTCCTTTGTCGTCCAGACAGTGCACGACCTCAAAAACAGTTCTATCCCAGAAATCCTGAATCTTATTTCGTCCAGGTGGATGGCTCCTTTTTAAGACGAGTGTTCCTGGGGACCAAATCTCTTTCACATTTGGTGCCATTTGTTCGTTTCTACGATCTGCTGCCAATTTTAACTGATCTTTCGCATGTACATATGCTGCTGTTAAGCGTGTATGATGTTCAGCAATCCAATCATTCATGCAACCTGACGTTTCATGCACAGTGGTACCCAGCAAAAAATCTATAGGTAAATTTGGCTTTTGTCCAAACATCAATTCGTGTGGGGAATAGCCGGTGGATGAGTGTTCAGTTGTATTGTATGCAAAGAGAAGTTGTGGTAGGTGCTGTGGCCACTTTCGCTTTTTTTCAGGAGGGAGGGTGCGAAGTAGGTCATGCAAAGTACGATTGAATCTCTCGCATTGGCCATTTCCTTCTGGGTGGTATGGCGTTGTACGGCTCTTTTCAACCCCGTATATTTTACACAGTTGTTTTAGAAGCTCCCCCTCAAAATTTCTGCCTTGATCACTATGTAGGCGTTTTGGAACTCCATATGTATAAAACCATTTTTCTATTAGAATTTTTGCAGTGGTACTTGCCTTCTGATCTGGAGTTGGAAAGGCCTGAACAAATTTGGAGAAAACATCAGTGATAACTAGAACATTCTCCCTCCCATCAGCAGCTTTTTCCAGGATTGTAAAATCAACAGCTATCATTTCCAGTGGTTGAGAGGCAACTATATTGGCAGGGAATGTTCTTACTTTAGGGTGGTTTGCCTTAGCTAACAGGCACCGACTACAGTTATGGCAATACTCCTCCACATCCTTCCACATATTGGGCCAGAAACACCTTTCTCTAACTAACTGAGTAGTCCGTTCAACACCCTGATGTCCATGATCATCATGGAGCTGTTTGAGCACCTCGACTTTAAGACATTCAGGGAGAAGCAACTGAAAATAATCACTGCCTGATTTTGGTGGTCTACAACGACGGTACAGCACCCCCTCTGTCATATAAAACCTGTGCCATTGCTGTGCGAGTTTTCTGACTGGTTTAGGCTCTCTCATTAACTCCTGTTTAGTTGGAGGCTTTGCTCGTTGCCAGTAAAATCTGATGGCACCAATTACTTTATCTGCTTCTTGCAACGCTTTCAAGTCTGCCTTCTCGCGAATTGGAAATGCTTGGATTGCTGATGACGTGGCAGGGGAAGAAACCCGTGGCTCATTTTTCTGATTACGAATCATGTCAGGGACTGGTAGGCCAGGCATCATAAAAGTTGTAACGTTGCGTGGATGCTGGCGGGATAACGCATCTGCATTCCTATTTGCTGTACCAGGGCGATATTTGATATCAAAGTCAAAAGCAGCCAATTCAGAAACCCAGCGCTGTTCTACAGCCCCCAATTTAGCAGTGTTTAGGTAGCTCAGGGGATTATTGTCAGTAAACACTACAAACTTATTTCCCAACAAATATTCCCTGAATTTGTCAGTCACTGCCCATTTGAGGGCTAAAAGTTCAAGTTTTCTAGAGCTATAATTTGACATGTTGCGTTCTGTTCGTCTTAGGCCCCTGCTGGCAAAGGCAATGGGTCTTCGCTGGCCATTTTGATCTTGTGATAGAACAGCACCCAGTCCTGCATGGCTAGCATCAATTTCTAAGACAAAAGGTTTAGCAAAGTCAGCATAGCCTAGGACTGGGGCACAGACTAAGCGTTCTTTTAAGGACTGGAACCCCTGCTCACAATTCTCACTCCATTTTTCAATAATAGAGGATTTCCCATGGCCCTTGGATTTATGTTTGCCTCCAAGCACTTCTGCCACAAGACGGTGTAACGGGGCTGCAAACTTTGAAAAACCTTCAACGAAGCGACGATAATAAGAAGCAAACCCAAGGAACGATTGGAGTTCAGTTACAGTTGTTGGTCTTTTCCATTGTGCGACCACATTGATTTTTTCTGGGTCTGTGGCCACCCCATCAGATGATACAATATGTCCTAGATATTTGACTTCATGTTGAAAAAACTGGCATTTTTTTAATTTTAACTTCAAATTATGTTCTTGCAAACGAGCCAAAACCACTTCTAACCTCTGCAGGTGATCTTCAAAGTTGGATGAAAAAACAATGATATCATCTAAATACAGAAGGAGTGATTGAAAGGACTGGTCTCCAAAAATGCGCTCCATTAAACGCTGGAATGTGCTAGGTGCATTGCACAAACCAAAGGGCATTCGATTGAACTCAAAAAGTCCAAATGGAGTGCAAAAAGCTGTTTTTGCTTTGTCTTTTTCAGCAATGGGCACTTGGTTATAACCACTTGCCAAGTCAAGTGTGGAAAACCATCTTGCCCCTCCCAAGGCATCTAAGGACTCTTCAATTCTTGGGAGTGGGTAGGCGTCCTTCCTAGTTTTGGCATTTAGGAGCCTATAGTCCACACATAGCCTAATGCTCCCATCCTTTTTCTGCACAATTACTATGGGGGATGCATAGGGGCTACAGCTTGGCTGAATAATGCCACTGTTCAAAAGTTCCTGTACATGCGCTTTAACCTGTTCATATTGAGAAGGGGGAAGCCTCCTATAGCGCTGGCGAACAGGAACGTCATCTAGCAGAGGTACTTCATGCTGCACTAAATTGGTACAACCCAAATCCCCTTCCCCCTGGCTAAAAACAGCTGCATATTTAGCCAACAGTGCTTTCCCTTGTTTTTCCTCGTCAGATGATAACAGAGGCCACGACGCACTATCAACATCAAAGCTGCAGCTGTCTATTGCCAAAGTGGATTGTAATACAGCTACCTGACCCTTCTCCACTTCTTCTAAAGTCACTGAACATGAATGGGACTTAGTCTGAACGACATGCAGCGAACCTAGTGAGGTGTGAGGTTTAAGCCAGGCATCTTGTGATCCCACATTTACAATGGGTATCTCCACTATTCCTCTTTCTGCTGTTAGTAGGGCCTTAGAAATGAGCACACCAGCAGGAAGGCGGCTATCATCAAGGGGCTCCAATAGAACTGAGGGTAGTGTAGTTGTAGCGAATCTTGGGCAGACAACAGAGATGAATTTTAGTGAGCCAGCTGGAATACACACTGGGCGGCCTTTAACCCTAGCTATGCCCAAATACCCCTGGTCATCAAGTGACTCAATGGAGTGACACACTGTCATAACCTGTTTCCAACCAGGACCAGCTGATTTTAGTGGGGGAAAGTCAAAAAGCTTTGGACCAAGCTGAATGAACAGCTCATGGTAACAAGAGCGAATTATGTTCATGCCAAGCAAACCAGGAATAGACCTTTTTTTCTGTTTAAGGTAGGGGTCTTGGGGGCTTTTCACAACTAAAACTCCCATTTTTGGGAGATGCTTACTCAGGACATTTACATCCATCTCAAGGTAACCAATGTAGGGGATACCTAACCCATTCGCAGCTTTCAACTGTAACCAATTGCACTGACGCAACTTGTCTTCACCCTGTGACTGAAAGTGTTCAATAAAAAAGTCTTCTGTAATAGTGGAGACCATTGACCCTGTGTCAAGTAGACATGGTACATTTAAACCACCCAGATCAACTTCCACTACAGGACAATCACTCATCAGTTCAGGTGCTTTAACATCTTGGTTACTTGAGCCTGAGCTCTCCCCTCCTGGCGTTTGGCTCTCCACACCAGAGGGCGCTAGTTTTCCTGTGGCCAAGACTGGATTTCTACTGCATCGTTACTTTGTACTGTAGCTTGAGGTCCTGAATTTCTGTTAGAATTGGTCGATTGTACTTGAGTCCTACAGAACCGTGCTATGTGTCCAGCCTTATTACAGCGCAAACAGATTGGTTTACCACTGGGTTCAAAGCGATATGGTTTAGTCTCTTTTTGCCCTCTGGGTTGGGCTTGGGGGACCGTGGATGGAGTAGAGAGACCTATATGCTTCATTATAGCATCCAGCTGTTCTTGTTGTTTCAAAAGACAGTCTTTAAGTTCTTTGAATTCAGTGGAAGGTTGTACTGACATCACATTAGTCTCTGCCACTGTATTCCCCAGGTCAGAGTACATACCACAGGAAATTGCTCGTGCCCTATGTTTGTTCACATTTCTGCTCTCCTCTGCCCATTTAATAGCAACAGTACGCAGTACAGAAAAGGACATAGCTGGATCTTGGCTAATGTTACGTTTGAGTTCCCTTCTTAACATATCATCATGTACTTGTTCTATGAATTGGTCGCGTAAGATTTGGTCAGAATTAAGGATGCCCCCTGGTGTTTTAAGAATGACCAAATCCATGAGTGCCTTTAACGAATGAGAATAATCTCTAAGAGATTCCCCTTCTTTCTGATTACGCTGAAAAAATTGAAGCTGTGCTGAAACATAGGACTGGGAACAGCTATAGTTCTCACTAAGAATGCTAAATATTTTTTCTGGTGTATCCTTTTCAGATGTGCTATGAAAATCAATCTCAGCCTTAGGACTCCCCTCCAAGTGATCATATAGGAAGAGAAGCTGTTCAGCTTGTGACATGCGCCTGACTGTTAAGCACCTGCGGGCCTCTTCAATCCATTTTTCAACAGTTATTAAATCAACAGACAATTTACCAGAAAATTTGGGGCATTTACGTTCTCTTGGTACATACAAGAACTGAGATGGTACAGAGAAAGATGCAGGAGGTACATTGGCATTTGCTGATGTTGAAGCATTTGAGTCATCGGACTCTGCTATTTGTGGCACAGTACTTTGAGAAGCCACCCGTGACCTTAACTGTTCATTTTCAGCCTGAAGCTGTCGTACCTGGTCCATAATGGCTTGAATGTCCTCCATTCCTTTAGGCTCCAATCAGCACCAGTGTCCTGAAGACGATCCTCCGTAGATCTTGATTGTAGATGCCAACCACTGTTTTCTCCCCTTTATCAAACAACTATGGGCCACTAAAGTCTCTATCCTGTCAACAACGCCAATTGTGACCAAGTGTAAAATAGAATGTAAAGAGACTTAATTAGTAGTCCAATGTTTATTTACAAAAATATAAAATCATCATTATTCAATGTTCTCAAATCTTAAAAATACGGTTAATCGATGGGCTGCATTCAAAACAGGACCAGCGTATACTTTACTGACCTGGAGTAGTTTAAATAATAATAAATATGCAACTTAGGAAACAAAGTCAAAATGGCATGGCCAAACAAAAGCCCAAATAAAAACCAAACAAAACATGCAAAGGTACCCCAGGTCAATTCAAATTGACACGGTCCAAAAATCCTATACAGGCCCAAACAATTAATACACAGCCTAAAACTTAACAAAAGGGGAAAAAACAGTGGCGACTCAGTAGCATCCAGATTACTAAAAAGCACACACATTCCACAATCAATATGACGATCACTGTTATTCAAATTAGTACCTTAGGTAAGTTACCTTTGTTAGCATTCCAAAAGGAACTCTTAGTTGAAGAGGCCAGCAGGTGATGACTGATGACTGTAGCTACTACTTGGATGTAAAAGGATATGGTTGTTATTTGCCACACTGCTTTTATGACAGACAGAGTATACATTTACCTTTGTCTGTGTTTGCACCAAACACAAATTAGGCTTAACCACTCAAGTATGATGGCTGCCGGTTACCCTCTGCACCCAGGTGGAGTGAAAGGCGCAGATTTGCTCCCTCTGGCTTTTAAAAGCTATGCTCCGCCCCCCAACTTCCCACTTCCTGGTCCACCCTGTCACACATGCTAAGGCACTACCGTGCCTTGCATGAGAATAGGGATGAAACTGGAGCTTCACCCAGCCAAGGTATTTCATTACTATATTAAAAACACACTTTCACAATTTTTGCATGCTGATGTTTGCTTGTTGTGCAAATAAAGATAGGTAACAGACACTGTATTTATTCCCTTTTAACCAGCCACCAGAAAAGCAGAGCTGGATGAAGCTCTAGTCTCCATGATAGTGAAGGATACCCAGCCTTTCACTATTGTGGATGACGTTGGATTCAAGACATTTGTGTCTAAGCTGGATCCCAATTTTGTTCTCCTTACAAGGCAGGTATGTGTGGGTCCATATATGAAACGAATGACTACATTATTGTATGTGTCACAATTCAGCAATATATATATATAAATGTATGTATATATATATATATATATATATATATATATATATATATATATATAATCTCTTCCTTTAGGCTCTGAAGGCCATGGTGGAGGCCAAATATGAGTCTGCTAAGGAGCACGCTAAGGCTAAAGTAGAGAAGGTGGCTGCTGTTAGCCTTACATCAGATATGTGGACATCCATCAACATGGATGCCTACCTGGCAGTGACATGCCACTTTGTGGAGGAGAATGAAAAGCTGAGCTTGGTGTTGTTGGGAGTGCAGGCATTCCCCCAGTCTCACACTGCTGAAAATATTGCTTGTGTGAAAGCCTCCCTGATGGAGGAATGGGGAATCTCAGGCAAGGTGACATGCATGGTCACCGATGGTGCTCCTAATATGGTGGCATGCGTGAGAGACCTGAAGCTTCGCCACCACATTTGTGTTGCTCACACCCTCAATCTTATTGTGAAGAGGGCGCTTGACCACCAACCTGCGCTCTCTGGCCTCCGGGCCAAAGCAAGGAAGCTGGTTGGCTACTTTAGAAGCAGCACCACTGCTAAGGTATCCTCTTTTATTTTATTCCAATATATAATGTTAATAGTTTGTCTGTACTCCTACTGCAGTGACTTAATGGCCTACTCTTCTGTATCTTTAAAGGAGAAGCTTACACAAGTGCAGCTTCAGCTGGGCATGCAAGCAACCAAGCTGATGCAGGAGGTGGAAACAAGATGGAACAGCACCTACTTGATGCTGCACCGTCTGGTGGAGTTGAGGGAGCCAGTAGGAGCGGCATTGGCTGGATTACACACTGACATTCCCTTTTTAACTGCCAGTGAGTTTGATATTGTTGTAGCGTGCCTTTCGTTACTCTCTCCTTTCTATGACGCCACCATGGAGCTCTCGGCAGAACAACACGTGTCGGCATCAAAAGTTATCCCCCTCCTGAAGATGATAGAGAATGCCCTTCTGGAGGAGGACACCAAGTCGGCACCTGCAGAAGCAGTGCAAATAGGAGAGCAGCTCATCAGACATCTCAGGGAGAAGCTGCACATGCTCCAGTCAATGAGCATCTTGTCGCTGGCTACACTCCTGGATCCACGATTTAAAGTTATAGCATTTTTCAGCAACACAAAAGCTGCTGAAGCAGTGAAGCGCTTGACTTCAGAGTGTGCCACCGTAATCCGACGGAACCTAGAAGAGAACACTCACGAGATTCCCCAGGCTTCCACCTCTCAAGAATTCACTGGAGGTAATCTTTTGTATTACATTTTGAGATTACTTATTCCTATTAAAACACTTACTAACCTGACCTGTGGTTTCCATTTAGGTAGCAGACTTTGGCAAAGATTGGACACTAGTGTCATGGAGGCAAAGAGGACTCCAAATGTCTCAGCAGATGCCACCGTAGAGGTCCAGCGCTACCTCTCAGAGGCGAACATAAGCAGGCTGGAGAACCCCCTGGAGTACTGGGCTAATCATCGGTCACTGTACCCCAATCTGTACAAACTTGCACTTATTTATTTATGCACCCCGGCATCATCTGTGCCATGTGAGCGTGTCTTTTCAAAGGCTGGAGAAGTAGTATCAAAAAAGAGAAATCGTTTGAAACCAAAAACTGTGGAGAAATTGTTGTTTCTTAATAAAAATGCATGAAATCATCCAAGTTACACAAGCATTAGCCTATTCACTACCCCCTCCCTAGTTCCATAAGCACTTTCACTGTCCTCTGCCTGATTAAGGCTATGCCATTTTTGTAGTGTCACAGAAAAACATTATTACACAACATGCCATATCACATGACACTCCTATTTTGGGAATAATTACACACAGAGAATACATTCAAACAATATTTTATTGTACACGTGTTTACAAAATTTATGTAGACAAATGATTTCGTCCTACATCTTCTGTGAAGTCATTCCCAAGAGCCATAATAGACAAAAATTAATGCATCACACGTGTTAAGATACAGCTGGCTGTGATTATACAACTTGCCAGTAGGTGGTGCTGTGTGCACATGAACCATCAAGAAATGAACCTTTTCTCAAACCAGTTGGCTGAGTGGTTCAATGCCTCATGAGGCTTCATCTCGCCATCACTAGTAATTGAGGATGACTCTTTATTGTTTCTCTAGCTGGTTCATGAGTCCAATCACATAACACCTCGTCTCCGGTTAAACATGCGTTAAGATGTCCTTGTTGTAGCATACATACCATCCCTTTATCAGCAGTCTCGCATAGATCCAGGTCATAGGTGTAGTTTGTCTGTGGGCCAAACCAATCACCATCCAGTTTCAAAAACCGATACCCCTGTACAGTCACTACGGGCAATATATAATAATGACAGACAGTAGTACTATCGGTAACATCATATTGTGTCCAATGTCCTTCACACATAGTAGCATTACTATAGGTCTTCTGTGGTTCTTGTCATGAATCAGAGCAGGGGACCCAGAATTCAACTAGACCAGCAGAGGTTCGGTAAAAGAATATTTATTAACAAAATCCAAAAACCAAAAAGGGCAGAGAAACAAACAGTCCAGTTGGGCAGGCAAGGTAGGAACAGACAAAAACAGGATGGCACAGATTTCTGGAGACAAGGTGGTTCAAAATCCAAAAAGCAAAACATAACAGAACTTGCAAGAGGAGAACTCACCTACACTCAACAAGACGACCTGGCACTGATGTCTGGTCTCAACAGTTTATATGGAGGTGGAAGCAGGTGAAACCGGTGAGAGGTGATTGCAGCAGGGGTGGAGTTAGGCAGGTGTGCAGAATAAGTAATTAGACCAGACATCAGTGCTGAGGCTCAAAACAAGAACAGATCAGACAAATCTAAAAAGCTGACAAGACAAGTGGACAGAAACAAACTACACACGATCTAATAAAGAACAAAACAACCCTGAAGTACAAACCTAAAACAGAAAATAAAGCTAAGACTAAAACTGATGACAAAACAGGATAAACTAACAGTAAACAAGAACCTAGACAAGACAAAACTCAAAGCAACCAGAGAACCTAAGGAAGGAGGGCAAAATACCTTAAACATAAACCAGAAAAAAACCCAAATCATGACAGTTCTAGTTGTAACCGACTATTACTACTAATGTTCCATAGTTGTCTCCATTCCTGGAAATTTCCGATAACCACACGCTTAAACCGTTCTTGTTGTATATGAGCGTGCATCATTTGTACACTACATACCGTCCAGTTCAAAGCTATAGAATTGTTCGTTAACACTTCTGCTGTCGTGTTCCACATTTTTAATTGCCTGTTCAGTTCTTTAAGGAAGATCTTTGCAGTTTCCTCCTGTGATGTTACAACAGTAGGCATCCATAATCCAACCTGATGAACAGCTCTTGATGCATGCTGTCCAGTGTTTAATAACATAGTTCTTGTTATGTTATTGTCAAAAGCATTGGAAACACTTAACACAGTACCTGTCCTACCAAGCAAAGTGTCCCACCATGCACGTTTCGTCCTAGTGCATGTTGGCAGAGGAGGGAAAAAAACTTTCCAGTGAACTTTATTTGTTATCGTCGATTGTGCCATTTGTTGACAAGTGTGTGCAGCAGGTGCAATTTGAGTGTGTGTCTTCTTACACGCTCGTTCTGTAGATGATTCATATTGGCACAAACCTCTCCTTGAAACCACTTTAACGTTACATCCCTTGAAGACTACTGGTATGCTTCTAACATGCCACCGAGAGCATGTGTAGTCATCCTGGATTCCGTTGCGCGTGCTGTCTCCTCATCACAGTTGATACGGCTGAACCACTTCTTTTAGGATCCGGCCTGGTGCTTCTGCCCAACAGAGGTGTGCCAGCAGGACCATGGCAGCGAGGACACAGAGGATGATGGCCCCAAATCCTGCACCAGCCCTGTGGTGCCTCCCACGGTTTGGGACGTCCGCCATCGCGCTGTCCCTCGGGTCGTCCAATCAGCAGATCCCACAGAAACATGGATCTGAAATCAAAATTAGTACTGCTATAAGACAAAAGAATTTGATTAGTTTTCTCTTACATAACATTTATCCATTTTTTTTCCTGAGTCGTCCAATCAGCAGATCCCACAGAAACATGGATCTGAAATCAAAATTAGTACTGCTATAAGACAAAAGAATTTGATTAGTTGGTTACACTTTATTTGAAGGGGTCTACATAAGACTGACATTACACTGTCATAAACGTGACATAACACCTGTTATGAACATAAATGACTCTTTATGAATGTTTAAGACTGTTGTCATTAATTGTCATTCGGTAAATTATGACACTATTAAAGCAAAGTTGACATTGTTTTAAATGTCTTTGTTATGACAACTTGACATTAACAGAGACAAGGTTAAGTTTAGGGCTTGATTTGGGATTAGGTTAAATTAAGGGCTTGATTTGGTATTTGGTTAAATTAAGGGCTTGATTTGGGATTACATTAAATTTAGGGCTTGATTTGGGATTAGGTTAAATTTAGGGCTTGATTTGGGATTAGGTTAAATTAAGGTCTTGATTTGGGATTAGGTTAAATTAAGGTCTTGATTGGGGATTTGGTTGAATTAAGGACTTGACTTGGGGTTTTGTTAAGTTAAGGGCTTGTCATAACAAAGACATCTTAAACAATGTCAACTTTGCTTTAATAGTGTCATAATTTACCGAATGACAATTAAAGACAACAGTCCTAAACATTCATAATGAGTCATTTATGTTCATAACAGGTGTTATGTCATGTTTATGACAGTGTAATGTCAGTCTTATGTAGACCCCTTCAAATAAAGTGTTACCGATTAGTTTTCTCTTACATAACATTTATCCATTTTTTTTCCTGAGTAAAATACTGACACTGTTGCATCACTGCCTTGTGAAATGATTTCAGCTGGTCTAGGTGGACCATTTTCTTGTCTCACCCAAACTTTGGCTCCTGGTTTATCTGTTGAGCCAAACCCCCCTGTTCCTCTTACAGTGATGTTAGTGGGGGCAGCCACCCCTTGAACCTCTGTCATTTCACAGGGTTCCACTAGCAGTTGTGCTAGTTTTTCTTCTTTCTCAATTACCAGGGAGACACGAACTGGGAGCCCTCAGTCCTAGGTTAAGATCAGCGTTCACGATGCCGGTATCCACACACGAATATATATATATATATACACAGACAAGTGAGAGCAGAGGTGCCCATAACAGCATTTAAAAATTATATAATACAAACCGCAATCTGGGAACAAAAAAATCAACAAAAAACCTAATAATGCATCTTAGAATCAAATACATTACAAAATCATAGTAAAAACTGTACAATATTTTACCCCACCCCCACAAATCATGTCTGTCCAGTAATTTAGGACCATTTTGTTTGTTTTTGGTGTTTAATGTACTCTTCTTTGCTTCCATCCCTGCTACCCATTAGCACATATTGTGTTTATGCCGGAAAACTGTAACTGTAAAGCATGAGGATGATCTATCATATAATCTTACTTATGGAAGGTAATTCCCCAGGATGTGGTTCGTAGCGTCCTTTTATTTGCGCACCCATAAGCGGAGTAAAAGTCTGGCTTCCTGGGACGTAGCTCTGAAAGTTTGCTTACTTTCAATACAAAATCGAAATTATTTGTTAAGTTAGACAATAATTTAATTCAATCAATTGGTCCCATGTAGCCCCTAAAGGGGTGACGTTTTCAGTCAGTTGATTTATCTGGAAATCGGGTGAGAATTCACCGGATTCAGAGTGTCTGAAAACATAAAGTACATTTTCCTGTATTCTGTCTGACTGCAGCTTGGTCTGACCTAAGATGGCCGCTCTGTCGGCACGCCTCTCAACCACGGACGCGCCGTCTACGTATTCATGTCTGTGATTCCTCCCTCCACAGCTGCCCTGCCTCCCAAAGCATGTTTCCCAAACAGGGCCCGTTCCCAGCATTTCAGCAGTGTGCGAAGCAAAATAATATGAGTGCACTCAGAATACAGCAAATATAAACAAAATAAGGAATACAGAATCAGTCTTTCCCACAACACATTGTCATAAGTTCCCACCACAAGTTAAAACAAATTATAACACAATAACACATGTGGTTCTTAGTTTCATGTGAACTCAGGTGCGAACACCACAACAGCAATAATCAATGTGTGAACTGGCCAGTCCTCTCTCTTATTTAACTGACCAGTCTTCTCATTTATACAGGTAAAAGTCAGTAAATTAGAATATTTTGAAAAACTTGATTTATTTCAGTAATTGCATTCAAAAGGTGTAACTTGTACATTATATTTATTCATTGCACACAGACTGATGCATTCAAATGTTTATTTCATTTAATTTTGATGATTTGAAGTGGCAACAAATGAAAATCCAAAATTCCGTGTCACAAAATTAGAATATTGTGTAAGGGTTAAATTTTGAAGACACCTGGTGCCACAAACTAATCAGCTGATTAACTCAAAACACCTGCAAAGGGCTTTAAATGGTCTCTCAGTCCAGTTCTGAAGCCTACACAAACATGGGGAAGACTTCAGATTTGACAGCTGTCCAAAAGGCGACCATCGACACATTGCACAAGGAGGGAAAGACACAAAAGGTTATTGCTGAAGAGGCTGGCTGTTCTCAGAGCTCTGTGTCCAAACACATTAATAGAGAGGCAAAGGGAAGGAAAAACTGTGGTCAGAAAAAGTGTACAAGCGATAGGGATCACCCCGCCCTAGTCAAGATGGTGAAAAAAAACCATTCAAAAATGTGGGGGAGATTCACAAGGAGTGGACAGCTGCTGGAGTCAGTGCTTCAAGATCCACCACCAAGAGACGCTTGAAAGACATGGGTTTCAACTGCCGCATACCTCGTGTCAAGCCACTGTTGACCAAGAAACAGCGCGAAAAGCGTTTCACCTGGGCTAAGGAAAAAAAGAGCTGGACTGCTGCTGAGTGGTCCAAAGTCATGTTTTCTGACAAAAGCAAATGTTGCATTTCCTTTGGAAATTCGAGGTCCCAGAGTCTGGAGGAAGACAGGAGAGGCACATGATCCACGTTGCCTGAAGTCTAGTGTAAAGTTTCCACCATCAGTGATAGTTTGGGGTGCCATGTCATCTGCTGGTGTCGGTCCACTCTGTTTCCTGAGATCCAGGGTCAACGCAGCCGTCTACCAGCAAGTTTTAGAGCACTTCATGCTTCCTGCTGCTGACCTGCTCTATGGAGATTGAGATTTCAGGTTCCAACAGGACTTGGCGCCTGCACACAGCGCAAAATCTACCCGTGCCTGGTTTACGGACCATGGTATTTCTGTTCTAAATTGGCCAGCCAACTCCCCTGACCTTAGCCCCATAGAAAATCTGTGGGGTATTGTGAAAAGGAAGATGCAGAATGCCAGGCCCAACAACGCAGAAGAGTTGAAGGCCACTATCAGAGCAACCTGGGCTCTCATAACACCTGAGCAGTGCCAGAAACTCATCGACTCTATGCCACGCCGCATTAATGCAGTAATTGATGCAAAAGGAGCTCCAACCAAGTATTGAGTATTGTACATGCTCATATTTTTCATTTTCATACTTTTCAGTTGGCCAACATTTCTAAAAAATCCCTTTTTTGTATTAGCCTTAAGTAATATTCTAATTTTGTGACACGGAATTTTGGATTTTCATTTGTTGCCACTTCAAATCATCAAAATTAAATGAAATAAACATCTGAATGCATCAGTCTGTGTGCAATGAATAACTATAATGTACAAGTTACACCTTTTGAATGCAATTACTGAAATAAATCAAGTTTTTCGAATTATTCTAATTTACTGGCTTTTACCTGTATATCAAAAGTTAAAACAAGTTATAAAACTGAGCAGGTTTTCCCATAATATATTGTTAAAGAGCAAAAATAATTCTTTAATATATCACTCCACCCCTTGGTCTTTGACAATCCTAATTTTGGGAAAACCTAATTTTAGAAAAACTGTCCCCAAGATCTATTTTAAAGTTATTCTTTCCGTCCCAAAACCACTTTTGATTATGCAGGTGCAAACATTAGGTTATCACTATAACAACAATAATGAGCAAAAGCAAGGGAGGCACTACATAGTTTCGAGCAGTAAAAGACATTCCATTAAAAATGTCCCACCAATGATGTGCAGATGATTGCACCATTAACTTAGCCGCATGCAAAACCTGTCCTTGGGCGCGTATCGAGGCTTGCTTCATTTAGGGAAGGAGCCGAAAACGATGACGTCCGAAGCCTCGCTGGCCGGCTGTACCACGTGACTGCTTCGGGAAATGGTTCAGATGTTGGCGCGGCTTCGACAGCTTTAGAAACCCCACAGGCTCCATTCAAAATGTGGGTTGTTGTAGGCGAGTTGCGGTCAGTTGAGAGAGTGGATAGAGTTTTGATAGTTTGGATAGCAGAGTTTGGATAGTGGTTATTTAGTTTGAGACAGTTAGTTTGGTGTTTGGAGAGTTTAGGAGAGAGATAGATAGATAGATAGATAGGAGATCAGTGCTCTCAACTATCACGCATTGACCGTCACTGACTTCACACGGTCACACGCAAACATGGCATTTTTCACGCATAAAAATCCCAACGCCCATCTGGGCAGCGGACGATAAAAACTCCGCCTTCTGCTGAGATGTTTCAGCTTCTTTCACAGCTTGTGGCCATCAGTAATTCCTGCTGCAGTTCATGTTAACAGAGCAGCAGGAGGAGCGATCAGAGTTATGAATAATTTTAGTCTTAACCAGCGGTGAAAGTGAGCCGGTAGGTCCTGTACACAGGTGTGTGGGCTCCGCCCACTTGGCCAACACCAAACACCTGTGGGAAAAAGCAAGGGCAGCAGAACCGGTAGCAAGCTACACGGCCCTGCTGACTGAGTCCTGACACTGCACAAGTCAAAAGGCAAATGTGCTTCAGCAGAAATTATTTAAAATGGCATGTCACAAAAAAACAAAAACAAACGAACAACAATATGTGACAACTGAAATGTGTAAAAGACTGGAAAACAACTAATATTCTCCTTGCATTCAGTATTGACATTCAGGACAGTGTCCAGGTATGCCATCAGAGTAGTAACGAGGGTACTCTCCTGATCTTCCATTTCCGGTGAAGCCCACACAGTCTTTATATTGCCGCTTGCAGGAAGAACACGTTTCAACCCCAAAAGGAATCCGATTTTCTGCCTTGAATGACTCTGAAACTTTACCCCAGTGGATCTCACCTGTTAATAAAAAATAGATTTCATGTAGTTCAAATCTAATTTTGCATGTTTTAAGTGAAAAAAGTCAAAGGTCCTTACCATTCAGCCAAGCAAAGTGAGTCTTCTTCCCGGAAACTGGGTCAGACACAATGGCTTCAAAGCACTTGAAGGCCGATGCCAAGGTGTGTCTTGGCATGCCAGGGTGAGGTAAGTTTGTCTCCCTGTGCTAGTACCCCCTCCTGGAGAACAGCTTCAAGTCCATTCAATAGCATCTGAAAATAAAAAAAAAATAAAAAACAGGTGCATTGACTGTCATACCGGAACAATGGCTATGACACGTGATTATGAGTGAGTCTTACCTGTAAGATTGGCGATATCCTTTGCACCTGCATGGGGAAGAGCATTAAACATTAATTAATACTTTATATCTATCAGTATCTTATCCTTTCCATCTCTAATGGTATAAAAATGCTGTCCAAATAATGAATTTTTATATATTTTTTTAAATCATTTAGGGTTTTAGTGTCATTTGCACATAAAGATATACAAATGAAAATGATTAGTTATGTGTGAATTTAACTTAAACGTAAATTTAAGGACAAATCGTAATAGCTACTAATATAAAAGGAAAAGGTTAGTACTCATCAGTAAATGTACAAATGATTGGTATAAAAAGGCATGTTTAAAATTAATCACTGTAGATTCTTTAACATTATTGTTACCGTTTTGTAGGATTTAACAATTAATTTTAGAAGTCACAATGGCTTCCAGTTAACAGATATATATTCTGCAAAAAATTTATTGAAAATGTAAAAGTGATATATTGCTCAAATCAGCCAAGGGCAGGTGTTAACCAATTTGATTTACCCAATTACTCTGTAACTTTTGACAAAAAAATAAAATAAAAATTAGGACTATTTTTCCTTATGTTATACTCTTGAGTAAATTTTGTTGATACACAATCCAATGCGTGTAACTTAACTGAATGAGGAAGACATTTTAAGCTATAAGAAATAAAACCTGATACACAGATAAATGTTGTTTATGCTAGGTTTCTTCTAACCCTACTTTGTTTTCTTGTATTAATATTTTGCATTTTTGGTTATAAAATACCGAACAGTGCACATAACTTCATTTTTATTCATGTATGCTGAAATAAATGGGCAATATTACATCGCACATTATGATCAGTAAAACAGGACTTAATAATAGCCATCTCACCAAATACTTTGTTACTCTTACTTGTGTAGTTTATTGCACAGTTACTTATTAAAATATGTTATAAGTAGTGCTACTCATTATTAGAGTATCACATTTGGGTACTACACCCACATATGATGGCAGCTGTTAGTTTATAAAAAATATTAGACTTTCCAGAAATGTAACATTCGTGTTCCAAAAACATATTTAAAAAATAAAAGAAAAACACTAGAAAACTGATAAGTATGTAAAGAAATATTTTATATGTTTTCAAGTGTAATTTTACATACCGTTATGTTGAACCATAGAAGCTTTTGCTATATGGTTCTGGCACTGTATGAGCAAAGGGGACAGCAATATGATGGAAATAGATACATGGATCTGTATGATGAAAATAGAAAACAAACATGTTATCTACTTTTCTATTTCCATCTAATGTAGGCCGGTAGCTGTAATCTGTAGCGTTCACTTTCGTTCCTGTATCCGTGGAACTACTCTATTCTTGTCTTAAATGATAGATCATATATTCAAATGCATAGAATAAAAAGTTCTCCACACAAAACCGCGCACAAGGCAAGTTACAGCCAGATCAAGACGAGAAAATATTGCAATATTTTGGTCACGACCGGCCGCTGCTCAGCCAATCAGATGTCAGTTAAGTAGGTCATGACGTCAGAAAACAACAAGTCAATTTCCTTGTAAGTGCAAACCTACTTGGCAGTAAACTTGATTCTGATATTATCTTTTTCATAATATAAATATGTTACCTGTGTCCTCAAATTGAAATGTGATGATTAAAATCTGATATGTACAGTACAGACCAAAGGTTTGGACACACCTTCTCATTCTGAGAGTTTTCTTTATTTTCATGACTATGAAAATTGTAGATTCACACTGAAAGCATCAAAACTATGAATTAACACATGTGGAATTATATAATTAACAAAAAAGTGTGACAACTGAAAATATGTCTTATATTCTAGGTTCTTCAAAGTAGCCACCCTTTGCTTTGATTACTGCTTCGCAAACTCTTGGCATTCTGTTGATGAGCTTCAAGAGGTAGTCACCTGAAATGGTCTTCCAACAGTCTTGAAGGAGTTCCCAGAGCTGCTTAGCACTTGTTGGCCCTTTTGTCTTCACTCTGCGGTCCAGCTCACCCCAAACCATCTCGATTGGGTTCAGGTCCAGTGATTGTGGAGGCCAGGTCATCTGGCGCAGCACCCTATCACTCTCCTTCTTGGTCAAATAGCCCTTACACAGCCTGGAGGTGTGTTTGGGGTCATTAGCCTGTTGAAAAATAAATGATGCTCCAAATAAACGCAAACCGGATGGAATAGCATTCCGCTGCAAGATGCTGTGGTAGCCATGCTGGTTCAGTATGCCTTCAATTTTCAATAAATCCCCAACAGTGTCACCGGCAAAGCACCCCCACACCATCACACCTCCTCCTCCATGCTTCATGGTGGGAACCAGGCATGTAGAGTCCATCCTTTCACCATTTCTGCGTCGCACAAAGACACCATGGTTGGAAGCAAAGATCTCAAATTTGGACTCATCAGACCAAAGCACAGATTTCCACTGGTCCAATGTCCATTCCTTGTGTTCTTTAGCCCAAGCAAGTCTCTTCTGCTTGTTGCCTGTCCTTAGCAGTGGTTTCCTAGCAGCTATTTTACCATGAAGGCCTGATTCCTGGGGCGGTCCTCGTGGGAGCCAGTTTCTTTGTAGCGCTTGTTGGTTTTTGCCACTGCACTTGGGGACACTTTCAAAGTTTTCCCCATTTTTCAGACTGACTGACCTTCATTTCTTAAAGTAATGATGGCCACTCGTTTTTCTTTACTTAGCTGCTTTTTTCTTGCCATAATACAAATTCTGACAGTCTATTCAGTAGGACTATCAGCTGTGTATCCACCTGACTTCTGCACAACACAACTGATGGTCCCATTTATAAGGCAAGAAATCCCACTTATTAAACCTGACAGGGGACACCTGTGAAGTGAAAACCATTTCAGGTGACTACCTCTTGAAGCTCATCAACAGAATGCCAAGAGTGTGCAAAGCAGTAATCAAAGCAAAAGGTGGCTACTTTGAAGAACCTAGAATATAAGACATATTTTCAGTTGTTTCACACTTTTTTGTTAAGTATATAATTCCACATGTGTTAATTCATAGTTTTGATGCCTTCAGCGTGAAGGCATCAAAAAGGCATCACTTATATGTGTATGTACATATAAGTGTCTGTCATTGTTGTTGGGGCTGATATTTAATTTCCTAATTTAGTGAATAATTGCTGGAATGGTAAAGAAGTGCCTTATAAACAATTTTAATACTGGATTCAATGTAAAATGTCAATAGGCCTACTTTTAAATGTGAAATGAAAAGCCATGGGTGCAGCTCAGCCTAAGGCCTTCATTTCTTGAAAACATGCAGTTTTCATATCACTTTAACTCATAAGTCATTTGAGTGAGCTATTCAAAGCATGTAATATTTGCAGAAAGTACTTAGATACACCAGATTAAAGAAACTTGGTTTTCATTCTCCTCTTCTGAAAAAAATGGGAAGCACTTAAATTGAAGGGAAAACCCTGATTTGTCACGTTTTTCTAAAAGTTGGCTCTTTCAACACCTTGTAACTTATGAATGTGCAGGTTTCACGTGGAGAACTTTTAATTGTGAGTTTAGTCCCTAGTAATGATTGAAAAAGTGCAGAAATAGTTTAGTTCCAGAGTGACAGGAACGAAACTCAATTTAGAGCAACCGTACAGATTACAGCTACCGGCCTAATGGTGCTCTGCAGGAAAATAATTATCTATGCTACATGCTAAAATTAGCCTTCCCTGTATAAATTACGATTTTCACTTGTCTACAGCTGTTAATTATATTTTCAACCTAATCTAAAAAATTATTTACTATGTGAAAAAACGTTTTAAGAAGGTAAAAATACCCTTTGCTGACTTTGTGGGTTTTGCATTGTGGATCGTGTGCCGAACATCAGTGGAAGAACTTCTCATACTTCTTTCAATCGACCTCTCAACTCCGCTTCTTTACGGTACTAGTGATTATGAAAATAGCGCCCCTTCATTTCCGGAGTGCAATAGTCCCATTTCCATATAAGGTATGAGACTACTGGTCCGTCCCCGCCCCTTTCTGCAGGCTGCAGCGAGGTCCTTCTCGTTTAGCTGGCAAAATTGCCCCGCACCGCCATGACCGCTCAATTTATCGGCTGTCCGGCACCTCGCCTCCGAAGAGACAAGATTCAACATCTCGCCCCTCGTCTGTCTTCCTTTATCTCATTTCGTTTCACGGTTATTTTTAATCATTTCCCCCCACTACCCGAGAGAAGCGTCTAACCGGTCCGTCACTAAAATGTGTCCCCCGCGCAACGCTGCGCACCTGAAATTTCCTTTCCTATTTTTTTTACGCTCCAGCTGCTATTCTCAGCTCAGTCATACGCACAAATCTACACCGATAGACTTACACACAAAAACCCATTTGTGTACACACATACTCCAAGCAGTCTCTCCTCCACTCACTCAAACACAATGATCTCATTTCAACAGACACAATGTTGTACAAGACATGATGAAGACAACAATATCAGACAGACAGCTTGCGCGTTTTTTTTTTGTTTGTTTTTTTACGTAAAAAAAATGGGCTGAACTAACTGCACATAATTTATAGATTAATCACGGTAGAGGTGGCCAGAAATAAAAATATGTTTTTTTTTCCTTTATTAATGATCAATGCTGTGAAGGTCAGTAGGTGCAATAAAGTAGCTTAACCCGACTGTTACTAATGTTAAAATTGAGTTTTCATTTTAATTATTTATAGAAAAATAGTCACAATTTCAACCTGATCACGTGTTTAATACTATCCTCAATGTTTTTTTAAACATAAAAGTAGGAAATAGGCTGTCAGTCTTAAAATGCCTACCAGTTGGCAATAGATGGGTGAGCAAAGCCTGCCTTCTGAGCCTCCTCTGCCGCACCAATCTTCTCCTTGCTCGGATTTGCCTCCTCTTCAGCCTGCTGGTAAAGCTGACCAACGACCAAAGCAACAGCAATATTGCTCGTATTGCTCATATTCTAGCCAGTTTACTACTGCACTAGTGAAGTGTTGATCCGTTGCTGCTTAGGTATGACTAGCTGAGCAGCTAACGTTGTACCTGTTGATCGCGTGTAAGTAAATCCCAAAGTTCTTCTTCTTGTCCATTTATTCCATCTTACACGGCAACATTGGTTTACAAAGACTCCGCCACAGCGGTCAAAAACTTGTGTGCCCTTCCTTGTTCAACACCTGTCAGCTACCTGTCACCTGTCGGTTCTTATACTGGAGCCGACAGCCCCATCTAGTGACCAAAAAGCAAAAAATACACATATTTGGCTCCAACAGCTCATTTTGCTTCTACAAAGTGCTGATTTTTTTAAAAAGATTGAATCGCCTCTACAACTACAACAATTACAACTCCCAACAAAGAAATTCCTGCTATTGCTGGTTTTATACCCACAGGTCTGTAATTTTTTAGATATTTTTTAGACTGTTTAGAAATTAATAAAAAAAAACGTTTTCAATAAGATATGATGGTGTAGTGTATAAATAGTTTTGAATGTTAAAGAAATGCTCAAGAACTGTGGGTGTGATGACGTCACGAGTACACGAGTATACTTCTGTTCCAATACACAATACGTGCTGCGTGCTCGCGTTCTCGTCAAGTCCGGTCTTGGCAAGAACACAGGAAGATCGGACTTGACGAGAACGCGAGTCCGTACTCGCGTTCTCGTGAATGGAGAAACGGCCATAGTGTCGGCATCAGATGTACACAAATCTGAAAACCCTGAAGAAGCCAATCCAAATTGCTTTCATACTTACAGAGAGAACAAAAAAATAAAATAATAAAAAATAAAATTAAAAAAAATTAAAAAATGTAGGGGTTTTCCATTAGTTTCAAATTGTTTACCATATTATACAGTTCTGCATCTTGTTCTTCGTCCATGAATTTCAGAGATAGGAAGAGGTGGCAGAGTTCCTTGTGAAAGGTGGGGAAAGATGGTTTGACTTTAAGAAAACGACATTTGTGAATGAAAAACTTACCCATGATAATTATTACATTTAGCAATCTTTCAAATATCTTTTCTTTTCTCAGAGTTCCAAAAACAATGTATTTTATAGAAAATTCAGGTAAGTTTGGAATTTTAGGGACAAGCCAGTAGTGCACATCATCCCACAAAGCTTTGCAATACATACATTCATAAAAAAGATGTTCAGTTGACTCAATATCACCGTCACAAAATAAACAAGTGTTATCATCAATAGCAAATCGAAGTCTAAAGAATTCCCTAGAGGGGTAAACACCTGAAAAGATTTTAAAGTGGACTTACTTGGGTTTTGGAGGAACTGGGAGATTTAAATAATTTGTTCTATTTTTTACCCTTTGATCCTTTGAAAAAAGATGTGATATAAAATTTGGACTTGATACAAAAGGAAACAAAGTATTAGTAAAGCATTCCCTAATTTTTGAATTTTTCAGTTTATTATCTGTGATACTGTGCCCATTAATCAGAAGTGTAGGTAGCACAGGGGTTCTGTAAACAGGGTTCTCATAAAAACATTTAGCTGTGCATAAAATATTTGGGGGAATAGCTTTAATAATTTTTTCAAATTTACTTTAATTTATTTGCAGGTTATATTTTGTACAGAAGTCTTCAAAAGACACCCCTAAAGGTTATATCCTAGAGTCGCCCCTGATTTGCAGTATGATCTTGCTGATCTAGGCCAGCAGGTGGCGGTAAGGCTTCCTCAAAGTGCTCTGCCAGCCGCCAGCAGACCGAAGCTGAAAAATATGGGGCTAAAATAGTAGCTTTAACATTTGCAAATGTGTGTGGAGAGTTGTGTGTCTGTATCTCGATTTGTGTGTGTGCAGTGGGATTTGAAAATGTGTAAATAAATCTGTAAATGTGTGAGATTTGTGTGTCTGTACAACAATCTGCAAATGTGTAAAACTACTTGTGTGTAATACGTTTTGCAAATGTGTAAAAAATCCACAAATCAGTATTCAGATCTGCAAATGTGTACTGAGATTTGCAAATGTGTAAAAAATCCACAAATCTGTAGTCAGATCTGCAAATGTGTAAAAAATCCACAAATCTGTAGTCAGATCTGCAAATGTGTACTGAGATTTGTCGGAGGAATGTATTTCTGCTCTGAGGAGTGACGAGGTAAGTTATGCATATACAGCAAGTCCTCTACTTGAAATTTGATCTATTTGGCAGTTATTATGTATAGTTAACAACTATGCTCTGGATACAATGGCATCACTGTAGTGCCGTCTCTGGCTCCGTTTACACGGTGAAAACAGGTTTGCGTTGCCTTTGTACTCTCCATTTACACACTACAAGGTTTAACTGTTGCTTAGGGGCACTTTCAGCTATAGCTGTGGGTTTATTTACAACAGTTTGCAGCCGAATCAGTCCTCCGCCAGCCGCTTTCTTCTTCTGGGCAAATTGACGCGGAGCTTCAAAAATCACAGCGCTAGTAGTGGTACGGCAGGGGAATTACATCGTTTAAGTACTCTGTAAACAGGGCCTGTGACTGCAAATGTACCTATGCCTTTATGTATTTGAAATAAATATAATTAAAATAAATTTTAATTCGACACTCGTAAGGCTAATTAAAAGTATGTGTATTCTACACAATGAAAGTGAGGCTAGATAAAGCTACATTTATCCATATTTTATTGTGTCAAAACAAAGTGATGAATACAGAGCTTTCTAATGTGACTATTCACAAGGCAGTGAAGGACAGCTATTTATATCAGATCCATTAATAAACCCAGTCAACTACTGTTTTATGCTTTAATAAGGAGAAAAGCAAAAACTGATAATCGATTATCATTGCTGCAAATACAAAAGTTAATATCAGAATTTATCAATAAAAGCAACTGGCAGCAAGGCACGACTGTTATCAATTTAGTAGTTGTTGCATTTGTTTTTTATGATGTCTTTAAACTTAACAGTGAGGCTGTGAGCCTGTGAGTCTGCGCAAGGGGACACAAATCGAAAAAATACACATACAAATCCTTCTACGCATTTGTGCATCTCACGCGGCAGAAGGGTAGCAAAAATCACGTGTGTAAAGAGAGCCAACCGAAAAACCGCTTGACTTGTAACCAATGATTTGTCTGTATTTCTGGGTCTTGAAGCGAAAATACTTCAGACACAAGTGTCTGTGTGTGCTTACAGATTGATCTACACATTTGCAAATCTTAGTACACATTTGCAAATCTCAGTACACATTTGCAGATCTGACTACAGATTTGTGGATTTTTTACACATTTGCAAATCTCAGTACACATTTGCAGATCTGACTACAGATTTGTGGATTTTTTACACATTTGCAAATCTCAGTACACATTTGCAGATCTGAATACAGATTTGTGGATTTTTTACACATTTGCAAAACGGATTACACACAAGTAGTTTTACACATTTGCAGATTGTTGTACAGACACACAAATCTCCTCACACATTTACAGATTTATTTACACATTTTCAAATCCCACTGCACACACACAAATCGAGATACAGACACAGAACTCTCCACACACATTTGCAAATGTTAAAGCTACTATTTTAGCCCCATACAATACGTGCTTTCACGTAAGAGTCTCCAAAAGTCGCTAGATTTGTCACTAGTCGCTTTTTTGAAAAAGAGTCGCTGGAGGGGTCTGAAAAGTCGCTAAATATAGCGACAAAGTCGCTGAGTTGGCAACACTGCGTGAATGTAACCTATTGGACGCACGTAGGCCTAATCCGTAGCCTACCAACTAACGAAGAAGAGCGAACGTACTTTTGCAAATTAAAAGTCTGCGGAATCAACATAATTTTAAAAGATCGTGTGGTAGTAAAATAATAACAAGAGTCGTCATCCGTGTGAACTTTCAAACCCACAAAAAAATTCAAGGACTTTCAAGGACAAGGTGTTTTTTTGGCTGTTTTCAATAACTTTCAAGGGCCTTGAATTAATTTTTTCAGATTCACAAACTTTCAAGGATTTCAAGGACCTGTGGGAACCCTGTATATAGCTGTATTTCTAGGTGAACATCCTGCTGAGCTACAGCATTAAACCCCTCGGACCCTGCTACTGACTGCTTTAACCAGCCAGTAAGGAAGCTAGCTGTATAAACTCGGCATTCCTGTGGGAACTAAAACTTTTCACTAACTTTCAGAGTTTATGCATGCACTGGATGCAGAAGACGGGGTTAGATGGAGACTGAAGGCTGTGGGAGGTTGTAAAAACTATTGGACAGCAGGGCCGTTGTCTAGCACTGATGAATTATAGAAATTGTGCTTTTTATTTCCTAAAGAAGGATTGTTTTTTCCTATATATGAAGTATATGTACTACATTTAAAGTATAATAAAAATTTTTTAAAAAAAAATCAATACGACATGAAATAATTCTTTTTCGCAGGGGTGCCAGTAAATGTGGAGATTAAAACAGATCGGGGAAAAAAGGAGGAAGACATTTAAAACATCTGTGTTTTTCTCTATCAGTGCAATATCGCGGCTATTCAGAGACAAAACAAGTCAGACAAAAAGCCAGAAGCACCTTTCCCAGAGAGAGGGTGTTGCTGACGGCATGATCCACCAAGTCGGCCATCTCCTTCTTGAAGAGCGCCACGTCTTTGCACTCGTTAGCTCGGGCATGATTCAAAATCAACTCGGCCACCCTCTCACCCTGTAAGACCACACAGCTGAACTCAAGAAAGGTTCTCTCATCTAAGTATAGCTGGTCAATACCTTGTTAACTCTCTAAAGCATTTACCCAGATGAGCGGTAAAGCCTGCAACGGAAAGCTGTCTTCACACCTTGCTTTGGACCAGGATGTTGCCGGGATGCAGATCTCCGTGGACAGTTATCCACAAACACCTGCGCAGAAGACGCATGTGAAGATCGGCTTGATAAAAGTGACGAAGCGCTCTAGATGTGTGGCAATACATCCTCTGAAGCGGAGTGATCTCAGACATTTGTTCGTCTCACCATCTTCAGCAGGGTGTCCACTCCCATCCTCGCTATTCTCTGCTTCACCTCCTGAGAAATCTCGGAGCTCAGGTAGTTCAATATGGGCTCGCTCTCCTGAAACACAAACGCCATCATTTTCCACGCCAGTGCCTCGAATAATAGCTCAGGCGGCAGCCTCTTTCCCCATCAACCACGCGCTCACTTCAAAGGTTTCCACTAAAGTGTTCCTGGTGACAAACGGCCGCAACGGAGTTGGGAACTTGATGTTGTCCACGTCGCGGAAGTTTTCCTGGAAACGCTCAATGTTTCGGGCCTCAAAACGGAGGTCGATCTGAAACGAGCACACGAAAAGCCCAAACAGGTGCAGTGAGGTCATTTCTACGGATGCTGCTGTGGTGCTATTTCTAAATCTGAGGCCTATTGACGAAACTTTATAGAGAACCGAAACCCATTTACATCAGTTTAGTGTAAACTAAACCAGAGCGAGGTTAAAGTACCTGTTTGGTCATCAGCTTCTCGAATTCCTCCACAACTTCACACATGCTGAGCCACTTGAGTCCAGGCAGGCAGTGCAGCAGCCAGCTGCCCGCTTTCATCAGCAGCAAGTCGATCTCCACCTGCCTCCTGACGCCCGGGTGGACCACCTGAAAAGCAGAAGAAACAAATGATCACACCCCCTCCTCTCCCTACAGCAGTAAAGGTACGAGCGATCCGTAGCTCAGGTGAAAGAACCCGTCGACTCAACGCCCATTAGTTGGCCTTCGTCGGCCATTTCTGGGATACAACAAACACGTGGAACAAGCTGCTCTCTGGTCAGATGAGGGCCAAGTGCAATTTTTAGCCAACATGCTAAGGCCTATGTTTGGAGGGAAACGCTGCACATCACCACAAACACAAAATGTCCTGAACAGAGCGTGATGATGTAGGGAGGGTTGGCCTCAGCAGGAGCAGGGATTATGATGTTGGGAGCTGAATACAGGGGGTTGCTGGGGGGGTAAAACAATCTTAGAGGCTGAAAAAGACGATTCTGGGGCGGAGGGTCGCCTTCCAGGACATCAGCCCCGAACATAGGGGAAGAGCTGAGACAGAGTACTGAGTTAGGGGGAATAAATATGAACCATGTCAGTTTAATTTTCAGATTTATGTGTTTAAAAAAAAAAAAAAAAAGGAAAACCACGTGTCATTTCCCGTCACAACGTGGAACCTTTTGTTGATGACTTCTATAAAATCCCAATGGAGGTCTGAGGTTGTGAGGAAACAACCGTCTGCCGCTCACTTTGCTGCTGGTCCAGCTGAATCCAACCCCGCTCTGGGACCACGAAGGACGCTTCTGACCTCTTCTAAAATATGGAAACGTTCTGCGGGGCCCCCTTAGGCATGTTTATGGTGACACTCACCTTGATGGCCACAGGTATCAGGCGCTCCTTCTCGCCGCTGCTCTCCCCAGGCTGCCGATCTGCAGGGCTCCTCTCCTTATAACCCTCGTCCTCCTCTTTCCTGCCCTTCCAGAGCTGCCGCAGAACACCGGCCAGGCCTCCGAGGCCAGGGATCTCCCAGGCCTCCAGCATGTCTTCCCTCTCCATCTCTTCCACGATGGACTGGAAGGAGGCGTCCTCCACCTGCTCCACCCTGGCCCAGCCTCTGTACACCTGGGCGACGCACCCCGAACCCACAGGCTCCTTGCTGTCAAACACCAACACCCTCCTCCAGGCCTCGCCGAAGGCCCTGCGGAGGAACTGCTTGGTGTGGGCCCAGGAGTGAGGGCGCACCCTGACGTGGAGCCGGGAGAAGCGTTCGCAGAACTCCAGAGAGAAGATGTCCCCACTGGCCCAGCTTGATGAAAGTGGGCCCAGAGCTCTCGGTCACCCACAGCAGAGCCTCCAGCCAGTAAGAGGCACAGCGGGTGGACATCAGAGCCAGAGGCGAGAGGAGGAGGAGGGGGCCAAATTTAAAGAGAAGGACCAAAGCACGGAGGCCGAGCCGGAGGAAGAATATCACTTTGTGGACTTGGACTTTGGCAAGGGACTTTCTGTCTGTTGTTCTGGCTGCCGCTTCCTGGCAGCTGGCTGCAAAGGACGAGGCACCGACGGCTCCCCAGCACAGCAGCGTGACCTTGGGCATGTGGCTGAAAATCTGTCCTCTTTTATCCCAGCGTGGCTCCCGGCCCTGCAGGAGCCCGCGTCTGGCAAAGGAGCCCGATCTGTGCAGAGCGCACCGCAGGTTCGCCACGATTCCTCTGGCTCCAAACGCAACCATCGTGGCCATCCTGTCAAGAGTCAGGTTAGCTCCACATCCGCTTATCTGTCCTTTAATATAAATACAAACACGCCAGGACGGACCGAAGCGTGGAAAATATGTCCTCTCCAGCAAACACCCGTCACGGATGTAAATACCCACCTAAAAAAAAACCCACAAAGCTACGGCTGGACTGACACTACCTGGAGCCAAAGCCGCGGATGTTTCGCTGCTCAGACGTTCTTAAGGAGCAGCAGCCGTGGCTTCCTGAAGTGCAAACCCCACGGGCGTGTTTCTCCTCCCACTGTAGACAACAAACTCATTCCACGTTACGGTTGGCAGCGACGTGCAGCCACATTTATCATTCATTTCCACGGAGAAGAGCGCGCTGCCGGGTGAAAACATTACAGCCCGTTTCCGGATGTGACGTTTCGCCGGGAACGTCACGTGACCTTCGATTAAAAGGCTTGTCGTGAAGAGACCTGCTTGTGCTACTGCTGCGTTACAGACAGCAGCCGGCTCAATATCTGTCCGCACACACACCTTGCCCCGAAGTGTTTCTGAACCGTGCGTTTCTGACTGTGCTTTGTTTTTGCCTTGCTTCCCTGCCCTTCCCGCAGAGCCCAGGGCTATTGGCAGTGGCCAGCTTTCAGAACGTGTATCCGTGCACTTAATGTTCTTCTTACACGTTGCAAACGGTCCCGCATAAAGTCAGTAGGAGATTGGTTATTTCATCTTATTTTGATACATTTTTACAACACATAACAGCTCTGAAAACATGTTGGCGTTCCCTTAGGGTGCGTTCACACCAAACACAAACAAGGCTAATTTTTCGCCTCGATTGCCTGCTGTTGGTCGCTTGACATTTCGCCTCTCTCTCGCAAACAATCCGCACAGAAAACAAAGCCAATTTCACCCACGCTTGCTTCACTGGGTCATCAAATAGGAGGAGCATCTATACGTTAGTCGGTTTCTCCTGTCAGTAACACTCACCGTGGTGGACATGGATTTTACCGAGCAAGTCACGGTGCTGTATCTGATGTGTCCAAAACCCTTTGGTTTGTTTTTTTTTTGGTCATCTTTAAAAAATGTTTTGGTAATAGAAACATTAAAACAGTGTTAAATGTGGCATTAAAATAAACCTTTAAATATGTCTTCAAGCAATTAAGTTATATTTCGCTACCTGTAGCTTATGGTACATGAAATAACTAAAATAGATTAAACTAAATACAGTGTAGCTTTTCATGGTCTAATGCCAGTATTTCAGGGAATGTTTTATATATATATATATATATATATATATATATATATATATATATATATAGCTCTGCTGCTTAATATGAATATAAATGTATTTTCATAGAGAGTAGGAAAACAAGACAAAAAACTTCACCAAAATTAAATGTAAAAATCTTCAGCATATCATAAAAAGCTGTTTAAGCTTCAACCTTTTGTGTTTTGTTGGAGACCAATTAGTTCTCAAATTCTGTTTGAACTAAGAAGGAGGAGAAGAAGAAGAAGATGAAGAAGAAGAACTTTTAGCTTAGTTGGTGTGTATTTACCCAAATACTGAAATTCTCCAAAGATTTACTGATAACTGAAGATAATAGTTATATATAATAGTTAGTGAACACACATAAATGACTGGATTGATGGTAAAGTGTAACCGATTGTGAAACTTTTTTTAAACTCACAACCAAATAAGAGTGCAAAGTTCAAATCCTTAAAGCATACAACAGCATGAACAATTTACTTAAATATTAAAATATCTATATGTTGCATAAATATCACATATTTGAAAACTGAGTCAAACAAAACAATTGACCCAGTCAATGAATGAAATTGTTGAGGAGATTTTGTGTTACCCCGCGCGAGAAAGTGAAGGTAAAAATCAAAGACTGGAAACTGAATAAGTTTGAAAAATAAAAAGCGTTTTATTCCTACTCTAAACAAAGCAATACATTCCGCACAGTTAAACGTGCACGGTCCTGATGGAGCTCAGTTCTAACACCAAGCCCCCAAAAGGATGCTTTAACAATGGCGCACCCGGTATAAAAGGGTTCTCCTTAAGGGAGCCCAAACAGACCCTATGGGTCTGATCATAAGCTAAGGCAACATCTTGGGCAAAGTAACAGTTCATTTATTGGTTGACAGCATGGTGCGATGACCCTTGGCTCCTCCTTGGATGCAGCTCCGTTGCGCAACTTGTTTTTCCAGGATTTCAGGACGCGTCCTTGAACCATTTTTCGAGTTATCTTCTTAGGCTTTCTGATATCGGCTGCACCCTTCTGCACACACCAGCTGCAACTTCATTCTCCCACTGGGCCTCGAAAAACAAGCAAACAGAAAACATTAAGTGCACATGGTTTAAATACTTCATTAAACATTCTTTTTCCCTTCAAAATACAGGAAGCTTATACAGGATAAATGTGCACAATGAGGAAAGCAGCACTATAAATCCCAATGAAGAAAGCATATAGACGCAGATGCAGACGCTGCAACTAACACAAGCCAGTGCAGAGCAAGGCCAGTCCGTGCGCGCTGAGGCCGAGGAGCATCGGGAGAACCCCATGGGTGTTCTCCATCTCCACCCGGAGCTGCTCAGCGTCTCTCCTCAGTGCCACGCCGACGGGCAGCTGTTCCGCCTGCTGGAAGGCCTGGTTGTCCTGCAGCGGGGCAGGAAGCGACTGGATGGGCAGAGTCCCACGGCTCGCCTTTAACCTGTGCATCTGTTGAGATGAAAAGCAGCTGCAGTGTATGAGAAGAAACTAGTTGAGCTAGTTAGTTAGCTAATATAAACTCAAGAAATGTTTAACAGACGTCTGCAAGAGGTAAAAAAAACAAAAAAAAACAGGATAATGATCCAAAACATATGGCCTAATAGACACAAAATCAACCAGATTTCTCAGGCCTAAATCTGTGGGGTCAGCTGAAGAGAAGAGAACATAGACTGAGGTTGATTTAGAGATTTTGTACATTCTTAAAGCTCTAACCCGGCAAAAAACGTTATAGAAGAAGATTAAATGTCGTCCTGCTGCTACAAGGGATCTGCTATACAACGCTTCACCAGCAGGGGCGCCAATAAGTGTTGCACCATAACTGAGTATAATTTGGTCTTGCACTGTTTCATAATCGCACGACTCTTCCAGCTGGGGGGGAAAGAAAAGTTCAGAGTTTTTAGTTAGATACTGGATTCAAAGAACACTCAGTAAAAATCTTAGCAAGTCACTTATTCGACAATCATTCCTGTGAGTCCTTGGGGAATAATCAAAAGTTGACAGGTGTGAGGTTCGCTGGTGTGCGTCAGGTTAGTGTGACCCTCACCGCGCTCTGCATGTAGGACAGGGTGGTTCTGTCCCTCAGAGCTTCTTGGAGCTTCTCCATCAAGTCACGTCGAGTAGCCGGGGGGAGGTCTGCCAGAGGAGAAAGATCCATCTCCTGCCATCCTGCAAGATGCACGACGCTCTCATATTTTTATCACCATACCTTATATTTACAGATATGTCTTTCTATAAATTTAATCCAAGCTTCTGTGTAACAAACAAGTTAATAAATCTACTGCCTACAGCGCTAAAAAGAATCCACTGCCACATGTGCTCTCAAAGGAACATTTTAGCCAACATTTTAGCAGCGTGTTTCACCTCCCACGAATGAGAAATTCTCAATTACCACTGTGAAAAACAGCGAAAAACGCATCTTCCCGAGCCCTGCGCCCGTTGCACATGCCATCCACTGAGTTCAAGGAACCATCAAAGGGGACGGAGTCGCTCTCGAAGCCTCCCACAGTGCCGGGCTGCAGGCATATACCTGGACAGAAAAAAAGCCCAAATCAGATGAAGATAAACACACCATACATGAACGGGAAGATTTAATGAATAGTTTTTGAATATAAGGATTGTGGGGTATTCCCTCCCCAATATTATAAATACAAGTGTCACTCTTGTGTTTATATTCTCGGCAACAAACCTGAACACAGCCACTTCAACAATATGAAATATGGATTAAAAAAAAGAATCCATCAAACAAAATAATTTTTTCATCACTTGCAAAAGTTCAGAGAAATCTAACTTCATTCAAAAATATTTGAGTTATTAATTAATGAATTCATTCATTCACTTATTTTTACTGGAGGATTATCTATTGATTGCTTTAATAATTGAGGATTTTTAAATTAAGTCCATGCAATAAAGACCTGTTTTAATTAGCCTCCGTTCAAATTAGAAAAGACCAGAGGACATGTCATTCTGGTAAAATGAAGATCGGGGTGACCGTAATTAGTCAGGAAAAGGGTTAAAGAAAACCGCTATTTTTCAAAACTCATGTACAGTCAGAGAGCTAACTAAAGAAAATGAAAACAGCTGGAAATTGGACGAACAAGATTAAAGGAGAACCCAAGTTTATCACTGCGATCACGATGATGAGGGAATAAAAATCTCCCAAACCCTTGGTTTATCACCAACTGCACCCTGAACCAATATCACTCACCCTGGTGGGGACCTGTAACAACTAGCGATGAATTATCGAGGAGCACTTGAGCCAGGAGAGCAGACAGAGGAGCGGTGTAAAGGTTCTTAAGGAGAGTTCTGAAAAAAGATACAGGGAATGAATAACAATACGTTGGAATCCAATGTCTGAGCATCGACAACGAAAACAGATTTCTCTAACGGAGGGTCAGCAACACGAAATGTAAGAATTCAAGAAATCTATGATACACAGAAGAGTAGCATCTGATTACCACTTGTGTGAGCAGAACATCTGAAGTCTCCCTCAGGAAACCGAGTCCTGTTTAAAGTGAGACATAGGTGGGTTAGTATCTGAAACTGAAATGGGTTGAGAATGTGGTGTACAAGAAGGGGTGAGGGTTTCTTACTGGTGCAGAGGAGGAGAGGATATATGCAGAGGCTGAGGTTGGCTGCAGTGGAGTTCTATTTCATCCCTACTGACCGCCAGAGGCGGTGCTTTAAGCACTGAATGATCATTCTTGCGCATGCGCAGGTCGAGTACTAATGACAACAAAGTCACCTGTGACCTGCCGGGGACCCACGTGACTCTATATAGTCATGTGGCACCCGGCGTCCAATCCCTTCGTTCTTCTCGCGCGCAGGTATGGTCGTGTGAAGCTGACTGCTTCTGTGTGTACCACGTGCTAAACTAGCTGCTTGTTGCTAGTAGCCCCGTGACCGGGTTTGGTCGGAGCTGCGGGTAAGTTTCGCCCTCCAGGGGCTGCACAAGCTGCTTACACCTTACCAGATTTGCGGTCGCCGCGACATGAACTGGTAAGTTTTGTTCTTTTCTCAGCAGTAGTTTACTGCTCGCGCTGATTTACCACGGTCATTTTGTGGCTCTTTTTACTCACCAGTAGCGTTTTCTGCTCGCGTTGAGTTCACTATAAGTTTGTTTATCTGACTCACCAGCGGCGTTTTCTGCTCGCGTTGAGTTCATCCTTAGTTAACAAGCGGACTCGCTGGTGGCGTTTCCTGCTCATGGTGACTTCTTGTTGGTGGCGGGCTGATCACGCCTTCAGCATTATGATGCTGGAAAGTTTGTGCTGCTCGACCTGTCTGGCTCCGCTTCATCCCGACGACGGGCATGATTTGTGTCCCTCCTGTCTTGATGTGGAACATCTCCGGGAGGCGCTGTCGGATAACGCCTGCCCCAACTGCTCCGTCATGCCCCGGTCGGTCAGGCTGGGTCGGTTGGCTGCACTGCAGCAGCCTACCGACTTGGCGGGCGCTGCGCCACATAGTCTGTTGCCGCCGGGAAAGGCGATGTGCAAACGGCCTACTGTGGCTGCACCTTTGGTGCCGGCAAAACGAGCCAGACGGACCGATGCAGGGAGGTGGTTGAACAGCTTCGGTCTGGACTCCACACGGAACACTCATCGTCTCAGATGACTTCGGGTGGGGCCTCAGTGTCTTCAGTCTCTGTCCCAGTGGAGGATGAGGGCGTTCATGACGGCAGGGGACCCGCTCGGCTCCCTCCCGTGTCGTCGGGAAGTTGTGTTTACGGATGCATACTCCACGGGCTGGGGTGCAACCTGGCGGGGCCAAATGGCACAGGGGACATGGTCCCAGCGGCAGAGCAGGGAACACATTAATGTCCTGGAATTACAGGCTGTACTTCTGGCTCTTCAGAGCTTTCTCCCAGGCTTGCAGGGAAAGCATGTGCTAGTGAGGTCAGACAACACTGCTGTGGTTTTTCACATCAACCACCAAGGGGGTACCAGGTCAAGGAAACTGTTGTGTTTGACTCAACAGCTGCTAACCTGGGCAGCTCCATACTTGGCCAGCCTCAGAGCAGCCTACATACCCGGGCCAGAGAACGTGCCAGCAGATTTTCTATCCCGTCAGAAGCCGCTTCCAGGAGAGTGGAAGCTTCACCAAGAGGTAGTGGAGGACATCTGGAAGGTCTTCGGCAGGGCGGACGTGGACCTCTTTGCCTCAAGGGACACATTTCACTGTCCCCTTTGGTTCTCCTTGGTCGACAGCAGCCCTCTGGGCCACGATGCGCTGGCACACGACTGGCCCCGGACCCGCCTTTACGCCTTTCCACCATTCAGTCTGCTTTTTCAGACTCTCCTAAGGGTACGCCAGGAAGGGCACATGGTTCTGCTGGTAGCCCCCTTCTGGCCAGCGAGGACTTGGTTTCCTCTACTGCACGAGCTCAGCTCCGGCTCGCCAATGCGTCTCCCCTGCAGGACGGATCTCCTCTCCCAGCTGGGGGGTCAGATTTTACACCCCCAACCGGACCGGCTCCAGCTCTGGATTTGGCCCCTGCAAGGCCGGGGTCCACTTTCTCGAGACACACTGGGTCAGTAGGGCATACAATGGCTAATGCATGGGCGCCATCCACACGAGCTGTCTATGATAACAAGTGGGCGCTCTTTGCAACCTGGTGCCGTAATAAAGGACAGGACCCGGTGCAGTGTTCAGTCTCTGACATACTGACCTTCCTGCAGGAATTGCTGGATCAGGGGCGGTCTCCATCTACCTTAAAAGTATATGTAGCCACCATTTCCTGTCGGCATGTCGGGCTGAATGGTTGCACAGTGGGCCGAGACAAGGACGTTGTGCAGTTTATGAGAGGTGCTCGGCGTTTGCATCCACCCAACCGCCCTGTGGCACCGGCATGGGACCTTTCTCTGGTGCTTGAAGCTCTTCGATCCCACCCATTTGAGCCCCTGGCATCAGCAGACCTCAAATGGCTCTTACTGAAGACAGCATTCCTTTTGGCGATGGTTTCAGCAAAGCGTGTGGGTGAATTGCAGGCTCTCTCGGTGGCCGAGCCCTGCTGCCGGTGGAATCCTGATGGGTCAGGTGTTACACTGTGGCCTGACGCAGCGTTCATTCCTAAGGTGTCACTGGCGGCGGACGGTAACCAGCCACTCCATCTTGCTCGGTTTGATACGGGATGCCCCTCCGAACCACTGTGCCCTGTTCGTGCCCTTGAGGCATATATCAATGTCACGGCATCCTTCCGAAAGACAAATAGCCTTTTTGTTTGCTACGCCGGCTCACGGAAAGGTCAGGCACTTTCTAAGCAGTGACTTGCACACTGGGTTGTGGATTTGATCTCCAAGGCTTATGCCTTGCAGGACCAGCCACTGCCGACAGAAGTGAAGTGCCACTCTACAAGGGGCATGTCGACATCGTTTGCTGCCATGACTGGGATGCAGTTGGATGTTATATGCCGTGCGGCCTCCTGGAAAACACAGAGTACCTTTACTCGATTTTACAGGGTGAATGTGGCTGCGCCTCATCCCCTTCAAAGAATTCTGGAGCAGCACACATCTACAACACATTAGGTGGATGTTCCTTGAATGTTGCTGATTCCTCGTGACCTTGTTGACATAAGTCATCCAGTGCTTAAAGCACCGCCTCTGGCGGTCAGTAGGGATGAAATAGAACGAAAGTTACTGCTGTAACTACGGTTCTATGAATCCCGGATGACCGCCAGAGTGCTTGGTCCCTCGGAATCTCTGCTTTTCACGAGAAGATTGAGGGATTGAACGCTGGGTGCCACGTGAATATATAGAGTCACGTGGGTCCCCGGCAGGTCACAGGTGACTTTCTTGTCATTAGTACTCGACCTGCGCATGCGCAAGAATGATCATTCAGTGCTTAAACCACCGCCTCTGGCGGTCATCCGGGATTCATAGAACCGTAGTTACAGCAGTAACTTTCGTTACTGATTGTGTCCTTTTGTCCGTCTTTTCACGGTAAGAATTGTAGATCGGGCAGGCAGGTGAATGAGCGATGAGTTATAATGGAGCACTTATGCCTGGAAGGCGGCCAGAGGAATGGTGTGTAGAGTCCTTTGGAGAGTTCTTAGAACAGACGGAAGGAATGAGAAACAGTACGTTGGAGTCCAATATCTGAGCATTTACAGAGATAACAAATTTATGTTAAGGAGAAACAGCAAAAGGAAATGTAAGAACTTCATCAATCTTAGCTAGACAGAAGAAGAGATTTTGATTACCACTTGTGTGAGCGGAACATCTGAAGTCTCCCTCAGGAAACCGAGTCCTGTTTAAGGTGAGACATAGGTGGGTTAGTATCTGAAACTGAAATGGGTAGAGAACAGGTTGTAGAAGGAGGGGAGACAGTGTCGTACTGGTGCAGAGGAGGTGAGGATATCCACTGAGGCTGAGGTTGGTCAGGAGATTGGTGGAGTTAATTATTGTCTCCTTCGGTCCTTCTTTTCCTAGTGGAAGTTGTGGATCGGCAAAAGGTTGGAGGGTGGACTGGCAGGTGTGAGAGCGATGAATTATCCAGGAGCACTTGAGCCAGGAGAGCAGATAGAGGAGCGGTGTAAAGGTTCTTAAGGAGAGTTCTGAAAAAAGACACAGGGAAGGAATAACAATACGTTGGAATCCAATGTCTGAGCATCGACAACGAAAAAAGATTTCTCTAACGGAGGGTCAGCAACACGAAATGTAAGAATTCAAGAAATCTATGATAGACAGAAGAGTAGCATCTGATTACCACTTGTGTGAGCAGAACATCTGAAGTCTCCCTCAGGAAACCGAGTCCTGTTTAAGGTGAAACATAGGTGGGTTAGTATCTGAAACTGAAATGGGTAGAGAATGTGGTGTACAAGAAGGGGTGATGGTTTCTTACTGGTGCAGAGGAGGAGAGGATATATGCAGAGGCTGAGGTTGGCTGCAGATTGGTGATAAGTGGAGTTACTGATTGTGTCCTTTTGTCCGTCTTTTCACGGTAAGAATTGTAGATCGGGCAGGCAGGTGAATGAGCGATGAGTTATAATGGAGCACTTATGCCTGGAAGGCGGCCAGAGGAATGGTGTGTAGAGTCTTTTGGAGAGTTCTTAGAACAGACGGAAGGAATGAGAAACAGTACGTTGGAGTCCAATATCTGAGCATTTACAGAGATAACAAATTTATGTTAAGGAGAAACAGCAAAAGGAAATGTAAGAACTTCATCAATCTTAGCTAGACAGAAGAAGAGATTTTGATTACCACTTGTGTGAGCGGAACATCTGAAGTCTCCGTCAGGAAACCGAGTCCTGTTTAAGGTGAGACATAGGTGGGTTAGTATCTGAAACTGAAATGGGTAGAGAACAGGTTGTAGAAGGAGGGGAGACAGTGTCGTACTGGTGCAGAGGAGGTGAGGATATCCACTGAGGCTGAGGTTGGTCAGGAGATTGGTGGAGTTAATTATTGTCTCCTTCGGTCCTTCTTTTCCTAGTGGAAGTTGTGGATCGGCAAAAGGTTGGAGGGTGGACTGGCAGGTGTGAGAGCGATGAATTATCCAGGAGCACTTGAGCCAGGAGAGCAGATAGAGGAGCGGTGTAAAGGTTCTTAAGGAGAGTTCTGAAAAAAGACACAGGGAAGGAATAACAATACGTTGGAATCCAATGTCTGAGCATCGACAAAGAAAACAGATTTCTCTAACGGAGGGTCAGCAACACGAAATGTAAGAATTCAAGAAATCTATGATAGACAGAAGAGTAGCATCTGATTACCACTTGTGTGAGCAGAACATCTGAAGTCTCCCTCAGGAAACCGAGTCCTGTTTAAGGTGAAACATAGGTGGGTTAGTATCTGAAACTGAAATGGGTAGAGAACAGGTTGTAGAAGGAGGGGAGACAGTGTCGTACTGGTGCAGAGGAGGTGAGGATATCCACTGAGGCTGAGGTTGGTCAGGAGATTGGTGGAGTTAATTATTGTCTCCTTCGGTCCTTCTTTTCCTAGTGGAAGTTGTGGATCGGCAAAAGGTTGGAGGGTGGACTGGCAGGTGTGAGAGCGATGAATTATCGAGGAGCACTTGAGCCAGGAGAGCAGACAGAGGAGCGGTGTAGAGGTTCTTAAGGAGAGTTCTGAAAAAAGACACAGGGAAGGAATAACAATACGTTGGAATCCAATGTCTGAGCATCGACAACGAAAACAGATTTCTCTAACGGAGGGTCAGCAACACGAAATGTAAGAATTCAAGAAATCTATGATACACAGAAGAGTAGCATCTGATTACCACTTGTGTGAGCAGAACATCTGAAGTCTCCCTCAGGAAACCGAGTCCTGTTTAAGGTGAGACATAGGTGGGTTAGTATCTGAAACTGAATTGGGTTGAGAATGTGGTGTACAAGAAGGGGTGATGGTTTCTTACTGGTGCAGAGGAGGAGAGGATATATGCAGAGGCTGAGGTTGGCTGCAGATTGGTGATAAGTGGAGTTACTGATTGTGTCCTTTTGTCCGTCTTTTCACGGTAAGAATTGTAGATCGGGCAGGCAGGTGAATGAGCGATGAGTTATAATGGAGCACTTATGCCTGGAAGGCGGCCAGAGGAATGGTGTGTAGAGTCTTTTGGAGAGTTCTTAGAACAGACGGAAGGAATGAGAAACAGTACGTTGGAGTCCAATATCTGAGCATTTACAGAGATAACAAATTTATGTTAAGGAGAAACAGCAAAAGGAAATGTAAGAACTTCATCAATCTTAGCTAGACAGAAGAAGAGATTTTGATTACCACTTGTGTGAGCGGAACATCTGAAGTCTCCCTCAGGAAACCGAGTCCTGTTTAAGGTGAGACATAGGTGGGTTAGTATCTGAAACTGAAATGGGTAGAGAACAGGTTGTAGAAGGAGGGGAGACAGTGTCGTACTGGTGCAGAGGAGGTGAGGATATCCACTGAGGCTGAGGTTGGTCAGGAGATTGGTGGAGTTAATTATTGTCTCCTTCGGTCCTTCTTTTCCTAGTGGAAGTTGTGGATCGGCAAAAGGTTGGAGGGTGGACTGGCAGGTGTGAGAGCGATGAATTATCGAGGAGCACTTGAGCCAGGAGAGCAGACAGAGGAGCGGTGTAGAGGTTCTTAAGGAGAGTTCTGAAAAAAGACACAGGGAAGGAATAACAATACGTTGGAATCCAATGTCTGAGCATCGACAACGAAAAAAGATTTCTCTAAGTGAGGGTCAGCAACACGAAATGTAAGAATTCAAGAAATCTATGATACACAGAAGAGTAGCATCTGATTACCACTTGTGTGAGCAGAACATCTGAAGTCTCCCTCAGGAAACCGAGTCCTGTTTAAGGTGAGACATAGGTGGGTTAGTATCTGAAACTGAAATGGGTTGAGAACAGGTTGTAGAAGGAGGGGAGACAGTGTCGTACTGGTGCAGAGGAGGTGAGGATATCCACTGAGGCTGAGGTTGGTCAGGAGATTGGTGGAGTTAATTATTGTCTCCTTCGGTCCTTCTTATTCTAGTGGAAGTTTTGGATCGGCAAAAGGTTGGAGGGTGGACTGGCAGGTGAGAGAGCGATGAATTATCCAGGAGCACTTGAGCCAGGAGAGCAGACAGAGGAGCGGTGTAGAGGTTCTTAAGGAGAGTTCTGAAAAAAGACACAGGGAATGAATAACAATACGTTGGAATCCAATGTCTGAGCATCGACAACGAAAACAGATTTCTCTAACGGAGGGTCAGCAACACGAAATGTAAGAATTCAAGAAATCTATGATAGACAGAAGAGTAGCATCTGATTACCACTTGTGTGAGCAGAACATCTGAAGTCTCCCTCAGGAAACCGAGTCCTGTTTAAGGTGAGACATAGGTGGGTTAGTATCTGAAACTGAATTGGGTTGAGAATGTGGTGTACAAGAAGGGGTGATGGTTTCTTACTGGTGCAGAGGAGGAGAGGATATATGCAGAGGCCGAGGTTGGCTGCAGATTGGTGATAAGTGGAGTTACTGATTGTGTCCTTTTGTCCGTCTTTTCACGGTAAGAATTGTAGATCGGGCAGGCAGGTGAATGAGCGATGAGTTATAATGGAGCACTTATGCCTGGAAGGCGGCCAGAGGAATGGTGTGTAGAGTCTTTTGGAGAGTTCTTAGAACAGACGGAAGGAATGAGAAACAGTACGTTGGAGTCCAATATCTGAGCATTTACAGAGATAACAAATTTATGTTAAGGAGAAACAGCAAAAGGAAATGTAAGAACTTCATCAATCTTAGCTAGACAGAAGAAGAGATTTTGATTACCACTTGTGTGAGCGGAACATCTGAAGTCTCCGTCAGGAAACCGAGTCCTGTTTAAGGTGAGACATAGGTGGGTTAGTATCTGAAACTGAAATGGGTAGAGAACAGGTTGTAGAAGGAGGGGAGACAGTGTCGTACTGGTGCAGAGGAGGTGAGGATATCCACTGAGGCTGAGGTTGGTCAGGAGATTGGTGGAGTTAATTATTGTCTCCTTCGGTCCTTCTTTTCCTAGTGGAAGTTGTGGATCGGCAAAAGGTTGGAGGGTGGACTGGCAGGTGTGAGAGCGATGAATTATCCAGGAGCACTTGAGCCAGGAGAGCAGATAGAGGAGCGGTGTAAAGGTTCTTAAGGAGAGTTCTGAAAAAAGACACAGGGAAGGAATAACAATACGTTGGAATCCAATGTCTGAGCATCGACAAAGAAAACAGATTTCTCTAACGGAGGGTCAGCAACACGAAATGTAAGAATTCAAGAAATCTATGATAGACAGAAGAGTAGCATCTGATTACCACTTGTGTGAGCAGAACATCTGAAGTCTCCCTCAGGAAACCGAGTCCTGTTTAAGGTGAGACATAGGTGGGTTAGTATCTGAAACTGAAATGGGTAGAGAACAGGTTGTAGAAGGAGGGGAGACAGTGTCGTACTGGTGCAGAGGAGGTGAGGATATCCACTGAGGCTGAGGTTGGTCAGGAGATTGGTGGAGTTAATTATTGTCTCCTTCGGTCCTTCTTTTCCTAGTGGAAGTTGTGGATCGGCAAAAGGTTGGAGGGTGGACTGGCAGGTGTGAGAGCGATGAATTATCGAGGAGCACTTGAGCCAGGAGAGCAGACAGAGGAGCGGTGTAGAGGTTCTTAAGGAGAGTTCTGAAAAAAGACACAGGGAAGGAATAACAATACGTTGGAATCCAATGTCTGAGCATCGACAACGAAAACAGATTTCTCTAACGGAGGGTCAGCAACACGAAATGTAAGAATTCAAGAAATCTATGATACACAGAAGAGTAGCATCTGATTACCACTTGTGTGAGCAGAACATCTGAAGTCTCCCTCAGGAAACCGAGTCCTGTTTAAGGTGAGACATAGGTGGGTTAGTATCTGAAACTGAAATGGGTAGAGAATGTGGTGTACAAGAAGGGGTGATGGTTTCTTACTGGTGCAGAGGAGGAGAGGATATATGCAGAGGCTGAGGTTGGCTGCAGATTGGTGATAAGTGGAGTTACTGATTGTGTCCTTTTGTCCGTCTTTTCACGGTAAGAATTGTAGATCGGGCAGGCAGGTGAATGAGCGATGAGTTATAATGGAGCACTTATGCCTGGAAGGCGGCCAGAGGAATGGTGTGTAGAGTCTTTTGGAGAGTTCTTAGAACAGACGGAAGGAATGAGAAACAGTACGTTGGAGTCCAATATCTGAGCATTTACAGAGATAACAAATTTATGTTAAGGAGAAACAGCAAAAGGAAATGTAAGAACTTCATCAATCTTAGCTAGACAGAAGAAGAGATTTTGATTACCACTTGTGTGAGCGGAACATCTGAAGTCTCCCTCAGGAAACCGAGTCCTGTTTAAGGTGAGACATAGGTGGGTTAGTATCTGAAACTGAAATGGGTAGAGAACAGGTTGTAGAAGGAGGGGAGACAGTGTCGTACTGGTGCAGAGGAGGTGAGGATATCCACTGAGGCTGAGGTTGGTCAGGAGATTGGTGGAGTTAATTATTGTCTCCTTCGGTCCTTCTTTTCCTAGTGGAAGTTGTGGATCGGCAAAAGGTTGGAGGGTGGACTGGCAGGTGTGAGAGCGATGAATTATCGAGGAGCACTTGAGCCAGGAGAGCAGACAGAGGAGCGGTGTAGAGGTTCTTAAGGAGAGTTCTGAAAAAAGACACAGGGAAGGAATAACAATACGTTGGAATCCAATGTCTGAGCATCGACAACGAAAAAAGATTTCTCTAAGTGAGGGTCAGCAACACGAAATGTAAGAATTCAAGAAATCTATGATACACAGAAGAGTAGCATCTGATTACCACTTGTGTGAGCAGAACATCTGAAGTCTCCCTCAGGAAACCGAGTCCTGTTTAAGGTGAGACATAGGTGGGTTAGTATCTGAAACTGAAATGGGTTGAGAACAGGTTGTAGAAGGAGGGGAGACAGTGTCGTACTGGTGCAGAGGAGGTGAGGATATCCACTGAGGCTGAGGTTGGTCAGGAGATTGGTGGAGTTAATTATTGTCTCCTTCGGTCCTTCTTATTCTAGTGGAAGTTTTGGATCGGCAAAAGGTTGGAGGGTGGACTGGCAGGTGAGAGAGCGATGAATTATCCAGGAGCACTTGAGCCAGGAGAGCAGACAGAGGAGCGGTGTAGAGGTTCTTAAGGAGAGTTCTGAAAAAAGACACAGGGAATGAATAACAATACGTTGGAATCCAATGTCTGAGCATCGACAACGAAAACAGATTTCTCTAAGTGAGGGTCAGCAACACGAAATGTAAGAATTCAAGAAATCTATGATAGACAGAAGAGTAGCATCTGATTACCACTTGTGTGAGCAGAACATCTGAAGTCTCCCTCAGGAAACCGAGTCCTGTTTAAGGTGAGACATAGGTGGGTTAGTATCTGAAACTGAATTGGGTTGAGAATGTGGTGTACAAGAAGGGGTGATGGTTTCTTACTGGTGCAGAGGAGGAGAGGATATATGCAGAGGCCGAGGTTGGCTGCAGATTGGTGATAAGTGGAGTTACTGATTGTGTCCTTTTGTCCGTCTTTTCACGGTAAGAATTGTAGATCGGGCAGGCAGGTGAATGAGCGATGAGTTATAATGGAGCACTTATGCCTGGAAGGCGGCCAGAGGAATGGTGTGTAGAGTCTTTTGGAGAGTTCTTAGAACAGACGGAAGGAATGAGAAACAGTACGTTGGTGTCCAATATCTGAGCATTTACAGAGATAAATTTATGTTAAGGAGAAACAGCAAAAGGAAATGTAAGAACTTCATCAATCTTAGCTAGACAGAAGAAGAGATTTTGATTACCACTTGTGTGAGCGGAACATCTGAAGTCTCCGTCAGGAAACCGAGTCCTGTTTAAGGTGAGACATAGGTGGGTTAGTATCTGAAACTGAAATGGGTAGAGAACAGGTTGTAGAAGGAGGGGAGACAGTGTCGTACTGGTGCAGAGGAGGTGAGGATATCCACTGAGGCTGAGGTTGGTCAGGAGATTGGTGGAGTTAATTATTGTCTCCTTCGGTCCTTCTTTTCCTAGTGGAAGTTGTGGATCGGCAAAAGGTTGGAGGGTGGACTGGCAGGTGAGAGAGCGATGAATTATCGAGGAGCACTTGAGCCAGGAGAGCAGACAGAGGAGCGGTGTAAAGGTTCTTAAGGAGAGTTCTGAAAAAAGACACAGGGAAGGAATAACAATACGTTGGAATCCAATGTCTGAGCATCGACAACGAAAAAAGATTTCTCTAACGGAGGGTCAGCAACACGAAATGTAAGAATTCAAGAAATCTATGATACACAGAAGAGTAGCATCTGATTACCACTTGTGTGAGCAGAACATCTGAAGTCTCCCTCAGGAAACCGAGTCCTGTTTAAGGTGAGACATAGGTGGGTTAGTATCTGAAACTGAATTGGGTTGAGAATGTGGTGTACAAGAAGGGGTGATGGTTTCTTACTGGTGCAGAGGAGGAGAGGATATATGCAGAGGCTGAGGTTGGCTGCAGATTGGTGATAAGTGGAGTTACTGATTGTGTCCTTTTGTCCGTCTTTTCACGGTAAGAATTGTAGATCGGGCAGGCAGGTGAATGAGCGATGAGTTATAATGGAGCACTTATGCCTGGAAGGCGGCCAGAGGAATGGTGTGTAGAGTCTTTTGGAGAGTTCTTAGAACAGACGGAAGGAATGAGAAACAGTACGTTGGAGTCCAATATCTGAGCATTTACAGAGATAACAAATTTATGTTAAGGAGAAACAGCAAAAGGAAATGTAAGAACTTCATCAATCTTAGCTAGACAGAAGAAGAGATTTTGATTACCACTTGTGTGAGCGGAACATCTGAAGTCTCCGTCAGGAAACCGAGTCCTGTTTAAGGTGAGACATAGGTGGGTTAGTATCTGAAACTGAAATGGGTAGAGAACAGGTTGTAGAAGGAGGGGAGACAGTGTCGTACTGGTGCAGAGGAGGTGAGGATATCCACTGAGGCTGAGGTTGGTCAGGAGATTGGTGGAGTTAATTATTGTCTCCTTCGGTCCTTCTTTTCCTAGTGGAAGTTGTGGATCGGCAAAAGGTTGGAGGGTGGACTGGCAGGTGAGAGAGCGATGAATTATCCAGGAGCACTTGAGCCAGGAGAGCAGACAGAGGAGCGGTGTAGAGGTTCTTAAGGAGAGTTCTGAAAAAAGACACAGGGAAGGAATAACAATACGTTGGAATCCAATGTCTGAGCATCGACAACGAAAACAGATTTCTCTAACGGAGGGTCAGCAACACGAAATGTAAGAATTCAAGAAATCTATGATAGACAGAAGAGTAGCATCTGATTACCACTTGTGTGAGCAGAACATCTGAAGTCTCCCTCAGGAAACCGAGTCCTGTTTAAGTTGAGACATAGGTGGGTTAGTATCTGAAACTGAATTGGGTTGAGAATGTGGTGTACAAGAAGGGGTGATGGTTTCTTACTGGTGCAGAGGAGGAGAGGATATATGCAGAGGCTGAGGTTGGCTGCAGATTGGTGATAAGTGGAGTTACTGATTGTGTCCTTTTGTCCGTCTTTTCACGGTAAGAATTGTAGATCGGGCAGGCAGGTGAATGAGCGATGAGTTATAATGGAGCACTTATGCCTGGAAGGCGGCCAGAGGAATGGTGTGTAGAGTCTTTTGGAGAGTTCTTAGAACAGACGGAAGGAATGAGAAACAGTACGTTGGTGTCCAATATCTGAGCATTTACAGAGATAACAAATTTATGTTAAGGAGAAACAGCAAAAGGAAATGTAAGAACTTCATCAATCTTAGCTAGACAGAAGAAAAGATTTTGATTACCACTTGTGTGAGCGGAACATCTGAAGTCTCCCTCAGGAAACCGAGTCCTGTTTAAGGTGAGACATAGGTGGGTTAGTATCTGAAACTGAAATGGGTAGAGAACAGGTTGTAGAAGGAGGGGAGACAGTGTCGTACTGGTGCAGAGGAGGTGAGGATATCCACTGAGGCTGAGGTTGGTCAGGAGATTGGTGGAGTTAATTATTGTCTCCTTCGGTCCTTCTTTTCCTAGTGGAAGTTGTGGATCGGCAAAAGGTTGGAGGGTGGACTGGCAGGTGTGAGAGCGATGAATTATCCAGGAGCACTTGAGCCAGGAGAGCAGACAGAGGAGCGGTGTAAAGGTTCTTAAGGAGAGTTCTGAAAAAAGACACAGGGAAGGAATAACAATACGTTGGAATCCAATGTCTGAGCATCGACAACGAAAAAAGATTTCTCTAACGGAGGGTCAGCAACACGAAATGTAAGAATTCAAGAAATCTATGATACACAGAAGAGTAGCATCTGATTACCACTTGTGTGAGCAGAACATCTGAAGTCTCCCTCAGGAAACCGAGTCCTGTTTAAGGTGAGACATAGGTGGGTTAGTATCTGAAACTGAATTGGGTTGAGAATGTGGTGTACAAGAAGGGGTGATGGTTTCTTACTGGTGCAGAGGAGGAGAGGATATATGCAGAGGCTGAGGTTGGCTGCAGATTGGTGATAAGTGGAGTTACTGATTGTGTCCTTTTGTCCGTCTTTTCACGGTAAGAATTGTAGATCGGGCAGGCAGGTGAATGAGCGATGAGTTATAATGGAGCACTTATGCCTGGAAGGCGGCCAGAGGAATGGTGTGTAGAGTCTTTTGGAGAGTTCTTAGAACAGACGGAAGGAATGAGAAACAGTACGTTGGAGTCCAATATCTGAGCATTTACAGAGATAACAAATTTATGTTAAGGAGAAACAGCAAAAGGAAATGTAAGAACTTCATCAATCTTAGCTAGACAGAAGAAGAGATTTTGATTACCACTTGTGTGAGCGGAACATCTGAAGTCTCCCTCAGGAAACCGAGTCCTGTTTAAGGTGAGACATAGGTGGGTTAGTATCTGAAACTGAAATGGGTAGAGAACAGGTTGTAGAAGGAGGGGAGACAGTGTCGTACTGGTGCAGAGGAGGTGAGGATATCCACTGAGGCTGAGGTTGGTCAGGAGATTGGTGGAGTTAATTATTGTCTCCTTCGGTCCTTCTTTTCCTAGTGGAAGTTGTGGATCGGCAAAAGGTTGGAGGGTGGACTGGCAGGTGAGAGAGCGATGAATTATCCAGGAGCACTTGAGCCAGGAGAGCAGACAGAGGAGCGGTGTAGAGGTTCTTAAGGAGAGTTCTGAAAAAAGACACAGGGAAGGAATAACAATACGTTGGAATCCAATGTCTGAGCATCGACAACGAAAACAGATTTCTCTAACGGAGGGTCAGCAACACGAAATGTAAGAATTCAAGAAATCTATGATAGACAGAAGAGTAGCATCTGATTACCACTTGTGTGAGCAGAACATCTGAAGTCTCCCTCAGGAAACCGAGTCCTGTTTAAGTTGAGACATAGGTGGGTTAGTATCTGAAACTGAATTGGGTTGAGAATGTGGTGTACAAGAAGGGGTGATGGTTTCTTACTGGTGCAGAGGAGGAGAGGATATATGCAGAGGCTGAGGTTGGCTGCAGATTGGTGATAAGTGGAGTTACTGATTGTGTCCTTTTGTCCGTCTTTTCACGGTAAGAATTGTAGATCGGGCAGGCAGGTGAATGAGCGATGAGTTATAATGGAGCACTTATGCCTGGAAGGCGGCCAGAGGAATGGTGTGTAGAGTCTTTTGGAGAGTTCTTAGAACAGACGGAAGGAATGAGAAACAGTACGTTGGTGTCCAATATCTGAGCATTTACAGAGATAACAAATTTATGTTAAGGAGAAACAGCAAAAGGAAATGTAAGAACTTCATCAATCTTAGCTAGACAGAAGAAAAGATTTTGATTACCACTTGTGTGAGCGGAACATCTGAAGTCTCCCTCAGGAAACCGAGTCCTGTTTAAGGTGAGACATAGGTGGGTTAGTATCTGAAACTGAAATGGGTAGAGAACAGGTTGTAGAAGGAGGGGAGACAGTGTCGTACTGGTGCAGAGGAGGTGAGGATATCCACTGAGGCTGAGGTTGGTCAGGAGATTGGTGGAGTTAATTATTGTCTCCTTCGGTCCTTCTTTTCCTAGTGGAAGTTGTGGATCGGCAAAAGGTTGGAGGGTGGACTGGCAGGTGTGAGAGCGATGAATTATCCAGGAGCACTTGAGCCAGGAGAGCAGATAGAGGAGCGGTGTAAAGGTTCTTAAGGAGAGTTCTGAAAAAAGACACAGGGAAGGAATAACAATACGTTGGAATCCAATGTCTGAGCATCGACAACGAAAAAAGATTTCTCTAACGGAGGGTCAGCAACACGAAATGTAAGAATTCAAGAAATCTATGATAGACAGAAGAGTAGCATCTGATTACCACTTGTGTGAGCAGAACATCTGAAGTCTCCCTCAGGAAACCGAGTCCTGTTTAAGGTGAGACATAGGTGGGTTAGTATCTGAAACTAAAATGGGTTGAGAATGTGGTGTACAAGAAGGGGTGATGGTGTCTTACTGGTGCAGAGAAGGGGAGGATATCCTTAGAGAATGACGTTGGCAGGAAATTGGTGGAGTGAATGATTCCTATCAGTATCCTGGAGGAGAGGTAATGGGATTAGTATCTGAAACTGAAATGATTTGAGAATGTGTTGTAAAAGGAGTGGTGAAGATGTCTTACTGTTGCAGATGAGGCGATGATATCCACAGAGGCTGAGGGCAGCACACGATTGGTGTTTGGTGGAGTTGGTGATTGTTTCCTTCTTTCCATCTTTTCCAAGTTGGAGTTGTGGATTGGTAGGAGGTTGGATGGGTGCACTGGGAGGTGATTGACTATGCATTATATAGGAGGACTTGTACGATAAGGGTCTCCAGAGGAACAGTTTGGTGATTCTGAAAATGTCCCAGACTTGGGCTTGAACTCCACTTGTGGCAGGAAAGGCATATGGCGTAAGATTTGTCAAGTATAAATGAAAGTTGTACTGGCTTGCTGTACTGACTCCTGAATAGGAGAGCTACTTAAAAAAATCCTCCAGTCTAAGGATTTCATGAGCAGGGGTCAATATCCAGTAGTCAATAGGCATTTTCTAGGAATCATAAGTGTTAGTTTTTTTTGTTTTTTCAATTACCTCAGGCAGGAAGGTAATTGTAAGGTTATGGCTGGATTTTGGTTTTGTAATCATTGATCCATTTGCTACAACGAGGCCCTGAAACACATGGGCACATGGAGGATACCAGCAATGGCAGTTTAAATCAATCACAGCTACATCCACTGACCAAAAAACAGAATCACCAAGTCAGCACCCAGTAGAAATGGTCCAGTTTGGTTTTATTCTCCTCCACAGGCAGACAACAGGCAGGTGTCAAAATGAATCATACAGGAAGCCGCTAAGTCCAGATAAGCCCTCAAAGGGCATAAGTGATGACAATATGAGTGAGGTGATGGTGTCACAGGTAGTTATCGGTGTGTCCGGGAGTCAGCTGGAACAGTGAGCGAAGGTCAGCAGACACAGAGAATGACTCGTAGACGCATCAGACAGCACCACTAGCAGGTGGTGGAGTTGGACACAGTTGTATTGCATGCATGCATGGAGCAGGTTGTAGAAATCCATTAACCTGGCTAATGAGGCATACAGATGTCACAGTGACCAAAGATGGGACCACCAGACATCTGCATGCCCCACATGCCAGGTAATGGCATGAAACACTCACCCAGGCTCATTACTTAACATGTGGGGTATAAAGATGTCATGGTAAACAATGTTGGAACCAAACATCTATATTCCCCACATGCAAGGTAATGGCAAAAAATGCCCACCAAGTCCCGTTCCTTGGGATGTAGGGAGTACAGATGTCTGGATCCAATATTGGACCACAATTAACATCCATTCTCCTCACATGCCAAGAAATGGCATATAACACCAACCTGGGCTCAATGTCCTGCAGGTGGGGCTTATAGATCTCTGATTCCAACATTATTAACCATGACAACTGTATTGTCCACTTGACAGACAATGACACAGAACACCCATGAAACCTAATTCCCTAATGTGAGGCAAACAATGTCATGGTAAACAATGTTTGAACCAGACATCTAAATTTTCTACATGCCAAGCAGTGGCACAGAATGCCCACCCAGTCGCAATCCCTGACATGCGGGGAGTACAGACATCTGAATCCAACATTAGTCCATGATAGCTATGTTTACATGAACAAAAATGTCATAATTGGATTGAAATGTATTCGGATTATTCCATTTATATGGGCACACAATTAATTAATCGAATCATAATGTGACTGCATATGCACCTGGCTATATTCAGAATATAACCACTCTGACATACGCAGTTCTCAAATTCCCCCCCAAAAAACAGAAGAAGTACTTCTGTCTTTGCTAAACTACAAAAATAGTAAACAAACCAGAATTATACATTTTTGTTTGTCTTCAGAGCTCCAAGAATGGACTTGCACGATGTTCTAATTACGGTGGAAACGTTACTTAGTAAGCGATAATTCTGAGCTATTTTATTTTTCGAACAGAAAGGTTGTATCAGGAGCCCCGACGTATTTCCGCCACTCGCTAACATTGAAATACATCACGTTTACGTCGATCGCAATACGGTCAGTTTGCCACATTCAATCACATATCAATCAGCATAAACCACCCCTCACATTTGGTATGCAATTTCATTTCGACCTAGCTTAATCCGATCATTTTATTCCAATTGGCTTGTTTATATGACACTTTTTTATTCCGATCGGCTGTTTTGTCCCATTACTTTTGTCCATGTAAACTTAGCTAATGACATCTGTATGCCCCACATACCAGACAATGGCACTGTCGAAATGGGGTGTAAAATGTCGTGATGAGCAATGTTGGAACCAAACCTATGTATTTCCCATATGCCAGGGAATGGCAGGAGACAGCCACTGAGTCTCATTCCATGACATGTGGGGCTTACATATGTCTGGATCAAATATTGGATGACAATAAAATCTCTATGGCCCATGTGCCGGGCAATGGCACAAAACAGAGACCCAGGCTCGTTGTTTGGTTCCAACATATGTACCCTTATCAACTGTACTTCCCCACATGCTGGGAAATGGCAAAAATTTCCCACCCAGTTTCCTGGCCTGACCTTTGGGGTGTACATACATCTGGGCCACAATGACATCTGTACACCCCACATGCCAGTCAATGGCATGAGACGCCCACCCAGGCTCATTGTCTGTTTTGAGGGGTGTGCAAATATGTTGATGCAATACTGTGCAAAAATAACATCTGTCTATCCACACATACCAGGCAACAACACAAAACGCTTACTCAGGCTCATTGTCTGGCACATGGCACATATAGATTTCTGGTTCTAGCATTACTAACCATGACAACTGTACGTCGCAAATGCCAGACAACAGCTTGAAACACCCACTCAGACTCATTCCCTAGCATGAGGCCATACAGATATCATGGTGGCAAATGGAGCAACATGACATCTGTAAGCCCCACATGCCAGTCAATGGCATGAGACGCCCACCCAGGCTCATTGTCTGTTTTGAGGGGTGTGCAAATATGTTGATGCAATACTGTGCGAAAATAACATCTGTCTATCCACACATACCAGGCAACAACACAAAACGCTTACTCAGGCTCATTGTCTGGCACATGGCACATATAGATTTCTGGTTCTAGCATTACTAACCATGACAACTGTACGTCGCAAATGCCAGACAACAGCTTGAAACACCCACTCAGACTCATTCCCTAGCATGAGGCCATACAGATATCATGGTGGCAAATGGAGCAACATGACATCTGTAAGCCCCACATGCCTGGCAAGAACATTAAATGCTCACCCTGGCTCATTGCCTGCCATGTGGGGCATACAGATCTTTTGTCCCAGCATAGAAAACCATGATAAGAGTAAGCTCCACATATCAGGCAATAGCACAAAACACCAACCCAGACTCATTACCTAGTATGTGGGGTATACAGATACGGATCAATGGAGGAACCCCACATCTGTATGCCCCACATGGGCTGCATACACACTAATGGTAACAGAAAAACTCCCAAACAGCCTAAATACGTAGCATGAGGGGCTTACAGATGTCTGGTTCCATCATTTGTTCACCAGGACATCTGAATGCTCCATGAGCTAGGTTAATGCATCTCTACAACCCACCTTCACATGAACCTACAACACAAACCCTATCCAACTCCATCAAGTGCTGATGATGCTGTCTAAGGAGCCTGCGAGACAGACTCTGTGTTCACTGACCTTCACCTGCTGCTCCGACTGACTGCTGGACGCTCCGGTAGCTGCCTGTGACACCACTGCTTCACTCACCGTGCCACCACTCATGCTCTCTGGAGGCCCTTTCTGACGTAGCGACCTCCTGGAAGTCAACATTTTTGACACCCATCATTCATCTATCTGCCTGTGGATGAAATAATGTCCGATTCAGACCATGACTATTGGGTGCTGACTTGGTGAAGATTGGATGAAAAGATTTGTCAGTGAATGTAGCCGTGTTGATTATCTCCAAAATTTTTTGCAGGTTGTGCAAATAATCCAGCGTTTTAACCGGACCACTTCAGGTGGCCCTCAGAACTTTTTAAAGGGCTTGGAGAGGGCTTTGCCAACAGAAGAGTAAACCCTTTTGAGGATGGGTTTCTTTGCTGTCTTCAGTATTTTCTCTCTACAAAGAGAAAGCGTTGCCTTCTCTACGTTTGAGTCCTTTAAATCTAGCAACACATAAAGGTCGGCCTGTGACCAGCCAGTCCTTTCAGAGACCGCTCTCAAGATGAAAACACTGAGTTTCTTCAGACTCTTTTGGATCTCCTTCAAATCCTCTCCCTCCACCTCAGCACAGAGCTTCTCAGAAAGCCTCTTGGTGATAGCTTGAACGTCTTTGTAGTTGCAGCTTATCACCGATTTAGTTACTGCCTGCATAACAAGTGCATTAATGAGCAGGCTGATGGATGACTGCCGCTCTTCCTTCTCTGAGCCTGAAGCCAATGGTGCTGGCTCAACATCCAGTGTGGTAACCTCTGGTCCCGGCTTAAGCTCTTGTCCCTTTCTATTGACTCCTTGAAGAATCTGCTTCTCAGACACTGATTTTTTCAGCCCTGCAACATCCGTCTCCTCCTCACTGGGTTCCTCTTTAACAGCCAGTGGCTGCTGTGGTGCAACTCTCTTGTATCGTCGCTGACTGTATTTTTGAAAGAACGTTTTGATTCTCACTCCAACTCCTTTGTTCTGCTGTTTTGCTGTGGTTACTGAAACAGCTCTGCCATTCAATCCTTGATTGTTACTGGTATCCTCTGAGATATCTTGGGTCTCTAATTGTTGGTGTTTAGAGATGATCTTTTTGATCTCCTTGACCTCTGATGGTTCCTCAGTGATGAATTTGTTCACCATCTTGAGCTCTGACTCCTTTTCCTTAGAGATAAAATAATTTACCTTCATCATTTCAGAAATCTCCTCATATACAAATTCATCCACCCTCTAAAGATCTGATTCCTTCTTTTTAAAGATACATTTCTTTACCTTGCTCACTTCTAAAACCTCCTTAGAGATGAATCTGTCCACCATCTTCAGCTCTGACTCCTTTTGCATAGAGATAAAATAATTTACCTTCATCATTTCAGAAATCTCATCAGATATAAATGTATCCACCATCTAAACATCTGAGTCTTTAGTTTTAAAGATAAAATCATTTACCTTGTTCACCTCTGAATGCTCCTCAGGGATGAATTTTTCCACCATTTTCAACCCCGACTCCCTTTCCTTAGAGATAAAATAATTTACCTTAGGGGTTGTTCAAAATCCTAGATATTTTCACAAGTTTACAAACATCCTTTTTTTTAACCCCCTCCCCACAAGCGTACATATAAAGGCTGATTTTCGCAAGCCCCAATTTAGTATAACTGAGATATTCAAACTATTGTTTGATAAAATTGTTGTTAGCACATTTTGCAAAAAAGGAATACAATATATATATATTTAGAGAGCAAAGTCCACATGCAAACTCAACATTTGAATATTTTACTATGAACAACATATATTGATTGGGTTGAAAACTTTATATCAGTACTTTGTTCAAACAGAGGGATAAATATTATGTTTGGCATCATCATCTCAGTTGGTTGTTGTTATTTATGGCTTGTCTTGTTCAAATTCATGCAGTGTTTATTTAAAACTGTGGACTAGTCAAACATCCCATTGCTCAAACGGACCAATCACCTAGAAACCAAAGGGTTTTGGACACATCAGATACAGCACCGTGACTTGCTCGGTAAAATCCATGTCCACCACGGTGAGTGTTACTGACAGGAGAAACCGACTAACGTATAGATGCTCCTCCTATTTGATGACCCAGTGAAGCAAGCGTGGGTGAAATTGGCTTTGTTTTCTGTGGGGATTGTTTGCGAGAGAGAGGAGAAATGTCAAGCGACCAACAGCAGGCAATCAAGGCGAAAAATTAGCCTTGTTTGTGTTTGGTGTGAACGCACCCTAAGGGAACGCCAGCCGTTAGCGCAACATGTTTTCAGAGCTGTTATGTGTTGTAAAAATGTATCAAAATAAGACAAAATAACCAATCTCCTACTGACTTTATGCGGGACCGTTTGCAACGTGTAGAAAGAACATTAAGTGCACGGATACACGTTCTGAAAGCTGGCCACTGCCAATAGCCCTGGGCTCTACGGGAACGGCAGGGAAGCAAGGCAAAAACAAAGCACAGTCAGAAACGCACGGTTCAGAAACACTTCGGAGCAAGGTGTGTGTGCGGACAGATATTGAGCCGGCTGCTGTCTGTAACGCAGCAGTAGGACAAGCAGGTCTCTTGTTGCGTGGCGCGATAGCTAGCTAAAGGGGTTCTGTTGGGTACAAAGCCAAGCCCAAATAAGTAACCTCATGTTCAGAAACAAAGCCAAAACAAAACCACCTGTGACTCACAAAATTTACAAGTAGCTTTAGAAAGAAATGAAAAACAGTTTATAATAAGCAAATTTGGCAACACTGTTACCGCCTCTCTGTCAACAAGTTTGCTAAGCAGGAGAACAGCAAAATGTGCTAAAAATACAGGCCGTATTACAGCAGGTCATCATTTAAGCGTACACAAGACCCCACCGCCAAAGAGTAGGGTTTGTGCACATGTGAAAAGGCTGGATATTGGAAACAACCCCTTAATCATTTCAGTAACATCATCAGATATAACTTAATCAACCATCTAAAGTTCTGATTCCTTCTTTTTAAAGATAAAATAATTCACCTTGTTCATCGCTGAACCCTCCTCAGAAATGAATCTGTCCACCATCTTCAGCTCCAACACCTTTTCCTTAGAGATAAAATAATTTACCTTCATCATTTCAGAAATCTTATCAGATATAAATGTATCCACCATCTAAACATCTGAGTCTTTTGTTTTAAAGATAAAATCATTTACCTTGTTCATCTCTGAAAGCTCCTCAGGGATGAATTTTTCCACCATTTTCAACCCCGACTCCCTTTCCTTAGAGATAAAATAATTTATCTTAACACACACAAACTCAAACACATTAAGAGCAGATCATATACACCCTTATTGAGTCTATTAAAAGAAAACAAATAAAAAGTTCATACTCTTTTTTTCAGAAGCCCTCCCCAAAAGCGTATATAAAAAGGTTGATTTTGGCAAGCCCCAATTTAGTATAATTGAGATATTCAACCTATTACACTGTGATTTTTCTCCTGCATTGTTTGCGATTTTATCAAACAATAGACTTAGACAACTTTATTTGTCATTTTGTATGCACAGGGTGCGTACAGAACGAAATTTCGTTGCATACAGCTTGTAGATTACAGTAAATTAAATTACAGTATGAGGTGCAGCAGTGATTTAAAAGTAAACAATTGAAATGTAAACAATGCAGGAGAAAAATCACAGTGTGAGGTGCAGCAGTGATTTAAAAGTAAACAATTGAAATGTCTGCACATTTTTCAAAAAAGGAATACATTGGAATATATATTTTTAGAAAGCAAAGTCCACATGCAAACAAAACATTTGAATATCTTACTATCAACTACATATATCAATTGGGTAGAAAACTTTTCAGTACTTTGCTCAAACAGAGGGATAAATATGTCTAGCCTCATCATCTGGATTGGTTGTTGTTATTTATAGTTCATCTTGTTCAAATGCATGCACTGTTTATTTAAAACTGTGGACTAGTTAAAACACCCTATTGCTCAAACTGGTTCCTTCTTCTTAAAGATAAAATAATTCACCTTGTTCATCGCTGAAAGCTCTTCAGAAATGAATTCGTCCACCATCTTCAGCTCCAACTCCTTTTCCTTAGACATAAAATAATTGACCTTCATCATTTCAGAAATCTCATCAGATGTAAATCAATCCACCATCTAAAGATCTGATTTCTTTTCTTTAGAGCTAAAATCATTTACCTTGTTCATCGCTGAAAGCTCCTCAGAGATGAATTCATCCACAAGCTTCAGATCTGATTCCTGGTCCTCAGGAATAAAATCCCTCTCCTCGTTGATCTCTGCTTCTGCCTCCTCAAGCTGTGGTTCCTCTTCCACAGTCTGGGAATCACCCAGATCAGAACTGATGGGCTGAAGCTCTTCTGTCTGCTGCCTATTGAGGGCATCTTGCTGGTCTTCAGCAACGTTTTGCTTCCTCTGCTCATGTTGTATACTCTTCTCAACTAACAGTTCCTCTAGCAGTCTCACTGCATGTGGCAGCATTATATCCACTCTGTCCATCACAGAGACATAAAAAGCTAATTGATTATCCATGGGGCCGAGGAAATAGCTCACTTTTGCTTTGACAAGTTTGACAAATTGCTTGTTGAAGGTGTCAAAGCTCTTGGGTTGAGTCCTTCGACGCATCACAAGGAAGTTTTCAAATGATGTTAGCACTGACTCGCCCACAGCGGTTTCCACATCCCCAGATGTGAAGCGTCCTATGTAGATGAAGCCGGTACATTCATCCGCGACATTCAACACCAGCTCCTTGATCTTAGATAAGGTGTCAGCATCGGGTTCTCCTACGGCCAAATCCACGGTCTGCTCCATTGAGATGGACGAAAAGAAATCTTCCATCGATGGTATAATAAACTCTCCTGGGACTACTGGAGCCCCTGAACTGGTGGAGTCGTTCATGTCTTCTTCGTTTGCACTGGTTCGTAAAGCAAACTCTGGGATTGTCAATCCCAGCGCAAACTCTGGGATTGACAATCAATCAATCAATTGTAAAACTAAATCAATTGTAAAAATAGTAAAAATAGTAAAAATCGTGAAAACCGCAAGCTATCGCTAACTATGTAGTTTTCTCTCACCAAAAACACGTCTGTCTCTCACAAAGAAAGTGTCAGAAGGAAAGAATAATTCCGTTACACGGTCTTCTAGAGCAGAGAAGCTACTGCGTTGTCATCACCATGAAGGGAGCTGTTATGATTCAGAATTTCCACCCAGGAATGCACATCAGCTTAGCAACCGTTGCTAAGTACGTTTCCAGCCTTCCAATGTGGCATTTTTTTTTCATTGAAAATATCCATTTCTTTCTTCGGTAAACGAAAGAAACGTACATGCCTACGACTTGTCTCACAAGAAGTCGTAGGCATTGTTTAGATTCCACAAATAAACTAACTAAAAGCACGCTCTAATTCACCCGTTTTTTCACGGTAGTAGACGAGAACAGTACTGTTTTTGCCTACCCGCGGGACCCGGATGTAGCGCGGACGTCACGCGTGAACTGGTCTATATCTTTGTATTTGCGGCAATATTGCATATTCTAAAAATTAAACAGAAATACATAAAAAAATACATTGTTTTTTTAATAGCAAAAATGTTTCCCAGTTGTGGTTAGGGAAATAAAAATATAGAAACCATTTCTTAAAGTACATAAACCCCCAGCTATAAACACATAGGAGTACAGAAACGTATTTGATTTTGAAGTTTTTTGTATCATTTATTTGATTTGCATATGTATGTATTTTGTGCTTAATAAATGTATTTTAATAAGGTATCACTTCGCTTTGTGTGTGTTCTTTGCTCTATTCCCTGTTCGTTTTTGTAAAAAAAAAACAATGCGGCTACAATAATAACGAGGTCTTCTCCAGTTTATGATGTGTACACCAGAGGGCGCTAAAATCTCAATCGATAATTTTAACTTTCTAATAAAATAAATGTTTAGAACAAGATTATTTGTATAACGAAATTCACCGTACAATTAAGGATGAAATATTTTTTTTCCAGTCCTGTTTGAACAAGCAATAAAACTAACAGAGTGCATTCAGACAATACAGATAAACGTTACGCAATGATATCTTCCCGGACTTCTGAGCATATCCCATAGATATCCATAATAAAGGCTAGATGTCTCGTCCGCGCTGCTGGCCAATGGGGATCGACGTCCGCACGTGGCGGCCATCTTGCCACAGGCAGCTCGCTCATTCGTAACATTGTGTTTCAATCATAGACATAATGTCTATGGTTTCAATGGCGCATGTATACTTAAATAACCATAACTTCCTCAATTGTCTTACGATTCTCAAACTGTTTGGTTTGATAATTAAACAAAAGTCAGACAAGTAGTTATCACACTGCACACTTATGAATAATTAAAACCATGGAATGAAAAGAACATTGAATAAAACTTACAGGTGCAATAAATATACACATGCACAAGGCATTTATGTTAAATCAATATATGCTATTAAAACTCAGTGTACAGAATGGCAACATTATATATATATATAAACACTTTTATTTGGGTGTGATTAATTATTTCACAGTCCTAATTTATTTATGTTTACATACATACTTTTAATATGAATACTACTGTTATAATAAAATATGAAATACTGACAAAAAAGGCTTATTGTGTGGCAACCTCTTGGTGTAGAAGCATAATCCAGGTTTCAAATTAAAGGTTACACTTTGAATTTTCATGTAGACTATTCGGATTATATATCAGGGGTAATTACACAAAAGTTCCTATTTTTAAACCATTATAAAAGTGACATTTATTTGCTATTAAAATTGGTACAATAGTCCCCTTCACAAGTGTATATATAGATGTAGCAAGTTGAAATCCCCACCTACACTACTGTGATGGTATACACATGGAAGACAGAGATTTAAAAAATGACCCAAAAAACATAGCTTGGCTAATGCCCTTTGAAAAGGACGGTTTTATTGAGCTTCTGTTGCATGTTGCTCTGTAAGCTAAGGTTAGTTATTTTGGCAATGTGGTGCAGCCTTAACTTAAAAAACAAGGACACAACCAACGTTAACAGCGTATGGTGGTGGCTGTCTATGCCAGACTGTGTTTCTCCGATGTGCTCTCTGAGCACAAACACATCCTCTGACCCTATCCTCTTACGTACAACGTACACGACCTCTAGCACTTTGATGGGATGTGATCGTCTGGTACATCAGGTCTGACGAATGACCCACTCTGCTGCCCTGACTGCCATCACTGTGCCTTCTGATGGAATCACCAGACCTCCGTTGTTTTTTAACTTCAGCAGGTGGTAGCTCTGGTCCTTGATGGCAGATGCAGCATCTGTTACCAAGCTGGCACGGCAGACATCACAGGACAGCTTTTTCACTGCCCGTCGCATAACAACTCCTGAAATAAGAGTTGGTATATTAAAATAATTTATAATAACCATGGGGAAATTAAGGGAACATTTATCTTTTTGGACCATTGTGAGATTGATTTCCCTCAGATTTTGACTATTGGCACCATCGGTTGTAGGCAAAAATCGACTTTTAGTCAGCCTTTACCTGAAATGTACACGAGAGCGTTGTCCACAAGACCATCCAAGCGGACAGGAAGGTAGCTGTGGTCATGTACTAGCGCAGGAATGTCAGCAAACGGGGATGGAAGATCTTCTCCTGCTGCAGAGGACATATCTACAGCTGACAGGCTAGTAGAGGTGTCAATGACAGCTGGTAGGGACTCTGTGTCATCCTGTGCAGTCACATTGCCTCTGCATGATTTGACAACCCCACACCGGGCAATCAGCTTCCTGAAAATGTACTTGAACTGGCTGGCATTAGGATTGTTATTCCAGCCCCCTTAAGAAAAACACAAGGTGTATGAGTATAGTACAAAGATATTCAACACATGCTTTAAAAAGACAGACAAACAAAACAGCATACGAGCTTTTACTGACACTTTGTGTGACTCAGTGTTGCGGCTGGTAAATCTAAATGAACCCTACCGGATGCTCTGATGGAGTTGAAGAGAAGCTCCAAGTGGTCCTGGCTGAACCTATAAGTCAGGACATATCGCTGTCCTTCAAGCAGCACAGGAACCATCAACATCAATGTGTCAATGTTTATGATGAAGCCAAGGACAGAGAGGAACCTTCAAAAGCAAATACTGTTTTACTATGATGATCCTGCCAAAACAGGACACAAGAATGCAAACTAACAGTATAAGGTGAAAATAGTGAATGCTCCAAGAGAAGCACTTCTCAGGGCAGACACAAATCCACATTTCACACAATTCACTTCATTGCCACATTCGGGGGGCGGCAGGGCATAAAGCTGACTAGTTTGAATCCCTGACCTTAAAAGTATAATCAATGTGAGGTTTAGGATGCTTAAAATTTATTTTAGGGACACAAAACCTTCTTGAATCAATTCACAGCATAACATGCAGAACATCCAATACATACCTCTTTGACACCGGCATCTGGGGAGGAAAAAAATTAATACAAGAGAATTCGAACTGAAACAAATTAGCAAACTGCAAACACGTTGGAGCAAGATAGTATTATATTAATAACACGTACCGCTTTATGAACTTGACGCAGACCGAAAAGAGCATCTCATGAACTCGATGCAAACAGGAGGACAGAGCATCTGAACTCGATGCAGAAGATAGATAAATAAGAGAACAGAGCATCTCATGAACTCATGGACTTGAGGGATGCACTGAAACCGGTGGAGTATTACCTTGGATAATTTAATGACTTGTAAATTGACTACTTGTATAAATCTAACAGAATATAATAAACCCATATTTTATAAATCAGCAGTCTCATTCTGATCAATATAGCTGTATTTCTAGGTGAACATCCTGCTGAGCTACAGCATTAAACCCCTCGGACCCTGCTACTGACTGCTTTAACCAGCCAGTAAGGAAGCTAGCTGTATAAACTCGGCATTCCTGTGGGAACTAAAACTTTTCACTAACTTTCAGAGCTTATGCATGCACTGGATGCAGAAGACGGGGTTAGATGGAGACTGAAGGCTGTGGGAGGTTGTAAAAAGTATTGGACAGCAGGGCCGTTGTCTAGCACTGATGAATTATAGAAATCGTGCTTTTTATTTCCTAAAGAAGGATTGTTTTTTCCTATATATGAAGTATATGTACTACATTTAAAGTATAATAAAAAAATTTTTTAAAAAAATCAATACGACATGAAATAATTCTTTTTCGCAGGGGTGCCAGTAAATGTGGAGATTAAAACAGATCGGGGAAAAAAGGAGGAAGACATTTAAAACATCTGTGTTTTTCTCTATCAGTGCAATATCGCGGCTATTCAGAGACAAAACAAGTCAGACAAAAAGCCAGAAGCACCTTTCCCAGAGAGAGGGTGTTGCTGACGGCATGATCCACCAAGTCGGCCATCTCCTTCTTGAAGAGCGCCACGTCTTTGCACTCGTTAGCTCGGGCATGATTCAAAATCAACTCGGCCACCCTCTCACCCTGTAAGACCACACAGCTGAACTCAAGAAAGGTTCTCTCATCTAAGTATAGCTGGTCAATACCTTGTTAACTCTCTAAAGCATTTACCCAGATGAGCGGTAAAGCCTGCAACGGAAAGCTGTCTTCACACCTTGCTTTGGACCAGGATGTTGCCGGGATGCAGATCTCCGTGGACAAAGTTATCCACAAACACCTGCGAGGAAGACGCATGTGAAGATCGGCTTGATAAAAGTGACGAAGCGCTCTAGATGTGTGGCAATACATCCTCTGAAGCGGAGTGATCTCAGACATTTGTTCGTCTCACCATCTTCAGCAGGGTGTCCACTCCCATCCTCGCTATTCTCTGCTTCACCTCCTGAGGAATCTCGGAGCTCAGGTAGTTCGATATGGGCTCGCTCTCCTGAAACACAAACGCCATCATTTTCCACGCCAGTGCCTCGAATAATAGCTCAGGCGGCAGCCTCTTTCCCCATCAACCACGCGCTCACTTCAAAGGTTTCCACTAAAGTGTTCCTGGTGACAAACGGCCGCAACGGAGTTGGGAACTTGATGTTGTCCACGTCGCGGAAGTTTTCCTGGAAACGCTCAATGTTTCGGGCCTCAAAACGGAGGTCGATCTGAAACGAGCACACGAAAAGCCCAAACAGGTGCAGTGAGGTCATTTCTACGGACGCTGCCGTGGTGCTATTTCTAAATCTGAGGCCTATTGACGAAACTTTATAGAGAAACGAAACCCATTTACATCAGTTTAGTGTAAACTAAACCAGAGCGAGGTTAAAGTACCTGTTTGGTCATCAGCTTCTCGAATTCCTCCACAACTTCACACATGCTGAGCCACTTGAGTCCAGGCAGGCAGTGCAGCAGCCAGCTGCCCGCTTTCATCAGCAGCAAGTCGATCTCCACCTGCCTCCTGACGCCCGGGTGGACCACCTGAAAAGCAGAAGAAACAAATGATCACAACCCCTCCTCTCCCTACAGCAGTAAAGGTACGAGCGAGCCGTAGCTCAGGTGAAAGAACCCGTCGACTCAACGCCCATTAATTGGCCTTCGTCGGCCATTTCTGGGATACAACAAACACGTGGAACAAGCTGCTCTCTGGTCAGATGAGGGCCAAGTGCAATTTTTAGCCAACATGCTAAGGCCTATGTTTGGAGGGAAACGCTGCACATCACCACAAACACAAAATGTCCTGAACAGAGCGTGATGATGTAGGGAGGGTTGGCCTCAGCAGGAGCAGGGATTATGATGTTGGGAGCTGAATACAGGGGGTTGCTGGGGGGGTAAAACAATCTTAGAGACTGAAAAAGACGATTCTGGGGCGGAGGGTCGCCTTCCAGGACATTAGCCCCGAACATAGGGGAAGAGCTGAGACAGAGTACTGAGTTAGGGGGAATAAATATGAACCATGTCAGTTTAATTTTCAGATTTATGTGTTTAAAAAAAAAAAAAAAGGAAAACCACGTGTCATTTCCCGTCACAACGTGGAACCTTTTGTTGATGACTTCTATAAAATCCCAATGGAGGTCTGAGGTTGTGAGGAAACAACCGTCTGCCGCTCACTTTGCTGCTGGTCCAGCTGAATCCAACCCCGCTCTGGGACCACGAAGGACGCTTCTGACCTCTTCTAAAATATGGAAACGTTCTGCGGGGCCCCCTTAGGCATGTTTATGGTGACACTCACCTTGATGGCCACAGGTATCAGGCGCTCCTTCTCGCCGCTGCTCTCCCCAGGCTGCCGATCTGCAGGGCTCCTCTCCTTATAACCCTCGTCCTCCTCTTTCCTGCCCTTCCAGAGCTGCCGCAGAACACCGGCCAGGCCTCCGAGGCCAGGGATCTCCCAGGCCTCCAGCATGTCTTCCCTCTCCATCTCTTCCACGATGGACTGGAAGGAGGCGTCCTCCACCTGCTCCACCCTGGCCCAGCCTCTGTACACCTGGGCGACGCACCCCGAACCCACAGGCTCCTTGCTGTCAAACAACAACACCCTCCTCCAGGCCTCGCCGAAGGCCCTGCGGAGGAACTGCTTGGTGTGGGCCCAGGAGTGAGGGCGCACCCTGACGTGGAGCCGGGAGAAGCGTTCGCAGAACTCCCGAGAGAAGATGTCCCCACTGGCCCAGCTTGATGAAAGTGGGCCCAGAGCTCTCGGTCACCCACAGCAGAGCCTCCAGCCAGTAAGAGGCACAGCGGGTGGACATCAGAGCCAGGGGCGAGAGGAGGAGGAGGGGGCCAAATTTAAAGAGAAGGACCAACTAGGGCTGGGCGATAATTCAATAACAATATCTATCGATCGATAGACGTGTGGCGCGATAGGAAAAAATAGGGTCGATAAAAACTTCAATAGACAGTTTTACTTCCTTGCTACAGTCGGCACGCCATCACTAAGCGCCGCCCTCTCAAACCACAACACACAACACGTGAATATGTCGCAGCAAGTAGCGGCGGAGGAAACGGTCCCAAAACGGGGTTTTACTAGTTCGCCAGCCTGATAGAAATAAACCACAGTGATTTGTAAAACTTGCAGGGAACCGGTAAAAGCAGAGTCTGGTAACGCAACCCACCAGTATTCATCACGTAAGCCGCTCACACCCGCAGCAGTGCGGCCCCGCGAGCTGAGCTGTGCGGCCCCGCGAGCTGAGCTGTGCGGCCCCGCGAGCGGAGCTGTGCGGCCCCGCGTCGTCGTCTTCTGGAACTTCTTCCAAAACAAAGCAGGTACAGCAGCTAAACTGGGCTCCCTTCTTTGTGATAAAATGACAAATCGTCCAAGCGGCATAAGGACATCACGCATGCAGTAACATGCTTCATAGTGATGGATATGTCTGCTGTTCTCTGCAGCTGAAAAACCTGCCACTCTTTATTTAACCAACCAAAGTTGGTTAAAGTTAAACAAAGATTTAATTGGAATTCTGTGTTTGTGTTCTTTATTTAAATCAAATCATTTAGCAATATCATAAAATGTCCAGGCAGAGCTGCACATAAAATATGGTTTTAAATATTTTCAATAATTATCGATATCGATCAATATGCATTTTTTTTTATCGATAAGCTTTTTTTCTATATCGCCCAGCCCTAGGACCAACGCACGGAGGCCGAGCCGGAGGAAGAATATCACTTTGTGGACTTGGACTTTGGCAAGGGACTTTCTGTCTGTTGTTCTGGCTGCCGCTTCCTGGCAGCTGGCTGCAAAGGACGAGGCACCGACGGCTCCCCAGCACAGCAGCGTGACCTTGGGCATGTGGCTGAAAATCTGTCCTCTTTTATCCCAGCGTGGCTCCCGGCCCTGCAGGAGCCCGCGTCTGGCAAAGGAGCCCGATCTGTGCAGAGCGCACCGCAGGTTCGCCACGATTCCTCTGGCTCCAAACGCCACCATCGTGGCCATCCTGTCAAGAGTCAGGTTAGCTCCACATCCGCTTATCTGTCCTTTAATATAAATACAAACACGCCAGGACGGCCCGAAGCGTGGAAAATATGTCCTCTCCAGCAAATACCCGTCACGGTGATGTAAATACGCCACCTAAAAAAAATAACCCCACAAAGCTACGGCTGGACTGACACTACCTGGAGCCAAAGCCGCGGATGTTTCGCTGCTCAGACGTTCTTAAGGAGCAGCAGCCGTGGCTTCCTGAAGTGCAAACCCCACGGGCGTGTTTCTCCTCCCACTGTAGACAACAAACTCATTCCATGTTACGGTTGGCAGCGACGTGCAGCCACATTTATCATTCATTCATTTCCACGGAGAAGAGCGCGCTGCCGGGTGAAAACATTACAGCCCGTTTCCGGATGTGACGTTTCGCCAGGAACGTCACGTGACCTTCGATTAAAAGGCTCGTCGTGAAGAGACCTGCTTGTGCTACTGCTGCGTTACAGACAGCAGCCGGCTCAATATCTGTCCGCACACACACCTTGCCCCGAAGTGTTTCTGAACGAAAGTTACGACTGTAACTACGGTTCTATGAATCCCGGATGACCGCCAAAGGCGGTGCTTAAAGCACCGAATGATCACTCTTGCGCATGCACAGGTCGAGAATTTTATACCAACATGGTCACGTGTGACCCCCGGTGACACCGGTAAGCCCATATAATCACGTGACAACGACAGCTCAGTCCCTTAATCTTCTCGCGAACAACACGATGATTCCGAGGGACCGAGCGCTCTGGCGGTCATCCGGGATTCATAGAACCGTAGTTACAGTCGTAACTTTCGTTCTATTTCATCCCTACTGACCGCCAGAGGCGGTGCTTAAAGCACTGGATGACGATTACCAACAGAGTCCTGAGGAATCACACAGAAATAAACAACCCTGAAAGCACGCCCACCACACTGGGATGAGGATGCGTGCTGGGATAGGATCCCCACCAAAGGGTAAAAGTCGGCCAAGTTAACCCTGTAAAACCTTGCAAAGGTATTCGGGGATTACCAAGAGGCTGCTGCACATATAGCCTCCAGAGTGACCCCCGCCATAGTGGCCATGCCACACTAATGCTTCTGGTGGAATGGCACCTTACACCAGCAGGGGGTTGGCGGACCTTTAAAACGTACGCTCGTTCCACCACGTCCACAATCCGACGTGCAAGACCATGTTTAGAAGGAGCCTGCCCTTCGCAGGGCCCTGAGTAGCAAACAGACAGATTATCAGACTGCCGCAGAGAAGCTGTGAGTCTGACATTTGCCTTCAGTGCCCGAACAGGGCAGAAAGGCTAGGCCCATCTGTATAAAGGCAAGCAAGCTGGAGGGGCACAGTGTGACCCGCCAATGAGGCCACAGTAGGAAGAAACCCAACATCAGGCCAGAGAATAACATCAGCTGGATTCCCATGGCAACAGGGCTTGTGAACAGACAACACATGTAGCTTCTTGACCCGCTTCGCCGAGGCCAAGGCAAGGAGAAAGTCTTCTGACAGACACTCAAGGCTTGCATCTGCCAACTGTTCAAACGGAGGAGATCGCAGGGCAGCGAGGACGAGAGAGGTCTCACACAGGCACAACAGGGCATGTGGGAGGTGCAAACATCGGGCACCCCTCAGACACACAAAGCATCCTTGGTACGGCCTATCGTTTCTCCACTCGCCACCGAATGCCAGCAAAAGATGGCAGCAACATAAACTTCTAGAGTGGATGGAGACCAACCTTGAGAAAGCAGTGCTTGAAGGAAGGTTAAAATAAGAGAAACAGGACAGTGTACAGGGTCCTCATGTCTTGCATGACACCAGCTGCTAATCCTTCCACATATGGGTATAAATCAGTCGTGTGGAAGGGGCCCAGGCATTAGTCATCAAATGTCCGATGTTTCCGTCATACTCTGAAGGAAACGCCGGCCCCGTAGCGGCCAGGCCCAGAGTTGGAGGCGACTGGGATTGGGATGCAGGATCTGACCCCCCAGCTGTGAAAGAAGGTCCGTCCTGTGGGGAAGAGGCATTGGAGAGCTGCAACAGAGCCTGTGCAGCAAAGGAAACCAGATTCTCCCTGGCCACCAGGTGGCCACTAGAAGGACCCAATGCCCCTCCTGAAGGACCCTCGGGGGTGTTGGGCCTATCATGGGAAGCGGCGGAAAAGTGCAGAGCAGCACTCTCGGCCAGTCATGTGCCAGTGCGTCTTGACCCAGGGGACTGGCATTGTCTGCCAGGGAGAACTAAAGTGGGCAATGTGTTGTCTCTTCGGACGAAAGTAGATCTACAGCTGCTTTGCCGTACCTCTCCGAAATGACCCCCACTACCTCCAGGTGGAGTCTCCACTCCCCCGGTGGTGGGCGTCCCAGAGACAGAATATCGGCCGAAACATCTGCACCCCTGGAATGTAGGCAGCTCTCAGGCTGGCGAGAACAGGGGCTGCCCAGGTCAAGAGCCTCTGGGTCAGCCACAGCAATGTTAACGAGCGTGTCCCCCATTGATGGTTGATATGAAAAACCACTTAAGTATTGTCTGACCGCACCAAGACATGCCGTCCGCACAGGTCTGGGAGGAAGTGTTGCAACACTGCTGCACAGACTCCGACTCCAAGGCGTGGATGTGCGGAGACCATGACCCCGGGCGATCCGTCGCTGCCACGCCCCATACCGTGGCGGACGCGCCAGTAGAGACAACCTCTTGTCGAGACGGCAGCGAACCAAGTGGAACCCTTTGTCATTAATACTGCATTTTGCCACTGAGCCAGTGATGAGAGGCAGTGAGAGGACACCCACAGTGTCGTGCGATGGCACAGCGTACGAGAAGGGTCCAGCCCCAGGCTGTGAACCACATCCGCAGTGGTCGCAGAGACAACAGTCCCAGGGGTATTACTGTAGTGGCAGGAGCCAGCTTGCCCAACAGATGAAGACAAGCAATAAAGGGGGTGCACGGCCGGGCAGAAAGTCGGGCAGCATAGGCAGAATTATTATTATTATTATTATTATTATTCCTTTATTTAACCAGGAAAAGTCCCATTGAGATTAACAATCTCTTTTTCAAGGGAGTCCTGGCCAAGATAGCGGCAAAAGATTACATTACAATTTACATTAGTTTACAATAACATCTATCTAAATTAGAATTTCATAAAACAGTTACAAACCATAGATCTCATTTCCAAACCTTTGAGCAATTGTTTAAAATGTCCAATCGGAATCAAATCCTTCAACTTCCAGTCTTTCTGAAGATTGTTCCATGCTGTGGGGGCAGAGTACTGAAAAGCTGTCTTTCCAGCTTCAGTGCGGATACTAGGCACAGACAGAAGCAGAGACTCTTGAGAACGTAGAGAATACAGTCCAGCCGCTCTTGGTTGAATGAACTCACAGAGGTATGAGGGGAGCAGACGCAGAATACCCTTATAAATGATCATATACCAGTGAGTGAGTCTACGTGTCTCTAATGCTGGCCAGCCCACACGTATATAAAGTTCACAGTGGTGTGTGCGAGGCTTACAATTTGTGATAAATCGTAGAGAGGCATGGTAAATTGAGTCTAACATTTTTAAAACTTGATCTGGGGCATTAATATATATTAGGTCACCATAGTCCAGAATGGGTAAAAACGTTGCAGCTACCAGTCTCTTCTTCGACTTAAAAGAGAAACAAAGCCTATTCCTGAAGAAGAAGCCAATTTTCAGTCTGAGTTTTTTAAGCAATTGTTCAACATGAGGTTTAAAATTTAGATTTTCATCAATGAAAATTCCTAAATATTTAAAAGATTGAACCCTTTCTATTTCTGACCCATGCAAAGTGATAAGAGGATAGCTATTTTGCAATTTTGTCTTTTTTCTTGAAAATAGCATCATTTTACTTTTATTTGAATTTAAAAGAAGATCTAATTTTAAAAGCCTGTACTGAACCAAATTAAAAGCAATCTGTAACGTAAAGACACACGCACTAGGGTTTTTTCCAAAACTGTAAAAAATCATGTCATCAGCATAAAAATGGTACTTAGTGTCTATAAGATCCTGACCAACATTGTTCACATAGAAAGTAAATAGTAGAGGCCCCAAAACGGAGCCTTGGGGCACTCCTTTAGTTAGTGACAATGAATTAGAACAAATTTTATCTGATTTGACACATTGAGATCGATCAGTCAGATAATTACTGAACCATCCAACGGCTTGTTTAGAGAGTCCAATTTTGGTCAATCTCTCTTCAAGTAAATTATGGTTGACAGTGTCGAACGCTTTTGATAAATCAATGAAAAGTGCAGCACAATGTTGTTTATTGTCAAGAGCTGCCAAGATATCATTCATCACTTTCAAAGTCGCTGAAGAATGACCTCGACACGCTGAGGCAATGGGCGAACGGTCACAGTGAGGGAGTCCATTGTGATTCCAAGAACGTGACATCTTGAGATGGAACTAAGTTACTCTCCTGCCAGATCACACGTAGACCCAATAGGTCTACATGGTCGAGTAATGTGCTCGTGTCTGCAGTGTCTTGGGCCTCTGTGGGCGCACAGATGAGCCAATTGTCCAAGTAGGGCAGGATCTTTCACCCCTTGGTCTGCAGAGGACACAGTGTTGCAGCAATGCACCAAGCAACATACGTGGTGACAGAGAGACCAAATGGGAGAACCCTGGACGAAAGGCTTGCCCTGAAATGCAAAGCGGAGAAAACAGCCAATGACATGGTGCGATTGGGACATGAAGTATGCGTCCCTCATGTCAACCAGGGTGAACCAGTTGCCTGGAGAAGATTGTCTGAAGCACACCCCGATGCCCAACATGTGGAAGGGGATGGTCTCAAAAGAACATTCAGACCTCTCAGGTCCAAAATTGGGTCGAGTCCGCAGCCGTTTTTGGGACCAATAAAAATACTTAAGTATAAAGCTCCCTGGGTCCCGCAGGGGGGCAACAGGCAATATACCACCCTTGGCCAGCAAGGCATCCATCTCGTGGCTCAGAGTCTGAGCCTTTACCTGGTCGCGAATTCCCGTCATCCTGACTCGACCAGGAACAGGAGGGCGGTGGCAGAACTGTAGCGCGTAACCCTGGGCAAGTGTAGACACCACCCATGGATCAGAAATGAGAGCGGTCCAGCAGCCAAGCTAGTCCTGGGTAAAGTGTCCCACCGCCAGCTCGGTGATGCACTGGCCATAAGCAGGCCGTGGTTGCCCCACAGAAGGTGTAGTTGGGGCAGGATAAGTGCGTCAAAGTGAACCAGAGGCACTCCCAGCAGGACACCACAATCGCCTACGATGCAGGCCGGCCAGCTGCTGCCTTGTACGCAAAGCCTGGGTTGACCGCTGCAAGCGCAGCAGAGCCAAATAACTCCCCAGAATCACTGGAAGACTCATCAGGGTCTATCTACAGGCTTCGGTTAGAGGAGACTGAGCCAACCAACTTGGCGGCATGCTTCAACAACTGTAGACAGGACACGGCCAACTTACCCTGACAAGAGAGAAAAAGCATGTAAAGGTGTGTCAATCGCGGAGCCTCCAGAGAGGCTGAGAGACCAGTAATAAATGCGACAATGAGTTACCAAGTCGCCCCAAGAGACCCCGAGTCATAGACTCTACAGAGTAGATCGGCAGTCACACGGCACTGAGGACGAGGACTACAGGCATTAGCTCTCAAAGCCAGCTCCGGCACCACACTGAGGGATGCTCTGGCATGTTCGAAGGAAGGCATATGGCCCAAGCCAAACTTGAGCACGTCTTGCATGGCCGCCAGGCCCCTGCCATCAGAGGTCAGCAGCAAAAAAGGCCTTGGTGTCTGCCCAACAGGCATGAACTACCTTCACATATTCAGCAATGGGGAAACAAAGGACGACCTAGTAGTACGACGTCGAAAGAAAGCACCAAAAGCCGCAGATTGGTTCGGTTGACCATCCAGCTACAACCGGGCAAGAGCAGTTCTCAAAGCGCCCACTATCAAACCGTCCTCTTCCGACTGAGCCAGCCGGAAGAGATACGTGAACTGGCTGCAGACAGATGCGAGCCAGAGTCAACTGATGTTGAAAAACAGTACCAGATGCCAGGAATATAGCATCGCATCTCCAGTCAAGGCTTTTCTATGGCGATCTGGTCCCAGACAAGAGGGACACAGATCATACCCATCCTTTGACTGGAGAGGGGCCAAACACGCTCTGCAGTAGGGCTCGTCCAGCATCTTATGCTCACAGGACTAGGTCAGGTCGAGCTGAAATCGCCACCCCTGACACTTAAGCCGACAAACGAACAGGCCAGGAAACCCGGTTGAGCAGAAAACGCCACCAGGGGTTCCTCAGCAGCGTAAAAGGCTGCAAGGAGCACTACGATCACCGTAGCTACAGAAGTACCAACCAGCAAGGTTGCAACACTTAATGAGGCAAGCCGAACACACTGCCCAATGAATAATAAAGCAAGCCCGAAAACAGCTGCTTAGTAATAAAACATAGGCAAGCCGAACACGCTGCCCAATGAATGACAAAGCAAGCTCGAACACGGCTGCTGTGTAATAAAACATAGGCAAGCCGAACACGGCTGCACAATGAATGATAAAGCATGCCCGAAAACGGCTGCTAAGTAATAAAACATAGGCAAGCCGAACACGGCTGCACAATGAATGATAAAGCAAGCCCGAAAACGGCTGCTTAGTAATAAAACATAGGCAAGCCGAACACGCTGCCCAATGAATGACAAAGCAAGCTCGAACACGGCTGCTGTGTAATAAAACATAGGCAAGCCAAACACGGCTGCACAATGAATGATAAAGCATGCCCGAAAACGGCTGCTTAGTAATAAAACATAGGCAAGCCGAACACGGCTGCACAATGAATGAGAAAGCAAGCCCGAAAACGGCTGCTAAGTAATAAAATATAGGCTGCAATAATCCAATAAGTTATAGGCAGCTGATGCGCCGGCAATTAATTATAAGCAGCCGAACGCGGCTGCTATTTAACATTATTTGCAGCGCGGCTGCAATTTAACACTAGAATCGTTCAACTTCTGAAGAAGTTGAAGAAGGCGCCCGCCTGGTGGTGGGCATGACCGTCAAAGGCAAAGCTTCCGAGTTCCTTGGTCGTAGTCTCTCATCGCTTGGGGATTTTAAATCAAACCTTCTGAGTGAAAAGGATTTGTCTTCATCAAAACCTGCCGACCGGGAAAACTCTGCGTCTGCAGAGCTGCAAACTGCGTATTTCGATCTGAGACGCAGCTAATGAGCTAATTGGCGACAGCCGACGGTCAACGTTTCCCATTCATTTGCTACGGTAGTCCTAAACCACTACTGACATAATACACTTTTTGGCCACAAGCGTCATTTTGGGGGTGTTGGTTCCACCTCTTCTCTTAGAGCCGTTTTTAATAGAAAGAAGAAAAGGCAAAAACGGTCCAAACAAAAGGTTGTAACGTTTACATTTGTAACCTCTGCCTTACATAAACACTAGAATTAAATCTTAATAAATAAAAGTATAGACAATTAATTCAGTAACTCAATTCAGTAAGTGAAATACAATATATAAAGGGGTTGGACAATGAAACTGAAACACCTCTCATTTTAGTGTGGGTGGTTTCATGGCTAAATTGGACCAGCCTGGTGGCCAATCATCATTAATTGCACATTGAACCAATAAGAGCAGAGTGTGAAGGTCCAATTAGCAGGGTAAGAGCACAGTTTTGCTCAAAATATTGCAATGTACACACATTATGGGTGACATGGGTGAGTTCAAAGGAGGACAAATTGTTGGTGCACATCTTGCTGGATGTGTCAAAACTTTCTTCAATTGAATAAAAACAAAACTGAAGTAATAATATTTGGACCAATAGAGGAGAGATCAAAAGTTAGCACACAGCTTCAGCTGCTTCAGCTAAAAACCACTGATCAGGCCCGAAATCTGGTTGTAGTGATGGACTCAGACCTGAACCTCGAAAGGCATTTACAGACAGTGACAAGGTCGGCTTTCTATCACCTGAAGAATATTTCCTGGATTAAAGGACTGATGTCTCAGCAGGATCTGGAAAAACTAATCCATGCGTTTATATTTAGTAGAATTGATTACTGCAACTGTGTTCACAGGTTTGCCTAAAAAGTGGATCAGACAGCTGCAGCTGATCCAGAACGCTGCTGCCCGCGTCCTCACTAAGACTAAGAAAGTAGAGAACATCACCCCAGTTCTAAAGTCCTTACACTGGCTCCCTGTATCTCAGAGAATAGACTTTAAAATACTTCTGTTAGTTTATAAATCCCTAAATGGCTTAGCACCTAAATACATCACAGACTTGTTATCAGTGTATCAACTTTCCAAACCACTAAGGTCTTCTGGCTCCAGCCTTCTCTGCATACCTAGAACCAGAACTAAACAAGGAAAAAGCAGCATTTAGTTCCTATGCTCCGTTTATCTGGAACAAACTTCCAGAAAACTGTAAAAGTGCTGAAAGCCTGAGTTCTTTTAAATCAAGATTAAAAACACATTTGTTTAAAATTGCCTTTGACTGTTCTAGTTAAACAGTTTTACTGTTTTTAATGTTCTTCTTTGTTTCTACATTCTATCTCTACTTGCTTTTATTCTATTTTCTATCTACATTTTATTCCTACTTGCGTTTATTTTGCTATATTTTAATCATGTAAAGCACTTTGTATTGTCTCTGTACTGAATTGTGCTATATAAATAGATTTCCCTTGCCTTGCCTTGCATCTGTGACCAAGACAGCAAGTGTTTGTGATGTATCAAGAGCCACGGTGTCCAGGGTAATGTGGACGAACCACATCCAACAGGATTAACTGTGGACGCACGAGGAAGCTGTCTGAAAGGGATGTTCGGGTGCTAACCCGAATTGTATCCAAAAAACATAAAACCACATAACTCTACTTATAACTAACTTTCTGAAATATAAACTAAAGGTCACCAATCAGTTCTAAAACATCTTTAGATGAACTCTTGTTGAGCCCTGGAGTATGGAGGACCAAGTCTTCCATATTTAAAAATAAATACAGAAATAATTAAATGCTCAATAAATAAATATGCATACAATTATGTGCCACCAAAAATACAATGCACAAATAAATGTAGATAGAAAATGAATTATACAGTGAGACAAAATGTATACATTTCCTTTAATTAGCCACTTTATTTATTACTTATTTTTTTAAGTATTTATTTATGTGCATGTTATAATATTTTTGTCTGTTTTATTCTTTCTTTGTATTTTTTTGCCCTATTTATTTCTCCGATGCTATTTATTTCTGTTTCTCGTTTTTACATTTCTGTTTGTCCTTTTTACATTTCTATCTGTCCTTTTTACATTTCCGTCTCTCCTTTTTATATTTCTGTCTCTCCTTTTTACATTTCTGTATGCATTTCTGCCTCATTATGCAAATGAGGAGGGCTGTGTCTTAAGGGCTCAACTTCTTCCCATTGGTTGGTTAGCATTTTACTGCGTTGGTCAAATCTACAAGGCTTTTCCCCGACATGTAGCATTGTTTAATAATAACTCAGCAGGCAGACGTTCAGTGTCCGACCTCTTACGGGAAGCTGCTAATAGACTGGAAGAATTAGAACTCTGTACATTTGGGATCTGAAATGTTTTTCGGTGGTTTCAGATTCGGCTTTCCAGATCAATAACTCATCGGCGGATGATTTATTCTACAAAACAGACACCTCTCCGCAACCACCGCAAGGCAGACACTGAGCTACAACCGTAGTTTCCTCAAAACGAGTCCGTGGGCCAGAATCTGTGGGACGTCTCCTTAAGAAGTTTCGTATGAACTGTCAGACGGCAACTTTCTTGCACTTAGATAGGTTGCTACACATAGCAGTGATCTCAAAACACCAATAATCCCACGTTTTCACTTGCACATTAATAAGTTATTGCTGATAAAAAATCTAAACTGTTGCGCTCCGGTCCGAGAGGTCACGTGATTCGATTTTTGCTGCTCAGCCAATCAGATCGCTGTATTGTCAGCTGAGTGCGTTCAATGTGTAAGGTGTTGTAAACATTTGTTTCCAGACGAAGAAAGCCCAATAATAGCATTTTCTGGCGCCAGTTGGCAAAGATCTTGATGGCAAGGAAAAAGAAATAGCCCAGACCATCCATCATCCATTTTCTAACACGTTTATCCCTGCTGGGTTCGGACCGGTGCCGATCTCCAGCTGTCAATGGGCGAGAGGCGGGGTAGACCCTGGACAGGTCGGCAGTCCATCACAGGGCAGAAATAGCTCAGACTTTTGCTCATTTTACTGTGATATCACCAAGACCTGCTGCGCTAGGATAGCACAGCCAAACGACTTATCCCCTGCAGAATTTGTATCCCCTGCATCGGGAGAGTGTTTGAAATCAATAAAACTTTTAACCTCCAGCTTTGTGAAGTCTAAATATTTTTAGACATCACATTCTAATAAAATGAAATTGATTTTTTTAAACTCCTAATACATTGTTCTGTTTTTAAAATCCACATATCTTGTTGTTGATAAACAAAGAGCAAAAGGCTGGGGTGTTAAATGTGCACGGTGTCGTGCCAAACTAGATATCCCCGGCAGAATGTGTATCCCCTGCGTCGGGAGCGCGCATTCAGGTTGACGAACGTATACGGTCAACTCCGCCTCATTTGCAACAAATTAGGCGTGGAAATCAAGATGTTTTGTTTCTCTTAGCGAAATATAGGAATAGTGCCGTTACATTATTTTTCAGTTAGTGGGTTAAAATTGAAAACGTAACACTTGTTAGTACGATCGTAAGGGATTGCTATGTCGGTTGAAACTAGACTGATCACTCAGTATAACACGTTCTGATAAAGTAAACGGCTCTGTGGTCATCTCCAGATGTGTCACGAAAGTATTAGCTTTATGTCATTAGATTGTTGCATGTCTGTCTGCTGAAACTAAAAACCCACCTTTTGTGCCAAAACTCAAGAATGTGAGCTACTGTTAGTCCATTTTGGAAGGGGATGCATATTGTGGCAGGCTGGACCCGATATTTTTTGTATCCCCTTGTAACTTCTTCATTAAAAGAGCTAACAGCTTCAAATTTTCAGCAGGTGCTTGTTGTTATAAGAGGTTTTTATATGCCAAAAATCTAGAATGTGGGATACTGCTAATCCATTTTGGAAGGGGATACATATATGCTCAGCATGATAGTCTGTTTCCAGCATACATTTCTTGGCTGACTTTGTGCAAGATGAGGACAGCATTACTTACAAATCCAAAGATTGGGGCCTGCTCTGATGGTGCAGGACCTTCTTGCTCCAAGGCAACAGTGCTACCCACTGCGCCAAATCCCAGTAAAAATGCAAGGATCAATTCTCACAACCTAAGGATAGCAGTTTAACTTATGAATATGAAGCTTCATGCATGCTCAGTATGAGGGATTGCTGCAAAGCCATCAACAATGCAGACGACTGTCCACTGTGGCTCTACGCTCTTTCAGGAGGAGTGAATGCTGCTTGGAGAGACTTGATGCAACCTGCTGGGTTTCCTTAGAGAGGAAAACTTTCAGACCAACCTGTCTGGTCAGCACATATAACAATTGGCTGCAGTGTTTGAAACCAATAAAACTTTTAATGTGAAGTCCAAATATTTTTTAAACATCCTATTCTAATAAAATTGTAATATATATATATATTTTGAAACTCCTCATATACTGTTCTTTTTTTTAAAGCGACACATCTTGTTTTCTTAATATGGTTCTTGGCTGAATTAAAATATCATTAGATCTGATCATTTTGGCAGTAACTTTATTCTGTGTTCATTTGATCACACTTGGAATCAGCTTTATATAATCCATTCATGCGGGTCTAACCACACACAAAAAAACGAACAAGTAGACAGCTGTGATGGACTCAGGAAGGTGGGTTTTTAGTTTCAGCAGACAGACATGCAACAATCTAATGACATAAAGCTAATACTTTCGTGACACATCTGGAGATGACCACAGAGCCGTTTACTTTATCAGAACGTGTTATACTGAGTGATCAGTCTAGTTTTAACTAAGGGTGCTCCGATTGATCGGTCACCGATCGTTATCGGCCGATAAAGGCTTTAAATAGTTTGATCGGCGGTCTCCATAAAGGCCGATCAGATGGGCCCATGAGACGCGCTAACCTGACTCTCCTGGAAACCTTCCGTCGAAGTAATTTTGGGAAGGGGCGAAAATACTGGTTAGCTCATTGGCCTATGTTGGTGATGGACAAATAAACCAATCAGATTAACGAAGCATATGACGTACTAACAGAGCGACGACGAAAACAACCACAAGCCAGGCTACTCTTGCTACTGCAGGTAAAGGCTCATTAGCTCAGCAAATAAGCAACATGTCAGCAAAGAATATTTGCCGTTTGCTCTTCTTTCAGTGAAGAAATACTCTGTAATTCCGATAAAACTTGCTTGATAGCCACGCTAACGCTAGCGCAACGAGAAGCGCTGTCTCGCTTCTCGTTGCGTCACACAAGATCAGGATGGTCTCACGAAGCTAGAGACGCGCTACTCGTGAGAAGAAAAAAATCTACACGCAGCTAAAATGGCAGCCTCCCTACATTCACCAGTCCGGCAGTTCTTCAAGGTGTCTGAAAAAGACAATACATTAGCGATTTGCAACGTGTGTGCCAAGGAAATTCCACGAGGCGGAAAGCTCCAAAGACAGTTTAACACCACCAATCTCATCAGACATTTGAAGGTTAGTCACAGGAAGGAATACGAGGAGTTTTCAAAGTTAGCTAGCGCTAAGGCAGAGAGAGAGCGGTGTCGTGTAGCAGCTCCGGCGCCACTCACTCAGCTGTCTGTAACGGAGACATTGCAACGACAGCAACCCTACAGTAATGACAGCAAGAAAAAAAAGGAAATATCAGCCAAAATAATGGAATTCATATGCCTCGATCACCAGCCGCTGTCAATTGTGGAAGACGAAGGGTTCCGGCGACTCATGTATTACATGGATTCCCGCTACACTCTGCCCGGGCGTAAATATTTCACTGATGTTTGCCTGCCGCAGTTATACCAAACCGTGTTTGCACATGTTGACACCCTGATGAAGGACAACATCACATCAATCAGCTTCACAAGTGACATTTGGAGTTCAAATGTATGTCCCATGTCCATGTTGAGCCTAACTGCGCAGTTTATTAATCAGAACTTTGAGTTAAAAAAAAGTTGTTCTTCATTCTCAAGAATTTTCGGGGTCACACACCGCGGAGGCTCTTGCTGCCGCATTCTGCGACATGTTTCGCGCATGGGGAATCCCAAAGGAAAAAGTGCACGTTATTCTCACGGATAATGCCAAGAACATGGTAAAGGCCATGAGGGATGCAGATCTACCCAGCCTGCCGTGCATGGCTCATACACTGCAGCTTGCCGTTGCCGACAGAGTTCTATCACAACGCAGCATCGCTGATATAATAGCCTGTGGAAGACGCATCGTTGGTCATTTCAAACATTCCCAGCTTGCCTACTCTCGACTTCAAAATATTCAGAAGCAACTTGGCCAGCCTATTAAGAGGCTGCAACAGGATGTACCTACCAGGTGGAACAGTACAGTTAATATGCTACAGAGTCTGATGGAACAGAAGCGTGCCCTATGTGCTTATGGAGCTGACTATGACTTGCCTTCCATGTTCACTGGCAGCCAGTGGAAATTGGTGGAAAATATGATTTCTCTACTAGCCCCGTTTGAAAAGCTCACGCACCAGATCAGCTCATCAACTGCATCGGCTGCAGATGTTATACCATCCATCAGAGCCTTAACCCGTCTTCTGGAGAAAGCCGCTGAGACGGACCACGGTGTAAAAACTTCAAAAGCAGCATTGTTGGAAGCGGTCCAGAACAGATTCAGTGACATTCAATCGAAGCGCCTGTATACCATCGCAACAGTGCTCGATCCGAGGTGAGAACTTAATTCACACAACTCTTTTTCTCTCTGTGTCTCGTGTCAATATTAATTGAATATATTGAATTCTTAAGTAAGTTTCCAAATTCCTCTCGCTAGAAAAAAATCTATCTTGGCCTAAATGACTGATACATGCCTGCAATGATTAGTGTTCTAATCTTTTAGTAGGCAGGCTGGCTGGCATTTCATTCAAATGTACCAGAAAAATAAACATTTGGAAGAAGAGTTAAGACTACAGAGTAAAAATGCAAATTTGGAGTATGCTATTGCCTATTTGGCCAAAACTAGTTCACTAATCAAAACAAGAGCAGAGCATAAACTATGAAATATATTAAATAATGGAACAATGTCTATGTCCTCTAAAAAATAGGTATAAAGACCGATATTTCTCCGACGCACTCAAGCCCCAGATTCGCGGGCTGCTTTCTGATGTCCTTGCTACTGGACAGGAGCAGCAAAATGGAGAGGCAAGTTTGGAAGCGACTGGCACCGAGCCCCCAGAGAAAGTACCACGAGCTGGCTCCTTACACGCTATGTATGCTGAGTTGTTGGATGAAGACGGGGAACATGGTGGCGGTGACATCAGCAGCTCAACATCGCAGATGAACCTCTACCTATCAGAGCCAGTCATCCCACGGAGCGGACAGCCGCTTGTTTTTTGGCGAGACAATAAAGGTCGTTTCCCCGCTCTCGCACAAGCAGCACAAGCCTACCTCTGAGCTCCATGCACAAGTGTAGATAGTGAGCGACTTTTTAGCACAGCAGGGAATATTGTAGATGAGAAGAGGAACAAGCTGTCTGCCAAAAATGCAGAGATGCTTATATTTCTAAAGAAAAATCTGCCATTGATGCTTAACAAGTAAGCTTTAAGAGAAATGGCTTTACTAATCTCTATTCCTCTTCTTTCTTTCTCATTGACTCATGATTTCCATGCTATGCACTTTAAATGTATGTAGATTTAAAGAAGCTAAAAGAACATTTAAAGTTGGCATTTGTTGGAAATTTACAAAACTTTATTACTACTGAAAAATGTCTGCAGTGATTAAAAGGACATTTTAGAGCCAAAGAATTACTGATACATTATCTAAAGATGTGTGACTGTTCCTTCATGGTTTATATTTTCAGTTAATTACCGCAGGACAAGCCTAAAATACATACCTTATGCCTTTTATCATGGCATCCCAAAATATTTGATTTTGTTTTCTTTGCTCTGCACTTTAAGTTTAAGTACACTTTAAGTTTGTGTAAATTAACATTGACAGATTTTTTTTATCTTATTTAGAAATAACAAGGCTTATTTGTTAAGCTCTAAGCTGTTTAAAATGTTTCTAAGGAAATAAAATGTTGAACGTTTCCTGTCAATAAAGGTATACAGTTGACAATTCACAATACATTATCTTCTGTTAATTTTAATACATGTACATTTTTGTTAAGACTATCAAAATTTAATATATGACATGATAAATAGAAGGCTTCTGATAGACCCAGTGATCGGTGACCGGTGATCGGTGATCGGTATCAACCAATACTGCTTTCAGCAATCGGTGATCGGCCCCAAAAATCCTGATCGGAGCACCCTTAGTTTTAACCGACATAGCATTCCCTTACGATCGTACTAACAAGTGTTACGTTTTCAATTTTAACCCATTAACTGAACGATAATGTAACGGCACTATTCCTATATTTCGCTAAGAGAAATAAAACATCTTGATTTTCACGCCGAATTGGCTGGAAATGAGGCGGAGTTTACTGCGTTCAGCAAGCTGAATGCGCGCTCCCGACGCAGGGGATACAAATCCTGGCGGGGATACCTAGTTTGGCACGACAGCTTACCTCAAGTTCTTTCTGTAAAACTGGCAGACCGTAGTAGTCATGTTTCCTCAGCCATGTCTATCTCCAAACACGTCGTCGCCTTTTCTTTTTAGGGCTTTCTGCACACAAAATTGCACATATTGCCAAAGCAGCGCGTTTCTCTCCGGTAATGTTTACAGTAGCCATCGACACTTTCGTCTTCTTCTTCTTCTTCTTCATCTTCTTCTTCTTCTACAGTATGAGCACCCCGGTCGCGTCCGAGCGTTGCGCCGTACACAGATCGTGAGCGGTGAACTTTTAAACCCGCGGTTCCGTCGCACAGTTTGAGATGTATATAAGCACCACGACTGAAAAACTCGTACAGTGTATGCCCGGCTTAACACACTTACCATAACAGCTCCGCATCACCGTTTATGACAACGAACTTCCACTTCTTCTTCTTCTGTTGTAAAAGTGGTGCGCCCTTCTTCTTCTTCGTGTTTTAATGGGTGCTGACCACATCCAAAAGGATCATTACCGCCCTCTAGTGGTGCGCTCTGTTCCTCATCTTTATATTATCAGCAGCGCAACCAGCTACCGTAACACCTGTTAAATGTATCACTGTTATAGCTCCGAAGGTCCAGAAACTCATGTGTGCTATAGCGCAGCAACGCGGTGCAGTTTTGAAAGAAAAGATAGCCAGTGTGGTGTTAGCTTTAGCCTAGCACGCACCCCCCCTCCGCGGTTCACAGGCTTTGTTTATGTTCCGGTCGCCGGCTGAGTTGCACTTCCGCCCGGCCGGGAGAAGTCGGCAGGATCCAGTGTTCTGGAGATCTCTAGGATGACGGGAATATCGGCGATAATAAATGTATCACTGTTATAGCTCCGAATATGGGGCTAAAATAGTATGGGGCTAAAATAGTAGCTTTAACATTTGCAAATGTGTGTGGAGAGTTGTGTGTCTGTATCTCGATTTGTGTGTGTGCAGTGGGATTTGAAAATGTGTAAATAAATCTGTAAATGTCTGAGGAGATTTGTGTGTCTGTACAACAATCTGCAAATGTGTAAAACTACTTGTGTGTAATACGTTTTGCAAATGTGTAAAAAATCCACAAATCAGTATTCAGATCTGCAAATGTGTACTGAGATTTGCAAATGTGTAAAAAATCCACAAATCTGTAGTCAGATCTGCAAATGTGTACTGAGATTTGCAAATGTGTAAAAAATCCACAAATCTGTAGTCAGATCTGCAAATGTGTACTGAGATTTGCAAATGTGTAAAAAATCCACAAATCTGTACTGAGATTTGCAAATGTGTACTAAGATTTGCAAATGTGTAGATCAATCTGTAAGCACACACAGAGACACTTGTGTCTGAAGTATTTTCGCTTCAAGACCCAGAAATACAGACAAATCATTGGTTACAAGTCAAGCGGTTTTTCGGTTGGCTCTCTTTACACACGTGATTTTTGCTACCCTTCTGCCGCGTGAGATGCACAAATGCGTAGAAGGATTTGTATGTGTATTTTTTCGATTGGTGTCCCCTTGCGCAGACTCACAGGCTCACAGCCTCACATGTTGCCCTGAGCGCAGGCTCACAGGCACACAGGCTGCATCTTCCGGCTGTGGGAGGTCACGTGACTTTCAAGGATTTTACCAAAGCGTTTTGCTTCCAGACGGCTGACAAGGCAACTTGTTATTGTAGAAAAGAAGGGCTTTATAGCTTTCATATGCAAAGTCATCAATGTTACATCCAGGCAACAAAGAAAAAGTGATAGAATCAAAACAGTGGTAGAAGCTGCCATAGATTTTCTAGATATCAAAGATATTAAAGCTGAAGATATTCATGAAATGTTAAGTATCAATAATGATGGAGGGTCTCAAAGTATTAATTAAAATTATAATGGTACTCCATTTCTTACAATGGAATGCCAGAAGTTTGATAGCAAATGGACAAGAACTTAAAAAATATGTAACAGATTCCAAAGTTAAACCAGATGTTATTTGTGTACAAGAAACATGGTTAAAACCTCATCTTGATTTTATTCTACCTGGATATGAATCCGTTAGATTAGATAGAGATGGTAAGCAGGGTGGGGGATGTGCAACATTTGTAAGGGAAGAAATATCATTTCGAAGAATAGTAAATTCAATAGAAATAGAATGTGTAATAGTAGAAATATATAAAGCAGATAAAAAATTAATGATAATTAATCTTTATAATCCTTGTAAACCATTAAAATTAGAAACATTAGAAAACGTAAGAATAGGGAATGGGAAAGAAATATGGTGTGGAGATTTTAATGCACATAATAGTCTTTGGGGAAGTAAGCATACTGATAGTAATGGAGAAGTGGTGGAAGATTTAATGGATGTTAGAAAACTAGTATGTATAAATAATGGAAAAGGGACTAGAATAGATATCCATTCTAACATGGTCACATGTATTGATCTCACCATGGTATCAGATAGTCTGGCAAATTCATGTGAGTGGAATGTTGAGGAAAACACAAGTATAGGAAGTGATCATTATCCAATAATATTTTCAGTTAATGTTAAAATAGATATACAAGAAAGGCCTATTCATAAGAAATGGATGTTTGAAAAAGCAGATTGGGAAAAATTTAAAGAAATATGTAACAAATCAGTAGAATCAATTTCAATGAAGGAAGATATTGAGGAATGTTATTCTGAGATCACCCAGATAATTTTAAACGCAGCGTTAAAGAGTATACCTTATAAATCAGTGGGGAGAAAGAAAAAAACAATACCTTGGTGGAATGATGAATGTACAAAAGCAATAAAAGAACGTAATAAAGCATTTAGAATGTTAAAGAAAAATCTGAGTCAAGAAAATGTGATTAATTATCAGAGGGAAAGAGCAAAAGTTCGTAGAGTTATAAAGAACAGTAAGAGAAATACATGGAAAAGTTATTGTTCTACAATAGGAGGTGAAGTTAAAATAGGAGAGGTTTGGTCAATGTTAAAGAAAATGAGTGGGACTAAAGTATTTGTTAAAATACCAGTATTAGAGGATGATGGAGTAATTGCAATAACAGATAAGGAAAAAGCTAATGCACTGGGAAAGAAGTTTGCTAGTGTGCATAATGGGGACCATTTAGATAATAAGCATAGACAGCATATGGAGAAGATCCTAGTAGAAAATAGATATATATTTAATCACAAAGAAAGTGAGGAAAATGCATTAGATGCAGATATAAATATGAATGAATTAAAAATTGTATTAAAGGGTATCAGAAATAGCGCAACAGGAGAAGATAAGTTAAGTTATATGATGTTTCAGAAATTACCTGAGAAAGCATTTGAGCTTATATTACAATTATTTAATAAAATTTGGAGAGAAGGTAAAATGCCAAAAAGATGGAAAAGTGCATTAATATTGCCTTTTAATAAGCCTGGGAAAAATCCTAATCAAGTTGGAAATTATAGACCTATTGCCCTAACATCACATTTATGTAAATGGATGGAAAAAATATTAGTAAGAAGACTAAATTATACTCTTGAGAAAAAAGGAATATATGCACCATATCAAAGTGGATTTAGAAAAGGTCGTTCTACTATGGATGCTGTGGTGAAAGTAAGTAATGAGATGGAAAAAGCATTTAAAATGAAAGAAATAATGAATATTGTGTTCTTAGATATAGAAAAGGCTTATGATTCAATGTGGCGGGAAGGATTATTAATTAAATTAAATATGATAGGAATTAGGGGTAGATTTTATAATTGGGTTCTAAATTTTCTAACAGAAAGAAGAATTATAGTTAAAGTAGGAGCTGAAATTTCAGAACAATTTGAAATAAATAATGGAATTCCGCAAGGAAGTGTTATTAGTCCAGTATTATTTAATATAATGATTAATGATATTTTTATGAAACTAGATAGAAGGATTGGATCAGCTTTATATGCGGATGATGGGGCCATATGGACAAGAGGAAGAGAATCCAAAATAGTAAGAAATAGAATCAAGGAGGCAATAGGAGAAATTGAAAAATGGTCATATAGATGGGGCTTTAAGCTCTCGACAAGTAAATGTTGTAATATGATATGTACAAAAAAGAAAAAGATAAATGAACAGAATTTGGAATTATATGGTCACAAAATGGAGACAGTAAGTAATTTTAAATATCTGGGTATATGGCTAGATCAAAAAGGAACATGGAGAACACATATAGAAAAAATAGAGACGAAATGTAAGAAAATCATAAATCTCATGAGAGCAGTAGCAGGAAAAGATTGGGGAGCAAGTAAACAATCATTGGTGCATATTTATAGGGCTTTAATGAGATCAACAATAGACTATGGGTGTTATATATATGGAGCAGCAGCTAAAACAAATTTAATGAAAATAGAAAGAGTAATTAATAAAGCAATGAGAATTTGTACTGGTGCAATAAGATCAACACCAACTAAAGCAATGCAGGTAGAGTTAGGAGAAGTGCCTTTAGATTTAAGAAAAGATCAGCTCATGCTTACATACTGGTGTCGGTTATATGGATGTGGAAATGAAAATATAGCAAAAAGTGTTATAAAAGAGTGTTGGGAATATAATTCTTTTAAAGGTAAAGGTTTTGGATGGATAATAAAAGATAAATCAGAAGAATATAAAATAAGAAATATATGGTTTAACTCACCTAGACCTATAAGTAATATCCCTATTTGGTTATTTCCAAATGTCGAGGTAGATTTTTATATAATGGAATTAAAAAAAGAGTGGGTAAACAGAAGGAGAGGTCAAATGGCAAATCATTATATAAGAACTAAATATTATAGCTATTTAGATATATATACAGATGGATCTAAAGATGATAAAGGAAAAGTAGGTATAGGAATATATATTCCAATGATGAATGTAAGCATCGGTAGGAGATTACCTGATCAGATGTCAGTATATACAGCAGAAATGATGGCAATAATTATAGGATTACAATGGATAGAGGAAGTAAAACCTGATAGAGTAGTTTGTTGTGTTGATTCTTTGGCAGCACTTTACAGTATACAAAATATGAAATCAGAAAGAGAAGATTTATTATTAGAAATACATCAAAGTTTGTTCAGAATACAAACAATTTATATAAATATGAAGTTTTGTTGGGTTCCAGCCCATGTAGGAATAAATGGAAATGAAAGAGCAGACCAAATAGCTAAAAAATCAATTAGAACAAATAATATTATAAATATACCGTATGGGAAAGGAGAAGCTAAGGCAATAATTAAAAAAGAAATTAAGGAAAAATGGCAGGATAGATGGAAAATGGATAAAAGTGGAAGAAATTATTATATGATACAGAAATCTATTAATGCCAAGGGTGTGACAAGGAAAAATCGAAGAGAGGAGACTATGTTAACTAGATTAAGATTTGATCATACTGGGTTAAATAAAACATTATTTTTATTAAAGAAAAGTGAAACAGATGAATGTATAGAATGTAAAGTAATAGAAAATGTAGAACATATTTTATTATATTGTAGGAAATATGATAAAGAAAGGATAGAATTAAAACAAAAGACAAGACAAATTGGAAGGGAATGGAATTTGAAAGGATTAATAGGAACAACAGGAGAGGGGATAAAGGAAATGCAGAAAACTGTTATTAATTATCTTAAGAATACAGGATTATATTATAAGATTTAAAGGTATATGTATATATGGATGTATGTATATTTTGTATGTATATATGTATATGTATAGATAGATAAATATATATGGATATATAGAGATATAGATATATAGAAATATGGATATGGGAATATGGATAGAGATATATAGGTATATAGAAGTATAGATATAGATGTGTAGAAATATGGATATAAATGTATATAAATATAGAAATATGGATATAGATATAAATAATCATCAAATTGATATGGCCCATGCTACATACTCCGGTACAGTAGGTGGCGGTATGCACCTAAAAGTTAAGGTTGCAATCTGCCATTAAACAAAAAGAAGAAGAAGAAGAAGAAGGCAACTTGTTATAACTATATAACTTTCTCCCTTTAACGACAAAAGTTTCTTGTTTTAATGAGAGACTTATCTTGCTAAAACCAGATAATTGTCTCCTCATAACAACGCAACATAACCCGACATCAGCTCGCGGGATATGTGAGTGTCATGGAGAAGAGGAGAGACAGAGGGAGATTATTTCTTTTTAAGAAGTCATCATTTGTCGGAGGAATGTATTTCTGCTCTGAGGAGTGACGAGGTAAGTCATGCATATACAGCAAGTCCTCTACTTGAAATTTGATCTATTTGGCAGTTATTATGTATAGTTAACAACTATGCTCTGGATACAATGGCATCACTGTAGTACCGTCTCTGGCTCCGTTTACACGGTGAAAACAGGTTTGCGTTGCCTTTGTACTCTCCATTTACACACTACAAGGTTTAACTGTTGCTTAGGGGCACTTTCAGCTATAGCTGTGGATTTATTTAACAGTTTGCAGCCGAATCAGTCCTCCGCCAGCCGCTTTCTTCTTCTGGACAAATTGACGCGGAGCTTAAAAAATCACAGCGCTACTAGTGGTGCGGCATGGGAATTACACGGTTTAAGTACTCTGTAAACAGAGTCTTTTTAGTTTATTTCTTTTTTATATTAACCATAATTTCATTGTGCTTGTAGACATATCAGCTATAGCAAGCATGGATGATGAGAGCTTGGCCATCTACATTCCCACCTATGCTGACAGAATTGCCACCTGGAGATTTTGCTCCGAGTACCAAGGAGAAGGTGAAAGAGATGTCCTTCGACAGACATTGCTTGAAAAACTCTTTTCATGCAAATCTTCATGGAAACAGTCCAATTTTATCTAAAATGTTTTTGGTTTCAGGTAGTACCACTATGTAATATATTTCAAAAGAAAGTTTACCATTTGACTCAAAATGGTCATGTTTTCAGGAACATATGGAAGTGAGCCACAATAGAATCAGTTAGCTTTTGTTTTTGCTGACAAAGATATAGAACAAAAATACTGATTAAAAAGATTACTCCAAAAACATTGTGAAATACAAGTTTTGAAGTCAAATTATTGCTGTTGCTATGAAGCTTAAGGTAAAAAATTTCAAGCATGTGTTTAAACTGTACTTATTTTCCTTTTCTTTCCATAGGTATTATGTTTTTTATATTCTTCAAAGTTGATTGTAAAATTGATAAATGCTTTGAGCGCAATAGTGCCCAGATTTCTAACATAGACTTTTGTCTGTTGTATGTAAAAGGATTTTCTCATGTTCAATTTTGAGATCCATGTATTCATCTTTTTAATACTCATAGATCATGTTCTAGTTAGGTCATCTTCTGGAGGTAGAGAACTTCCTTTTAAAAGGATCTTTCAGAGAACTTGTTAAAGGTGCTTTTAATGTATGTTCTTCTGTGAGTTGATGTAACATTGCAATATAATGTTATTTTTCTAAGGAAAGAATGAGTTGGTTTGATCACAAATCATAACACTTCATTTTGTAATGGGTTTTTACCAAAGATTCATTAAAGGTTTTCATATATCGTTCGACCATATCATCATTGTCAAACAGTACATAACTTGGGTCTCAGTGTTCAGCAACAGAGAACTGAAGTCTTGCTGTTATAAATATAAAAAGTATGTCTTGAATATGAGGAGCAGTGGTGGGGTTTACAGAAGATGTGTCATTTAAACATTTTGTGTCCTGCATGATAGATCACAAGGCACATGTGAAGTTAGATGTCTTGTTATTGTCCTAATATATGTAGCAGTATATATTTGCTGTCAAACAACAAGAATCACAGAAAATATAAAACCTAGCACCAAAATTCAAAAAGTTATGTACATCATGATGAAACCTTTAAGTACATGGGAATCAAAGAAAACAGAGGTCTGTTTTTTATTCCTCCATCTGTATTTCTTTGACTGTTTGTCCTTTATGGGTTGTGGGGTCTGCAGCTGCCTATTTCTGACTGTGTAGGAAGGTGACAGGGTCATTCTGGACAGGCTCACAAGTTCATTTGCTCCACAAACTCTTTTTTTACAAGAAAATATCACACGTGTCACAGGTTTGTGCGTATATAAGCTCTTAAAAATAAGCATAACTCAATTGTTTCATGTGTGGACGGTGCATGAAGAAAGTTCTCTGTCATCAGAAGGTATGATACTTCGAACTGTCTCATCACGTGTGAACGGTCCTCTGAAGACGTTGGACTGTGCAAGTTTCCGCCACTTGCTCAGAAACCTGTTTGAGATTATCTTGTTCACCAAAAAGCCGTGGAAGGGTATACATCATGTAGGACCGGCAACTTGGAGCAATAGTATCTCTAATCTTACGAATTATGTTCCATAAGTGAACCACTTTAAGAGTTCTTCCTGAAAGACAAGAAAATAAACAAGTTCTTAAAGTACATACTCCATATTTAAAAGCATGTATCATATAGTATTTATCTTTTACATTCAAACATACCTCAGTGATGTTTAAACAGGTGAGCAGAATTGGCTGCTTATCCAAGAAGTCACCAGTAAAGTAATCTGTATTCTTCAGTTTTGGAAAAAGAGTCATCCAGTACTGGCAGTCGATGTGCTGGCTGTGGTTGCTGGATCCCATAATGAAGCAGTTTTCAGGATAGCTGTCATCAAGACGCAAAAACCTTTGAATGTCTTTCATTGTACCATTCTCTGTCTCCATGTCTATATGAATTCTGGCTGTGGTACCCCCTCTTTTCTCAACCTCTGAAACAAAATATCCAGCAGTAACTTTTGGACAGCACCATCCATGTATTCAGCTTTAGAGATGCCAACCTGTAAACACAGCACAGATTTTGTTATCGTTCTTTCAAGTTTTTTATTTTAAACAAAAGGTAAAAATAACAATTAATTTATTCTTTCTAAGAATTGAGCATGTTACTTCTGCTAAATGTGAGAAGCTAAATATTCCAAATTCAAAGTATTTAAATTTTGAGTGTCAGATCAAATGCACAGGCATTCTAAGATGTAAAAGAGAACATTCATGATTTTCTGGCTGTATTTTTAATGTAGCTATCTTAAACCTGGTCCAGCTACCTTAATGTTTTTGTTTATGGGAATTTTAAAAAGTACTTTTACAGAATTCCCATCAGAAGGAGAATAGCTACTGTTTAAAATTGTGATTAAAGGTTAGATTGGATCAATGTTAAATTGCTCAAACCTAGACTGCAATGCAACAATGTTGATTAAGATTTGTTTTCTTTTCTGAGTAAGTTTAAAGACATCATAAAAAACAAATGCAACAACTACTAAATTGAGAACAGTCGTGCCTTGCTGCCAGGTGCTTTTATTGATAAATTCTGATATTAACTTTTGTATTTGCAGCAATGATAATCGATTATCAGTTTTTGCTTTTCTCCTTATTAAAGCATAAAACAGTAGTTGACTGGGTTTATTAATGGATCTGATATAAATAGCTGTCCTTCACTGCCTTGTGAATAGTCACATTAGAAAGCTCTATTCATCACTTTGTTTTGACACAATAAAATATGGATAAATGTAGCTTTATCTAGCCTCACTTTCATTGTGTAGAATACACATACTTTTAATTAGCCTTACGAGTGCCGAATTAAAATTTATTTTAATTATATTTATTTCAAATACATAAAGGCATAGGTACATTTGCAGTCACAGGCCCTGTTTACAGAGTACTTAAACGATGTAATTCCCCTGCCGTACCACTACTAGCGCTGTGATTTTTGAAGCTCCGCGTCAATTTGCCCAGAAGAAGAAAGCGGCTGGCGGAGGACTGATTCGGCTGCAAACTGTTGTAAATAAACCCACAGCTATAGCTGAAAGTGCCCCTAAGCAACAGTTAAACCTTGTATTGTGTAAATGGAGAGTACAAAGGCAACGCAAACCTGTTTTCACCGTGTAAACGGAGCCAGAGACGGTACTACAGTGATGCCATTGTATCCAGAGCATAGTTGTTAACTATACATAATAACTGCCAAATAGATCAAATTTCAAGTAGAGGACTTGCTGTATATGCATGACTTACCTCGTCACTCCTCAGAGCAGAAATACATTCCTCCGACAAATGATGACTTCTTAAAAAGAAATAATCTCTCTCCGTCTCTCCTCCATGACACTCAAATATCCCGCGAGCTGATGCCGGGTTATGTTGCGTTGTTATGAGGAGACAATTATCTGGTTTTTACGGTGGCCGACAGGTGCAAACGCCCTGCAACTTCAGAAAACACGTGCAAATAGGCAAAAACGCGATTCAAAAAGAAAACCAACTTCATCAATTTGACAACACCTGTGCGGTATTCAGCAAACGCGCTGCATATACATAAACGCGATTCAAAAAGAAAACCAACTTCATCAATTTGACAACACCTGTGCGGCATTCAGCAAACGCGCTGCATATAAACGATCAAAAAGAAAACCAACTTCATCAATTCGTGTACAAACGAGTATACGAGTATACAGAAGTACTCGTGACGTCATCACACCCACAGCTCTTGAGCATTTCTTTAACATTCAAAACTATTTATACACTACACCATCATATCTTATTGAAAACGTTTTTTTTAATTTTCTAAAAAGTCTTAAAAATATCTAAAATTGCAGAACTGTGGGTATAAAACCAGCAATAGCGGGAATTTATTTGTTGGGAGTTGTAGTTGTAGAGGCGATTGAATATTTTTTTTAAAAAAAATCAGCACTTTGTAGAAACAAAATTAGTTATACGAGCAATATTGCTGTTGCTTCGGTTGTTGGTCAGCTTTACCAGCAGGCTGAAGAGGAGGTGATGCAATTAAGGAGGCAAATCCGAGCAAGGAGAAGATTGATGCGGCAGAGGAGGCTCAGAAGGCAGGATTTGCTCACCCATCTGCCAACTGGTAGGCATTTTAAGATTGACAGCCTATTTCCTACTTTTATCTTTAAAAAAACATTGAGGATGGTATTAAAAACGTGATCAGGTTGAAATTGTGACTGTTTTTCTATAAATAATTAAAATGAAGACCCAATTTTAACATTAGAAGCAGTATGACAGTAGAGTAAAGCTACTTTATTGCACCTACTGACCTTCACAGCATTGATCATTAAGAAAGGGAAAAAAAAACATATTTTTATGTCTGCCCACCTTTACAATGATTAATCTATAAATTATGTGCAGTTAGTTCAGCCCATTTTTTCAGTGAAATGGTAAAAATACCAGAGAAGGGAAGCCATTTGTTACATTTACTATTAATTTTACCTTTTCTTTCTTGAGAACTATAATAATCTGCATGTTAAGCAGGTATAGTTTTATGCTGTGAAAAGGTGACAACTGAAAAAAAAACAATTATGGTAACATTTGGCATTTTTTATTTACAGGAAGAAACAGAAACAAAATATGTGAGGATAAACACCTCTGTGCCAACCCTCCAAATATTTTTTAATGAAGGGGACCTGAAACCAGCCTTCTAGCTAAACAGGGCCACCATCGTCCTCCTCCTTCAGCTGCTGCCCATCCAGTAGGCCCATGGATGGCCACAGAAGATAGAGGTGCTGGTGACCCTCTACTGGCTGGCCTGTGGTGCATCCTATAAGGAAACAGCTTGCCAGTAAGATCTCTTACCTTCTTGTCCTTAAATAGAGCCAACAATGACACAGAATTGATACATAGATTATATTAATTGGACAGAAGATTAAGACATATCAGCATATTACCTAAATTACAAGTTAATTTTATATTTGGTACAGGTCAAGGGGAGGCACGCTACAACAGACACCACACCAAGGTGAGAAAATCGTTGAGCGTGCCTTTGGTGGTCTGAAGACACGGTGGCGTTCCATCTTCTTAAGGGCGCTGGAGGTCCGCCTGACGTTTGTCCCAAAAGTAATCCCCGCCTGCTGCATCCTCCACAGTATTTGTATAGAGGCAGGGGACCAGCTTGACTTGTAGGATGAGGAGGTCGACCCAGAAGAGGATGACCATCCGGCGGCTGAAGACAGGGAGCGGCTCCAGCTGGCTGCATGTTTAAGTTGACATGACTACATCTGACCTAACGTAGATCAGTTGGAGTCATGTTCACATGCTGCTTCATTTCATTTTTTTCACTACCTGTAAAAATACATAAAATAATCAGTAAATTAATTTCCATTCCCACTATTTTTAATTGTAAGTTTATAGGCGTTGTCTATTTGTATAAGATAATGAGTTATTTCTTTGTTTTAAACCATGTCAGTAACTGTTAATTTGTTGAATATATTACACCTTCATTCTGTTCCAAAGATAAAACATTTGTATAAAATAAATGTCTGTTATTTTCATATACTATTTTTACTATTGTTTTCTTTCCCCCTCTCTCCTCTCAATTATTCGTGTCCTTACTCAGAAGAAACTGAGATAGGAAAAACATTTGTAGATTTTATTTATTTATTATTTTTATATGCTGCTCTCGTCCTTGTGAGACATTTACAATTTATTCCAACAAGTATTGAGTTAATAAAGCAACACGCGTCAGTCAGATAAACACAAAACAAATAAATCATAACCAGCGGTGCAACGCACACTACTTGGCCGACAGAAGTGTATTAAAAACAGACTGGCTGCGTGTTTCCCTCGGAGGTCTGCGGGTCACTCTGCTCCGCTCAACGTCGGACTTTTTATTAAAATTACGCACTAACTCTGTAAACGGGCCACATAGGGAAGCTTAAAAGTATAAAGTTCTCGCCTCAAACGATCTTAAAACGTACTTTTGAACAATAACAGCAACAGCAAAGGGGATTTTTAACTTACCGCTGTGAGCTCTGTTTGCGCTGTCTCGAATCAAGCTGCGGCCGCGGTGCATTCTGGGCAAGCGGTCAGTCTGAAGAACGCACAAGTTCCGTGGGGTCTAAAATCAGCTGTTCCACTTAGTGCTCCCCCTAGAGGCCTGGAGCACTCCCGTTGTGGAGTTGGTTTTCTTTTTGAATCACGTTTATGTACATGCAGCGCGTTTGCTGAATGCCGCGCGTTTGCTGAATGCCGCACAGGTGTTGTCAAATTGATGAAGTCGGTTTTCTTTTTGCATCGCGTTTATGTATATGCAGCGCGTTTGCTGAATGCCGCACAGGTGTTGTCAAATTGATGAAGTTGGTTTTCTTTTTGAATCGCGTTTATGTATATGCAGCGCGTTTGCTGAATGCCGCACAGGTGTTGTCAAATTGATGAAGTTGGTTTTCTTTTTGAATTGCGTTTTTGCCTATTTGCACGTGTTTTCTGAAGTTGCAGGGCGTTTGCACCTGTCGGCCACCGTAGGTTTTAGCAAGATAAGTCTCTCATTAAAACAAGAAACTTTTGTCGTTAAAGGGAGAAAGTTATATAGTTATAACAAGTTGCCTTGTCAGCCGTCTGGAAGCAAAACGCTTTGGTAAAATCCTTGAAAGTCACGTGACCTTCCACAGCCGGAAGAGGCAGCCTGTGTGCCTGTGAGCCTGCGCTCAGGGCAACATGTGAGGCTGTGAGCCTGTGAGTCTGCGCAAGGGGACACAAATCGAAAAAATACACATACAAATCCTTCTACGCATTTGTGCATCTCACGCGGCAGAAGGGTAGCAAAAATCACGTGTGTAAAGAGAGCCAACCGAAAAACCGCTTGACTTGTAACCAATGATTTGTCTGTATTTCTGGGTCTTGAAGCGAAAATACTTCAGACACAAGTGTCTCTGTGTGTGCTTACAGATTGATCTACACATTTGCAAATCTTAGTACACATTTGCAAATCTCAGTACAGATTTGTGGATTTTTTACACATTTGCAAATCTCAGTATACATTTGCAGATCTGACTACAGATTTGTGGATTTTTTACACATTTGCAAATCTCAGTACACATTTGCAGATCTGAATACTGATTTGTGGATTTTTTACACATTTGCAAAAAGTATTACACACAAGTAGTTTTACACATTTGCAGATTGTTGTACAGACACACAAATCTCCTCACACATTTACAGATTTATTTACACATTTTCAAATCCCACTGCACACACACAAATCGAGATACAGACACACAACTCTCCACACACATTTGCAAATGTTAAAGCTACTATTTTAGCCCCATAGGGAAAAAAGCACAAAGATGGTGGCGCCCGTAGCCCGGCTGTTTATCTCCGGTGGCTCCACTCCAAGCTGTTCATCTCCCGTGTTGGATCAGCTTTCCTGCAGCCGTCTGCGAGTTGCAGCTGCCGTTTGACACCCAGATGAAGACGTGCAGGCTGCCGTCTTCAGCTTGCTGTCCGACGCAGTCCAGTCAGCGCAAAGGTGAGTCTGCGGCTATCCCGTTAGCCTGAGCTGCGTTCAGGGCTTGGTTGGAAGGGCTCAGAAAGGGGTGAGTTTGTAAAGAAAAGCTGCTTAAGTACACGCTTTGAAAGACATTTGTGTATTTTCCATCTAAGCTGGGTTGGTAATGCATGCTTTGGGTTGCTATCCTGTGAGAGTCTGTGGTTTTTGGGTTGTTTGTTGTGAGGTGGTAGCTGGTTAAGGAGCTCCGAGATGGTTAAGAGAGAGACGAGGCTGTCCTGGCAGAAGATGTGGGTGTGATATGAGTGTAATTTTTGTTTGTGTATTTGTGTAAAAGTAATAGAGAGGGGGCCAAAAGCAAGATGAGCCATGAAAGCTAGAGCAAGTGGAGGAAGCCAGGTGCTGTGGAAGTGTGTGATGCGTGTCCAGGTTAAATGTATTCCGTGTGCCTGTTTGTTTGGCTGGGAGTTTAGCTCACCCGGTTGAGCCGCTCTGCCGGCAAGCGTGAGTTCCTGGGTTCGATGCCGACAGCTTCCAGATTTTTATTTATTTTTTAACCGCCGTTTTGCTTGGTTTACTTGTATTTTCCATGCTTCTCAACATCAACTCATTTACACTGCTCAAACCTCTTGAAAAGTATTTTGTTTGTACACGTTGCCCGTGGCAACGCTCCACAAAAACTCCTCATTGTTTTTGCCCACAGGCCAAACGCCATTCCACCGTGCTCCGTAAAGACGCACGTCAGGGTAGTTGACGCTGGACGCAGGCACACCAAGGCCGCTTGGACTTTTCCCCATATCTTAATCCTGACCATCTCCAAGCACAGACATGAATACGTAGACGCCGCGTTCTCGGTTGAGAGGCGTGCCGACAGAGCGGCCATCTTAGGTCAGACCAAGCTACAGTCAGACAGAATACAAGTCAGTTCAGGTAAGTGGTGCTTTATGTTTTCAGACACTCTGAATCCGGTGAATTCTCAACCGATTTCCAGATAAATTAGCTGACTGAAGACGTCACCCCTTTAGGGGCTACATGAGACCAATTGATTGAATTAAAAGATTGATAGTCTTATTTAATACATAATTTCGATTTTGTAGTGACAGTCAGCAAACTTCCAGAGCTACGTCCCAGGATGCCCGACTTTTGCTCGGTTTATGGGTGTGGAAATAAAAGGGCATTACAAACCAGATCCCGGGGAATTACCTTCCACAAGTAAGATTTTATGATAGTTAATCCTCATACTTTACAGTTACAGTTTTTTCCGGCATAAACACATTATGTGCTAATGGGTAGCAGGGATGGAAGCGGAGAAAAGTACATTAAACACCCTGATTTCTAAAAGATCTGACTGAGGATATATATATATTTATATATATATATATATGTATATGTATATGTATATATATATATATATATATATATATATATATATATATATATATATATATACACATATATATATATATATATATATATACACATATATATATATATATATATATACACATATATATATATATATATATATATATATATATATATATACACATATATATATATATATATATATATATATACACACACATATATATATATATATATATATATATATATGTATATATATATATATGTATATGTATAGATAGAGAGAGAGAGACAGAGATGTGTGTATAATTTCTGTTTATTATATTAATATGTAACTGAAAATATATAACTGTGAGTATATATATCATCCCGTTAGACTTCAGTTTAAATTGTTTTTGTTCTGAATAAATATGTGTAATCTGTCTGAAAGGTCACCAGCATTGTGAAGATATGATTTAAATTAAATCTGAGCTGCCTCCTATTCATTTTGACAGCAGATGTCTGATCTGTGGTCTGACCCAAGATGGCCGCCCTGTAGGCACGTCAGTCTAGCGGCCGGCAGCATACAATGGGGCGTCTACGTATATGATGTCTATGTCTCCAAACACAGCTCCCCATCGTGCTCTCACGCTACCAGAACCTGGGGGACAGACATCATAGTGTTTTCACTGAAAAACGCACGGGGCTGACACAACTCGCGCTGCTGCGGGGTGTGAGCGTCTTACGTGATGAAACAAACTGGCGAACTAGTAAAACCCCATTTTGGGACAATTTCTTCCGCCTCTCGTTGCTGCGACATATTCACGTGCTGTGTCTTGTGGTTTGAGAGGGCGGCGCTTTGTGACGGCGTGCCTGGGTCCGCGATTACAATTGGTTGAGAGGAAGTAATGACTGTAGCATCTACTAATACGATAGGCTGAAAGGAAGGAAGGAAAACTGTCTCTAAATCAAACTTTTATCGAGCCTTTTTTGTCCTATTGCGCCACACGTCTATCGATCGATATATATTGTTATTGAATTATCGTCCAGCCCTACCTTGAGGTGAAACTGGGGCTCTCGTGGCACGCTGCTTGATTATGGAAACCATGACAATGTTCACTCTCAAATGCTGCACGCAATTGCCGCTATAATGCCAGTCCCCATTTAGCTGCAGTCGTGGTGATTTTATTTCCTGCTTTTTCTTTCTTTCAGAGGTGCTTGGTGCAAAACTCTAGGGAGAGGAGTCCTGCTGGGTAGTCGGTGGAGCACGGTTGACTCTGGCTGAAGCCGCGTTGTGTCCTGCACCAGGTACAGACGAGTGTGGTAAAGACAACTACGATGTCTGGTGATCAGCCCCTGACACTGATTTGTGGTTCCTTTTTATTTATTTATTTCCAGAACATCCCTCCAACAGCGACCCCAACAGGATCCCAACACACCTGGCAGCCTTCCAGCCTCTGAATAGAAAGACCTGAGCAGCAGACGTAAGACTTATTTTGTGTATCATCTTCTTAAACATCACCCCCCCAACCCCATTAAAACACTAACTAACAAAAACTGTGTGTTTTTGCAGCATTTCCCAAAAATGTGCAGCAGCAACAGAAGAAGAAGAAGCTAGATCTCAGAGTGTGCAATGACCCATCTCTTGTCTCTGCTCATGGATGCTGAGGAAAGCCCAAGAGTTTCCATTCTGTCTGCTTTTCCACAACTCTGTGCCGTTGATTAATTAATTTATTTGTAGAAATGTTGCTGGGTGAAGGTGCCTTCTTTCCACTGGGTGATCTTCACGCTTCCATTCTTCTTGCCCTACCTGCTCTCTGGCAGTAACAGTGTTTTATGAAATGTTTATTTCAGGATCGGGAGAGATCGGCAAACACAAATAAGGACTCAAACACTGTTTCTGTTAGAATATAAGGCACACATTTATTATTATTCCCCACAGAAAAGTAGCAAGCAATAAAACAACAAGCTTTCAAACAAACGTGACGCTCAACAGATTCTCAGAATCAGCCCTTACCATTGACACGAACTGGGAGCCCTCAGTCCTAGGTTAAGATCAGCGTTCACGATGCCGGTATCCACACACACGAACTCACGGCAGACTCACTGGGCTAAGGGCAGTCTCCTCTTTATATACTTGTAAACAAAGAGTCAGATGTGGAGCGAGAGTGGCCATTTCTCCCATAGACATCATATACATAGACGCCCCATTGTATGCTGCCGGCCGCTAGGCCGACGTGCCTACAGGGCGGCCATCTTGGGTCAGACCACAGATCAGACAGCTGCTGTCAAAATGAATAGGAGGCAGCTCAGATCTCATTTTAATCATATGTTCACAATGCTCGTGACCTTTCAGACAGATTACACATATTTATTCAGAACCAAAACTATTTAAACTGAAGTCAAACTGGATGAAAAATGTACACGCACACACATATTTTGCAGTTACATATTAATCTAATATACACACAAATTATACACACATAGATCTCTCTCTCTTTCTTCCAATATATATATATATATATATATATATATATATATATATATATATATATATATATATATATATATATATATATATATATATATATATATATATATATATATACTGTATATATAGGCTATATAAACAGACACGGATCTACAGACAACAGCACTGATCTACATAGGAGCAAAACTATATACAGACAAGTGAGAGCAGAGGTGCCCATAACAGCATTTAAAAATTATATAATACAAACCGCAATCTGGGAACAAAAAAATCAACAAAAAACCTAATAATGCATCTTAGAATCAAATACATTACAAAATCATAGTAAAAACTGTACAATATTTTACCCCACCCCCACAAATCATATCTGTCCAGTAATTTAGGACCATTTTGTTTGTTTTTGGTGTTTAATGTACTCTTCTTTGCTTCCATCCCTGCTACCCATTAGCACATATTGTGTTTATGCCGGAAAACTGTAACTGTAAAGCATGAGGATGATCTATCATATAATCTTACTTATGGAAGGTAATTCCCCAGGATGTGGTTCGTAGCGTCCTTTTATTTGCGCACCCATAAGGGGAGTAAAAGTCTGGCTTCCTGGGACGTAGCTCTGAAAGTTTGCTTACTTTCAATACAAAATCGAAATTATTTGTTAAGTTAGACAATAATTTAATTCAATCAATTGGTCCCATGTAGCCCCTAAAGGGGTGACGTTTTCAGTCAGTTAATTTATCTGGAAATCGGGTGAGAATTCACCGGATTCAGAGTGTCTGAAAACATAAAGTACATTTTCCTGTATTCTGTCTGACTGCAGCTTGGTCTGACCTAAGATGGCCGCTCTGTCGGCACGCCTCTCAACCACGGACGCGGCGTCTACGTATTCATGTCTGTGATTCCTCCCTCCACAGCTGCCCTGCCTCCCAAAGCATGTTTCCCAAACAGGGCCCGTTCCCAGCATTTCAGCAGTGTGCGAAGCAAAATAATATGAGTGCACTCAGAATACAGCAAATATAAACAAAATAAGGAATACAGAATCAGTCTTTCCCACAACACATTGTCATAAGTTCCCACCACAAGTTAAAACAAATTATAACACAATAACACATGTGGTTCTTAGTTTCATGTGAACTCAGGTGCGAACACCACAACAGCAATAATCAATGTGTGCACTGGCCAGTCCTCTCTCTTATTTAACTGACCAGTCTTCTCATTTATACAGGTAAAAGCCAGTAAATTAGAATATTTTGAAAAACTTGATTTATTTCAGTAATTGCATTCAAAAGGTGTAACTTGTACATTATATTTATTCATTGCACACAGACTGATGCATTCAAATGTTTATTTCATTTAATTTTGATGATTTGAAGTGGCAACAAATGAAAATCCAAAATTCCGTGTCACAAAATTAGAATATTGTGTAAGGGTTAAATTTTGAAGACACCTGGTGCCACAAACTAATCAGCTGATTAACTCAAAAGGGCTGCAAAGGGCTTTAAATGGTCTCTCAGTCCAGTTCTGAAGCCTACACAAACATGGGGAAGACTTCAGATTTGACAGCTGTCCAAAAGGCGACCATCGACACATTGCACAAGGAGGGAAAGACACAAAAGGTTATTGCTGAAGAGGCTGGCTGTTCTCAGAGCTCTGTGTCCAAACACATTAATAGAGAGGCAAAGGGAAGGAAAAACTGTGGTCAGAAAAAGTGTACAAGCGATAGGGATCACCCCGCCCTAGTCAAGATGGTGAAAAAAAAACATTCAAAAATGTGGGAGAGATTCACAAGGAGTGGACAGCTGCTGGAGTCAGTGCTTCAAGATCCACCACCAAGAGACGCTTGAAAGACATGGGTTTCAACTGCCGCATACCTCGTGTCAAGCCACTGTTGACCAAGAAACAGCGCGAAAAGCGTCTCACCTGGGCTAAGGAAAAAAAGAGGTGGACTGCTGCTGAGTGGTCCAAAGTCATGTTTTCTGACGAAAGCAAATGTTGCATTTCCTTTGGAAATCGAGGTCCCAGAGTCTGGAGGAAGACAGGAGAGGCACATGATCCACGTTGCCTGAAGTCTAGTGTAAAGTTTCCACCATCAGTGATGGTTTGGGGTGCCATGTCATCTGCTGGTGTCGGTCCACTCTGTTTCCTGAGATCCAGGGTCAACGCAGCCGTCTACCAGCAAGTTTTAGAGCACTTCATGCTTCCTGCTGCTGACCTGCTCTATGGAGATGGAGATTTCAGGTTCCAACAGGACTTGGCGCCTGCACACAGCGCAAAATCTACCCGTGCCTGGTTTACGGACCATGGTATTTCTGTTCTAAATTGGCCAGCCAACTCCCCTGACCTTAGCCCCATAGAAAATCTGTGGGGTATTGTGAAAAGGAAGATGCAGAATGCCAGACCCAACAACGCAGAAGAGTTGAAGGCCACTATCAGAGCAACCTGGGCTCTCATAACACCTGAGCAGTGCCAGAAACTCATCGACTCTATGCCACGCCGCATTAATGCAGTAATTGATGCAAAAGGAGCTCCAACCAAGTATTGAGTATTGTACATGCTCATATTTCTCATTTTCATACTTTTCAGTTGGCCAACATTTCTAAAAAATCCCTTTTTTGTATTAGCCTTAAGTAATATTCTAATTTTGTGACACGGAATTTTGGATTTTCATTTGTTGCCACTTCAAATCATCAAAATTAAATGAAATAAACATCTGAATGCATCAGTCTGTGTGCAATGAATAAATATAATGTACAAGTTACACCTTTTGAATGCAATTACTGAAATAAATCAAGTTTTTCGAATTATTCTAATTTACTGGCTTTTACCTGTATATCAAAAGTTAAAACAAGTTATAAAACTGAGCAGGTTTTCCCATAATATATTGTTAAAGAGCAAAAATAATTCTTTAATATATCACTCCACCCCTTGGTCTTTGACAATCCTAATTTTGGGAAAACCTAATTTTAGAAAAACTGTCCCCAAGATCTATTTTAAAGTTATTCTTTCCGTCCCAAAACCACTTTTGATTATGCAGGTGCAAACATTAGGTTATCACTATAACAACAATAATGAGCAAAAGCAAGGGAGGTACTACATAGTTTCGAGCAGTAAAAGACATTCCATTAAAAATGTCCCACCAATGATGTGCAGATGATTGCACCATTAACTTAGCCGCATGCAAAACCTGTCCTTGGGCCATAAATGTAGACACCTTTAAGCTGGAAATGTTGGACCTGTGTGATTCAGCTAAGCAATTTAGTTCCGTAAACTGATTCAATGCGCATTTGAACCGATCCAGTGAAATTGGTTAATTGATAGGTCACGTTATTCCAATTCCAGATGTATACATCAAAACACCCAACGAAAGGCACCTGAGGTAATTGATAGTGATGTTACGTTATGTGCCGAGGCTTCGAGGCGTGTGTCGAGTAATGGAGGGGGCGTTTCCGCAATGCGCGTATCGAGGCTTGCTTCATTTGGGGGAGGAGCCGAAAACGATGACGTCCGAAGCCTCGCTGGCCGGCTGTACCACGTGACTGCTTCGGGAAGTGGCTCAGATTGTTGCGCGGGGTTTGACGGCTTTAAAAAGTCCACAAGCTCCATTCAAAATGTGGGTTGTTGTAGGAGAGTTGCGGTCAGTTGAGAGAGTGGATAGAGTTTGGATAGTTTGGATAGCAGAGTTTGGATAGTGGTTATTTAGTTTGAGAAAGTTAGTTTGGTGTTTGGAGAGTTTAGGAAAGAGATACATAGGAGATTTAGGAGTGCGAGGACAGGATAGGAGTAGGATGGAGCAGGCGAGAAAGAGGAGGATGTCCCCTATGTGGGAACATTTTGATTTGATAAGCCCTAACAAGGTAAGGTGAACTGAACATTTGCAGATGCATTAGGTTTGCTTATGAGGAACTGTATTTTTCACTGTTTCTTATTTTGTGTAAAGGTGAGGTGTTTATTGTGCTCCAAGGAGTTGGGGTACAATAATAACACCTCATCCATGCTAAGGCACTACCGTGCCTTGCATGACAATAGGGATGAAACTGGAGCTTCACCCAGCCAAGGTATTTCATTACTATATTAAAAACACACTTTCACAATTTTTGCATGCTGATGTTTGCTTGTTGTGCAAATAAAGATAGGTAACAGACACTGTATTTATTCCCTTTTAACCAGCCACCAGAAAAGCAGAGCTGGATGAAGCTCTAGTCTCCATGATAGTGAAGGATACCCAGCCTTTCACTATTGTGGATGACGTTGGATTCAAGACATTTGTGTCTAAGCTGGATCCCAATTATGTTCTCCCTACAAGGCAGGTATGTGTGGGTCCATACATGAAACGAATGACTACATTATTGTATGTGTCACAATTCAGCAATATATATATATAAATGTATGTATATATATATATATATATATATATATATATATATATATATATATATAAATATATATATATATATATATATATAAATATAATCTCTTCCTTTAGGCTCTGAAGGCCATGGTGGAGGCCAAATATGAGTCTGCTAAGGAGCACGCTAAGGCTAAAGTAGAGAAGGTGGCTGCTGTTAGCCTTACATCAGATATGTGGACATCCATCAACATGGATGCCTACCTGGCAGTGACATGCCACTTTGTGGAGGAGAATGAAAAGCTGAGCTCGGTGTTGTTGGGAGTGCAGGCATTCCCCCAGTCTCACACTGCTGAAAATATTGCTTGTGTGAAAGCCTCCCTGATGGAGGAATGGGGAATCTCAGGCAAGGTGACATGCATGGTCACCGATGGTGCTCCTAATATGGTGGCATGCGTGAGAGACCTGAAGCTTCGCCACCACATTTGTGTTGCTCACACCCTCAATCTTATTGTGAAGAGGGCGCTTGACCACCAACCTGCGCTCTCTGGCCTCCGGGCCAAAGCAAGGAAGCTGGTTGGCTACTTTAGAAGCAGCACCACTGCTAAGGTATCCTCTTTTATTTTATTCCAATATATAATGTTAATAGTTTGTCTGTACTCCTACTGCAGTGACTTAATGGCCTACTCTTCTGTATCTTTAAAGGAGAAGCTTACACAAGTGCAGCTTCAGCTGGGCATGCAAGCAACCAAGCTGATGCAGGAGGTCGAAACAAGATGGAACAGCACCTACTTGATGCTGCACCGTCTGGTGGAGTTGAGGGAGCCAGTAGGAGCGGCATTGGCTGGATTACACACTGACATTCCCTTTTTAACTGCCAGTGAGTTTGATATTGTTGTAGCGTGCCTTTCGTTACTCTCTCCTTTCTATGACGCCACCATGGAGCTCTCGGCAGAACAACACGTGTCGGCATCAAAAGTTATCCCCCTCCTGAAGATGATAGAGAATGCCCTTCTGGAGGAGGACACCAAGTCGGCACCTGCAGAAGCAGTGCAAATAGGAGAGCAGCTCATCAGACATCTCAGGGAGAAGCTGCACATGCTCCAGTCAATGAGCATCTTGTCGCTGGCTACACTCCTGGATCCACGATTTAAAGTTATAGCATTTTTCAGCAACACAAAAGCTGCTGAAGCAGTGAAGCGCTTGACTTCAGAGTGTGCCACCGTAATCCGACGGAACCTAGAAGAGAACACTCACGAGATTCCCCAGGCTTCCACCTCTCAAGAATTCACTGGAGGTAATCTTTTGTATTACATTTTGAGATTACTTATTCCTATTAAAACACTTACTAACCTGACCTGTGGTTTCCATTTAGGTAGCAGACTTTGGCAAAGATTGGACACTAGTGTCATGGAGGCAAAGAGGACTCCAAATGTCTCAGCAGATGCCACCGTAGAGGTCCAGCGCTACCTCTCAGAGGCGAACATAAGCAGGCTGGAGAACCCCCTGGAGTACTGGGCTAATCATCGGTCACTGTACCCCAATCTGTACAAACTTGCACTTATTTATTTATGCACCCCGGCATCATCTGTGCCATGTGAGCGTGTCTTTTCAAAGGCTGGAGAAGTAGTATCAAAAAAGAGAAATCGTTTGAAACCAAAAACTGTGGAGAAATTGTTGTTTCTTAATAAAAATGCATGAAATCATCCAAGTTACACAAGCATTAGCCTATTCACTACCCCCTCCCTAGTTCCATAAGCACTTTCACTGTCCTCTGCCTGATTAAGGCTATGCCATTTTTGTAGTGTCACAGAAAAACATTATTACACAACATGCCATATCACATGACACTCCTATTTTGGGAATAATTACACACAGAGAATACATTCAAACAATATTTTATTGTACACGTGTTTACAAAATTTATGTAGACAAATGATTTCGTCCTACATCTTCTGTGAAGTCATTCCCAAGAGCCATAATAGACAAAAATTAATGCATCACACGTGTTAAGATACAGCTGGCTGTGATTATACAACTTGCCAGTAGGTGGTGCTGTGTGCACATGAACCATCAAGAAATGAACCTTTTCTCAAACCAGTTGGCTGAGTGGTTCAATGCCTCATGAGGCTTCATCTCGCCATCACTAGTAATTGAGGATGACTCTTTATTGTTTCTCTAGCTGGTTCATGAGTCCAATCACATAACACCTCGTCTCCGGTTAAACATGCGTTAAGATGTCCTTGTTGTAGCATACATACCATCCCTTTATCAGCAGTCTCGCATAGATCCAGGTCATAGGTGTAGTTTGTCTGTGGGCCAAACCAATCACCATCCAGTTTCAAAAACCGATACCCCTGTACAGTCACTACGGGCAATATATAATAATGACAGACAGTAGTACTATCGGTAACATCATATTGTGTCCAATGTCCTTCACACATAGTAGCATTACTATAGGTCTTCTGTGGTTCTTGTCATGAATCAGAGCAGGGGACCCAGAATTCAACTAGACCAGCAGAGGTTCGGTAAAAGAATATTTATTAACAAAAACCAAAAAGGGCAGAGAAACAAACAGTCCAGTTGGGCAGGCAAGGCAGGAACAGACAAAAACAGGATGGCACAGATTTCTGGAGACAAGGTGGTTCAAAATCCAAAAAGCAAAACATAACAGAACTTGCAAGAGGAGAACTCACCTACACTCAACAAGACGACCTGGCACTGATGTCTGGTCTCAACAGTTTATATGGAGGTGGAAGCAGGTGAAACCGGTGAGAGGTGATTGCAGCAGGGGTGGAGTTAGGCAGGTGTGCAGAATAAGTAATTAGACCAGACATCAGTGCTGAGGCTCAAAACAAGAACAGATCAGACAAATCTAAAAAGCTGACAAGACAAGTGGACAGAAACAAACTACACACGATCTAATAAAGAACAAAACAACCCTGAAGTACAAACCTAAAACAGAAAATAAAGCTAAGACTAAAACTGATGACAAAACAGGATAAACTAACAGTAAACAAGAACCTAGACAAGACAAAACTCAAAGCAACCAGAGAACCTAAGGAAGGAGGGCAAAATACCTTAAACATAAACCAGAAAAAAACCCAAATCATGACAGTTCTAGTTGTAACCGACTATTACTACTAATGTTCCATAGTTGTCTCCATTCCTGGAAATTTCCGATAACCACACGCTTAAACCGTTCTTGTTGTATATGAGCGTGCATCATTTGTACACTACATACCGTCCAGTTCAAAGCTATAGAATTGTTCGTTAACACTTCTGCTGTCGTGTTCCACATTTTTAATTGCCTGTTCAGTTCTTTAAGGAAGATCTTTGCAGTTTCCTCCTGTGATGTTACAACAGTAGGCATCCATAATCCAACCTGATGAACAGCTCTTGATGCATGCTGTCCAGTGTTTAATAACATAGTTCTTGTTATGTTATTGTCAAAAGCATTGGAAACACTTAACACAGTACCTGTCCTACCAAGCAAAGTGTCCCACCATGCACGTTTCGTCCTAGTGCATGTTGGCAGAGGAGGGAAAAAAAAAAAAAACTTTCCAGTGAACTTTATTTGTTATCGTCGATTGTGCCATTTGTTGACAAGTGTGTGCAGCAGGTGCAATTTGAGTGTGTGTCTTCTTACACGCTCGTTCTGTAGATGATTCATATTGGCACAAACCTCTCCTTGAAACCACTTTAACGTTACATCCCTTGAAGACTACTGGTATGCTTCTAACATGCCACCGAGAGCATGTGTAGTCATCCTGGATTCCGTTGCGCGTGCTGTCTCCTCATCACAGTTGATACGGCTGAACCACTTCTTTTAGGATCCGGCCTGGTGCTTCTGCCCAACAGAGGTGTGCCAGCAGGACCATGGCAGCGAGGACACAGAGGATGATGGCCCCAAATCCTGCACCAGCCCTGTGGTGCCTCCCACGGTTTGGGACGTCCGCCATCGCGCTGTCCCTCGGGTCGTCCAATCAGCAGATCCCACAGAAACATGGATCTGAAATCAAAATTAGTACTGCTATAAGACAAAAGAATTTGATTAGTTTTCTCTTACATAACATTTATCCATTTTTTTTCCTGAGTAAAATACTGACACTGTTGCATCACTGCCTTGTGAAATGATTTCAGCTGGTCTAGGTGGACCATTTTCTTGTCTCACCCAAACTTTGGCTCCTGGTTTATCTGTTGAGCCAAACCCCCCTGTTCCTCTTACAGTGATGTTAGTGGGGGCAGCCACCCCTTGAACCTCTGTCATTTCACAGGGTTCCACTAGCAGTTGTGCTAGTTTTTCTTCTTTCTCAATTACCAGGGAGACACGAACTGGGAGCCCTCAGTCCTAGGTTAAGATCAGCGTTCACGATGCCGGTATCCACACACGAACTCACGGCAGACTCACTGGGCTAAGGGCAGTCTCCTCTTTATATACTTGTAAACAAAGAGTCAGATGTTGATATATTAAAGAATTATTTTTGTTCTTTGACAATGTATTATGAGAAACCTGCTCAGTTATATAACTTGTCACTTGTTTTTGAGTTCACATAAACTAAGAGCAACATATATGCTCGTGCTGTGAGTTTTGCCTGTTATTATGTTTAACAACACGTGTTCTTCTGTTATAACTTGTTTTTAACTTGTGGTGGGAATTTCTGACGATGTATTGTGAGGAGGACTGTTCGCACCTGGGTTCACAGGAAGCTGGAGCAGCATGTTTCATTTCCCACACGGATTCGGGCTCTGTATCCCTTACTCGGAAAATATTCACGTGAAACTAGAATTATATTGTGTTTCACACACTGATGTATTCTATGTTATTTTATTTGTCACATTGATTGCGCTTCGCACACTGCTGAGATGCTGGGAACGGGTTCTGTTTGGGAACATGTTTTGGGAAGCAGGGCAGCTGTGGAGGGAGAAATGGCCACTCTCGCTCCACATCTGACTCTTTGTTTACAAGTATATAAAGAGGAGACTGCCCTTAGCCCAGTGAGTCTGCCGTGAGTTCGTGTGTGGATACCGGCATCGTGAACGCTGATCTTAACCTAGGACTGAGGGCTCCCAGTTCGTGTCAAATGTAAGGGCTGATTCTGAGAATCTGTTGAGCGTCACGTCTGTTTGAAAGCTTGTTGCTTTAATGCTTGCTACTTTTCTGTGGGGAATAATAATAAATGTGTGCCTTATATTCTAACAGAAACAGTGTTTGAGTCCTTATTTGTGTTTGCCGATCTCTCCCGATCCTGAAATAAACATTTCATAAAACAGATGTGGAGCGAGAGTGGCCATTTCTCCCTCCACAGCTGCCCTGCCTCCCAAAGCATGTTTCCCAAACAAAACCCGTTCCCAGCATCTCAGCAGTGTGTGAAGCAAAATAATAAAGCAAACTCAGATAATAAAGCACAATATAAGCAAAATAAGGAATACAGGATCAGTCTTTCCCACAACACATTGTCACAAGTTCCCACCACAAGTTAAAACAAGTTATCTTAGTTTCATGTGAACTCAGGTGCGAACACCACAACAGCAATAATCAATGTGTGAACTGGCCAGTCCTCTCTCTTAAAGAGCAAAAAACTATTTAACTGACCAGTCTTCCCATAATATCAAAAGTTAAAACAAGTTAAAAAACTGAGCAGGTTTTCCCATAATACATTGTTAAAGAGCAAAAATAATTCTTTAATATATCAATTAACAACAGGAGGGGACGAGGGAGATGTGCTGCTGGACGTAAGCTTATCACTGAGCTGGGAAGCCAGACCGGGGAGGAGGAGGTGTGGGCTCAGCGCTTGCTTGGTGGTGGGGCCACAGGTGTCCGAGAGACCAGAGAGCGGAGGCAGAAGTGGGTCCGAGCAGCCCCGGGATGTCCAGGGGTCCAGAACAGCGGGAGAAACCAGTAGACGTCCGAAGGAAGCAGGGTCCGAGGATGAGGAACTGACTCGAGAGGAACCCAGAGGAGCTCAGGAGAGGAGCCGACACGGGTGAATGACTTGGAGGTGTTTGACACGGGAGGAGGACGTCGGGACACGCAGAAGAACCTGGTAGACACAGAGGTAAGAGCGTTAAGTAGTGATGTTACGTTATGTGCCGAGGCTTCGAGGCGTGTGTCGAGTAATGGAGGGGGCGTTTCCGTGAAGCGCGTATCGAGGCTTGCTTCATTTAGGGGAGGAGCCGAAAACGATGACGTCCGAAGCCTCGCTGGCCGGCTGTACCACGTGACTGCTTCGGGAAGTGGTTCAGATGTTGGCGCGGCTTCGACAGCTTTAGAAACCCCACAGGCTCCATTCAAAATGTGGGTTGTTGTAGGCGAGTTGCGGTCAGTTGAGAGAGTGGATAGAGTTTTGATAGTTTGGATAGCAGAGTTTGGATAGTGGTTATTTAGTTTGAGACAGTTAGTTTGGTGTTTGGAGAGTTTAGGAGAGAGATAGATAGATAGATAGATAGATAGATAGATAGATAGATAGATAGATAGATAGATAGATAGATAGATAGATAGATAGATAGATAGATAGATAGATAGATAGATAGATAGATAGATAGATAGATAGATAGATAGATAGATAGATAGATAGATAGATAGGAGATCAGTGCTCTCAACTATCACGCATTGACCGCCACTGACTTCACACGGTCACACGCAAACATGGCATTTTTCACGCATAAAAATCCCAACGCCCATCTGGGCAGCGGACGATAAAAACTCCGCCTTCTGCTGAGATGTTTCAGCTTCTTTCACAGCTTGTGGCCATCAGTAATTCCTGCTGCAGTTCATGTTAACAGAGCATCAGGAGGAGCGATCAGAGGTATGAATAATTTTAGTCTTAACCAGCGGTGAAAGTGAGCCGGTAAGGTCCTTTACTACGTACGCAGGAGGGGAGGGGGGCGGGGGAAGAGAGCTGCTGCCAGATATTGCCTTCATTCAGAACCAGTGATGGCTGCACTCTGGATCATAAAACAGTTCTGCTCACCAGATGCAGTTTAAAACGCTACGTCTGGTTATAAGTTGTTTTTATTAATTCTGCATTTTTTAACTACATGCACCGTATTTCTGTGCCTCAGCGCTTCGGTGCGCTGCTGCCTTGCGCTTTTTTGAGGTGCGCAAAATTACTTGTAATTTGGGTGCGCGCTTTCATTTTAAAGAACTTGTAACATCAGGAGGCTGATCTCAGACCGGTCAGCTCCTATGATCACTGTATAGGAGCCATTTACAGTTTTTATTTATGCATTTCCCCCTGTTTATCCCTCGCACGCAGCGCACCATCGGGTAAAATCCTCCCACCTCACCGCCCAGAGCGCACTGAGGAGAGCAATAGAGATTTGTCTGGTCGACTGAGATGAGAAACCTGTTGCTGTGAAAGGTGATATAGGTTATAAACTGTTACTGTCTAGAACTGCATTGAGCTGAAAAGAGAGGAGACATCAGCAGCTGGATCGTGCGTAAAGACGCAGCGGGAACCTCTGTGTGCTTCAGTGTTGCTGCTGAGGGGAAACTGTGGGACCGTATAGTACTGGGCTAATCATCGGTCACAGTACCCCAATCTGTACATACTTGCACTTATTTATTTATGCACCCCGGCATCATCTGTGCCATGTGAGCGTGTCTTTTCAAAGGTTGGAGAAGTAGTATCAAAAAAAGGGAAATAGTTTTGAAATCAAAAACTGTGGAGAAATTGTTGTTTCTTAATAAAAATGCATGAAATCATCCAAGTTACACAAGCATTAGCCTATTCACTACCCCCTGCCTAGTTCCACAAGCACTTTCATTGTCCTCTGCCTGATTAAGCCCATGCCATTTTTCTAGAGTCACAGAAAAACATTATTACACACCATGCCATATCATGTCACTACTATTTTGGGAATAATTACACACAGACAATACATTCAAACAATGTTTTATTATACACATGTGTATACAAAATTTATGTAGACAAATTATTTCGTCCTACACCTTTTGTGAAGTCATTCCCAAGAGTCATAATAGACAAAAATTCAATGCATCACACGTGTTAAGATCCAGCTGGCTGTGATTATACAACTGACCAGTAGGTGGTTTCGTGTGCACATGAAGCATCAAGAAATGAACCCTTTCTCGAACCAATTGGCTCAAGTGATTCAATGCCTCATGAGGCTTCATCTCACCATCACTAGCGTTAAACCGGTTATGAAGCGTCCGACAGTTTGATTTAACCTTCCGTATATATATAGCAAAATATGAAAAAATAAATATACCACCGAATTTTTTTTAAAAAAAATTCACATTTAAGAGAAAATCGTTAAAGATTCTGATAACTTTTCATGCGCCCTCCAACCCGGAAGTGGTGACGTCATGTCGTGAGCGTTCATCTCAACATGGCGGATTACTGCACTTCGACGACAAGAAGTCTGAAAGTGAAATTTCGATTTCAACCGAGCGATTCCTACCAGGTGACGATTCTGATGTGTCGGAGGAAGAATGTTTGTTTCTCGAGCCTCACATGTTCGACCCAGACGTTTCAGATGAAGAGAAGGCAGCGGACGAACTACAGCCTTCCGAGTCGGACAAGGAGTGGAGATTGGACGTCGGGAGATTAGATGAATGGTAGGACACGTTTTTTCTTTTAACTACGCAGTTCAAATATTTATTCGTATGTTGACATCATTTTATTTTAGGCACCATAGATATTTAATGGATAAAATGCCGGTGTTGTGCGAAATTCAGTTCCCCTGTGAAAATCTGTTTTCCCCCCTCCCTTTGTCGGGAGCGCGCCTTGCAGCCGTTTTCACGGCTCGTATAATTGATTTTTCGGTAAAACAACGCATATAATCGTGTCAAGGTTGTAACCTTCAGTTTAATCGGCAGCTGTTTACAAAATTATAAAATAAAAATAAATAAACGAGGTCTTCTTGCGCTGTTTTGTGTTATTTTAAACGCCAAGATAATCGGTCTTTTTCCAACTTTTGTCACTTTTACTGAGCCGACGTGAGAAGCGAATTTCTCCACTGTGAAATCAATAACGTCTATCTTATCTTATCTTAAATGAAGAGATGAGGACAAAATGTATCACTACAATGAATGAGCATGTATTCACAGTTAAAAATGAATTTATGCCATGGCCTAGTTAGGCCCAATGATGAGGTGCTACTTATGATAAAGAATCACTTGACAACAATTTATAAACAGTATCGGTACATATAATAATATTTAGCCTACCTACATACTAGCATAACAAAAGTCAAAAATAATAATATATCAAAAATATACACTGAGTAATATTGAGGCCTAAAGATTTCCTTATTGTAAATCCATTTCCAACTTACCATAAATGCATTAATAGTGAATTTAGCAAATCAGTTATGGTGTGTAATTCATATACAAATATACAATTAATCAATCTTATTTTTTAGGTGTTCCTGTTCTCACTGCCAAATATGGATTCTGTGAGAGAGTGCATCTGTTGCCAGGAAATCGGCTTGGTTGTTGCTAAGATGGAAGAAGCCAGAGAGGAGATGGATGGAGAAATCCCTGGCTGTATCACACACCATCCTGACATGGAAGCGGTGTGTCTAAATGTTTGGGCATTGCAGGTTGCTTGGTCCCAATACAAGCAACAGCATAGGCATATAGCCTATAGACAATTTGTGAGATGGTGTTGGGACTATTTAGGCAAAGATACCAGGGCTGTGATACCCTCGTGTGCAGTCAGCTGTATAAGGGCCCACTTCCCACCCCCAGGACATGAAGATGATTTTACCTTTAGAGGTCACCTGTTGGCAGTTAAAAAAAATACCCAAGCTGAAAGAATAAAATCTAAAACATGCATCTAAACAAAATTGTTGTGGTTATTATGTAATATAAGCAATTACTAATAAAATGATTTCATGGTCTTTTTGAAAATCGACTGAATGAGAGATTGATGGCATCATCTTTTGTTGGTTTCACAAATGAACTTGTCAGTGATGGGGGCTCTGATGCTGCATCAATCTGGTTAGTTTTTTATTTTCTCCAGCTCTGCTAGCAGCATCTCGAAACAGTCGTCTACATAGTCTGAAACAAAAAGCAGCAGTGAGTAAAATTTCTCATAACATTTTTTTGATTGCTGGGGTGCATTTACACACAAATAAACAGATACAGGAAAGTAAAAGACAACACACATGTAGATATACATACATGAAAATAAAAAGACAAAGAGTGAAGCAACTAGTATAGCAGTGGTGATTCCTGACAAAGATTATTTAAAAAAGAACATCTAATTATCTCAGTATATATGCAGTAGAATTATGTGCTATATTATTAGCTTGAGAATGGGTGGAGGATACTAATATAAATAAAATAATTTGTAGTGATTATCTGCATTGAGTATTCAAAATGGATGTACAAATAATCATCAAAATATATTATATGAGGTTATGGCTGTTCATCATAGAATATGTGAACAAAATAACTCCTGCTCATGTAGGTATTTTGGGTAATGAAAGAGCAGATAGGTTGGCTAAGGAGGCTATTAAAAAAGAATGTATTGATTTGCCAGTAAAGTTATCCAAATCTGAAGGCAAAAGTATAGTTTGGAGAGAAAGCAAGAAGATATGGAAAGGTAGATAATTAAATAAATGGAAGGCACTTATATAGGATACAAAATACAGTTGATGTAGTAAGGATTAGAGGAATAAACAGGAGGGAGGAAATAATTATAAATAGAATAAGAACGGTCACAGGAAACATCTTACTGGTTTTTGTAGTTGGTGTCATGATGTGGAAACAATAGAACATGTTTTTATTAATTGTAGAAGATATGTAAATCAAAGATTATTAAAAACGGAATTAGGTTTTAATAGGAATTTAAATTTGAGAATGTGGTTTATAAGCTAAATAGTATTTAGGGGAAAAAGAAGATTTTTAGGTTTAAAAAAAATACTGGGATCAGAGAATTTGAGAAATAGATATTAGGATCCAATAGATGGCAGTAGTGCAACAATAATGGATGCAAGCTACCGTTAAAATCTAAAGAGGAAGAGCAGCGGTTGTGAATGTGAAGAGCCAAAGTCCCCCTCCCCCGGAGCACCGAGGCAGTCGTCTTTAAAAGGACGAGCCACAAACGGGCTCTAAGTGTGTCTTTTGGCCACTCATGCAATCTTCAATCTTCATTTTAACAGTACATAGCGACACAATGACGAGGCATCTTGTAAAAAAAGCCATGAAAGCAAAACAACGTTATCCATTTAGTACTCAGACAGTACAGCGGGTGCCGGCTTCCAGTGACTCCCGCTATGACGTCAGTGGGAAAGTCCGCCTGGCGAGATCGTTTTGATCCCATGGATTTTGCGAACGCAAAAAACGACAGATGCAGGTAGGAGACCGAAAAAAAATTATCAGAATTAATAAATAGCTATGTGGACATCATCTGTGAGAAAAATCTCTCTGATCTGCCACTTCAACGATTAATGCTTCATAACCGGTTTAAGTATCTTGCGGTGATCACGAAGCTAGAGGCCACGACTGGTTGCATACCACGACGGTAACACTCTGGCATCTTCCAGCTGTCTGTGTGCTGCTTAAATGGAGCTTTCTGGTGCTGCTCAACCGTCCGCAGGTGTGTGGGCTCCGCCCACTTGGCCAACACCAAACACCTGTGGGAAAAAGCAAGGGCAGCAGAACCGGTAGCAAGCTACACGGCCCTGCTGACTGAGTCCTGACACTGCACAAGTCAAAAGGCAAATGTGCTTCAGCAGAAATTATTTAAAATGGCATGTCACAAAAAAAACAAAAACAAACGAACAACAATATGTGACAACTGAAATGTGTAAAAGACTGGAAAACAACTAATATTCTCCTTGCATTCAGTATTGACATTCAGGACAGTGTCCAGGTATGCCATCAGAGTAGTAACGAGGGTACTCTCCTGATCTTCCATTTCCGGTGAAGCCCACACAGTCTTTATATTGCCGCTTGCAGGAAGAACACGTTTCAACCCCAAAAGGAATCCGATTTTCTGCCTTGAATGACTCTGAAACTTTACCCCAGTGGATCTCACCTGTTAATAAAAAATAGATTTCATGTAGTTCAAATCTAATTTTGCATGTTTTAAGTGAAGAAAGTCAAAGGTCCTTACCATTCAGCCAAGCAAAGTGAGTCTTCTTCCCGGAAACTGGGTCAGACACAATGGCTTCAAAGCACTTGAAGGCCGATGCCAAGGTGTGTCTTGGCATGCCAGGGTGAGGCAAGTTTGTCTCCCTGTGCTAATACCCCCTCCTGGAGAACAGCTTCAAGTCCATTCAATAGCATCTGAAAATAAAAACAAATAAAAAACAGGTGCATTGACTGTCATACCGGAACAATGGCTATGACACGTGATTATGAGTGAGTCTTACCTGTAAGATTGGCGATATCCTTTGCACCTGCATGGGAAAGAGCATTAAACATTAATTAATACTTTATACCTATCAGTATCTTATCCTTTCCATCTCTAATGGTATAAAAATGCTGTCCAAATAATGAATTTTTATATATTTTTTTAAATCATTTAGGGTTTTAGTGTCATTTGCACATAAAGATATACAAATGAAAATGATTAGTTATGTGTGAATTTAACTTAAACGTAAATTTAAGGACAAATCGTAATAGCTACTAATATAAAAGGAAAAGGTTAGTACTCATCAGTAAATGTACAAATGATTGGTATAAAAAGGCGTGTTTAAAATTAATCACTGTAGATTCTTTAACATTATTGTTACCGTTTTGTAGGATTTAACAATTAATTTTAGAAGTCACAATGGCTTCCAGTTAACAGATATATATTCTGCAAAAAATTTATTGAAAATGTAAAAGTGATATATTGCTCAAATCAGCCAAGGGCAGGTGTTAACCAATTTGATTTACCCAATTACTCTGTAACTTTTGACAAAAAAATAAAATAAAAATTAGGACTATTTTTCCTTATGTTATACTCTTGAGTAAATTTTGTTGATACACAATCCAATGCGTGTAACTTAACTGAATGAGGAAGACATTTTAAGCTATAAAAAATAAAACCTGATACACAGATAAATGTTGTTTATGCTAGGTTTCTTCTAACCCTACTTTGTTTTCTTGTATTAATATTTTGCATTTTTGGTTATAAAATACCGAACAGTGCACATAACTTCATTTTTATTCATGTATGCTGAAATAAATGGGCAATATTACATCGCACATTATGATCAGTAAAACAGGACTTAATAATAGCCATCTCACCAAATACTTTGTTACTCTTACTTGTGTAGTTTATTGCACAGTTACTTATTAAAATATGTTATAAGTAGTGCTACTCATTATTAGAGTATCACATTTGGGTACTACACCCACATATGATGGCAGCTGTTAGTTTATAACAAATATTAGATTTTCCAGAAATGTAACATTTGTGTTCCAAAAACATATTTAAAAAATAAAAGAAAAACACTAGAAAACTGATAAGTATGTAAAGAAATATTTTATATGTTTTCAAGTGTAATTTTACATACCGTTATGTTGAACCATAGAAGCTTTTGCTATATGGTTCTGGCACTGTATGAGCAAAGGGGACAGCAATATGATGGAAATAGATACGCGGATCTGTATGATGAAAATAGAAAACAAAGAAAACAAACATGTTATCTACTTTTCTAATGGTGCTCTGCAGGAAAATAATTATCTATGCTACATGCTAAAATTAGCCTTCCCTGTATAAATTACGATTTTCACTTGTCTACAGCTGTTAATTATATTTTCAACCTAATCTAAAAAATTATTTACTGTGTGAAAAAACGTTTTAAGAAGGTAAAAATACCTTTTGCTGACTTTGGGGGTTTTGCATTGTGGATCGTGTGCCGAACATCAGTGGAAGAACTTCTCATACTTCTTTCAATCGACCTCTCAACTCCGCTTCTTTACGGTACTAGTGATTATGAAAATAGCGCCCCCTTCATTTCCGGAGTGCAATAGTCCCATTTCCATATAAGGTATGAGACTAGTGGTCCGTCCCCGCCCCTTTCTGCAGGCTGCAGCGAGGTCCTTCTCGTTTAGCTGGCAAAATTGCCCCGCACCGCCATGACCGCTCAATTTATCGGCTGTCCGACACCTCGCCTCCGAAGAGACAAGATTCAACATCTCGCCCCTCGTCTGTCTTCCTTTATCTCATTTCGTTTCACGGTTATTTTTAATCATTTCCCCCCACTACCCGAGAGAAGCGTCTAACCGTCCGTCACTAAAATGTGTCCCCCGCGCAACGCTGCGCCCCTGAAATTTCCTTTCCTATTTTTTTTACGCTCCAGCTGCTATTCTCAGCTCAGTCATACGCACAAATCTACACCGATAGACTTACACACAAAAACCCATTTGTGTACACACATACTCCAAGCAGTCTCTCCTCCACTCACTCAAACACAATGATCTCATTTCAACAGACACAATGTTGTACAAGACATGATGAAGACAACAATATCAGACAGACAGCTTGCGCGTTTTTTTGTTTTGTTTTTTTTTTTGACGTAAAAAAAATGGGCTGAACTAACTGCACATAATTTATAGATTAATCACGGTAGAGGTGGCCAGACATAAAAATATGTTTTTTTTCCTTTATTAATGATCAATGCTGTGAAGGTCAGTAGGTGCAATAAAGTAGCTTAACCCGACTGTTACTAATGTTAAAATTGAGTTTTCATTTTAATTATTTATAGAAAAATAGTCACAATTTCAACCTGATCACGTGTTTAATACTATCCTCAATGTTTTTTTAAACATAAAAGTAGGAAATAGGCTGTCAGTCTTAAAATGCCTACCAGTTGGCAATAGATGGGTGAGCAAAGCCTGCCTTCTGAGCCTCCTCTGCCGCACCAATCTTCTCCTTGCTCGGATTTGCCTCCTCTTCAGCCTGCTGGTAAAGCTGACCAACGACCAAAGCAACAGCAATATTGCTCGTATTGCTCATATTCTAGCCAGTTTACTACTGCACTAGTGAAGTGTTGATCCGTTGCTGCTTAGGTATGACTAGCTGAGCAGCTAACGTTGTACCTGTTGATCGCGTGTAAGTAAATCCCAAAGTTCTTCTTCTTGTCCATTTATTCCATTTTACACGGCAACATTGGTTTACAAAGACTCCGCCACAGCGGTCAAAAACTTGTGTGCCCTTCCTTGTTCAACACCTGTCAGCTACCTGTCACCTGTCGGTTCTTATACTGGAGCCGACAGCCCCATCTAGTGACCAAAAAGCAAAAAATACACATATTTGGCTCCAACAGCTCATTTTGCTTCTACAAAGTGCTGATTTTTTAAAAAGATTGAATCGCCTCTACAACTACAACAATTACAACTCCCAACAAAGAAATTCCTGCTATTGCTGGTTTTATACCCACAGGTCTGTAATTTTTTAGATAGTTTTTAGACTGTTTAGAAATTAATAAAAAAAAACGTTTTCAATAAGATATGATGGTGTAGTGTATAAATAGTTTTGAATGTTAAAGAAATGCTCAAGAACTGTGGGTGTGATGACGTCACGAGTACACGAGTATACTTCTGTTCCAATACACAATACGTGCTGCGTGCTCGCGTTCTCGTCAAGTCCGGTCTTGGCAAGAACACAGGAAGATCGGACTTGACGAGAACGCGAGTCCGTACTCGCGTTCTCGTGAATGGAGAAACGGCCATAGTGTCGGCATCAGATGTACACAAATCTGAAAACCCTGAAGAAGCCAATCCAAATTGCTTTCATACTTACAGAGAGAACAAAAAAATAACATAATAAAAAATAAAATAAAAAAAATAAAAAAATTTAGGGGTTTTCCATTAGTTTCAAATTGTTTACCATATTATACAGTTCTGCATCTTGTTCTTCGTCCATGAATTTCAGAGATAAGAAGAGGTGGCAGAGTTCCTTGTGAAAGGTGGGGAAAGATGGTTTGACTTTAAGAAAACCACATTTGTGAATGAAAAACTTACCCATGATAATTATTACATTTAGCAATCTTTCAAATATCTTTTCTTTTCTCAGAGTTCCAAAAACAATGTATTTTATAGAAAATTCAGGTAAGTTTGGAATTTTAGGGACAAGCCAGTAGTGCACATCATCCCACAAAGCTTTGCAATACATACATTCATAAAAAAGATGTTCAGTTGACTCAATATCACCGTCACAAAATAAACAAGTGTTATCATCAATAGCAAATCGAAGTCTAAAGAATTCCCTAGAGGGGTAAACACCTGAAAAGATTTTAAAGTGGACTTACTTGGGTTTTGGAGGAACTGGGAGATTTAAATAATTTGTTCTATTTTTTACCCTTTGATCCTTTGAAAAAAGATGTGATATAAAATTTGGACTTGATACAAAAGGAAACAAAGTATTAGTAAAGCATTCCCTAATTTTTGAATTTTTCAGTTTATTATCTGTGATAATAATGCCCATTAATCAGAAGTGGAGGTAGCACAGGGGTTCTGTAAACAGGGTTCTCATAAAAACATTTAGCTGTGCATAAAATATTTGGGGGAATAGCTTTAATAATTTTTTCAAATTTACTTTTATTTATTTGCAGGTTATATTTTGTACAGAAGTCTTCAAAAGACACCCCTAAAGGTCATATCCTAGAATCGCCCCCGATTTGCAGTATGATCTTGCTGATCTAGGCCAGCAGGTGGCGGTAAGGCTTCCTCAAAGTGCTCTGCCAGCCGCCAGCAGACGGAAGCTGAAAAAGCACAAAGATGGCGGCGCCCGTAGCCCGGCTGTTTATCTGCGGTGGCTCCACTCCAAGCTGTTCATCTCCCGTGTTGGAGCCGCTTTCCTGCAGCCGTCTGCGAGTTGCAGCTGCCGTTTGACACCCAGATGAAGACGTGCAGGCTGCCGTCTTCAGCTTGCTGTCCGACGCAGTCCAGTCAGCGCAAAGGTGAGTCTGCGGCTATCCCGTTAGCCTGAGCTGCGTTCAGGGCTTGGTTGGAAGGGCTCAGAAAGGGGTGAGTTTGTAAAGAAAAGCTGCTTAAGTACACGCTTTGAAAGACATTTGTGTATTTTCCATGTAAGCTGGGTTGGTAATGCATGCTTTGGGTTGCTATCCTGTGAGAGTCTGTGGTTTTTGGGTTGTTTGTTGTGAGGTGGTAGCTGGTTAAGGAGCTCCGAGATGGTTAAGAGAGAGACGAGGCTGTCCTGGCAGAAGATGTGGGTGTGATATGAGTGTAATTTTTGTTTGTGTATTTGTGTAAAAGTAATAGAGAGGGGGCCAAAAGCAAGATGAGCCATGAAAGCTAGAGCAAGTGGAGGAAGCCAGGTGCTGTGGAAGTGTGTGATGCGTGTCCAGGTTAAATGTATTCCATGTGCCTGTTTGTTTGGCTGGGAGTTTAGCTCACCCGGTTGAGCCGCTCTGCCGGCAAGCGTGAGTTCCTGGGTTCGATGCCGACAGCTTCCAGATTTTTATTTATTTTTTAACCGCCGTTTTGCTTGGTTTACTTGTATTTTCCATGCTTCTCAACATCAACTCATTTACACTGCTCAAACCTCTTGAAAAGTATTTTGTTTGTACACGTTGCCCGTGGCAACGCTCCACAAAAACTCCTCATTGTTTTTGCCCACAGGCCAAACGCCATTCCACCGTGCTCCGTAAAGACGCACGTCAGGGTAGTTGACGCTGGACGCAGGCACACCAAGGCCGCTTGGACTTTTCCCCATATCTTAATCCTGACCATCTCCAAGCACAGCTCCCCATTGTGCTCTCACGCTACCAGAACCTGGGGGACAGACATCATAGTGTTTTCACTGAAAAACGCACAGGGCTGACACAACTCGCGCTGCTGCGGGGTGTGAGCGTCTTACGTGATGAAACAAACTGGCGAACTAGTAAAACCCCATTTTGGGACAATTTCTTCCGCCTCTCGTTGCTGCGACATATTCACGTGCTGTGTCTTGTGGTTTGAGAGGGCGGCGCTTTGTGACGGCGTGCCTGGGTCCGCGATTACGATTGGTTGAGAGGAAGTAATGACTGTAGCATCTACTAATACGATAGGCTGAAAGGAAGGAAGGAAAACTGTCTCTAAATCGAACTTTTATCGAGCCTTTTTTGTCCTATTGCGCCACACGTCTATCGATCGATATATATTGTTATTGAATTATCGTCCAGCCCTACCTTGAGGTGAAACTGGGGCTCTCGTGGCACGCTGCTTGTTTATGGAAACCATGACAATGTTCACTCTCAAATGCTGCACGCAATTGCCGCTATAATGCCAGTCCCCATTTAGCTGCAGTCGTGGTGATTTTATTTCCTGCTTTTTCTTTCTTTCAGAGGTGCTTGGTGTAAAACTCTAGGGAGAGGAGTCCTGCTGGGTAGCCGGTGGAGCACGGTTGACTCTGGCTGAAGCCGCGTTGTGTTCTGCACCAGGTACAGACGAGTGTGGTAAAGACAACTACGATGTCTGGTGATCAGCCCCTGACACTGATTTGTGGTTCCTTTTTATTTATTTATTTCCAGAACATCCCTCCAACAGCGACCCCAACACACCTGGCAGCCTTCCAGCCTCTGAAGAGAAAGACCTGAGCAGCAGACGTAAGACTTATTTTGTGTATCATCTTCTTAAACATCACCCCCCCCAACCCCATTAAACCACTAACTAACAAAAACTGTGTGTTTTTGCAGCATTTTCCCAAAAATGTGCAGCAGCAACAGAAGAAGCTAGATCTCAGAGTGTGCAATGACCCATCTCTTGTCTCTGCTCATGGATGCTGAGGAAAGCCCAAGAGTTTCCATTCTGTCTGCTTTTCCACAACTCTGTGCCGTTGATTAATTTATTTATGTTGCTGGGCATTTTTTTGTATTTTAATTTTTTTTGCTGAAATAAATGGATCTTTTCTTGATCTTACGCCGGTCATCTGTTTTCATTTTCCCAATGACTTTGGTAGTCTATCCAAAACAGGCTTGACAACGACAGAACTCCTGATTGACCCCCGCTGAGTGAAGGTGCCTTCTTTCCACTGGGTGATCTTCACGCTTCCATTCTTCTTGCCCTACCTGCTCTCTGGCAGTAACGGTGTTTTATGAAATGTTTATTTCAGGATCGGGAGAGATCGGCAAACACAAATAAGGACTCAAACACTGTTTCTGTTAGAATATAAGGCACACATTTATTATTATTCCCCACAGAAAAGTAGCAAGCAATAAAGCAACAAGCTTTCAAACAAACGCGACGCTCAACAGATTCTCAGAATCAGCCCTTACCATTGACACGAACTGGGAGCCCTCAGTCCTAGGTTAAGATCAGCGTTCACGATGCCGGTATCCACACACGAACTCACGGCAGACTCACTGGGCTAAGGGCAGTCTCCTCTTTATATACTTGTAAACAAAGAGTCAGATGTGGAGCGAGAGTGGCCATTTCTCCCTCCACAGCTGCCCTGCCTCCCAAAGCATGTTTCCCAAACAAAACCCGTTCCCAGCATCTCAGCAGTGTGTGAAGCAAAATAATAAAGCAAACTCAGATAATAAAGCACAATATAAGCAAAATAAGGAATACAGGATCAGTCTTTCCCACAACACATTGTCACAAGTTCCCACCACAAGTTATCTTAGTTTCATGTGAACTCAGGTGCGAACACCACAACAGCAATAATCAATGTGTGAACTGGCCAGTCCTCTCTCTTAAAGAGCAAAAAACTATTTATTGAACTGACCAGTCTTCCCATAATATCAAAAGTTAAAACAAGTTAAAAAACTGAGCAGGTTTTCCCATAATACATTGTTAAAGAGCAAAAATAATTCTTTAATATATCAATTAACAACAGGAGGGGACGAGGGAGATGTGCTGCTGGACGTAAGCTTATCACTGAGCTGGGAAGCCAGACCGGGGAGGAGGAGGTGTGGGCTCAGCGCTTGCTTGGTGGTGGGGCCACAGGTGTCCGAGAGACCAGAGAGCGGAGGCAGAAGTGGGTCCGAGCAGCCCCGGGATGTCCAGGGGTCCAGAACAGCGGGAGAAACCAGTAGACGTCCAAAGGAAGCAGGGTCCGAGGATGAGGAACTGACTCGAGAGGAACCCAGAGGAGCTCAGGAGAGGAGCCGACACGGGTGAATGACTTGGAGGTGTTTGACACGGGAGGAGGACGTCGGGACACGCAGAGGAACCTGGTAGACACAGAGGTAAGAGCGTTAAGTATGTTGCGGTGATCACGAAGCTAGAGGCCACGACTGGTTGCATACCACGACGGTAACACTCTGGCATCTTCCAGCTGTCTGTGTGCTGCTTAAATGGAGCTTTCTGGTGCTGCTCAACCGTCCGCAGGTGTGTGGGCTCCGCCCACTTGGCCAACACCAAACACCTGTGGGAAAAAGCAAGGGCAGCAGAACCGGTAGCAAGCTACACGGCCCTGCTGACTGAGTCCTGACACTGCACAAGTCAAAAGGCAAATGTGCTTCAGCAGAAATTATTTAAAATGGCATGTCACAAAAAAAACAAAAACAAACGAACAACAATATGTGACAACTGAAATGTGTAAAAGACTGGAAAACAACTAATATTCTCCTTGCATTCAGTATTGACATTCAGGACAGTGTCCAGGTATGCCATCAGAGTAGTAACGAGGGTACTCTCCTGATCTTCCATTTCCGGTGAAGCCCACACAGTCTTTATATTGCCGCTTGCAGGAAGAACACGTTTCAACCCCAAAAGGAATCCGATTTTCTGCCTTGAATGACTCTGAAACTTTACCCCAGTGGATCTCACCTGTTAATAAAAAATAGATTTCATGTAGTTCAAATCTAATTTTGCATGTTTTAAGTGAAAAAAGTCTAAGGTCCTTACCGTTCAGCCAAGCAAAGTGAGTCTTCTTCCCGGAAACTGGGTCAGACACAATGGCTTCAAAGCACTTGAAGGCCGATGCCAAGGTGTGTCTTGGCATGCCAGGGTAAAAGGAAAAGGTTAGTACTCATCAGTAAATGTACAAATGATTGGTATAAAAAGGCATGTTTAAAATTAATCACTGTAGATTCTTTAACATTATTGTTACCGTTTTGTAGGATTTAACAATTAATTTTAGAAGTCACAATGGCTTCCAGTTAACAGATATATATTCTGCAAAAACTGTATTGAAAATGTAAAAGTGATATATTGCTCAAATCAGCCAAGGGCAGGTGTTAACCAATTTGATTTACCCAATTACTCTGTAACTTTTGACAAAAAAATAAAATAAAAATTAGGACTATTTTTCCTTATGTTATACTCTTGAGTAAATTTTGTTGATACACAATCCAATGCGTGTAACTTAACTGAATGAGGAAGACATTTTAAGCTATAAAAAAATAAAACCTGATACACAGATAAATGTTGTTTATGCTAGGTTTCTTCTAACCCTACTTTGTTTTCTTGTATTAATATTTTGCATTTTTGGTTATAAAATGCCGAACAGTGCACATAACTTCATTTTTATTCATGTATGCTGAAATAAATGGGCAATATTACATCGCACATTATGATCAGTAAAACAGGACTTAATAATAGCCATCTCACCAAATACTTTGTTACTCTTACTTGTGTAGTTTATTGCACAGTTACTTATTAAAATATGTTATAAGTAGTGCTACTCATTATTAGAGTATCACATTTGGGTACTACACCCACATATGATGGCAGCTGTTAGTTTATAAAAAATATTAGACTTTCCAGAAATGTAACATTCGTGTTCCAAAAACATATTTAAAAAATAAAAGAAAAACACTAGAAAACTGATAAGTATGTAAAGAAATATTTTATATGTTTTCAAGTGTAATTTTACATACCGTTATGTTGAACCATAGAAGCTTTTGCTATATGGTTCTGGCACTGTATGAGCAAAGGGGACAGCAATATGTTGGAAATAGATACATGGATCTGTATGATGAAAATAGAAAACAAAGAAAACAAACATGTTATCTACTTTTCTATTTCCATGCAGGAAAATAATTATCTATGCTACATGCTAAAATTAGCCTTCCCTGTATAAATTACGATTTTCACTTGTCTACAGCTGTTAATTATATTTTCAACCTAATCTAAAAAATTATTTACTATGTGAAAAAACGTTTTAAGAAGGTAAAAATACCTTTTGCTGACTTTGTGGGTTTTGCATTGTGGATCGTGTGCCGAATTAGCCTTCCCTGTATAAATTACGATTTTCACTTGTCTACAGCTGTTAATTATATTTTCAACCTAATCTAAAAAATTATTTACTATGTGAAAAAACGTTTTAAGAAGGTAAAAATACCTTTTGCTGACTTTGGGGGTTTTGCATTGTGGATCGTGTGCCGAACATCAGTGGAAGAACTTCTCATACTTCTTTCAATCGACCTCTCAACTCCGCTTCTTTATGGTACTAGTGATTATGAAAATAGCGCCCCCTTCATTTCCGGAGTTCAATAGTCCCATTTCCATATAAGGTATGAGACTAGTGGTCCGTCCCGCCCCTTTCTGCAGGCTGCACCGAGGTCCTTCTCGTTTAGCTGGCAAAATTGCCCCGTACCGCCGTGACCGCTCAATTTATCGGCTGTCCGATACCTCGCCTCCGAAGAGACAAGATTCAACATCTCGCCCCTCGTCTGTCTTCCTTTATCTCATTTCGTTTCACGGTTATTTTTAATCATTTCCCCCCACTAGCCGAGAGAAGGGTCTAACCGGTCCGTCACTAAAATGTGTCCCCCGCGCAACGCTGCGCCCCTGAAATTTCCTTTCCTATTTTTTTTACGCTCCAGCTGCTATTCTCAGCTCTGTCATACGCACAAATCTACACCGATAGACTTACACACAAAAACCCATTTGTGTACACACATACTCCAAGCAGTCTCTCCTCCACTCACTCAAACACAATGATCTCATTATAACAGACACAATGTTGTACAAGACATGACGAAGACAACAATATCAGACAGCTTGCGCGTTTTTTTGTTTTGTTTTTTTTACGTAAAAAAAATGGGCTGAACTAACTGCACATAATTTATAGATTAATCACGGTAGAGGTGGCCAGACATAAAAATATGTTTTTTTTCCTTTATTAATGATCAATGCTGTGAAGGTCAGTAGGTGCAATAAAGTAGCTTAACCCGACTGTTACTAATGTTAAAATTGAGTTTTCATTTTAATTATTTATAGAAAAATAGTCACAATTTCAACCTGATCACGTGTTTAATACTATCCTCAATGTTTTTTTAAACATAAAAGTAGGAAATAGGCTGTCAGTCTTGGGTGAGCAAAGCCTGCCTTCTGAGCCTCCTCTGCCGCACCAATCTTCTCCTTGCTCGGATTTGCCTCCTCTTCAGCCTGCTGGTAAAGCTGACCAACGACCAAAGCAACAGCAATATTGCTCGTATTGCTCATATTCTAGCCAGTTTACTACTGCACTAGTGAAGTGTTGATCCGTTGCTGCTTAGGTATGACTAGCTGAGCAGCTAACGTTGTACCTGTTGATCGCGTGTAAGTAAATCCCAAAGTTCTTCTTCTTGTCCATTTATTCCATCTTACACGGCAACATTGGTTTACAAAGACTTCGCCACAGCGGTCAAAAACTTGTATGCCCTTCCGGGTTCAACACCTGTCAGCAACCTGTCACCTGTCGGTTCTTATACTGGAGCCGACAGCCCCATCTAGTGACCAAAAAATACACATATTTGGCTCCAACACACCGGCCCCTAATTGGCATAATAAACAAATATGCCAATTCCCAAAATAATAATACAGGAGACAATATGTGACACAAATGTGACATTAACACATTAATTTAGACACCATACACCATGCAAAGTTTGGAAATTGGTCTCTCAATAATATTGGACTTAGTTTTCAGTTTCACTGACCTCACGAAACCATGACTATCTGGAAACACTTCCAAAACCTTCCCAAGAGGCCAGGATCCTCAAGGTGCAGAGGGATCCATTAAGACCACAAATCTCCCGCAGCGAGATTTTTCCTCCTCTCGTTCCATTTCTGCCTTTCTTGAAGCAAAGGTAAATATTCGCGAACCCATCTCTTCCAAAATAGGTCAGCCAGGTATTGTACCTGTTTCCATCTTCTTCTTCCATACTGATGCTCCAGCGTAAATGTTCCAGGGGGAAATTATGGCTTTCCTCGGAGCAAGAGCAGATGATTGGGGGTAAGTGGCTCCAAATCATTTGGATCATCTGAGAGGGTTGTAATAGGGCGATCATTCAAGATGGCTTCTGCTTTGCACAATACTGTACTTAGCCCTTCATCAACCAGAATTTGCTGACGCAGCACTGAGTTCAGTTCTCTTCTCACCAGACGAATCATTCGCTCCCAAACACCACCAAAATGGGAAGCAGCAGGTGGATTAAAAATCCAATTAATTTCCACCTGTGCCAAAAATAACTTTATTGTGTCCTGATCTAGATTAACAAGAGCTTCTTTCACTTCTCTCTCAGAACCAACAAAGTTTGTTCCGTTATCAGACCATAACTGTTTAACTTGTCCTCTTCTGCTGATAATTCTCCTCAATGCATTGATGCAAGAATCTGTATCAAGTGTAGCTGCAATCTCCAGATGGATGGCTCGACTTGCCAGGCAGGTAAACAAAACACCATATCTCTTGCAGTATGTCCTTCCTCTTTTAACTTCAAATGGCCCGAAATAATCAACCCCAGTATTAAAAAGGGGGGGATGGTCTAGGAAAATCCTTGCAACGGGCAAGTCAGCCATTTTTTGCATTAAGGGTCGACTGTTATACCGCCTGCAGATGCTGCACTCACCAATAACCTTTCTCACAGCAGAATTTCCCTTTGTAATCCAGAACTTTTTTCTTACAGCCGACAGTGTGTGTGCTCGTCCTGCATGTCCAAGAACTTGATGAAAATGCCTAAGGATTAACTTGGAGATGTGTTGTTCTTTGGCCAGAATTATGGGATGTTTTACTTCCTCTGGCATTGCACTTCTATGAAGCCGGCCTCCAACTCTTAAAATGTTATCTTCCAAAACAGGATCCAACACATAGATAGAGCTCGTACGGCTCAGTTTAGAGTTGTGTGACAGAGCTTCAATCTCATGCTGGAATTTTTGCTGCTGACAGTACAAAATGATGAAGATCTCTGCACTTTGGAGCTCTCCCTCACTTCCAGTAATTTAGCTGATAAACGCGGCGACCAACCAGGGATCTCCTCGTGATTCGCTATTACGTTTTATTTAAAACACAAAGAGTAAAGCGCTAGCTCAGGCTAATTTAGCGTGACCCTTGAAGAAGAAGGGTCGGAATGTGAAACGATGTCCCGCATTTGACTGGGTCCGATTTGGAAAAAGTAAAAAAATAAAATGATTAAACCCTGCGTTGTTCTGAAACAAAGAAGCCAGAGCAGCAGTCATCACTGAGAGCTTCATCGGCTGTCAGTCAGTATGCAGCAGCTCCACGTGAGCAGCTGCGCTCCAGGACACTAAATAAAATGACAAGGATTTTGATGCTTACAGATTATTAAGGAAACTACATCAAAAAGATAAAACAAATAAACTGCAGCTACAACATGGACTGGAGATCGGGTTATAGGTTTAATTTTTTTTTCTTTCTAATTAAAAATGTTCATCTTTAAGTTACCTTTTTTTCTGATAAACTTTGAGCAATTTTATTCAACTTTTTAAAAATGTAACATCCCATCCATCCATGGATTTTCTATACCTGCTTTTCCGTATAGGTGTTACGTCAAGCCGTATCTGATGTTGAAACTCGACCCGACACAGGGTATGGGGGGTGACTATCTCCAGGCGTGGACACAGGGTTCATCCTGGACAGCTCTCCAGTCACTGGGCTAAATTATAACCGTTTTATTAAACTTCAAAAAAGTTAACTTAAATCATGCCTTTTTATAAACTGTGATAATTAATTGGTGAACAATAACGGGCAAAGCAGAGACTGATTATTGTATTGTGCGATCTGTGTCAAATTAAAATGTATGATGTCATCATAGTGTTGGTTGTGTGTCCTGCATTGTCCAAGGCTGTGGTTGGACAACCATTGTCCTGCATTGGTTGTCCTCCTCAGATTGGTTTATACTGAATGTGACAGGGAGCCAGAGGAGTTAATGTACAGGTGTGAAGTACACGGACCGCGGAACGGGTAGGGCCAGTAGGGCCGCGGCCCTACCTACTTTTGATGATCAAACATGTAAAATAATATATGTTGTGGCCCAGCTTTGACATCTCCAAACAAATCCACAAGGGCCACAGATGCACCTTGGACGAGTAATTTACGCAGGCAAAAATAAATCCATTTTCCAGGTAAAGTCGTTTAGTTTGTGGTTTATTTCTCTTTTGCAAGCAAGCAAACAGAAATTGACAAACATTTTCCTCTGTGCTTCTCTTGCGCTGGTAAAAAACCATACGCCCACCCAGATGCATGCTGGTCCTACCACTGACAGCCTATTTATAAACTTAATCCAACCAAATTGCTCATAACTAATCAGAAGCAAAGAAAACTAAATAACCAACACATAATCTCAAAACAAATATCAAACAATAAAGTAAAATAAATAACCTTAACTAGATTATACACAAAAAATACAAATTTAATTAATAACAAAAAATAATTGGCTCCTACACTCCGGCCCCTAATTGTGCTTACACTTAAATCACAATCACTGTTATTCTTATAAGGAGCCATACTTTCAAAGAAACAAACTACTAAACGACTACAAAACACAAACAAAACTACTAGTGTGATCCCTTTATTTCCCTCTTATTCTCCAACAGTGTTTACCAAGAAAATCTGTAAAAAGCAAAAAGAAAGAATTTAGAAAAGAAAGGAGTCCTAGATGCTAGAGCGTTGTCTCAAGCAGTAAACAGAGCTTCGTTACTGGCCTCTCCAAGATGCTGGTCTTCGTCTGAAGCCGAACAGATCGCACAAGGCCTTTTGCATCTTTGTTTACACTCAAAACCTTTCCCATCATCCATGATCCTCTTGGGGCTGTAGCATCTGCCACCAGAACAATGTCCCCAGGAACAAGACATCTTTTAGGTCCAGTCCACTTCTGTCTCTCCTGCATCACTGGTAGGTACTCAGAAAGCCATCTTTTCCAAAAGAGCTCCGCCATGTATTGTATCTGTTTCCATCGCTTTCTGGCATACAGATCATTGTGCTCAAACAAGCCTGGTGGCAAGATGGGTTTATTCTTAAGCGTCAGAATATGATTGGGTGTGAGCGCTTCAAGATCATTTGATTCATCTGAGACCTTGGTGATGGGTCTGTCATTTAAAATGGCTTCAGCCTCACAAAAGATAGTTTGAAGTCCTTCGTCATCCAGAATCTGCTGTTTAAGAATAGAGGTAAGCACACCTTTTACTGAACGGATCAGGCGCTCCCAAACACCACCATGATGAGAAGCTGCAGGTGTGTTGAACTTCCAGTTTATGCCATCCTGAATCAAACCTCTTTGGATCTTGGAATGATTCAAAGCAGCCAAGCTCTCTCTCAGCTCTCGATTCGCGCCAACAAAATTTGTGCCATTGTCAGACCTGATGGATAAAACTGGTCCTCTTCTGCAAACAAATCTTCTAACTGCATTTATACAGGAATCTGAATTCAGGGAATAGGCGACTTCCAAATGAACAGCACGACAACAAGTCATGCAAGTGAAAAGCACTCCATATCTTTTCAGGCAACTTCGTCCTCTTTTTACATGTATGGGCCCAAAATAATCCATTCCCACATCAGTGAATGGAGCTGGATCCGGCAACACTCTTTCTTTTGGTAAATCGGCCATCATTTGCTCGACAAACTTTCCTCTGTGGCGTTTACAAACAACACACTGAGATATAACTTTCCTGGCAGCAGAATTTGCATTTATGATCCAGTACTTTTGTCTTAACCTGGACAGCATATGATTCCTTCCTGTGTGGCCCAGCTGCTGATGGATATGGCGCAGAATCAGTGCAGAAATATGCATGTCTTTGGTTAAGATAGCTGGATGTTTGGCCTCTGTTGGCATTGCTGCTTTGTTTAGCCGACCACCCACTCTCACAATTCCAGCATCCATTACTGGGTCAAGCTTGTAGAGTGGACTTTCCTTAGAAACTGTTTTAGAGCCATCACCCATTAAAGTAATTTCCTTTCTGAATCTTTGTTGTTGCTCGTACTGAATAATTGCCTTTTCTGCTTTGTCGCAGTCCTCTGGAGTCAAAATTTGTCCTTTGAGTGTAACTTTAAATTTCTGCATCTCCTTCTCCATGGCTTGCTTTTGATTGTCCAAACTGTGTTGACTTAGGTTTGCAGCGGCACAAAGTTCCTTCCTTCTCTGTCTCAATAACATGAGAGTTTCCTTGGCCTTGAGAAACCATGCAATAGATGTCTTCAGCTTAATCCAGGATGAGAAAAAATGTATCAGATAGTTTGTGGCATTTTCTGGATATTTTGTAACAACATTCACTGTCAGGTCTCTTTTGATCTCTGGGTCATCTGCAGAAATCAAATGAATATCGACATCAAATGTAGGCCACTCCTCCTTTGACCTACAGAGAAAATCTGGTCCATTAATCCATCTCTTGTCTTTCAGAAACTCTTCACCTCTCAATCCTCTGGACGCTTCATCTGCAGGATTCTCTTTAGATCCAACAAATCTCCATTGGTCTGTATCTGTTGCTTCTCTGATGACAGAAATTCTGTTTGCCACAAAAGTATGGAAGCGTCTGGTTTTGTTGCTGATGTACTTAAGTACTGTTGTACTGTCTGTCCAAAAAACAGATTTCTGCAGTGTAAACTGCAACTCCCTTTTCAGCGTTTTGTTCAATCTAACAGCAAGAACTGCGGCTGCAAGTTCCAGCCGAGGAATTGTTGTCTGTTTGAGTGGGGCCACTCTGGCTTTTCCCAAAAGAAAAGCTACATGCACTGCGTTGTCCTTCTCTAGCCTCAAGTAAGACACTGTCCCGTAACCATCTTGACTAGCATCAGAGAAATGATGGAGCTGTGCCTTATCAGGTCTCCCAAAGTCCCTTGGTTTAATACAGCGACCCACTTTGAATTCTGACACCTTCTGGAGGTCTTTCAGCCAGTCAGACCATTGCTTGGAGAGCAGATGGGGAATAGCTTCATCCCACCCGAGATTTCTTCTGCAGAGCTCTTGCAGCAACATCTTGGCTCGCAAAGTAAAAGGAGCCAAAATTCCCAGGGGGTCATATAAGGAGCCAACCACTGACAAAATGCCTCTCCTGGTTTGTGAATGGTCCTTTACTGACGTCTTGAACTTAAACTCATCAGTTTCGATGCACCACTGAAGTCCCAGCGCCCTTTCCACTGGAAGATGGTCTGTATCCAAATCCAGTTCTTTGATTTCCTTTGTCCTGATTTCCTCTGGAATGGATGTGAGTACTGTGCGGCTGTTGCTGATGAATTTTGAAAGTTTAAATCCTCCTTTGCTGCAAAGCGCACTTAGTTCCTTTATCATCTTTACTGCATCCTCGTCTGAAGCCACAGATTTTAAGCAGTCATCCACATAAAAGTTATTTTTCACTGTGCTGACCACCTCCAGAGAAAACTCCTGTGCATGGTCATCTGCTGTTCTCCGCAAAGCATAATTTGCACAGCTTGGTGATGATACAGCTCCAAACAAATGCACTTTCATTCTGTATTCCAGTACAGGCTGGGAGGGATCACCATGATGCCACCACAAGAAACGCAGATAATTGATGTGCTTATGAGAAACATGAACTTGATGAAACATTGCATCAATGTCAGCCATTATAGCAACAGGCTCTTGTCTAAAACGAATGAGGACCCCAATAAGTGAATTGGTGAGATCAGGTCCCTGTAGAAGTTGGCAGTTCAATGATGTTCCTTTATATGTTGCTCCACAATCGAATACAACTCTCATCTTGCCTTTTCTGGGATGTAAAACACCATGGTGAGGGATGTACCACACTTTTCCATCACCTTGTTTTAACTCATCTATCGGCACAACTTCAGCATATCCTTGATGTATCGTGTTATTCAAAAATGCAGAATACTCCTCTTGGTAGTGACTGTCTTTTTCAAACCTTTTCTTCAGACTCTGGAGGCGCTGTTCTGCAATGGAGCGATTATTTGGCAAATTGGGGTTTTCCTGTCTGAAAGGTAAATCAATATGATAATGGTTTTTAATCAGTTCAGATGAATTGTTGACAATCTCCATGAACTTAGCATCTTCATTAGACATTTCAAGCTGCTCCTCTTTGGTTTTTTCAGGAAAATCATGATTATACTGTTTGACCAGCATTTCCTTTAAATGTTCAACAGAAATTCTGTTGGCTATTACTGCATGATAGCGGGTTTTACTCTTGCTGTGACTGCCTACACGAAGGGGACCGTTTATGACCCAGCCCACCCGGGTCCTGACAGCATAAGGTCCATCCTCCACACTGTTAATCAGCTCCCACGGTTCTAGCACCTTTACAGCATCTGTTCCAATGAGTAAATCAACTTCAGCATCAATATCATGAAGCTTGACTCCTTTTAAATGAGGCCACTGACTGACGTCTTGCTGCCGGGGAACATTTATTGCAGACACAGGCATGTCCTTTTGCGTCAAAACATCAGGTAAGTCAATAAAATCATTGCCTTCCAGACTAGACACCTCCAAGTCAGATATGATCTGAGTACTGACAATTTTCTTTTGACCCATGGTTCTCAGGAAAATGCTTGTTCTTTTACCACTTAGATTTAACCTCCTTGCCAGACTTTCCGTGCAGAATGTACCTGAACTTCCGGGATCTAAAAAGGAATATGTCTGGACAATCTTGTTGCTCTTCTTGCTCTTAACTTGAACTGCAACAATGGAAAAAACAGAGTCATCTCCATGACCGGCCCCAATATGACCACAAGTTTGGGTTGTTGCTGTTGCCTTACTGACATGAGGGTTCTTTTGGATTTGCTCTACAGATGCAACTTTATCCTGTCGATCTATATGTAGGACCCCGGGATGTTTTTGATGACACATGTTGCACTCCAGACGACTCTTACAAGTTTTACTGGTATGACCCATCTTCAGACAACCGAAGCAAATTCCCTTTTCCTTGATGAAATTTATTTTTTCTCTATGTAACTTTGCTTTAAACTGCAAACAGTTATCCAGTAAGTGGTTACTTCGTGCACAAAACAAACAACCATAAATAAAAGAGGAATTGGTCTTATTTTCTGCAGGATGAGAATGAACTTCTTTTACTGCAGTAATATTTGTAGCAAAAGTACTTTCTCTTTTTCTTGACTTTGTGGAAGAAGAAACCTTCAGGTTGGTCCCAGAGTGCATGTCTTGAATGTTGCCAAAAAGTGGATCAGAAGCGATTCTGACCTGTTTTTCAATAAAGTTGACCAGATCTGTGAACACTGCTCTTTGGCCCCTTTGTTCTTGCAGCTCACATGCAACAGTTCTCCATTTCTCTCTTAATTTATAAGGAAGCTTCAGAATAATGGTCCTCATATTAGTTGGCAGGTCCAACTCCTTCATGTGCACTATTTGCTCAGTTAAATTGGAACATCCTCTAAGAAATAAAGAAAATGACTGTAGTGCCTTTACATCTTCACTCTTTATAGGAGACCATGTAACAATTTGTTCCATATATGCAGAAGCGATTTTATGTTCATTTCCAAAATGTTTTGCCAACAGATCTTTCGCTCTACTATAACCCTGGTTTGGGGGTAAGTGTTGACAACTGTGCACCAAATCTCTTGGCTGCCCCCTTGTGTATTGCTCAAGAAAGTGCAAACAATCAGTTTTATTCTCAGTTTTAGCTTCTATTCCATTTTCAAAAGCTCTTATGAAAGATCTGTATTGAAGTGGGTCTCCGTCAAACACAGGGATATTTCTTGCTGGAAGAACAGAAGATAAGTTTTGCTGAACCAAAAGTGCAGTTATGTCATTTTGCCTCTGCATGATGTTGATGATATCATTCTGACAGCTCTCAGTTAATACAGGGGATTGAGATTCTGACTGATTTTGAGCAACTGACTGTGTCACTTGAGCTGACGCATCCATTTTTGTCAGTATATTATTCATTGACATTTTATATTGTATTTGTTTGGGCCTAACCACCTGTGGTTGAGGATTTGACGCATGAGCTTCTTCCTCTTCAGCCTTTTTTTCTTTAGAGACGAACGTTTGGGCATCAGGATTCAGTAGGAGCGGCTTTCGTTCGTAACTCTTATCTAAATATGAATTCATTCCATCAGATCGTTTTGAGCCACACTGTGATGAATTCATTTCCAAGACGTGGAGCTTGGCACTTGTTGCTGCCAATTCCGCTTCCAAAGCTAGCTGCTCCTTTTGTTTTCTCAGCTCCTCCTCTTGAGCTTCGATTAAATGTTTTTTCTTTAATGCAGCTACACGTTCCTCTAGCGCCGCTTTTTCTGCCTCCGCTTTAATGCGCGCAGAAAACGTAGATGATGTCTGTGATTGATTGGAGCGCACCACTGAATTAGACTGCACATTTATAATATTAGAAGCACTATCCTCAGGATTTATTTCCTCGCAATTGGCAACACTTTGATCATCTGAGATATTTGATTCGGTGTACTTATAACCCATGTCCATCAACCATGCCCGTGTCTTTTCAATAAACTCACTGAACTTTGTCACGTTATGCTGAAAATAGTTAGTTTGTCTTGTCACATCTTCTTCTGGCAAATTCAAGCTTAAGAAAGATTCGTGCATCTCTGTTGCGTCTTTGTAGCACTTGTTAAACTTTGCAAACTCAGCGGCCACAGCATTGACGTTTTCGTTAGATGTCATTAACCCGAAGATGTTTTTCATGAACCTTGAAGCTTGTTTGAATTTCAAACTTCTTTTCTCTTGACATGTTTTAATGTGAAGAGCCAAACCTTTTTCGGTAAACTTAGGAGATCTTTTTGTTTCAGTTGTTTTAACATCATTTTGTTTGGCATTAGTGTCGGACATTTTGTATTGTTCTTGACTTCTTTAAAATTCCACAACACTGAACGTTATTTTGCCACACACTTTATGAAGCAAAGAACATCAAATCTTGAGCTCCTCTCAGACAAAAGGCTGACAGCTTGGTATTGCGCAATCACACAGCGGAAGCGCGGAAGCGCGGCTCCAATAAACTTCAAACTTTATAGTGCGTAATGATATACTCTCCTTGAAACTCCAATAGTTCCACCCGTTTTCCTTTACGGTATTGTAGTATAATCACATACCAGTTAGAAGAGTCCTTTCATGGCTTACTTGAGCTTCCAGCGTCAGATCTTGTGTGTGAGCCTTGCCTTTAAGTGCGGCGCATCCTGCGTGATCCTTAATCTTCCAAAGATCCTTGTATTCCTTTTAATCCACACGCAGATCTTCAACTTGATCCAGTACGTCCAAAAAAATCCATTGATGATTGCAATCAATCCTCTTGATCCAGGGCTGGTTTTTTACTTATGTTGTGGCCCAGCTTTGACATCTCCAAACAAATCCACAAGGGCCACAGATGCACCTTGGACGAGTAATTTACGCAGGCAAAAATAAATCCATTTTCCAGGTAAAGTCGTTTAGTTTGTGGTTTATTTCTCTTTTGCAAGCAAGCAAACAGAAATTGACAAACATTTTCCTCTGTGCTTCTCTTGTGCTGGTAAAAAACCATACGCCCACCCAGATGCATGCTGGTCCTACCACTGACAGCCTATTTATAAACTTAATCCAACCAAATTGCTCATAACTAATCAGAAGCAAAGAAAACTAAATAACCAACACATAATCTCAAAACAAATATCAAACAATAAAGTAAAATAAATAACCTTAACTAGATTATACACAAAAAATACAAATTTAATTAATAACAAAAAATAATTGGCTCCTACACTATATATAAATAAAATTAAAATATTCAATAGCTATTTTTTTCAAATGCACAGTAGTCTATGGCAGCAGCATCATTCTCCAATGAGAAAGCGATAAATCATCCCATCTAAAAATGTATTGGCTGATTGTGTCATGTGATGTAAACAAAAGTTTTCCCACCTCTGCGCTGCTTATGACCGCTACTTCGTTAGCTTCGTTTGCTTCGTTAGCTTAGTTAACTGTGTCCACTGCAAGTGCTGAGAGGTGTTTCTCGTCCCTCCGTCGTATCAAGACCTATCTGAGATCAACAATGACCCAAAAAAGACTAAATAGCTTGATGTGCGCCCACACACACAGGGATCTTTTGACCACAGTGGATGCTTTGAGGATAGCCAGGGACTTCATCCAGCATAATGACAGACGGAGACACTTTTTCGGGAATATTTAGAGCAGGGGTGAGTTTGACTTTTCTTTTTAAAGTATTTTTATTCTGTAAATATTGTGTTAGCTGTAATATAATGATTGTAAGCAGTGTGCGATTTGCAAAAAAACTAGAGGGGGGGATAATTTCAAAAGTTGTATTAATGAATCAAAGTTTTATTAATAATGATTAGCTAGCAGGTGCTCTTTCAGGTAGCTAGCTAGATCCAGTAGGTTAGACTTTTGTTTTTAAACTTGCGCCATCTACTGTCGGGACTCAGGAGTAGGTATTAATTTACTTTAACCGCTTTGAGCAGAAAATGTAATAATACTCTTTAAATACAAACAACAAAATTAATTTACAAATGTGAAGGACACAAGACATGTATTAATATCAATTTTGAAAAATCCATCATATTCAGGGGTTAAAGCAAAAACAATCAATTTGACTGAAAACATTTTTCTAGTCAGCCCATATATTCCGGGGCCGTGGACGTCATGCCACCTTAGTAACCTCATTTGCTTATTGTAACAAGTCCACTTTAACGAAATCTGACAGTTCCATTGACAATTCCTGTATCTCTCCCACCTTCCAGCTTCAGAGCCTTTGCACCATCAAGGACAGCCCTCTGCATAATCTCCTTCACTTTCCACATCCATAACATCATCTGGTTAACTTTCATATTTGCAGCATCAAGCAAGTTCTTCCTTCGCACTTTTGCCAAACTGGTCCACAGTCCACTCACCTTTCCACTTTACAATTTCAAAACCCTCCATAAACTGCAGCTAATTGAAAAGACAGCAGCTTGCATCATTACATCATCTTCTTCACACCTGTACATTAACTCTTCTGTAACATTCAATATAAATCAATCCTATATACTCTGTGTCCCCACCTCTCGCTCATTGACTGCAGGAGATGGTCAACAGCCCCTCCACGACCTTCTTTGTTACAGAAAAGCGCAGGTGGAATAATTTTTTTACTTTTTCCGAATCAGACCCAGTTAAACCAAGACATCGTTTCACATTCCGACCCTCCTTCTTCTTCTTAAAAAAAAGCGTGTCATGCTAAATTAGCCGAGCTACAGCGTTACTCTTTCAGTTTTAAATAAAACATAACAGTGACAGACACACTTACCGAGGGAAGTTGTTGTCAGCTGTTTTATGCACTGAACTTTCTAACCTGCTGGTTTACATAAATCCAAAGAAAACCTTTGACTACCGCTACTTTCATTCATGCATCTGTGGTCAGTTTGAGATTTTCTTTTAAAAGATAAAATGATTGAACACCGATAAACCTCAGACGGGTAGATTTCCGCTTTGCAAAGACCCGCCCTACTCTCCTTCTGATTGGCTAATGTCCTAGCTCTGCCAGATTTAATTGGTTAAGCGCAGCTTCTGTTTAAAATCTTGAAAAAAAAGTCTACACGGAGCATTTTGCGCTCATTTTCCAAATGACGAAAGTCCCTCACAGCGACGGAGAACATTATACCCCTGATAATATTACTTATTCAGATCAGAAGGGGGAGGAATGTATCCCCTCCAGGGATAAAACACGAATGACCAGAGGGGGGGACGTCACAACCAGAGGGGGGGAAAATCCCCCCCATCCCCCCCAGCAAATCGCACCCTGATTGTAAGTGGAAATAAAAATTCGGTGACGATTTTAATTATAACATGGCAGACACATTTATCATGCTCAGGGACCACAGCCTATGAGAAAGCAATAAATTCCGGTGTCTAAAAATGGATTGGCTTGTCTTGTGTCATGTGACGCAAATCAGTTGCGTGATCAAGGGGATGCTGGTGTTTTATGTGTATGCGGGTGCGTGCGTATGTGATGGGTAGTGCTATTGTGAGTATTGCCTGATGGGCCCGACCAATTTGAAATGCGTTCCGCGGTCCATGGTGAAGTAGATGATGTAATGATGCAAGCTGCTGTTTCTTTTGTACTAGCTGCAGTTTATAGAGGGTTTTCTGGAGGACAGGGAGGAAAGGGAGCTGAAATTGTAAAGTGGACTGTGGACCAGTTTGGCAAAAGTGCGAAGGAAGAACTTGATGCTGCATAGATGAAAGTTAACCAGGTGATGATGTGGATGTGGAAAGTGATGGAGAGGCTGTCCAGGATGACTCAAAGGCTCTAAAGCTGAAAGGTGGCAGAGATACAGGAATTTTCAGTGGATATTTTAAAAGTACCAGATTTGGTTAAAGTTGACTTTGCACAATAAGCAAGTGAGCCAACTAATGTGGCATTATGTCCACGGTCCCGGGAATATATGGGCTGGCTAGAAAAACATTTCAGTCAAAATGGTTATTTTTGCTTTAACCCATGCATTATGACCAATGAATGAGTGAATTGAAAGAGCAGGAACATTGTTGAAAAACTGACAACATTAAACTCCTCTCTATCTCTGTCAGATTGTGCAATGTGAAACCAACAAGCAGTTTTCACACTTCTCAACTGATGTATAAAGAAAAACAGTTGCGTTTATAGCACACAATCCTTATTTTTATGATTATGTCTCTACAGTGCTGCAGTGCAATTCAGTATTCAGTTTTTGAACTGCTGCAGTTTTTTGGTGAAAATTGGGGGAAGGGGAGGATGAATAATGTAATAGAGAGAGGGCCAAAAGCAAGATGAGCCATGAAAGCTAGAGCAAGTGGAGGAAGCCAGGTGCTGTGGAAGTGTGTGATGCGTGTCCAGGTTAAATGTATTCCATGTGCCTGTTTGTTTGGCTGGGAGTTTAGCTCACCCGGTTGAGCCGCTCTGCCGGCAAGCGTGAGTTCCTGGGTTCGATGCCGACAGCTTCCAGATTTTTATTTATTTTTTAACCGCCGTTTTGCTTGGTTTACTTGTATTTTCCATGCTTCTCAACATCAACTCATTTACACTGCTCAAACCTCTTGAAAAGTATTTTGTTTGTACACGTTGCCCGTGGCAACGCTCCACAAAAACTCCTCATTGTTTTTGCCCACAGGCCAAACGCCATTCCACCGTGCTCCGTAAAGACGCACGTCAGGGTAGTTGACGCTGGACGCAGGCACACCAAGGCCGCTTGGACTTTTCCCCATATCTTAATCCTGACCATCTCCAAGCACAGCTCCCCATCGTGCTCTCACGCTACCAGAACCTGGGGGACAGACATCATAGTGTTTTCACTGAAAAACGCACGGGGCTGACACAACTCGCGCTGCTGCGGGGTGTGAGCGTCTTACGTGATGAAACAAACTGGCGAACTAGTAAAACCCCATTTTGGGACAATTTCTTCCGCCTCTCGTTGCTGCGACATATTCACGTGCTGTGTCTTGTGGTTTGAGAGGGCGGCGCTTTGTGACGGCGTGCCTGGGTCCGCGATTACGATTGGTTGAGAGGAAGTAATGACTGTAGCATCTACTAATACGATAGGCTGAAAGGAAGGAAGGAAAACTGTTGATCATCTAAACTAAATCGAACTTTTATCGAGCCTTTTTTGTCCTATTGCGCCACACGTCTATCGATCGATATATATTGTTATTGAATTATCGTCCAGCCCTACCTTGAGGTGAAACTGGGGCTCTCGTGGCACGCTGCTTGATTATGGAAACCATGACAATGTTCACTCTCAAATGCTGCACGCAATTGCCGCTATAATGCCAGTCCCCATTTAGCTGCAGTCGTGGTGATTTTATTTCCTGCTTTTTCTTTCTTTCAGAGGTATTGCAGCAACTTCAGGAAACTAAAAAAAGTTGCTGAGAGGCTGAGGTCGGGCCGTTCCTTGTCTGACGCGCTCGTTGACAAAAAAGAGGAATCCGCTGAGATCCAATAGTGCTGATGTGTGAACTTTATTGACAAAAATAAAGTAAACGAGTAACGTATCCAAAATATCTTGACAAAAGGGTTAATCACAGCGATCTGTATAGCGGTCAACAAAAATACAGCAGCCCGCTCACCCACTCTCCTCCAGTGACACACCAACAGGTGAGTAATATACCCAATTAGCAATCTCCGCCCACATCCTGTTTACCCATACCTCTGCAACAAACAACCAAACAAAAACAACTCTAAACCCAGACAAACGAACATCAAATTATCTTTTAATTTATGGCTCCTACACACCAGCCCCTAATTATTAAATCATTACATAATAATTACATTCTTAAAATAAGTAGGAGACATAAAGATTAAATCTGTTAAAAACTCAAGTCCATACAAAATCTTTTGCACAATATATTTTTCGTTTTTTGTTGTTGTTAAAGTCCAGAAGTTCTAATCAGGATTTAATCAAAGGTTAGTAGATTGAGTCTATTAGTCGTAGTTAGCAGGTACTCCTTCAACTTTATTCTTCATTCATCTTCTGTTCCTTGGAGCAGGCAGAGTTTGGTTATTGGACGATCCAATATGCTGTACTTTGTTTTAATACGCACTTGACGTACAAATCCTCTTCTGTCTGGAAAGGTTTCCAGAACTCTTCCCATCAGCCAAGAATTGCGAGGTGCTGTCCCGTCCATAATAAGCACAATGTCACCAGGGACAAGATTGCGCTTAGTCCTTAACCATTTCTGACACTCCTGTAGCTGAGGCAAGTATTCGTTAACCCACCTCTTCCAGAACAAGTCAGACATATACTGAACTTGCCTCCATCGTCTTCGTGCATAGATATCTCCTTGCTGGAAGTTTCCAGGTGGTAAAGAAGGTTGAGTCTTCAGCAGTAACAGATGATTTGGTGTCAAAGCTTCAAGATCATCAGGATCTGTGGAGGCTTTGGTGATTGGACGGCTATTAAGTATAGCTTCCACTTCACAAAGAACCGTGTGAAGGCCTTCCTCATCTAGATGTTGCACATTTAAGGTGGAATTGAGGACCTTCCGTATGGATCTAATCAGTCGCTCCCAAGATCCTCCATGATGCGAACCAGCAGGAGGATTAAATGTCCACTTGATTCCCTTCTGAAGAAGGACACCACTGATTTGTGACTGGTTCCATTCTTGAATAGTTGCTCCCAACTCACGCTCTGCTCCAATGAAGTTTGTCCCATTATCTGACCGAAGCTCTTTAACTTGACCACGCCTTGCTATGAAACGTCTCAGAGCATTTATGAAGGAGTTTGTGTCTAGTGAAGCTGCAACTTCGATATGGATAGCTCTTATTGTGAGACAGGTGAAAATAACACCGTACCTTTTCACAATGCTTCTCCTGCTTCTCACTTCAAACGGCCCAAAATAATCTATGCCAACATGGGTAAATGGTGGTTCATCTGGAGTTAATCGATCAGGCGGTGAGTCTGACATCTGCTGGAGAATTGGTGATGCATTTATTCTTCGACACATAACACATCTTGACAAAATCCTTCTGATTGCGGTACTAGCACCGGTAATCCAGTACTTCTCTCTCAGCTTGGATAGCATGTAATTACGTCCACCATGCCCCGTTTGTTGATGGATGTCCCTCAGAAGAAGATCTGAAATGTGGAGGTCTTTGGCTAGTATTATGGGATGTTTAGATTCCATTGGCATGGATGATCTTCTTAGCCGACCACCAACTCTCAAAATCCCATCTTCTATTACTGGACAGAGTTTATGAATGTGACTAGTGGCTTTTACACCTTTGCTTTCCTTAAGCCTTGAAATCTCCTCCTCAAAGGTGATTTTTTGGGAGAACTTTATTATTTCCAGCTCAGCTGTTTCTACTTCATTTACAGTCAAAAAGCCATGGTCCACTTCTCCTTTGATCTTGTCCATTTTATCCTTCAGCCACTGACTTTGTTGTTCAACAGACAAACCCTTTTTAGTGAGCTCCACAGTTAAATGTTTTTTCTTCTGACAACAGGACCAAAGCCAGTTCTTAAATCTCAAGATCCAAGCAACAGACCGTTTGAGACGAGTCCAGGAAGAAAAATAACCAAACAGCCGAGTTACTGGATTGTGAGTTTCTCTCATCTGCAACAGATTGACTTCAACAACCTTCTTGACTTCGGGATCCTCTGATGAAACCTTATGCTCTTTGTACAAGGTAACAGGCCATTCACTTTCGGGGTTAAGCAGAAAGGGAGGCCCTGACACCCACAATGTGTTCTTAAGGAAAACATCCACTCTTGAACCTCTAGAGGCCACATCTGCAGGATTGCTTGAACTTTGAACATATCTCCACTGAGAGACATTTGAAGCTTTCCGTATCTCTGAAACTCTATTCGCAACAAACACTTTGAATCTTGAGGTCTCGTTTTTAATATATCTCAACACAGATGCACTGTCTGACCAAAACACAGAGTCTTTCAAATGCATATGCAGTTCTCGTTTCCATAGAACATCAATACGGCTTGCCATTGTAGCAGCAATAAGTTCCATGCGAGGAATCGTTACGGATTTTAAAGGAGCCACTCTTGATTTTCCCATAAGGAAGGCGCTGTGTACTCTGCCGTTCTCATTTTGTGATATCAAGTAAGTGACGGTCCCATATCCAAACTCACTTGTATCACAAAAATGATGTAAATGTGCACTGACTACTTCTCCAAAGTCTGTTGGTTTCAAACATCTCATGAAGCTGAAGTTCTCAACCAGCTGCAGTTCTTGCAACCAGTTTGTCCATTCCTTGGCAACTGATTCAGGAATGCTGTCATCCCAGCCACATGCTCCTTTGCTGAGATCGTTCAGGATTTTCTTTGCGAGCAGAACAACAGGACTCAATATACCAAAAGGATCATAGATAGAACTCACCACGGACAAGATTCCTCTTCTAGTGAGTGGTCTGTCTTTAATTCTGATCCTGAATTTGAATGAATCAGACTGGATACACCATTCAACTCCGAGCACTCTTTCCATAGGTAAAGGATCTTTGTTCATGTCCAGCCTCTGAATGTCCTTGGCTCGATGGCCTTCAGGAATTTTGGCCAAAACCGATCGCCTGTTACTTATCCACTTTTTAAGTTGGAAGCCACCTTTAGCACAGATAGAGACGAGTTCGTGGTAAAGCATCATTGCTTGCTCTTCTGAAGCCACAGACACCAAACAGTCATCAACATAAAAAGAGTGAAACAATTTATCCACAGCTTCTTTGCTGAACTCATCCTTATTATCTTCTGCACACTTTCTCAGGGCAAAATTGGCACAACTTGGGGATGATGTTGCCCCAAAAAGATGGACAGTCATTCTAAACTCTGCCAGATCTTTATTTAGATTTCCCTCTGGCCACCATAGGAATCTCAATAAATCTGCATCTTCAGTGGGAACCTTCACCTGATGGAACATTGACTCAATATCAGCCATGATTACCACTGGTTCTTTTCTGAACCGAGTCACCACCCCAATTAGTGAATTGGTCAAATCTGGACCTTGTAGCAACTTTGCATTAAGTGATGTGCCTTGAAAACTGGCTCCACAGTCAAAGACAACCCTTATCTTTTGTTTCATGGGATGATAGATTCCATGATGCGGGATATACCAAACCCTTCCATCACTACGTTGTAGTTCCTCTTCAGGCACCCGTTCAGCAAAGCCTTTGACAATAAGGTCATCCATGAAGGCAGTATAGTCTGTATGAAAGGATGGATGTCTTTGAAGCCTTTTCTTCAGCTGTAAAGCTCGCTGCTCCACCAACCTTTTGTTGTTTGGCATTTTAAGATCCTTCTCCCTCAAAGGTAAGCTGATCTCATAATGACCATTGCGTTGCTTTACAGAGCTCGTAACAGATTCCATAAACTTCTGATCTTCCCTTGACAGTCCTTGACACTCCTCGGTGTTACATTCAGGAAAATCATTCTTGAATTGTTTTTGCCAGAGCTCCTCCAGATTTACCACTGAGAGTCTGTTCACACTTAATTCTGGCAGTTCCTCATCCATTACATTTCCACTTTCTCCGGTAAGTGGTCCATTAACAGTCCAGCCAAGCATGGTTCTAACTGCATAGGGACCATCATCAACACTCCGTATAACTTCCAGGGGTTCTAATGCTTTAGGAACATTTGTTCCTATCAGTAACTCAACATCAGCCTCTATCTCTGGAAGATGAATGTGCTTCAGATGAGGCCAGCCTTGTAGATCCTTTTGTGTAGGGATATTTCCTCTGTATACAGGCATGCATTCTTGGGTATATGTTTTTGGAAGCTCACAGAAGTTCTCCTCTTTAAGTCCAGCCACTTCCAAACCCACAACAACGTGGCTACTCATAATTCTTTCCTGGCCCATTGTTCTTAAAAGTATCTGAGTTTTCCTTCCAGTGAGGCCAAGCTTCTTCATCAAGTTCTCTGTGCAAAAAACTGCTGTACTCCCTTGATCCAAGAATGCGTAAGTTGAAAGTATCTGGCTGCCTTTCTTTGCTTTAACTTGCACTGGAACAATAGGAAGTTTGCATTTCGAATGACCAGCCCCTGTTAAGCCACTTGACACAAGTGTGTTGTCCACTACACTCTTTGGTTCTTCATCCATAAGGTTAGAAGGGTCTTTGTTTTCCTTTGGATAAATGTGTAACACAGTTGGATGCTTAAGACCACATCTTTTACAGACAATCCGTTTTTTACAATTCTTACTGATGTGTCCAATACACAAACAGCCAAAACAGACGCCTTTTTCCTTTAAGAAGCCAATCTTCTCTCTGTGAGTCTTTCGTTCCAACTGTACGCATGATGCTAGAGCGTGTCCACCTCCACAACAAAGACACTTTCTCTGTGCTGGCACACTAGGGTCATTTACTTTCACATTTTCAATCTTTTCCAGTGGAGCAACAGCTGTAGCAAAACTACTCCCTTTTAATTTGAAATGAGGCTGTGTTCCCTCCTTGTTCACACGTTTACTTGTTGTTGGTGATGCAGCATCAGTAATGTTTCCGAACACAGGATCACCTAGGATTTTTACTTGTCTCTCAACAAAGTTGACAATGTCAATAAAGTTAGCTCTCTGGCTGCGTCTCTCCTGTAATTCACAGGCTGTGGTCCTCCATTTGTCCCGCAGTTTGTAAGGCAATTTTTTGATGATCATGATCATATTAGCTGGAATGTCCAACTCATCCAGGTACTGTACTTCCTCCATTGCATTTGAACATCCTCTAAGGAAAAGGCTAAAATCCTGAAGCAATTTCACATCATCAGTCTTAATTGGGGGCCATGAGAGAACTCGTTCCATGTAGGCATGTGCAATTTTCTGTTCATTTCCGAATTGCTCCTTTAACAATGTCTTTGCTTTCTTGTATCCTCTCTCAGGATTGAGATGCTGACAACTTCGAACGAGTTCCTTTGGATGGCCACTTGTGTATTGCTCCAGAAAATAAAGTCGATCGCTGTAGCTTTGTGTGTTTCTTTCAACTCCATTTTCAAAAGCCTTCACAAATGCATGATATTTCAGTGGGTCTCCATTGAAAACTGGAATTTCTCTTTTAGGTAAAGAGGAAAAGCACTGCTGTTGAATCAATAAAGTTGTTATTTCATTTTGTTTCCTCATTATGTCCAATATGTTATGATCCCCATTTCCAGAACTGTAATTAAGATTTTGATTGCTTTCATGTTGATGTTGTGTTCTGTCTGGATCACCAAATGGAAATAATGGCACACCATGTTTTCTAGACGCAGGCTCACCCTGTGAATGTTGAGATGATAAAGGTTCTTTGAGCCGTGTTGCTGGATCACAACATTTTGTTTCCATGTCTTGCAGCGGTATTGCCACTTTTGGAACAAAGGCCTTCCCATCAAATGAGAGAGATGATGCTTTGACTGTTCCTTTTCCTAGATAAGAGTTCATTCCATCTACAGTCTTCTTTGTCCGTGATTTATTTCCACTTGTGGAACTTTGTGATTTTAGTACACTTAGTTTGGCCACTTGAGCTGCAATCTCCTCATCCAGGTTTAGTTGTTCTTTCCGTTTCTTTAATTTTTGTTCCTCTTCTTCTAACAGATGTCTTTCCTTTAGCAGGTTTTGTCTCACCATTAAAGCTGCCAAATCAGCTTCAGCTTTAAGACGAGCAGAAGATGATGACGAAGCAGATGATTTTCTTTCTGAGGCGCTTGCTCTGCTTTCCATGTTTGACACACTATCCCCCGGGTTTATATCATTTTGCAGATCCTCCATATTCTCTGAGATCACAGCAAACTCTGGAGCTTCATTTATTTCTGCATTAACACCAGAAGCAATGGGTTCTTCTGGGTCTTCTTTCTGACGCAGCTCATCAGGTTCATCCAGCCATCGTTGAACATTGTCTTTAAATGTGTTGCTGTATTCCATTATGCTTGCAAACCATTCACTTTGTTTATTCTTCTCCTCCTCTGGGAGTAAAGAAATCAATGTATTATGTGACAATGTTGCACATTCACACAACTGGATCAAACTCTTAAACAGCAGCTGAACATGAGGAGCATTTTCTTTTGTTTTTAATAGTGATTTAATTTCAGGAATAAGGGCTTTAATTTTATTTACAGCACCCTTACGTTCCTCCTGAAGATTTTCAATTTTATTTGCCAAACCTTTAGCCGTCAATTTTCTCTCTCTTTTACACCTTTCCATTGCAGCATAAATTTGACTCCTTTACAAACTCAAACGTGAGGATTCAGCACGCTTGTTGCGTCCGAGCATCCACCGATCCATCCATTAACATCACAGCAGCAGTTTCATATACCTGGCTTCCAGCGGCGCCTGCTGCTCCAGAAGTTGTTTCACATATCTCTGTATTATGTGTCGGAGGGCTGCTTACTTTAATCCTCTCCCGTCCGTACTTTATCTGCTGATCCTGTTGCCATCCGTAGATTTTTTGTTGACAATATTGCAGCAACTTCAGGAAACTAAAAAAAGTTGCTGAGAGGCTGAGGTCGGGCCGTTCCTTGTCTGACGCGCTCGTTGACAAAAAAGAGGAATCCGCTGAGATCCAATAGTGCTGATGTGTGAACTTTATTGACAAAAATAAAGTAAACGAGTAACGTATCCAAAATATCTTGACAAAAGGGTTAATCACAGCGATCTGTATAGCGGTCAACAAAAAATACAGCAGCCCGCTCACCCACTCTCCTCCAGTGACACACCAACAGGTGAGTAATATACCCAATTAGCAATCTCCGCCCACATCCTGTTTACCCATACCTCTGCAACAAACAACCAAACAAAAACAACTCTAAACCCAGACAAACGAACATCAAATTATCTTTTAATTTATGGCTCCTACAAGAGGTGCTTGGTGTAAAACTCTAGGGAGAGGAGTCCTGCTGGGTAGTCGGTGGAGCACGGTTGACTCTGGCTGAAGCCGCGTTGTGTCCTGCACCAGGTACAGACGAGTGTGGTAAAGACAACTACGATGTCTGGTGATCAGCCCCTGACACTGATTTGTGGTTCCTTTTTATTTATTTATTTCCAGAACATCCCTCCAACAGCGACCCCAACAGGATCCCAACACACCTGGCAGCCTTCCAGCCTCTGAATAGAAAGACCTGAGCAGCAGACGTAAGACTTATTTTGTGTATCATCTTCTTAAACATCACCCCCCCAACCCCATTAAAACACTAACTAACAAAAACTGTGTGTTTTTGCAGCATTTCCCAAAAATGTGCAGCAGCAACAGAAGAAGAAGAAGCTAGATCTCAGAGTGTGCAATGACCCATCTCTTGTCTCTGCTCATGGATGCTGAGGAAAGCCCAAGAGTTTCCATTCTGTCTGCTTTTCCACAACTCTGTGCCGTTGATTAATTAATTTATTTGTAGAAATGTTGCTGGGTGAAGGTGCCTTCTTTCCACTGGGTGATCTTCACGCTTCCATTCTTCTTGCAGTAACGGTGTTTTATGAAATGTTTATTTCAGGATCGGGAGAGATCGGCAAACACAAATAAGGACTCAAACACTGTTTCTGTTAGAATATAAGGCACACATTTATTATTATTCCCCACAGAAAAGTAGCAAGCAATAAAACAACAAGCTTTCAAACAAACGTGACGCTCAACAGATTCTCAGAATCAGCCCTTACCATTGACACGAACTGGGAGCCCTCAGTCCTAGGTTAAGATCAGCGTTCACGATGCCGGTATCCACACACACGAACTCACGGCAGACTCACTGGGCTAAGGGCAGTCTCCTCTTTATATACTTGTAAACAAAGAGTCAGATGTGGAGCGAGAGTGGCCATTTCTCCCATAGACATCATATACGTAGACGCCCCATTGTATGCTGCCGGCCGCTAGGCCGACGTGCCTACAGGGCGGCCATCTTGGGTCAGACCACAGATCAGACAGCTGCTGTCAAAATGAATAGGAGGCAGCTCAGATCTCATTTTAATCATATGTTCACAATGCTCGTGACCTTTCAGACAGATTTCACATATTTATTCAGAACCAAAACTATTTAAACTGAAGTCAAACTGGATGAAAAATGTACACGCACACACATATTTTGCAGTTACATATTAATCTAATATACACACAAATTATACACACATAGATCTCTCTCTCTTTCTTCCAATATATATATATATATATATATATATATATATATATATATATATATATATATATATATATATATATATATATATATATATATATATACTGTATATATAGGCTATATAAACAGACACGGATCTACAGACAACAGCACTGATCTACATAGGAGCAAAACTATATACAGACAAGTGAGAGCAGAGGTGCCCATAACAGCATTTAAAAATTATATAATACAAACCGCAATCTGGGAACAAAAAAATCAACAAAAAACCTAATAATGCATCTTAGAATCAAATACATTACAAAATCATAGTAAAAACTGTACAATATTTTACCCCACCCCCACAAATCATATCTGTCCAGTAATTTAGGACCATTTTGTTTGTTTTTGGTGTTTAATGTACTCTTCTTTGCTTCCATCCCTGCTACCCATTAGCACATATTGTGTTTATGCCGGAAAACTGTAACTGTAAAGCATGAGGATGATCTATCATATAATCTTACTTATGGAAGGTAATTCCCCAGGATGTGGTTCGTAGCGTCCTTTTATTTGCGCACCCATAAGCGGAGTAAAAGTCTGGCTTCCTGGGACGTAGCTCTGAAAGTTTGCTTACTTTCAATACAAAATCGAAATTATTTGTTAAGTTAGACAATAATTTAATTCAATCAATTGGTCCCATGTAGCCCCTAAAGGGGTGACGTTTTCAGTCAGTTGATTTATCTGGAAATCGGGTGAGAATTCACCGGATTCAGAGTGTCTGAAAACATAAAGTACATTTTCCTGTATTCTGTCTGACTGCAGCTTGGTCTGACCTAAGATGGCCGCTCTGTCGGCACGCCTCTCAACCACGGACGCGGCGTCTACGTATTCATGTCTGTGATTCCTCCCTCCACAGCTGCCCTGCCTCCCAAAGCATGTTTCCCAAACAGGGCCCGTTCCCAGCATTTCAGCAGTGTGCGAAGCAAAATAATATGAGTGCACTCAGAATACAGCAAATATAAACAAAATAAGGAATACAGAATCAGTCTTTCCCACAACACATTGTCATAAGTTCCCACCACAAGTTAAAACAAATTATAACACAATAACACATGTGGTTCTTAGTTTCATGTGAACTCAGGTGCGAACACCACAACAGCAATAATCAATGTGTGAACTGGCCAGTCCTCTCTCTTATTTAACTGACCAGTCTTCTCATTTATACAGGTAAAAGCCAGTAAATTAGAATATTTTGAAAAACTTGATTTATTTCAGTAATTGCATTCAAAAGGTGTAACTTGTACATTATATTTATTCATTGCACACAGACTGATGCATTCAAATGTTTATTTCATTTAATTTTGATGATTTGAAGTGGCAACAAATGAAAATCCAAAATTCCGTGTCACAAAATTAGAATATTGTGTAAGGGTTAAATTTTGAAGACACCTGGTGCCACAAACTAATCAGCTGATTAACTCAAAACACCTGCAAAGGGCTTTAAATGGTCTCTCAGTCCAGGGGTCCGTTCTTCGTACGTCGCTAACTCAGTTAGCAGGATTTCATTGTTGACGATTTGGCATGATCTTGGATCGTTTGGTTCTTCGAAAGACATCCTGCACTTGTTGTCATAGCAACATGTGCGCCAGTTTAAGCCTGCTCGAGAGCAGGCTTATTTCATGTAAACAAGATTAGATCACGGCTGTATAAGCGGAGGAGATAGGGAAGTCTGCCGTAGCCATGTCCATTTTTACGACAGCAACCTGTTGCGGAAGGTGCAAGAATAATTTGCAGAGTTTTTTCGAATTAATCGCGTATTGCGCAATAGACAGGGTCCTTTAGCGCAGCGCGACAGTGTAATTGTAGAGAGATTTTCTTGGTGGCTGTTATAAACAAACACATCATTTAACAGTGGCTTTTAAAGAGGAAAAAGTGGTGTTGGAGCCATAAATCTAAAATATTTAAGTTATTTGTATGATGGTTTGCTTTTTATTTTTATCCTAATCAGTAAGAAGATTTGTTCGGGCCATTTTATTGTGAAGTTTAGTTTACTTTGAAAGGCTTGCTTCCTGTCCAGCCGTATATTGGATTAGAAAAAACTATGGATGGATTATCTAGCCACGGAGCAATACAGTTTTACCGTGTAAACTGTGGATGACTTGGAAAAGGAAAATGTTCATTTTTTATGGATAAAGATTTTTTTTTTGTTAAAATTCCCAGTTTGCACATGTCCTTTACTTCCCGTGTCTAAGGAATGACACTGAAATTTGGATCTCTTGACATAACAAGTGCCTTTTTAAAATAAAGTATAATATTAAAGGCTACCATTTTGTAGAATATTCTTGTATTTCACTTTTACTTGTCCCCATGTTCTAGTGGGTCCCGTGGAGGCTCTGACATAAAAGAACAAAGTAAATATGAGATTATTAAAATGCAAAAATTCATACTGTAGAAAGTGATAGAAACATCTATCATGGACAGTATTTACGCATTAATTTGTCTGCTACTTTTTGCCAGCCCTCTCTCCTGGCTTTAACAGATTTTGAGGTGTTTTAATTAATGACTCAAATTCGGCATAACCTTCCATTAAAAGCTCTTGTTCTGCTTGGGAGAAAAACTGTGGGCGTTCTTTGGCCATGCTGAACAGCCAATAGCAGCGTTGCTGATCAATGTTTCTACTATCGATACATTTCCCCTTTTAAACAAACGCATGAACGCGCCGTTGTCTCAGATAACTCAATCCAGCCATACTAATCCTAAACAACAGGTGTGTTCGAAGAACCCAATTAGCCGGATCATGATTAGCCGGATGAAATCATCTTGGATGTGTCATTTGATCTTGGATGTTTTAAGCAACGTACGAAGAACGGACCCCTGTTCTGAAGCCTACACAAACATGGGGAAGACTTCAGATTTGACAGCTGTCCAAAAGGCGACCATCGACACATTGCACAAGGAGGGAAAGACACAAAAGGTTATTGCTGAAGAGGCTGGCTGTTCTCAGAGCTCTGTGTCCAAACACATTAATAGAGAGGCAAAGGGAAGGAAAAACTGTGGTCAGAAAAAGTGTACAAGCGATAGGGATCACCCCGCCCTAGTCAAGATGGTGAAAAAAAACCATTCAAAAATGTGGGGGAGATTCACAAGGAGTGGACAGCTGCTGGAGTCAGTGCTTCAAGATCCACCACCAAGAGACGCTTGAAAGACATGGGTTTCAACTGCCGCATACCTCGTGTCAAGCCACTGTTGACCAAGAAACAGCGCGAAAAGCGTCTCACCTGGGCTAAGGAAAAAAAGAGCTGGACTGCTGCTGAGTGGTCCAAAGTCATGTTTTCTGACGAAAGCAAATTTTGCATTTCCTTTGGAAATCGAGGTCCCAGAGTCTGGAGGAAGACAGGAGAGGCACATGATCCACGTTGCCTGAAGTCTAGTGTAAAGTTTCCACCATCAGTGATAGTTTGGGGTGCCATGTCATCTGCTGGTGTCGGTCCACTCTGTTTCCTGAGATCCAGGGTCAACGCAGCCGTCTACCAGCAAGTTTTAGAGCACTTCATGCTTCCTGCTGCTGACCTGCTCTATGGAGATGGAGATTTCAGGTTCCAACAGGACTTGGCGCCTGCACACAGCGCAAAATCTACCCGTGCCTGGTTTACGGACCATGGTATTTCTGTTCTAAATTGGCCAGCCAACTCCCCTGACCTTAGCCCCATAGAAAATCTGTGGGGTATTGTGAAAAGGAAGATGCAGAATGCCAGACCCAACAACGCAGAAGAGTTGAAGGCCACTATCAGAGCAACCTGGGCTCTCATAACACCTGAGCAGTGCCAGAAACTCATCGACTCTATGCCACGCCGCATTAATGCAGTAATTGATGCAAAAGGAGCTCCAACCAAGTATTGAGTATTGTACATGCTCATATTTTTCATTTTCATACTTTTCAGTTGGCCAACATTTCTAAAAAATCCCTTTTTTGTATTAGCCTTAAGTAATATTCTAATTTTGTGACACGGAATTTTGGATTTTCATTTGTTGCCACTTCAAATCATCAAAATTAAATGAAATAAACATCTGAATGCATCAGTCTGTGTGCAATGAATAAATATAATGTACAAGTTACACCTTTTGAATGCAATTACTGAAATAAATCAAGTTTTTCGAATTATTCTAATTTACTGGCTTTTACCTGTATATCAAAAGTTAAAACAAGTTATAAAACTGAGCAGGTTTTCCCATAATATATTGTTAAAGAGCAAAAATAATTCTTTAATATATCACTCCACCCCTTGGTCTTTGACAATCCTAATTTTGGGAAAACCTAATTTTAGAAAAACTGTCCCCAAGATCTATTTTAAAGTTATTCTTTCCGTCCCAAAACCACTTTTGATTATGCAGGTGCAAACATTAGGTTATCACTATAACAACAATAATGAGCAAAAGCAAGGGAGGCACTACATAGTTTCGAGCAGTAAAAGACATTCCATTAAAAATGTCCCACCAATGATGTGCAGATGATTGCACCATTAACTTAGCCGCATGCAAAACCTGTCCTTGGGCCATAAATGTAGACACCTTTAAGCTGGAAATGTTGGACCTGTGTGATTCAGCTAAGCAATTTAGTTCCGTAAACTGATTCAATGCGCATTTGAACCGATCCAGGGAGATAGTGAAATTGGTTAATTGATAGGTCACGTTATTCCAATTCCAGATGTATACATCAAAACACCCAACGAAAGGCACCTGAGGTAATTGATAGTGATGTTATGTTATGTGCCGAGGCTTCGAGGCGTGTGTCGAGTAATGGAGGGGGCGTTTCCGCAATGCGCGTATCGAGGCTTGCTTCATTTGGGGGAGGAGCCGAAAACGATGACGTCCGAAGCCTCGCTGGCCGGCTGTACCACGTGACTGCTTCGGGAAGTGGCTCAGATTGTTGCGCGGGGTTTGACGGCTTTAAAAAGTCCACAAGCTCCATTCAAAATGTGGGTTGTTGTAGGAGAGTTGCGGTCAGTTGAGAGAGTGGATAGAGTTTGGATAGTTTGGATAGCAGAGTTTGGATAGTGGTTATTTAGTTTGAGAAAGTTAGTTTGGTGTTTGGAGAGTTTAGGAAAGAGATACATAGGAGATTTAGGAGTGCGAGGACAGGATAGGAGTAGGATGGAGCAGGCGAGAAAGAGGAGGATGTCCCCTATGTGGGAACATTTTGATTTGATAAGCCCTAACAAGGTAAGGTGAACTGAACATTTGCAGATGCATTAGGTTTGCTTATGAGGAACTGTATTTTTCACTGTTTCTTATTTTGTGTAAAGGTGAGGTGTTTATTGTGCTCCAAGGAGTTGGGGTACAATAATAACACCTCATCCATGCTAAGGCACTACCGTGCCTTGCATGAGAATAGGGATGAAACTGGAGCTTCACCCAGCCAAGGTATTTCATTACTATATTAAAAACACACTTTCACAATTTTTGCATGCTGATGTTTGCTTGTTGTGCAAATAAAGATAGGTAACAGACACTGTATTTATTCCCTTTTAACCAGCCACCAGAAAAGCAGAGCTGGATGAAGCTCTAGTCTCCATGATAGTGAAGGATACCCAGCCTTTCACTATTGTGGATGACGTTGGATTCAAGACATTTGTGTCTAAGCTGGATCCCAATTATGTTCTCCCTACAAGGCAGGTATGTGTGGGTCCATACATGAAACGAATGACTACATTATTGTATGTGTCACAATTCAGCAATATATATATATAAATGTATGTATATATATATATATATATATATATATATATATATATATATATATATATATATATATATATATATCTCTTCCTTTAAGCTCTGAAGGCCATGGTGGAGGCCAAATATGAGTCTGCTAAGGAGCACGCTAAGGCTAAAGTAGAGAAGGTGGCTGCTGTTAGCCTTACATCAGATATGTGGACATCCATCAACATGGATGCCTACCTGGCAGTGACATGCCACTTTGTGGAGGAGAATGAAAAGCTGAGCTCGGTGTTGTTGGGAGTGCAGGCATTCCCCCAGTCTCACACTGCTGAAAATATTGCTTGTGTGAAAGCCTCCCTGATGGAGGAATGGGGAATCTCAGGCAAGGTGACATGCATGGTCACCGATGGTGCTCCTAATATGGTGGCATGCGTGAGAGACCTGAAGCTTCGCCACCACATTTGTGTTGCTCACACCCTCAATCTTATTGTGAAGAGGGCGCTTGACCACCAACCTGCGCTCTCTGGCCTCCGGGCCAAAGCAAGGAAGCTGGTTGGCTACTTTAGAAGCAGCACCACTGCTAAGGTATCCTCTTTTATTTTATTCCAATATATAATGTTAATAGTTTGTCTGTACTCCTACTGCAGTGACTTAATGGCCTACTCTTCTGTATCTTTAAAGGAGAAGCTTACACAAGTGCAGCTTCAGCTGGGCATGCAAGCAACCAAGCTGATGCAGGAGGTGGAAACAAGATGGAACAGCACCTACTTGATGCTGCACCGTCTGGTGGAGTTGAGGGAGCCAGTAGGAGCGGCATTGGCTGGATTACACACTGACATTCCCTTTTTAACTGCCAGTGAGTTTGATATTGTTGTAGCGTGCCTTTCGTTACTCTCTCCTTTCTATGACGCCACCATGGAGCTCTCGGCAGAACAACACGTGTCGGCATCAAAAGTTATCCCCCTCCTGAAGATGATAGAGAATGCCCTTCTGGAGGAGGACACCAAGTCGGCACCTGCAGAAGCAGTGCAAATAGGAGAGCAGCTCATCAGACATCTCAGGGAGAAGCTGCACATGCTCCAGTCAATGAGCATCTTGTCGCTGGCTACACTCCTGGATCCACGATTTAAAGTTATAGCATTTTTCAGCAACACAAAAGCTGCTGAAGCAGTGAAGCGCTTGACTTCAGAGTGTGCCACCGTAATCCGACGGAACCTAGAAGAGAACACTCACGAGATTCCCCAGGCTTCCACCTCTCAAGAATTCAGTGGAGGTAATCTTTTGTATTACATTTTGAGATTACTTATTCCTATTAAAACACTTACTAACCTGACCTGTGGTTTCCATTTAGGTAGCAGACTTTGGCAAAGATTGGACACTAGTGTCATGGAGGCAAAGAGGACTCCAAATGTCTCAGCAGATGCCACCGTAGAGGTCCAGCGCTACCTCTCAGAGGCGAACATAAGCAGGCTGGAGAACCCCCTGGAGTACTGGGCTAATCATCGGTCACTGTACCCCAATCTGTACAAACTTGCACTTATTTATTTATGCACCCCGGCATCATCTGTGCCATGTGAGCGTGTCTTTTCAAAGGCTGGAGAAGTAGTATCAAAAAAGAGAAATCGTTTGAAACCAAAAACTGTGGAGAAATTGTTGTTTCTTAATAAAAATGCATGAAATCATCCAAGTTACACAAGCATTAGCCTATTCACTACCCCCTCCCTAGTTCCATAAGCACTTTCACTGTCCTCTGCCTGATTAAGGCTATGCCATTTTTGTAGTGTCACAGAAAAACATTATTACACAACATGCCATATCACATGACACTCCTATTTTGGGAATAATTACACACAGAGAATACATTCAAACAATATTTTATTGTACACATGTGTTTACAAAATTTATGTAGACAAATGATTTCGTCCTACATCTTCTGTGAAGTCATTCCCAAGAGCCATAATAGGCAAAAATTAATGCATCACACGTGTTAAGATACAGCTGGCTGTGATTATACAACTTGCCAGTAGGTGGTGCTGTGTGCACATGAACCATCAAGAAATGAACCTTTTCTCAAACCAATTGGCTGAGTGGTTCAATGCCTCATGAGGCTTCATCTCGCCATCACTAGTAATTGAGGATGACTCTTTATTGTTTCTCTAGCTGGTTCATGAGTCCAATCACATAACACCTCGTCTCCGGTTAAACATGCGTTAAGATGTCCTTGTTGTAGCATACATACCATCCCTTTATCAGCAGTCTCGCATAGATCCAGGTCATAGGTGTAGTTTGTCTGTGGGCCAAACCAATCACCATCCAGTTTCAAAAACCGATACCCCTGTACAGTCACTACGGGCAATATATAATAATGACAGACAGTAGTACTATCGGTAACATCATATTGTGTCCAATGTCCTTCACACATAGTAGCATTACTATAGGTCTTCTGTGGTTCTTGTCATGAATCAGAGCAGGGGACCCAGAATTCAACTAGACCAGCAGAGGTTCGGTAAAAGAATATTTATTAACAAAATCCAAAAACCAAAAAGGGCAGAGAAACAAACAGTCCAGTTGGGCAGGCAAGGCAGGAACAGACAAAAACAGGATGGCACAGATTTCTGGAGACAAGGTGGTTCAAAATCCAAAAAGCAAAACATAACAGAACTTGCAAGAGGAGAACTCACCTACACTCAACAAGACGACCTGGCACTGATGTCTGGTCTCAACAGTTTATATGGAGGTGGAAGCAGGTGAAACCGGTGAGAGGTGATTGCAGCAGGGGTGGAGTTAGGCAGGTGTGCAGAATAAGTAATTAGACCAGACATCAGTGCTGAGGCTCAAAACAAGAACAGATCAGACAAATCTAAAAAGCTGACAAGACAAGTGGACAGAAACAAACTACACACGATCTAATAAAGAACAAAACAACCCTCAAGTACAAACCTAAAACAGAAAATAAAGCTAAGACTAAAACTGATGACAAAACAGGATAAACTAACAGTAAACAAGAACCTAGACAAGACAAAACTCAAAGCAACCAGAGAACCTAAGGAAGGAGGGCAAAATACCTTAAACATAAACCAGAAAAAAACCCAAATCATGACAGTTCTAGTTGTAACCGACTATTACTACTAATGTTCCATAGTTGTCTCCATTCCTGGAAATTTCCGATAACCACACGCTTAAACCGTTCTTGTTGTATATGAGCGTGCATCATTTGTACACTACATACCGTCCAGTTCAAAGCTATAGAATTGTTCGTTAACACTTCTGCTGTCGTGTTCCACATTTTTAATTGCCTGTTCAGTTCTTTAAGGAAGATCTTTGCAGTTTCCTCCTGTGATGTTACAACAGTAGGCATCCATAATCCAACCTGATGAACAGCTCTTGATGCATGCTGTCCAGTGTTTAATAACATAGTTCTTGTTATGTTATTGTCAAAAGCATTGGAAACACTTAACACAGTACCTGTCCTACCAAGCAAAGTGTCCCACCATGCACGTTTCGTCCTAGTGCATGTTGGCAGAGGAGGGAAAAAAAAAAAACTTTCCAGTGAACTTTATTTTTTATCGTCGATTGTGCCATTTGTTGACAAGTGTGTGCAGCAGGTGCAATTTGAGTGTGTGTCTTCTTACACGCTCGTTCTGTAGATGATTCATATTGGCACAAACCTCTCCTTGAAACCACTTTAACGTTACATCCCTTGAAGACTACTGGTATGCTTCTAACATGCCACCGAGAGCATGTGTAGTCATCCTGGATTCCGTTGCGCGTGCTGTCTCCTCATCACAGTTGATACGGCTGAACCACTTCTTTTAGGATCCGGCCTGGTGCTTCTGCCCAACAGAGGTGTGCCAGCAGGACCATGGCAGCGAGGACACAGAGGATGATGGCCCCAAATCCTGCACCAGCCCTGTGGTGCCTCCCACGGTTTGGGACGTCCGCCATCGCGCTGTCCCTCGGGTCGTCCAATCAGCAGATCCCACAGAAACATGGATCTGAAATCAAAATTAGTACTGCTATAAGACAAAAGAATTTGATTAGTTTTCTCTTACATAACATTTATCCATTTTTTTTCCTGAGTAAAATACTGACACTGTTGCATCACTGCCTTGTGAAATGATTTCAGCTGGTCTAGGTGGACCATTTTCTTGTCTCACCCAAACTTTGGCTCCTGGTTTATCTGTTGAGCCAAACCCCCCTGTTCCTCTTACAGTGATGTTAGTGGGGGCAGCCACCCCTTGAACCTCTGTCATTTCACAGGGTTCCACTAGCAGTTGTGCTAGTTTTTCTTCTTTCTCAATTACCAGGGAGACACGAACTGGGAGTCCTCAGTCCTAGGTTAAGATCAGCGTTCACGATGCCGGTATCCACACACGAACTCACGGCAGACTCACTGGGCTAAGGGCAGTCTCCTCTTTATATACTTGTAAACAAAGAGTCAGATGTTGATATATTAAAGAATTATTTTTGTTCTTTGACAATGTATTATGAGAAACCTGCTCAGTTATATAACTTGTCACTTGTTTTTGAGTTCACATAAACTAAGAGCAACATATATGCTCGTGCTGTGAGTTTTGCCTGTTATTATGTTTAACAACACGTGTTCTTCTGTTATAACTTGTTTTTAACTTGTGGTGGGAATTTCTGACGATGTATTGTGAGGAGGACTGTTCGCACCTGGGTTCACAGGAAGCTGGAGCAGCATGTTTCATTTCCCACACGGATTCGGGCTCTGTATCCCTTACTCGGAAAATATTCACGTGAAACTAGAATTATATTGTGTTTCACACACTGATGTATTCTATGTTATTTTATTTGTCACATTGATTGCGCTTCGCACACTGCTGAGATGCTGGGAACGGGTTCTGTTTGGGAACATGTTTTGGGAAGCAGGGCAGCTGTGGAGGGAGAAATGGCCACTCTCGCTCCACATCTGACTCTTTGTTTACAAGTATATAAAGAGGAGACTGCCCTTAGCCCGGAGAGTCTGCCGTGAGTTCGTGTGTGGATACCGGCATCGTGAACGCTGATCTTAACCTAGGACTGAGGGCTCCCAGTTCGTGTCAAATGTAAGGGCTGATTCTGAGAATCTGTTGAGCGTCACGTCTGTTTGAAAGCTTGTTGCTTTAATGCTTGCTACTTTTCTGTGGGGAATAATAATAAATGTGTGCCTTATATTCTAACAGAAACAGTGTTTGAGTCCTTATTTGTGTTTGCCGATCTCTCCCGATCCTGAAATAAACATTTCATAAAACAGATGTGGAGCGAGAGTGGCCATTTCTCCCTCCACAGCTGCCCTGCCTCCCAAAGCATGTTTCCCAAACAAAACCCGTTCCCAGCATCTCAGCAGTGTGTGAAGCAAAATAATAAAGCAAACTCAGATAATAAAGCACAATATAAGCAAAATAAGGAATACAGGATCAGTCTTTCCCACAACACATTGTCACAAGTTCCCACCACAAGTTAAAACAAGTTATCTTAGTTTCATGTGAACTCAGGTGCGAACACCACAACAGCAATAATCAATGTGTGAACTGGCCAGTCCTCTCTCTTAAAGAGCAAAAAACTATTTAACTGACCAGTCTTCCCATAATATCAAAAGTTAAAACAAGTTAAAAAACTGAGCAGGTTTTCCCATAATACATTGTTAAAGAGCAAAAATAATTCTTTAATATATCAATTAACAACAGGAGGGGACGAGGGAGATGTGCTGCTGGACGTAAGCTTATCACTGAGCTGGGAAGCCAGACCGGGGAGGAGGAGGTTTGGGCTCAGCGCTTGCTTGGTGGTGGGGCCACAGGTGTCCCAGAGACCAGAGAGCGGAGGCAGAAGTGGGTCCGAGCAGCCCCGGGATGTCCAGGGGTCCAGAACAGCGGGAGAAACCAGTAGACGTCCGAAGGAAGCAGGGTCCGAGGATGAGGAACTGACTCGAGAGGAACCCAGAGGAGCTCAGGAGAGGAGCCGACACGGGTGAATGACTTGGAGGTGTTTGACACGGGAGGAGGACGTCGGGACACGCAGAGGAACCTGGTAGACACAGAGGTAAGAGCGTTAAGTAGTGATGTTACGTGATGTGCCGAGGCTTCGAGGCGTGTGTCGAGTAATGGAGGGGGCGTTTCCGTGAAGCGCGTATCGAGGCTTGCTTCATTTAGGGGAGGAGCCGAAAACGATGACGTCCGAAGCCTCGCTGGCCGGCTGTACCACGTGACTGCTTCAGGAAGTGGTTCAGATGTTGGCGCGGCTTCGACAGCTTTAGAAACCCCACAGGCTCCATTCAAAATGTGGGTTGTTGTAGGCGAGTTGCGGTCAGTTGAGAGAGTGGATAGAGTTTTGATAGTTTGGATAGCAGAGTTTGGATAGTGGTTATTTAATTTGAGACAGTTAGTTTGGTGTTTGGAGAGTTTAGGAGAGAGATAGATAGATAGATAGGAGATCAGTGCTCTCAACTATCACGCATTGACCGTCACTGACTTCACACGGTCACACGCAAACATGGCATTTTTCACGCATAAAAATCCCAACGCCCATCTGGGCAGCGGACGATAAAAACTCCGCCTTCTGCTGAGATGTTTCAGCTTCTTTCACAGCTTGTGGCCATCAGTAATTCCTGCTGCAGTTCATGTTAACAGAGCATCAGGAGGAGCGATCAGAGTTATGAATAATTTTAGTCTTAACCAGCGGTGAAAGTGAGCCGGTAAGGTCCTTTACTACGTACGCAGGAGGGGAGGGGGGCGGGGGAAGAGAGCTGCTGCCAGATATTGCCTTCATTCAGAACCAGTGATGGCTGCACTCTGGATCATAAAACAGTTCTGCTCACCAGATGCAGTTTAAAACGCTACGTCTGGTTATAAGTTGTTTTTATTAATTCTGCATTTTTTTAACTACATGCACCGTATTTCTGTGCCTCAGCGCTTCGGTGCGCTGCTGCCTTGCGCTTTTTTGAGGTGCGCAAAATTACTTGTAATTTGGGTGCGCGCTTTCATTTTAAAGAACTTGTAACATCAGGAGGCTGATCTCAGACCGGTCAGCTCCTATGATCACTGTATAGGAGCCCTTTACAGTTTTTATTTATGCATTTCCCCCCTAACCCTCGCACGCAGCGCACCATCGGGTAAAATCCTCCCACCTCACCGCCCAGAGCGCACTGAGGAGAGCAATAGAGATTTGTCTGGTCGACTGAGATGAGAAACCTGTTGCTGTGAAAGGTGATATAGGTTATAAACTGTTACTGTCTAGAATTGCATTGAGCTGAAAAGAGAGGAGACATCAGCAGCTGGATCGTGCGTAAAGACGCAGCGGGAACCTCTGTGTGCTTCAGTGTTGCTGCTGAGGGGAAACTGTGGGACCGTATAGTACTGGGCTAATCATTGGTCACAGTACCCCAATCTGTACATACTTGCACTTATTTATTTATGCACCCCGGCATCATCTGTGCCATGTGAGCGTGTCTTTTCAAAGGTTGGAGAAGTAGTATCAAAAAAAGGGAAATAGTTTTGAAATCAAAAACTGTGGAGAAATTGTTGTTTCTTAATAAAAATGCATGAAATCATCCAAGTTACACAAGCATTAGCCTATTCACTACCCCCTGCCTAGTTCCACAAGCACTTTCATTGTCCTCTGCCTGATTAAGCCCATGCCATTTTTCTAGAGTCACAGAAAAACATTATTACACACCATGCCATATCATGTCACTACTATTTTGGGAATAATTACACACAGACAATACATTCAAACAATGTTTTATTATACACATGTGTATACAAAATTTATGTAGACAAATTATTTCGTCCTACACCTTTTGTGAAGTCATTCCCAAGAGTCATAATAGACAAAAATTCAATGCATCACACGTGTTAAGATCCAGCTGGCTGTGATTATACACCTGACCAGTAGGTGGTTTCGTGTGCACATGAAGCATCAAGAAATGAACCCTTTCTCGAACCAATTGGCTCAAGTGATTCAATGCCTCATGAGGCTTCATCTCACCGTCACTAGCGTTAAGTATCTTGCGGTGATCACAAAGCTAGAGGCCACGACTGGTTGCATACCACGACGGTAACACTCTGGCATCTTCCAGCTGTCTGTGTGCTGCTTAAATGGAGCTGTCTGGTGCTGCTCAACCGTCCGCAGGTGTGTGGGCTCCGCCCACTTGGCCAACACCAAACACCTGTGGAAAAAAGCAAGGGCAGCAGAACCGGTAGCAAGCTACACGGCCCTGCTGACTGAGTCCTGACACTGCACAAGTCAAAAGGCAAATGTGCTTCAGCAGAAATTATTTAAAATGGCATGTCACAAAAAAAACAAAAACAAACGAACAACAATATGTGACAACTGAAATGTGTAAAAGACTGGAAAACAACTAATATTCTCCTTGCATTCAGTATTGACATTCAGGACAGTGTCCAGGTATGCCATCAGAGTAGTAACGAGGGTACTCTCCTGATCTTCCATTTCCGGTGAAGCCCACACAGTCTTTATATTGCCGCTTGCAGGAAGAACACGTTTCAACCCCAAAAGGAATCCGATTTTCTGCCTTGAATGACTCTGAAACTTTACCCCAGTGGATCTCACCTGTTAATAAAAAATAGATTTCATGTAGTTCAAATCTAATTTTGCATGTTTTAAGTGAAGAAAGTCAAAGGTCCTTACCATTCAGCCAAGCAAAGTGAGTCTTCTTCCCGGAAACTGGGTCAGACACAATGGCTTCAAAGCACTTGAAGGCCGATGCCAAGGTGTGTCTTGGCATGCCAGGGTGAGGTAAGTTTGTCTCCCTGTGCTAGTACCCCCTCCTGGAGAACAGCTTCAAGTCCATTCAATAGCATCTGAAAATAAAAACAAATAAAAAACAGGTGCATTGACTGTCATACCGGAACAATGGCTATGACACGTGATTATGAGTGAGTCTTACCTGTAAGATTGGCGATATCCTTTGCACCTGCATGGGGAAGAGCATTAAACATTAATTAATACTTTATATCTATCAGTATCTTATCCTTTCCATCTCTAATGGTATAAAAATGCTGTCCAAATAATGAATTTTTATATATTTTTTTAAATTATTTAGGGTTTTAGTGTCATTTGCACATAAAGATATACAAATGAAAATGATTAGTTATGTGTGAATTTAACTTAAACGTAAATTTAAGGACAAATCGTAATAGCTACTAATATAAAAGGAAAAGGTTAGTACTCATCAGTAAATGTACAAAGGATTGGTATAAAAAGGCGTGTTTAAAATTAATCACTGTAGATTCTTTAACATTATTGTTACCGTTTTGTAGGATTTAACAATTAATTTTAGAAGTCACAATGGCTTCCAGTTAACAGATATATATTCTGCAAAAAATTTATTGAAAATGTAAAAGTGATATATTGCTCAAATCAGCCAAGGGCAGGTGTTAACCAATTTGATTTACCCAATTACTCTGTAACTTTTGACAAAAAAATAAAATAAAAATTAGGACTATTTTTCCTTATGTTATACTCTTGAGTAAATTTTGTTGATACACAATCCAATGCGTGTAACTTAACTGAATGAGGAAGACATTTTAAGCTATAAAAAATAAAACCTGATACACAGATAAATGTTGTTTATGCTAGGTTTCTTCTAACCCTACTTTGTTTTCTTGTATTAATATTTTGCATTTTTGGTTATAAAATACCGAACAGTGCACATAACTTCATTTTTATTCATGTATGCTGAAATAAATGGGCAATATTACATCGCACATTATGATCAGTAAAACAGGACTTAATAATAGCCATCTCACCAAATACTTTGTTACTCTTACTTGTGTAGTTTATTGCACAGTTACTTATTAAAATATGTTATAAGTAGTGCTACTCATTATTAGAGTATCACATTTGGGTACTACACCCACATATGATGGCAGCTGTTAGTTTATAACAAATATTAGATTTTCCAGAAATGTAACATTCGTGTTCCAAAAACATATTTAAAAAATAAAAGAAAAACACTAGAAAACTGATAAGTATGTAAAGAAATATTTTATATGTTTTCAAGTGTAATTTTACATACCGTTATGTTGAACCATAGAAGCTTTTGCTATATGGTTCTGGCACTGTATGAGCAAAGGGGACAGCAATATGTTGGAAATAGATACGCGGATCTGTATGATGAAAATAGAAAACAAAGAAAACAAACATGTTATCTACTTTTCTAATGGTGCTCTGCAGGAAAATAATTATCTATGCTACATGCTAAAATTAGCCTTCCCTGTATAAATTACGATTTTCACTTGTCTACAGCTGTTAATTATATTTTCAACCTAATCTAAAAAATTATTTACTGTGTGAAAAAACGTTTTAAGAAGGTAAAAATACCTTTTGCTGACTTTGGGGGTTTTGCATTGTGGATCGTGTGCCGAACATCAGTGGAAGAACTTCTCATACTTCTTTCAATCGACCTCTCAACTCCGCTTCTTTATGGTACTAGTGATTATGAAAATAGCGCCCCCTTCATTTCCGGAGTGCAATAGTCCCATTTCCATATAAGGTATGAGACTAGTGGTCCGTCCCCGCCCCTTTCTGCAGGCTGCAGCGAGGTCCTTCTCGTTTAGCTGGCAAAATTGCCCCGCACCGCCATGACCGCTCAATTTATCGGCTGTCCGACACCTCGCCTCCGAAGAGACAAGATTCAACATCTCGCCCCTCGTCTGTCTTCCTTTATCTCATTTTGTTTCACGGTTATTTTTAATCATTTCCCCCCACTACCCGAGAGAAGCGTCTAACCGTCCGTCACTAAAATGTGTCCCCCGCGCAACGCTGCGCCCCTGAAATTTCCTTTCCTATTTTTTTTACGCTCCAGCTGCTATTCTCAGCTCAGTCATACGCACAAATCTACACCGATAGACTTACACACAAAAACCCATTTGTGTACACACATACTCCAAGCAGTCTCTCCTCCACTCACTCAAACACAATGATCTCATTTCAACAGACACAATGTTGTACAAGACATGATGAAGACAACAATATCAGACAGACAGCTTGCGCGTTTTTTTGTTTTGTTTTTTTTTTACGTAAAAAAAATGGGCTGAACTAACTGCACATAATTTATAGATTAATCACGGTAGAGGTGGCCAGACATAAAAATATGTTTTTTTTCCTTTATTAATGATCAATGCTGTGAAGGTCAGTAGGTGCAATAAAGTAGCTTAACCCGACTGTTACTAATGTTAAAATTGAGTTTTCATTTTAATTATTTATAGAAAAATAGTCACAATTTCAACCTGATCACGTGTTTAATACTATCCTCAATGTTTTTTTAAACATAAAAGTAGGAAATAGGCTGTCAGTCTTAAAATGCCTACCAGTTGGCAATAGATGGGTGAGCAAAGCCTGCCTTCTGAGCCTCCTCTGCCGCACCAATCTTCTCCTTGCTCGGATTTGCCTCCTCTTCAGCCTGCTGGTAAAGCTGACCAACGACCAAAGCAACAGCAATATTGCTCGTATTGCTCATATTCTAGCCAGTTTACTACTGCACTTGTGAAGTGTTGATCCGTTGCTGCTTAGGTATGACTAGCTGAGCAGCTACCGTTGTACCTGTTGATCGCGTGTAAGTAAATCCCAAAGTTCTTCTTCTTGTCCATTTATTCCATTTTACACGGCAACATTGGTTTACAAAGACTCCGCCACAGCGGTCAAAAACTTGTGTGCCCTTCCTTGTTCAACACCTGTCAGCTACCTGTCACCTGTCGGTTCTTATACTGGAGCCGACAGCCCCATCTAGTGACCAAAAAGCAAAAAATACACATATTTGGCTCCAACAGCTCATTTTGCTTCTACAAAGTGCTGATTTTTTAAAAAGATTGAATCGCCTCTACAACTACAACAATTACAACTCCCAACAAAGAAATTCCTGCTATTGCTGGTTTTATACCCACAGGTCTGTAATTTTTTAGATAGTTTTTAGACTGTTTAGAAATTAATAAAAAAAAACGTTTTCAATAAGATATGATGGTGTAGTGTATAAATAGTTTTGAATGTTAAAGAAATGCTCAAGAACTGTGGGTGTGATGACGTCACGAGTACACGAGTATACTTCTGTTCCAATACACAATACGTGCTGCGTGCTCGCGTTCTCGTCAAGTCCGGTCTTGGCAAGAACACAGGAAGATCGGACTTGACGAGAACGCGAGTCCGTACTCGCGTTCTCGTGAATTGAGAAACGGCCATAGTGTCGGCATCAGATGTACACAAATCTGAAAAACCTGAAGAAGCCAATCCAAATTGCTTTCATACTTACAGAGAGAACAAAAAAATAACATAATAAAAAATAAAATAAAAAAAATAAAAAAATTTAGGGGTTTTCCATTAGTTTCAAATTGTTTACCATATTATACAGTTCTGCATCTTGTTCTTCGTCCATGAATTTCAGAGATAAGAAGAGGTGGCAGAGTTCCTTGTGAAAGGTGGGGAAAGATGGTTTGACTTTAAGAAAACCACATTTGTGAATGAAAAACTTACCCATGATAATTATTACATTTAGCAATCTTTCAAATATCTTTTCTTTTCTCAGAGTTCCAAAAACAATGTATTTTATAGAAAATTCAGGTAAGTTTGGAATTTTAGGGACAAGCCAGTAGTGCACATCATCCCACAAAGCTTTGCAATACATACATTCATAAAAAAGATGTTCAGTTGACTCAATATCACCGTCACAAAATAAACAAGTGTTATCATCAATAGCAAATCGAAGTCTAAAGAATTCCCTAGAGGGGTAAACACCTGAAAAGATTTTAAAGTGGACTTACTTGGGTTTTGGAGGAACTGGGAGATTTAAATAATTTGTTCTATTTTTTACCCTTTGATCCTTTGAAAAAAGATGTGATATAAAATTTGGACTTGATACAAAAGGAAACAAAGTATTAGTAAAGCATTCCCTAATTTTTGAATTTTTCAGTTTATTATCTGTGATAATAATGCCCATTAATCAGAAGTGGAGGTAGCACAGGGGTTCTGTAAACAGGGTTCTCATAAAAACATTTAGCTGTGCATAAAATATTTGGGGCAATAGCTTTAATAATTTTTTCAAATTTACTTTTATTTATTTGCAGGTTATATTTTGTACAGAAGTCTTCAAAAGACACCCCTAAAGGTCATATCCTAGAATCGCCCCCGATTTGCAGTATGATCTTGCTGATCTAGGCCAGCAGGTGGCGGTAAGGCTTCCTCAAAGTGCTCTGCCAGCCGTCAGCAGACCGAAGCTGAAAAAGCACAAAGATGGCGGCGCCCGTAGCCCGGCTGTTTATCTGCGGTGGCTCCACTCCAAGCTGTTCATCTCCCGTGTTGGAGCCGCTTTCCTGCAGCCGTCTGCGAGTTGCAGCTGCCGTTTGACACCCAGATGAAGACGTGCAGGCTGCCGTCTTCAGCTTGCTGTCCGACGCAGTCCAGTCAGCGCAAAGGTGAGTCTGCGGCTATCCCGTTAGCCTGAGCTGCGTTCAGGGCTTGGTTGGAAGGGCTCAGAAAGGGGTGAGTTTGTAAAGAAAAGCTGCTTAAGTACACGCTTTGAAAGACATTTGTGTATTTTCCATCTAAGCTGGGTTGGTAATGCATGCTTTGGATTGCTATCCTGTGAGAGTCTGTGGTTTTTGGGTTTTTTGTTGTGAGGTGGTAGCTGGTTAAGGAGCTCCGAGGTGGTTAAGAGAGAGACGAGGCTGTCCTGGCAGAAGATGTGGGTGTGATATGAGTGTAATTTTTGTTTGTGTATTTGTGTAAAAGTAATAGAGAGGGGGCCAAAAGCAAGATGAGCCATGAAAGCTAGAGCAAGTGGAGGAAGCCAGGTGCTGTGGAAGTGTGTGATGCGTGTCCAGGTTAAATGTATTCCGTGTGCCTGTTTGTTTGGCTGGGAGTTTAGCTCACCCGGTTGAGCCGCTCTGCCGGCAAGCGTGAGTTCCTGGGTTCGATGCCGACAGCTTCCAGATTTTTATTTATTTTTTAACCGCCGTTTTGCTTGGTTTACTTGTATTTTCCATGCTTCTCAACATCAACTCATTTACACTGCTCAAACCTCTTGAAAAGTATTTTGTTTGTACACGTTGCCCGTGGCAACGCTCCACAAAAACTCCTCATTGTTTTTGCCCACAGGCCAAACGCCATTCCACCGTGCTCCGTAAAGACGCACGTCAGGGTAGTTGACGCTGGACGCAGGCACACCAAGGCCGCTTGGACTTTTCCCCATATCTCTATCCTGACCATCTCCAAGCACAGCTCCCCATCGTGCTCTCACGCTACCAGAACCTGGGGGACAGACATAGTGTTTTCACTGAAAAACGCACAGGGCTGACACAACTCGCGCTGCTGCGGGGTGTGAGCGTCTTACGTGATGAAACAAACTGGCGAACTAGTAAAACCCCATTTTGGGACAATTTCTTCCGCCTCTCGTTGCTGCGACATATTCACGTGCTGTGTCTTGTGGTTTGAGAGGGCGGCGCTTTGTGACGGCGTGCCTGGGTCCGCGATTACGATTGGTTGAGAGGAAGTAATGACTGTAGCATCTACTAATACGATAGGCTGAAAGGAAGGAAGGAAAACTGTCTCTAAATCGAACTTTTATCGAGCCTTTTTTATTGCGCCACACGTCTATCGATCGATATATATTGTTATTGAATTATCGTCCAGCCCTACCTTGAGGTGAAACTGGGGCTCTCGTGGCACGCTGCTTGATTATGGAAACCATGACAATGTTCACTCTCAAATGCTGCACGCAATTGCCGCTATAATGCCAGTCCCCATTTAGCTGCAGTCGTGGTGATTTTATTTCCTGCTTTTTCTTTCTTTCAGAGGTGCTTGGTGCAAAACTCTAGGGAGAGGAGTCCTGCTGGGTAGTCGGTGGAGCACGGTTGACTCTGGCTGAAGCCGCGTTGTGTTCTGCACCAGGTACAGACGAGTGTGGTAAAGACAACTACGATGTCTGGTGATCAGCCCCTGACACTGATTTGTGGTTCCTTTTTATTTATTTCCAGAACATCCCTCCAACAGCGACCCCAACACACCTGGCAGCCTTCCAGCCTCTGAAGAGAAAGACCTGAGCAGCAGACGTAAGACTTATTTTGTGTATCATCTTCTTAAACATCACCCCCCCCCCCAACCCCATTAAACCACTAACTAACAAAAACTGTGTGTTTTTGCAGCATTTCCCAAAAATGTGCAGCAGCAACAAAAGAAGAAGAAGCTAGATCTCAGAGTGTGCAATGACCCATCTCTTGTCTCTGCTCATGGATGCTGAGGAAAGCCCAAGAGTTTCCATTCTGTCTGCTTTTCCACAACTCTGTGCCGTTGATTAATTTATTTATTTGTAGAAATGTTGCTGGGCATTTTTTTGTATTTTTATTTTTTTTGCTGAAATAAATTGATCTTTTCTTGATCTTACGCCGGTCATCTGTTTTCATTTTCCCAATGACTTTGGTAGTCTATCCAAAACAGGCTTGACAACGACAGAACTCCTGATTGACCCCCGCTGAGTGAAGGTGCCTTCTTTCCACTGGGTGATCTTCACGCTTCCATTCTTCTTGCCCTACCTGCTCTCTGGCAGTAACGGTGTTTTATGAAATGTTTATTTCAGGATCGGGAGAGATCGGCAAACACAAATAAGGACTCAAACACTGTTTCTGTTAGAATATAAGGCACACATTTATTATTATTCCCCACAGAAAAGTAGCAAGCAATAAAGCAACAAGCTTTCAAACAAACGTGACGCTCAACAGATTCTCAGAATCAGCCTTTACCATTGACACAAACTGGGAGCCCTCAGTCCTAGGTTAAGATCAGCGTTCACGATGCCGGTATCCACACACGAACTCACGGCAGACTCACTGGGCTAAGGGCAGTCTCCTCTTTATATACTTGTAAACAAAGAGTCAGATGTGGAGCGAGAGTGGCCATTTCTCCCTCCACAGCTGCCCTGCCTCCCAAAGCATGTTTCCCAAACAAAACCCGTTCCCAGCATCTCAGCAGTGTGTGAAGCAAAATAATAAAGCAAACTCAGATAATAAAGCACAATATAAGCAAAATAAGGAATACAGGATCAGTCTTTCCCACAACACATTGTCACAAGTTCCCACCACAAGTTAAAACAAGTTATCTTAGTTTCATGTGAACTCAGGTGCGAACACCACAACAGCAATAATCAATGTGTGAACTGGCCAGTCCTCTCTCTTAAAGAGCAAAAAACTATTTAACTGACCAGTCTTCCCATAATATCAAAAGTTAAAACAAGTTAAAAAACTGAGCAGGTTTTCCCATAATACATTGTTAAAGAGCAAAAATAATTCTTTAATATATCAATTAACAACAGGAGGGGACGAGGGAGATGTGCTGCTGGACGTAAGCTTATCACTGAGCTGGGAAGCCAGACCGGGGAGGAGGAGGTTTGGGCTCAGCGCTTGCTTGGTGGTGGGGCCACAGGTGTCCGAGAGAGCGGAGGCAGAAGTGGGTCCGAGCAGCCCCGGGATGTCCAGGGGTCCAGAACAGCGGGAGAAACCAGTAGACGTCCGAAGGAAGCAGGGTCCGAGGATGAGGAACTGACTCGAGAGGAACCCAGAGGAGCTCAGGAGAGGAGCCGACACGGGTGAATGACTTGGAGGTGTTTGACACGGGAGGAGGACGTCGGGACACGCAGAGGAACCTGGTAGACACAGAGGTAAGAGCGTTAAGTAGTGATGTTACGTTATGTGCCGAGGCTTCGAGGCGTGTGTCGAGTAATGGAGGGGGCGTTTCCGTGAAGCGCGTATCGAGGCTTGCTTCATTTAGGGGAGGAGCCGAAAACGATGACGTCCGAAGCCTCGCTGGCCGGCTGTACCACGTGACTGCTTCGGGAAGTGGTTCAGATGTTGGCGCGGCTTCGACAGCTTTAGAAACCCCACAGGCTCCATTCAAAATGTGGGTTGTTGTAGGCGAGTTGCGGTCAGTTGAGAGAGTGGATAGAGTTTTGATAGTTTGGATAGCAGAGTTTGGATAGTGGTTATTTAGTTTGAGACAGTTAGTTTGGCGTTTGGAGAGTTTAGGAGATAGATAGATAGATAGATAGGAGATCAGTGCTCTCAACTATCACGCATTGACCGTCACTGACTTCACACGGTCACACGCAAACATGGCATTTTTCACGCATAAAAATCCCAACGCCCATCTGGGCAGCGGACGATAAAAACTCCGCCTTCTGCTGAGATGTTTCAGCTTCTTTCACAGCTTGTGGCCATCAGTAATTCCTGCTGCAGTTCATGTTAACAGAGCAGCAGGAGGAGTGATCAGAGTTATGAATAATTTTAGTCTTAACCAGCGGTGAAAGTGAGCCGGTAAGGTCCTGTACACAGGTGTGTGGGCTCCGCCCACTTGGCCAACACCAAACACCTGTGGGAAAAAGCAAGGGCAGCAGAACCGGTAGCAAGCTACACGGCCCTGCTGACTGAGTCCTGACACTGCACAAGTCAAAAGGCAAATGTGCTTCAGCAGAAATTATTTAAAATGGCATGTCACAAAAAAAACAAAAACAAACGAACAACAATATGTGACAACTGAAATGTGTAAAAGACTGGAAAACAACTAATATTCTCCTTGCATTCAGTATTGACATTCAGGACAGTGTCCAGGTATGCCATCAGAGTAGTAACGAGGGTACTCTCCTGATCTTCCATTTCCGGTGAAGCCCACACAGTCTTTATATTGCCGCTTGCAGGAAGAACACGTTTCAACCGCAAAAGGAATCCGATTTTCTGCCTTGAATGACTCTGAAACTTTACCCCAGTGGATCTCACCTGTTAATAAAAAATAGATTTCATGTAGTTCAAATCTAATTTTGCATGTTTTAAGTGAAGAAAGTCAAAGGTCCTTACCATTCAGCCAAGCAAAGTGAGTCTTCTTCCCGGAAACTGGGTCAGACACAATGGCTTCAAAGCACTTGAAGGCCGATGCCAAGGTGTGTCTTGGCATGCCAGGGTGAGGTAAGTTTGTCTCCCTGTGCTAGTACCCCCTCCTGGAGAACAGCTTCAAGTCCATTCAATAGCATCTGAAAATAAAAAAAAAATAAAAAACAGGTGCATTGACTGTCATACCGGAACAATGGCTATGACACGTGATTATGAGTGAGTCTTACCTGTAAGATTGGCGATATCCTTTGCACCTGCATGGGGAAGAGCATTAAACATTAATTAATACTTTATATCTATCAGTATCTTATGCTTTCCATCTCTAATGGTATAAAAATGCTGTCCAAATAATGAATTTTTATATATTTTTTTAAATCATTTAGGGTTTTAGTGTCATTTGCACATAAAGATATACAAATGAAAATGATTAGTTATGTGTGAATTTAACTTAAACGTAAATTTAAGGACAAATCGTAATAGCTACTAATATAAAAGGAAAAGGTTAGTACTCATCAGTAAATGTACAAATGATTGGTATAAAAAGGCGTGTTTAAAATTAATCACTGTAGATTCTTTAACATTATTGTTACCGTTTTGTAGGATTTAACAATTAATTTCAGAAGTCACAATGGCTTCCAGTTAACAGATATATATTCTGCAAAAAATTAATTGAAAATGTAAAAGTGATATATTGCTCAAATCAGCCAAGGGCAGGTGTTAACCAATTTGATTTACCCAATTACTCTGTAACTTTTGACAAAAAAATAAAATAAAAATTAGGACTATTTTTCCTTATGTTATACTCTTGAGTAAATTTTGTTGATACACAATCCAATGCGTGTAACTTAACTGAATGAGGAAGACATTTTAAGCTATAAGAAATAAAACCTGATACACAGATAAATGTTGTTTATGCTAGGTTTCTTCTAACCCTACTTTGTTTTCTTGTATTAATATTTTGCATTTTTGGTTATAAAATACCGAACAGTGCACATAACTTCATTTTTATTCATGTATGCTGAAATAAATGGGCAATATTACATCGCACATTATGATCAGTAAAACAGGACTTAATAATAGCCATCTCACCAAATACTTTGTTACTCTTACTTGTGTAGTTTATTGCACAGTTACTTATTAAAATATGTTATAAGTAGTGCTACTCATTATTAGAGTATCACATTTGGGTACTACACCCACATATGATGGCAGCTGTTAGTTTATAACAAATATTAGACTTTCCAGAAATGTAACATTCGTGTTCCAAAAACATATTTAAAAAATAAAAGAAAAACACTAGAAAACTGATAAGTATGTAAAGAAATATTTTATATGTTTTCAAGTGTAATTTTACATACCGTTATGTTGAACCATAGAAGCTTTTGCTATATGGTTCTGGCACTGTACGAGCAAAGGGGACAGCAATATGTTGGAAATAGATACATGGATCTGTATGATGAAAATAGAAAACAAAGAAAACAAACATGTTATCTACTTTTCTATTTCCATCTAATGTAGGCCGGTAGCTGTAATCTGTAGCGTTCACTTTCGTTCCTGTATCCGTGGAACTACTCTATTCTTGTCTTAAATGATAGATCATATATTCAAATGCATAGAATAAAAAGTTCTCCACACAAAACCGCGCACAAGGCAAGTTACAGCCAGATCAAGACGAGAAAATATCGCAATATTTTGGTCACGACCGGCCGCTGCTCAGCCAATCAGATGTCAGTTAAGTAGGTCATGACGTCAGAAAACAACAAGTCAATTTCCTTGTAAGTGCAAACCTACTTGGCAGTAAACTTGATTCTGATATTATCTTTTTCATAATATAAATATGTTACCTGTGTCCTCAAATTGAAATGTGATGATTAAAATCTGATATGTACAGTACAGACCAAAAGTTTGGACACACCTTCTCATTCTGAGAGTTTTCTTTATTTTCATGACTATGAAAATTGTAGATTCACACTGAAAGCATCAAAACTATGAATTAACACATGTGGAATTATATAATTAACAAAAAAGTGTGACAACTGAAAATATGTCTTATATTCTAGGTTCTTCAAAGTAGCCACCCTTTGCTTTGATTACTGCTTCGCAAACTCTTGGCATTCTGTTGATGAGCTTCAAGAGGTAGTCACCTGAAATGGTCTTCCAACAGTCTTGAAGGAGTTCCCAGAGCTGCTTAGCACTTGTTGGCCCTTTTGTCTTCACTCTGCGGTCCAGCTCACCCCAAACCATCTCGATTGGGTTCAGGTCCAGTGATTGTGGAGGCCAGGTCATCTGGCGCAGCACCCTATCACTCTCCTTCTTGGTCAAATAGCCCTTACACAGCCTGGAGGTGTGTTTGGGGTCATTGTCCTGTTGAAAAATAAATGATGCTCCAAATAAACGCAAACCGGATGGAATAGCATGCCGCTGCAAGATGCTGTGGTAGCCATGCTGGTTCAGTATGCCTTCAATTTTGAATAAATCCCCAACAGTGTCACCGGCAAAGCACCCCCACACCATCACACCTCCTCCTCCATGCTTCATGGTGGGAACCAGGCATGTAGAGTCCATTCTTTCACCATTTCTGCGTCGCACAAAGACACCATGGTTGGAAGCAAAGATCTCAAATTTGGACTCATCAGACCAAAGCACAGATTTCCACTGGTCCAATGTCCATTCCTTGTGTTCTTTAGCCCAAGCAAGTCTCTTCTGCTTGTTGCCTGTCCTTAGCAGTGGTTTCCTAGCAGCTATTTTACCATGAAGGCCTGATTCCTGGGGCGGTCCTCGTGGGAGCCAGTTTCTTTGTAGCGCTTGTTGGTTTTTGCCACTGCACTTGGGGACACTTTCAAAGTTTTCCCCATTTTTCAGACTGACTGACCTTCATTTCTTAAAGTAATGATGGCCACTCGTTTTTCTTTACTTAGCTGCTTTTTTCTTGCCATAATACAAATTCTGACAGTCTATTCAGTAGGACTATCAGCTGTGTATCCACCTGACTTCTGCACAACACAACTGATGGTCCATTTATAAGGCAAGAAATCCCACTTATTAAACCTGACAGGGGACACCTGTGAAGTGAAAACCATTTCAGGTGACTACCTCTTGAAGCTCATCAACAGAATGCCAAGAGTGTGCAAAGCAGTAATCAAAGCAAAAGGTGGCTACTTTGAAGAACCTAGAATATATGACATATTTTCAGTTGTTTCACACTTTTTTGTTAAGTATATAATTCCACATGTGTTAATTCATAGTTTTGATGCCTTCAGCGTGAAGGCATAAAAAAGGCATCACTTATATGTGTATGTACATATAAGTGTCTGTCATTGTTGTTGGGGCTGATATTTAATTTCCTAATTTAGTGAATAATTGCTGGAACAATTTTTTTTTATAAACAATTTTAATACTGGATTCAATGTAAAATGTCAATAGGCCTACTTTTAAATGTGAAATGAAAAGCCATGGGTGCAGCTCAGCCTAAGGCCTTCATTTCTTGAAAACATGCAGTTTTCATATCACTTTAACTCAAGTCATTTGAGTGAGCTATTCAAAGCATGTAATATTTGCAGAAAGTACTTAGATATACCAGATTAAAGAAACTTGGTTTTCATTCTTCTCTTCTGAAAAAAATGGGAAGCACTTAAATTGAAGGGAAAACCCTGATTTGTCACGTTTTTCTAAAAGTTGGCTCTTTCAACACCTTGTAACTTATGAATGTGCAGGTTTCACGTGGAGAACTTTTAATTGTGAGTTTAGTCCCTAGTAATGATTGAAAAAGTGCAGAAATAGTTTAGTTCCAGAGTCACAGGAACGAAACTCAATTTAGAGCAACCGTACAGATTACAGCTACCGGCCTAATGGTGCTCTGCAGGAAAATAATTATCTATGCTACATGCTAAAATTAGCCTTCCCTGTATAAATTACGATTTTCACTTGTCTACAGCTGTTAATTATATTTTCAACCTAATCTAAAAAATTATTTACTATGTGAAAAAACGTTTTAAGAAGGTAAAAATACCTTTTGCTGACTTTGTGGGTTTTGCATTGTGGATCGTGTGCCGAACATCAGTGGAAGAACTTCTCATACTTCTTTCAATCGACCTCTCAACTCCGCTTCTTCTTCTTTATGGTTTTTTCTGGCGGTTGGCACACAACGAAACGGTGCATTACCGCCACCAACTGGTTTGGAGTGTGGATCAGAATGACTTATACTACCTAAAATAAATTAAACCAACCTACCAAAATAAAACAAACACCCAAAAAAAAAAAAAAAAAAAAAAAAAATTAAATCCTATCAATTAAATTACTTAGTCTAAGATGAAACATAATCCCATAACACTCATCTCTTGAATTACTTCTAAGCATTTCTATTAAATCAAATTTTATTCTTTTCCTTTTCAAATTTTTAACCTTTCCCTTCTTTCCTCTTCATATTTCTTACAGTATATCATAATATGCTCAACTGTTTCTTGCTCCCCACAATACTCACATCTTCCAGTGTTATGCTTCCCTATTTTGAATAATGTTCCATTTAATCCAGTGTGCCCAAATCTAAGTCTTGATATGATTGTTTCTTCCCTTCTGCTCCTCCCTGCACAACTCATTTCTCCCACTCTCCTCTGAATCATGTACAGCCACCGTCCTTTCCTCTCTTCCTCCCATTGCTTTTGCCACCTTTCCTTCATCTTCTGTTTAATAATGCTCTTTACTTCCATCTTACTAACTTTAATTGAGATGTCAATGTTTTCTCTAATTGTAGCCTCCTTTGCAACCTTATCTGCCTTTTCATTTCCTTTTATTCCCATATGTGCTGGTACCCACAAAAATATAACTGTAATTCCCATCATTTGAATTCTGAATAATGTTTGCTGGATTTCTATTAAAATATCTGGTCTACTATCTGAATGACTTCTCTGTAAACTGATTAATGATGAAGATGAATCTGAACAAATTATTACTCTCAGTGGTCTTATTTCCTCTACCCATTGTACTGCCAACAGAATTGCTACCATTTCTCCTGTGTATACTGATAAGTTATCACTGATCCTCTTTCCTATTGTAATTTTAAACTCTGGAACAATAACTGATACTCCTATCTTATTAACTAAACTTTTAGATGCATCTGTGTATATCTGAATGAAACTATAATAACTGTTAATATATTTCTGTATTGTATCTGAATTCAAAATAAACTCCCTATCTTTGTTTTTCTTTTTTAATAATTTCAAATCTACTTTTGCTTCAGGTACTATCCAAGGTGGAACTGCTGGCATTGGTACTGTCGGACTGAAAATTAAATCAACTAATTCTAACTCTGTTGCTTTTTGTTTAACTGTCCATCCAAAGCTATTTTTCTCCCTTTTCTCCATTTCCCAACAAGACTTTAAAGTGCTTTGTGCTGGATGATTATCACTATGACCTTTTAAATTAGCCCAATAATTTAAAGACAACTGAGTTCTTCTCAGCTCTAATGGCATTTCTCCCATTTCCACCTGGAGTGCTGCTGTTGGAGTTGTTTTAAATGCCCCTGTACATAATCTCAAAGCCTGAAACTGGATGTTGTCTAACTTTTTTAAAGATGAACTCGATGCAGATCCATACACCACACAACCATAATCCAATACTGACCTAATTAATCCACAGTAAATTGCCTTCAATGCTTTTCTATCAGCCCCCCAATCACTTCCCACCAAACATCTCATAACATTTAACACCTTCCTACATTTGTCCTGTATTTTCTGTATATGTACACTCCATGTTATCCCCTCGTCAAACCATAACCCCAAAAACTTAAAGTGTTTTACTCTTTCTAATTCTTGATTATACATTTTTAGTTTTATCTCTGTACAAATTCTTTTCTTTGTAAAAAACATTGTCTTTGTCTTATCTACTGAGAATTTGAAACCCCATTTATATGACCACTGTTCTATTTCTGTTATTGCATCCTGTAACTTTTTAGTAATAAATTTCAAATTTTTCCCCCTCTTCCAAATTGCCCCATCATCCGCAAAAAGAGAAAACCCCATCCCATTCCCTATTTCCTTGAAAACATCATTAATTAATATAGAGAATAATAAAGGACTCACTATGCTCCCTTGAGGTGTTCCGTTCTCTACCCTATATTTCCTCGAATAATTCTTCCCTATTCTAACTTGTATTAATCTCCCTTGTAAAAAATCCTTAATCCATCTAAATATTCGTCCTTTAATTCCTAATTGACACAGTCTAATTAACAATCCTTCTCTCCACATCATATCATACGCCTTCTCTATGTCAAAGAAGACAGCCACCACACTTTCTTTGTTAACTTGTGCTTTTCTAATTTCATGTTCTAAACATACAGCTGGATCCATTGTATTTCTCCCTTTCCTAAAACCACTTTGGTATTTAGCTATATATCCTTTCTTTTCCATATAATATGTTAGCCTTTCATTTATCATTTTCTCCATTATCTTACATATGTTAGATGTTAAAGCAATTGGTCTATAATTTCCTGGATTAGTACAATCTTTTCCTGGTTTGCGTATTGGCACCACCACAGCCTCCTTCCAGCTCTGTGGCAGTTTCCCATCCTCCCATACTTTATTATATAATTCTAGTAATACTTCCTTTGATTTTTCATTGAGTTGATTTATCATTACATAACAAATCTGATCCTTTCCTGGTGCTGACGTCTTAGATTTCTGGATAGCACGTTTTAGTTCTGTCATTGTAAAAGGTTTGTTTAGTAAATCATTATAATTTTCTTCTTGTTGTAACTCTTCATTCTCCCTTACAGTTTTTTCTCTCCCTCTTTTTCCTTCTTCACTAATATTATCTGAGCTGTGAATTTTTACAAAAGTTTTAGCCAGCATCTCTGCCTTTTCCTCATCTCTCACTGCTATTATTTGTCCATCTTTTAAAACTGGGTATCCATACTCTCGTTTTATACCATTCATTCTTTTTATCATACCCCAAACTTTACCAATCTCTGTCTCTCTTCCTACTGAACAACAAAACTTCCTCCAGTATTCTTTCTTTGCACTTTTTATAATTCTCCTTACATTTGCTTGAGATTTTTTATAATTAATAAAATTCTCAAAACAATGATTTCTTTTTACCACTTTAAAAGCTTTATTTCGAGATTTTATCGCTTTTTCACATTCCTTTGTCCACCATGGAACAATCTTATTTTTACGCTTTCCTTCCTTCTTTTTTATTGACTTTTCTGCAGCCTGTAGAATAACTTTACAAATTAAAATATTTAAATTTTCAACATCTTCATTTCTATCAATTTTTTCAATTTCTTGTTCGCTAATATTTCTAAATTTATCCCAGTCAGCACTACTAAATGACCATTTCTGCAATCCTACTGTTTCATATTCTTCTACATTCAATCCTACTACTGTTATGATTGGATAATGGTCACTTCCTACTGTTGTTCCTCTGACTACTTCCCATGTACAAATGCCTGCTAATGAATCTGAAACTAATGTGAGATCTAGTGCTGTTTCTGTACCCGTTCTGATATTTAATCTTGTTCCTCTTCCATCATTTAAACACACTAAATTTTTCATATCCATCACCTCCTCAATCACCATCCCATTAGCATCATTACTGTTACCCCATAATGAGCTATGTGCATTAAAATCCCCACACCAAATCACCTTCCCTACTAACTGTACCACCAGTTCCTCTAGCAACTCTAAAGACAATTTTTTACATGGATTATAAAAGTTAACAACTTTAATATTTCCTTCTTTAGTCCATACTTCAGTTATTAAATATTCTAACTCTTTCCCTTTTCCTATATCTCTATATTGCATTCCTTGTTGAATAAATATTATACATCCTCCTCCACTACCCTCCCCCCTATCTCTACGAATACTATCGTACCCTTTAATAACAAATTCTAATTCTGATTTAAGCCAAGTTTCTTGAACACATATGATATCTGGTTTATTTTTTAAATCTCTAATAAATCCTTTAAACTCCTGCCCATTTGCTATTAAGCTTCTTGCATTCCATTGTAAAATAATCAGTTTGCCTTATCACTTGCTCCTCCTGCTTTCCCATCTGATTCAAGTCTTGTTTTAATTTGCTCCCAAGATATATCTTTTATGCCCAAAAACTTCTCAGCTCCCTTAACTATTATTTTAATTTTCTCAGTTTTATGTTTAACTTGATCCGTACAGTTGATCACGTATGCCATAAACAAAATAATCTTATCCACTGACAGGCCTGGATTTGCTTTCTCTGTTTGACCTGGTTCTTTTCTCGACACCTGTATAACATTGTCAGTTTCCACTCTTCCTTTTTGTCCTTGTACTGTCTTCACTGCTTCTGCATAACTTATGTTGTTAACTGTTTTAACCTGTTGTATTTTTACAGCCCTTTTCCTAACTTCACATCCTCCATATGTTACCCTGTGTTGGCCACCACAATTGCAACATTTATCCTGCACCTTTTCCTTACAATCCTCCACCCTATGCTCATCTCCACATTTAGGACATCTCTGTTTCCCTTTGCAAGCCACTGCTATATGTCCATATCTCTGGCATTTGTAGCATCGTAGTGGTGGGGGGTGGGGGTGGGGGGGAATGTATGGCCTAACTGGAAAAATCATGCGTCCTATTTTCACTTTTTCTGGTAGCACTGACTCCTGAAACTCCAGAAGAAGCGACAAGCTCTCAACTCTTTCATCATTTACTGTTCTCATAAGTCTTTTAATTCTGCTCACCTCACCTCCATTTATACTGCGTTTAAGTTTGTCCAAGTCTTCCTCCACTGGTATCCCTGTTATCACCCCCCTTGTGACTTTACTTTCACCCACAATCTTTCTCTCACTAATTATTTTCTTACACACACTTTCAACTTCCCACGCTTTGTTTTTCTGTTCCCCTGTTTTGCACACTATAAACAGGCTTCCATCTCTCAAAATCCTCGCCATTTACACATCTCCAAGCTTCTTTTTTAACTCGCTGGATACTGCTATAGGACTTAAACTGATATGCTCATCTTCTTTCCTAAATTTCAGGATGATTTTAACTTCCTTTTTCCCAGCCTTTTTCCGCACAAACCCACTAGCTTCATCAGAACTGCTCTCTTCCAAACTCCTTTTACTTCCTTGACTCGTCATCCACCCTCCTTCTGCTCTATTCACCCCAATTCCTCCTCTCCTATTAGCCACTGGAGTCCAGTCGCCATAATCCATTTCCCCATCTTCCTCTACTTCCTGAGTAGCCATTCTGACCCATTCACAAACCAGCTTATGCCAACCGCCGATGAGCTGTCCTCCTCCCTGCCCGTAGCTCTGCGGAGTCTCCTGGTTTCACGTAGCGCCGAACACCTTAGCGTTCACAACTCCCAGCTCCGACCGCAACTCCCAAGTCCGCTTCTTTACGGTACTAGTGATTATGAAAATAGCGCCCCCTTCATTTCCGGAGTGCAATAGTCCCATTTCCATATAAGGTATGAGACTAGTGGTCCGTCCCCGCCCCTTTCTGCAGGCTGCACCGAGGTCCTTCTCGTTTAGCTGGCAAAATTGCCCCGCACCGCCATGACCGCTCAATTTATCGGCTGTCCGACACCTCGCCTCCGAAGAGACAAGATTCAACATCTCGCCCCTCGTCTGTCTTCCTTTATGTCATTTCGTTTCACGGTTATTTTTAATCATTTCCCCCCACTAGCCGAGAGAAGCGTCTAACCGGTCCGTCACTAAAATGTGTCCCCCGCGCAACGCTGCGCCCCTGAAATTTCCTTTCCTATTTTTTTTTACGCTCCAGCTGCTATTCTCAGCTCAGTCATACGCACAAATCTACACCGATAGACTTACACACAAAAACCCATTTGTGTACACACATACTCCAAGCAGTCTCTCCTCCACTCACTCAAACACAATGATCTCATTTCAACAGACACAATGTTGTACAAGACATGATGAAGACAACAATATCAGACAGACAGCTTGCGCGTTTTTTTGTTTTGTTTTTTTTTTACGTAAAAAAAATGGGCTGAACTAACTGCACATAATTTATAGATTAATCACGGTAGAGGTGGCCAGACATAAAAATATGTTTTTTTCCTTTATTAATGATCAATGCTGTGAAGGTCAGTAGGTGCAATAAAGTAGCTTAACCCGACTGTTACTAATGTTAAAATTGAGTTTTCATTTTCATTATTTATAGAAAAATAGTCACAATTTCAACCTGATCACGTGTTTAATACTATCCTCAATGTTTTTTTAAACATAAAAGTAGGAAATAGGCTGTCAGTCTTAAAATGCCTACCAGTTGGCAATAGATGGGTGAGCAAAGCCTGCCTTCTGAGCCTCCTCTGCCGCACCAATCTTCTCCTTGCTCGGATTTGCCTCCTCTTCAGCCTGCTGGTAAAGCTGACCAACGACCAAAGCAACAGCAATATTGCTCGTATTGCTCATATTCTAGCCAGTTTACTACTGCACTAGTGAAGTGTTGATCCGTTGCTGCTTAGGTATGACTAGCTGAGCAGCTAACGTTGTACCTGTTGATCGCGTGTAAATAAATCCCAAAGTTCTTCTTCTTGTCCATTTATTCCATCTTACACGGCAACATTGGTTTACAAAGACTCCGCCACAGCGGTCAAAAACTTGTGTGCCCTTCCTTGTTCAACACCTGTCAGCTACCTGTCACCTGTCGGTTCTTATACTGGAGCCGACAGCCCCATCTAGTGACCAAAAAGCAAAAAATACACATATTTGGCTCCAACAGCTCATTTTGCTTCTACAAAGTGCTGATTTTTTTAAAAAGATTGAATCGCCTCTACAACTACAACAATTACAACTCCCAACAAAGAAATTCCTGCTATTGCTGGTTTTATACCCACAGGTCTGTAATTTTTTAGATATTTTTTAGACTGTTTAGAAATTAATAAAAAAAACGTTTTCAATAAGATATGATGGTGTAGTGTATAAATAGTTTTGAATGTTAAAGAAATGCTCAAGAACTGTGGGTGTGATGACGTCACGAGTACACGAGTATACTTCTGTTCCAATACACAATACGTGCTGCGTGCTCGCGTTCTCGTCAAGTCCGGTCTTGGCAAGAACACAGGAAGATCGGACTTGACGAGAACGCGAGTCCGTACTCGCGTTCTCGTGAATGGAGAAACGGCCATAGTGTCGGCATCAGATGTACACAAATCTGAAAACCCTGAAGAAGCCAATCCAAATTGCTTTCATACTTACAGAGAGAACAAAAAAATAAAATAATAAAAAATAAAATTAAAAAAAATAAAAAAATTTAGGGGTTTTCCATTAGTTTCAAATTGTTTACCATATTATACAGTTCTGCATCTTGTTCTTCGTCCATGAATTTCAGAGATAAGAAGAGGTGGCAGAGTTCCTTGTGAAAGGTGGGGACAGATGGTTTGACTTTAAGAAAACGACATTTGTGAATGAAAAACTTACCCATGATAATTATTACATTTAGCAATCTTTCAAATATCTTTTCTTTTCTCAGAGTTCCAAAAACAATGTATTTTATAGAAAATTCAGGTAAGTTTGGAATTTTAGGGACAAGCCAGTAGTGCACATCATCCCACAAAGCTTTGCAATACATTCATTCATAAAAAAGATGTTCAGTTGACTCAATATCACCGTCACAAAATAAACAAGTGTTATCATCAATAGCAAATCGAAGTCTAAAGAATTCCCTAGAGGGGTAAACACCTGAAAAGATTTTAAAGTGGACTTACTTGGGTTTTGGAGGAACTGGGAGATTTAAATAATTTGTTCTATTTTTTACCCTTTGATCCTTTGAAAAAAGATGTGATATAAAATTTGGACTTGATACAAAAGGAAACAAAGTATTAGTAAAGTATTCCCTAATTTTTGAATTTTTCAGTTTATTATCTGTGATAATAATGCCCATTAATCAGAAGTGCAGGTAGCACAGGGGTTCTGTAAACAGGGTTCTCATAAAAACATTTAGCTGTGCATAAAATATTTGGGGGAATAGCTTTAATAATTTTTTCAAATTTACTTTTATTTATTTGCAGGTTATATTTTGTACAGAAGTCTTCAAAAGACACCCCTAAAGGTCATATCCTAGAATCGCCCCCGATTTGCAGTATGATCTTGCTGATCTAGGCCAGCAGGTGGCGGTAAGGCTTCCTCAAAGTGCTCTGCCAGCCGCCAGCAGACGGAAGCTAAAAAAGCACAAAGATGGCGGCGCCCGTAGCCCGGCTGTTTATCTGCGGTGGCTCCACTCCAAGCTGTTCATCTCCCGTGTTGGAGCCGCTTTCCTGCAGCCGTCTGCGAGTTGCAGCTGCCGTTTGACACCAGATGAAGACGTGCAGGCTGCCGTCTTCAGCTTGCTGTCCGACGCAGTCCAGTCAGCGCAAAGGTGAGTCTGCGGCTATCCCGTTAGCCTGAGCTGCGTTCAGGGCTTGGTTGGAAGGGCTCAGAAAGGGGTGAGTTTGTAAAGAAAAGCTGCTTAAGTACACGCTTTGAAAGACATTTGTGTATTTTCCATCTAAGCTGGGTTGGTAATGCATGCTTTGGGTTGCTATCCTGTGAGAGTCTGTGGTTTTTGGGTTTTTTGTTGTGAGGTGGTAGCTGGTTAAGGAGCTCCGAGGTGGTTAAGAGAGAGACGAGGCTGTCCTGGCAGAAGATGTGGGTGTGATATGAGTGTAATTTTTGTTTGTGTATTTGTGTGAAAGTAATAGAGAGGGGGCCAAAAGCAAGATGAGCCATGAAAGCTAGAGCAAGTGGAGGAAGCCAGGTGCTGTGGAAGTGTGTGATGCGTGTCCAGGTTAAATGTATTCCGTGTGCCTGTTTGTTTGGCTGGGAGTTTAGCTCACCCGGTTGAGCCGCTCTGCCGGCAAGCGTGAGTTCCTGGGTTCGATGCCGACAGCTTCCAGATTTTTATTTATTTTTTAACCGCCGTTTTGCTTGGTTTACTTGTATTTTCCATGCTTCTCAACATCAACTCATTTACACTGCTCAAACCTCTTGAAAAGTATTTTGTTTGTACACGTTGCCCGTGGCAACGCTCCACAAAAACTCCTCATTGTTTTTGCCCACAGGCCAAACGCCATTCCACCGTGCTCCGTAAAGACGCACGTCAGGGTAGTTGACGCTGGACGCAGGCACACCAAGGCCGCTTGGACTTTTCCCCATATCTTAATCCTGACCATCTCCAAGCACAGCTCCCCATCGTGCTCTCACGCTACCAGAACCTGGGAATGTGGGGTAAAATTAATAAGGAATTCTGACCAAGGCATTGCAGTTCCACTTTATATAGACCACAACTCAATGATGCAACTAAAAAGCATGATGTGTCCCCTTTAATAAAAGTGAAGATGTACCATAAGTCTAGCCGGCTTACTAAGCTAATGATCACATTATGACAGGGGTCATAAGCCAGGACATTAGCCAATCAGAAAGAGAGTAGGGCGGGTCTTTGCAAAGCGGACATTGCCAGTCTGAGGTTTATCGGTGTTCAATCATTTTAACTTGGGAGAGCGTCTCTAACTGGCCACAGATGGTACGAATGAAAGTAGTTGTGTTCAAAGGTTTCTTTGGATTTATGCGAACCAGCAGGTCAGAAAGTTCAGCGGAATGAACATCTGATAGTCGGTAAGCGTACTGTCTCTGCTCTTGCAGTTAATCAATGAGTTATTTCCACCTGTGGCCATGTCACCTGTCAGTGTTTGTTCCCTCGCTTCCAGTAATTTAGCTGATAAACGCGGCAACCAACCAGGGATCTCCTCGTGATTCGCTATTACGTTTTATTTAAAACACAAAGAGTAACGCGCTAGCTCAGGCTAATTTAGCGTGACCCTTGAAGAAGAAGGGTCGGAATGTGAAACGATGTCCTGCATTTGACTGGGTCCGATTTGGAAAAAGTAAAAAAATAAAATGATTAAACCCTGCGTTGTTCTGAAACAAAGAAGGCAGAGCAGCAGTCATCACTGAGAGCTTCATCGGCTGTCAGTCAGTATGCAGCAGCTCCACGTGAGCAGCTGCGCTCCAGGACACTAAATAAAATGACAAGGATTTTGATGCTTACAGATTATTAAGGAAACTACATCAAAAAGATAAAACAAATAAACTGCAGCTACAACATGGACTGGAGATCGGGTTATAGGTTTAATTTTTTTTTCTTTCTAATTAAAAATGTTCATCTTTAAGTTACGTTTTTTTCTGATAAACTTTGAGCAATTTTATTCAACTTTTTAAAAATGTAACATCCCATCCATCCATGGATTTTCTATACCTGCTTTTCCGTATAGGTGTTACGTCAAGCCGTATCTGATGTTGAAACTCGACCCGACACAGGGTATGGGGGGTGACTATCTCCAGGCGTGGACACAGGGTTCATCCTGGACAGCTCTCCAGTCACTGGGCTAAATTATAACCGTTTTAGTAAACTTCAAAAAAGTTAACTTAAATCATGCCTTTTTATAAACTGTGATAATTAATTGGTGAACAATAACGGGCAAAGCAGAGACTGATTATTGTATTGTGCGATCTGTGTCAAATTAAAATGTATGATGTCATCATAGTGTTGGTTGTGTGTCCTGCATTGTCCAAGGCTGTGGTTGGACAACCATTGTCCTGCATTGGTTGTCCTCCTAAGATTGGTTTATACTGAATGTGACAGGGAGCCAGAGGAGTTAATGTACAGGTGTGAAGTACACGGACCGCGGAACGGGTAGGGCCAGTAGGGCCGCGGCCCTACCTACTTTTGATGATCAAACATGTAAAATAATATATATAAATAAAATTAAAATATTCAATAGCTATTTTTTTCAAATGCACAGTAGTCTATGGCAGCAGCATCATTCTCCAATGAGAAAGCGATAAATCATCCCATCTAAAAATGTATTGGCTGATTGTGTCATGTGATGTAAACAAAAGTTTTCCCACCTCTGCGCTGCTTATGACCGCTACTTCGTTAGCTTCGTTTGCTTCGTTAGCTTAGTTAACTGTGTCCACTGCAAGTGCTGAGAGGTGTTTCTCGTCCCTCCGTCGTATCAAGACCTATCTGAGATCAACAATGACCCAAAAAAGACTAAATAGCTTGATGTGCGCCCACACACACAGGGATCTTTTGAGGATAGCCAGGGACTTCATCCAGCATAATGACAGACGGAGACACTTTTTCGGGAATATTTAGAGCAGGGTTCCCACGGGTCCTTTAAATCCTTGAAAGTTTGTGAATCTGAAAATATTAATTTAAAGCCCTTGAAAGTTCTTGAAAACAGCCAAAAAAACACCTTGTCCTTGAAAGTCCTTGAATTTTTTTGTTGGGTTGAAAGTTCACACGGATGACGACTCGTCATTATTTTACTACCACACGAGCTTTTAAAATTATGTTGATTCCGCAGACTTTTAATTTGCAAAAGTATGTTCGCTCTTCTTTGTTAGTTGGTAGGCTACGGTTTAGGCCTACGTGCGTCCAATAGGTTACATTCACGCAGTGTTACTTTGTCGCTATATTTAGCGACTTTTCAGAGTCAAAGTCAAAAACTAGCTTAATCAAAGATGAAAGTAAGTGAAACAAATTGATATAATTCTGAACATCTCAATGCTGCACTTTTTTCCATAAAATTCCATGAAACGGTAGGCTAATGTACATCTTATATGTAATGTAGTATGGCATAGCCATGTACTGTGGATATAAATGTAGGCTATGAATATGATCAATATCAATGTAGGGTATAAATTAAGTCCACTTTCCTGCATTGCTTCTGACCCAACAACTTCTATGCCGTTTAGTCTTTTATTGAATTTGCATTGTATTAAAATATGATAACCTATTCAGCGGTCACAGTAGGTAAATGCCGCCACGTGTGGTCCTTGAATTTGAGGAAATTGGTCCTGGAAAGTCCTTGAAAGGTCCTTGAATTTGATGTTCACCAAGGTGTGGGAACCCTGTGTTAAATACAGTTGCACCTAAAGTCAACCCCCACTGCCAATTAGGTTTATTGGCAACATATACAAACTAGCAGCTATGTTCAATAAACAAATAAAATTGAAAAACTTCAGCTTTCAAAAACTAATATTAGAAGTGTGTTTTTCCAAATTGAACTATAAATACCATGTTTATTGACTACACCTGTTAAAATAATTTATCCCCCTCATAACAAGCATCCTGGGTTGATAGCAGAGTCCACTGTTGCAGGTCTGGTCGGCTGCAGACGTGCTTCCCAGCCAGACACCAGCCTCTGGCAGCGGTCCAGGGAACTTTAGCTCCTCCTCATGAACAAAGTCCTCCAGCTCGGTAATACTCTGGGTCTGTGAGTCTTTTGCCTATCCCCGCTGAGATTTTCCCCGAGTCAACCCAAACGATTATCACGACCACTCTACAAGTATCTTCTGAATTCAAGCCTCGGTGGACATTGAGATGCTTGGGATCCTCGTCATGTTTGAGTGTCCAGTGACGCCCAAGCATTAGATGCAAACAACAAACCTAAGTTGCATCTTGGTTGAAATTTACAGTGTCTTAAAAAATGTATTCTCGCCCCTTTGGACCCTTTCTAACATTTTGATTACATCCTGATTTGCTGAGACGTCTCTGGACCGTTAGCTACTCAGTCAAGCAGTAAACCAGCTCACCTTTTCAAGCGTCTCCTCTGCAGTGCTCCAAACGGCGACTACAGCACTTCCAGTTTGCAGTCTGTCAAAGAGGAAGTCTTTATCAACATATTTGATGAAGTCCTATACGAGACGGGGCCGGTAAGCGTTGCTCTACGATTGTTCTACCACCTAAATGCCGATTTTTACTTCCGAAGCAGCTGTTTCAGTCACGTGAACCGTAATCTTGCTGCACAGGGCACCAAAGAGAGGGGGACGTCCATCCACACGCAGATAGAGAAGCACTGGTTGGGCTCGGTCAAGATTCCCTTCAGCACCATTTACTCTCAGTCAAAGGTGAGATCTTGCCACGCCGTTTGTGCCGGCGGACATTTCCCCAAAGCGACACCCCACTGACTTCTCTGAGTTTGCGCGGCAGATTGACGGAGCCTTCAAAGTGAACACGCCGGCTGTGCTGCTGGGATACAGCAGGGAGCACAGCAGTAGCAGCAGCAGCAGCAGCAGCAGCGTCTATGATCAGTGGCGGAGCACGCACGGGGGGACCTTCATACGACTCTTCCTCACGATAGAACCTCAGCTGGTGCCTGGAGAGTCTGGTAGGGAGAAGGTAACCCAATCTTTTGGTTTCAGCGTCTGCCTCACTGTTGAGGCTTCTTTTGGTTTGAATTTACCCTGCCCTTTTTTGTCACGTGGGAACCAAAACGTAGTTTGTCTGCATTTTAACTTATGGGAGAAGGCTAGTTATACACACGCACCAGTAGACGGAGATGGAGGCCTGGAAAGGACTGAAATGTATGTTTCATGTGAGACACCAACACAATGTAGCTCATAGTTGTGAAGCAGAAGGAAAAGGATGCATGTGTTTTACTTTTTTTTTTTTTTAAATAAGCCTTATGAGTTAATACTTTGTAGAATCCTCTTTTGCTCCAAACAGTCTTCCGGGTGGCAGGGGTATTTCTCTACCAGCTTTGCACATCCAAGGACAACGTTTTTTGGCTCAAGTTCCGTTAGACTGGATGGAGCACGCTCCCTGAAACTGATTTTAGTCTGGACTTTGACTAGGCCATTCTAACCTGTGTGCTTTTATCTAAACCAGCTCTGACTGCATGTTTAGGGTTGTTGTGCTGCTGGAAGGTGAAGCTTCTCCCCAGTCTCAAGCCTTCCAGGGTTGCCCTTGATTTAGCCTAATCCATCTTCCCATCAACTCTGAAAAGTGGTGTCGCCACAGCATGACGCTACCACCACCGTGTCCCATCATGGGGATCATGCGCTGGCTTTCCACCACACATACCGCTGGGCTTGTAGGCCCAAAAGTTCTGTTTTCACCTTGTTTGCAGGGTCCCCTGAGCCCAGGACTGGTGGGTGACCTGCTTTAAGCTTCTCCACAGCTTTGTTCCTCGTGATGCTGTTCTCTCACTATGAGTCCACTGGAACAGTTACAAAACAGTACAGAGATAAAAATAACAAAGGTTGAGTCTGTTTACCCACGAGGCCGCTCTGAAGGCAGTTGGTTGTGCTGTATCTTATTTAGTGGTATCAGAGTAAAGGGGGCTGAATATAAATTCACAATATAATGTTTGTTTAAAACCAATGTGTCCTTCAACTTAATGAAAATGTGCTACTGTGCTGGTTAGAATAAAGTACTACTACATTTGTGATTAATGTCATAATTTGACCAAGTGTTCAGGGGCGTGAATACTTGTGCAATCACTAGCTTTAAATTAATCTCTTTTTTTTTTGTACCATGTGTCATATTTTTTAACGGCTTCCTCAGGATTTTCTATTCCTTTTTAATTTTGTTTCAGGCTGTTTATTTACTGAAAAGTAGGTGGCATCACATCGCTACAATAATCTGTCTTTCTCATCATCTTGTTTTATTTATCGCCTTTTGCTCTGCTTCACGCACTAGATAAAGGAAGCAGAGGTAACTTCCCATGGTTTTTCACCCTCTTTTTTTGTAATCACTCCTGTAAAATTGTGCTCCAGTTCAAAATGTTTCTATAAAAACATAGTACTCAGTGCTGATCTGTGTAAACCTGAAGTAACACTGGACCCTTAAATGCAGTTCGATAGTCAGGAGGATGAGCGCCTACTGCAGGCTGCAGAGAAGTTTGAGAAGGAGGCAGCTCAAGGCTTCCCGGACCGACCCTGCATCACCACGGTAACGGACCTCAGTGGGAAGACGGTCTTCATCACTCGTTACGTCCGACCGCTCAACCCCCCGCAGGAGTTCCTGGATGCGTTCCCTAATAACCCCCAGGAGGCCACGGTTGGTGTGATCCCGCCGGACAGCGAACGGTGCTAAGTTTTACTTTTAGCCGACACGTCTCCTGTCTCCTCACAGACCCTGGTGGCGCGGTTTGTCTCCCTGATCCCTTCTCTGCCAGACCAGGTTTCCTTCTTGGGAACCTGTGACTTATGGAGCACGTGTGACGTGAGTTAGCGTGGGAAGAGTACGAGGAGGGGGAAATGCCTAACTTTCACGCGTGTATTTTCCCCTTGTTCTCAGCAATTCCTGACTCTGCTGGCCGGCGATGAGGAGGAACACGCAGTGATGCTGTGCAACTACTTTCTGTTTTTGGGGAAGAGAGCCTGGCTCGTAATCGGCACAGCCATACCAGAGGTGGACGACCTTTACTCGTTAAACCTGCAACTATCGTGGTCACACCGCCTTCCAAGTTACCCATAGGCATTGACCTTTTTTACATTTTGTATTTTATTTGGTTTTTATGTGATAGACCAACACAAGGTTGTGAATAACTGGGAAGGGGAGGGAAAGAATACACGACTTTTACACTATTTACTACTAAACGTGTAGAAGCATGGCATGCTTTTCTATTCTGCTCTGTTTACACTGACAGAAAATAAAATCCAGCGCACACAGTTCACTTTAAAGGTTAGCTAACTGGTGAATTCCCCCCCTGTGTGTAACTTACGCTCAGCATAAATCCAGCTGTTGTTTCTAGCCTCAGAGGTCTGTTGGAGAACATTAGAGAACGAGCAGCATCACGAAGACTTAGGAGCACAGCAGACGGCCCAGGGAGGAAGGTGGGGGCGGCGTTTAAAGCAGAGTTATCTTAGAAAACAATTTACTGAGCTTTGAACATCTCACAGAGCTCTGCTCAATCCATCATCTGAAATTTAAAGAGGATGCAGAGCTGCAGCCCTACCAAGACGTGGCTATCCCCCTAAACTGACAGGCTGGGCCAGGGCAGCATTATTCAGAGAAGCTGCCAAGAGGCCAGTGTTAACCCTGGAGGAGCTGCATAGAGCCACAGCTCAGGTGGAAGAGTCTTTCCACAGGTCCGGGTATTATTTCTGCAATTCATCAGTGTTAGAGATTATGAGATTACAGAGACTGAACTGCAATATCGGTTACCATGGAAATTACGGATAAACGGACTCTGGAGGCACAGAGTCGGACATACTTGGATTGGAAAGAATGACTGATTAGGGGAAGATGTGTCAGCTAGGACACGTCTGCATTATAGCATGATCTTCTCCACCAATATGATGGAAGAAACGCTGATGTCACACTGTGCACGCCCCTGAATGGGTGGACACAATGAGTCCTACTTAATGTCTGTGGGAGGAATGAACGGGGCTCTCTGGCACCTGTTGCGTTGTTGTGTCTGAGAGTCCAGTACTGCAGCTGTAAACATCCATCTGCCTTTTAGATTAAATATGGTAAAATATAGTTACGGTTTCAAGGGTCTTTCTATTACTACAGAAGTCTACAATAGAAACACATTAATCAGAAAAAGAACCTGGGGTGACCGCAAGCAGGTCAATTATTGTCTTTTATTGTAGGTGGAAAGGACAGCCATAAGAAGTTCTGTTTGCAAACATGTGGAAGAAGTGCAGTGAAGTTTCAACAAAGGATTGAGACCAATTTTTCTCTTTCTTTTTCTTTTACAATTTGTACCAGTATTTGTCTGTCACATAAAATCCAAATAACATAAACCGAGAAGAGATTGGGGCGTGAAAAGGTTCAAGGCGTGCGACCACCTTTGGAAGCGTTTGTCATGTAGCAGCTGCAACCTTCCTGACTTGTGCTTCCTTCCCCCCCCCCCCCCCCCCCCCCAGGGAACCACAGTGTACGTCCTGACCCACGAGCAGAGTGGCTACTTCATCTGGAACCCCAGCAGCGGGCAGTTCTACAATAAGGACGACGCCTTCTGCCCTCTGCAAACTGTTGGCTGCTTGGTTAACGCTGACAACGTGAGTGGGGGGGTGACATCAAACTTTCCCCATCTTTATCATTTTCTTCCTCTGTAATTTTCTGAAGGTTTTCTTCTTTTTTTTTGTTGGTATTTGTCGTTTAGGTTTGGTACAACGTTCAGGAAAACCCCTCACCGTTAAACACTAATTTCGACATCACAAAGTCCAACATGTGGAAACCGTTTTTCTCCCGCTCCTTCTCCCACCCTGGCCTGTCTAGTGTACAGGTGAATATTAAACCTTATGTATGAACGTCGGTATATTCATTTTCCCACTAATTATTTTTGTCTTGTAGCCTGAGGAGCTGGTGTACCGGCCCATAGACAGAGCGGCTGCGGCCGAGCTTCAGGACAGGTGAGTCACAGGAATAGTTGCGGCTCCACGCTGTCACGTCTGATACTGACGGTGTTCACGAATAAAGGTTTAAAACACACACCTACCATCCAATTCTGGACAGAGTTGAGAAAATACTAAAGGAGAAGATTATGGAGTGGCGCCCCCGTCACCCAACCCGCTGGAACCGGTACTGCAACACCACCCTGAAACAGTTTCTGCCCAAACTCGAGCAGAGCCGTGGGCAGGATGTAGCCGAGGGCCACCGCCTTGAGTTGCAGAACCTCCTGGGAGACTACAGGGTGAGTCAGACAATGAGCTGCTTGTCTGAGTCCCTTCAGTACAGCTCAGTTTCCATCAAGACTGTAAGGTTTTGCACTCCACCCTGCATCCTATTTTGGGTCTGCCTCATATCATCACTACCCTCTGCAGAAACCGGCATAAAATGTGATTTTATTTGGATAAAGTCCTTACAAAATGACCTTGTGTATCCCCATCTTCTCAGATTGCAGGATTCCCCCTCCATCTGCCATTTTCTGAGATCCGACCAATCATAGAGGCCGTTCACAGCACCGGAGTTCACAACATTCACTCAGCCAATGTGGAGTTTGCGCTGGCAGTGTACGTGCATCCTTATCCCAACAATGTGCTGTCGGTCTGGGTGTACCTGGCCTCACTCGTCCGCACATGATAAAGACCGAACCGTCTCCTGGTCTCACCGTTGCTTTTTATTTTTTTATAAGAAAATGATATGACTTTTTACCTTATTCTTATATGTAAATGTGGTATATTAAAAATCTGTTGAACCAGCCCCCATGAGTCAGTACTATTCACTAAAGTTACATCTGTACACTAGTCAGTTTGTCTCTATCAGCTTTAAACATTTGAGATTGATTCGTTTTTGTGTTATTCTTTGCAAAAGAATGAGACAGCAATGTGTCTGGAAATCAACTTCAGGGGTCCAGGGCTTCGTACGTCGCTAACTCAGTTAGCAGGATTTCATTGTTGACGATTTGGCATGATCTTGGATCATCCTGCACTTGTTGTCATAGCAACATGTGCGCCAGCTTAAGCCTGCTCGAGAGCAGGCTTATTTCATGTAAACAAGATTAGATCACGGCTGTATAAGCGGAGGAGATGGGGAAGTCTGCCGTAGCCATGTCCATTTTTACGACTGCAACCTGTTGCGGAAGGTGCATGAATAATTTCAGAGTTTTTCGAATTAATCGCGTATAGACCCTTTTCACATGACGTCACTCAACTTCCGTTTTGAAGCGGAGCAGGGTATCTTTACTTCCGGCTACATGCTTTTACATAGAAAATTCGGGAGGTGAAGAGGTGTTTCACTGATAATCAGCGCGATTTCATAAGGTAAGACTCAGACCACAGTGTGTCGCATTGACTATCTTTATTTTCCTTAGTATTGGTAGCAATCATTGCTGTTATATAGATGCTTTGATCGGGACAGTAACATGTAGATCAAAGCTAACATGCAGCAGCTTGTTAGCTTACCTTACCAAACTTTTACCTATCAGTAATCAGCGTGATTTCATTAAGTAAGACTGAGAGCACAATATTAAACGTGTCTTATTAACTATCTTTATTTTCCTTAGTATTTGTAGCGATCATTGCTGTTATATAGATGCTTTAATCGGGACAGTAACATGTAGATCAAAGCTAACATGCAGCAGCTTGTTAGCTTACCTTACCAAACTTTTACCTATCAGTAATCAGCGTGATTTCATTAAGTAAGACTGAGAGCACAATATTAAACGTGTCTTATTGACTATCTTTATTTTCCTTAGTATTTGTAGCGATCATTGCTGTTATATAGATGCTTTGATTGGGACAGTAACATGAAGATCAAAGCTAACATGCAGCAGCTTGTTAGCTTACTTTACCTGTCATTAATCTGATGTAGATGTTATAAAATGATTACTGTAGCTTTGCTATTATAGAAATAAATCTTGTTCACAGAGTGAAAAAAGAGACATTTATCTGCTACATTGTTCCCCTTACTTGATTATGGTGACGTGTTAAAATTGCAGTCACTGAATTAAAAAGATCTTATTGCATTTGAATCTTTTTGTTCATTCCTAAAAAAAATTACCGTGGGTCTATTGGACAGTACTTCTGTTTCTGAATTTTCTGTGTATTATAATGAATTTTCTTCATAATATTATTTGCACTTATATTAATGCACTTTTTTTTAGTTTTTGTGCAAAATACTGTATATTTTAAGTAGAAGCCTGAAATTGTTTTATTATACTGTATTAGTAATGACATGTGCTGCTGACCTCTTAATCAGATCAACCTTTAAAAAAGAGATCTTAATCTCAATGGGAGTTTATCTGGTTAAATAAAGGTTTTAAAAAGTATTATAATTAATCTATTTTTTCTCCCCTTGTGTCCATCTCTCAGCAGCATCATATCCACCAAGCATGGCACAATCACAGAGAAACTGCTACTTACAGTGTTCGAACAACAAAAAAAACTTTCCATATCTCAGTTTTCACGACTTCCCGGCTGATGCTGAGACTGGAGCCTATTGGGTGACAGCAATAAGAAGAGACGAGGGGCCAAATTTTAAAATCCTTCGCAGCAGCACTTACGCCTGCAGTCAGCACTTCTCTTCCGAGGACACCTATGTTTCTGCAAGTGGTCTTTAACAAATTAAACATCTTTCTTTCTTAAAGATAATTGAGTTATAAGTTTATTTAGCTATTCCCAAGATAATTTCAGTGGCTCACCACGTAAATTTTTATTAGAGCTGTCAAAATCAATTTGTTAATGAAAGGAAATTAATCTGAGAAATTAATTAATTTCTGCATATACAAATGGTTTTTAAAAATACTCACCTGTACAGTAAACCTGTAATCGCACACCGTCTCTTTCTCCTGCATTGTTTACATTTCAATTGTTTACTGTTAAATCACTGCTGCACTTTATCCTGTAATTTACTGTAATTCTCAAGCTGTATGCAAACGGAATTTCGTTCTGTACGCACTCTGTGCATACATAGTGACAAATAAAGTTGTCTAAGTCTAATTTGTCTATTGATGAACCCAGAACCACACACACGGGACTTAAAATGAAAGTCTTTATTGAAGGTTTGATGGGATGGAGGGTGATGTAACCAGCGAGGTAGAACTGCACGGGAACAGGGTGATGGTGTTGGCAGGAGCTGACGGCCCGGAGAGAGACTTCTTGGAACCAGGAACAGGCAGCAGGGTCCACAGCTCGGAAGAGAATTGACAGTTCAGGGGAGAACCCACCAGAGCTCGGCAGCAGGCTCTTCTGTAAGGCAGAGGGGAACCGGAGCAAGGCAGCAGGATAAACAGGACAGGTGAAAGGTAAAATGGACAGAGCTGCTATGAAGTATCTATGTAATAAATAACTAAAATATATGAAGTGTGATGTCTGAAGTTTTTTAAAATCCATGTTTTTTTGGTCAGTGCCTGAAAAATAACAGTATAGGACACAAGGGGTTTGCCCCGACAGCAGCATAATCCATAAATACTATAGTGAACTGATTATTAGTGTGCATTCAACATTATTGACAGCGTCTTTCTCAGTCTATGATGTCCTAAACTATCACAGTTTTAACAGGAATGGGCAGAATTATTTTATTAATTGAGGCTCCAAATGTACTGACGAGACTGAGAAACACACTGAACCCACAGAGGAATTTTGAGGGATACTGCAAAGTCTGCAACGTCAGTAAAATACTACACAAAAAAAAAAAAAAAAAACGGGAGGGAATGAGGCTCCTCATTTTTATTCATAGAGGTGTGACAGCGTGCTCTAACTGTGAGCAAGTGGCCAAAAGCATTGACACTGTTCCAAAACAAAGTATGAAAAGGCTCAACATTATACATCAACTATATCCCTGGTGAGACTCATTGGCTAAAAGCTGTGAAACAGATAAGCTGATATAGCAATAAAGCTAGCGTAGCAATATAATGGAGAAATAGAAAACTAATAAATGACAAAAGTCCTGTTGGTAGCATTGCTATCATTATCTTAGCATCTATGCTAACAACAGAGCTAAGAAGACAAAGCTCTTACCTTCACAATCGAAAAGGTATTGTTCCACAAAGAACTTGTCATCTTTGTCGAGTTTGGAGGCTGGTGTGGTCGAAAGCTTTTGTGCCAGTCTGTGCACGTCTCCCAAACGAAATTTGGGTAGATTGGTGAGGGACTGTGTGAATTCCCTATGTAAAAACACTGCTCGCGGAGAAAGCGGAAGTAAAGATACCCTGCTTCACCGCAGAACGGAAGTTGCATGACGTCACTGTGAAAAGGGTCTATTGCGCAATAGACCCTTTTCACATGACGTCACTCAACTTCCGTTTTGAAGCGGAGCAGGGTATCTTTACTTCCGGCTACATGCTTTTACATAGAAAATTCGGGAGGTGAAGAGGTGTTTCACTGATAATCAGCGCGATTTCATAAGGTAAGACTGAGACCACAATGTGTCGCATTGACTATCTTTATTTTACTTAGTATTGGTAGCAATCATTGCTGTTATATAGATGCTTTGATCGGGACAGTAACATGTAGATCAAAGCTAACATGCAGCAGCTTGTTAGCTTACCTTACCAAACTTTTACCTATCAGTAATCAGCGTGATTTCATTAAGTAAGACTGAGAGCACAATATTAAACGTGTCTTATTGACTATCTTTATTTTCCTTAGTATTTGTAGCGATCATTGCTGTTATATAGATGCTTTGATTGGGACAGTAACATGAAGATCAAAGCTAACATGCAGCAGCTTGTTAGCTTACTTTACCTGTCATTAATCTGATGTAGATGTTATAAAATGATTACTGTAGCTTTGCTATTATAGAAATAAATCTTGTTCACAGAGTGAAAAAAGAGACATTTATCTGCTACATTGTTCCCCTTACTTGATTATGGTGACGTGTTATATATAATTGCAGTCACTGAATTAAAAAGATCTTATTCCATTTGAATCTTTTTGTTCATTCCTAAAAAAAATTACCGTGGGTCTATTGGACAGTACTTCTGTTTCTGAATTTTCTGTGTATTATAATTAATTTTCTTCATAATATTATTTGCACTTATATTAATGCACTTTTTTTTTTAGTTTGTGTGCAAACTGTATATTTTAAGTAGAAGCCTGAAATTGTTTTATTATACTGACCTCTTAGTCAGATCAACCTTTAAAAAAGAGATCTTAATCTCAATGGGAGTTTATCTGGTTAAATAAAGGTTTTAATAAGTATTATAATTAATCTATTTGTTCTCCCCTTGTGTCCATCTCTCAGCAGCATCATATCCACCAAGCATGGCACAATCACAGAGAAACTGCTACTTACAGTGTTCGAACAACAAAAAAAACTTTCCATATCTCAGTTTTCACGACTTCCCAGCTGATGCTGAGACTGGAGCCTATTGGGTGACAGCAATAAGAAGAGACGAGGGGCCAAATTTTAAAATCCTTCGCAGCAGCACTTACGCCTGCAGTCAGCACTTCTCTTCCGAGGACACCTATGTTTCTGCAAGTGGTCTTTAACAAATTAAACATCTTTCTGTCTTAAAGATAATTGAGTTATAAGTTTATTTAGCTATTCCCAAGATAATTTCAGTGGCTCACCACGTAGATTTTTATTAGAGCTGTCAAAATCAATTTGTTAATGAAAGGAAATGAATCTGAGAAATTAATTAATTTCTGCACATACAAATGGTTTTTAAAAATACTCACCTGTACACTGTGATCGCACAACGTCTCTTTCTCCTGCATTGTTTACATTTCAATTGTTTACTGTTAAATCACTGCTGCACTTTATCCTGTAATTTACTGTAATTCTCAAGCTGTATGCAAACGGAATTTCGTTCTGTACGCACTCTGTGCATACATAATTTACCATTTACATAATGACAAATAAAGTTGTCTAAGTCTAATTTGTCTATGGATGAACCCTGAACCACACACACGGGACTTAAAATGAAAGTCTTTATTGATGGTTTGATGGGATGGAGGGTGATGTAACCAGCGAGGTAGAACTGCACGGGAACAGGGTGATGGTGTTGGCAGGAGCTGACGGCCCGGAGAGAGACTTCTTGGAACCAGGAACAGACAGCAGCGTCCACAGCTCGGCAGAGAATTGACAGTTCAGGGGAGAACCCACCAGAGCTCGGCTGCAGGCTCTTCTGTAAGGCAGAGGGGAACCGGAGCAAGGCAGCAGGATAAACAGGACAGGTAAAAGGTAAAATGGACAGAGCTGCTATGAAGTATCTATGTAATAAATAACTAAAATATATGAAGTGTGATGTCTGAAGTTTTTTAAAATCCATGTTTTTTTGGTCAGTTCCTGAAAAATAACAGTATAGGACACAAGGGGTTTGCCCCGACAGCAGCATAATCCATAAATACTATAGTGAACTGATTATTAGTGTGCATGCAGTGTGCATTCAACATTATTGACAGCGTCTTTCTCAGTCTATGATGTCCTAAACTATCACAGTTTTAACAGGAATGGGCAGAATTATTTTATTAATTGAGGCTCCAAATGTACTGACGAGACTGAGAAACACACTGAACCCACAGAGGAACTTTGTGGGATACTGCAAAGTCTGCAACCTCAGTAAAATACTACACACAAAAAAAAAAAAAAAACGGGAGGGAATGAGGCTCCTCATTTTTATTCATAGAGGTGTGACAGCGTGCTCTAACTGTGACCAAGTTGCCAAAAGCATTGACACTGTTCCAAAACAAAGTATGAAAAGGCTCAACATTATACATCAACTATATCCCTGGTGAGACTCATTGGCTAAAAGCTGTGAAACAGATAAGCTGATATAGCAATAAAGCTAGCGTAGCAATATAATGGAGAAATAGAAAACTAATAAATGACAAAAGTCCTGTTGGTAGCATTGCTATCATTATCCTAGCATCTATGCTAACAACAGAGCTAAGAAGACAAAGCTCTTACCTTCATAATTGAAAAGGTATTGTTCCACAAAGAACTTGTCATCTTTGTCGAGTTTGGAGGCTGGTGTGGTCGAAAGCTTTTGTACCAGTCTGTGCACGTCTCCCAAACGAAATTTGGGTAGATTGGTGAGGGACTGTGTGAATTCCCTATGTAAAAACACTGCTCACGGAGAAAGCGGAAGTAAAGATACCCTGCTTCACCGCAGAACGGAAGTTGCATGACGTCACTGTGAAAAGGGTCTATAGACAGGATCCTTGAGCGCAGCGCGACAGTGTAATTGTAGAGAGATTTTCTTGGTGGCTGTTATAAACAAACACATTTAACAGTGGCTTTTAAAGAGGAAAAAGTGGTGTTGGAGCCATAAATCTAAAATATTTAAGTTATTTGTATGATGGTTTGCTTTTTATTTTTATCCTATTCAGTAAGAAGATTTGTTCGGGCCATTTTATTGTGAAGTTTAGTTGACTTTGAAAGGCTTGCTTCCTGTCGAGCCGTATATTGTATTAGAAAAAACTATGGATGGATTATCTAGCCACGGAGAAATACAGTTTTACCGTAAACTGTGGATGACTTGGAAAAGGAAGAACTTCATTTTTTTTTTATAGATAAATAATTTTTTGTTAAAAATCCCAGTTTGCATGCGTCCTTTACTTCCCGTGTCTAAGGAATGACACTGAAATGTGGATCTCTTGACATAACAAGTGCCTTTTTAAAATACAGTATAATAATTAAAGGCTACCATTTTGTAGAATATTCTTGTATTTCACTTCTACTTGTCCCCATGTTCTTGCGGGTCCTGTGGAGGCTCTGATATAAAAGAACAAAGTAAATATGAGATTATTAAAATGCAAAAATTCATACTGTAGAAAGTGATAGAAACATCTATCATGTACAGTATTTACGCATTAATTTGTCTGCTGCTTTTTGCCAGCCCTCTCTCCTGGCTTTAACAGATTTTGAGGTGTTTTAATTAATGACTCAAATTCGGCATAACCTTCCAAGCTCTTGTTCTGCTTGGGAGAAAAACGAATGAAAATGAAATCATCGTGGATGTGTCATTTGATCTTGGATGTTTTAAGCGAAGAACGGACCCCAGTTCTTGCCAATGACTATCGCATTCATACCTACACTTTGACAACGCGTTTCTAACACCCAAATATGCTTCAGTCTACTGAAGTAAACTGTATTTTTAGGGTTGTTTTCCTCCTGGAAGCCAAATCTCTGACCCACTCTCAAGTCTTGCAATCACTCCATCTATTAATTTTCACCAAAGTAATATTTTGCACATAGGCCAAAAGGTCCGATTTGACCAGAGCATCTTCCAGTAACCGCTTTAAATCTCCACCTGTATTTAAGAACCGGGAATAACTGCAGAAATGCTTACCGTAGGTATTCTAACACCACTAAAGACACAGTGGGGAGAAACCTGAGAAATAAAAATGCCTTTATGTACATATTAAAGTAGACAGACTGCAGTGACTAACTCCAAAGTTTTATTAGTAGACAATTTCCAACAGATCCCATGCAAGACTGTAGAACCAGAAAGGAAATCTTGTTGCAGGATGATAAAGCAGCAATGTACACAACAGAGCCCTCCGACATGGTGGTGACGACTGGTTTCATTTTACCATTTGTTCTTTTTGCCCACTGGAGTGCATAAAGAAAAAGGAAAAAGCAAAAGCCTTCAGAGGAGAGCTGAAGGGCAGAACACTACAGATCACAACCAAAATGCTGAAGACATCATGTGCCGCTTCCTATGTCTGTGCTTCCTGGATCCAAAACCGCACTTTTATCTTTATCCTCCGGATCCATTCGCAAGGTGCCTGATTCAGTAAAATACCTGAACGTACTCCCTCAGTCCTGTAAACATGTTCTGCGCCGGCTTCGACGTTTGACTGTGGCTGAAAGTCGTACGCACAAACATTGAGGAACAGGCGGCTTCTATCTACAGAGCAGCTGGACTTGTGGAAAACGTGAAAGCGCTTGAGGCAAAAACTGGCTGAACAAGAGAAAACCATCAGAACTGCTGCTCACGTCCGTCTCACTTTTTACTTTCTCAAAGCCAAAAGGAACCAAAATGCACTTTTGCACTCAGTTATGCATTTCTTCTTTCTAAACTATTACCTCCACTAAATAAGTAAGGAAATAGCAGGAGCAAAAATTACAGTTTCATTAAGAAACACTTAAGTGACAAAATACAGCTAATGGTATTTCCAGGATAAAGTGCAACAATGGCGAGAAGTGACATTTCAGGACAACGTTGGTAGGCGGGGAGGCGGGGGTCACTCTCCAGAGCGACAGCAGGCTCGGAAACCACACTGCAGGTTCTGGCAACCGCTGGCGGTGTCTGCATGAGGACCTGGAGAGAAACGCCACACGCTGGTTACTTACTGATAAACGCGTCAGGGCAAGTGAAAAACAAATACCACGCTTAGCGCCTCCATACACTGAATGTTTTCCATTTTTCTTTGCAAAGTAGCTTAATCAGAATGAATGGAACAACATAAAGGTTACTTTATAACAACCCCACCAGATATGATAGCAGTTGACCACATAACCTAAACATGCCCTCTACTTCCCCACGTTATCCCTAACCTGTCTGGTTTTAATCTTGCATGTTCTAGATGTTCTTTAACCAAACAGAGGCCTACAGAGAAGAGCTGTATTTATACCAAGACTAAATTACACTTGTCATAAGTAGACAAAGCGGGTTATGGATTGTGCAAGTCACAGTAAAATCCAGCTCCCACTGGGATAGATAGATAATTTATTTATTTATTTTTACTATTAATTTATATATATATTTTTTTTTCGATCAATAGACGTGTGGTGCGACAGAAAAAAAAGGTCAATAAAAGTTAAATAGAAGAATAGTTTTCCTTCCTTTTGCATACTTTAATACTACAATCATTACATCCTTCCAACCAATCACAAACACAGACCCAGGAACGCATCATCGCCAAGCTCCGCCCCCTTCAAAGAGTTCAGAGACGTTCTGTTCTTTTTTTCCTTTAACAAAAACGTGCAAGTTTGCAAAAAGTTGGTTGAGTTTTAATTCAGTGTTTGTGTGCCCTTTACCTAAAAACAGCATAAAAAAGGCCAGGGCTGCACTTAAAATATACGCTTTTACTTTTTTTATAATTCTTTACATCGATGATGTGATTTCTACTTTATCGATATGTTTTTCCTTATACCGTCCGGCCCTGCGTGTCGGTAACTCCTGTAGCTGTGGGGCTCGTAGACAGGACAACTGAGGCTACAGTAATTCATACTCACCGACTGTAACAGCCGCTGCACGCTGTTATAAGTCAACTGACAAATCATTCACAGTAGTAGTAAAAACATTACGCTTTAACAATGACAAAGGTCTCCGCCAAAGCCCTTCCTACATCATATAAACGGGTGGGATTGTGTGGAGGGCAAAAAGAAAGCGACCTGTGGCAGCGTGGCTTGTGTTACCGTTGATGTTGTCGCAGTAATAGAAGTGCTCGTCATTGAGGGACGGACAGGCCGACACCAGCTCCTGCAGCCCCACCTCAGTGATGAGGAGGCAGCCAGACAGGTTGAGATGCTCCAGGACAGGAAGCCCTCCCCGCTGAGATAAAGCCCTGAAACATAAGGCAGCATGACGACCTTTAAATGGGAAGAGCCCGGCAGGCTTGCAGTCAGGACACGTGTGGGCGCAGCTAATCCAGACTTAGCCTAATAGGAGCTGCACTGTTGTATCATAACACAGACTGCTAATCTGAACCATGTCCACTAATAGAACCTTTATTTCATTTCCCTTTGGGATTAATACGGTATTTTTGTGTTGAATTTGAAACAAAGCGTCGTTGGCGCCTGTGTTGATCTAGGAAGAGATTCAAAGAGTCGATTCAGAGTTCCTACACAGTTATGCAAGGGTTCCTTGTCTATAAAGTTAGGACATTGAGAGCAAAATAATAACTCTGGCAGAAAAGAGCCTCATCTTGGTTCGACATTTAATGGCCTTGGTTTCAGATCTTGGGCCTGTGGGATTGACTCACTCCCTTTGACGACTATCCTAGACCAGCCCTGTTTCAGACCCACAAACCTCTGACTTATTAAATAAGGAGCGTAGCCTTTAAAGTTTGTGAGTCATTTTGTTTGTTGAAATTTAAAATAATTGGGATTTTAGACCCAGTTTAAAAACAGGTCCAGTTCAATCAGAATTAAAAACTGTCTATCTAAAAAGTGGTCAAATTATTCCTTTTCCATACTTATCCAGAACGGGAAAATAATAAAACTCCATCCTTTCCCACCATAAGAACCCTGAGGACTGAATCCATGCCGTCCATTTACGTAACAAAGCTCCCTCAATAAGTGGCTCAAGTTATTTCAATGTTCTTTTTGAATCATCACTGAAATAAATTACCAAGCTAAACACTTAGATCACTGCATAATCTAATTTGAAACCCTGGTCTAAGAGTCAAATGGAGCAGGAGATGATTACGTTTCAGCAGGAGCGTGTGTTGGTGTCCTTACCGTAGGCCCAGATCGGTGACCTGGTAACAGCCAGAGAGGCTGAGAAGCTTCAGCGGCCGTTTAGGCCTGGAGCAGTCTGTCCTGTTCTCAGGCTCCACACACTGCAGCCCTCCTGATGAGGAGCATTTAGTCCGCAACTCTGCAGTGCTGCCTCTGGAGGAGCCCGACTCTTTTTGGGGCCCAGTGAAAGTCCTGAGGGCCGTGTCGCCTGAGCAGCAGGTGGAGTGACCGCAAAGCGTTTCCCCGGAGATGGCATACTGCTGATGCAGGTAGGAGGTGTCCGAGCCAGTCCTGTACCTCCTCCTCCTCCTCCTCCTGCAGCAGCACGGGCCTCCCACCAGCTGCGTCTCCGCTAAGCTTTCAGAGAAAGGCGTCCCGCCACGATGGCTCAACTCGGCCGCGTCTTCGATATCACCGAGGTCAGAAGTGTCCAGAACCCACACCTGGGTTGGGATGCAGGCGGAGCCCCAGCGACCGGTCCCGTGCTTGAAAATGAAGGCCTGCTGCCTCCGCCCGACCGCGCGCAGGTTTCCCTCGTCCATCAGCGTGAGGGGCACCGTGCAGCTTTTGAGCAGCTTGGCTCGCCGGTCCGAGCGCCTGTCAGAGCCGACGGAGGACGGCAGGTCGCCCAGACCCACAGACAGCTTCTTCAGGGTGTGATCGGTGATCTTCTCGCACCCCGACAAGTCCAGATGCTCCAGAGACCGACACGCTCCAGGATACGACCAGCTGGCAGAGGAAAGACGGGGAGCACAGCTGTGAGGGCTGGCCATGTGGCCGTTTAAACATTCATTTCCCAATTAGCTTTTTCAAATCAGCTTCAAGGTTTACCTGTCAAAAGCAAAATCGGTAACATCAGTCTGAGTCAGGTCCAGGTGAGTAATGTTGGGGCAGAGGCTGAGAATTTGACGGACCTGGGAATAAAAGATTAGGATCTCTAGTTCCAGACACAGTAGCGTTTTAAAATAAAGCTATGGTGCCACGTACCATTTTGCTTGACGCTGTAGAACTGTAGGCGAGAATAATGGACTTGACAGAAGGACCCACGGCTGGCAGAAGGTGCTGGATGATGCCATTTAGGAGCCTTTTCTCCCTCTGAGCCGTGCTTATTGCCAGGGAGCCTTCGGTGTGACCCGAAACATCTGGGGAGACACAGACGACGCAGCTGTTAACTCTTTGGCGTTACTTTAAGGGAATCGGCTGCCTCTGGTGAGCCTGCTGTCGATGTCACGTTTGTTAAAACAGTGTTTTAGTACTCCAACAGTGATGGAAGCGTAGCTGGAGACAGAACCCCACCTGACTCGTCAACATCAGCATCCTCATCCCATTCCTGATAGGCGCGACCCTCGTTCTGACGGCTCTTCACCCAATCATTGTCGGGCTCCTGGTCAAGATCCCCAGGAGGACCACGGTAATAATCCCCTAAAGAGAAATTTAAAGCATGTGTATTTAAAATAAAATCATGCAGCATTTGTTATACTTCATAAACGTGAAGTCCCAAACGTTTTTGCTCTCTTTAAAGACAAATTACTATAAATTTTCTAAATGCACAAACAATGATCCAACATCCAAATTTTTTACCTACTTTTTTTCCTTAAAGCAAACTGAAACTGGCTGTTTAATCATTTCTGGGGCCTCAAGGACAGACTGTTGTGCACTGCTGCAACAACAAATGAACTTCAAACTGAACCACTTTGTAATTCATAATAATTCATCCTTTAAAGCTGCAGTAGGGAGTTCTGAGACGATCGTGGACGCCTTACAGGTCCCTCCACCTTTCTCTCTGCTGCACTACAGCCCTCCCTCCAAAGCTCCTCCCCCACAGAGGAGCCTGCCGTGCCTCTCCTTTTACTTCAGGCTCCGTCTAATTCCTTCTTCTAGCTTGCTTTCTGTCATTGGTCTTCTTCTGTTTCCCTGTCTTTGTTTTCTCAGCTGAATGACGGTACATGCTGGGCAGGGGCGGGGTGTGAGCAGCTCGTACGCCACATTCCTCCTGCCTCTGATTGGTTGTTTCTGATGGGAGGCGGTGTATTGCTGCAAATGGCAGTAGGGCCACTGGGGGGAGCCTGAGGACCTTGGCTTTCTCACAGATTATGTCTCATTTTACTCAGGACATAGTGACAGCTTTAACAAATATGTACATAATACATTTATACAAGAGTTACCTAGTGCAGCTTTAAATGAATATTACAGAGGCTCTGCAAATGTATGAGTCTAAATTGAGGAAACCTTAAACTAAGGAAGTACATCTGATTTTCTTTAGGTGCACACCTCGGGCCCAGCGCACAGGATAGAGGTGCCTCCACAATGAGCCTGTCTTGACCAACTCTGACCATGTGCTGCACACTTGACTACAGCGGCACAGATCCAGGGGACCCAAATAGTGGAAAAGCCTCAGCATAATTTCTGCAGGAAGCTGGGACATGTGGGTTGAAGAACTCCCGTTTTGTTCCAGATCTGGAAAAAAAAAATGACAACATCCACTTTTAATGTTGCGAGCTTATAAGGAAGTTAAGACATAAAACAAAGAATGAAAAATACTCTTACCATAATCGGTTTTCTCGTGATCCGCATATTTAAAAGCCTTTTGCAGCTCCTCGGCCTGGGTCCACAGGCTGAAGCCTTTCAGGACCTCAGCGGCGCAGTCCAGTTGCTGCTGGTTGCTGTGCTGCGCGATCACCTGCTTCTTGATGTCCTTCAGCTCCTCGTATGTGAAGTACTGCATAAGCATAGGCTGAAACACCTGGAACACATCTGTCTGGTTTAAAAACAACTCGCAGCAGAGCGGCGCATCGGGCCGTGCTCAGGATGAAAGCCACAACCTTAGAATTATAAGCCTAGCCAGTTAACACAGACACGAATCAGGAAAACACACAAAGTAAAAGTCGGAGCGTTTGCTACCTCTTCCTCCTCTTTCATGTGCGGCAGAAAGTCTTGCGTGAAAGCCTCCAGTCTTTCCTTCAGCTGCTGGGCATAGTTAAGCTGCTCATACTCGCTCTGGAATCAGAAATCAGACCAGTTATTTGGAGTTTGTATCTTAAACAAAACCCTAACTCCCCATTTAGTGGCCATTGTTGTATCCTTTAAAGCCCATTGTGATTTACATTTTGAATGGGAACTGGCAAAAGGCTAGCTGCACAGTTGATATTTTTTGCAAATTTAAATATGACCAATTGCATTTTGGGTTTTTTAGCTCAAAGACAGCTATTTTTTTTGTTGCAGTGTTGCCATTTTTAGGTTTCTGAATCTGAGCTACAAGACATTGTAATTACCATTTTAGCCTCCGGTGACCCGGTGTTCTAAAGCTTGTTTTAAATAGATGGAAGCTCAACATATTTCAAGTATTTATAAACATATCAGAACTGTATTGTTTATCGCTGCTGAAAACATCTCATTTCGGAAAGGAAGCAGGAAGTCAAACCAAATCAAAATTAGCCTCTTTGTTTAAACAACTGGCAAAGCGGAAGGTCAGATTTGCCAAACAATTATGCAGAAGGTTTTGTTGTCGTTTTTCTCATTGCTTTATTTTTCTTAATAATCCCGAGTGACCAAAAAAATAAATAAATCATCACCTCTTTTAAACTCAGAGGTAAGGTATTTATTTTTTTCTTGACTTGCAATAAAAATAGTTTGACTTTTTGATTGCATGAGATCATAAACTACCTGGAATGTTTCATATAGTGCAAGTCTTCACGAGTTGCACGTATATGTTAAAAAAAACAACAGGTCTGATGCTGTTGTCACCGCAGAGGTTGCGTGGTAAACATAATAGTTCATTTAATGACACACTGTTAACCCACCAACTGCTGAGCAGTGCAAAATACCCTATATATGGTCTCCCCTATGTGGTAGCCCTGGTGTTTTTCTGCTGAACCATTATAAAAAAAAATACCAGCTGCGGATTACAGCCGGGGCGTGGCAGTGAACTAGTTTGGGTGGCTTTGATCACATAGTCACCTTTACGCTTTGCAGCCCCTTTTCAAAGAGGGACAGCATCTCCGACAGCTTGTTGTCGGAGTGCACGTTGTAGACGGTGCAGCAGCGCTGCTGCAACAGGCCGATGATGTACTCGTTTTCGATCTGCTCGTGCATCTTGAACTCCTTGAAGGTGGCGCACAGTGACTGAAGGAAGGAGCGGAAGTCGTTGTTGTTGGAGAAGTTGGTTTTAGACAGCTGTGGAGGAGAAACAGGTCCCGAGTCATTGACAGCAGAGACGTTGTTCGCACTCAAAACGGAACTTCTATTGAACATTGAATCGCGTTCCTGCTTCGTTTCACGGGGAAACACATGCTTTATATAAGTTGGGCAAACGTGTAGAACAATGACAGCTGTGCGGCGTTTTGTAAACGCGGCGGCTCAGGTTAGCAGAGCATTAGCTTGTGCCCTGGATGAGCTTTATCCGACGCCCCCTGTGGGCTCGGACAGCGAGCCTGCTTTCAAATCCCATTATTATACGTAGATCTGCCCGATGAAACATTAAGGCTCCGCTATCACACTTGGAGCATGTTGCATAACAGGACACACAAGCACTTTAGGCTAACCAACAAGAAGGAGCGCTTCAAATGTGTTGAAGGCACAAACATGTATTATGAGCAAACGTGACACGGGATTTGAAGTAACAGCTGGCTGGATGTCGGCCCGTCTACACAGCGACCGAGCAGCCCTGAGACAGCCACTGAACACTTCACGTACTCCGCCTCAGCACTCGCTGCCAAACAAACCAGCTAACGCCAGCTAGCGTGCTAGCTAGCTGAGGTACGCTCCCGTTTTGCACCACAGACCGCAGCTTTTGTTGCTGTTTCCTAACTGAACGTTGAACGAACTCCATCTACGTACGCACCTTTTCGCAGTACAGACCCACCAGCTGCTTCATTCGCCAGTGTGGGCCAGTAAAAACATCCACTTCGTCCGGAAAGGGAGCCATCTTCCCCGGACCTCACTGCGTCATTTGCGATCTGATAACCAAACGAGGAGGAGCGGCAGACAGAGAGTGCGCGCGCCACCCACGTGACCACAACTTAATGAGGGCGGGTTTTGTCTGTTTCTGGCATTCAAGTTATATTAAACATATGGGAGAGAGGAGCAAGTATATTTTTATGTAGGTGAACATTCAAATAAGACTGTAATTAAAGCATTTAATAAACAACAAACATCAACCCCGTGTGTAGATCCTAATATGGCGGGTAGAGGACAAGACCCTTCATGAATGCATGAATTCCCATTCCTGTGAACTTGTGATTTTTTTCAGTAGAATTTGAAATATATACCTAAAAATTTTAATTGATGTTAAAATCCTTATCTAATAATTAATGAATACAGTTTATTAAACACTAAACTAAAAAGTGTTATTCAAATTATTTTAAAAGCATATTTGTTAAGAAACATGAAAAATAAAAGAGACAGAGATATAACTTTATATGATTTTAACATAATGAAGTCACCACATACTTTATGACAGGCACAATATATGTGATCTTAAAGATGTACTTTCATTTTTATTTTATTTTTTATTTAATTTATTTATTTATTTATTTTTGGTCCAAATCAGAACTAGTAATATAATATAATATAATATATTGTCTGGCCTTGTAGCAGGATTTTATGTGGGAAAAAGCTAGGGCCATTATCTACCAGCCATCCCGGCGCCACTGGTTCTTCTGTTCTTTTAAATCCTAAATAAATTCAGATTTTAACTATAACAATTTTTGTTCTTTTACTTTGATGATCAAAAACATTCAAGCAATAACAGTCTCGTTCTTGAAATCTAAAGTTTGGAGATGTTTAGAAGTCGAAAGGTCTTGGAGGACCCAGTCAGCTCTGTGTCCTTCTCCCTCTGTCGACCTCACTTAACCTCGATGGTTTCTATGGCTGTTATGGCAGTGTCACGATGCTTTTGATCTTTGCTTTATTCTATGCAATACCGAACCGTCTGTACGCTAAACTAGTTCCCCCCCACCATATCTCACATGCCCACATCTATATATATATATATATATATATATATATATATATATATATATATATATATATATATATATATATATATATATATATATATATGTCTATATACACGCTTATCACTGTTGGGGTCACGAGGGGGCTGTTGGTGCCTATCCCCAGGCGAGAGGCAAGGTACACCCTGGACAGGTCGCCAGTCTATCGCAGGGCAACACAGAGGCAAACAGGACAAACAACCATTCTCTAAGGAGAATTTAGAGAGGCCAGTTAACCTAACAGTCATGTTTATGGACTGTGGGAGGAACCCGGAGTACCCGGAGAGAACCCACGCATGCACAGGGAGAACATGCAAACTCCATGCAGAAAGAACCAGGGTGGACTCGAATCCAGTGACTTTTGGTTGGTTTGGTTGCTAAGGGAAAATGTCCACAGCAACAGGGCCTTTAGGGCGGTAGAGAGGGAGTAAGGTGTAAAATGTGATTGGCAGCTTTATTAACCAATCATTGGTCGACAAGAGAGAAGCTGACCAATAAAGTTGCAGAAACATCGCATGACGTCAGCGCGATATCGAGGACAGTAGCAAGAGGCATTTCTGGGAGAAGCAGCGAAGCGGAGAACTAATGGTAATCCAAACATTAGCCCCTGTTAGCGCTTACAAGCTGTCGCTAAATGAGCCTGGGTTTTTTTTAAAGTCAGAGTTTCCAGCGTTTACGGCACAGCTACCGTGTAGAGCAGGAACCTGGTTTTCACATCCTAGTCGAGCTGCGCTGCCACGGTATCGTTAGCCGGCTGGCAGCTGTGTGTTGTTTCTCAGCATATTAGCCCTTCTTTTGGACAAACAGTTTTAATTTCTGACTGACATTATGCATCGCTGATGCATCATAACACGAATGTCCGCGATTTTAATCCGTCAATAAAGTCGATGCTTTTATTGTGTGTGAACCCTTTTATTAAAGCTTTGATAACCACCATGCTCCCCACACATCTCTCTTCAGGTCCACTATGCGGAGCCAGTCTCTCTGGTAGCATGGAAAAGTACGAAAAGGTGAAACAAATTGGGGAAGGCTCATTTGGAAAGGCCATCCTGGTGAAATCCAAAGAGGATGGACGCCACTATGTCATCAAGGAGATTGGGATATCTGGCGTAAGATGTCATGCATGCTTTCTATGTGCCACTTTGAGCCCGTTTCACCTCCTCGTGCTTGAACCTGGTAAATAATCCGTTCGTTGCGTTCCACAGATGTCAAGTAAAGAGAGGCAGGAATCTCGGAGAGAGGTTGCTGTTCTTGCCAACATGAGTCATCCCAATATTGTGCAGTACAAGGAGTCTTTTGAAGGTATTCACACATTTGGCTAATTCGGCGAAGAAGCATTTCAAGAGCAGTGTTTGATTGCTTTGGTATTGCCGTTGTTATTTAGAAGGCGGATGTCTTTACATCGTCATGGACTACTGTGAGGGAGGGGACCTTTTCAAAAAGATCAACTCTCAGAAAGGCGTCCTGTTTCCAGAGGGCCAAGTAAGCCGTTGACGCTTAGAAATTATTCTGCTTGAGGTGTTGGAACTTTCTCTGTTTGTTTGGACCGGAGATGCACCGACCGGAGATTTGGTGACCAATTTTCTGACGTGCAGATTCCTCTTTTAGACATCTAAGTTACCAGTACACATGCTATATACTTTCTACATCAATTTAAAATGTAACTGTCCTCACAACATGAAGATTATGGTGAATTAAAAGATTCCAGGTTATGAGACGCCTATTTTGTACAAAAATATCAAACTAAAAGGAATTTCAACAACTCTAATTTACAAAACTGTTTATAGCTCCCCAACCTTTTTTTTTTTTTTTTTTTTTACACATGTGCATTATTTACAAGTACATTCAAGAGGAAGAAGCTGCAATTTGCCTGATATTGTGAAATCATCTGTTCACACACCCACTGCCATGTAAAATCCACATAGTTTATAGTGCTTTTGTTTGTCTTTTGTCATCTTCTCTTCCAGATCCTAGATTGGTTTGTGCAGATTTGCTTGGCGCTGAAGCACGTGCATGATCGGAAAATCCTCCACAGGGACATCAAGTCTCAGGTATTGCCCTTTTATGCAAAATGTGGTCTTTTCCTTAACAAATCTAGTTTTCACACAGCGTTTCTTGTTTTCATTAAAATTTGTCGCCAGAACATATTTCTGACAAAAGAAGGGACAGTTCAGCTTGGAGACTTTGGGATTGCGAGGGTCCTGAACAGGTATGTTCACTGGTTCCTGACTGGTGGATATGTAGAGACAAAACCTGGAGTCGTTGAAACGGTTACAAGAGCTTTGCTCTCCTCTTTTCTCTTCTGTTTTCCTCAGCACCGTGGAACTGGCGAGGACATGCATAGGGACACCATATTACTTATCACCAGAGATCTGTGAAAACAAACCGTACAACAATAAAAGGTACACGATCTTCTAAAAAAAGAAGAATTGTTTTTTTTTGCTGTCCGAATTTGCCGTGGAAAGTTTTGTTGCACAATACTACATCCCCGTCTGATTGCGAGTCCTCCAGGGTTAGGTGGTGCTGTTTTGAAGCTAGCGGGATAGCATGTCACCTCATTAAACCTCTTGTTTACATCCACAGCAGGAAGCCAGTATTGATTTCCTGATCTATTTTAGATTTCCATGTTATCCAATCTACCGTCTTTGCAGCCAGTGAAGACATTTTTAGCTAGCTCTTTAAGTTTGAGCACACAATGAAAGCAACCCTATCCTAAAATTTATCCCTGTCCATCTGTACCCTTATTGACGTCTCATTTTCCCCACTTTCCTTCCCTCTGCAGTGATATTTGGGCCCTAGGGTGTGTACTGTATGAAATGTGCACTCTTAAGCATGCAGTAAGTATTCGATGTGTGCCAGCTGTTTACATATTAATGTGCATCTAATGCATCCTTTGCAGCATTGCAGTGGACATGTTTCTATTGTTTTTGTTGTTTTTATTCTCTTTTGATCATGATTGCCACTCTTATCCGTAATAATTTCAGTGGTTTCTATGTGGTAACCGTTCTTCTTGTAGTTTGAAGCTGGCAACATGAAGAACTTGGTCCTGAAGATAATTCGAGGCTCCTACCCTCCGGTATCTGTTCACTACTCCCAAGAGCTGCGCTCTCTCTTGGCGCAGCTTTTTAAGCGCAACCCCAGAGAGAGGCCTTCGATCGGCAGCATTCTGGACAAACCGTTCCTCTCCTGTAGGATAGAGGGGCTTCTCACGCCACAGGTAGAGTGCAGCCATTCCCTTGATGCCGCAGTTATTTTTATTGCTGCTTTCTGTTGTTTTCAGACATCAGTATGTGAGCTTCAGAGGAAAAAGGGGCTTCTTTTCTCCTTTCAGGTCATTGCTCAGGAATTCCGCCATACTTATCTTCACAAGCAGCCTAAAATGGGCGTGGCGCAGGTGCCATCAGGTAAGGAAACTTCACGCAGTGACGTCTGCTGCAGTTCCCCCTGAGTTTCTGCTGCTCATTTAAGCCCAAACGATGCAAAACAAGTCAAACGGATTAGACTTGATCCTCTGCTAGATTCTGAAGTGCAGTAGAGGCGGAATGAGATCATATCAAAGCAAGGCACGGTTGTTTGTGTAGCAGATTTCAACAAGACAATTCAAAGTGCTTTATGTGCTGGAAACAACAGGAAGCATAAAGCACATTGCTGTGGCATGTTAAAGAAAAGGCAGACTACAGACTGAAATTAATGTTTCATTTAATAGTTTAAATTAAACAGTCAAGGGGAACTCATAACAGCTAACCAGCGTTTCACTGTCCACTATATGTCTTTGTCAGGTGAAGTAAGTCTAAGCTATAATGTATGAAGAGGAGTGCCTGAAGCTTGACTCCCAGTTAGGGCTGGGGAATAAGTTGATTTTATCAATTTAATTAGAGTTTTCAATTCATGAAGATTTCATTTTTGGAAAATGGAGATTTTTATTTTTTTGACAAAGCACCCCATGGGCATTCATGTAACTTGTAACACGAATCTCCTGAAAGGGGAAATTGTTTTTGTAAAAGTGTGCAATGTTTAATTTAAGTTTAGGAAACTATATCGTGGAAATATAGATGAAACTTTTTTTTTTGTTTTTTACCCCAAAACGAGGCACTTTAATCATTTTATTTTTATAAGTTTGAAGTTACACAGCTGAAGTGAAGCCTTTTTTTAGATTTATACTCAAACTAGCTCACTGTGTATAAACCCATTGGCAGCAAAGATTATTATTATTATTATTATTATTTTTTTCTTCCCCCACTGTTTACAAAGGCAGGGCCTACCATCTTGTCTTATAAACATGTTTCACAGCTTGTATTTAAGTTAATTGGGCTCTCAGGAAATTTAAATATCATTTCAGTAGTTTTTGTTTTTACAAGATGAAAGGGAGAGGAAAAAAAAGTTGATTAATCGAATTTGGTATAATAAAATACGAGATTCTGTTTTTTTTTTTTTTTAAGCCACATTGCCCAGCCATACTCCCAGTTTTATCTACTGCGTTTGAGACTCTTCTGTTGACGCAATTACTTAAGTTCCCGTTGTGTCGACAGTGAGCTAATGAGGACTTCTCACTGGCCGACAGAACTCTGAGAAATAGAGTTACCAACCATTCATTGAGGGAAAAAAAGAACTGTCCCATATTTCGAAACACAAGTATGTGTCTAAATAAATTCAGATGAGTCAAATGTTTACAAAATCCTTTTACACAAAGAAGAAAAGGCAAAAAAAGAATCTTAATGTCAGTAGGGTAGAGGACAATGACTGGCCAAGAAGTGTCCCTTATTTTTCAAGGCGTTGGCAACCCTAGTTAGGAAGGCATTGAAGGACAACAAACCAACTTGCATGCATTGTGAGAATAGGGGATTGGCACATTAATAGCAATTTAGCGAAAAACCTTAAATTTTGCAGCATAAAATTATCTGTTGATCACTATTTGTGTTTGAGAAGCAACCCCACAACACTAAATGCTATTTTTGTCTCAATTTCTAACTTGCTTTTGTTTTTTTTTTGTTTTTTGTGTTTCATTAGTAAGGATCAGCTTCAAATAAGCAGCTACTGTATTTTTATTTTTGAGTGACTAGACAGCAGCTTCTCTGCTAGCAGACTGGCGACTAATATCTCTGCCCCCAGAAAACGGTGACCCTGCTGCCAAAACTTCACCCTCATGCAGTGGCGCATATCTGAGTTAAAACCCAGAGCTTTACGGTCAAGTCTTTCAGGAGGGAACACGGGAAAACCTGCCTTCAAATTAAGAGTCCAAGTTTCAAACGTTTAAGCCTTCAGACCAACGTTGTGTCCACCCAGTCCAGGGTAAACTCGTTGTAGTGGCTGGTACTGGAGGTCTAACGACCTGATGAGCATTATTAGTTTAGCAACACTTCTCCTGCTGCAGGACTAACTAACAACTATTTAAAGCTGCCGTGTGTTTTCAAGCTTCCTATTGGTGCTGAACTTCAGGCTTTTTCACTTTTGGAGTTGTTTTTATTTATTTATTGAAATATTAAGACTGACCCAGTCTGAACTGGATAAGCATATCCTAAATAGAGGTTCTTTAAGGAAACCTTATTTCATTAAAAACAGTTTTTTTAATTGGGAATTCTCAATTTTCCCTAAAATATTGCCAAACTCTCTTGTCTTTGTGTCTTGCCTCCTAAACTGGATGTATCACTCAGTCAAGCTCTACATATATTTTTTTTTTTTTTTAGACATATCACCTTTGGCAAATTTAGCCTTAGGCTTATAGATAGACTTAAATTGGGTGTACTATTGCATCTCTTTTTGTATCTTCTCACTTCAGCCCAGAAGATTACCAAACCAGCATGTAAATACGGAGTGCCTTTAACGGTGAGGAAGGCTGGCGAGGGAGCCAAGAAGCCTTCGGAGAGGAAAGCTGCAGTGAAACACAAACCGGTTAGTCTCTGGCGAAACCCATCATTCTGGAGCTGCTTTAGGCTGAATGCTATCTAAATGTTAGCAGGTATTCCCGTGTGTTGAAATCCTGCTGTGTCGGCAAACTCTGAAGCCCCATGTTATATGTTGCTCAGGCCCTTCTCCCAGCAGCCCCTCAAAGAAGGATCAGTCAAGTGGAGGAAGAAAGAAAAAAGCACGAGGTACAGCTGAGCGCCCCGTTTAACTCGTATTCTCTATTAGACTTCCCTTCCTCTCCTCCATTCATTCGCCCACACGTGGGCTACTCCCTACCAGCATTTTCCGTTTTTCCTCCCTCCCATTACACTCGATCCTTTGCTCCCCTCCGGTTGTCCCACTCTCGGTCCACTCGGGAGTGTTCTGCCTGGTTTTTAGCCGTCTCCTAACCGGCCGTTTCCCTCTCCGCCTGCGGGCGCTGTGACAGGGCAGCCCTGCATCCTCTCGCCTCAAGGGGGTTCTCTCTAAGGTGTCTCTTTTTAGTTTGAGGTGCTTCTGTCTCTTCTGCAGGACGGCATCAGGAAGAAAAGGATGGAGCTGATAGAGAAAGAACGGAAACAGAGAGAACAGGTAAGCCGATTGTTTAGTCTGTTTTCATGTGTAAATGTCTGCATTTTGATTTTTTTTTCCTCATCTCTCTCCTTCTCAGATGTTCCTGTTGAAAGCAGAGCAAATGAAGAAATATGAGAAGGAAAAGGTGAGGCAGTGTCTCTTTATACCCCGTCTTAGATTTTGTGATGTTACAACCACAAACTTTATAAATAAATGAACAGAAACTAGAGCCTAATTGTAAAGTGGATGGAAACACATGGTACAGGGTTAACGTTGGCTGATTTGTAAAGGGCCCACTTGTGTGTAATTTAATCTCGGCATAAATCCACCAGTTCTCCGAAGCCTTCAGATGTTTTTTTTTCTTTTTTTTTTCTTTAGAGAACAGCCTTAGAGGTTATTTAGTGAATGTCGGAGAACAAGCAGCATCATGGAGACCCAGGGACACAGCGGACAGGTTGTGGGAAAATTTGAATTGGGGTTAGGTTTAAAATTGGATCCTAAGTCGGGGGGAATCTGCTGGCAGGACAATTATCAGCCTTGTACGCCACTGCGTGTTATAGCGAGGGCGGCGAGTACCAAACATGTTTTAAAGGAAGGCATAAAATCTCCAATTTGCCATGAGCCATACAGGGGACACAGCAAACGCATGAAGGGAACCAAAACGGATCTTTTTGGTCTAAATGCAAGGTACTGTGGCAGAACACCAACGCCGCTTATTCAATTCAATTCAATTCAATTCAATTTTATTTATATAGCGCCAAATCATGAAACATGTCATCTCAAGGCACTTTACAAAATCAAGTTCAATCATATTATACAGATTGGGTCAGATTATACAGATTGGTCAAAATGTCCTATATAAGGAAACCAGTTGATTGCATGAAAGTCCCGACAAGCAGCATTCACTCCTGGGGGACCGTAGAGCCACAGGGAGAGTCGTCTGCATTGTACATGGCTTTGCTGCAATCCCTCATACTGAGCAAGCATGAAGCGACAGTGGGAAGAAAAACCACCCATTAACGGGAAAAAAAACCTCCGGCAGAACCGGGCTCAGTATGAACGGTCATCTGCCTCGACCGACTGGGGTTACAGAAGACAGAGCAGAGACACAACAAGAGAGACAAAAAAGCACAGAAGCACACATTGATCTAGTAATCTGTTCTACATTAGATGGTAATAGTCGGTGATCTGTCCTCCCTGGATGATTTCACAGTCAACAGAACGTCAGACCAGGTGTACCTACTATGAAGAAAAAAGAGAGAGAGCAAAAAGTTAAAAGCTGAAATGACAACAGTCATTTCAATGTAATGCAATGCAAATCTGGAGAACAGTAGACTGGAGAACAGTAAAAATCAGTAGAGTGAGAAAAGTAGGCCCTGATGTCCTCCAGTAGCCTAAGCCTATAGCAGCAAAACTATAAAGGTAGCTCAGAGTAACATGAGCCACTCTAGTTATAAGCTTTGTCAAAAAGGAAGGTTTTAAGATTAGTCTTAAAAGTAGACAGGGTGTCTGCTTCACGGACCAAAACTGGGAGTTGGTTCCACAGGAGAGGAGCCTGATAGCTAAAGGATCTGCCTCCCATTCTACTTTTAGAGACTCTAGGAACCACCAGCAGACCTGCAGTCTGAGAGCGAAGTGCTCTGTTAGGAACATACGGAGTAATCAGAGCTCTGATATATGATGGAGCTTGATTATTAAGGGATTTATACGTTAGAAGAAGAATTTTAAATTCTATTCTTGATTTAACAGGAAGCCAATGAAGGGAAGCTAAAATTGGAGAAATATGATCCCTCTTGTTGATTTTCATCAGAACTCTTGCTGCAGCATTTTGGATCAGCTGAAGACTTTGAATTGCATTTTGTGGACTTCCTGATAGTAAAGAATTACAATAGTCCAGCCTTGAAGTAACAAATGCATGGACTAGTTTTTCAGCATCACTCCTGGACAGAATATTTCTAATTTTGGCGATATTCCGGAGGTGAAAAAAGGAAACTCTGGAAACTTGTTTAATATGGGATTTAAATGACATGTCTTGGTCAAAAATAACACCAAGGTTTTTTACTTTATTACCAGAGGCCAAGTTAATGTCATCCAGATTAAGTGATTGGTTAAGAAGTTTATTTTTTGAGGACTCTGGCCCAAAGATTACAACTTCGGTCTTGTCAGAATTTAGATGCAGGAAATTTAAAGTCATCCAGCTTTTGATGTCATCAAGACATGACTGCAGTCGAAGTAATTGATTGGATTCATCAGGATTTATGGATAGATATAGCTGAGTGTCATCAGCATAACAGTGGAAATTAATCCCATGCTGTCTGATAATTTTGCCGATCGGAAGCATATATATAGTAAAGAGAATTGGTCCAAGGACTGAACCCTGTGGTACTCCACAGGTGACCCTAGAGTTTGAGGAAGATTTATTATTAACATGAACAAACTGGAATCTGTCCGACAGATAAGATTTAAACCAGCCTAATGCTTTCCCCTTAATCCCTACAGTATGTTCAAGTCTTTGTAGGAGAATATTGTGATCAACTGTATCAAATGCAGCACTAAGATCTAACAGGACAAGTACAGACACAAGTCCATTATCTGAGGCCATGAGAATATCATTAGTGACCTTCACCAGAGCCGTTTCAGTGCTATGATGAGCTCTGAAGCCTGACTGAAACTCCTCAAGTAGGTCATTGCTTTGTAAATGTTCACAAAGTTGATTAGCAACTACTTTCTCAAGAATTTTAGATAAGAAAAGAAGATTAGATATAGGTCTGTAGTTTACTAGCTCATCTTGATCAAGAGAAGGTTTCTTAAGTAAAGGTTTAATAACAGCTACTTTAAAAACCTGTGGTACATATCCATTTACTAAGGATAGATTAATCATGTCTAAAATAGGACCACTGATCAAAGGGAATACCTCCTTAAACAACTTGGTTGGGATTGGGTCTAACATACAGGTAGAAGGTTTAGATGAAGCTAAGATTTTAGATAGCTCAGAAAGCTCTACTGCTTCTAAACAGTTCAAACACTGTGCAGGTTCTAAAGATTCCTCCAATGCTGCCTCACTTACTGGGGATGAGGTAATCATGTTTGGGAGGATGCCAATTATTTTATTTTTAATGGCATCAATTTTATTTATGAAGAATCCCATAAAATCATTACTACTAAGAGCTAAGGGAATGGATGGATCAATAGAGCTGCAGCTCTGAGTAAGTTTGGCAACTGTACTAAAGAGAAATCTAGGATTATTTTTATTCTCTTCAATTAATGATGAAAAATATGCTGCTCTAACTCTGCGAAGGGTCTTGTTATACAACAATAGACTGTCCCTCCAGATTAAGTAGGATTCCTCTTGGTGTGTAGAGCGCCATTTTCTCTCCAATTTCCTAACATTGTGCTTCAAGGAACGCAGCTCTGAATTAAACCAGGGAGCCAGCTTCCTGTGAATTATCACCTTCTTTTTCAAGGGAGCTACATTATCTAATGCAGAACGCAATGAGGAAGTCACACTGTTAGCAAATGTATCTATTTGTGAATGGGAAGAAACAGCATTGCTGCCATCTACAAGGCATTTCTGCAATACTGAGGATATTAAGAGGGGGACAGACTCTTTAAGTTTTGATACAGCATTATCCGATAAAGATCTACTATAATGGAACCCTCTTTTGGGGGTGGAGAAATCGGTTAGATTAAACTCAAATGTTATTAAAAAATGATCAGATAGGACAGGGTTGTGAGAGAATACTGTTAATTCTTCACAATCAATGCCATATGTCAGCACAAGGTCCAAAGTATGGAGCCGAGAGTGCGTCGGCTTATGCACATTTTGAGCAAAACCAATTGAATCTAGGATAGTTTTAAAGGCTACACTAAGGTTATCACATTCAGTGTCAACATGGATGTTAAAATCACCCACTATAATAACCTTGTCAGTATTTAACACCAAATCAGATAAGAAGTCTGACAGTTGATCCAAAAACTGAGTGTAAGGGCCTGGTGGACGATACAAAACAATAAACAGAAGAGGTTTTATTGCTTTGCAGTTTGGATGAGGGAAACTGAGGGTTAAATGTTCAAAAGAACTGTAATTATTAATTGGCCTGGGACTAATTAATAAATCAGACTGAAAGATGGTTGCCACTCCTCCTCCTCTTCCCACAGATCTGGGAATGTGGAAATTTGAATAACTGGAGGGAGTTGACTCATTTATACTAACGTAGTCCTCTTGTAGCCAGGTTTCTGTGAGACAAAACAAATCAATCTGATTATCAGAAATCAATTCATTAACTAACAAAGTCTTTGGAGGGAGAGACCTTATATTTAATAGACCACATTTAATTCTTTTATTTTTTGGTTCAAAGTGACCCTGAACACACAGTCCCTACAATGAAACGTGGTGGTGGCAGCATCATGCTGCGGGGGAGTTTTTTATTTATTTTTTTCTACAGCAGGGACAAGAAAACCCGTCAGTTGGGAGACGGAGCTAAATAACAGGAAAACAAGCTCATTATAGGGTTAAAAGACCTGAGCCTGGGACCAATGTTAGCCTTCCTGCTTTAGACATGCAGCTACAGTGAAATGTTTTAGACCAAACATTTTAGTTAGAATGGCCCAGTCAATGTTCACACCTAAATTCAGTTGTCAAGCTGTGTGATAGAAGTAGAAAAATTATGCTCTATTTTAGCTTATTCTTTCCATCCACCTCCACGAACGCACACTAAAACAAAGTTGTGTTTGTAACGTGACAAACTCTGAGAGCTGAACAGACTTGTGTAAGAGCCTATACCGTTTCTCTGTGTTCATATAACTATTATCAAATTGCTGTTAAAACAGAATACATTTCTGGATCTGTGATGTTTTCCAGATTAGTCGAATAAACCAGGCCAGAGAACAAGGCTGGAAGCACGTCTTGAGTTCCAGTGGAGGCAGCAGCCCAGAGAGGAAGGTAAAATCACCAGAAAACATGGAGACCTTTTTTGATGATGTTAAAGTAAAATGACATCAGTTAGGAACGGCCTTTTGTGCGCCAAACCTGGTTCATAATCTGTTGTGTTCAGTGTTTTGTGGGAGGTAAAAGGGCTGTGGGGGTCCAAGGTTCTGTTCTGGGCCCTTCTCCAGCCCCCGTCCCCAGCAAAAGCCCGTATGAGCGCTACTATGCTGCTCTGGACCAAATGGCTAAATCCCAGCCCAAAGACACCAGCAGGGACGGATCTTCAGCAGGACCTGGCAGTCCCATAAGGTCAGTGGAGACGTCTGCTTTCTTTAAAGGGACAGTGTGTGACTAATTAGGCTTTTAATTAGCAAAAAGCAAGTATTGCTTTTATAAATATATATTCTGGAAAAGTCTAATAACCTCACATTAAAAATTAAAAAGTTCTCATAGCTTAGAACTGGTAGTTTATAAATGCATAGGTATCAGTGCACCTCCTGGGAGGCGTGTTTTCCCCTATTTGTCTTCTATATGAAGATGCACTGTCGGTGGAGGAGGAGTAGAAAACAAGCAAAGACGACCATAGATCATTTCATTGGCCGTTTTCTGTTGAAATGGAGGACTATCCATACTCTTTGCCCAGCGAGAGGGAAGAGAAAGTAACCAAGAAAAGGAAAAGTAATCGGGGAAAAAAAAAGGAGAGGGTATAGTGGCGTAGCTATTATTACCAGGTGGAGTGGAGATAATTCTGAGGGAGCGCGGGCTCAGAACTTATGCATAGGTTGCAGGTTTTCTGCTGGACAGGTAAGTTAATTTAATATAACAGTGAAGTTTATTTGTTGGCATTATGTTAGAAACAGGGGAGTGTAGTCCAGCGATTACTCTGTCCTCCTGGCAGAAACGGGTCGTTTTGTTAGCGTATGTATGTACAGTACGTGGAGGGATATCGGCCGGCCCGTTCACTGCTTGTAGTACAGCAGCAAGACCGGCCGGGTCTCGTTACCCGTGTTTATAGTCACTTATTTTAGAGCCCAGATAAGCGACTGCAGGTTTAGAAAAGAGCCCAAAAAAACGCGACTGACGGAATTTACAAGCGACTTTAGGAAAAAAACAAAAAAAAAACAAGCAGGCTTGGCAAAAGTGCCAAAAACCATTTCACACAATGATCATAGCTATTAGCTATTAGCAGTAGCTAATACATGGAGGACATGTTGTCACACTTATTATACTCAAAGGCTTCCATAGTAGCTATTACGGCAAAGTCGTTTGCAATTCATTTAGCGCTCTGCATAAAGACCTTTCTCTTTGATTTACAGAGGTATACCAGCTGCCGCAGGCCCAGTGCTGCCAAACGGACCGGCCCATCGCCTGAACTCTGACACCATCAAAAGAGAGCTTCAGAGGTTGCAGCATGTTTCAAAACAAGCCCAGATCAGCCGGTCAGTCCATCTGTGAGCGTCCCGGTCAAAGGAGCGCGTACCGCCAGACGATCTCTGTATGACGAGGTGGTTTGTGTGTTCTGCTTTCAGGCAGCGAAGGCAGATACCAGCCGAGCGAGCCTTTCAGGTCGAGGAGTTTTTGCAGCGGAAGAGAGAAGCAATGCTTAACAAAGTGAGAGCCGAAGGACAGCTGGTACGTAACGCTACGCCAGTGTCGGGCTTATAGTTGAGCGTTATTACTAGCTTATTAATGAGCCCTGTAGCAGCGTTCTAAAGTAATTAGCAGTGAGTTTTATAAGCCCTGAAGAAGGAAACATTTAGAGAATAAATGTGTTAAATGGCTAATTGGAAGTTGAGCATTTAGCTTGTTTCTGCTGGATGTTGTGAAAAAGCCTTCATTGGAAAACAGCCAAGCCCATCAGGCAGAACAGGCCCTTACAAGACTGAATCCTCTGGCCTCATATATGTCACTACTTTTTATTGTTTTGCAGCCTAATAGCTCACCTTATTTTTCTAGCTTTGGAAGTGTTGATCAGCACAGGAAGTTGAGATTTCTGGAGTAGACGGCTTGAACCGGTCCCACCAGCACGCTGCAGTGTAGCTCCTTCAGGGTTACCTTTGGGCTCCATTACCTTTGATTAACCGCCCTCTTTCATGCTTTGAAAGTCCTGGTCTCATCTATCAGGAGTCATTAAGTCTTCATTTTTCTATTCTGTCATGGTGCATTGTGGGAGAATCAAAGCTTTCATAAGTTGTTTTTTTTCTCTCCTTTTCTTTAATCTGAACATTGATCAGTGGAGCTCTAACTCCACGGCTTGTGGACGTTGTTGTAGTCGGCCGTCGGGTCTTGCATCCCTCTAAAGTGTGCCTAATTTGAATGCTAAACAGGGTACTCGACAAAACCCGGCTGCAATATACGGAAGTCGGGCCGGCGCGGCTCGGTGCAGGCGACCTAAAGTCAACAAAGACGAGGAGGTAGGAGCCCGGACCCGAACGCCCAGCCTGACACTCCTAGCCCACTCACAGCACGCCTGGCTTGTCTGACCACAGCTCCCTGTGATGCAGCCTTAACTCCACCCAGCAGGGCAGCCTCCTGGTCTCATGTTTGTCCTTCACCATCCATGCTTGAGCTGTTTATGGATCCCCCAACAATAACCATTGTTTCATTCAAATTGTTCGTTCGTGTCTGTTGTTTTTTTTTTTTGGATCTATGAAACGGTTCTTAATGGCATGAAGTTTGCTGTTTGTTTTTTTTCCCCTATGTGTGTTTTATTAATTCTACCCGTCTCATTTGCTGATCTGCTGACCCTCTCTCAGTGCCGCTAAGCATGAGTGAGGGGGAACTTGTTTGTGTTTACGATGACAAATGCAGGTGTAACAACGAGGCGTAGATGTGAAGTTTTTCTCACGGTACATGACAGGCTGGTTTGTTCTCAGGAGTACCTGGCAAGACTCCGGCAGATCCGCTTGCAGAACTTCAACGAGCGTCAACAGATCAAAGCCCGGCTGAGGGGGGAGAAGGTAGACACGTACACTCGAGGTTTCTTAAAATCAAAAGTGGCTGTAATGAGACCTTCCTCTGATATTTTCTTCCCCCCCCCCCGGCTGTCCGCGTGTTTCAGTACGACAGCGACGGCTCTGATAGCCAGGAGTCAAGCGAGGAGGCAGAGCTCAGGAGGAAAAAGATAGAGGTGTTAAAAGTGAGTCTGTAGCGAGCGCAGCGCCGCTGCCTTTGTCTTTTTCTGATTTATTTTTCTAAAGGTTGCCCTATAAAAAGGTCTGAGGAGTATCTCTACTCCCATCCCTTTTTCAGAAAATTGGGATGGGACATTTTTTTCATTTTTGCTGAACCTTGTGTACTCAGTGCTGGTAAGACACTTACATGAGCTCATCATCAGCATAAATGCCAATAATTCTGGGCTTTTACTGATGCATTTACACCTTTTTTGAGTGGGGGTGAATTATACAACACAAAACCTTAATGGATTTGAAAAAACTTACAGGCTCGAGTAGATACATAACACCCTGAATAATATTCAGGTGAATGACTCTTAGTAAGTCGCAGAGAAAAATTAGTTTTTATAATCATCACCAAGCTTCTGGTCTAATTATATTTGTGGCACTGGTGGCCTTTGTTTGACAGTAGGCTGAACCTGGAAACATGTTGTGTGCTCTAGTCCAGCACCGCCACCGCGCCTCCAGCTTCTGCTATAATTCTGGCTGGATAACCACAGGTCAAGTTCTTTTAAGCATTGGCCATAAACCTTTAATGGTGTCCAGGCGAGAGCCATTCCAGAACCTTATTGTTAGCCAGCTTTATTCCAAAACGTGTGTTTTTTTTTTTTAAATCACCGTACTTTTGGAGCATCTAACCCTGTCAATGTTTCAACTTTTTACCAGTCAATGTTCAAGAAACTAGAGGATAGTCCTGAGTCATTTTTCTGCTTACATTATCACTGGCAGTGAAGCAGACCCTCAGCATGGTGCTGCCACTGCCATGCTTTACAATTAGTGCTTTGTTTTTTGTTTTTTGTTTTTACCGACCACTTTAAATGAGCTGCAGCATTCCTCACATATCAAAATATCACTTAAAGTGCATCAATAAAATCCCCATGTGAATGGCCCACATTGAGCGTACGGACAAACCTGAACAGCACTATATATACATGTCTGTATGTGTATAACCCTTTAAGGCTCAAACCAACGCCCGCGTCGCTGTACTGAAAGAGCAGCTAGAGAAGAAGAGGAGGGAAGCCAGTGAGAGAGAAAAGAAAGCCTGGGAGGACCACGTAGGTGTCCAGCTTTCTCTTACCCAGACATCTAAATCTGATCGGCTACAAGCTGGCCTTAAAGATGGACTCTAAATGATTGATTTTTTTGTCAAAGCTTGCTGCGGCTCGAGGTGCCAGGTGTGGCGTTGCAGCTGGAGGTGCAGCAAAGGCGACAGCAGCAGCAGCAGCATCTACCTCTGAATGTCCTCCCCCACAAGCCGCTCCTCTCCAGCCCGACCCGGCTGTCAAAGCTTCGGCCCCGCCCACGTCCAAACCCTCCACCCCTTCAATTTCCATGACGGCTGCCCTGGAGAACGTCGGAGCGGTCGGTATACAAGTACGTTCTGCCGTTGTGATGCCTGTTTATACTTTAGACTAATTTTCACGTACCGATTTACAGATTAGTCTGCTAAAAGAAAACTCCAGCGACACTGAGACAGCAGCCGGGATCCAGGTTTGTTCTGTTGGTCGTTATTGTACATAAATGCTGTGTAATGGGAGCCGGGTTTCGAAAAGGGGAAAAAAAAAAAAGTTCACTAATGTCTCCTGTGCAACAGAGTGAGAAGAAGCAGATTCTGCGCAGACTTAACCTGAAAGCCCAGAGCCCGGTGGAGGAAACTCCTCCGGCACCTCCAGAGCCAGCTCCTTCTCCCCAGCAGGAGCAGGCGGACACGGAGAAACGGCCCCCTTCGGACGGAGATCGTAGAAAGTGGGAAGTGGCGGAGCTGCCTTTACTGCCAGTGCCTCAGCAAACCTTCGGGGAGACGTGCTCTACATCGAGCGGTGAGTTTACGCTTCCAAACCAACACTAGAGATGAGTCCCTCACTGCGAGTAAATATGAGCACTGGGTCAGTTTTCGCCATTTATCTCTGCTTTTTTTTTTTTTTTTTTAAATGCTTCGACTGCAATTTCCATCTTTTGTTCCTTTGTTAGCCACGCCAGCATCTCCAGAGGAAAGGCCGTCCTCTGGTGGAGACAGGAAGAAGTGGGAGGCAGGTGCTACTCTCGTCCTTTCTGTTGAGCAGCAAACCCTTGAGCAGACGTGCATCACGACCATCGGTAAGGATCTAACTGTGGGGGACCGTCACTAGTGGGCGCTTTAGAAAACTCTGTGTCGTACGTTGTTATCCTGCTTTTTCTCCCAGATGAAACACTGGGGGAAGTCATACGGCTGGGCGAACTTCAGGAAGACGTTCCTAGGAAGGTGTGCGAGGGGCTGAGGGCGCTTCAGCCAATCACACAACAGCCAGAGATTGTCGCAATGTGTAAGCACTTTTCTAGCTTTGGTTTGTTTATTTGGTTTGTAATTTGAGCCACTGCTGGCTGCAAATGAACGGTGTGTCAATGTCTAGAAATGGAGCAACCAGAGCTTTTGTTGTTTCTTTCCGATTCCTGATCTTTGTAAAACTCTGACCTTAGCTGATTCAGATTTTTCCTTTAGGATCTATAAATGATGCAATGCTTTTTCTGTCCGTTTTTTACTTTCTAAATAAATTGAAAAGGCAATTCTCTAAACATAAAATGTTCAAATTCAAATCAAGCAATGATTCAAAAACCAGCCGGAACATGCAGGGCTGTCCATCACTAAAAAGCTACAAACGGGGTCAACACCCATCTACAAAAATAATGGCACATCTCCTAAAGCCTGTTCTAGTAAAGATTATGGGTCGGCAACTTTTTTTTGTGTGTCAGTTCAAAAGATCTGTGCAAAACTTTTTCTATTTATTTATTCATTGCTTTTAACTTACTTTTTATTTATTTTTAACAGCATTTAGTGACACTTCCATAGTTATATTTTCCATCTCCTACAGGTAAATATATTCCACATTATAAGTTGACAAAAGACGTGATGGCAATAATACTGTTGTTCATAATGAGGAATAAAATGCAATAATAAAGACAAAGACAAATTAAGGCAAATAAAAAAAAAAAAAAACGTACAGTAAAATCCCCTCTGATACAAGATAACCCTCACATTGTTAACCACTGTGGTATTTTATACCGCTCAGAAAAGGGCCGGTCTCTAAGCAAATCGCTGTATTAATGAGGGCGTGACTGGGCTGCACCATAACTGGTCTCTGAAACCTTTAAAGAGTATGAACTTTCCTCCATCAAATAGATGTCCCAAACTTTTTGGAGTCCTGGTTTTAGCCATCTAATGGTTATGCATGTCGATGCTGCTGTGAGCAATATCTTTAGAAGATATGTCAGCCTTCCCGTCCATTCCCTCAGGTATGTCTCCCAGAAAAAAAATATTTTAATTTAAAAATACTCTAATTTGTTATGTTTTCCGTTGCTAAATCTACGATTCAACTATAGAAGAACCTGAAGGGCCTTGGTGATTGATCATATTGCGAGAACGACACAACTGAGGTTAAACAGGGTTTCAACATTCTCTCAAAGCAAAGTTAGTCCAGAGCTCACATTGTATGCCATCTTCAGCAACCTATTCAAAGAACAGTCAAAGTAACTGTTTCTCACTCCAGTTTCTTGTGACGTTTTTAGTTCCCTGCAGCCTGAATGAGCAGCTGTCATATCTTCAACTATGTTGCAGGATTTAGGCTTTTTCTAACTTCTTATTGATGCTCCTCCCTGCTAGAGAACATAACGTCCGGCAGTAAAAACGTTCACTCTGAAGTGTTGTCAACCCTAATGTGTGGTGCGTTGACTGGTCTGAAAAAAGTTCAGACAAAAAGATTATGAACCCGCTGGTGAGAGGAACTAGTGTAAAAAAAAAATAATAATAATTATACGCAATAAGACTTAACGAAGACAAGCACCACAAAATTGGCTATTATCAAATATCATCCCTTAACATGAGTTAGGTGGTCCATTTCTCCCAGAGGGCATCACCCTTCTGCTTTTGAAGCCTTAGTTAAAAGGTTAAGCGCTTCATGGACTGAATGCTTTTCACCATCTTTGTTGGTTTTATCTGATTTCTGTCACAAGTTTTTATTTATTCCCTTTCTGTGGGGCCCAGATGTAAAAGCAAGGATCCCGATGCTGCTTTAATTTTCTAATATAAATGGCTCATTCTCTGGTTTCTGCTGCAGCTGACGGTGAGAAAATTTCCAGAGAACGTTTTGCCTCAGCTGTGGATCAAAGACTAATGGATGGAAAGCTGGATTCAGATCAGAAAACGCCTGTGGCAAACGCATCGCTGCTGCCCAGCCTTACTGATGTTCAGGGTAAATGATCGCTTAGTTTAATCTCGATAGTAATAATCAGTATTCCTCGTTATAAGCATTAATATTCACACACAGGTATATTTACAGCACAGCAAAATCTTGTTTTGGTTACATTTGCTCCAGATTCAGCCGACCTGGAGTCAGTGATTTTGGAGGAGATTCCTAAACAGGCATCGACTCCACCAGCTAATGTGCAACAAGCTTGGGAACAGGAAGCCCAAAAGCAAATGTGAGTTTTTGAATTGCCTGCTTTTTTTTGTGTTTTAAGGCTGCAGTTAAAACATAAAATATATTTCATATGTAAAAACTGTTATTTTTCTTACAGGCCACATGGGGGCGTTACAGGACCAACGGACACCCAGGACATTGGGAAGAGTTCAGAGAAAGCACCTGAATCCTCATGTAAGATCAGTGTCTGCCGATTCATGGCCATCTGTTGTCGGCGTGCTCCTGATCGGGGTTGACTCCGCCCGTTCATGGTTCTCACCAGGTTTGGCTCAGCAGGAGGAGCCCCTGTTTCGGAAGTGCTCACCGGCCCACCGACGAACCGCTGCCCCGTCCGCCCCGTCCGCCCAGTCCTCCCTGGATGAATCCTCCTCTCTGGCCTCTCGCTCACGGTCCGTCTCACCTTTGCGCTCCAAGAACCAGGACGAACTCCTCATTGGTCTCTCCGCAGGCATGTTTGATGCCAACAACCCAAAGGTGATTTTAAAGGTGGAACGTGCATCTTTTCTTCTCTGGGGGAATTGAGGTGAAAATCTTAAGCAGTTTGGAAGTAGCTACCTCCTAGCTCTTAAAGACATCCATACTTGAGCTTCGCGCGCTGCTTCATCTCTGTACGGCTGTTCTACTTCAAAGGTGGGCAGCTGGAAAGGATCCGGAGGGCTTAAAGCGACGGAGCATTCATCAACCTGCATCTTTCATAACCTCTTTCATAAGAGCCTAGCTGAACATTTATACACACCAAGTAACCTGACATGTTGCCCTCTGTTGACAGAAGGAGCTTTCAAATAAAAGCGTTTTTTTTCTCCGGTCCCTTTACGCGTCTGTCTGGTCTGCCCTGTTAGATGCTGCGGACGTGCTCCCTACCCGACCTCAGCCGGGTCTTCAGCCCTCAGCAGGACTCCGCAGGAACGAGCAAAGCCAACGTCTCCCCGGACAAAGACCTGGAAATTGAGGATCTGGAAGAGGCTGTTAAGGACGATGACCAATCAGATGCTGAGGAGTAAGTCGTGCATAAACTCCTGCTTTGGGCTGACTCTGGATTTAACCATGTATGCAATGCTAAAGTATTTATGTCCTCCGTTTCCACGTCGTCCCTCATTAGAAACACAAGCGTTAATGGATTTTTATAGAGACTTCTGTGTGACAGACCAACAGAGAACAGCTTAATTGTAAAGCAGCAGGAAAATGATGGCTGCTTTTTAAAACTTTTTACAAATAGAAATCTAAAAAGTGCGGGTGTGCGTCTGTATTCAGCCCAACTAATGCTTTTTAAAATCACCTTTCGCTGTAATTTCAGCCGCAGGTCTTATGGGACATGTCTCCTTCTGCTTTGTGAACTCAAACACCTAGGAACACACCGGTTAGGGATAAAGCTGGGGAGACGTTTAAAGCAGGGTCGGGTTTATTAAACAGCACCTCAAGCTTTAAACGTCTCACGGAGCACCGACAGGCGGGAAAAGGTGAGTGTTAATCAGAGAAGCGTCTAGGAGACCCATGTTTAACGCTGGAGCTGCAGAGATTCCTCAGCTCAGCTGCAGGACGTCTGTTTATCATGCATATAAAACATCCGGTCTTGATGGAAAGGTGGGTTTAAAAAGTGACAGATGTTTAGCTCCAGTAGCGCAGGGGACTCGGTAAAAACGTGGAAGAAGGGGCTTCTTCTAGTCAGATGGGATCCAAATTGAACTTTTTGGGCTACATGCAAACACTGTGGACATTACCCTAAGCACAGCATCCCCATGGTGAGACCCGGCGGTGGCAGCATCATGCTGTGGGTATGCTTTTCTTTAGTTCAATTGTTCGGGCAGAGAGGGGGAAACTGATGGGAATTTGTAAAACAGGTTTGTACAACTGTACGTGTTTTCTTGCAGCTTCACAATTGAGCACTACTGTGTTGGTCTGTCACACAAAATACGTTGAGGTTTTTGGTCGTAATGTGGAGGGAAAAATTAGCGCTTTGAAAAATGCTTTAAATCCTTGCAGTTAAGGCCTGTGTTGCACGTTTTCTGCACATAAAGTTTTAAGCCGTTTATCATCTTTTTGGCCTTTTTTGATGCGTGTTTAAGATGGAGTGTAATTCTTTACTGCACGGTGTGAGCAGACTGTGAGGCTCCACTCTGTTTCTCAGCGCTTACGAAGACGAAGATCTGCGGGACATTAGGGCCTCCATGGAGAGACTGCTGCAGGAAGAAAGCGACAGGAGCCCCCCAGATGTTCCTGGAGCGGGAGATTTTAACGGAAACCCTGCGCCGGCTGGAGACGCTGAGCTGTTCAACAGAATGGCAGCTGAGCTCAATCGGGACAACAATCGGATGGCTGTAGATAATAATGATGACGAGGAGGAGGAGGATGAAGAGGAGGACGAGGATGAAGACGAGGAGGGCTCTAATGGAAGTTCGGGTGATGACGAGGCCAGGGACCTCCTTTCCAATGGTGTGGGAGAAGAATGCCGTAACGACGGCGGGCAGCTCAATGAAGAATGGCAATCAGGTAGGAGGGGCCGTGCCATGAGCGTTTACCTCGTCAGCCTCTTTCTGTTTCAGTGGAGGAAATCCTCGTGTAAATCAAGGCATCCTAAAGGCTGATCCTAAGACCGCTAAAAGAACTGACGTGCTGTGTCCCCCTGTTAGACGGCAGTGGAGAAGATCACGGAGTTGAGGCTGGCCATCACGACAGCATCTTCAGCCGCCTGGAAGAGCTTCGCTTCAACCTGGAGCAGCAGATGGGCTTCGAGAAGTTCATCGAAGCTTACAATAAGATCAAGGTACAGATCCTTCATTACTTGTCTGTAAAATCTGCGTTCTTGTGACCCGTTTGTTTTGTTTTGTTTTGTCCAAGGCCATTCATGAGGACGAAGATGAGAACATTGACCTGGGTTCCAGTTTGCTTTCAAACTTGCTGGGAACTGAGCACCAGCATCTGTACCCGAACATCCTTCACCTAGTCATGGCAGACGGCGCCTACCAAGAAGGTCGGTGTCTGTTTTGGGTTTCCTTTGTTTACAAGGTTCCTACGATTAAAGTATTTGACTTTCTCCGTTACTAAGTTTGTATAAGTCCCGATTGGGAATTTTTCTTTTGATTTATTTCATTTACAAATAGTTTAAAAACACACTTTCTCTCTAAAATGAAAAAGGGCAATTTCATTGCTCATTACGGCCTCTACATCATTGTTAGTTCTGACTGAACTCGGGGTGCTTAAACTGGGTTTAGTTTCCATGGAAAACGGAGCGTTTTTCTTTTTTTATGAGGAAATAAATGAATTACTGATTAGAAACTGATATTTGAAGTATCTGTGTCTAATGCATTATAATCCAGTCCATATTTATGTAGGTATGCTAGATTTAAGTTTGTCCTGATGCAAAAGAAACCCTGAACTTGCCCTCTAAATGCTACTAAATGGGAAGCCAGCATCCGCACTATTTCATGACTTGCAGAAATAAACAGATTTGAAATGCGTCTAGATTAGGAGAAATCTGGAGAAGTGTGTGATTTAGAAATGAAATAATGGAGGAACCCTGTGTTTTAATCTGCCGCGTGCTGTAACAACCAGCTAAATGTCGTCTCAGCTTCTCTAGTGTTTTATGTAGGGTACATCTGGATCGCCTTTCATCATTCTTTCCGATTATGACTGATTTATTTATTTTTTATAAAATTCTGTGTCTAAGACACCAACCTAGCTTCATGGGTCACGGCAACAACTTCTCAAGGAACCCAGCAGAAAAGAAACGCTCTCTTTGCTCGGCCCAATTTGTCGCTCTCTGTGCCAGATCCTGTTGTCACACTGTGGGCACGCCAAAAATAGACGTCGGAGGGTGGAGAGGCTTAAAAGGTTCCCCTCAGGATCCAAATCGTCTTTAGATACGTTTTCCCAGCGAACATCTCCAAATGACGGCTCTTTGATTTCTATTTTTACTGTTTAGAAGGAAATGCTGCACATGTCAAATATCTCCCCCGAGGACCTGTCTCAGGATCTTTCAGCAGATGTTTTATCACCTCCACGCGTGCAGCAGTGACTATATTTGAGCGGACGTTTAGAGCAGCTTGCAGAGATGGTTCTGTGTAAGCGAAGTGTAGTCTGTCGCCCTAATTATCATTCAGGTTCAGGAGGATGAAGGTCTAGGTTGGGGATCAGTAACCCTCGCAATCCAAACGGATATATTTAACTCCTTTTTGTCTAAAGCCATCAAATCTATTTGAGCCGTTTATTTCTCCTCTTCAGTTTCAACATTGAACTCCAACAATGGAGAAAAATGCTCTTCCTTGAGTAAAACGAGGCCAAACACGGGGGGGGGGGGGGAAAATACCCATTTTGTTTCACAAAATAAAGTGGATGACTGGTACTTAGTCTGGTCCATCAAAGCTCTCTGCACTGAAAAATATTCGCTCTTCTTCAATTTGTCCAAGGCAACAGGTGATTAAATTTAAAGTGGTTCATAGATTGCGTTGGTCTGAGGTCAAACTGGCTAAATACACTGCCTGGCCAAAATAATAATAATAATCACCACCCAGATTTAACAAGGCAGTTGGGTACGAGCCTCCCATTGGATAATTACTGCGATTATGTTTAAGCTGGCAGCAAGTTATTTAACCACAACTGGTGCTTCTCATTTCTTAAACAACCATGTGGAACGACACATGCCGCGGTCGTGGAAAAGATGTCAGTCTGTTTCAGAAGGGTCAACTCGTTGGCGCGCATCAAGCAGAGAAAACATCTAAGGAGATTACACAAACTACTAAAATTGGGGTTAATAACTCCCCAACATATTAAAAACTGGAAGGATAGTGGGGGAAAAAAAATGAGGCCGAGAAAATGATGATAATAATGATTGGTGATCACTTAAATGTTTGGTGAAATCAAATCAAAGAAAAACAGTAGAACTCCTTGCCATGTTTAATAGTGAAAGTAAGGGCATTTGTACACGTAAAACGTGAAGGGAACTCAGTGGTTTGGGACTGAACAGCTGTGTAGCCTTAAGAAAACCACTAATCAGTGAGGCTAACCGGAAAGAAAGGCTTAATTTTGCTAGGGAGCATAAAGATTGGCCTCTGGAGCAATAGAAGAAGGTCACAAGGTCGGATGAGTCCAGGTTTACCCTGTTGCAGACTGATGGGCGCATCAGGGTAAGAAGAGAAGCAGGTGAAGTGATGCTCCCATCATGCCCAGTGCCTCCTGTACCAGCCTGTGGGGGCGGTGCTATGATCTGGGGTTGGTCAGGTCCAGGTTCAGTAACAGTATGAGCTCAAAGAATGAGGTCAGCTGACTACCTGAATATACTCTGAATGACCAGGTTATTCCATCAATGGATTTTTTTCTTTCCTGATAGCACAGGCCTATTCCAAGATGGCAATGCCAGGATTCATCAGGCTTTAGTTGGGAAAGAGAGGTTCAGGGAGCACGAGACATCATTTTCACACATGGTCTGGCCACCAGAGTCCAGACCTTAACCCCCTAGAGAATCTGTGGGATGTGCTGGAGAAGGCTTTGAGCAGCGGGCAGACTCTGCCGTCATCAGTGCAAGATCTTGGTGAAAGATTAATGCAACACTGGGTGGAATTAAATCTTGTGACATTGCAGAAGATTACCGAAGCAATGCCACAGCAAATATGTGCCGTAATCAAAGCTAAAGGCGGTCCACCGAAATGTCGGTGTGAATTTTTCTTTTTCTTTTTTTGAACATGAATCCTCAATGTGAAAAACTGAGGGACATCTATATGTAAATTTATTTCTGATACATTGGAGACCTTTCTAGAACCCAGTGCCTTATTCTGTGTTTGGCATTCTCATATTAATCAAAATAACAAAATCCTCATGGCCTTCACTACTCTTTTAGCCCAGAGGCAGATGCTTCTTAAATGAAAAGGCAAGTCTCCAACGTTTAAAATGTGGTTTACTGAGGTTTTGACACAGTTTGGCAATAGAACAAACAAAACACTCTACATCAAATTAAGAAGGTGGATCCCTTCTAATGTCAATTTTAGAGGAGTAATACATGTGTGCAGCATGGTTTTGTTGTTCTCTACATACTGACATTTTAATGATTGTCTTCTCTAATGCATCAGGTGGGGATTGTTCGTTGGGTGGGATGTTCAGGATTCCCTAATGAAGAATTTATGATACATAGTGCATCATATGTTTGATTGGATGTTTAATAAAAAGACTTAGAACATTGGTTTGGTCCACATTAGACCGGACCAGCAGTGCTAATAAGACCTGAACACAGAAGACCTTTTAGCTTAATGCGAATATTAACCAGACTCAAAACATGAATGCTAAACTCGCACCGTTTAGTTATCTGGCATTTTTCTGAGGAAGTGACAGATTTTCACTGGTTATTTTCAGGGTAAATTTTGAGTCTCTGGCTGAAATAAAGTGTTTCTGGTCAGATGCATGCCACCCAGTCACCTGCGTCCCTGCTCTGCTTTAGGTTCTACCTTTAAACTTCCCGGTTTATGCTCTGTTTAATCTTTTAAGCCTAATTTAACTCATAGATCTTTATATTACTACAATAGTTTTAAGAACAATTAACGTGCTTTCATTGGCGCTTTTGAAAGTCCTTCATTTTCACCACTGAGGTCCATCACTGCAACACCGAAGCCCTCTACCAGTTCAGGTCTAAACTCAAAAGCTGATTGTTCAGAAGTACATCTCTCTGTAATTACCGGTTCAACTGTTTGTTGTTTTCTCTTTGTTGTTCTGCTTCTTCTGTACCGTAAAGTGTCTTTGAGTTCTCTTAAAGCCATGTTTTTTTCCCTTTTTTTTTATTATTATTATTATTACTGCAGATTAAAATTCTCATGTTGGTTCCTCTGGACAAAACTAAATAATTTAATCAAATTTCCTACTTTGTTCACTTTCTTCTGTGTGTATTTATATTTATTTATTTTAAAGAAGTATATCTGCATGAACCAAAACCAATCAAATTGTTACCATTCTTAAATTGTGGTCCCCCCCCCCGGGACGCTCTTGGGCCATCTCAGGTCTAATCAGTTTTTCCGTCTCTCTCTCAATTAGACAACGACGAATAACGCTGTGCAGTGGAGCTGCTGGCAGCTGTCTGACGTCTTCCCACAACAGACAGAAGGATCTATGCATGGAGCGTGGCTGCCCCTCACGTTACTGACCCGTTTGCATGACGTTCTAACTATAGCACTTGAAACCGTCTCCGACTCTCGGCTCTCTCCGCTAACCAGTGTTTGTTCAGCATTGTTACAAGAACCAAAGTTCATTTCCTGATTCTGTAAATATGTCAGGCTGCATCCATCCTCCGAGGAATGACACGTGTATATGTTGGCACTTTTAGTTGCTAAACTGTGTTTCACTTTGTGTTGTTTTTATCAACCTCTTTAGTGGCTTTTAATTTAATTTAAGGGGGGCTTAAGATCTGGTTCTCTCAGGTACTCTCTTTCTGTGCCACACTCAACCATAACTTCAAATGATAAAGCAGGTAATCCTCAACATAGAGGACTATAATGGACTCAAAAACCAGTTATACCTCCCTTTCTTACAAGAATTTCTACCATTTACCAAGTTAATTACCATCTAACGTCATTTTCCGTATTGTTTTTACTGTTTAAGTTAGCGCAGATCGAGGCAAAGATTTGCCACCGGGGTACTGTAGCAGGTATGGCTTGTGAGACCTTTGGGTCTGGTGAGATTAAGCAGCTGGTGTCTGGAACACGTGACTTGTGGTATAGTTCGCAACGATAGTTCATGTTTAATTAAATATTGTAAATCTGTCCTTTTTTTTTTATTATTTAATAAACTTTTTAATATCCTATTTTTTTTTTCCCATTTCCTTCTGCGTCAGACTTGCACACTGACACGACATGGGTAGCAAACTAATGAATTAAGCAAAAGGGATTTAAAGTGATTTAAAGTTTTGAAGTTCACCGGACACTCCGGACTCTATCTGACCATTTGGAGCCTTTTTAGGAGAACATTCAATGTTCCTTTGGGAAAAAAATTTAATCTGGTTTATTTTAAGAGCCCATTTCTTACTTACATTACTTAGACATGGTTTAGCTTCCTTTTTGCTATGGCCTTTCAGTCAGGTCGTAACACTCATTTTGCCTGAAATACTAACAGTTTGAAATGGAGATTGATTTAAATCACACTACGCTTAAAACCAAAACTGTCAATATCAAGTGAAGAAGTCAGTGGTGCGTGAGTGGAGAAAGTATGTGGAAATGATGCGACAGGCCTACAAAGCTAAAGGCAGCGTCATAAGCTGTGAAGAATTCGATTAGTTGGCATCCAGAGTTTAAAGATGCTGAGGGCCCTCAGGTCCCCCATTTCACCAATTAGTTTGGCACGAAAGGTAAATGGCCAACCTGTCCACAAAGGGTTAACTTTGTTTTAACCTCACAATGGTAGTGTCTAACTCTTAGTAGCAATTTTAATCGGGATAATGAGCTGAAAATGATTTTACAGAATTCCTGAGTTGCTATATTTAAGTTATTTTATCAACAAAAATATTTAAGTATAGCCTAAACAACAAGCCTGCATCTTCTTGATCACGTTTTAATTCCATTTCGCAAAGTTAACCTTTTTCACTAAAATAATACTCTAAATTACTGAAACAAGCATCACTGGCTGGTATCTCCGTTTATTTTTTTTATTTAACCTTTATGTTTGCACTGTACTTTTCACACTATGCTTTCCAAGTGTTTGGGTTGGCTGTCACAGCCTTGGAACCAAACGCTCCTGCTCTTGTTACAAGCCCTCATTAAACATATCCGGCGCCAGATGGAGACCAATACTTGTTTGACCTATGTCTGATCTTCATGTGAAGGCTGAGGCTTTCCCGTGTTCCTTGGATTATTCATGGGTTGATAGACACAGCTTTGTGTTTTGCTTTTTGGTTGTCATGAGGATTGTTCAGAAGATGGATGGATGCAAGCATCAGCATGAACACCTTGAAATCAGAGCAGTACTGATCTTGACCAAATGTTAACAACCGTCCTTTTGTATCCTGTGCACACACGATCTTCCCAGAGGTGGACAAAACGCCATTCGTTAGAACATGCATTTTAAAGTGGCAAAAATAAACTGTTGAAGATTAATTATGTCTGATATGGGCCAAGCACGTGGGCAGTGGACTTAGCTTTTCAAATGCACTAATATTCTAGCACACACAGAATCCACAGTGCGTACCATTGTTCCCTGTGTCCACCTCCAAATTCAACTGCATGGATCAAGATTTTATTGGTCCATATCGCTCTCCAGTTTTCTTTGAGGTCTGCCAATGGCGATTTCCAGTTTCAGCTGATTTCCCTCAGGACAATGAGAGATATGCAGCAGTAGTAGCTCCGGCTTCAACAGAAAACTAGGGGCTTACAAGATCAATACCAACACGTGTCCCTAAACCTTAATCCACTGAAAAATCTGAAAAGTCCAATAAAGCACATGTTGACATTCAATTTCAGTGTTATTTATATAGCGCCAATTCATGAAACATGTCATCTCAAGGCACTTTACAAAGACAAATTCAATCATATTATACAGATTGGGTCATATTATACAGATTGGTAAAAAAATTCCTATATAAGGAAACCCAGCAGATTGCATCAAGTCTTGACAAGCAGCATTCACTCCTGGAGAAGCGTAGAGCCACAGGGAGAGTCGTCTGCATTGTCCATGGCTTTGCAGCAATCCCTCATACTGAGCAAGCATGAAGCGACAGGGGAGAGGAAAACTCCCCATTAACGGGAAGGAAAAACCTCCAGCAGAACCAGGCTCAGTGTGAACGGTCATCTGCCTCGACCGACTGGGGGTCGAGGCAGACTGGGGGTGGGGGGACATATGATTTGTGGACTGAAAATAGTGGGAGTTCCTTTTCTTATATTATTTTGATGCATTTGTTGAATACAGAGTAGAGGAAAAACCAGATTCTCCAGGATTTGATCTTCTGATCAGTCAATAATGGGAAAACTGCTGATAATCTCCAGATTACTAAAATGGGGGGGAAATGCCCTGCCCACTCCCAGCTTGTCAGCTTGTCAGTCTTCGAAGAATTGATTCTTTCAACCAGAATCGGACTGACCAGTTACATCTGGAGTTGCTGCTTTGAGATGCCATCTGATTGAAAAGGGCTTGGTTTTCTGCCTCCCTTCAGAGGAGCCGGGGTCAGCTGAACAGCAACTGGCACCAGATAGGTGAACACAAGATTTTTTTCAGGAATGATTTAAACTTGTATCAGTTTTACATGATTACATTTCTTAAATAATTTTATTTGTATTTACAGCCCCTTGTGTTTTTCTGTGGTTCTTTTAATCTCTCCTCTGTCTTGTCGTTTTTTTTTTATACAATTAAAAATGCAACTAAAAAAACATCCATTTGTGTGGGACGTGATTGATCAGCTTCAGCTGCCATGATAAATAGGAGCCGACTATCCTAGCCACCACCAAGTTCACTCCAACCCAATATTATCATGTGTATATATGGAGATTACGTATTATCTATCTTTAAAAAAATATATATATCAGTGGGCCAAACTCAGTTGGCCCCTAATAGTCAATCAGTTTATTTTTATTTTTATTGGTTTAACAATTCTTGTAACATGAACACATGCAGGCCCTCCAGGCCAACAAGGAAGACTTCATAACATGTTCCATAGGGGAAACTGAAAATCAAGATATTTTTGAACACCTTCATTAAGATCTAAACATGTCACCTTATGTTTCTCAAAAAGGACTTAAAGAGAGTTTGTAAAAACAAAAAGCTTTGCAGATTCAGCCAGTCAAACTCCAGTGTCATGAAATAACACGAGGCTGTGAAAGGCTGAACACGCAAAGCTTTTGAAGCTCGGCGCTCATCCCAACAAAGACAGATATTCATATTTTATTAGGTGCTTTGAAGGCAATTTTTTTAAACGGCTTTATAGCGCAATGCCTTTTATAGACTTTCAGCTTTACATATTACTTATCTTTTACAAAAGTCGATCTAAAATGTCACATCTTAAGAGCAAATAAAAAGTTTATTTTTGAAATGTTCACAGCATAGCAACTAACTGTTATCCAAGAGTAACTGGTTTGTCTTAAAGTTAACTTAATACATGCAAAACTGGGTTAAGAATGTTTTTCTTAAACATGTCGGTGACAATCAGGTTAATTTATGCAAACTTGCACATGGTCCAGTCATCCATAGTGTTTATAGTGCCTTGCAAGAGGCCATACCGTTTTACCTTTATCACATTACGTTACTGTTGGCATGCATTTTTATCTCCTGACACGGGTTCTCCATTAGATTTAGGTCTGAACACTGACTGGGTCATTCTAGCGCTTTAACACGGTTTGATCTAGAGTGGGTCCTTAAGGGTCCTGCATGTGAGGAGGAAATTCAGCCATTTGATTCAGGAGTGTTAGAGGAAGGATGCTCCTACAACATGCTGGACTCCAGCCCTTGAGGATGGGATTTGGACATCCCTGATCTAAGCCACCATTGTAAAGCTGGTTGTATGTTTAGGGTGGTTGACCTGATGGACAGCGTGTCTTCAAGGGTTACCCTTTAGTTAGCTCTATACCATAAACTCCATGTCCTTGTTGAAGAGAACACCCTCATGCAGATGTTTATATGGGTTTTTACTTGTAAGCCTCAGAGTTTAAATATGGTTTCAGCAGCACTTTCTTCCGTGTTTGCTGCATCCCCTACTAGGCTGGTGGCAAACTGCAAACGGGACTTCTTCTGGCTTTTTTTTTTTAATAGTTTTCTTCTTGACACTCTTCCATAAAGCACAGATTTTGGAAGTGCACCTGCAGCTGTCCTTGTCAACAGATTTTCCCACATGGGCTGGGAATTTCTGCAGCTCCTCCAGAGTTTCCATGGATCTCCTGGATGTTTCTCTGCTTAATGCTCCTCTTGCCTGCCCTGACAGAGATGGCCATGTTCTGGGTATGTTTCTAGCCGTGCCGTACTCTTTCCTTATTCAGATGATGGATTGAGCAGCATTCTGCGAGATGCTCAAAGCTCAGTACAGTTTCTAACCTAACCGTACTTTAACCCTCCACTGTGTTCTCCCTTTCCAGTCTGCTGTGCTCTTTGGTTCCTTCAGGGTGCTGTTTGTTCTCTAAGGTTCTCTAATAAACCTCTGTAGCCAGAAACAGAAGACCATGGATTTACACTGAGATGAAATCACACACAGGAAGACACCTTTACCAATCAAATGACTTCCAGTTGCAATCTGTTGCAATTTATTTAGGTTAATAAGTAAAGGTGGCAGCAATAAATGTGTGTCTTATTTATATATATATATATATATATATATATATATATATATATATATATATATATATAATTTTTTTCTTTTCTTTTTTTTCTTATAATTTTTTTGTCTCATTACAAAATGCTTATCTGTTGCTCTATCTCATAAAATCCTGACAAATGTTGGGACTGCACTTGAAGAGATGTGAAAAACCTCAAGCAGTGTGAGATCTTTTTGCAGTTTATGCAATATTTGTCTCAACCCAGCCTAAGGACTATTAGACAGCATTAAGAACCACAGGATGTCTGCCCTGTATAATAATAAACCTTAAAAGGTACTGAAATTTACAGGTAGGACATTTACATATTTTTTTTGTAGTAGTAGTTGGACTCTTTAAAGCATGTTGGACCCTGTGCCTGTAATAATATTGCTACCTGCAACTTCAGCTCTCCTTAGAGATAAAAAGCACATCACCTGAGCGCCATAATAAAACCCCAGCAAACATGCACTTAGAAGAGTACAGTGTCACATCAGCGTTGGCTGGGGTTCCCCTTTACGACCGTACCAAACAGATCTCATCAGGTCACTTCAAATGGGCCTCATCTGGAACATGTTCCTCTTGTTTGGGATCTACCACAACCTGCTTGATTCTGGTTTGGTCCTGTAGCAAGTAAAGGAGCCCATCAGCCCTCCCAGAAAATCAGAAGGTATTAATTAATATTCAGTTCTGCTTCCTGATCTAATTCGAAAGCAAAAAGCCTCAGGCTGGGCGAGGAAGTCTGAAAGGCTTATCAAAGAGAGGATCAGAGGATCAAGATCCTGATGTAAGGATTGTGCAAAGCCAAAGATTTTGTACTGCTTTTACTTGAGACCGAGCGAAATGTCAACTTGTGGAAACGTGCACTTTGCTCCTTACAGGAATGACTTCCCTCATTGGCATTCAGTCGGCTTCAATGCCATCTATCTTGAATATCTATGGAGCGTGCAAGAGAGTGCAATATTTTTGTCGAGATTTATCCGTTAGTGGAAATGAGGCCATACGTCTTGTCAGGTCCTCCCCTGCTCTCCTCACTCCCCTCCCATAAGTGGAAGCACAGCTGTCACTTCCATCATTGGCGGCTCGGCGTGTGTTCGCCGTGATCTTTTCTTCACACCCTCAGGTGCAGTTAATTTGAAGGATTACTGCCTTTCAGAATGAACAAATCCTTCCTGTTGCCTTACCGAATAACATCAAAAATAAAATCTGCTGGGGCCTTTCTCTCTCTGATGAAGCAGCACTGAGTGTGGGCTGGTCAAGCCTTTGCACAAGGCCTGGAGCCTTTGTGTGGAAGTGGAGGTGGAGGGGTGTAGCCCTGCCTCCTCACTGGTAAAAAAAATATGACCCGGGGGCTTCTGCCAGAACCCACCGGGACCACATGTGACCCAGGAGAGCCGCCCCCAAATAAATCACCCTCTTTATTGCTCTCTTCCTCCTCTCCTCCATCTCTGCCTCTTGCTCAATATGTGTCGTCCTCTGGACGGGATAAAAATAAATCACATGTTTACTGTGGGGCTCTGTCTCATTGGATCTTCCCTCTCTTTTACAGCAGCTCTTCCCTCTGCTGTGAAGGTTACTTGGAAGTTACAGGTCCACTCCATATTTATATTTCATAATAAAAACAGCCCTTTTTAAAAAGCAATCTCCGTCTTCCTGATGGGCTTTGGTCTATTTTTATGTGAACCCAAGACAGGTCCATAACTTTCTGCCTCCAGAAGGGATAACAGACTGCATCTTATGGGAAGAAGAACTGTTACAATGTCAGCATTAGCATTCAACAAGAAGGTTAACTTTATTGGCTAAATAAAGTGCGAAAAGTAATGAAATGTTTGAGCTAGGGTTAATAATACAAGTATGCTCAGAAAGGGAGGATGGGGACATTTCACTGTTTCATCGAAAACTACACTGTTGTGAAAAGGTGTTTGCAGTTTTCTTCTGTTTTTGCTTTTCTAGCACGTGTAAAAAGAGAGCTTTAGAGCAACATTCAAGCATGGTGGTGGTAGTGTGACGATCTGGGGCTACTTTGCTACTTCAGGATCTGGACAACTTGCTGTGATTGATGATTTGTGCTCTCTGTTCGGAAATCCATTATTCCTGCCCAACCTCACTTGACAAAATGAAGGTTTTGAAGTGGCCTAGTTAAAGTCTGGACTCAAATATGAGATGCCTAGCCTTCAACAGTCAATTCCAGTTTGAAAAGCCTCCAATGTGGCCGAATTAAAACAATTCTGCACAGAAGAGGTGGAAACAATTCGTCTACATAAAGACTCGTTGCCAGATATTGTTGCTGCCAAGGGTGGCACAACCAATCAGGTTCAGAGAGGAATTAGTCTTTTCCCCACAAGGCCAAGGTAGTTGGATTAGCTTTTTCCCCCCACTCACAATAAATAAAATCATAATTTTAAAACTGCATTTTGTAGTCATTCAGATTATCTTTGTGTAATTGTAACTTTTTTTTACTATACAGTAATCTGCAACTTTAAATGAGACAAAACAGAAGCAGAAATCGAAAAATAAATCTGTAAAAGTCTGAATACTTTTTCACAGCACGATTACATTGGGTTGGAATCTGGATGTGTCATCAGCATTAAAGATGAATTAAGCCCCTGAGATCCAGAGGTAAGAGAAACGGCCTGTGCTTCAGGTAGATTTTAATATAAGGTTAGAATATTAGGATAAATAATTCATTAAAACTTGTATGATTTGATTTCGTTGTCCAAATTTACCAGATACCATTTATAGGAGACAAAATTAAACATTTCACTGATGCCTACACATGAACCCTGCCTGGACATGAACAAATATATCAACTTAGAACCAAAGAAAAGCTGACTAAGCACAGCTTTTGACGTAGATTTAGCAATAAACTAATTTGATTACAGTCAGAAATGTGTGGCTGAGCAATTACCCTCTTTTTTTTAACAAAGAAGTTACATATAATAAATGTTGCACCAAATGCTGTTTAGCGGTTGGAGCAAAGCCATCTGCCCAACAGTAGAGAACACTGAATTTGACCAAATCCACCATCCAAAGACATTTCAAATGCTTCATATACAAAAACATGATGCTTTCTCGGCTGAGATTACAGAGCACACCATCCCAATTCACCAAACACTTTTATTTTGTTTTGAGACAAATATGATAAAATAGGGAGTTGTGCTTTCGCAAAATAAATAATAAATAATACAAATTATGGCACAATGAGTTTATTGTGTGTTTGATCACAAAACTGAAGTAGGAAAATAAACAATAATAACCTAGAAACTGGTTATTAACTGGAGAATAAAAATCAGACGAACACACAGTATTGTAGAAGGTAAAATAAATCATCTTTACATTATTTTAAATGATGTAAAGATGTAGAGGCTCGAATTAAAAATGAGAAACGAGTAATTTTCCATTGTGTCTGGAAAGGGACGTCGCTCTTTGACAGGGTAGTTCACGCCCTTTTTACAACACTACACACCGACTTCAGGTGCACCTCGGAAATTGTAGCTCCATCGCCGTTTCCTTGTTTTGCTTCTCGTGTTGACAATTTGTATTTTGTGGTTAATTCTAATGGAAGTCGTGTTGCATTTCTTTTTGGGGTTTTTGGGTCATTTATGTAATGTTTGTGGTAGCTTTTTCATATTAGCTGTGAATTAACAGTACAAATTTTGTTTTATAGCTTTACAGAATGAAAATGGAGGCACATAAATGTTATTAAAAACACATCTTGGTAATGCATTGATTGTCAAAAGCTAATCAAAGAAAAAAGCTGCTATTTCAACCTTTTCATTTGGGTCCATGGTATCAGAAAAGGCAAAAGAATGAAGCTGGTCAGCCAGCATTAGTAAACGTGAGGTGAGATGAGTGTCCTTTGGTTGATCTTGACCTAGATTCTGAAGCTTGCAAGTTGTTTTGGAGTCCCAAGAGGTAAGTTCATACTACTTTAAGTCATCCAAACAAGTTTGGACTAGTAAGCAATGGGATCTTCCTTCTGGTATTGACTGGACTGATGACTGCTGTACTGCAGGTGCATGGCATTTAATGAGCCCCTGTCTTTCTTTCTGGAGATACCTTCATCTCTATTTTTCTTGACACTGTTTTTCCTCCTAATTCACATTGTCACAATTGTAAAATCAAAGAGCGTACGTACACTATCTATTTAAAAGCAGAATTCCTTATTCTTACTTTTGGATTTAAACGTAACTATATTCCTAATCCATGATGAGTGCTCCAATTCGACTCTTCTGGTGCTAACGTCTTCAGTGCTTTTTTGAATCCCGATCATGATTTTCTTTATATCTTTTCTTAGAATGAAGCGGTAACTCTAACTCTGGAGAAACGTGCTGAGAGCAAAGGTTTTACCCATGAGCAACAGGGAGTTTGAGAACAAGAAGCAGGAGGGTTGTGCAAGAGGCATGCTGACTGCAGCAACAGTTCAGAGGGGGAGCAGAGCTTATTGATGATGAGCAAGCAACACTTTAAGAGAGAAGAATGTGGCGTAAACAATCTTTGTTGCTTGCTCTCTGATTTTAGAAACATCCTTACGGTTTCATTAAAAAAAATGTAAATAAAAATGGGAACAAGAAAAATACAAAATGAAAGTTATCAAATGTAGTACTGCTCTGCGCTCTGATCCTAATGGGATGTCACTTCATGAGGCATGCGGAATCTTGTTTATTGGCAGTAACGTTTATCTTGAGTGGGTAGAAGTTTGCAAGAAAATAGCTTAAGAAATAGTAAAAACTATGGCATATGGTAAAACTATGACACGATGCTACATCTGAAGTGATTTTGATTTGAAACTAGGAAGCGCTAAGGCGTGTTCGCGCAGTCCTCTAATTTCCCACGCGTCCCTGAAGCGCTCATCCCCCCCTCCTGCTCCTCCAGCAGCAGCAACACTCCAGCCGAGCAGCAGGACTACTAGCATGGCGCGCTGTGCGGCAGGAGTTCCCTTGTCTCCTCCGTGCTCCTCTCTCGTCTGACAGGGGCTCGTTTCTTCCTCCTGCCTCTGCGCGCCGCGAATGAAAACCTCCTGTCGGTAAAAACCAAACAAACAAAAATAACAGGCTGTGTTTGTCAGCCAGCCGCTCTCTGGGAAGTGGCTGAAACAGTCGCCGCTCGGCTGCTAACTTCTCGCTAGCAAGGAAGGGAGAAACTGGGAGAAACGGAGCGAACCGAGGAGGAGTCCTGGTCTGGAGGAGGTGAGCCCGATTCAGGACTTCCAAGTGTTGGGAAGTGTTTTTTTTTTATGTCAGCTGCCTTCCGTCATTGGACGCTGTTAAAACAAGCTGCGAATTGTTAGAAGAAGAAGAAAAAAACTCTCTGAAAGTGAAATTTATTAAAAAACGAGTCGGGCTGAGAGGCATTTATTACGAGCCCTTCAGCGTTTTGCTGCCTCTCCGGGAAGCCGTAAGGTTGTAAGAACCAAAGGCGGTGAGAGATGTTGGCGGCTCTGTTTGCGCTCTTAAATCATCGACCAGGCGCAGTGTGTTGATCTCAGGTTTGATAGTCCGCTGTTTGTCCTCCTGGGAGATAAATCACGGCGCTTCACTCCTGCGCTCCTGGTCGACACGAAGCTCCGGCAGCTTCCTGTCGGCTCCCCGCAAAATCTAGTCGAGTCTGGGATCTGATCTGAGGCGTGTAAGCTTTTCAGGTGGATTCCAACTTTGGATGAGTGTAAAAATGAATTCCGGGTCTTGATTCCCTGTCTGGTTGGCTAAATGTTGTCTGCTCACCCATCCATTGCTCTATAATCCACCACTCTGTCTTCATCCATACGTCTATGCATTCTTCTCATTTATCCATCTTTCCTCTGTTGAGCCATACTTCCATCAATCATGGGTACCTTTCACATCTGAACCCATACGGTACCAATACCCAGTACTCAACCGTACCTATTTTCATTACTTTTGTGTGTTTATGTAGTCATAAATGTTAGTTTAACAAAATCTAAATTTTATTTCAATTTTACATATTTATTTCAAAATAGGAACTTGTTTAAATAATTTATGATTATTTGTTTTAGTACACTTCCTGAATCCACAGCACATAAAAGTGATTTTTTTTTACCAAAACAGCACTATCAGAGGCACAGGGTGAACCAGGTGAATACGGGACTGAAGCTGTGTCAGAGAAGAAAATAAAAATACTAAAAACACATTTCATCCTGCTCTGTAAATCGGGGCGGGACACATTCGCAATAAGGCAACAGAGGCTCTGCTCTGACTGCGGGCGGGTTTCAGGACGAGGCATCGGCAGCCGTCTGTCTGTGAGACGAGCCTGGAGAAGTGAGAAGGACCTGACCGCAGCACCTGCTGCTCCAGGACGACCGGTGCTTTCACAGGAAGTCACCAATAACAGAAGAAAGTCGCTAGATTTTTCGCTGGTCGCTTTTTTTGAAAAAAGGTCACTGGACGGGTCTGAAAAGTCGCTAAATATAGCGAGAAATTCCCTAAATTGGCAGCTGTGACCAGGTGTTTCCTCAGATTAGAGGTGTTCCCGCTGCTGGTCTTGTTCTTTACCTCAAATAGAGGCGAGCTGAATCGGCGGTGCATTTTGAAAAGCGCAGCCAGACTTTCAAGCACTTTCTATCAGCCACGCTGGCTTTGTTGACGGGACCAGCGGCTACTGACATTACGCTCCTGTACGTGAAATGCTGTGTTCATGTCCAACATGGAAATTCGCCCACTCTTCCACTCCTTCAGTGTCACAGGGATGCATTTAGGTACCGAAACATGGTACCGTTTGATTATACGTGAAGCGGTCCTCTGTAGTACCGATGGGATTCTGTCGGTACCTACACAAGTACCGCATTTGGTACTCAGCACAGAAGATAGTTTTCTGGTACAGCACACACACACACACACACACACACACACACACACACACACACACACACACACACACACACACACACACACACACACACACACACACACTTTCTGAGATGATGAAAATTTGTGCAGACTGATAATTATGCCGTCTCTGTTATCAGATTAGTTAAAATAATGACAGGACGACAGGGCGGTAATGCCTGTCTTTGTTGTAGTTGAACTTTCGGTGCACACGGACAGTGAGAGGTTGCCTGTATGTGTTTATTGTTCAGTTTGTCTGTGGCTGACAGTGCTCCACTTCTCAGCTGATGACACAACACAGGCTCCAGCCATATGTCCTGTCTGTTGTATAGATGCTGTGACCTATTTCTTGACTGCACAATTGACTCATTTGCATCCTTTTTCCTCCCCCCCACAGCTGATGCGAGTGCCATGGCAGTAGCCGGGGCATGGCAGTGACGTGACGGCCCCTGATCCTCTTCTGAACAAAGACCTCGTCAGCACGATGTTCTTCTGAGGTGGAGGCGCAACGCACGGGAGCATGGATGAGTCCATTTTGCTGGATCTGCTCGAGTGCCCCGTATGTCTGGAGCGCCTGGACGCCTCTGCGAAGGTCCTTCCATGCCAGCACACCTTCTGCCGTCGGTGCCTGCAGGGCATCCTGGGCTCGCGCGGGGAGCTGCGCTGCCCGGAGTGCCGCACGTTGGTGGAGTGTGCCGTGGACGAGCTCCCGAGCAACATCCTCCTCGTGCGCCTTCTGGACGGCATCAAGCAGAGGCCTCGAGTGTCTGCCTCCGGCGGAGGAGTCTGCGCGAACGGGACGTCCGGAGCCGTGGCCCGGGCGCATGGAAGCGGGACGAGGGAGCAGGGCACTCTGGGGGGGCAGCCCCAGCGGGCTCAGGCTAAGAGCACCGCTGTCCGAGTAAGTACGCTGCCGGAGTGAGCACGCACCGGCGGGCTTGTCCTTCCCTTTGTTGGGGCCAAATTGAGACAAAACAAGGAAATTCTGTGTGGATTAACAGCAGCATGTCGAGCCGCTAATCTTCGGTCTGGATTATTGGTTATTATGGGGATCTTTAAGCCAGTCAGTTGACTAGCGGCCCATCACCACCACAGGCGGAGATTTAGAGCAGTCAGTAGTTTAGCCGCAGATAATTCCACTTACTGTCGGCAGTACACAGACTTTTCATGGATTCTGTGTCATTAGCTTCCTTTTAGTGGCTGACAGTGTGAAGGTTTAAACTACTTCATTCCCTCGGAATCCATTCATCATAGCACAGGTTTTAGCAAGGCCGCTACAAAGAGCTGTTCTCCACAACATTTTACTTCACGAGTCTATTCAGAGAAATGGGATCACTTTTCTAGACGTGTTGGATCTTTCCTTGGCTGATATCTGTGGCATCAGTGGACTTTTGACCTGATCGGTCTTAACTGGGACCGGTCGGTGTTAGATTTTTCAATCGCTAAACTGTAAATATGCAAAAGCTTTGACGTTGCGCTAACAACAGCATTCCTTGGTGTGAAAGTTGTTATAGAGTGAGAAAAGACAGAAATCCAGCCATTTTCTGTATCTGTAAAACGTTTAAAATAAAGTCAGGAGAAGAGCAGAGATGTAAGAAGCTATTTCAGGTATTTTGTACAACGTCCTCCGTTCATTCAGGCTGCGAGAGAGAGAGCCAGACTTTTAGCGGGTAACAGGAAGGCTGAGCAGAGAACAGCAGAGTTTTCTGTTTTAGCCTTTTGGACTAACCTCCGTCTGGTCAGCAGGAATATATGCAGCCTCTGAGAAACCTCACAGCTACGAGAAGGAGGTGGATGTTCTAGGAAATGCAAAATGAAGCTGCTGTTTGGTAAACAAACATGCTAATTGCTAAAATGAGACGCTAAACTGGTTTGTGATGAGTCTGCTTCTGTTTTGAAATGGTGAAACCCTGTTTTACAGCCACTCGCTCTTCGACACACATGGTGTGACGTCGCCTCTGCTACAAATATAAATAATCATCTAAGATAAAAATCAGCAGTTCAGAGCTCCATCGAAACAGGAACTTGACCTTGAAATTCTGATTGGTGTATCTAGATAAAATCAGAACAACTTTTCAGTGTTATTTTGCATGTTGGATTTATCACCTTTCTACATGTAGCAAAAAGAATCATGGTTTTCTCTTTAATTGATATGATTATGTCGGTATGGTACAAAATTGAAAACAACAGTAAATCTTCTTCTTACTTCCATCTTTTCATGCTATAGACTTGAAAACTGTCTCAGAGCGTATCTGCTTAGCTGTGTTTCTCTGCTAGATGAAGCCACTGAAGGAGCTGCTACTGCCTTTTATCTTTTTCTAATGTAGAAAGTACTCCTGGATCAGTGCTTATGTCTTCATTTTTATGTATGCGTGCTCTGTCTTCTCTGACCCCCAGTCAGTTGGATAAATGGCCGTTCACACTGAGCCTGGTTCTGCTGGGGGTTTCTTCCTGTTAAAGGGGAGTTTTCCTCTCCACTGTCGCTACATGCATGCTCAGTATGAGGGATTGCTGCAAAGTCAGTGACACAATGCAAGCGACTGTCCATTACATGCTCATCCAGGAGGAGGGAATGCTGCAAGTCAATAGTGGCGTTTCCATCGAGGTTTTTTTAATGCTCATTTTGAAGTATCGCATTAGAAAAGGTGGACGGAAACGACAAAATCCGAATTAACTCACTAAATCTGGCTAAAAGGTTTTTACGCTCGCTTGAGGTGGTTTTTGACTTTTTTCGGAAAAACAATAAGTGCGCCAAAGAGGAGATGGAAACACTTTTGTCGAATCAGTTCTGGCATATCGAACATTTACCTCACACGACTGATCCGCTGTTTCTGCCGCGTCTTCCCGTAACGCTCGAAAACGGGTGTGGAAGCAACAACGGTACGTACGGACTGACGAAAAGACTCAAGCATTTCTTTGTCTCGTCCACGAAAAAAAAAATCACACATCCGATAAAACCTCACTCCATTACTCATCTGCGGTCCGTGCTAGTAGCGTCGCCTACTTCCTGTTTATTAGTAAACGTATGAGGACGTTACGCTTTGAATCGTCTGGTGAAGTCGCTACAAATTAGTAGATGGAAACACGTCAGATTTGCGTTTTCCTTTTTGAGACTTTAAAAGGTTGGATGGAAACACGGCTAATGACTCCATGCAATCTGCTGGTGTTCCTTAGAAGACGGTTGAACCAATTTATAAAATAAGCTGAGCTTGACTGCACTGTTTGATGACTAGCATACATTTTCATTATGGAAAATCTGTCTGTACGGTTAGACTGAACTTTTTTTGTGAAGTGCCTTCAGATGACGTGTGTTGGGAATTGCCGCTGCATGAATCGACTGAATTGAGTTAGGAAGCAACGTTTCTTCTTACTGGTCCAGACTGTTTTGTGTGAAACCCAATCAACTAACATCAAAGCCCCTTCTTTTTAAAATGTACACAAATAATTTTGACTCGGTGTCAGATTTCTTGAGAGATGTGTGGCTATAATTATTCTCAGATTCCTTCTGTGTGCAGGGAGAATACCTGTGGGCCCCTCCGCTCTGGTCCCCATGAATGGAGGGTTGGGTAGATGAAAAGATGTCAGGGGCCAGTGTAGAATCAGAGGAATGTCAGTGCGCTCGCTGATAATGTATCTGCCTAGCCATGCAGGCAGGTACGAGGATCAGAGAAGCCTCTGTAAATTGCTACCGGGGGACCTGCCTCATTTGCCGAAGTATCACTTCAGAGGATTTGTTCTCCTTTCCAGGCTGTTTGTGCCTTTTGGATCCCCCCTACAGACACTAGGAAGGCTGATTGTTCGAAATAAAGAAGGTTTTATTTGAAACCATCCAATTATTTCAGCTCTTACAGTGCCGTGCAAAGTTATTCTCGCCCCTTGAGCTCAACATTTTATCACGGTGCGACCAGAAACGTGATTATTTCTTTCTTCTTTTTTAGTAGAGTTTATCTGATAGTCTTACACAGAGTGTGTAAGATTTGTGTAGGCTGTTGTCTGCTGAGTCTGTTCGGCTGTCCAAAGGCCCTCTGTTGAGCTCAAGGATCGGGAAAAGATGTGGCCGTGCAGGTGTGACGTTTTGGGAGCATAAAGGACAAAGATCAAAGCTCTAGCAGGTCGTCCAGTCTGATCTCTGGCCAGGGCTCCATGGGGATTGAACGCTTCACTGCTCCCGGGTGACACCCTCAGTCCCATTCCTTTCTTGTTCGTCATCTGTCCCCTTTTTGGGGTTGGAGGTTTGGGGGGGGGGGCTCCTTTAAAGCTTGGGGCTACTCCACTGGTACTATCCTCTGTTAACGCAAGACTCCACCTCCGATTCTTGTGGCCAGATAATGGGCGGGAGGGCCGAACGGTGGGGACTGCCTGACAGATGCACAACAGGGTTTTGTTCTGGCTTCCCTCTGATCCCTGTGACTGGCCGACACGCGCAGAACGGCCGAGAGTGATTTCGTGCGGAGGGAAGGCCTCGAGTGACTGGGGGGGGAGACGAGCGTTAAGTGAAAGCATCGGGACCAAAAGGGACAAATGTCCGGAGAGCAACCTCTCCCAGGCAGCGCTCTTCATCTCCAGGGCGGCAGCGTGTGTGTTTGACGCGGCGCTCTGGCATCTCTTTTATGAGAGGAGCCAAAAGGCTCGTCTGGAGCGCCGCGGCTGTGAGTGAGCGAGGCTCGCCTCCAGCGGAGCGCCGTTACGGGAAAGGTTCAGTCTTCCCCTGTTGACTCATAAAACACAGGATTCTGTTCGCACAGATTGGAAGCAGATACTTGGTGGCATTTCTGCGTAAGAGTAAGGGAGGCCTGTTCAGCTGTGGGGGAGTCAAAGGTCGGAGGTCGCGAGTCACCCGTGGACAAGGGTCACTGGCAACTGGGGGAATAGGAAGGGAATTTGAGCTCTGAGTGGATGTCTTCAGTTTCATTGTGTCTCCCTGGAGAGTTGAACCCATAATCCCTCGCACAAAAATAGCATTTGTTTTCTTCCTCCTCCATAAATGCTTTTTGTTATCGTTTAATTAAGCTCCCAGTCAACCAGAGCCTGGAGATTAGGTTCAGAGCCGTAACACGCTGACGTGAATATGCCGTCTTGCCAGGTCTGTCAGTCCGTGCTTAGTTGATGAGCAATGAGACGCTGTTGTTTCTCTAACCTTTGGTGGATGTCATCTGGTCGCCGTCTCTCTGGTAACGCAGACTTCTATCCAACATATCTTTTCCAGCATAGTTTTTATTTTTTTTATTCATTTTATTTTACACTTACTATGGCGGTACGGGGGTTACAAGTAAACCCACGTTTTCTTCTTCCATCATCGCAATCTGTTAGCTTTAGCCTCTCAGCCGCTAAATTTTACATCGCCTGTAGACAGGAAGGCCAGTAAAAGTCCGTCTAACTGCTCGCCTTATTATAGCATATTTGTCTTGATGGGGGCAAAAGTGACAAAAACTATTCAAGAAATCATCACAGTCGCCCTTCGCAGTAGATTGAAAGGTTCTAACAGCATGTTGTCATTGCTCTTGAAGATAAAGCTTAGCCCATATCAAATCGATCAAGTGTAACCACTGCAGCAGTTACATTAAATAGGGAAACTGTAGCGCTGAGCAGCACACAATGGTTTCATTTCACTTCACTGTAATTCTTTTCTAACAGTGGAAACACACTAAACGTTCTTTGGAGTTTACAAAACGGCAATGCGTTGGATTTCTATCACGATAAATCATAATTTCTACGGTGCTGACATTTCTTCCTTGGCTACGTTAAACGCCGCGGTAGTTGTTTCAGCGTCAGGTGCTTAAACACTGCGTCCAGCCATGGCTCGTAGCGTCGCACACGTTGACGTTGCGTCTACAGTATTGTGCCGCTCCACCTCTCACTCTGTTGAAGTCCTGGCGGATTTTTCTAAACGCCGCGCTGTAATTCGGTGTAATTTCCTGCTGATTAAAGGAAGTTCTGTTGTTTTGCAAGACATTGCAGATGTTTTTGGTCCTCTGGTTATTTTTGGACCAACGTTGTAGAGCGTTCTCTCTGCATTTATGTCTTGAGAGAGAGAGAGGGAAAATGTTTTTGCGTTCCTCCCCCGTTTGAAGCGTTCAAAATCAAATTCCTGTGCACCTCCCATGTCTGAGGTTGATGAGTAACGCTCGCTCCCTTTGATTACATCACATTGTTGTGGAGGTCTCAACTAGTGCCCGGTCGGCTGACCTCAGCCTGCACGAAGAAGCCCGTCATTACGCCCTCACGCTGCCCGCATGCTGGCACACACACTGCCTTTCCACCGGGGATGTTTTTAAGAGGCCGTCACTCTCCCAGCAGCACTTGGGCTTTTCTCCTGCTTCCTCTCTACGTCCCGCAGAGGTCCACCCAGCATGCAATGTCCCATCTGGACAGGGGACACACAGTTTTGGTTGTGACCTGAATTGTCTCTTATGGGCTGCTAGGCGTGGGCTAATGTGCAGTTTTCAATGGTGTGATGGGAACATGGAGTAGGAAGGGAATGCTGTTATTAACAAAAACCTTTAAAACGGTGTATATCAGCATCTGATTGCTTCGAAAACATCAGCTACTTCCTTGTGGTGGGAAGTAGTTTCACATATGGGTTGTTGCGGCGTTATTGACAATATAACTGGACAGCTATGCGTTTCGCAACCAGGAATATTTAGAATTAGATAAATAGCTATGTTTACGCGCACAAAATGTCTCATTAGAATGTATTCGGATTCAAAAACAAAAAATAATCGGATTGTACCGTTTATACGGGCACACAGTCAATCCGATCATTGTGCTTTTCTGGTACTTCCTGTGGCGTCTCATTGTAACAGCTTTAAAGCAGAAAGTTTAAACGGTTGAATGAAGAAACTAACCATAACTGCCACTGATATCAACTGTACGTATTTTTTTTTCCCCTCTGTCTGCCGTCTGCCATCTCTCCCGGTCATCTAAACCCAGACTGGAGCCGGTTAAGGGTCTAATCAGGATTAGAGTTTATTAGACGCAGAGTCGGCACTGCTCCCCGTTCTCCTCTTACTCCTTACCTTTCATTTCGAGGAAACAAAACCCGGCTTCGTGAAGCGACCCGTGTGTCTCCATCTCTGGTTACATTTCTGTATTTTCACATACTTATATAGGACACAAAGGGGATTGTTAAGGTGTTTCGAGCATTCCTAGCTGTAAGTGAAACAGAATTTGTTCTGCAAGCTATCGGTGTGAGCAAAGGGTTGCCGATATAATTGCATTTAGATCTTCAGGATAACACGTTGCCAGGGGGAACTTGGCTTATGAAGCAGGAGAAGATCTCTTTCTGTACGTTTTGTCTACAGTCACAAGAACACGTTACAAGCCTAATTACAGGTTACCGCCTCGCACCTCAGCAAGCCCCTCTGCAAAGATCCTCAGTAGAAGTGAGATGTGCGTTCACTGAAGAGTTTTTCTTTGTCCTCTGTGCTGAATCTTTTTAATAAAATACATGAAAAAGTTCATTTTTTAGGTCAGTTGTTGTTCAAATTGTATTGAATTTTAAGGCAACACCTCAAGTGTTACCTTGAGCATACCTATACAACAAATGCTACTGTTTTACCTTTAAAGATATTCCATCATTAAAAAAAAACAAGCTATAAAATGAATCCCATCAAATGTTTTATTTTAATTAAACTGTTTTTAACTTTATGCTTTTGCTCCGTGGTTTCATTCTCTTTAGTAAAAAAAAGTGTAAGAGCTGGAATTCAGGAAGACATCCAGCTTTAAATGGGAAATAAAGAAGAACTTCACAGGGCCCTGCATTAGGCAGGTTCTCTACAGACCCTTTTTTACATATTTTAATGTTTTTAGTTTCTTCACGTTTATTTTGCTTCATAAAAAGTGCACTTTATCTGAGTCCTGTTGTTGTTAACCCTTTTAAATTAAAATGTGTCGTACGCACTATTTGTTTTTTCAGAGACAAAAGGTGGGTCGGGGTCCTTGTGTGCTCTGTATAGATGTTGAGTTGATAATATAGGAAAATATCCTTGGATCTTTGAAAATACTGTGTTTGAGTACGCCCGAGCAGCTCACAAGTAATGAAAGCCAACTTTGAAATGTGAGACATGGGAAGATTGTGGAAAGAAATAGTTTTTATTTGACATAAAATGAGATATTACATCTTTACCACACCACCCCTCCTCACCCTCTCAGCGTATTTTTCCTGATCTTGTCCTGGTTCCCGATGTACTGAAGCGGGTCATGTGCTACGAGTAACAACTTGTACCTGAATGGGGAGCCAGGCTATCGTCTTGCTGGTGTCGTGGGAAAACACGGTGGCATAATAACGATCAAAGCCTTCACATGCGTCACCGTGTGGGCACGTCTTGGAAAAGACACAGAGAACAGGAACACGGGTTTAGTTTGACCCTGGGAGATAACACTTCTCCATGTACAGTACATGTTTACCGTATCTCTAAGGAGAACTAAAAACACCAGTGGTGATTAATGGCCCGTCACGGTCTTCTCTTTGTCGGGTTTCGCCGCTCCTCTGATGAGGGTTCTGTGCCCGTCTTTGTCTTTTCAGGCTCTTAAGACTTTCCAGGCCGGACGTACAGAGGAAAAGACTTTTGTCCTTTTTTTTTTTTTTTTTTCCTCCCCCCAGACAGAGGGGGATGTTTTGTGTTAGTGTCTTGGAGGAATGCCGCGAACAGTCGCAGGTCACTGTTTCTTTTCCAAACAGCGGGCTTGTCTGGTCTCGTCCTGCCCGCCAGCTCACGCTCACCTTCCCCTCCAGCAGGCGCTGGGCGTGGACGCTCTCAGATGTGTCCTCCACTTCTCTGACCACAGGCTCGCTCTTTGATTTGGGAGTGCCAGATAAATGAACGAGGATCCTGCTAGTTGTGTTTATAGTAACGCAAGCTGTGATGCTCCCCCTGCACCTGAAAGCCTCCGGGCCCGTTTCAAAGGTCCTGCTAGAGGCAGGGCTGGCCACCTGGCCGCCTGTCGGGGAGACATGGCCTCCCTCCGTGTCGGCGGTGATTAAACTTGTGAACAATGTCTTGATTTGACTTACTTGTTTATTTTTGAGTGCTTTTAGCACTGCTCGCTAGGTGGTCCTCAAGGCAAAATAAGACATTTGCTGACAGTCCCCCCCTTCCCCCCGCTTGCTGTCTCCATTCATGTCCCATCTCTCAGCATGGAGGGCCATGAAACACCCATGGCCCTCTTATCCACAGCCCTATCACACCTGTGCGGGCTGATAACGGCTTTCTTTGGAGCCAGTGGCGTGTGTGTGTGTGTGTGTGTGTGTGTGTGTGTGTGGTCCACTGGGTTGTGTTTAGTCCGTTGGCACCAAAATGTTTAGCAAATGTTTGTTAGTTGGTTTATTGCTAGGGTGTTTTGTTAGCTGTTTTCCAGCGTGTGTCACGTGGTGCCCGCCGCGCATTACTCCCAAGGTAGCTTCTCCACAACGCTGGACTTAAACGAGTGGTTTGACCTTTCACCCCTTGCTGTGATTGGTTAGCCTGAGCTGGTCATCCACGGACCGTTTGACCGCTGGCATCTTAAGTGTTCATTTGGGATCCCTGAGGCATAATCATGTTTTGCTGTGAGTGTCGTTTTCTGCGGTCTGACCTCTGACCCTGAACCTAATCCCTCTGGCTCACCTTGGTGTTTGATCCCAAGCGCCTCTTTAGAAACGGTGAATTGATTGATTTCGTTCAAAATTGGTGCGCGGTTGCTGCAGATTTGTGAGCAGCCGTGAGCTGTGATTCTGGCATGCACTGTGGAGAATCCTGCTGTCTTTTAGGCCCATCTGGTCAAACACTCTGCAGTCGTCCCATGTTGACATCTAGGTGTCAGTGGCAACCCACTGGCTGTTGGCTCCAATAGCCTCTTTCTCAACCCAGAGAGATGAGGAATGTTTCAGATTCCTGAAAGGTTTACAGAGATTTGTGGCCAATTTTTGCCATATTCCCTCCTGTTTTTTGTTTGGATCTGCTGATACAAATTTGAGCAGTTTCCTGTTTATTTAAGGGCAGTTCCAGTAGTCCGTTTCTGATGATTTATGATAATCCCACCAGTTTCAACGTCTGCACTGAAGGGTGTTGTTGACAACAGAGCAGTCCATGAATATGACGCATTTACTGAGTGGAAACAGAATCTGAGAGCCCATTGAGCTGGAAATGCCCTTTATTCTGGCAACCGACCGAGTTCTCAGTGCATCTCTACATTTATAAAACAAAATGATGGTGTTGAATTTATTGTTTTTATACAATCATTTTATGAAAATCATTTTACTAAAATTCTATTAGTAAATCTGTTTGTCAGTCAGTTTCTACATTAACACTTCTTAGGTGGTATTAGGTGTTGTTCCTGTTCACCCTTAACAAGTGCTGGTTATAGATTGGGTCCAGTCAGCTAAAAATGACCTGTGAACATGAGTTCACAGTCTCTGGGATGACTGCAAAATACCCGACCTGTCAGTCAGCTTCATCTGAAAGGGTCCGGTTGCAGACACTGCAGCGGTGTTGGAGCTTAAAACGGCGGCGGCGACGCGCGGTTCCTCCAGTTCAACAGTGATTTCCCTGGGCAATCTGAACCGACTGAAAAGCAGGTCAACACGCTGCCTCCTCATTCTTCTGTCCGCGATGTCCTCCAGCGGCGCCGCCATCGTTCCACATTTACATTATGCAGCTATTTATGGCCGTGTGTGATTGTCTCCACCTTAGGAATCATCACATGTGGCTTTTTAGAAATGAATCTCCTGATCTGGACACGTTTTCTTTGAAAAAGTCCCTCTTACACGATTCACATGTATTTTGTGGGTCTCGGTGCACAGACCGATGCTCTTTTACGTCTACATGTGAGAAAAGCAGATTAATCTTTGCTGTTTCCATCTGATTAAGGTTGTTTCCATCATATTGAGGTGTTACAACAAATGAGATTCTATTTCTTTGTGCGGGTTTGACCCAAACCAGCTCAAACTCATCAAAGAACTTCAGCTTGGATGCTCATTGAATTCAATAAAACTGAATATTGTTATATTTCCGTCTATTTGGGTCAGTTTTAATACTTAGGAGTTTGCGTGCTGGTGCAAATTTTCACGGGAGGTGAAAAAGGTGCATAGATTTCCGCACACTTTCACGCATGTTCATGTTTTTGTATATGCCAAGTTGGGCGTTAAACATTGCGCCGCAGGTTTTTTGTGCGTACGCACGCTGCATACATGAGGCCCCTGGTATTCATCACCTACCATAGATCTTGTTTCATTCTCCAGTCCTGTCTTTGCTCACATGAACTGTATTTAATGATGTCCAGGTTCAAAACAGCTGCTCTCGTGAACTTGTTTTAAGGTTTTTGTCGCCAGATTTTTACCCCTAAGCCTGGGGATTTGGCATGTTTTTTTTTTTATCATGCCTTGATATTACACAGTCATAAACACAAAGTGTTTAAATACCGGCTAGGATACAGAAAGTTGAAGTTGTTTTGAGAAAAGGGGCAGAATCACTTAACCATTAAACTTTGTTTTTGATCAATCTAGAACCAAAAAATTAAAACTAAATCCAGGTGGTGTGTATATATAAATACTGGTTAAATAAATGTTATGTTTTTATAAAACCTTAATTCATGTTGTGAAAAAAAAACAACTTCAATCATGTAAATTTAAAGACCACCCATCTGATGAACTTTGAATGTCCTGATGGACGGTATTGCTACTATTACATATTACTACTTGTTACAATATAAATAATTTAGTTCTCTAGATTTTAAGAAAAACAGATGTAATAAATTCATCTGTTTTTTGCCCTATCTGATATATTAAATGCATTTATGCCCATTAGATAGTCTTGGACAGTGTAATCAGTCTACAGTGACGCCGCTGTAGTTCTTGCTGTTTTTTGGAATAGCAAAAATAATTGTGATTTTATTTTTTATATTGTTTTTTTCTATCCCTGCAGAAATCTACATTTCCCGTCACCAGAAGCCCCGCTTCTCTCTTACCGCTCAGTTGTGGGTCTCTCCTGCTGACGACAGGAGAGACCCGTGAGGAATTATTAAGGGGAAATTGAAAAAGAGCGGGATGGTTTTTGTCAGTGCGCTCACGTCTTGGCACAAGCGCTGACTGGAGGTTTACACTAACACCCATCACAGCGTTTGGCAGCAGCCCGTCCAGCTTTAGCCCACATTTGCTCACACCTTGTCCTCCATGACTTCCGCCTCACTTAAGGAGGGTTCTGTTTGTTTTAATGACTCAGACCGACTTATACCCATGAGAACCCATTAAACTTTGTACACCCTCAAAAAAAAAAAAAACAAGTGTGGAGTTGCAACATATTAAGATAACAGCTTGAAATTTCAGTAAGTCTTAGAGCCTGTCTACCCCTGCTTTATGGTAGAGAACTGCATGATTCATGTTGACCGGGTTATATTCTGTTTCAAAATATTTAGATCACTTAGGCCTCTTTCACCTTTTCTTTCTCTTCCATCTTCCTATCTTGGCTTTCTCTCTTTTTGGTCTAGCAATCCCAGAGGCATTGGATCATGCAGCTAACTGCAGCGTACGCTTGAAAATGTAGGCAGTTTTATTGCAACTTAGTACTTTGCTGACGATCTGTTTTGATCCTTTACACTCCACATGTGCAGGGTTGAATTGTGCAGGTGCAAAGTCTAAGGGTTGACTAGTGAAAGCACAATAAATCTAAGCTTTATTTTATGCAGCGTGAGTAGAGATGCACAGGTGTGATTTACGTTGCCTCGTCTGTGGTTCTGTAAAGCTGTGACCTGCTGATACAGTTGATTTGGTTCTAATTTCTCTTTAAGAAATATAACACAAGAAGATATCCAATTTTTGTTGTTCTATGAGTTATCATAAATGAAATTTACTGGTAGCAGAAGTGACACTTTGACACTTTTAAACAGCAGGTGTTATAAAACCAGACTGAACTATTTTAACATAGAAAAATTTTTTACGGAGTTGACATTTTAAACTGTCTTAGGCATCTTAGATTAGCAAGCCTAGCTTTACGTAAACAGCAGTCTCTGTGTACATCCTAGGTGAGACTAGATTCCTACCTTAATTCTGAGATTTCCAAAACGTTTCCAACATTTGGTAATTTAATTCTGCTCCTTGGTAGCTAGATGCTGAGAGCTTAAAAAGATAAAACGGAGCCACCCTGCTGTACTCCTTCCTGGTATCTGCTGAAAGTATGTCTATGACACACAGAGATGTCTGATTGTGTCATAGAAAATACAATTTCCTTTTAATTAATAACTTCTTACATCTATGCGCATCTTCCGCCTTCATTTTTAAACTTCTTATTGACGCCGAAAATAGCTAAGATGGCGTCTTCTTCACTCTGTAACAACTTCCAGATTGAAAATTGTAGTTATTACTACGGTCTGGTTAATAATGCACTGATATTGTTGCTTTCACCGGTTGGAAAAAGCTGATTTTTCCTAATTTCCGTCCTGTCGGTCGGGGTCCATCAAGCTGAGAATCCTCACCAGCAGGTTTGTTGGTGCATTTCTAATAGAAAGTTGTTGCACCACTTTATAATCCTCCCAAAATACGTCTCTATAAATGCAGTAAAAATAGTTCACCAAAGAAGAAATATTTTGATGACAGAATGGGGGCGTTTAATCCAGCGGTACTGGTGACATGCCAGCCAGCAGCATCTGAACAGTGCTGTTCAGATGCTGCAGCTTTTGTTCTCTCCTCATCTCGCCATTTAAAATTGAATATCCTGGTTCACCCATAAAGCTGAGGGATGAAACCAGGCCTGTGCAAGTTGGCATAAAAGTCCCTCAATTCCTGTTGCAGTAGAAATGGTCCAATCCCATTCACCACTGTTTTTTTTTTCTCCTGAAGCAAACATTGCCAGCAGTTTTTGTCCTTCTGCAGAAAATAAGGAATGACTGAGGACTTCTGTCTACAGTAGAGAAACGAGTAAAACCTGCAGCTACGTGTTACTTCTGCACCGAGTCAAGAGTGAGACGGACAAACAGTTTCTCGGGAGAGTGAAAAATAATGCTGCGTCTTGAGTCAGAGAAAAGATGCAGTGTTTGCCTCTTGGATCTTTGCCAGGGCTAAGTCGATCTCCTTCCCTTGTGTACCTTCGAGATGTCTGAAAGCAGCAAATACAATCGAATTCTCTGCCGACGATCTGCCCGTAAGAAACCGGGTTAATACAAAATGTTCTCTCAAGCTTCTCGTCCACTTCATCGTCGGTTTTTCCCTTAATTTGCAGCGTGTGTGTAAAGCGGTGTCAGCCAAGCGGAGCAGGTGGCTCGCCCTGAATGACTGAGCGGGACAAAAGCCTACAGACACTGCAAGCTTTCACAAGCACAGTGGAGAGTAATGTGAGGAAATGCTTAGTATTCAGCTCATATTGACTAGTACTCAGTACACAGATACTGTGACATTTGTGAACTAATCCCTCCGTAGCTTGGATACAAGTTAGCTTCCTACGTGAGACTCCTTTTACAGAAACAATCCTGATTATCAGGTCTACTCATTATAGAACTAGGGGTTTGCCTGAGTTCACTGTCTCATTACTGATTGAATCGTGTTATGTGTCTAATGTGGAGATTATTATCTGAGATCAGACAATCGTTGAAGGGAACGTTCATTATTTTCAAACTAACGTATTTAAATGGTTCTAGAGAGTGATTATTGTTTTTTTTTTTACATTCCTAGATTGTCAAGCTGTCTTTCTTTGACATGCTAAAAATCTACAACTACAGTAAAATCTTTCAAGTTATGGGTCAGATGTATCTAAATAATTGCAGGAAGAGATAATTATAGCACACCTCCCTTTACTAATTTATGAGAAGGACTGTAGCTAACTACAGTTTGAAATAACAGACTTCCAGCTTCAGATAAGACGTAAACTGTGATTTTTCTGCTACGTGTGAGGATGTTAACCCTAGAAAGCCTGTCAATAATAAATCAATAATTAGATATCTCCATGATTTTGTGACACCGTGTGTGTGTGTGAGAGAGAGAAATGTTGTCACAGAACTGTGACAACAGTTCAACAGGATTTTAGTCGTATTTGGAAACAAAGAACACATGATTACAGTGGTAACATTGCACACTCCAGCAACTATTACTCTATAACAGCTTATATTTGCAATTAGCACAATTAGTGTGGTTAGCATTACTAATAACCGTCCCTGTTTGTACTCCCTGTGGTTTCCCCCCAGAAAATGGGCTAATCCTGGCGGTAGGTGTCGTTGTGGGTCCTGGTAAGTGCGCGACAACTTTTACCGGGGACATGTTTCCAAAACGGGGTCTGTCGCTGGAAATGGGGGACGTCTGGTCTCCCTACTCAACGACCAAGATGCAGTGTCTCTGTATCTGGAACGATATTGAAGTAATTTTGTGAGCTATATAAAATGGCCATGATTTGGAAGGACATGTCTAACCATTTGTAATTAAAAGTGTAATAAATTAGATGTGATTTTTTTTTTTTCTTTTTTTTTTTTTAGCTAATTGCCTTTTTATTACAACCAGTATCAGTGGCCACCTACTGTCGAAGAATTATAAGACTTTTTTATGAACTAATTATCTCAATATATGTGTTAATGTGCTCAGTGCTCTTTCTTCCTGATGTTGGCTTCATTCTCATGGCGAGTGCCGTGCAGACGGCTTCCTGTGTGAAAACGCTAAAACGGCAACTATGCTCCATTTTTTTTCCTTCCTGTTATCCGCTAATTTCAAACTCCCTGTTGTGACAGCCATCGTACCTTTATAAAAATAGGTTGTTATATCGAAGCTTCTGGCAACTTCATAATACTGAAATGTGTTCTTTAGGGAGGAACAACTTCCACACCGAAGAGTGTTGTCAGTCTGACCTGTTAGCGCTTACTTATGGAGGGTTCACAATTTTTACTTTTAGTTTTAGATCCGAGTCGGTCAAGCATCGAATCATTCAGTGCCAGTCTCTGAGCTCTCGGATCTCTCTGTTCTAGCTCTGTTTGCCTTTACCAAATCAGTCAGGGCTTCTTACCAGTTGTGTGTTGCTGTCTGCAGTTTGAAAGGTTCAGAAACTCAAGCCTGACTTCCTCTCTCTGCCTCATGTTCTTTTCCGTCTTTGATCTCAAACCGTTTCTCTGCTCGTGTTCTTTCTGGCTTTCTGTGTTTTGCCTCCTCACACGCTCCGTCTGCTCTGAAATGTGAGCGGGTTCCTGTGAGAGAGACCGGCGAGCCCTGTGTATGAACTGGCACCGAGTTAAAGGGTTCTGTTCTTTTGGTTTTCACGTCAGGCCAGCCGAGCGGGTGATTTCGAGGCCACCCAGAACCGGCTTTTACCCCCTCGTTGGAAGGCCAGCCAGGTACAGAAAGCAGGCCCTTACACAGGAGGTTACGCAGAAATGTGCCAGGTCACGTGTAAGTGGTTTTGTCTAATTGCGTTTTCACAGCCGAACCCCCCCCCCCTCATGGCCAAAACGCACCAGAGCTTCATGAAAACCACATGCGTGACACCTCTGAGTGTTGTGTTTTCACACGCTCTCTCGTAAATCCCCTCCCCTCCCTCTTAAAAGGCCCTCCCTCGGACCGTGCTCCTGTAGCTTGCAAAGTGCCGTAAAACGTCCTGATTACACGTCCATGTGTTGAATGTTTTCATAAAACCTCTCCACCGTCAGTTCATGTAGCTCCTGGTTTTTCAGTTCGCTGGTGGGGCCTCCTATTCTCGTCTAAGCATCCAGATTTCCATGCGCCCCCAGGGGACAGCTGAGGAGTCGAGAACTGGCAGCAGACAGCAGATAGCTGGGGTCACAGAGTGGGTACTCTGAGGATGTGTTTTATAGCTTGCATTTAGAGGAGTAGACTGCATTTTTCTTCACCCCCTCCCAGTACATTGATAGGAGCCCAGCTGACAGACGCCTTTGCCGATCGAGCAACATGGAGCAACACGAGGAGAGTTTCCAAGCCTTTTGAAAACTTCCTGTTCCTTCTCACATGCGATCCCAGCCTCCATCTGGCGTCCAGACTGCTCCGAGTGTTTTCATGGCCGTAGACTAATGTGTGGGACCTCATTTGGTCTGTAGCGAGGGGAAACAAACAATCACCGCTAGTTTTGTCACGCAGTAAAGCTTTAGTTGGGCTGAACGTTTTGTTGCCTCCTCAGCATCTTACAAAATGTAAATAACGTCACTAGACATTCCCACATTTTGACACCCTGTCGCTTGGATTAAGGGAGTTTTCCCACCTTTTCTTTTTCGTTCTGGTCCGACTCTAAACATTTTTGTTGCAGCCGATCCAGGAATCTGTTGTATAAATTCTTTCTAAACGCTTTTTGAGGACTGCTGCTGTTGCACACGTAGCTGTGTTTTTCTATCCGTTTAATTTCCTCGCCTGTCTAAAGCTGAATCAGGCATTCACAAAAAGTTCAGTTTTCTGTCTGTATTTTCTGATCTTAGGGTTTCATTTTACGTGTGACAAAAGACTGGAGTCTGATTTTTGACACAATGAAACAGAGTTTTAGTTGATCTAAATTATTTGCAAGCCACACAAATTCCTCTAAGAATAAAGTGTTTTCCCCTGATGCGATAACCCGCTAAGGTCACCCTTACGACTCCATAGTTAGACGGGATTTTGAGGAGTCTTCTTTTGTAAGATTTCCCTCACTGTCAAAAGACCCAAAATAGGGGGAAATGGCTCCTGCGTGGAGTTTCCATAGAAACCTGAAGGTGGAGGTTTCTCTTTTGTCTCCTACCGAGGAGTCGACAGCAGCTCTAGATGATGAAGCAGTGTCGTTACGTTCCACCGTGTCGAGGACTCATCCAAAGCTTTACTTTATATTAGTTTCCAAAAGTTTTTCGTGCCCTACTTTTTTACCAACTTGAAGATCTTTCTTTTCTATAGCTGTGATATTTTTGGCACCACTATATCCAACCATCTCAGTTCCGATCGGACTATTGTTGAATACAAAGACGTCTCGTTGGGAAAGCAATTCATTGTTGGCGAAATGTTCCATTAATCCTTATTGTATGTTATGAAACATGGTAGTAACATTCCACCGTGCCTTGTGAAAATATTCATGCTCCTTTTGGCCATTTTCTACAACTAGAAATAGAAAAGGTGTGGCTTGCACTTGTGTACAGCCTTTCTTGATCAATTAATTGCAGAAGCAGCTTTCATTGTAGCTACAGCTGCAAGGTGTCTACCAGCTTTGCATGTCTAGACACTGAAATTGTTGCCCTTTCCTCTTTGCAAAATAACTCTGACTCAGCCGGATGCGTCGGAGAGGATCCGTAAACAGCTATTCAAGGTGTTGACACAGATTCTCCGCTGGGTTTAAGTGCAGACTTTGACTAGGCGGTTCTAACACATGCACAGGCTTTGACCCTTTTGTGCACGTTTAGGGCCGTCGTACCGAGGTAAGTCGCTCCTCCACCTCAGTCTCAAGTCTCTTTGGCAGCCTCTAACAGGTTTTTATCAAGACTTGCCCTGTATTAAGCTCCTTTCTATCTTTCCACGCTTCAAGGTGTGGATCGTCTGTATGTGACAATGAGCAGTGTTGGTTTTCATCCACACATAGCGTTTACATGTAGGGAAAAAAGGTTCAGTTTAGGTCTTATCTCACCAGAGCACCTTCCTCCACGTCTATTCTTCTTTCCACCCTGGCCATAAATGCATCTGTTAATATAACGTGGAGATGACTAATATGACAAGATCATGACTTATACACTGCAAAAACTGAACTTAAAATAAGCAAGATTTTCTAAAAATCAGTGTGTTTGTCCTTGATTTGAGCAGGTAAATAAGATTATCAGCCAATGGAGTAAGATTTTTGCACTTAAAATAGGAACAACTCATCTTATTTCAAGTGCAGTTTATCTAATTATCTTATTTTAGGGGTCAAAATACTCATTCCATTGGCATATCATCTTATTTCCCTGCTTAAATCAATGACAAATACACACATTTCAAGAAAAGTTCACTTATTTTTAGTTCCCTTTTTGCAGTGTAGGTGCCTTAACTGTGTTTGTCGCAATACTAAACTTTTCCAAGTCAAAACTGACACTAAGAAAAATACTCGATACAGTTTTCAGTTTGAAGCCATAGAGTTCTTTTAGTAAGGATTTTTTTTTTTTAAAGAAAGTTTGCACATTGCTCTAATTAAGGCAAAACCAATAAGTAGTAAGCAATTCAGCACCCATTTAGAAATGAAAAAATACTTCAAAAGTGTAACTTTCCTGTATAAGCACAATAGACAAGTTAACACCTGGCAGTGTTGATATCCTTTATGCAGGTGTGGGCCTGGGATTCAGTTGTGTGTTTATTTAGAAAAGATTTTTTCCTCTATTTCAGATAGATTGAACAGCGCTCTGTGAGACGTTTAAGACTTTTGGCTACTGTTCCCCATAACGGACGCTGCTATAAACGTCTCCACCCGTTTATCCCTGACTGGGTTTGTGTGTTCCTCATTTGTTCACTAATGTTCTCCACCAGACCTCTGAGGCCTTCACAGAACAGCTGGATTCATACTGTGATTAAAGTGCATACAGCTGTCCTCTGTTTACCAAATGGGTGACTGTCAAAGGCAGCTGGTTACACTGGATGTTATTCAGGGATGGCAAAATAAAAGCTTGTGAATATTTACGCGCATCAACCTTTGGGGTTTTGATTTGTATAAAAAGTAGACCTTCCTGCCCGCTCACCGCTGTGCACGGCTCTCTGAGGGCCCATTACAGAAAGGGCTCGGCCGTTGTTCAACGTGTGAAAGTTCAAAGTGTTGAATATTTGTGCCGGTTTTTACGTCAACATGTTCTGATTTCATCTAAAATCGCCGCTGTGAGTTGGGCTCTCAAGAGTACAGTAGCAGTGCTGCAGATAGCCTCTCTTTATGTGTTCCTGCATCATAAACTAACAGTAAAAGTGCAACGGAGTAGTGGAAAATAGCCATCCCTGCAGTGGTCAATAAAAACACCATTAGGAATCAATTAAACTAATACATCTGTAATACGTTGTGAGATGTCCCCCCTCTCCTTCTCCCACCTAATGTGTCGGTTCTCAATGCAGCACTGGTGGCGACACCTACAACAAGCTGCTGCCTGGTTGTAAAAATGCAGCTCCCTCTCTCTCTCTCTCGTTGAATGTCTTAACAAGCCTTGATTTGCTTGTAGGGCACAACAGCCAGACTAACCCCGCCACTACACACACCGTTTTGGCAGCAGTGCCCCCCGGCTCATTCTCCACCCCCCGCAGAGACTCTGGATGTGCCCATATGGGAGTGGAGTCATGTCTGACACTCGCTCGCCGGGGGTCAAGGTTCCAGTCTGCTGCTGCTGCACAGAGCTCATGAACTGCTGATGGAGCAAACGTTACCTGCAACCTAGCTGCAGTGATATGCTGCTGCTCAAGTGAAGTTGACTTTACATTGGGCACTTTGCATGGTTGTGTGATTTTTGTTGAGTACTATATATATATATATATATATATATATATATATATATATATATATATTTTTTTTTTTTTTTTTTTTTTTTTTTTTTTTTTTGTCTGTAAGAACTATAAGGGGTGTAAAATCAAACTGTTTGCACTGACTGCTTTTAATGCCTGTTTACCTGCTCCTGTAGAGCAGTACACAGGGTTAATTCACTTATAGCCCCGTGCTGGGGAAGAGAACATTATAACAGGAAAATCCCTTTAGCACACAGGACCAACTGCATTATCTGCAAAACACCAGCTGATGTCCACACACTTTTCTTCCTCGCCGTCTTTATGCTTCGCTCTGTTGCTTGTTCACTCTCACCCTAATAATTGAGCAGTTAGACCCAAGGACGAGGAGTGAAGTTTGGAAATATGGGATTCGCTTCCATAATGCTTTCACATTTTTTTCCCCCCCTCTTTAATTAGCCGGTATGTTTTATGAAGCAGTTAAAGTTTGGTTTGACTGGCATGACAAACGGCAATAGTTTCCCAGAGTTCTGCTTCATGTCTCAGAACCAGAGCTGCAATCAGTGCTCGTTAATTATTTATGTTGGGAGCAGAGGCATGTTGAACGGTTTTTGCTGTTGCAACGCAAAGAAGAAATTATTGTAGAGTTAGCCTGGCTTTACCACCCTATATCAGCAATTAGCACAGCTATCGTACCTCAAGTGTCCCTCTCTGTATTCTCTGGGGAACATAGACCCCTCCACCCTGAGATTTACAAAACTCAAATCCAAGCTCAAAGTAATAAAACTGCAGTTTTTAACATCTGACACTGAAGCTAGCCTTTGAGCGTTTCCTCAGTAACGGTCCCCACAGCAAAGATGCTGGCTTTGCTGTGGCCCTGGGAGCCTTTTAGTTATGGTGTGGTCACTAATCAGCAGGAAGGGGATTCTTGGGTTTCCAACCCACCGGCTCATGGCTGAAAAGCTTGAACTGGTCTGATTCTGGTCAGCGGACATTAGTGCACCTCTCCATGAAATGTTTTTTTAAATGATCCCCGTTCTAGCAGATCTGATTTTCGATCTTGCGTTGCCGTGCACGTGCAGGGTTGAGAAAGCCTGATCGACACGATGGCAATCGTGGTTTTATGTTCTGCTGTCAGCGTAGCTGAAATAACCCTGTGGCCTGTGAATTGGTTTTATGAATTAGTTTAAAGGAAACATAAGCCTCTTGTGGCCTGTACGTTGCCTTTTTGTTTTCTTAGCCCAAAGTGGGTTATTGCTGTTGTGGGTAATCGTGTATTATAAATCTTTAAAGCGGTTGTAAGTCACTTAAAGTTGCCTGTGTACTCTGGTTAAGGAGCAACAGCCTTTCTATGGCGTATGAGCCTATAATTACGATAGCAGTTTCTCTGCTGGCTTTCAAACCATCGGTGATGATCAGGAAATAATAAGAAAAAGAAAGAAAAGGTGAGCTGCTGAATTCCTCCGTAGCTGCTCTTGTTTTATTAGAGCATAGAATCAGCGGAGCTTCATCACGAGGGGCGCGCCGTTCGAGTCTCGTCCTGTCCCCGGAGAAGGTCTAAAAGCAATAAAAACACGAGCTATCTGTAAACACTTGTGTGTTTATGTAATGTGTGTGTTTGTGATGTTTTAGGGCATTCCTGTGATATGGGCTCACTTTGGTGTTTTTCCCTCTGTGCTGCATCTGCACTCCTTGCTACGCAGCCGCCTTCTAGAAACAACAACGCGGTCTCTGTGGATGCACACCGGATATTAGCCATCTTCCCACCCCCGTTTTAGCCCGTCTTTCCCTCAATAACGCGTTTATCCAGAGCCCCCTGCAGACAGTCTCCTGATTTTATTTTTTTTCACCCCCTCCCTGTTACTCTCGCTGCTTTAAGCCAAGTGAAACATGGAAATTTAGCTCTGCTGACAACACCTCTTTTGTGACTCCAGACAGCGAGACCTAAAATCAGCTTAGAGAGGGCCAGCAAACGTCTGACAATAACACAGAGCCAATATATCTGTGTAGTGCAAAGCTTGATTAAGAAGTCATTAAAACGCGCATTGTTGTTAAGAATATATTTAGCCCAATTTGCAAATAAGTTTTGTAAGTAGATTATTTATTGGCTGCAGTCGTTTTTACAATGTACAAAAATAGTTTGCGTAACCCAGCTGAGTTTGGACACAGGTTTCATTATGCCCTGGCCTCGGTGTACAAACAAGTGATTAGCACTGTTGCACTTTGACGAGAACAAGCATTTCATATTTACCGTGTAATTGGATTTGATTTATTTTGCTTAACTTGAGCCTGTTCTGTCATTTGAACCCCAAATGGCCAAGCGGTCCATTTTCAAAAGCCCTGTTTTCTCCTCTGAAAAAGCAAAGAGGCCCCAGCTCGGAGGCGGCGATGGAGGGGCTGCGCCACCCCTCATCTTCCTTTGCTTTCTCCACAGGCTGGACCAGCGGAGTCAGAGTGTGATTGGCTCTGTGCTTCAGACTGTGTGATTCTCTGCAGCAGGGTAATGTCACCCTGGTTCACCATCACAGCTCATTCTGTACTTTCATTCTCCTCTGAGCCTTTCAAACGGTTCATTAGTCTTTAACAAGACTGCCGAGCCGACTCCAAACTGCGCTTTAACCCCTCTGTGTCTGAGTCGTCCCCGGGCTTTGCCGCTGCGCGCTTCGGACCTCTTTCTGCTCTCAGCAGCGATGTTGCATTTCTCAGCTTCAGAGTTCAGATCAGACCAGCTGAAGGTGTTTGAGATTCTGATCACTGCAAACTGTGTCCAACAACAGCGGGGTCACCAGCGTGGGGGGTGTTGTTTTGGACCGAAGCCTTTTCTCATGGACACTCTCGCTGAATAGAGAACATTGATGCTTCACTATCCTGCTACTCCCTCGCTAGCGTTCCCTCTTTCCCCGGGTTGTCATTCCCTCAATGAGCCTTTCAGGACTCCAGGCTGGGATACAAAACCTTCCTCTGCTCATTAAAGGCACAGGGTCCTTTTTGAGCCCGTAGTCAGAAGTTACAGATTCAGCCGAGCTCATACTGTATCAAAGATGTTTTCCTGCGTTTTGTGCGCCGATGCGCTGATTAGTGGCAGCAGCCTTCAGGGCGTCTCATGTGTTTGTGTGCTGGCTGCCTGTGCTTCACACGTTTAATTGTTAAGATGATGTTGACATGTAAATGAGTGGAATTTAAACCAGACAAACTCATGAATAATGCGTATTGCTAATAAATGTCATTTTGTAAGTAGCATGGAAATAATACGGCCCCCATTGTTGCCTTTTAATTAAAAGGATTAATAGAAATAGGTTTTTATTTCCACTTCAATCTCATCATGTTTGACATTCTGAGCACTGTGGCTTTTTATCTGCAAGTACATAAATAATAAGGGCTTTGTTTTATTTTTCACTGATCACTGTTTTTGTCAATCTGGAGACGGCCTGTTGCTCATATGTTGTACTGTGCGTTTGGTTGAGTTTTGAAACAAATGTCAACCTTAATTGCTGAACAATAACCCATAAAAATTAAACAAGCAGCTTCTTTTTTTAAAAGAAACAATTTAGAATAATTTATATTAAAAATGTTTTTAAAGCAGTCAATAGGATAAACACAAAATTGTAATTTGCTGCTGACCAAGATTTAGTGTCCTCTTTCCAATCACTGGTTGTTTTAAAGCTTTGAGCTGCCTATACCAATTTTAGCCAAACAATATCCTGTTTAAGAGCTATATAATAAAGAGATATAAGAGAAACATTTGAAATGTTTTTTATAGACCTCAATGTCATGTGGAATGTGAGAAAGTGTTTGCTGGAAAACAGGTTTTGATAATATTTAGAAAAGATTTGAATGAATATTGAGTTTTGCACCTTAGCAATTAGTGCGAGTTGCGTTGATAAAACAGTAATCCCTATTTCTATGCTCAGGAAAGTATCGGTATATAAACTTAACTCTGAGATTTCCATCAAGCTGCATGCTCCATGACAGGCAGACACGGCTAAAAGCACAACAGGGCATACCGGAGCATCTTCGTTCCCCATTCAGTCTTCCAGTTATCTGTTAAGTCTTGCTCTCGCTCGCTCTCTCGTAGCCTGAATAAGCTGCAGGCATGTCTCCATGAAGTAGAAAATACAGCCTCCTTTTGAGCCCTTCAGAGATGCCGACAATAGCTGACCGTGGTGCATCTTTACTCTGTAACAGCATCTGAACTAAAGAGTGAGACATAGAAACCTGAGCATGGTGTTTGTTTTAAAAGAAATGATATTGTTGCGGCGCTTGATGCAAACTGTTTTCTCAGTGGCAGACTTGTGACATTACTGATTGGCTTTCCCGTTTCAGGGAGTGCCCCAGCTTCCTTGTGCCAAGGCGCTGTACAACTATGACGGCAAGGAACCAGGAGACCTCAAATTCAGCAAGGGCGACATCATCATCCTGCGCCGGCAAGTGGATGAGAACTGGTACCACGGGGAGATGGGCGGAGTCCACGGCTTCTTCCCCACTAACTTTGTCCAGGTCATCAAGCCTCTGCCGCAGCCGCCGCCTCAGTGCAAGGCGCTCTACGACTTTGAGCTCAAAGACAAAGAGGCCGACAAGGACTGCCTGCCCTTCTCTAAGGTGAGACGCTGCAGCCACCTCTCTCCTGCCACATGGCCAGCGCAGTAAAACAAAAATACCTCTCATTACACTGACGCTTCTGTCTTGTAAGCATTCATTTTCTGCAGTCGTGTGTGTGTGTGTGTGTGTGTGTGTGTGTGTTGGAGTGTCAGGTTTTTTAAATGAAACACCCGCAGCAGCGGCTTGGATTTTGAGCCGGGACTCTTGATGAGCAGCTGTAATTAGGCTGGAGAGAATGAACGGCACACAGAGCGAGGCGTCCCTTAACTACAGTGATTAAGCTGCGTCGTTTATCCAGCTCTTGGGTCACAAGTTGATTGTTTTGGATTCTGTCATCACTTTCTACGCCACATGAGCACAACCAGAAACAAGCTCTGCAAGGGGCTCATCTGACTGGCTGTTTTTTAGTCCCAGAGTATGTTTTGTGTGACAAAGCCAGAACTGTTCTCCTCCTCATTATTTCTGCTCAAACGTTTATTCCCTAAGGTTGAGCAGCGTTCTGAGTTAGATACTAACCCTAATTTACATGTTCCCTCTCGCTTTGCTCTCTCTGTTGTGTTATTCTAGGATGACATCCTGACCGTGATCCGCAGAGTTGATGAAAACTGGGCCGAGGGAATGCTGGGAGATAAAATTGGAATTTTCCCCATTTCGTACGTGGAGGTAAGGGAGTAACCTGATCCTGGTCATGAAGCCGCTTCAGATCACAGCCGGATGTCTGCGGTTAGGATACTTCCAGGGTCGTTTAGTCGGCGTCTAATTTCATTGTGCTTTAGAGCTGTTGTTTTTTCAAATCCACCAAAGGTCATTACACATATTACAAGTATTTGCTATTTAAGCATCTTTTCATTTTTGCCTTAGAAACATTCAGTGTCGAGCCTTGTCAAGCTCTGCGTCAATTCAGTTCATACCTATGACATTTTGTTACCTTGTACTTAAAGCTAAAGTTGGCAATTTTTCCGGAAATGTAAGTAAGAAATGCCCTTAGTCCCTTATTGAATAACTGTGGATGCGCAAGACCGTCTTACCTTGCTCTTCCGCTCTTCAGGGTGACCGTGTGAAAGAATAACCCAAATTCACTCTGGTCTCATTCCTTTCTTCTTCATAAACATGAACGTGGTTCACTTCTTGCGACTCTCAGCCGTGTTAAAAGCCTACGGTGCAGCAGCAGAGCTACAATGAACGGCTAACGCCAAAGCTAACCGCTAAGCTAACCGGATACATAAACACTAGAAGTGCACATGTACAGCCAGCAAGCAGAAACTACCAAGGAGAAAGCACGCACACTGGTGTTACGTAAGCGTATCAGAGTGATTGGCATGTATGACAACCAATAGATAAGGTGAGACCCCCAGAACTTGAGGGACAGAGGAGGGCGAGGACAGGACCAATCCCGTCATTCGGACCAAAATGACCAAAACTACGGGAGGGGTGAACTGGCCTTCAGCCATCTTGTCTACGTAGTCAGGAGAACTAAGCACAAGCAGAGCAGAATATGCTGGAAGTTATTTTAGCCCAGGAATAGTTTATCAGCTACTTTTTCCCACCTCTGGTTAAAAATGGTGCCCAACTGTAGAGGACAGTTTTCAAATGCGTTATTTAAATTTTTTAGTTAACATGGTTCATACCATGAGACATAGAAGTAAGAATGTTTCATATTATATATTTAGTATTTTTAAACAATAAGCCATTTAAGTGTAAAGAATGAATATTTAGAGGTTGTTGTGTTTTCCTCGCCTTCAGGACTTCAGCTGTCAGTTGCTTGTTGACGTGTAGCGATGTGAAGTTGGTGTCGAGTAGATCTGCAGTAGAGGGAAGGAAACTCCTCTGGTATTTTACTCCTGGATGTTGATCTTAATGTCCTGACATTTCAGTGATTAACCCACACAGCCTTTTCACTGGATTGCAGTGAAGCACTTAGCTGGAAGTAAAAAGAGCTGCTTGGGAGAAGAGATGATGGCAAGTTAAAGCTCCCTGTGATTAACCGAGACTGCTGCTTTGATTCTTACCTTCGTCAGTCGCTCGCACATTACGTTGCCCGAAGAGACTCAAATCCTGCAGTTTACCAGCTGACTGAGGCCAACGAGGTTCCAGAAAAATAAATTCGCTCCTGCTTGGAGCAACTTTAATAAAGCATGGAAGTATAAGCAGCGCCGGCTCTGTTAATGAGGTGATGAAGTAGACATTCACACACTATTATGCTGAAAGACGTCGATATTCTAGGAGCTGTAGGGCCTCAGTATTTGGTCATTAAAGATGCAGCAAAAATGATTTATTCTTGCAGATTTAAGGTTTTTGTACAGCTTTGACCTGCCGGTGCCAAGTTTGGACAACTGACTTTTCTTTAAGAGCTAAAATATGAAAAGATAAGAACAGCCTTGTTGAAGCAGAGTTGCTCTAAAACAGGTTTGTCCTAATGCTTTAAAAGAAAGACAAATTAATTATGAAAATTTCATTTTAAAAATATCTTTCAAGATTAGCATGGTTAGAGTGGAAAGCATTGCTAAAGCATTCATCTGTCTGTATTCCCTTGAGAATGTAGGTCCTTAACTCCAAGCTTTCCAAAAGGCTGCCAACATTTGCACATCCAACATGTCCCACAATAGAGAGATTGAAAACTGGGAAGGATGAAACAGAACAACATTTCAGCATTACACTGAGCCTTCCTGTTGTCTGCCAAAGTCTCGCTCTCTCTTGCTCCCTGGCAGCCTGACTGAACTTCATTACAGTCGATAGAGCCTGGTAGTGCTTAGTTGTGGTACATGAAAAAGATCTGAGTTTGTTTTGTTTTTAGCCATTAACACAGCTAGCACAGCAACCGTCCAATCAGACTAAAAAGATAACCTAAAAAAAGATCAGCGCTTTAATCTCAGATCGGACAGTCAGTCAGTGATGATCAAGCGGGAAATCTTCCAGCTCTGCTGGTCAGTTTTCCAGTCTGTCTCTACTCGGTGTCTTCAAACTGTCTCCGTTTGTCTAATCGTATTTTATATCTCTTAAAATAGTGCACTTGCAGCAGGTTGACAAAGGTTTGACTGCATAATGGTAACATTGATTTTAGCCATTGGTGGTAATACAGGTCAAATTATAATATTAAGGCTATTGGTTTGGTTTTATTCCTTAGTTTTACAGAAGCTAAATTATCCGGTGGGCTGTACGTTGCCCACCACCAGCTGCATCTATAGCAGCTACTTTAGTTGTGTTAAGAAAAATCTCAAACCAAAGAATAAAAGCTGATGTTGATCAGAGACTGAGTGACGACTCTGTAAGCAGCTGAACCCTTTAGAACAGGACCCCAGCTCTTCTATTTAACGTCTAAAAATACTGCAATAGGTCCAGATTTAAGACCCTGTGAAGACGGAGGCCAATCAGCTGCTATGCAGAGGTACATTTCAGAACCATTCCCTGTTAATGATTCTCCCTTTGCTTTCTCCCTGCCTCTCTTTCTCTCTCGTAGTTTAACTCTGCAGCACGCCAGCTTATAGAGTTGGACAAGCCATCCGATTCCAGTGGAGACTCCATTGAAGGGGCCTCCCTGGGACCCCAGAGCAACGGTGCCCAGCGCCCGGGAGAGAAGAAGAACACTAAGAAGCGACATTCCTTCACTTCTCTTACCATGTCCCACAAACCCATGCTCGCTCCGCCCCCCCAGCGCCACTCCATGGAGATTAGCGGGCCGGTCCTCATCAGCTCCAGCAACCCCACGGCAGCTGCCCGCATTGGAGAGATCAGTGGGGGGCTTTCCTGCAGCGCACCTTCACAGGTATGATTGTCAACCGGGAGATGCCCAGAACAGGCTGTTTCCTGGACGTTTTACTTCACTTGCTGTGTGGAAGTAGGCTTCCCATGTGTACGGTTTGTTGCATGCTGAGGTGCATATTTGGTGTGGGTGGGTACCCTCTCCCCTGAATCCTGAGGCCCCCGGCTTCTTGCAGCTTCTCAGAGTAAAGTCAGCACATCTGACTTCAGTCTGCTCAGTCAGGGAGTCGACGCCTAGGTTTGGTGCTGTTGATAGTTTTTAGCACTGCTGTGGCTAGTAATCACGGTCGATGACTTCCACTGTAATAATCTGGGGAGCGCAGTACTTTTAGTCAACAATATGACATTTTTAGTTAGCTTTTCAGTTTTCAGACACAAAATCCTTGTTTTTTACGAAAATGAAAGGTGATTTCTTTTATTATCCTTTTTATTTTTATATAATTTAACTATACAGCTCCCTCTAATGATTTATTGGGGGGCATATGTGCACTTTCAAAGACTGGGGAGACCTGACCTCCCACTCAGTTATGGGGCCACTAATCAGCCTTTTCCAAGCCAGTTCTCACCTGGCCAACGTTTGGGATCCAGCATCCCTCCTTAACGGCAAGCTAAAACCCAGTGAAGGAGTTATTTCAACCAGTTGTTCAGTCACCTGTCCAAGCATTTCTTATACGGCTGACAAAACAATCAGAGCAATCCGTCAAGACCATTTTTACCAGAATCCTCCTGTTTTCATGCAAAATACATGAAGAACAAAGGTTCAACAACTGAGAAGTACTACAACCATTAATACTCTCATTTAAGCAGATTCTTCACTAGCAGTTTTTATCCTCAAAATGAAAAAGATATGGCTGTGCTTTAATGTAGCGGACAATAAATGGGCACTTTGTACGTCTGTATGGTGAGTTTTTTTAGGTGTTTTATCATGCTGTAGTGAGTCATTAATACCTAGATATTGAACTCTAACATTCTTTGTCATTTTTATAGTCTGCTGTAAATGCCAAATTTATAACAAAATGTGTTTAGCTCTCTAGAGGAAAATGATTAATTTAATCAAATAACTAAAAAGCTAGTCTATATACTCATTTTAATTAGAAGTTGGAGTTAATGGCTGCACTTGGTGCTTTGGATAAGTTATTTGACCTATTTTTGTTGGAGTTTATTTCCTGGTGGAACAAACCATTTATTACTTTGTAGGATTTTGTTTTTGTTTCTTTCTAGATTTGATCGGAAAGCTAATTATACTTTGCATTATTTACGGTCTTTTCTCTCCATTCCTGGACAGTATTTCTTGTTGCGCTCCATCTCCTAGGAAGCATCAGAAAAACGTAAGGATTTGGGTTCGTCTGGAGTTTAACCCTCAGACCTCTTACAGAAACGGAGCTTCAATGCAAAACTCACCCAGAGGCTCTTTTTTGATCTCCTCCTGTAGTTTAGACCGATTCTCAGAACCAGTTCAGTAAACTACCAATGACACGGCCATCATACGGGATCCCACACACGAACGTTTATGCTGGACTCCTGCTTTAGCTCTTCTTGTTTTCCCAACCTTTTTACCAAAGCACCACTGTCCTCCTGGTAGCAATTAGATGGACATCCCTTTTCTCCCTTCACACCAAACAAACTGTTATTGCGTTAAATCACTGATGTGCGACTTGACTCATCCACAGAAATGACTCCAGCTTAGCCCTCAAGGTTTCCAATCCTGACATGAAAGCAGCTCACAGCTGCCTGCTTTGTGGTTTCTGCGTGCTGGAAGTTGAGTCTTGATTCAATGCTAGAAGGACAGAAGAACAGACGTTCAGATAAACAGCACCCTGTTTAAGCTTTAAACTGTACAAGCAGCTGAGAATGAAGGTACTGAGAGGCTGCAGTGACTAAGCCTCCGGTATGACGGTGTTTCAGCAGACATGGAGTTGTTTCTTTTCCCACTAACTCACTAACGTTGTCCCTGAGGTTGTTTTGGCTTCTCTGCGAGACAAACTCAGTTGTTGTCTACAGCAAAGCCCATCCTGATCATCTTTTTCTGATCACATTGTTCTTTGTGTAGAGATGCACTGATCAGTCAGCCAGTTATCCCTTGTTCAGTGATCAGCAGGTCAGAAACAAACATTTTATCGTTTTTCTATCTTAGTGCCTGAAACCTTCAAACCTGTTTGTGTCAATTAGCTTTGATGAACTCATTTTTGAGTTTAATTAAAAAAATCAGATAAAGGTTCGTCGACATATTTTGCTGCTCTTTGGTTTAACACTAATACGGCACATTTGTTTTCAAATGATCTTTAAAATATATTTAATAAAAATCAAGATTGGTCCAAATAGTAATGCAGAAGTGAGGAATCCCGGTTCTGAAAGTGAAAAGGCGGTCCAGAGATTAGTTCCAACCTTTTGCATCTCAGACTCCACAGCATGGACAGGGCCTAAAATCACCTGCTTAAGTGAACAGGGCGAAGGAAAACCTGGCAGGGTTTTTACTTTCCTGAAGCCGGATTCCCCACCTCTGAATAGCAGGTCAGATCTCAAAGATGATCATATATCCGCACAGGCCCGGAAAAGCCATTGTAAGTTTTATTTCTAAATCTGTTTGTATGCCGCTTGCAACCATTAAAGCTTTGAAAGAACCTATTTGTAGAGCGACAAATGGGTTCTTTCACTGACAACAGAACTGACTTTTAGGCAGATGACTGTCACAGCTCAGAGGCTTTTCTGCCTCGGCATGCCCTGCCTCTTTAGTCTCTCTCCCTTCTCATGCACTTGTCTTGTGTCCATCAAAATCTGCCAAAAAAATAACAAACCTGAGCCAAAGATGCCCAGAGGTCTGTGTAGTCTGGATGGAAATTAGCCTCGTTTTGCTCAAGTCTGCTGTGCTGACGAGAAGCTCTCTGTAATCTAAAATGAAATACATTTCAAGAGCTGCTCCGTTCCTTGGCTGCGTTCCTTGTGAGCACACGGTTGCATTTTGGTCCCCCCTGCTCACAGAGGCTCACCTTTAGGAGGCGGGGCTGTCTGGATCAGCCATGCGTGGAGAGTCACTGGGCTACAGGGCCATATTGTGTCCCAACAGTGTTGCCTTGTTACCAGGACACCACAGTGACTCGGGTGGATGACTGACTGGGGAAGCACCCGGCTAATGACATGCCCAATGAAATGCCCTCGTGTGCGATCACCTGACTCTCTTCGGCCAATCAAAGCATGTGTCTAACATTGTGGGCATGGCCTGGACACAAAGCCACATGTGTTCTGTGTTGCTCAGTGGGTCATTTACACAATGTGACAGTAGAGGGCTTTTCTTTTTCTTTTAATGAAACCCTGGGCCACTATATAATTCTGCAGTAATGGAACCAACTTAATGGTCAGTGTGTAATCGTATTGGAGGTCTAATTAATCTCATAATTGGTTCCAATAATGTGTTCACTGGAGGGTATTCGGGTTCTTAATGGATGAGTGGAGTGTGTATTAAATCAACATTTCTCTTTGGTTGACAGGTACATATTTGCACAACGGGACTAATTGTGACCCCACCCCCCAGCAGCCCGGTTACCACAGCAACGGTCTTCACATTTCCTTCAGAGACGAGCTACACGTCCATCGCTTTGGTAAGCGGGAGTCCTCTGTCAAGTTAACACTGGCAAGCTAGATCTGTTCATATCGCTTGAGCTTTGTCATATTGCAACCACAAGTTTCAACGGGTTTTATTGGGATGTTATGTGACAAACAGACAACTGATAAAGGAGTGCTTGATTCCAGGTTTATTTACGAAAGAAATCTTGCTATTTGAATCCATCCCTATGTAGTATGATGCCCCTAAATAAAATCCTGTGCAACCGATTCCCCTCAGAAACCATCTCATTAGTAAGTCGGATGTTTCTAATTGATTTTGGTGTATGCTATTTGTGACATAAAATCACCCCGGCACATCATCCCCAAACACACCATCAACACCATAAAATGTGGCGGTGGCAGCATTAGGCTGTGGGAATGCTGTTCTTGATCAGAGCCAGTTAGGTTGCTCTGAGATCATCTTAATGTGGATGGCGCTAAATACAGGGGGAAGAAAAGCTGAGTGCAAAGGACTGGAGACTGGGGTGGAGGTTTACCTTTCCACCAAAACAGGCTTAAACATGCATGTAGGGCTGTCACGATTCATCGAATGATTCAACACTAATGATAGCCCAGTCTGCTAATAGATGGATGCCAAGTGTGATTATCCGCTACGGAGACAGAAAGCAGCGCAGAGAATGACGCCTAAAAATTTAAAGGGGTAGAGACACTTTAAATTGAACAGGAAAGAAAACTGCCTGGTATCGACTGAGCTTCTGGCCGCCGAAGATTAGCGCTTCTACTCGCTGCTCGGCAACCACCGTTTCCCCTCTCCCCAGGACTCATTTTGATTGGTCACCATGTAGCCAATCACATGAGGGTCATACCATTATGTGAAAACAGAGAGGGGTGCAGCTGTGCGTAGAGGGTGGAGTTTGTTAGGTTGTCCAGACCTTAGTCCAATTAAGAATCTGCAGAAAGCCTCAGTGTTCCCTCTGCATCTAGTTTGGTGGAGCTTGAGGTGGTTTAAAAAGAAGAATGGGGGAAAAATGTCAGTCTTTCCAAAATTTTGTTAACGTTGAGAATCATACGTTTTTCTTTCCACTTCACAATTCTTTCTGGTTTGAATGTAACAAAAAGTTAAAGGAGCATAGCGCAAGTTCCAGAGTTTTTGCAGAAGTTTGCCCCCTGTGGCGACAAGTTAAAATGACACCAGTGCTGTGCTTGGGAGGAGAGGAAAATCATCAGCTACTGCGACTGCACAGGTCTTTTGTTTAGAGGCGTGATGTGATGTCTTCTGAGGTACGGAAGCTAAAAATTAGGGCTGTCAAAATAACGCGTTAATTTCGATTAATTAATAAAAAAAAAAAAAAACTGATTAAAAAAAATAATGGAAATTAATCGTATAGGGTAGTTCACTGCTATTGTTTTCATCCGGGTTTTTTGCGCCTGTGCGCCGGACTGGAAGGCAGAAGGCGAGCACAGCGGCAGACGCAAACACAGCAAACAACGAGTTCTCGACGTATTTTTCTCGACTACCTCCCGATCAGGAATCGGACGGTCGGTTGAAAATCAAACATGTTTGAAATTCAGTCGGCCGTCGTGAGGTTTTCGTGAGCGCATCCTGCTGTTCAAGCAGAGTTACGAGGGGGCGCCCTCCCCTCCTCTCCGTCCTCACTCGGGTTGTGGAGGGCGAGCGTTCCAGTCCGCGCGACGCGCTGGCCGTCTGTTTCCGTACGCCTCCGCTCGCGGGGGGGGGCGGGCGGTCTGCTGTGCTGCGCGGCTCCCGGGGCGTCTCGTCTTTCCTCTCTCCCCTCCCTCCCCTCCGTTCCCCCCGACGCCCGGTGCCTCCCGTGCGCCGGCGGGTACTACCCAACTCTCCCCCCTCTTCCGGAGGGGGCAAGACACTCCGGTCGCGTCCGAGCGTCGCGCCGTACAGTGAACACAGATCGTGAGCGGTGAACTTTTTAAACCCCGCGGTTCCGTCGCACAGTTTGAGATGTATATAAGTACCACGACTGAAAAACTCGTACAGTGTATGCCCGGCTTTATTCACCCGTTTTGTCACGGTGTTTGGCGAGAACAGTCCAGCTTTTGCCTACCGGCGTAACCCGGAAGTAGCGCGGACGTCACTTTACTGTTGTAAAGTGTTGATATTGAGGGGAGTGTTGATATATTTTAATTGTGTCCCGTACATTACTGTGTGCCACATATGCCACAACGACACATGTTAAAAGGCATGAAATGTGAATAAGAATTTTTGAACTTTAATGTATCTAATACTGATTATTCATTGAATCATTTGAATTTAAATATTTAAAATACTTTCACAGCAAAAATGATATGCGATTAATTTAGATTAATTAATTATAGAGTATGTAATTAATTAGATTAATTTTTTTAATCGATTGACAGCCCTACTAAAAATATTGAAGTCAGCCCGTGTTCTCTCAGTAGTGCATTACAGCGGAGACTCAACAAAGGAGCCAGGTGACAAGTGTCCAGAGAATGCGACCCAAATCCCTCTCTCATAAACTGACACATGGGGCAATCGTAAGGGCATGTATGGGAAATAACATTTAACCTTTAAACGTTCTTAATGCTCCTTTAAAGGTTAATGGGTATGAATGTTTTTTATAAGGCACTGTAGAGGTTTATAGACAGAAAAGTGTCCACCAAAACGCGTTTGGAGATCTTCCTTTTTCTTACAGATTTCTTTTTATTGAAAGTCCATAAAGTCTTAAAAGTTTAAAGTTTCCTGCAGCGCTCTGAAACTTCCCGTCTTTCTGTGCGTACGCTCTGGTATGTGGAGTTATTGAGTGAGCAGGAATGTGTACACAAAAGGTTGAGCCTCTCCGCTTCACTTGGGAAACCTACATGATGTTTTTGTACACAGGATTTCTCTAGCCTGCAGGCAACCTAATTATCTCAGCTCAAGCGTCGGCAGCGAACCGTAGAACACATCGGTGCTGGCATATATATATATATATACGTGGGCCTGCGAACGCACACACACACACACACACACACAAACACACCGACACCGCAGGGCTGTCTGAGTGCCACTCTCCTCCCCCAGCATGTCATGGAAGCTATTACTCCACTGCTCACTGCTGCCAGTGTTGAGCATGGGGAGCTTCTGAGTAGAAAAGCGTCATTTTCGCACACTAAGAGCTTTATTTGGGGCTTTCAAGGTGTGTAAAATAATTTCTTTTTAAAAAAGATTCAATTTGGGGGGATTTTAGTGTTTGACTGCTGTTCAAAGCCGTAACACTTGCTGCGTTACTTCTCTTTTTTCCGGCCTAAGATCTTCAAAAAAGCGAGTGAGTCAAAATGAATCCACTTGTGGTTGGTTCTGGCGGCTGCTCTAAAGTGTGCTCACAGACATGTTTTTCATTTCATATGGTCCCAATTAAACACTGCAGTGGATTGAGGATCTCGCCATGTGGTCTCCTAGCAGCAAACAAACAAGCAGGATGGGAGATTCTCTGTTCCAAGGGAAAGTCGGGGGGGGGGGGGGTAAGAGTGTGTGTCTAGCAGACCATGCTCCCCTTAGCGTGGGCAGCCCCGGGGGAATAACCCAAATTACAGATTAGCTTTCCTTCTCTTTCTCTCAGTGTTGCTAATAAACAAACTGGTTTCCCTGCTTATGCAACTTTGTTACCGAGGCTCGTCTTTCTCCTTGTTTTTCTGTGTCTGCGTCATAACGGGAGGAGATATGCGACGAATTGTTTGGAAATTGTAATTGAACCCCGGTCCTGTTTAAGCACTAATATATGGCTTTTCTTCTGTCACAGGATGCCCTGCCGCCGCCCCCGCCTCCTCCTCCTCAGTCCCCAGTTAACGGAGCGGCATATTCCCTCGCCGCCGGACAGAGACCCTCCCCCAGTATAAGCGACCAAAGTGGGAGACAAAGACCTACAGTGTGAGTTTTAAAATCTCTGCTGCGCAGAATTAAAAATCTCAATGAACATGCTGCACATCGTGCCAGCCGGCTTGTGCCGCCACGGTCCAGAGTCTGAAGTTCCTGGTTGACGGAGGGGAAATCTGTGACCACCCTCCTCTCAGCTGTCGGTGTGGGCCTGCGGACGGAGCTTATGTGCTGGAGAAAAGGTCAAAACCTGTCGCTGAAGGTTTCCAGGGTCCCTCGGGGAGATCCTTTCTCTCACCCCTGACTTTTGACCCCCTCACCTTTACCCTCATTACTCTCTCAAGTCAACCCACACACCTGATAAGTACTTGATCCTCTCATGCCTGCTCTCCTGGAGTCATCTGGATCTCCCAGTGCATGCAGGCCAGTTGACGGGCATCCATGGACCCCTCCCTCCTGGCTGAAAATATCCCAGCTGACACCGTGCCTACGGCGCCTTTCAAAAGTATTTATGCGTCTTTAGCTCGTCACAGTTTGTCATACCACAACCACAAGTCTCAGTGTATCTTTTGGGGATTTTAGCTGATTGACCAAAACAAAGTGGATTAAACAGCTTTCTATTTGTATAAAACTAAATCATTGAAAACCATGTAACTTTTTACTTCCACTTCCCTCCACAGTGTTGGTCTGTCACATAAAATCCTGATAGAAATGAATGAAAATGGAAGACAAAATGTGAGCTGAATTCAAACTGCGAACCCTGCAAAGCTCTCTCTTTGTGCGGCTGCAGAGGGACGCCCCGCAGGTCGTCGTTTCTCTCTCTGGGTCAGAGAGCGACGTCTCGGCCCAGGTGCAGACAGATGTCCAGCTGGGCTGCCAGGGAATCAGACACACACAGAACCTTGCTCTTATTGCCGAAGGACGGGGGATTATCACCGGCGCTGTTTGAAAGCTGTGTTGTGTGTTTATCGTTTGATCCAGCTATGTGGCCATGTTCCCATATACTCCCCGTAAGGAGGACGAGCTGGAGCTGAGGAAGGGAGAGATGTTTTTGGTGCTGGAACGCTGTCAGGACGGCTGGTTTAAGGGCACCTCCATGCACACTGGAAAGATCGGAGTCTTCCCTGGAAACTACATGAGCCCCGTCAGCAGGTTAGTCACTGCTTTGGTGTTGGCTGCTTGCTGCACGCTCGCATATACACACCCTAGGTTTCACAGCAGGGGCTCAGCTGATATTTCCTCCTATTGGATTATTTGTCCAATGTTTTATTTTTGAATTATGTTGATAAAGCTGCACCTCAGTGTTTTTTGTGATCAAATGAAAACAGCAGTGGAAGTTACTGAACCGTAGGCACACCCCATTTTAAAAGATTCCCATAAAAATGAGCAGCTGAATGGTTTGCAAATTCCTCTTTAGAAATGAGTAACCCATTTATTTCCTTGAGTTTAAAATGTATAACCTTTGATCTGCTTTCTGCAGAATTTCATCTCAATTAGGTTTTAAATACAAATTGTGTGTTTTTTTTTATATACTTAGGGCTTGAACATTGCCTTTCTAGAAGCAAATCTCCCAGTTTTCATCATTTTATGTTCTCCCTCAGAACGGCGTCTGGCAGCAACCAACCCAAAGTACCCATGAGTCTTTGCACTCAGGCTGGCAGAGGAGTCACCATCGTCAGTCCTTCCTCTGCCTCCCTTGGAGCTGTTGTTCCAGGGCCTGATTTCAACAAGCCCCTCCCTGTGTGCTCCACGGTTGTGTCTGCCTGCTCCCAACCTGCAGCTGTAACGTCGGCTCAGACAGCCACAGGCCAGCAGCCAAAAGTTCCCCTGCATGTCAGCTCGCAGATGACCGTAAATCAGGCGCGCAACGCTGTCAGAACAGGTAAACCGCACAACTGCAGCTTAAAGGCGTGAAGGAAAATTCCCGTCTCATACGGTTTGTGTGGTGTTTGCAGCCGCCTGTCACAGTCAGGACAGACCCACAGCCGCAGTGACCCCCATCCAGTCTGTGACTTATCTCCCACACGCTGCCATATGCCCCCAGTCCTCCAGCAACTCTGCTCAGGGCTGCAGCCGGGCAGGAGTGGCGATGGGCTGCGCCGCCGCGTCTCTGACCCCGCCCAACGTCAGCGCCGCTTCTCTGGAGGGCGACGCTCTGAGACCCGTGCCTGCTGGGAACAACGCCGGCTCCAATCCTTCGTCTAACGCAGCCCTTGCCTGCAGAACGGACAAGGATGTCAAGGTTGGACATTTCTAAACCATGAAGATTTTGTGAGCACAAATCAAACTAAATATTCAGCATTTAACAAAACAAAAGGGCTGGTAAAAAAAACATTCCCTGAACGAAATTAACCTTGTTTATTAGTATTTCTTGCAGAAATGTTAATTTTCTACAGGAGTATTTTAATAAGAGTCTTCCCTTTTCCACTATCAAGGTTTACTGGCCATCTATCCTTGCAACGTGAGCTTTAATGAAGGTGACACCAGGAGCCAAACCCTTGGTGGAGCACTCTGTGAGGGGGGTGTGAATGTTTAGATCAGCAAATAAAACTGACTCTAGTGCTGAATCTCGTAGGTCCTCCATCGGAGCTTATAAAGTCTGCTGATGTGAAGTTTGTTTCATGCACCTTCTAGCCCTCACCTTTGCGAAAGGGTCGCGATGACCTCCATAGTTGTTATCCTCTCCCTTTGTTCCTGAGGAACGGAGGAGGTTGGTTTTCCTGGGTCCTCTGCGCCGTTCTCTGGTGCAGCCACTGTCTGATCAGCTCCAGGTACTGTTGTTGGGCTCAGTGTAGAGAGGCTGTTGAATGGGGCAGTTACTGCTTTCTTTGCCTAAAGGCTTGATTAAAACTTGTGTTGTACCTCGTTCCTCTCAGGGAACAGTTGTAGAATGCAGGACATTGTGTTGCATGACGACTGAGGTTGAAAGCTTGAAAGGAGAAAAAGACCATATCTCTGGTGTGGTTCCCTTCAGGTCAGTTCAGTCCTTTATTTGCGTGATAAACCCCCGAAGTTGATATGAATCGACACCATTTTTGTACCCAAAAAAGTGAGCTGGAATGGGCAAAACGGGAGACGTATGAAACGGCGAAAGAGTGAACTGACCATGCCCTGTGGAAGTCTAGTTCTCTGTAATAGCAGCCAGGACTCAGTTTCTTTTTTGGCTAACGTTGAGTTTTCTCCACTCAGTAGCAGCTTCTGCACCGCAAAGTGCTTTGGTTAGTGTGAGCAGGAGGGCAGCGCCTCATTTTGGTCTCCAGTAGCTTTCTCTGTGCATCCCTACCTTTCAAAACCATAATATACCTTTCTACAGGTAGCTAGCCCACGACTATTGCTTGCAGATAAATGGAGCCGCTTGATGGCCATGAAAACAGTTTTCTTAATGTAAATGTTTGAGTATCTGCTGTTCTCTACCATATCTGACTGGTGTGCTGTTATTGCAGAGAGAAAAGAAAAGCCTTCTGAAGCTGCTGTCCTCCAACAAGAAGAAGTCTCGTCCTTCACCCCCCTCCTCTCCTACCCTTGAAGCAGAGCAGGCTGCAGCTGGAGAGGTGCTGCACGGCGCTGTGGGTCCCGACACCTCCCCTCCCTCCAGCTCAGGCAGCTGCCTCGAGCCTGAACCTGCTGGTGTTGTTGCGTCTGCTTCGTCATCCTCCTCCTCCTCCTCAGTCCCAGAGACCTCACACCGGAGGAGCGGTCCTCTCGACGGATGCGCTCCCATCGCTCCGCCTCCCCGGCAGCCCTGCTCCTCTCTTTCATCCCAGCAACATGACGCACGTCCCATCATATGTGAGAGGTACGCAAGTAAAGCCGCACCTTCATCGCACTGTTGGGCCTGTCCTGACTGTCCCCGATACGGAAGGCGTAACGTTATATCAGGACAGACCAGTTGTCTTTGAAGCTGTGCGTGTCTGACCGTTCCCTGTCCTCCCCAGGTACAGGGTGGTGGTATCATATCCCCCGCAGAGCGAGGCCGAGCTGGAACTCAAGGAGGGGGACATTGTGTTTGTTCACAGGAAGAGGGAGGACGGCTGGTTCAAAGGCACGCTGCAGAGGAACGGCCGGACCGGCCTGTTCCCCGGCAGCTTTGTGGACAGCATCTGATAGAGACGCCCTCGCTCGTCACCACTGTTGTGAGCCGGCGCCAATGCTGCTAGCAGGCCACCGAGGCAGGAGCATCATGCCAACACTTGAAGTTCACACGGAGCTGGGGAGAAAACGCAGTTAGTTCATAAAAGCACAGTGGACAGAGTTGGAAAAGAGCACACTACTCATAAACCTTTCTGTTTATTTTCTTGGTTATTTATATATTTGTTACTACTCAGCTGTTAAATGTGTGCCTTGTACTGTTCCTCACTTTATTGTACATAAGGACACAACTATAATTAGTCCTGAAGCAGCCCATATGAACCTTTCATCTGATTGTTTCACATTTTAACTTATTTCATGTTGACTTTTTATAAAGCTACACGTTAAGAGATTAAAGGGGTAGTTCAGGATTTTCAAATCGGGGGTTCTGTTAAAAGGTTCTAAGTAGTCAACATCTTACCTGCAGTAAGCAACATTTTTTGATGGCTTCGGTCAGGATTAATCCGGGTCAGCTGCTCCTGGAGGGGGAAGCTGGCCGCCAGTCTGAGAGGGTCCAGTCTGAAAACAACAAAGCAGCTTTAATGAGCGCCTTTTATTTTTAGAAGAGCCTTTAAGCTGTTGATGATTATTAACAAAAAAACCTCTGAAAATGTATACAAGATATGAAGGTAGAAGTCGGTGCGCCAGCAATGATCCTGTGTGAAACATGCACCGACGAGGCAACAGGTGTAGTTGTTCTGCTCTGATATAAAAGTAAAGCAGTGGAATTGAACAATATTTTAATGACTTTAACGCTACGTCAGAAATGCTTCTCTGACCATTGGTTGCGCTCGACTTGCTTCCTGTGTAAGTAACCACCCAATGCAAGGTGAAGAGAGGTTTGAAGGGTTGCATTAAATGTTTGCATAACCTGCTATGAGCATTTTTAAACTGGAGTTATCTTAAGACACTAGATGTCTGCTTTAGTCTTGGCCTCTCAGACTAGTAGTTAGTTTTACCCTCCAGGACCAATTAATCTGGATTTATACTAAACAAAGATGCTAAGCGTCCGCTGCAGGTGAGATATTGACCACCTTAAACTGTGTTAATAAGGGTTTCCTATTATCTCAAAATCTGGAAAGGGTTCCTTTCATGTTCAAGGTCTGGATAAGTATGCACCAACGACAAGTATGGAGAAATATTGGAGTTATTCATCTTTGACTTTCACATTTCAATCTGAGCCCAGATTCATTCTAAAGTCTGAAACCATGTTTCTTAAGCTCGAGTTTAATTGAAACAGTTATTTTAAACTGGACTTGTGGTTCTAAAGCCAAACATATCAAAGCTCATGTGCTTTAAGTAAGCAGTCTTGATTTGGATGGTTTGAGCTTTCGATTACGAAATGGAACTGATCCTGGTTCAGATAACAAAAAAAGATGAAGGTGCAATAGCTCTCCAACACAATGCTGAATCAGAAGGGTGGGGGTTGTGTTATTTCGTTATTCATGGCCCATACAGACAATAAAAGTCAAACGTTTTGTTCTTACTTGTCCTGGATGTTCTCAAGTAGGGCATTCCCTGAAAAATCCTGAACTAGCCCTTTAAGTGGGGCACATGCCTTATGTCATATTTGACCCCAGTAGTCGTACTTCTGCTGTTAGGCTGCTGATAAAGGTTTTTATCACGGTTTCAAGCCATCAGCAAGGAGGGGAAGGACATGCGATGGAACAAACGAGAGAGTGCTGCACAGTAAGAGAAAGGAAACGTCCCCCTGCTCCCCGAGGCGTCGCCCAGACGAGAGGAGGGGAGGGGAGGGGAGATCTGCTGTATTGCACATGTGAATCCTCAGAGCTCAAAGTTGTGAATGCTGCACATGACTAAATATTTCTGTACCACTGGGCAGATATATATGTTGTTGTTGTTTTTTCCTGAGGTGCGGTGGAGGTTTGCTGTTTGAGGCTTTTACCTTGAAAAGATGAAATATCTGCATGTCATTAGTGAAGCCTGCTCCCGGAGACCGAGCGGTAATAGGTGGGAGGTGGGACTGTTAACCTTCGTAGCGTCTTAATTATACACTCCAGATGGGCTTTTTGCAGTCCAAAGTTGTTTAATCTGTACCTTTTTGTTAATATATTCACTGACCAGAGTAGCTGCTCTCCTGACCCCCCTGGCAGTAGCCGAACTCAGACAGAGCTCTGCAACACTAGAGCGCTAACAAAGCAGATCGTGCTTTCTGCATATTTATCTCTTTTCATTTCACCAAGGCTGACGCCCGCTGCTCATAGAGTTTATGACTGACCTGACACAGTGACCCTTCAGTGGGATCACTGTTATTAAACGCTAATAACTCATTCCTAATGTGACTCGTGGCAATAAAACCCACTGCTGACCGAAGCACAGACTGTTTGCCTAAAGCGGCACGTAGTATCACTCCACGGGAAGAGGCGTGTCGCGGGATTCTGTCGAATCTCAGATTATTAATGAAATCAATCACTTTGAGCCCTTTATTTAATTTCGTTGTTTGTTTTTTTTCTTGTCAAATGCTATACAAACTTGAATTACTTTCATATTTTCTTGTGATTTGAGTTTTTTTGTCATATTTTTGGCTTGTCAAGCCGAGAACGAAAAGAACTAGCTGGGTTAGACGGACTACTTTGCTGCAGCATGAGAAATGCAGCATTTCGTCCAGTTTTTCTCTGAAATCACCATCAAACACATGCATATGTTAATGCCTCGTGCATCATTGTAGACCGACCAGCATAGTTAATGTAATTTGGCCTTTTCATGTCATCTTTAGATTCGAACATTGACTTGTGCCAAATTTGGCTTTTAGGGTCGGGACCCCGTGTTTCAAGCACATGTTTTCAATATTTGTTTTGTCTTCTTTTTTTCCTCTGGTTGTTCATTGAGGGGGACCACTGTGTGACTTACTGCTGGAATATGTTGTAATTTGTTTGAAATGTGGAAGACGATGGTACGCGTCACTGTTAGGGCCTTTTTTTCCTGTCCTTTCATATAGAAATAATCTGACGTCTTGGCAAACTCACACACCTCAGACTATTGGCTGAAACCCTTCCTCTCAAGCGTCCTCATTTCACTAGTTAGCCTTTAATATTACCCAAATGCACAAACTTGTACTGACATATGCACTGTCACCGCATTGCTGATTTTACCACCATTCATGTTTTTTCATGCATATGCTGCACAGTTTCTAAACATGAAGTGCTTCTTGAAATAACTTTCGAGTCCAATTCATTCATTTCTGAGCACCAGCAAACCATGTTTGCTTCATGCAGTTTAACATGTCTATATGCCAAGGTGACTTACTTGATTATTTTTTTTTGTCTCTTAATTAGTCTGTTTTGTACCTAAAACAAATAAAACTCAAATCTAATTATTTGGCACATCATGTCTGTTATGTGAAAGAAAAATGTCCTGAAGCATTTGAGGGAATCGCATATTTTGTAAAAGAGAAATCTATAACAATAAAATCAAAGTTTCTGTATATTTTATTGATGTTTTTGCCTTTTTTACCCCTGCTACTGTGGTGGTGTTTTCACTGTGGGGTTGTTGCATCAGAGCAGAACGTACAAATTAGGAGTACAGACAGACTGATCAATAGAAGAACACCTTCCACACTTACTGCTGCCCTGGGTAACATTGTGTTGAAAAGTATTGAAACAAATAAATCCTTTACTGCATCCTGTTTAATAGGATTTTTGTCTGGGGACTGAGATGGCCAGGGATAACGGTTGATTTTGTGTCTGGTAATCCATTTCTGGGTTTATTCGCCCATATGTGTTGAGTCATTATCATACTGAGACCCAACAGATGACCCATTTTCCGTTTTCTAGCAGAGGCCACCAGATTATTTAAAATGCCGTAGTTTATGATGCCTCACACTTTAACAAGGTCCTCCAGGCCTTTGGAGGACAAAGTGAACCGTACTGGTGAGTATGAGGTGCTTTTCTGTACGTTCATCCCTTGTTTCAAACCAAACCCACATGGAGTTTTTGCTGCAAAAAATCTACGTTTAAGGCCAATACATGGAAAGAGAAATCAGGTATTTTACTTGAGGCACGAGCGAATGTTATTCTGGTCGGGACATTTCATACTCAGTGGGCAAGTTTACCAATTTTCTTGCAGGTATTTCCTGAGTTTTGGTTTTAATCCGGTTAATTTTATTCGTATAGTTCCAATTCCGACCAAGTGCCGCTTCAAAGCAGTTTACAAGACAGACCCTATTCAGAGCTGTACAGAAACGCATCGATCCGATCAAACAGGCCGATTCCAAACGTGTTACATTCCAGTTCGATTCGGTTTCAGGTTTGTTTTTCTCAACTGTAAAAGAGTTGTCAAAGAAAGCCGAGCCGATTGTAATGAGTTGATGACTTTGTGGCTGTCCCAGTTATCAGATCTGTGAAGTTCGACAGCTCCATCGAGACCGTTGGAGCAGGGCTTTGGCTGGAGACTGGTGCTCCAGCACCAAAAAGTTTTTTTTTTCCGGTAAGTTTATGCATAAAGTGAAACTTGTACACTACCGTTCAAAAGTTTGGGGTCACCCAAACAATTTTGTGTTTTCCATGAAAAGTCACACTTATTCACCACCATACGTTGTGAAATGAATAGAAAATGGAGTCAAGACATAGACAGGGATAGAAATAATGATTTGTATTTGAAATAAGATTTTTTTTACATCAAACTTTGCTTTCGTCAAAGAATCCTCCATTTGCAGCAATTACAGCATTGCAGACCTTTGGCGTTCTAGCTGTTAATTTGTTGAGGTAATCTGGAGAAATTGCACCCCACGCTTCCAGAAGCAGCTCCCACAAGTTGGATTGGTTGGATGGGCACTTCTTGCGTACCATGCGGTCAAGCTGCTCCCACAACAGCTCAATGGGGTTCAGATCTGGTGACTGCGCTGGCCACTCCATTACCGATAGAATACCAGCTGCCTGCTTCTGCTCTAAATAGTTCTTGCACAATTTGGAGGTGTGTTTAGGGTCATTGTCCTGTTGTAGGATGAAATGGGCTCCAATCAAGCGCTGTCCACTGGGTATGGCATGGCGTTGCAAAATGGAGTGATAGCCTTCCTTATTCAGAATCCCTTTTACCCTGTACAAATCTCCCACCTTACCAGCACCAAAGCAACCCCAGACCATCACATTACCTCCACCATGCTTAACAGATGGCGTCTGGCATTCTTCCAGCATCTTTTCATTTGTTCTGCGTCTCACAAGCGTTCTTTGTGATCCAAACACCTCAAACTTGGATTCATCCGTCCGCAACACTTTTTTCCAGTCTTCCTCTGTCCAATGTCTGTGTTCTTTTGCCCATCTTAATCTTTTTTTTATTGGCCAGTCTCAGATATGGCTTTTTCTTTGCCACTCTGCCCTGAAGCCCAGAATCCCGCAGCCGCCTCTTCACTGTAGATGTTGACACTGGTGTTTTGCGGATACTAAGTTATTTAATGAAGATGCCAGTTGGGGACCTGTGAGGCGTCTGTTTCTCAAACTAGAGACTCTAATGTACTTATCTTCTTGCTCAGTTGTGCAACACGGCCTCCCACTTCTTTTTCTACTCTGGTTAGAGCCTGTTTGTGCTGTCCTCTGAAGGGAGTAGTACACACCGTTGTAGGAAATCTTCAATTTCTTAGCAATTTCTCACATGGAATAGCCTTTATTTCTAAGAAGAATAAACTGTCAAGTTTCAGATGAAAGTTCTCTTTTTCTGGCCATTTTGACCGTTTAATTGACCCCACAAATGTGATGCTCCAGAAACTCAATCTGCTCAAAGGAAGGTCAGTTTTGTAGCTTCCGTAACGAGCTAAACTGTTTTCAGATGTGTGAACATGATTGCACGAGGGTTTTCTAATCATCAATTAGCCTTCTGAGCCATTGAGCAAACACATTGTACCATTAGAACACTGGAGTGATAGTTGCTGGAAATGGGCCTCTATACACCTATGCAGATATTGCACCAAAAACCAGACATTTGCAGCTAGAATAGTCATTTACCACATTAGCAATGTATAGAGTGTATTTCTTTAAAGTTAAGACTAGTTTAAAGTTATCTTCATTGAAAAGTACAGTGCTTTTCCTTCAAAAATAAGGACCTTTCAATGTGACCCCAAACTTTTGAACGGTAGTATATATTATATTCCTTCATTACACACAGACTGATATATTTCAAGTGTTTATTTATTTTGCATTTTGATTATAACTGACAACTAATGAAAACCCCAAATTCAGTATCTCAGAAAATTAGAAAATGACTATAGACCAATACAAAAAAAGGATTTCCAGAAATGATGGCCATCTGCAAAGTATGAACATGAAAAGTGATCATGTTCAGCACTCAGTTCTTAGCTGGGCTCCTTTTCCCTGCATTACTGCAGCGTGCCATGGAGTCAGTCTGTGGCTCTGCTCAGGTGTTATGAGAGCCCAGGTTGTTAGGGCTGGCGTTTCACATCTTCCTCTTCTCAATACCCGGGGTTATGGTCAGGCGAGTTTGCTGGCCAGCTAAGAAGAGGGATACCATGGTCCTTAAACCAGGTTCTGGTAGCTTTGGCACTGTGTGCAGGTGCCCAGTTCTGTTGGAAAATGAATTCTGCATCTCCATATAGTCGGTCAGCAGCAGGAAGCGTGAAGAGCTCTAAACCTTCCTGGTAGACGGCTGCATTGACCTTTGACCTGAGAAACCCAGTGGACCAACACCAGCAGAGGACATGGCATCCCAAACCATCACTGGCTGTGGAAACTTTACACTGGACCTCAAACAACGTGGATTCCCTGCCTCTCCTCTCTTCCTCCAGACTCTGGGACCTTGATGTCCAAAGGAATGAAACATTTACTTACATCAGAGAACAGAACTTTGGACCACTCAGCAGAAGTCCACTCCTTCTGTCTTTAGGCCAGGCGAGATGCTTCTGATGCTGTCTCTTGTTCCAGAATGGCTTGACACAATCAATGCGGCAGCTGAAACCATGTCTCGCATGCATCTGTGCGTGGTGGTTCTTGAAGCTCTGACTCCCGCTGCAGTCCACTCCCCCACATTTTTAAACAGGTTTTGTTTCCCAATCCTCTCCAGGGTGCGGTCATCCCTATTGCTTGTACACTTTTTTCTACCACATCCTTTCCTTCCCCTCTCTATTAATGTACTTGGACACAGAGCTCTGTGAACAGCCAGCCTCTAGCAATGACCTTTTGTGTCTTGTCCTTCTTGTGCAAGATGACAATGGTAGTCTTCTGGACAACTGTCAAGTCAGCGGTCTTCCCCATGATTGTGTCGCCTACAGAACCAGACTGAGAGACCATTTAAAGACTTTTGCAGGTGTTTTGAGTTAATTAGTTAATTAGAGTGGCACCAGGTGTCTTAATATTAGACCTTTTAACAATATTTGAATTTTCTGAAATACTGAATTGGGGGTTTTCATTAGTTGTTAGTTATAATCATCAAAAGTAAAACAAATAAACATTTGAATTGTATCAGTATGTGTGTAATGAATATAATATACAAGTTTCACTTTTTGAATAGAATAAAAAAAATCAACCTTTTCATGATATTCTAATCGTATGACCAGCACCTGTATTTTGAGCGTTGCATCCATCTGATACATCTCCTTATACGTTCTGCTCCGTATTCATCCGTATGCATGGCCACGTATCAGCAGCATTAGTTTTGTTTTTCCTGAGAGATTACAGTTGGGGCTCGTTGCAGTACATTTGGCCATTGTTTCCACGAATAGCCTCTCAAGACAGAGGTGAGCCTTCCCCAGCGCACTCGGCTAGGAAACGCTGAAAGGAGCTGACGTGCACCCGCAGAGGTCATCATGTTGCACGCAGTCCCCTGCAGAGGTTGGGTTACCATGGAAATTAGTTATTATGCTATAAGTGAAGAATGATGTGCACTGCAGCAGAAACAAGAACAAGTGGATATGTTCCCCGTGGATTCTGACTATCCTGTATATGTCCATACATTTCTATCCTGTTTGGTTTGGCACATGTACGCTGGGGCATTTGCTGCCAGCGCATTGCTGTCTGTTGCGAGGTTTATGTGTTCAGAAGTGAAAGTTATGATACAGAACGGAGCTCAAACGTCCATAGCCATGAGACCTGAATGTGGTTCAGGGTCTCACCGTCAGGTTGCTCTGGTTCAGATTTTGTTTGCGCAGTTTGCAAGGGATGAGGAGAAGATGCAGCTTTTTCTCGCTGACATCTAAAAAAAAAAAAAAACGGCTGCAGAAAATCGATGAAAAGTTTTGCACTAAAGCGTGGTTGTGCATTAGAGAAGCACACAGCTCTGCTGACGAGGATCATTAGATCACAGAGGTGTGACAGAGGGGAGTAATGTGTTCTGGAGGTGATCTGAATACAAATCCCTTCTGCCTGGGCAGCTAGGCTACAGACAGGAACGCCGTGTTAAGGAGTAGGTCCATTCAAAGGACATGCTGCTTGTTGATTTCTGCTGCCGTGAGGATATGATTCACAGGGCTCAGGGCCAGAGGTGAGCTAGCCGTGGATGTTTTTTTTTTTCCTCAGCAGATAAATCCTGCAGAGTCAGTGTAATATTCAGGCGTGGGCAAGGCCACTCGTTCTTGTCATTACTCATTTTTTGTGCACCGGAGACCGCAGGGTTTTTTTTTTCTTTCTTTTTTTTTTTTTTCTTTGGGAAACATTTATTGTCGCTCCCCAATGCAAGCCTTGAGATTTGAAAGATTGAAACATTTCTCATTCTTCTCAGCTAAATGTCTTAAAGCTCGGCAGAGTCAATTTATCAATTTAAAAGTCTTGCCACAGATTCTCAACAGTGTTTTGGTCTGGACTTCAGCTGGGCCCTTCAGACACACAATGTATGATACGTTTTTTTCTGAATTGTTCCACTGCTGCCCTGGCTGCATGTTTGGGGTGTTGACCTGCTGGAAGGTGAACATCCACCCGAGTTTTCTTACCAGACCCCCTTGTATGTTTCCTCCATCCTTCTTCCCATTAGCTCTGACCAGCTATCCTGTCCCTGCAGGGGGAAAAAGAATTTGCACATCATGATGGTGCCACCATCATGTTTTACAGTGGGGATGATGTGTAAAGGGGGGATGAGTGGTAGTTTTCTGCCACTCATGGTATTTTGCATACCAGCCAAAAGTGCTAAATTTGACTTTCATGTCAGCAGAGCACCTTCTTCCACGACGTATTCGCTGACCTCTGCATCTCCTCCAGAGTTACCACTGGCCTCTGAGGGGCTTCTCTGATTGATGCTCTCCTGGCCCAGCCTGTCGGTTGTAGGTTTGCAGTTGCGCCACACTCTTTCCATTTTTAGATGATAAACTGAACAGAGCTCCGTGACATTTTAAAAGCTCAGTGTGGTTTCAAAACCTGACCCTGCTGTGAACATCCCCACAACTTTCTCACGGCCCCGTCTGCTGCGTTCCTTGGTCTTCGTGATGCTGTTTGTTTTCTCTTATGCTCTCCATCACACCTCTGAGGCCTTCAGTGCAGGATTTTTACTGAGATTGATTTATGCATGACTACACTACTACATAGAAACCACCTGCTTTTATTAGATTTTATTTAGGGGTATCAGAGTAACAGAACTGAACAAAAATATAATACTTTTCAGTGTTTTATTTATTTATATATTTTTTTTGTTTTATATATACATATGTGTAATTTTCATTCCAATTCAGTTATAAAACAAATCAAATGAATCCCTTTTAAGTTTGTAATTGTAATGTGACAAATCTAGGAAAGCCAGTGGGTATGAATGAGGTATGGTGTGTCACAGTGGGCAAGGCACTTAACCCCAGATTGGTCCCCGGGCGCTGCAGGCTGCTCACTGCTCCCTAAAGGATGGCTTAAATGCAGATGACAGGTTTTGCTGCAACATAGAATTGTGATGACAAATAAAGATGATTATATATTGAGTTGCAATACTTCAATTTAAGTGTGCAATATCGCAACCGCAAAGTACAGCTTGGACACGAAATGACACAAAAACCAGCCACTCTTAGGAAGGTTGTGATGAGAAAAACTTTGCCTTTAAAGATCAGTAAATCTGGTTAAAACATCAATCCAGTTTTGTATAACTCACCTATGAAGGAATTTGGTTTGTGGGAGTCGGACAAAATCATGAGGAGCTTTGTGCAAACTAAGGTGGGTTAAAAGGGGCAAGAATCAAATAACAATCCTTGTCTAGGTAAAAAAATAATAATTTCAAGCACAATCGTCTACTTTTTCTGAACGGAAATAAGACAAGCATTTCTCCAACGATCTGAAAACTTGATAAGAGAAATTTAAATTTTCAAATTTCATTAAAAATCTATACTCTAATCAGTCGAAACATCTTTGTCCTTAAATCAAACTCTGCAGACCACGATATTTCCATGTTTCCAGTTATTTTGACCTGTTCCAGTTATTCCCAAAATTACTAATATCTGTAGTGATATGTGGCAACAGGCTTCCATAGTCTGGGAACATGTGAGCCTGTGCTGTACAATAGGTAAAATAAATTGAGTTTTCCAAGGCAGCAGCATTGTGGTTTTCATCATTTTCATGTGATGGTACCATTCATGACAATGTCCCTGCCATGTTTAGGCCTTTTTGTTGGACCAACTTGTTTTCTTCTGACTCCCTCCACAGATTCTCTTTCAGATTCAAGAAAGGACTCAGGTAGGCTCACCCCAAACGGTCCCAGTCAGAGGAAATGTGTTGGTCAAATTAAAAGATTAATCAAAGCCTAATTCTGCCATGAATAATTTAGGGTTTAAATGTAGGTCTTGTACTTTTCATGCTGGACCCCATGTGAAGTTGTCTTAGTGTTCTTTAGTGAAGCGTTAACCGCTCTGCTTAAACATTTATGACTAATAACATCTCTACTTTCCTTTTGTGACAGGAAGTTGGTAAAGTAGCTGCATAAAACTCCTGTGAACCACAGCTTTGAAAGTTGTGGGATTGTAAATGGTCTATTTGACATGTTGCAACCATTTTAGCAGAAAATTATTATGAATAGTGTTAATATTACCACAATAAAAATTCCTCCAGAGTCATGTTCTGCCGATTTTTATGTGAAGAAAACATCAAGATGTATATCTGGTATTATAAAAATATATAACTTCCCTGTGGCAAATCTACCGTTGCGGAATAGGTGTTTTTCCACATGGCCTTGTTTGAACCATATCTTACAAATACACAAAATCGATACACAGTAGGCCTTTCTGGGTGAAATTCTTTTTAATTTTCTCAAAGCAAAAAAAAAAAACTCTTCCTCTCACGTTTTTTTTTTCTCTTGTAAGATGCCCCAAGGCTAAAGAAAAGTAACTCATTACAATTCCACTTATTGTCATTGTCTTCAGAAAGATCCACGAAAATGTTTTTTTTTTTTTTTCAGATTGAACGTTATGATTAATAGCAACTAATCATATAAACAAAGTGAGAACTTTGGCTTTATCTGAATATAAGCGTGACGCAACATTTTAGAGAAAAACTACTAAACAGTTTTACCTCCACTGTTTATAAACTTCTTCTATTATATGATTCAAATAAAACATTTTGGCAGCAGGGCATCAAACATATCACAGTTGTCAACAGGTGGCTCTTCTTTCCAGCGCGTTCATGGCGCCCTCTGCTGGTCGATCCGGGCCAACGCGTAAACAGGCTCGGAAACATGGCGGCGCCTGTGTGCTCAGAATCGTGCTAGAGTCGCGCTTCTATTCAGCCAGTGCAGGTAAACGAGGTTTGACGGAACAATGCAAGTAGGGGTAAAGTGTCATTCAGGAAAAAAGTGTTTGTTATAAATGACAGTGGTTATAGACAGTAATCCGAACACGTTTTAAACCCAGCCCGCTTCCTGAACTGGACACTTCTCCCCTGACTGTTGTCTCCTCTTTTCCCGCTGGGACCGTGTCTTCTCCTGCAGAGCCATGTCCAGGCTGGCGGTGGTCTGCGGAGGCTCCAGGGGGATCGGGGAGGCAGTGTCCCGCTTGCTGGCAGAGAGGGGCTGCAGGGTAGCTGTGGTTTCCAGGAACCAGGATGCAGCCCAGGCTGCTGTGGCTGCCCTACACGGAGGTAACCTTGCCTGCCTTGCAAGCAGTGTCCGAATCACCGGCCAAGTTGGCCGGTAGATTTTTTACCGGCCAAAATATTAATCCTGACCAGACCTCAATTTTTATCAAAAATTAAGAGTGAGATTATGTTAATTTTCGAGGGGCGTGGTTGGGGGCGTGGCTGTCTGGACCCTGGAAGAGAAATCTTTGTTTCCTGATTTTAATAAGAAAATATTGTAGTTGATTATAAAAGGCACAATATGAATTATCACATTCACATCCAGGCAATAAAAAACACCACAGATTATCATTATTCTATCCGTGTTGGTCTAATTTGTGTATGAGGCAGAGTTTCATCAAGCCTATACGGTCCAATATTTTTCCCTCAACTGTCACACTTAAAGCACGCAGGAGTCGCGCTGCGTCTTTTCGCTGATCCAGCTGCTGGATTTTACCCTTGTGCGCTGCGCGCGAGGGATAAACAGTGGGGGAAAATGCATAAATAAAGACTGTAAAGGACTCCTTTAGAGGGAAGAGAAGGAACAATGGGTCTGAGCTGAAGCCCCTGATTTTACAAGTTCCTTAAAAAGTCCGCACCTATATTACATGTAGCGTAATTTTGCGCACCTGAATTCAAGCGCAAGGCAGCAGCCCACCGAAGCACCACTGGCTCTGTGTCGTTAAATACAAAAGAGCATTAAACATAGCTACTGACTCTCCTATTGATTTTAATTGGAACATTTTGGTAGGAGTGGAAGGACATTAAACGCAGTGATTCACGTTTTGAAGGCTGGCCGCTGATAAAAGCACCTGGCTCGAGGGAAGGGAGGAGAGAGGCGCAGTTACAGCGCTGAGGCACAGAAACAGCGCACGTAATTAAATGCAGAATTAATAAAAACGAAACTTATAAACAGACTAATTGGCTTTTTAGACTGTATCTGGTTAGCAGGTCTGTTTTCTGATCCAGCGTGCAGCCATGACTGGAGTATCTGGGAGCCGCTCTCCCCAGAAATAAGATGTGAAAGAACAGGGGCGCAACTACCCAGTATAAGAGGGGTATGCAGCATCAGTTTTGCCCCCCCCCCCCCGGATTAAAATAAATAAATAATTGCTAGACATCTTCATGTATGGTCTTTAAATAATAAAGGTTTATTTTAAGGTATATCAGCCACTGTAGGCCTACCATAATAATAATTAGATGGTATGTTATTAACAATGTTAACACATAATAAACAGTTGCAAATTGACAAACATTAACATTATCATTATAACCAATGCAACTTAATGCAGCCTTTCTAAATCAGCCTAATGATGGCATCAGATAAGACAACTATTATGCAGTAAGGTTTTGCTGCTGTTGAAATTACATTCACATTTTGGATTTTAAAAAGTAGAAATATGGATAGCCTTAGCACAGACCTCTAGAGAGAGAGATGTGACCCTGTAATTACAGCTTCCATGTCACCCAACAAATGTAAAGCAGCCTACATGTCTGACAGCACAGCTAACATGAACAGCTAATGGTAAAACAACATCTTTATTGCATATTATTTATGCATGAGTTACTGCATAAGTTATGTTTTCTGGATTCTGGTCATTTATTGTACATGCTACCTTATATTTTCCACTATGTCAGCGCAGCAACATTGGTTTTGCATTAAGCTAGAAGCTAGCTGTAAACCCCCATTTGGCTGCTACATTCCCACTGTTAGCAAACACAAGCTAGTCTGTTCATATATATTCATATTGTATGAATATACAAGCCTAAGTAACGGGAGCAATTCTATGCATGATTCCATGGTAAACCAAAGTCATTGCATTAGTTATATACATCAACAGCTAATGGTAAGACAAAATATATTAATGATACCATGATAAACCAGTTTATGTATCTGTTTTCCAGATTCTTGTCCTGTATTGTACCTGCTACCTTACAGGGTTTCCCGCAGAGCTATACTCACGCTACCGCCTCCCCCCCCAGTCGATCCACGCAAAACTTGTCGCCCCGCCAATTCACCGCCTCGATTAAGCAAATTCCTGCCTTATATTTTCCAGTTTTCAACTCAGCAACCTCGGTTTTGCACATTCTAAGCAAGCTGTGAACCCCCATTTGGCTGCTACGTTAGTAATCGCTAGCTAGTCTCTTAACGTGAATAACGTTATTTGCAAGCCTCCAAGCACAGCCGTCAAACTTTAATTCTTACCTGTTGCCTTTCACCATCCACTTGTTTAACTGCTGTTGCATCCCTTGACATGCCATCTCCCTTTCCCTCTTCCTTTTTTTATTTTTCGCCCCCACAGCTTTCTTGATTTATCCATTTTCCATAGACAACTAAACTCACTACTCGTCTATTCTATCTGCTCGCTCAGCGCTCACGCCGCTCCCAAGTACATCCCGCTGCAGCCTTCCCGCAGGCTGCAGCGGGATGCTTCTCCACGCTCCCTCTTGTGTCAAAATTCTACGGTGGAATCTTATGAAATAGGGCGTCTACTCTAACATGTTTTGTTCTAAAATGTTATTTAAAACATTGAGGAAATTCAAAAATGTTAAAGAAAAGCACAATAGCAGCTACATATAGAAAATACCAAAACTTTTTTTTTTTTTACCATCACTTTGGCGCCCCCATGGTGCTGCGCCCCTATGCACTGCATATAGTGCATACCCACTTTTTGCGCCACTGTGAAAGAAGCTGAACCAGCTCCGCAGAAGGCGGGTCTAGACTGAGCTCTGTGAACGGATCATCCGCAGCCCAGAATTTGTTTTATTTTTAATTTGTTTGGTACAAAGAATTACTCGCCATGTGGCAGCTAGCCCTCTGAAATTCACTCGCCAAACGGGAAATTTACTCACAGTTGGCGAGTGGCGAGTGTTAATTTTGGACCCTGCTTGCAAGACGAATTATCGCGGTGTTTGTGCGTCCGAGAATTTGTATGAGAATGTGCAGAACTATACAAGGGTCACACTGGCCAGTCATGTCTCCAGACCCAATCCCTATTGAGCATCAGTGGGGAATCCTCAAACAGAAGGATTTCCGGACAAAGGACCACATCAAACTTCCTAAAGTCTTAATGTGTTATCTTAGCATTTTTTTTTTTTAGCTTTTATGCCCCTAACAGCAGAACCTCCCTGGGCAGAAAGCCATATTGCTCCCATGCAACGTCTGACTGTTTTATACTCTGTACAAATGCTTGTGTAATGGTCCTCTTTTCTTTCTTCTTTCCATGTTTTCATCTCATTGATTCCTTGTACTACCATTTGCTGCATTGTTCCCCTTAGACTTGCTGGACTAGAGAAAGCCACGCCAGTTCAGCACCCATAATCATTTGTAGAGGACAGTTTTCACCTCACTCTGTGTTGTGTATGATCAATGAAACTGACCTGTTGTAACCATATTAGATTTGGGGCGTTCCCCTTGTCGAGGAGATAGAATCAAACGAAAACTAAAAGTTTATTTCAGTTGAAACTGAAACAAATGTAGCTTTCGCACTATATTTTGGTTAAACTAAGGTGAGCTGTTTCGCTCACAGAAGTGATGTGTGTGCTCTTCAGCTGACCACAAGGTCTTCAGCTGTGACGTCTCTAAGGAGCAGCAGGTGCAGGAAACCTTCGAAGCGATCCAGAAGACCTGCGGAAACATCTCTTACCTTGTGAACGCTGCCGGCATCAACAGGTTGGGCAGCAGAGTGGAAACCTTATCTAAATCTCAGTTGCATTTGTATGAATATTTTTCAAACAAATTAAACACCCTCTGTAATTGTTGATGTGTAGAAACCTTTAAAAGAAATGAATCTTTTATTGCAGGAGCATACTCACTGAAAATTTTAGAAAAGTCTAACCTTTAATTGGGACTAAATTCCTGTAATAAAATATAACTGAAGTATTTCTTCATTTATTCTTTACTTTTTTAACAATTTGAAATGATTGGAAACTTTTGATCAGTATTCTACAACTGTCTGCTTCCCTGAGGTTTAAATACACCATTCTACAAAGAAAGTTCCCATCCCAGATGTAGTTACGTAACGTGACGTGTGTGATTTAGTCAGTAACGTTGAGCATTTCGGCTACAAACTCTCCAAGTTGGTTTGGGCATCAACTTGTGAAAAAGCTGCTAATGGCCCCTGTTAAGCATGGTAGAGGAGGAGTCATTCTGTGGGTCTGTTTCTCTTCCATAGGCCCTAGTAGAGGTCATGGCATCACGGATCACTTAAAATACCAGCACGTTTTAAATGGAAAACCCAAAAATGAACATCATCTGGATCCTTCAGCAGGGTATTGATTCAAATCAATACAGAAATGGTTCACCAGACACAGTCCTTCTTCTGCCATGGCCCTCTCAGCCCCTACATCTCAGTCCTTTAGAAAACCTGTGAGACGGGCCAAAGAGACGACGGCATCAGAGAAGACGATCTAGATCCAAGATCCCTCTCGCTGTATGCTAGATGTTATAGCAGATCCTCTGCTCATGTACTGAAAGGGGGCTGTACGAAGTAGCAAAAACATTTTTTTTCTGTCTCGGATTAAGCAACAACAAAAAAGATGAATTTATTTCAAATATTGTCAAGCATATGAAGAAAAGATGGCAGTAGTTGTGTGGGACGCTGTATGAACATTTATCATTCTGCCATCAGGGATGCGCTGCTACTGAGGACGAAGCCCGAGGAAATGGTGGCCGTGCTTCACACCAACCTGCTGGGCTCCATACTGACCTGCAGGGCGGCGCTACGCAGCATGCTGCGCACCCAGGGAGCAGTTGTTAATATAGGTGCTGACTGCCTCAGTGCTTGGATGTTAGCTGTATATTAGCAGTTTAGACACTTGATGGCGGCAGTGTCACATTTATTTACCTCCATAGCACCTTGAAGAAATATTTTTTAGAAAGGCATTTGCTGTTGAATGTTGATTATCATATTACCTCTATCCTGAATTGTTATTATTATGGTACGCCATCTTCAGTAAGGGTAATTTCAACGAAGTTTTGAATGAAATGCCTGTTAAGAGATCATTGTGGCAATTAATCTGTTTTTTTGTGCAACAAGCAGCTGTTTGCAAACATTTCCATCATACGCGGTTGTCTCAACGGATGTGTCTGCAGGCTCGGTGGTGGGCCTGAAAGGAAACTCCGGCCAGTGCGCGTACAGCGCCAGTAAAGCCGGTTTGGAAGGCTTCACTCGCTCGCTCGCCAAAGAAGTCGCTTCACGCAACATCCGGGTTAACCTGTTGGCTCCAGGTGCGCCGCAGATGCACACGCTCTCGCGTGAGTCACCGCCTTTCATTCTCTGTTCTCTGTCAACTCTTCCTTCTCTGTTCCTCAGGTTTCATCCACACAGACATGACCGCGGGGCTGAGGGAGGAGGCCGCAGCACGTTCCGTCCCTCTGGGGAGGTTTGGCATGCCGGAGGAGATAGCCCAGGCCGTCCTCTTCCTGTTGGAGTCTCCCTACATTACTGGACAGGTGCTGGTGGTCGACGGGGGGCTGCAGCTGGCCATGTAGGGAGCGGCATCACTGGTGCAGGTGGAAGGAAAGGCTCTCAGTACTCAGTGTCTTTGTTTAAGCAAGGAGAGACGTCCTCACGTTATCTTGGATGGAGCGTTGGTAGAAGACACAATCCTACATCTGCCTTCAGAGGACTGTCCTGCTGAGCCAATGAGCGCAGCCACATTGTCTGTGTGTGTGTGTGTGAGAGAGACAGTGTGTTATGACTAACACTGCTGACTCCAAAGTGTCTGGCCCCGTCCAGACCCCTGTGCCCCGGGGTCCTGAATTTAATCACCAGATTAAACGCAGTGGCTCACTTTCCATGACTGTCAAACGTTCGCTGCTGATTCCAGCGCTCATGTTTTCTTTTCCCCACTCCCTTCGGGAAATCCCGCAGCGCATGTTGCCCCCTTCACCCTCCTTCCCTCCCAACGCCATCAGCCTCCCGATCCCACCTCTGGCCCGTCAGGCTGCAGCTGGAGGAAATTAGGGGGGGGGGGGGGGGGGGGGGTATTTTTAGACCGGGGGAATGCTTTTTCTGTGTTTGGTTACAGCTTCGGACCTGCAGTGTGGATGGACGTGATTGGAGGCGACTGTCGTGTCCAGTGATCCGATCTGAAAAGCTGCCAAGCTTGTGTCTCTTATTAAAACATAGTGTTTCAATCATGTGGAAAGTTTGCAGCACGTTGCAAAAATAACATTTTCAGATTTTTTTTTCATCCTTAAAATCCAAACTTCAATGCGTTTTATTGGAACTTTAAGATGGACCAACACAAAGCAGGGCATCATTGCAAGAAGGAAAACGACATGTTTTATTTTTCTTCGCCGTCCATTTGTATCCGGACCCCGCGAGCCATCAGCTTGATGGAAGCACCGTTTGCTCTGATTAGCGTTCGTCTCTAATAGGTTTGGACATCCAGATTCCTGTTCTCCTCTGCAAAATAGGCCAAAGGGAGATTGGATGGAGATGATTGGTGAATTCAAGCTTGCTATAGATCCTAGATAGGATTTTTGTTCAGGACTTTGAATGGGCCTCTCGCTTTAAACACAGGAACATGCTTTGATATGGTAGGATAACTCTAGCTGCATGTTTAGGTTCTTGTCCCGCTGGAATTTGAGCCTCCATCCCAGTCTCAAGGATTTTGCCACCTCTGGCAGGTTTTCTTAAGGTATTGCCTTGTTGGTACTGGATTTAGCTCTATCCGTCTTCCCAGCAACGCTAACCAGCCTCTGGGCCTGATGAAGAGAAGCACACCAACATGGCGTGATGCTGCCGCCACCATGTTTCATCCTCTTGGCTACTGCCTCAGTTTAGGTTGACGGCCATGTCTGGCTATGTTTGCAGTTGTGGCCTACACACTTTCCATGTTTTTGACTAAATGGGTTGAACAGTGCTCTGAGAAAACTTGGGATGATAATTTACAACGTCAGCTTTAAACATCCGCGTGACTTTATCTGTTTCTTGCCTGCTTTGTTCCCTGGTCTTCATCATGCACATGTCCACCAGGTAAAATCCCAAATAAATATAGGCATAATCAGAGAAAATTCAAGGGGCACGAATACTTTTGCAAGGCAGAAAATCGTAAAGGACTGCCAGAGTATAAAAGACACTTCACCCTCTTCAGGTCTGTGTTTGTATCACAGTTCAGTAGCTTAGAGAAATCAGGATAACCATCCATATACAGGCACTGATCGGCATGGAGATGTCTCAGTGCTTTAAGGTCAGCTGATAAAACAGAGCTGTCTAAAAAGAGACAAAATTATACATATAAATACACGTTTAATTTCCTTTTTATTATTTTGAGTGTTTATTACCCCTGAATACTGAAAGAAGTTGTTTTATACATCCAGGTAAAAGCTGCTTGGCACTACAGGTGTCTGAAGAGAACATGCAATAGAAACGGTGTTTAATTTAAGTGGTTTAAGGCAGTATGTATTATATACTTATAAAACTTCATTTTTTTTGTTTGAAGATGAAGGTATAATTTAAGATAGGATGGTTGGGAAAGCAAATAGAAAAATAAAAACGGTACAATCTGTGCCGCACAGGGGAGCTACACTGAAACCTTGCACAGCACCCTTTCACGAGTGAGAACGTTAACATTTCACGCGGCTGGAAAAATGAACCTCCAAGGTAGAAGAAAATCAACAAAAATGAGCCCTCATCTTTAAAGCTTGTCCTGACTTCCCTCCCTCACTCTCATCCCACTGCACACCTGCTCATCCACTTAAACCCTGCTCTCTTTAACCTCACACCTTCAGCTACAACAGAACATACCTGACCTCTTCCAGTCCCTTTTCATTTCTGAGCCGACACTGAACACTCGGATCCAACACTGCAGATGTCAGACCCGCGCTACCAAGGCCCTCGTAGTCGAAGTCTGTGATCTCCTTCAGTGAAGATTAGATGAATTGTCCTGGGGAGGGGTGCTACCTACAGTTTACGTCTGAGTGCTATAGTCGGCACCACTTCAGCATGCATAGTGAATCTGCGTTGCATTGTTCTATTTCTTTACAGAATCAAGAGGCACTTTAACTCTTTTCTCTCTGGTTATAAGCACTTCAATCACGTTCCAGGTCGCCTTGATGTATTTCTCTACTATAAAGGGTTTATAACAAGGAAACCACAGCTGCACCCTCCCCCTCTGCAGTTCAGTGGCGGTGGACAAGAGTTCAGTCTGCCCCCCTGCCTCGCTCTGTGTTTATGTCTCAGGGGTGCAGGGGGATCGAGGGCAGCCTTTAAGCGGGCGTGTCTTCGTTCCCTTACAGGTCGTCACTCTCCACCAGGCCGCCGGGTGGCAGCGGGCTGGAGTCGGGGAAAAAGGCCGCCTTCACGTCCAGGCCTCTCTCCGTCAGCGCGGCGTAGCGGCTGGCTGAGGGACGAACCTTCTTGGGCTTCGGGAGGTTCGGCTGCTGCCACTGAGCTGAGGAGAAAACGGAGAGTTAAAGGCTGAGGAGACGGGGGCACGGGGAAACAAACCCCCCGCCTGACTCGGTGCGCAGCAGGGACTTACTGTGGACGTCAAGGCGTGCGGTGCTGGAAACAATGCCGGCGTCGTTCTTGGCAGACACCGTGTACCAACCAGCGTCTTCCTTCAGAGCCGGCTGGATTATCATACATAGGTAGCCACAGTTGTCCTGGTGCATGCTGGGAAAGAGCGTCAACGTTACTGATACGGTGCCTTGTAAATTTACGCCTCAAACGCATTTTGCCACATCGCAACCATGTCATTTTATTAGGATTAAACGTGATAGACCAAAACAAAGTAGTGCATAAATGTTAAGTGGAAAAATTATCCATGTTTCAGTGCAGTGTTGCGTTACAGCGATGGATGCATTTGTATTCAGTTCCCTTTGATACAACCCAGACCAACCAGTTGTCACAAGTAATCGCCTCATTAGTCAACAGGAGTCCACATGTGACGAGAAATAAGTTCAGAAGAAAGTATTGAGAAGTCCGGCTTGTAGTTTGCTCAAGTCATGCAGGGAAAAGAAAAAGCATAAACATCTGCTGCACATAAGCCCTGGAACTCACGATCCCTGCAATGAAAGTTGGTGCAGGCGGCGTCATGCTGGGGGGATGCTTTTCTTCAGCAACTCGGGAAATGAGTCAAAGTTAAAGAAGATGACTGGAGTTAAAACAAGGACAACCTTGGAAGGAAACCTGTTGGAGGCGGCTAGAGAGCTGGGACTGGGGTGGACGTTTATCTTCCAGCAGGACTATGACCCAAAACATGCAATGCAGCAAAGCATGTTTGTATGTTAAAGTGGCCCTGTCAAACTCCACACCTTAGTCTATTTAAGAATCGGTGGCAGGACTTGGAAATGAGGTTCGCAGATGCTGTTGTTTTGCAGAGAATGTCTAGAAAATTCAGTTTCCATGTATATAGCTGGTACAGACGTACCACAATAGACTAGCAGTACTGACTCCAAAGTGCAGACTCCAAAAAGTGCTGACTTAGGGGAGCTGGATACAAATGCACGGTACACTTTTCAGATGCTAATGCTGAAAGCTGTGTAGTACATCAGTTTTGGTGAAACGTCCCCTTGTTCCAAATGTGACTTAACGAAAGGATGAACAAGCAGGAATTGTAGACGTACCTGATTCGGTCTGTGTTGTGCGTGAATGACTCGTTCTCCCTCTTCCAGAAGATCTGTGGGTGAGGAACGCCTGCCACGCGGCACTCCAGTCGCACAGGGTGACCCTCTGCGACGCTCGTGTTCTGCAGCTTCTCCACAAATGAAGGTGCTTTGTGCATCTCTTTAGCTGTTGGGAGAGACGCGGTTACTGAGGCACCCCGGGGGGGAGCGAACCACACCCGCAAGCATTGCCCACAGGCAACCCTCTGGTTTACCGGCAACGATGAGCTCCAGGTTAAAGGAGTTCTGGCCGGCCCTGTTGCTGGCGATGCACGTGTAGATGCCTGCGTCGCGGCTCGTCACGGGCTCGATGACTAGGGAGTGCACCCCGTTCTCCCTCACCAGCATCTTGTGGGAAGAGTCGGGACGGATGGTCTGTCCGTTGAGCTGCCAGATGAGGTCGGGGGTGGGCAGACCGCTCACCTGCAGGTGGAAGAAAGACATCAGGCTGCAGTCCACGTGTGAATCCTTGTCCAGGATCGCAAAGTCTGCATTTCCTGCTTGTTTTTCTTGGAGAAACGAGTACATCTGCTGCATGTGAGTTCACTGGGGCCCTGTGTGTATACTGGGAGTCTGAAAACAGCGGTGTTTGGTTTATCTTTGTGTGTTGTGTTTATCTGAAGGAGCCCGTTGCCTGCATGCTGTTGTCAAGGGAATAAAGCGCACAAAGGATTAAAACTCTCGTCTGTGGTGGGAAACCCAACACCTGGTCTGCTGCACCCTGTCCCACCTGGAGCATGGGCCGTACCCATGTGGTTTTTATTGAAATTCCAAAAGTTCAGCAGTGTTCATAGCAATCACAAAGGGAGGTAGACTAAGATGTGGTAAGTAGTTCTGGAAGCACCCTAAGAGGGCTCTTTTTCCACATGTAAATAAATCTTGGCTATAAAAACATACGCCAAGTAGAAATGGATGACCTTTTTTTTTTTAAACGGGCATAAAAAGACAGTCTTTTTATAGTGATTTAATTGTGGCTTTAAGGAGTTTCTAAATGCTGCAAGGAGGTGAGGTGAAGAGAGAAAGCTGAGCGGAAATAATTGCTCTCAATCCTTCAAGGCTGGGACCTTTGTGTTCTCTTCGTCTTCTGTGAGACATTCATAAGAGGACAAAGATCTTTCTGCCAGTTTTCTGCCGAAGAAAAGGAAAATGTTTCTTTGGCAGCTCAGCGCTGACACGGATCCTCCCTCAGAGCAATCCAGACATTGAATTAAAGGGCGGATCTGAAAGAGCTTTCTGTATTACTATGATTAACATATTCCCTTTGGTTTGGACATTTTTCTTTTCTCCCATGTGATTCTCAGTTAACTTTATTTTACTTTATGCTTTATAGAAAGCAGCACAATGGGACCTTAAACCATTTGCAGAGTGGGTTAAATAAATGACCCCAGATTATGCCATATTAGGCAAAGGATCCACTTTTTCTTCATATTAAATTATAACCATCCATCTCAGAATAGAGCAGTGTGGTGGTGTGGGGAGTTCCTTCTTGCTTGGAAGCAAGAACGTTTCAGGTCTGAATTGCTGGACCCGGCGCTAAAAAATAACGAATACATCAACGGGCAGAACTCCTGTACCAGACGGTTTATATAAGAAGCTGTTTGGTCGAAGCAGCTGGGAACTGCTCTGACACTCCTTCCTCTCTTTTGTCATCAGCGCTCACTCAGGTTGCTGCAGCCAGAACCAGGGGTGTGTTCTCACCTTGCAGTCCATGCGGCAGAGGCGGCCCTCCTGGACAATGAGGTCACCAGGCGCCTGCAGGAAGTGCGGGCGGAAGTGGCGCTCTTGGATGTTGTCGTTCTCGTCACCGCTGTCTCTGGACCTGGACCGGGGCCTGACAGAGGGACAGAGACCCACAACGTGTATAGTGAACAGAACGTTTGTTTTTTTCAGCCATGAGTGCCATTAACTTTTTCTGGAGAGGTTTGAAATCAGCAGAGCTTTGAACTTCCTCCAAGCACAGCTTTCCCCCGGTTTTACCCTCTGGCCCTTTGTTAGGTAGTTGATGTCAAACTTAAACTTCTTTGTGCAAAGAAAATGAGTCAAGGACAAGAGTTTAGTGCCTGTTTTATGTTTTTTGCATTTCTGTGCATGGTTGAAGTTCAGAGCGTGCTGCATGCAGGGTCAGACGCCAGCCCTGAGTTTGCAGAGAACTTCCAACGTCGCTCTCCAACCTTTGCACAACTCAGTACAACCAAAATAACAGCAGGGGATGATTCCTTTTAACAACTTTTTTGCGACAGCAATGTTTTGCTAGAATCAAGATTTTTACGGGAACACAAACTTTGCATTTCTTTAAACGTTGCTGCGACCAAAAAAACGTTTACTTTTAGTCAAAGTTCCAGATGCATTTTGCTCCGTGACAACTAATGCAGGAAAATATAGTATGTGAATAAGAACAGGTGTATTGAGAAGGAAACAAAGTTGGTGGACAAGGAGAACAGGAGAGATTTAAACAGATGTCAATGAATTAGATCTGGAAAAGTTAGGGTCAGTTTGGAAATCCCACAGGATGAAATAACTGATATACCATTTGGCAAAAGAATCCAGGTTTTATGATTTATAAAAAAATAATTATTACTGAAAAATTGATAACGAAAGACAGCTAGTTCATGTTAGGAGTCTGTATTTAGCTCAGTGAACCATGCACATGGTCTCAGTTTTAAACTGACTGACCTGAATCAGAACCTTGATGTGGGTGAATTTGTGCATCACTGTGTTTTTCCCTCCTCTTCTTCATTTGATCAATTTTCTAAGTGCACATGGCATAATGTGAACTCCACAGAAAACATGTATTATTACCTAATGAATTACGAACGTACGCTGCAACGTTTTAAAGACTGCATTTTGGGGAAATTTGCTTTTTAATAATAAGAGCAGACAGTTTAAATTCAAAAGCAGGACTCCTCATTTTCAATCATATATCGTTCCGCTTCATTCAAAACTTTCACAATGAACGTCTTGCTTCCGAATATGGCCTCCTCGTCCTGAAACGTAAGTTTTTGTGCTATGTCTCCTGTGCTACTATCCTCTGCTCCTGTTTGAATCCTGCACTCTGCTCTCCAATTGGATAAAATCTGTGCTTTTAACTCTGTTTTCTCTACTCAGAGATTTCCGCTGCCCTTTCTTGGAACAATGTGAAAAGTTCGACGTTTTAAGAGAAAAGGGATTCAAAAAGTTTCAGATATATTTGTGTAAGAGTCGTGCTCGCTGCAGAAGCATAGTTTGGAGCGGGAGCAAGCCATTTTTGAAAGCGAGCAATACCTTTTATTGTGCCAGAGGTGGGTTTTGTAGAAAAGTAGCACAACATTGGAGAGTGGAAACAAAGATATTTGTTCTTAAATTGAAAGTGTATGCGTTTTGGATTTTTTTAAAGAAAAATTCCCTCATGACCAAACTATCATATCCAGCTTTGTGAACTCTCTTCCTCCTGTCAGATTTTACGTCAACCCCCCCCCCCCCCCCCCGTTTCTGTTTGTGATCTCTGGACCCACAGGTGTTTCTCTGAACCCTTCCTGCAACAACAGTGACCTCACCATCCCACCTGCACTTCAACCAGGGCTGTGCATAAAAAAAAGCCCAAACAATAGGAGTTTCAGACACTGATTGCTATCTCGATTTCTCTGCCCACTCAGAACAAGCTCTTATCTAATCAGGGCGTGTTCACGGTGATAACAGCTCACAGGTGGTTTTTATGTCTTGCGTCTCTGTGATAGTCTTTTACGATCCCGGCTTGCATGTGTGCTAACTGTGTATACAGGGTCCAAACAAACACGTGTTCCCTCTCATTAACACTCCGCTTTTCTTCTTTGAGTCAACAGCTTAACAAAGAACAGAGTGTGATTTCAGCTCATGGCAAACACTTGTGTTTCCGCTCTGAGTCGGTGCAGAGATGCCGGCGGCTGCAGGGGTCGTGCAGACGGCCGGCAGCGGGACGTCTTTGTTGTTACTTTGAACAGAAGTGGTTTTGTTTCGTTTGCCATTTCTGAATATTAGTACCCCCGTTTTTCTTTTCAATAGCAAGTGTTCATGTTTTAGTATTTTCTACTTCCATTTCTTACCCCTTGACAAACGCATGTTTAATTTTCCCTGCAGGTTTTTGCAGGAGATAAATCAGAAAATATTTTTTTTGTATAACAGCACAATTGAGTATTGTCTCCCCAAATGTGTATATCTTGTCCATTGACTGTGGTTCTGGTCCTTGGTCAATTGCAGTCGGCTTATAAACTATGACAGATCAGCAAAGAAAAGCCCTGATTAAAACACGGTAAAGCAACCTCCAACCAACCTCCTGCCAGGACAAAATGGTACAGAGGGAGTCTCTAACGTATTTCCCCCGTTTACTAGAACAAAGGTGACTTGACTCTACCAGGGAATGTGGCCCATGCCTAAGCTGCTAGAACACAACACAAAAAAGGGGATAAAACCCAGGTCTGACGTTCCTGGCAAAAACCCAGCGGCGTGTTTGTTTTCTCTCTAGGTCCCGTCAGACGGTGAATCCTCACCTGCGCATGTGTCCAGGAGCCACTCGTGGGCTGCGGCCGCGCTGGTTCACCGCCTGGACCATCATCCTGCCAGTGCAGCTCACCCTGCCCTGCAATGGGAGGACAACAAGGACAGGGAGACGTGTATGGACCGATTAGTGGCAGTCCGACAAATAGGAGGAAATTAGATGTGTTTGATAAAGCTGGAAAACACTGTTCTACAGCCTGTCAAACGTGAACTTTTCACCCCTCCCAGGGTGTTAGTGAGTTCCTGCTTCATTCAACGCCTTCTTCCTGTTCAGGCCAGAGGGCATTATCTGCAGCCTCCCAGACACATGTCTGTGTGTGTGTGTCTGTGTGTGTGTGAGTGTGTGTCTTACGTCTGGATTTGCTGCCAGGATGGTGTAATTTCCATCATCATCCAGTGAGGCTGCCGCCGTGTGCAGGGAGCAGGTACCGTCCGGGTCCCGGCTGATCCTGTAATGTTCGCTCCTCTTGGAGATCTGCTTGCCATCTTTAAACCAGTACACCTGTGGTAGAAATCATACAAAAATTGTATTTAAATGACCAGGAATTGACTCCAATATTGGTTACTTTAAAACTCAAATGGCACAGGAAATACTACTCTAATCTTGGCCATGTCATATTCCTCATCAACTTAATAATAATATTAATAATCCAGGACTTGCATAAACAGTAGGTGCTTCTCAGTAAGTTGGAATATTATCAAAAACTTGATTTACTTCTTTCAGTAAGTTCAGTAATTCAATTCTAAAAGTGAAACTTGTCCTTTGTACGCTCTTTGTACACAATATCTTTTCATGATGACTTACAGCTGATAAAAATTCAAAGCTCAGCATTCAGATGATTAGAATGTGACATCAGACAAAAAAAGGACTTAATATAGAAATGTTATTGGCTACAAACAATCATGGGGAAGACTGCTGAATTAAACGCTGTCATTGACGCCTACGAAAAGGAGGGTAGGCCACAAAAATATCAGTTTCTAAAGAAGCTGGCTGCTTACAGCTGAATCCAAGAGTATTAATGGAAAGTTCTGTGGAAGCAAAAAGGTGTGGTAGAAAAAGGTGCACAAACGACGGGTTTGGTGGTGAAGCAAGGCCCGTTCAAATCAGAGTCCGGAGGAAGAAGTGGAGAGGCCCAAAATCGAAGCTGTTTCAGTGCCAGGTTTTAACAAGCAGTGTACGTTGTCTCCTGCTGGTGTTGGTCCACTTGCTTTCATCAAGTCCAAAGTCAACTGAGTCATTTACCAGGGAATTTAAGAGGAATTTAAATTTTCCTTTTGCTGACAAGCTCAACGGAGATAGCATTTTCATTTTCAAACAGGACTTGGTACGAGCCCACACTGCTAACAGTACCAACGCCTGCTTTAAAGACCACAGTATCCCTGGGGTTGACATGCCAGCTATATGGTCCGACATAAATCTATGAAGCATTATCAAGAGGTAGACAAGATACACCAGACAAAACAATTTGATCACAACAATTTTCATCAGAAATAAACCATAATCATCAAAACTAAAAGAAATAAGTGCTTGACATATTTCACTCTATGAAACATGGGGGTTTTACTTTTGGGACTGAATCAGATTCAATGAACATTTCAGGGATATTCTAATTTATTGCGATGCAGTGACGGACACCTTTGGTTTGGGGTCCCCGTGGACCTTGCAGGAGAACGTGACTGGCATCCCCTCGAACACCTTGTAGTGTTTAAGCTTCTGGTCGAAGGATGGCGCCACCCCCTGGCCGGCGGAGTCTTCGTCGTGCTGAACGTCTTCGTCCGACTCCTCCACTGGGGAACGCTCCAGGCGAAATTCAATCTCGCTGATGAGGCGCTGCTCAAAGCTGGACACTTTGTACTCCTGAACGCAAGAGACAGAAAGAGTGAGAAGAAGTCCGAGAACAACTAAACCAGACAGAGAGAGAGAGACCTGAAAAGGCGCATTTAAAAGCATGTGGGGACCTAAAACCAATGTTTCCCTACATTCTCGTTAACCTGCCTTGCTTAGCTCTTTCCACCCAGATGAGCAACTCCTCCTTTACAAACGTCTCCATCAATCCCTCGTCACTCTGCAGAGCAGTGAGCAACATCTGCAGAGCAGCTCAGTGTGATGACACATGCTGCAGATAATGACAGGCCTTGGGCACAGCTGCAGAGCCAGCATTAATCCTCCTGAGCCAACTCAGAGAAGTGGCCCTTTCAGATATGTGATCACAATGAGTCAAGTTCCTTTTATGAAAGTTGTGTAACATAATGGTCTGCACCCTGTTTAAGGCAGAGTAAACAACACTTGAATGCTCAGAAAGTACCGCGTTTTTCGGACTATAAGGCACACTTAAAATCCTTAAATTTCCTCAAAAATTGATGATGTGCCATATAATCCAGTGCGCCTTATAAATGAGTATCGTTGTGCTTACTGACCGATTTTATGTGGTACAATGCGCTCAAAAATCTGTTAAAATGTGTAAGTACGACTTTGGTAAGCAACGAAGCCGCTCCGCTCAATGGATATTCAGAGCTTTACAGTACACTGTGTCACTACCTGATTGGACCCCTGAGCTGTCTACAAGACTGCCTGACAGTAATGTCTAAACTAGAAGTGCATTCATGTAAGGCAGCCCACGCCCGGAGTGCGTGCTAGCAACAATAAACCTAGTAAATTAATCCAGTATAAAAGTTCAGTTTATTTTGACCTTATGTTAGAACAGGGCAGTGATACTACACACTTGGGAAGAATATGTAATGCGCCTTATAATCCGGTGTGTTTTATATGTGGACAAAGACACACATAGACACCTAAATTCACGGTGCGCCTTATAGTCCGAAAAATACGGTAGTATAAGTGAAACAACATCCTTTACTGTGAAGTGTAGAGATTTAGCAACAGAACTCACTATACAGCGGCGTACACAAGTGTTTCTAATTCTTGAACCTTTTCACATTTTGTCACAACCAAAAACTTCCATTTATTTTATCAGGATTTTATGTGATAGACCTACATCAAACCATTTCTGAACTGGATAAATACATGTATTTTGAAAAAGCTTATCAGAAATGCAAAACTTCAATGCTTTGCAGAACTTTTAGTGCACTTACTGCTGCATGTTTTTTGGGTGTCTGCCATTTTTGCAAGTCAAGGGACAGTTTTGGCAGTTCTATTTCAAAACGTTTGAGCTCTGACATGTTGGGCGGAGAGCCTCTGAATGCGAATTTTCAAGTCTTGCCATAGATTGTCAGTTGAATTTAGGTCTGGACTTTGACTAGACCATTCTAATGTATGAATATGCTTTGATCTAACCCATTTCATTGCTGTATGCTTAAAGTCTTCCCAGAAAGTGAATCTCCAAGAGGCTCTTCTAGAATTTTCATTGTTTTTAACCTCCAAAAAAAGTATATCCAAAGCATGATGCTGCCACCACCATGTTTCACTGCTGCATCCCCTTGCCTGTGGTAAAATAATCATTTTTCTTTAACAATGACTTTCTTCTTATCACTAATGTAAGACTTTAGGTGTAAATGACCAATGGGTTTCTACAGATTCCCCAACATATGCTGTGGATCTCTGCCACGGCTCTCTTGGCTGCCTTTGGCATTAATACCCGTCTTGCTCGAACTGCCAGTTAAAGTGGGCGGCCATGTTTTCCTTTCACTTTCAGACAATTCAACAGTGCTCACTGAGGACGTTGAAGCTTGGGATATTGTTTCCTGAAGGCTGTCCTGTGTTTCATTTTTAGGTATCAGAGAGGGTTCAAAACACATGCACGACTTTGTGTCGAGCTATCCCAGTAAAATACTCTGAAGTTTTTTGTTGTAAGGTGACAAAATGCAAACAAGTTTAGGTTATGAATATTTCTGCAAAGCACTGATCAGTCTTTTTGCTCTCACGTTATTTCCTGCTTGCAGAAACCTGCAATAGCACTCATGTTTGGTTTGCTAAGCTTATTCCCAGCACTGCTAAAACCAGTGGGAGCTCAATGTGCAGATCTAAGCGGTGTGGATTAAAAAAAGGGGGGGGGGGGTTGGTGTCAAAAAGGAGAAGGTTGAAATAACCTTTTGAGGATATGTTTCTTTATAAGCTGACATGTCTTCCTGTTGGGAGAAAAAAACATGTTTTGGTTCAGTGTGTTCAGTTCATCATCAGACAGTGAGGGAAACAGGCGGTTGTGGGTGGGATCTAGCAGAACTCATCGGTGCTGATTCATTTGTGCTCAGATCTCTAAGGAGTCCAGTGGCTCTCCATGCAAAGAGGCACAGAGAAATGGAAAAGTGCATCGGCTTCGTCTGAAGTGGTGATGTTTACAAGTGCTCTGCATCCAGTCAACCTTCTGTTTACTGCTGAATGTCAGTAGGAACTCCACATATGACTGTGTTTAGTGGTTGCACCTTTATATTGTTGCAAATATAGCCCTTTCTTGGTTGACACGGTCGCCAAAGAACAGATCGTCTTTGAAATATGCAACCAACTCCGGGAAGAGTCTATTTTTGTCCAGAACTGCCTGCTGGCTCAGAGTAAGACAACCAGCCACATTGGCTTTAGCTGGATGTTACTCTGGAGCCTGTTTGCAGCAACAGCGGTTTGAATAAACAGAGCTTTTTATGGAAGGCCCTGGAGGACCTCCACAGTGATTACACCGTGCTTTCATAACGTGCTCTTCAGTAGTGTTTACAGTGGCTCAGGGTGGGGCCGGTGATCAGCAGATAGAAATGACATCAGTGGGTATCAGAAAAGGGTTAAGTTCATAAAGTCTACATGCAACAGAGTGAGAAAAAAAGACACTCTGGTGGGGATGTATTTGTGAAACGTTTCCATGCCTGTGTGACGTTCCCCCACTGGGGCCAGATGCACCAACAATATGTACATGTAAGAGGAACACACAGGGCCTGCCTGACGTTTTGAATATTTCCTTTTTAATTTGGAGCGATGCATATATATAAAAAACTGCAGCCATCTGTTCCCAATGGAAACAGGTATTTAGAGATTGATGTTGATTTTCAGATGTATTAGTGACTGACAGGTTTTCAATAACAAACATTCGCGGCTTGTTTGGTTCTCATGTTGAATCAAGATGAAAGATGGCTTTTTTCTCTGTTGATGTTTTGTTGTCGTCCCTGCAGCGCCTTGAAAAACTGCATTCCTGACCCCTTGAACTTTCCCCGTTTTTTCACGTTCCAAAGACAAACTTCAGTGTATTATGTTGGGATGTTGGATGACTGACCAACACAAAGTATAGTGCATAGTTATGAAGTGGAAGAGAAATGAGGCATGGTTTTAACAACTGAAAGGTTTAGAGTCTAAACCATTCGAATGTAGCTCTGGCTGTATGTTTGAGGTTGTTGGCCTGCTGGAAGGTGAATCTTTGCCTCAGTCTGAAGTATTTTGCAGCCTCCAGCGGGATTGCCTTCTTACTTAACTCCATCCATTTTCTCCTCAAATCTGACCAGCTGCCCTGTCCCTGCTGAAGGAAAGGATCCCCACAGCACGATGCCGCCGCCACCGTGTTTTAACATCGATGGCGTGTTCAGGGCTGCACCTATATACACGTTCAAGTGCTTCAAGAGATGTTAAAATAAAAGGTGGCTGGATACACTTCACACTTTTGAGGTTTGCACTTGTAATAAAAAAAAACTATTTCACCAAATTCCACTTTACACTAATTCACTGCTGTTGGTCGATCACATAAAATCTCAATGAAATACATTGAAGGTTGTGATAAATTGTAAAACAGTTCAAGGGACTAAAACTGATACAATTATCCATGTGTGATGATGGTGAATAGGAATATTTTTGGCATCTGGCCCCAGGAGTGTTGGTCCCCACACGAAGTGTCCCCGTACCTGTGTGACTGACTCCTCCTCTGTGTCCTGTGTGTTTAGGACTGTGGCGGCGTTGTCGGCCCCCAGGAGCCTGCGGGCCATCTTCTCCTCATAGGTTAACCTCTGGAAGCAGGGATTAATGAGGTCAGCGTGGGTTAGTAGTGTCAGTTGCACTGAGCACACTTTTACACACCGTCAGGTCGCTGCTGCGTTTCAGCCTGGTGTTAAAATGTTTCGTATTTGAAAGGTAGATCCAACTGAAGCTTGATCAATACGCTCTCATGGAACGGCCTTCTTTTATTTTGCATTTTTTCTTAACAAATGTTAATCCGTGTTAACGACTGAACACACACTTTTTTTTGATCACACACACTGTGTGTGATGGGAACACACACACACACACACACACACAGATGAAAACACACCTGTTGGCCATTGCTTATGCGCTCCTCTTTAAAGCGCAGCTTTCTCTCCAAGTCCTGGATGACAGCATCCTTTGAGCCCTGGATGTCAGAGTCGGAGACGATGCGAGGCGTCTTGGTGACCGAGGACTTCCTTGGGAACACTTTGCTGAAAGAAGGACAAAAAAATGTACTCGTCATCATTAGAGTTGCGCTTTTTTGCACGCACGCTGACTCGCAAATATTCTCGAATCTCTTTTTCCTGCTGCCGCATGGTTTCCAATTTCTTTTCCTCCAACCCATATCTGGACACGTCCAGCTTTTGCATTCCACCCTGTATCTTCTTATCTCTCTACGACTGCAGCAGGAATGCCTTGGCGAGCGGGGGAGTGCAGGAGTGAGTGATGAAAAATAACTGGCTGAAAGATGAAGGTGGAATGTCTGTGATTGAGGAAAATAAATTACTTTCCCCTTTCATCAGGAGAGAGGTACCATCACAACAGATGTTTATCAGCTAAGTCGATGCGCCAAGGCCATAATGAAAATGTCAAATCAGCCGGGTGTGGGATTTTGACAGAAAAACGCCGATCACTTATGGTTGAGCATATGTGCATATACCCTTATGCAGACATGGGGGACCTGCCAAGGACAGTGATGGGAACTGAGAAGGTCATTTGAGAGTCCCTATCCTTTGCCCTGAATTTGAGGTCAGAGCTGAAACAGAAACAGGCCTCTGAACACTATGAGAGATTCCTCACGCACTTTAAAGCTTTTGAAAGTGCTGCCATAATGCAAATGGCACCAGAACCACCAGAATGCTGCACAGTTTATTGCCTTCGCTGGAAAATGTATTTGAACAAATGAATAAGAGGCTAGAGAAAACACATGCCTGGGTTTAATTTCATTCACTATAAATAAAACAAACGTTATGATTTTATGTTCCCACAAAAAACAGATCCTGGAAACAAATATTGCTGGAATAAGCATCTCAGCTGTATTTATTTCCTTAGTTCCTGTTCATTACATTTTTGTGTTGTGGTGAAGAAAAAAAACAGGTGGGAGAACACCTTTAAATAGAACATGCGTGACAACATGAAGTAGACTAAAAGATGAAGAAACTATGCCCCAAACTAAAGACAGATGAGAAACAAAATCCTCGCTTTCTCTCAGTCTAAAAAGGACCCAATGAGAACCATTATCAATGAACAGAGAAAATACGGAACAATGGTCAACCTTCCCAGCACTTGTCGGCCCTCCACAAACAAACACAGCATTTCAGGAAAAACACATCTTACTGAAAGTCAGACGCTGTGTTAGCATTGTGATGGTCTGGTGCTGCTTTGCTGCTTCAGGACCTGGATGACTTGCTGTAATAATGGAACCATCAACTCTGCTCTCTGGCAGAAAATCCCGAGAGAGAATATCTGTCCATCTGTTCGGGACTTCAAGCTCAGGCGCGGTTCAGTTATGCAGCCGGACAAGGATCCAAAGCACACCGACAAGTCAACATCTGAATGGCTGAAAAACAGAACCCAGGTTTTGGGGTGGCCTGGGTAAAACATTGACTTAAAGCCAACTGAGATGCTGTGGCATCACCTTACGCTGGCTGGACAAGCTCAGAGAGCCTCCAAGGTGGCTGGACAAAAATAATTCTGCAAAGAAGAGTGGGCCAACGCTCCTCCACAGTGACGTGAGACTCACCGCCACCCAACACTGCTAAGGGTGACACAACCAGTGACTCTGTTAGGTAGAGTTACTAGGCCCAGATAGGGCTAGTATTTTACATTAATAAATGACATCCTCATTTAAAAACGCCTTGTTGTATTTGCTCAATTTATCTTTGTCTGATGTAAAAATATGTTTAGTGATCTGAAACATTTATGCGTGACAAAAAAAAAAAGCTAAACCAGACAAAAATCTGAAAGGGACCAACAATTTTTTTCCCCCAGCACTGTCTGTGTTATTATATTTAATATATGATGTGTGGGAGAAAAAAAAGCAACAAAAACAAACTAAATTGGATATTCATACGGTCGCCTAATTAACTTTATAAAATGAAAGGCGTGCGTGAGGGTTTGTTTTACTTGGACTTTCACTCTCAGGTCATGGGGTTTATTTTCCTGCCATTACACCTTCGGTAAACTTTACCTTCTCTCTCGCTGCTTTATCAGTTTTCTTTAAACATGCCGAATGAAAAAATGTAAACATGTCATTTCCCATCCATCTATCCCTTCTCCCTGCCGCCTGCAGGTTTACGTCTGGCCCAGCTCTGCTGTGGGTTCACGCTGTGTGGGGAGGCCTTGCACGTCTCACTCTGAACCCACAGCAGTGAGTGTGAATGTGCAGCCGGGGGACACTTACACGGTGCCGTTGCCTTTGGGAAGGCCCAAGCTGTTGACTGTTGGGCTGCCAGGTGTTGAAGGCGTGGAGGGCAACACCGAGGACAGGAAGCTGGAGGCAGGGGATGGAGGCACCGAGGAGAACGGCGACGACACATCTGAGTTGGATGGGGACATGGAGACAGGGGGAGGGGGAGGAGGCGGAGGAGGGGGGAAATCCTGGGCAGAGCCGGAGGGAGAGGACAAGTTGCTCGGGCTGAGGAAGGGCGGAGGAGGAGGCGGGAAGGAAGGAGAGGTCGGGGACTCAACGCTGCCAGTCTTGGTGAATGGGGGCCTGCTCATGTGCTTGTGAGGGGTGGGCGGAGACAGGGGGGAGGACAGGCTGGACCCAGAGGAACCAGAGGAGCGGACGATGTAGCCCGCCCCACCTGGGCTTTGGGCAGCAATGAACTGCTTGGGCCGGGCATAGTTGAAGGTACTGGCCTGCATGGCTGTGCTGCTCTCCAGCTCCTGGAAGGAGGGAGGAGGGGGGAGAGGCGGAGAGGGTGGAGCAGGTGGAGGTGGTTCCTGGAGGAGTTGCAGAGGTGGAGGTGGGACTTCCTGGATGTGCTGCTGCTGCTGCTCCTGCTGCTGTTGCCAGATGGCCGCCTCCTGCTGCTCCAGCAGAATCTGGTCCTGCAACTGCTTCAGCTGGGCGGCGTTCCTGAGAGGAAGAATCATGATCAGAAGACACAGTCAGTCGAGCGTCCTCTAATCCACGCCGTTTTACAGCAGGTTGGGAGGGGGGGTTAACACGGTAACACACACAAAGATTACAATTCCAAGCATCTGTTTTCAGTTTCTCTGTGACACAACAGCAGGTTTTCATCCAGCTACAGTCAGAGTACAACTGGCACAGGCTAACCTTTAAAGAAAGAGCTTTCTGACATTTTCTTGACAGTCGTTAACAAGAGCGACCTGTTTTTCTTCGGCTCCGCCAGGCCCGAGGTTTGGTCAGACAACTTGAATAAGCACAACTTCTAGGGAGGAAACAACTGCGCAGGCAGCGGGGACTGATAGCGTATCAGCTCCTAGCCTTTTACAAAGACTTGTTAAAGAGCCAGACTGTTGACAGCACTTTAAAACGTGTCACGGGAATCAGACCCTAAGTGGGAGGAAAATGGCTCCGTTGCTGGTGCTTGACAGTGGCCCATAGCCTAAGAAACAGATGACTAGAGTTATTTCTCTGTGAAATAAAGTTAGGTGTGGCTCCTTCTACAAGAACATTTTGCTGATTGGAGAAAAACTGTGTTGTGTGCGCGTCACTTAGCCTGAGATGGGTTCTGATGTTGAAAGTTTTTTTTTTTTTTATATATATTTCAGAGGTGTGGTTGTCCAGTATTGCGCCCACCTTGGTCACTGTGTTGTCATGTCATTGTGGGAGAGAGTGGTTTAAAATTATGGGATGTCATCTGCTGTACATTTCAAACCTCCAATCAACACCAGCTTTACATGAGCTAGTAAAGTTTCAAAGAGACCCTGTGTTGTTAAGTTGTTTTGATCCCTCCTTTAGAGCGGTGTATGGCTTTTTTTGAGTATATAAACTCCACGAGCTTAACAAGACAACAAATGAAGGATTCCTTTGATCCGGCAGTGGTTGAAGTGCCTTGTATGTAGGCTACAGTGTCTCGCAAAAGCATTTAGAGCCCTTGAACTTTTTTCATATTGTCACATTACAAGAGCAAACTCTCTCTTCTATAAATTTTACTGGGATTCTACGTGACAGACCAAAACAAATTGCATGTAGTTGTGAAAGGAAAATGCTACAAGCTTTTAAAATATCCGTAGAACCACTTCTCTTCGCTGCAGTTGCACCTGCAAGTGCTTTACCGTAACTAAAAGAAAATCCAAGAGCAAACACTAACAATGTGAGAGCAGTATTTTTTCCCTGCTTTCTCCACTATTTCCAGTATTACACAGTTGTCCCACAAAGCTCAGAAATATGATTTACTAGTGTAACAACCTGATTAGAGTTTTTGCAGTAGTTTTGAGCCGCTGTCGGCTAACCAAACAGAGATGACTGCATCCTTTGAGGGACAGGCAGGAGCAATTTAGAAAAAAAGGTGATATCAGAGACGGCAGCAGCACAGTGTGATAACAGCAATGCTAGCCTGAACATTAAAGCATATAAAACCTCTCCAGCAGGCTCCCCAAATAAAATTCCAAAGTTGTAAATGAGGGCAACATGGGCTCCTTTAACCCTATATAAACTATAGAAACCACAGAAGTAAGATGCAGCTCTGCACAAGGATCGGGAAAAAGACGTTGGTCTCTTGGAAAGCATGAGAAGCTGTAAATCTTGAGGAATGTGTGCTGCATGTGAAAATGATGAGTTCTTCGCTGTTCAGAATACACTGTACATCCCAGCGGAAGATGTTGTCTGGAGTCCACCAAGTTCACGTGCCCAAATCGTTTCCAGATGTCGGATAATCAGTGGAGTGTTTCAACTATTTTTTTAAAATCTGTGACAGTGCAGAGCCCCCCCCCCCTCTCTCTCTTTAGGTTCTGCTGCCAACAGCAGCATGACTGATTAGTCTCTCCAAGCCATTTTGGTTTTTCATTTTGGTTATATGCTTCCTTCCAGAGTGGACTTCACAGGCCCAAATAAATACCCATTAATCCACAAGCATCCATTCCAGTCATTCCAGCTCGTCCCCACCTGGTGCTCTCCTTACAGTCCTCGCTGACCGCAAAAAGCAACACTATCGGTTCAGCACGTCTGGCTCTTTGTATACATTTTCCTTTACGTTCCCCAAAGCTCTCCACCTCAGGCCTCCGAAGAAAGAGTGCTTTTACAGGAATAGTTTGGCAGCTGGCGAGGCTCGCAGCGCTCTGCAGCAGCTTGATTCCTTTTTTGGCTTTGTTGTTGTGCATCAGGCAGAAGCGGCCAGCCCGTCTGCACCAGCAGAGAGGAAACGCGCTTCATATCCTCGCAGCCTCATCCCTCACTGCTTGACCTGCTCAGCGTGAAAAACTTCAAAGGCATTTTTTGCGTTTATCTGCTTTTAACACGTGCATGTGTTGCAGTTCTTGTTGTAGACATTAAGGAAGTGACGGGACGCAGAGGCAGAGACGCATCGAGACATCAGCCGGAGACGGATTTACAGCTTGCTCGCCGCTGACCGGTGGCTGCCTGGTCGGAAACTCACAAATCAAGAGTTTTATCCAGTCAGTGGCTGGTGAACTCAAATATGCCTCGGAAGTTACAAAACAAAGCTGAAAGTACAAAAACGTTGGTTTGTATCAGCCAAATCACAAGCGAAGAAACCAATTTCCTATGAAGTGGCGAGCCATGTCGGGTTGTCCATTCAGGCTGCAAGAAAGCAAGAGAGAGCAACACTTCCAGCCAGCTGTAGCAGCCATGCTGATTGCACTGGATGCTAATATAAGATGTTAATGCCAAGTGTGTAATGACTGGGTTTACAACGTCTGTTAAAACGGCTTCTAGTTTAAATTATTAATGCAGGGTCACTGCAGAAAAGCTGGAAACAATATTTATTGCTGTTTCTAGATCTTCCTGCATTACAGCTCTTAAAGAAACCTGGAATTGATTAAAATCAAAAAACAGGGATTGAGAATCGGAGACGAAATTAGGCTCAGAGCATTTGCTTTCTTGGTTTGTCAAGAACTTTGTAACTATGGTACTTTTTCACATTCAAGAAAGCTGTGAGTGCTTGGTAGTGTGCATCCTCTAAAGCTACTTGGCACAAGAGGATTACAATTATAACCCAATCAAATTTGCATCTGGATCCGATTTGAACATTTGTTTCATGTTTAAATGGTCAGTCTGGTCTTTTTTCAGATGCATAAATATTTCCACGTCCCACTTAAGTATTTGGATCAGCCAAACTACCAACCAGAGGTCAACCTCCGGCTTCTTCTTCCAGAAATCTTTCACCACACAGTCAAACAGCATCTTCACACCATGCGTTGCTTTTCCATCCATCTGAGCTCTGCTGCTGATGCACAGTTCTTCCTTACACCCTGACCCGCACCTTTCTGTTAAGCTCTGTGACAAAGGTCTCCAGAATCAGAGCAGATTTCCATCTTTCCCTCCTAAGCTTTGTCCGTATGCCAGAGCGGGGTTTAATTAGCAGGGACGGTTCCCTCTGTTGCCACGCCAACGGCCCTCTGTTTTTGCTGTTCTGGTTTGGGCCAACTGGCCCGCAAAGCGACTCGCTTCACAGAGAAAACACTTCAGCTCTTCTGTAGGCAGCTCCGACTGCAAGACACAATTAATCTTCCGTCTGGAAGTGCCTCTTTCTGGGTTTTTTTTGCACCCACTCCTGAAGGAGTCAACGAAGAAAGTCTTTGTTGGGGGGGGGGGTTGGGTCCTGACTGTATGGTTCTAATTCAGGGGAAGAAAGAAGAAGCAGAGAGAGAAATCTGGTCTGGAAGAACTTTGTCGCTCACATTTCTGAAAGCACAATAAACAGAGCCTGGAGCGGCCTGACAGTAATATAATTGAGGGAGTGTTTCACAGCCCTGTGATGTTTCAGTCTCAGAGAGAAGTGCCAGATGCAGCAGCATGTTACTTTAATAAATGGAGACCCCGGCATTGTAAGGGGCCATGTTTGCTCTTTGTTGCCTTATTGAGGTCCCTGAGCTCGAACCGCTCATGTCGGAGACTCTTCATTTCAGTACCAAAGCAAGCCAGCAAAAAGCCATGGAAGGCTTTATCTGCCGGCCATCTCACCGGCTCTGCAGCTGGCTGTAAACAACGGAGCCACTTTATGAACCTGGCCAGCTGATGGCAGGAAGCGAGCAGGAAGTCGTTGAGTGCACGTCGGCAGTAATGAGGGGTTTCCTTCTCTAAACAACAACATCGGGAGAACCAAGTCTGGGACTGTTCTCCTCTGAAGTCCCCGAGGGTTCATGAGCAGAAAAGGCGAGATTAGAGTCCTGCCTTCAGCTTATAAAGCCAGCGTGTGTTTGCATTACACCTCCGAATATTTGTTTCCGCAAACACCTCTGTGACTAGGTAACAGCGGGACTGTGCTGCCCATAAATGATTTATGCTGGAAAGTGAAACTGGACTTCAGTATCACACCTAGAACACAAACACAAGGCGGTGATCGGATAGTTTCAACCGCAAACTTTAGCGCGTTTAATTTAGATTTTATGTGATTGGCCAATACGAACTAATGCTTAAATGTGTAGTGGAGAAAAATTATCAATACTGAAAAGAGTACAGTACATTTCTATCAAAGCCCTTTTCACTCTGATCCCCCTGAATAAAATCCATCTGCAAGTTGTTAGGTGTTGGTTGCACTGGATGGTAGTTAAAGGTATCGTTCTTTGAGATTTTATCCCATAAAAGCTCTATAAAAATATTGAGAGGTTTCTGGTTGCAACATGATGTGACAGTTTAAAAGGTAGGACGAACAGCAGCTCTGTGAGATGAAATCACCCAGTTGGTGACGACATATCACATCTGATGAAATCAGGGGGTTTAGGTGCTACCTTGCCTTCAGTGAGCGTTGCGTCATCAAAGCAGCGTGTCTGCATGAACTCGCCTGAAGCAAGTAAGCAGCACAATCACGTTAATCTGCCCCAGTCGATGATCCGATACCTGGATGACTGGCAGACTTGCAAACTATTAGTAAGACTGTCTGATCGGTCATATGCTTCTGCTGATGACGTCGCACCTTCCTCTGTCACCTGTTTCTGGAGAATAAATGTCACGTCAGCAACTTCTAGACATTGACTGAGCAGAGTTGCGTATTTTATGACACATTTATTGTGAAACTGCAGTTTGTTGCCAATGCATTTAGGAGAGACTGCTCCAAATAAAACTGAGCCCTTTCAATCCAACAGACAGACCCTTGCAAAGGTTTTCTTGACCCTTGAACTTTTCCCCGCGTTGTCACGTTACAACCCCGACCTTTAAGGTACTTTAATGGAATTTTACCTGATAGCCCAACACAAAGTGGTGTGTAATTATGAAGTTACGCTTTCAACTTTGTGTTTCACAATCTGAGGAGTGTATCAAGCCTTTGCGCTCAGCCCCTTTTCTCCGATCACCCCAAAAAAATCCAGTGGTACCAATTGGATTTATAAGTCAATCCATCGTCTGAAAAGGTCGGGACACAATTTCCGAAAAGGCAAGGTGAAAAACAAAGGAAAACCAAAGTTTGACTTAAATTCAAACAATGTCCCCTCCAAAGTTTGCTGAAAGTCTTGTAGGGGACACATCAAACACGTGGAAGGAGGTGCTTCAGTCTCAATACACCAAAATCGAACTTTCTGGCCTGCGTGCAAGATGCTGTGAGGCTAAACGTTAACACTGCAAGTCACCCTGAATGCACCAAGATGAATCATGTCGGAGGCAACATCATGCTGTGGGGGTGGGTTTATTTAACAGGGAAAGGGAGGTTAGTCAGTTGTGGGAACGAGGGACGGAGCTACATCCTGAAGGGAAACCTGTTAGGGGCTGTGAAAGACGAGGCCCATTTATGCTGTTCTTTGTGTTGGTCTGTCACCTGAAATCCAGAGAAATACATTGACGTTTGCGGCTGAATGCTTTTACGAGGCATTTAAGTTCTTCGGAAACCCTGAAGCATCCATCCACTGTCCACCCTTCACTGCATCCACATGCGCTGGCATGTCCTACGTAAGCTGTCCTTCTCCTGGAGTCCTTAACTTACTTTCAACGCCACTCCTTCCCGGGTACCACCATCTCTAGTTGCACAAACCCCACATAACATAGAAGCAGACCCCCCCCCCCCCCCCCACACACACACACACACACACACACTCTTTTAGGGCGTAGCAGAGTGTTTTTCTTACATTTCATGGCTGTTCTGGTCACATACTCTCCCTGCCATACTTTCTTTCGTCCTTTCTTCCTCTCATCTTACACCATTGCCTCTCTCTCCAAAGCTTTCTGTTTTCACTTGTATTTCATATCCAGGTCTAAAAGATGGAGATTGGTTCCTCCTCATCCAGCCACCTACCCTATCCTCCCCCCTCCTCTGTCTCTCTTCAAGGGAGTTTTTTTTTTTCTTTTCTTGGAATGCTGAAGACATTCTTCTTTGGATTGGAGTGGGAAAGACATCGCCATCAAATGGGATTAACAGCAGGAGTGGAAGGAGAGGAGGAGGAGATGCAGAAAGTGAAGAAATCAGCCAGCGACAGAGTTACAGCGCAGTAAGCCACAGGCTTTCTCACTTTGGAGAGCCTATTGTATTAACTAATCCATCCGTCTCCGCCGAGGAGTTCTGCAAACAAATGAACCCGGGCCACATAAACACAGGCTGGGTTTGTTACAGACACCGGTCTGGAGAGAAAAGCAGCAAACTAGTTTCTGGTGAAGTCACAGAGAGTGATGCTTCTCCTCCTCCTCCTCCTCCTTCTCCTCTCTTCAGCCTGAACTGGCTCCCTTTTTCTGACCAGAACTTAAATGAATGGGTATCAGGCTCAGCCCCGGTGTGCTTCCAAAAACACCACAAAGCTACTGCATAGGATTTCAGCACAAGCTGGAAACACAGAGGCAAGTTCAAAAAAGTCCATTTCAATTCTCCTTTAGCAACTTTTAAATGAATAAAAACCATAAACCATACTAAAAAACTCATAAAGGAAAGGAGGTTTTTGAAAAGTTTTTGATCTAAAACTATGAAAAGTTACAGAAAAGCATCCTTGCCTCCCTTTCTCTCACTCCTTAATGCTGTCAGAATGAGCTTCCAGTTGACACAAGAGAATCAGAAAAACTTTTACCTTCAGTGCTGTTGTGTCCGGTGTGGATAAACCTCTGCAGAGCAACAAACGGTGTCTCAGTGCCGCTGTACCAGGTACAGAGCCGCATATATAGCTGTTGGCAGCCAACCAGTGACACAGGCACCCTCCCAGCCTGTCTCTGGCTTTCTTTCTCCCTGCATGAGTCAGTGTCTCAGTGAGCTCCTCCCCTTCACAGTAACAGTCCACGCTCTGCCAGAAAGCAGCTGCTTACAAAATAAAAGCAGCCAAAAAAAACTTCCCTTTTTTTTTTCTTTTTTACTTTTACACGTTTATGAACTTAAATTAATAGATCCATAGGAGAGACAGTGGGTTTACATGTTGATTGAAAAAAAACTTGGCTCAAAGGATGACTGTAGAATGAAGGTTAGAGGAAATAAACCCCAAAATGTTAAAGGGGCAGTTCTGGATGTGAGGCTCAGTGAAGACAAAGGTATTACTTAATATATGAAGATAAGTTTTGAGATGGTAGAGTCCACTTTAGTTTTGACCGCAGTTGGACTAGCCATTAGCTTCAGCCTCCAGGATCAAGTAATCCACTGTAGTTTTATAGTAAAGGAAGGGGCAGAGAGCGTTATCTACTGCAGGCAAGATATTAACTGCTTAGAAATCTTCAAGAGAACCTCACAACGAACATTTTGGACCAACCCAACCTGAACAGGCTTTGGTTTGAGGACGCAAAGAAGTTGATTTAAGTCTCAGTCCTCCAACCTCTGTTATTATCAGCCATATTATCAACCACTCATATGATAAGGGGCTGTATGAAGATGTCATCTGCATGTCCAGCAAATGGAGGACAATGGCTTCATCCAATACGTTTTGCTTTGGGATGTGGGAATAATCCAAGTTAGAGACCAACTCCCTGATGGTCTAAGAGCGTCAGGGAACACTCCAGCCCCAACTGCATGGTTCTGGTTTATATTCACACAAGTATTTCCACAAGTATTTCTCAAGAAAGGGATTTTCTTCCTCATTTTTGAGGCATGAAGCAAAGCTCTTATTATTAGGAGTTTTCTCATTTCTATTCTGGTGTGTTATGGCTCTATTTTTAGAGCGAGTGCGTTCCAGGATGGCGGATGAGTCACGGCAGGCCGGAGGAAGGTAGGAGACCCGGGACCCGCTCCAGTGGGGTGCTTCATGTACTGGTGAAAGGTCAGACAGCTACGAGGGGATGCTTCACTCCGTCTGCACGGTGGGCAATACCTCGTGGACTGACTCACAGGCTCTGCGGGGCGATTCACAGTGAATCTCGTCTGTGTTTGTAGTCAGCGGCAGCCGTGTCATGAGAGAGGAGTGTGTTCCCATTACCAGAGCCTCTAATTGAGATCCACAAGTGGGAGTTGTGTGGTCAACCAACTGAGAGTGTCTATAGGGAGATAAGCCACATTCACCACTTAGAGCTGCAGCGCGATCACTGGCTGATTGATCTCATCCGGAAAAAATGCGGTCCTCTGTCTGTGTGTTTACAGTGCTGTCCAAAAGTATACACACCCCTGGGATTGGTTCATTTTTTCACGTTACAACCACAAGCTTTACTGTGTTTTATTGGGGGGTTTTGCCCCTGGACCAAAACAAAGGGGTTCATAATTGTGTAGTGGAAGGACAACTATACATGCAGTTCAACATGTATTAAAAATAAACATCTAAAAAGCGCACATGCATTTGTATTGCACCCCCGAGTCATTGTTTTGTGGAAACATCTCTTGCTACATTTTCAGCTGCAAGTCTTTTGTGTATGTCCCTGGCAGCTTTGCACAGCCAGAGAAAGGTGTTTAGCCCAAACCTCTTTGCAAAGTAGCCTTAGCTCAGCCTGATCGGACAGAGAGCATCTGTGGATATCACTTCTGATGTCCAGACACAGATTCAGAATTGTATTGAGGTTTCTATCGCGTGATCTAAGCCAATTCATGGTAGCTCTGCCTGAATGTAACTCCAGTCTTTCAACAGATTTGTCCCATATGTCGCTCCATACATGGAGGTCAAAGTGCTTAGCTTCATCTGACCTTCTCACCTTCTCACCAAGAATACCGCTACATGGTTTGTGGCAAACTGCAAACTGAATTTCTTAAAGGTTTCTTTCAACAATGGCTTGTTCCTTCAAAATGACATACTTTTTTGGGGGAAATCTGACCTATAGTTGTCCAGTTAACAGAGTTGTGTAATTCCAGAACTTGTGATATTTTTCTATAATCTAACCTTTGAACCTCTCTACAACCCTAACCCTGAGTTTTCTGCTGGGCTTCTTGGGCTTCATGATGCCGTTTGTTCTCTAATGTTCACTAAAGAACCTCTGAGGTCTTCACAGAACAGCTGAATTTATATGGGGGTGAAATCATACACAGGGGACTTGGTTTAATAATTAGATGCATTAAGAACACAGTTGTTTGGACTGAATTTTAGTCAGGGGTGTCAGAGTAAAGGTAGCTGAAAATAACTGCATGTCATAATGTTCTGATCTCTTTGGTGTCTTCATTTTAAAAGTCATGCATCATTACTCTTCCACTTCAAAGCTATACGCTACTTTGTGCTGGTCTGTCACGTAAAATCCCGATAAAATACACTGAATTGGATGTTCAGTGGAACCAAATGGGAAAAAGCTTCCTAAATACCTCTGCCAGCCACTCTGTGGATGAATGTAAAGCCATTTTTTTCTGTGTTTAACACACCACACTACTTTCTATTGGGGCACTCTGAGCTAGGTTAGTTTCCATGCTGTCAACTCCCAAGCATACACCCTGCCTCGTTCCTCGCTCCCCTCACATCCCAGCGCTCGTCCTTTCATCACTCCCTCTCCTCCAGCTCGCCGTCTGTCCTCTCTCTGAAGGTCAGCTCCCACAGCTCTCTTCCTTATTTGGAGAGTTTCTCCATTCCACGCAGGTCACTCTCGCCTCCCCGACCAATCCCGCGGTTTGTCGGTCCGCCATCTCAGCCAATCCTATTTCTACAATGTCCTTTTATAGACTGCCCCCTCTCTAGCTGCGGAGGCCCATGTGAAATTATCTTCCTCCCTGCTTCCATGGAGCCTCCTGTGACTTATTTTCACTTTTTCTTCTATTTAACAAACCACGCTGCCAACAAATTGAGACCCAGCTTCCTGTCTGCCTCTCTCCATACGCTGCGAATCCAGACCAAGCGTGTGGCCTTCGAAGGTGTTACGAATTTAACCCGTTTCTAATTAGATGCACGATGGCGACAACCCATTTGTACAGCCTGCTGTCTCGGTTAAATGTGGTTCTTTAACGCGCATGTTTGCCGCTTTCTGCAAAACCGCAAGCAACACCTCGACAAGAAAGTGACTGTTAGTACTTCATTAGAGTTTTCATGACTTGCACCTCGTAAACACAAACACGCTGCTGAGAAGAAGCTCTGAGTCACAGCGCAGATATGCGACAAATCCTGGCAACTTTGACGGTGGAACAAATGTTCATCGGGTCGAGCTCTTAGATTCACCAGAACTACTCCGCTGCTAAACATGCAGGAGGCCGACGGGGAGCAGCTAATCGCCTGCAGTGACCCCACGCTGTGGAGGAAAGAAGTTCGACTTGTGTGTGTTTGTGTGTGGAAGAGAAGTAGGGAGTTGTTTGCTGTTCCTCAAACAGCAGCCTCAGTGGGGCTGGAGAGGTCTGGAAACTATTGCAGAAATCATTTAATCTCCGAGGTATGGCGGTTATGTCAGCGGACGTGGATTGAAAGGTATGAGGTCAAGCTGCAGGCAGCAGGGGCCACATTAAATTTGATTAGGACATTCTTGGCCTTCCTCACTACTGTGTTTATGCATTCACCTCTTCTTTGTTTGCACATGCTGTATTGTGACCACATAATTCTTTAACTTGAGAAATGAAACCATTCTGGGCCAAGGTCTGGGCCAAAAATGTTGTCTCCAGGCTCTAAACCTTCCACTTCTTCCAGTCCAGGAGTGCAGACAGACGTAAAGCCATACAGCGTCACAGGGTCTGATTATAAATAAAGTAAACCTCCACCCCTGTGTCTAATGACTTCCAGCCTCAGAGAGGTTTCCTTTGAAGACCCGCCTGTATTTAGCTCCATCTTCCCATCACCTCTGACCAGCTTCACTGGTCCCCACACATTATGATGCTGCCGCCACCATGTTTCATCATGAAGATTGTGTCTCTGCTCCATCCATCCAGCATTTCCTGTTTTCCTACTTAGTCTACGGTCTGACTTCTTCAGTCTTCTTAAGTGAAGGGATAACTATTTTAAAACCAGATTTCTACTAAAATAAATTGACATTTTGGCAAACTTAACACTGGAACAAGACTTAGGACCAGTTCGTGCAACATTTCTTAAATGTTCTGAACTTTTAGAGAGCTTCACAATGTCCTCTCATTTGCAACAACAGAACCATATATTTCTCTGTTTAAGTTCACCCCCCCCCCCCCCCCTCTCCCAAGCCTGGCTTCATGTAAACCACCCAAGTTCTGTAGATTACAATCAGTCATTACCTCAGTATCCTTGCAGCCGGCAGACAGGCAAAAAAAAGAAAGAAAAAAAGCCTGAATGATTGCAGGAGCTGCAGGATCAATGTAGCAAAAAAAAGGTTAAATTGAGGTTCTGTTAAGTGCTAAAGAGTGCCTGTTTTTCATCATGCAGGCTAAAAGGGAACATGCTGTGGTGCTGCGTCAAAAACAAACCCACAGTTAGGCTGTTAGTGAGACTTCAGACCGTATATTTGTGGAGCGAAATCCGTGCAAGAGATTCATTTCAACTGTCAGTGTTGATTCCTGCTCTGATGAAAGAGAGATTAAGCTGAGGAACGGATAATTATTGCCTCTGCTTCTTGTGCTCAGAGAGACGCCCACCCAGACATTAGACCATCCCAACCTATAATATAATGCTCTGCTCCTATTATCTCAGGCAGCATTTTGGTGGTTACACCTTTACCATGCCTCTCCAGTTGTACGCCTCCTCATTTGTAAAAGTTATTTATTTTTTTATATCAACAGAGTTTGAAGTCTTTACATGTCCTATTTTATCCTTTATCATATCGGTCCCACAAGTAGACTCCACCAGAACACCTCCAACATGCAACGTCAGACAGGATGAGCATCATATGCAAATCCAGCAAAAACTATCGGAGGTATGACAAACAAATAAGATCAAAAGGGAAAAGTCAATAGGTTTTTTGTAATAGTGACCATATACTCTGACTTTTCTTCACATTATATGGTCCCAGCCTGTTCAACGTAATCTATGTAATTTATCTTATTTACAGTTTATTTACAGTGATCTTTATACCGCATTGTGAGGTAGCACTAGATTAAATTACATATATTATCAAAAGAAGAGAAATCTCATACTGGAAAAAAACAAACAACAAAAACACAACAAAAACAAGAAACAAATACTACTAATGATATTAAGTTGATTCAATATGGAAAAAAATCTATTTTCTCCAGAGTCCTGGGCCTTTTTCGTGCTCTCTTCTCTTCAGATCACTTCACTGGTTTTTGTTTTGGATTTTAGGTTTCCAGTCCCTAAAAAAGTCAGGTTTACATACGCTCTGACAAGGTTCCCAGGGCCTTTGGAAGGGGAACAGGCACACAGCATCATGGATCCTCCACCACACTTAACAGTGGGCCAAAAAATTATACTTTGTTTTATGTCAGAAACATCTTAAGGGTTTGTTGCAGAAACACTGATGGTAATACTGTAAAACACAGAGTTCAAGTCAAACTGTGTCCAGCGCAGGGAAAATCTTTCCTAGCATGCCGCCAAACAACAGGCAGGCGTGTAGGTATCATGGTGTGGTTATATTTCTTTTAATAATTTCCTGATTTATAAGGATCAACATCACATACTGTGCATCTTCTTTCTAAAGGATTTTTTCTCAGCTTTGACTTTTTTAAGGAGTGTTTGTGAAAAATTGGCCAATGCTTCACATAATTTATATCGCAAGAATACAGTAATTCATGTGTTACTAATTTGAAGTTTGTAGACAATCTGCTCAACTCAAAAGAGCACAAATTAAAGGAAAGTTACATTTACTTTACATGAATCGTTATGTGTGATATCAATGATTTTATAAAGGTTATTTCTCAATGAGGGCTATTGTCCTCACTAATATATTATAGAAGTTGAATTTTTTTAACCTTTATTGTTTTTTTCACATTTTTTTAACAGTGACATTGATCTACTGCAGTGAAATATGGATTTTTAAAGCTATTTTAAAACACATTTAGCTGGTGTTGCCAATGAGTGTGAATGTCTGATTGTTTGACATTTTTCTGCAGCACATTTGAAAAAAACTTGTGATGAAAGAGATTTAGGGATTGCAGAATAAAAATAAATGAATAAAAAAAAGGCGATGATTAAAATTAATTTCTAAATCTAATTGCATAAAATATTGTGCAGTCACATTATGATAGCTATTTATTAGTTTATGTTGGCACTAGGGGTGCCAATATGAACACATACATGACACATGTATGTGTCATACATGACATACATATATATATATCATTACTTTTCTGCCTACAGTTAAACATCCCATAATCCTGCGCTGTCACATGCCCAAACATAAATCAGTCACATGGCTACCCCACTCACTTTAAAAGCACACTCTCACACACATGGCAACATGATAGAACATGATAGAAATAAACATTAGTTGTCAATTAGCGAGCATCCATAGTGGTTACTTATTTGGTTTTCTCGTGGCTACAAAGTATTGAAGTTAGGGTTACTCTGAAACAAAAAGGTTAATAATTTGCCTGAGATCAGAGCTATGAGCTTGGAGTCTGATTCATGCTGAAAAATAAATCACATCATGGAAAATCCAAACAGCGTCACGCAAAACTGTAGATCATCCCCAAGTGACCACACACTGGAACTTAACGACAGACAAAAAATGCAAAGCAAGAACCTCTCATTCTCATTTCAGAGGGATGTTAAGAAAACACATTTTCCCCCCTGTGCGAATGTATTTCTGGCAGTGTTTTATAAAGTACTGAAATCTCGGAGTCATGTAAAAGTATAAGTACCTCTCCAAAATATGACTTTGGTAAAAGTCCAAGTCACTGACTGAGATGTTACTTGAGTAAAAGTCTTAAAGTATGTCTTGTACTTAAGTATGAAAATTACTGTAAAAATAGATTTACTCAAGTAATGTAATAAAAAGTATAAGTAAAAAGTAAAACAAAGCAAATGCAGTTTGAATGACATTTTTTAGATTTTGGTAAACTCTGAAAGTCAAATTTACTTAAAATAATATAAACAACCAAGTGCAGGAGAAATTTAGCACAACCAATGCCGGTGGAGTTAAAGGGGGGTCTCTACCTTGTCAATCAAAGGCCAGGCGCGTTAGTGATTGGCTGCGTGGAGCGCCAGTCCCCGCTCCCGCTGGCGCACAGCAGCTTTGAAGCGCCGAGCGCTTCAAACGGAGGCGCTCCAGGCGAACCTGTCCATGTACGCACGTCTGGCAGAGCCGAACCGACACTTTTTTTGTAACGAGTAACTAAACCAAACATTGAAAATGTATCGGAGTAAAAGTATGCAATTAAGTCCGGAAATATAGTGAAGTAAAAGTAAAAGTTATAAAAAAAAATTATACTCGAGAAAAGTATAAAGTACTCCAAAATATACTTAAGTACAGTAGTGAAGTATTTTTACTTCGTTACTATACAACACTGATTTCTGGATTAGAAATACAAAGTCTCTCAGGAGAGAAGATGTACAGATGCTCTACAGTTTGCCTATAAATGCCAGATCAATTCATTGTTGTTGTGTTTGTTGTTGTTTTAAAGGGAGGAGATTCATTTCTAAACTCTAATCCCGTAACCTGCATCAAAAACAAGCATTTATTAATAGTTAATAGAACCAGAAGAGCAACAACTGATTCTGCCGAGCACTGTAATACAGAGAGTTTATATCATTACTATTTGCAACTTTATTGTGAGAGCTTGACATCAGCTTCTTTAAGCACGGCGCGTTTCACACAGGCCTTCAAAAGAGTGGAAGGATGACTTACGGTGAAGCTCTGAGCTCTAAGCAAAACGGACAATCCACACCATTTCTGAGCACTAATTCAAAAGTCATTAATTGCAGAGTTTTGTCAAGGAGCCCTTCGCAAAGTGTTTGTGGTCCTGTGATTCCAAAATTATTATTGACAAGGTCCTCAAGAAGTACGAGTTCACTGCAATATATACTGTTTTTAAGCAACATCCTTGTGTTTTCAGCAAGACAAAGAACACGTCACAATGACATCATCACCGTGACGGTTTACAGAAGGGGTTAAAACGTCCAGAACTTTTCCCCCATTCGGTCACCCTACAGCCACAAACTAAAGTCTATTTCTTTTGGCTTTTATGTGATAGACCGACGGTTAGTGGACAATAATTGTAAAGTGGAAGGACAATTTGAAAAGTGTTTTGGCTCGGAGTAAAGACAGCTGTACACAAATCCGCGGCACAGACTTATTTCTAAAAGATGCTGAAACTGTGAGTAGTTTTAGTGATGACGTTTGAGGCGGTAACTTCACTAAAGACTGAGATATGAACACTTTTGCAAACCACTTACTGACCTGGCAGCAGCACAGCCCTGAGCTCAACAAGGTGTGGAGCATTCTGAAAGCAGAAAACCAGCAACAGCAATCCCAACCTGTTGCTCAGGACCTGTCTGCAACAAAAGTGGGACAACCTGAGTGTCGATCAACCTAGAGTCACCACGCTTTGTTCAACTAACTTGAAATCCAGCAAGAGATCTTCATGAACAGATGACAGTTGACAGAAAAGAAAATGTGGTACATTATCTCAATAATGAAATAGAATAAGATAAAAACCCTATTATTCTAATTAGAATGTTTGACCCTTTGTCGCAAATGATCAATATCGACATTGCAATGGCAGTGATAGCGTCATCACATTTGAAAGTTTAATAAAAACTGCATTAAAATTTTCCATGAGGCAAACCTGTACCCAAACAGGAGCCGTGTTCACCGTCAGCACTTAAACCCAGAAACGTGTGCTCACATGCGCAGCAGGTTTACAAGACCCAGGTGGTGTCCGTCTGTCACAAAGCGACTTCATACTCAGTAGGGTGGGCGCAGGTAAACACTGAACAAAACCAAACCGAGCTGCGCTCCTCCATCACAGCAACATAAATCTGCCGAGTGTCTTCTCCTTGCAGGCGTCGTCGCCGCACGGTGGTCTGAAGCCGTTTCCTTCAGAAGCCATGCTCTGCTGTTTTCCAGCCAAGCTCACACAATTAAACCGGCCTCCAACAACAAGATAACGTCTGGTTCCCCGACAAAACACATAAGCTCCGAGCTCTAGGTTAGGTTAAGAAAACAGGGTTTTTTTTTTAACCCTGGAGCAGTTTCTGAAAAGAAAACGCTGTCTCTATAAAAGTGGCACTTGTTCATTTTTATCCTGAAAACAGTAGTCTGAAAATAACCCCTCTGTACACAAATTCACAGACTGAAGCACACAACTCAAATATTAGTAGTGGCTATGATCCAAAAATGAAATAAAAAAATCACCCAGTCAATGAGGTACTCCTGGCATGTCTTCACTACCATGTGGTAAAGCAATTGGTTTCTCTCCAGACCTTTACTTTAGTTCTTATCCAAGCAGAGAATCTGAGCCTCTCCCTTGGAAGTCTGACTTCAGATTTCCCTCGATCTCTGTGCCGATGTCTGACATCGCTTTCCTTCAGCCCACAAAAATCAGCAGGTCTGTTTTCATTAACCAGGTCTCCTGCGGTACATCCCTTCCTGTAAAGCTGCACAAGCTTCCTCCAAAACGCTCAGCATTACTGGAGAACAGAAAAAAAAGAAGCTTTTGCTCTGTTATTCCTGCAAATTAAGAGTTTAAAGCTGAGAAGCCATTATACAGCTATTTGAAGGAATGTTTCTTAATGAGTCGAGTCGCTTGTAAGCAAAAGCTTAACTGTGAAAAATAAAATCCAGAAAGCTCTGTTTTTAGATTAGATTAAACGTTAAAGGATAGACACGTCCAGCACCGTAAAAAGAGCATTACCACCCTTTCAATTTCCTTCTGTTTTTGCTTTTTCTTAACTCTAAAATGCCTATTTTAATATCAGAGAAAGATGACCTGAGTAAATACAAAAAGCAGTTTTCAAATGACGACCCAAACCAACCTAGACCCATGTAAAAAATAAATAAATACTGCATCCTAACAGCTTGTTCCACCCTTGGCAGCAAGCTTCTGTAATTGCCGGCAATGTCTCTTTTCTATCACTGTGGAGGAATTTTGGTCAACACTTCATTACAGAACTGTTTTATTTCATTCATACTGGGGGGATTTTCAAGCATGAACTGCCTGTTTAACATCCTGTCTAAGTATCTCAACTGGATTTTAGTCAAGGTTTTGACTAGGCCACCCCTGAACATTCTCCTTTTTGCCATGTAGAAGTGAATTTGCTGCCGTGTTTTGGATCATTGTCCTCTTGCATAAGCCAAGTGTGCTTAAGCTTGAGATTAGACAGGATATGTTTTTCTCTGGGTTTTCTGGTAGAGAGCAGATTTCAGTCACCACAATGCAGAAGTATCGTTATGCTTTCCTTCATCTGAAATGTTAGTTTTGTGTCAGAACAAACAGGACACACAACTTCCCAAAAGTTAAGTTTCTATTTTTGTGTTTGTTTTTTTGCAAATGTGAGATGAGTCCATGTGTTCTTTTCGTTTAGCAATGTCATTTTTCCCAGTCTCTTTTTGGTAGTTGAATCCTGAATAGCCATAGTTGAAGTACGTTAGGCCTGCAGAGCTTTAGTTGTCGTGTTTGGTTCTCTTGGACCTCCTGGATGTCCTGTCAATGCACTCTTGAAGTAATTTTGGTTGGCCAGCCACTCCTGGGAAGGTTCAAAACCTGAGTCCAAAAATCTGCTTTGTAACCCTCTCTGGACTCATAGAGGACAGTGACTTTGTTTCTCATATTCTCTTGAACTTTGTTGTGTCAGGACACAACGTCTCTTTGCGGAATCTTTTAGCCTACTTCATGTTGTCAGACGGGGCCAGAGACCTCCTGATTGTACGGGTCTGGCATTAATCAGGTCTGGGCGTGTAATCATTACACCCATTAATACGTGGTTTAGCAAAGGTTGGTGACTTGTTCACATGAAACCAGATTTGTTTGGATAACTTCTTTTACCCTAAGAAATAAGATCAACGCTTGAAAACTGCTTTTTGTATTTATTTTGGTTATATTAAAATTAGTTTCATGATCCTAAACATTTAAGTGTGCCAAAAAAACATAAGAAATTTTAAAGCACATAATAGAATTTAAAGCATTTTCAGGGCTACAACTATATTTTAAAAACAGTCAAAACATTTTACATTTCAAACAAAAAATAAACAAACTGTTCTCTTCCTTCTCTTCCAAATCAACAAAACTATTTTTAAAACTCACTTTACCGACAACAAAAAAACAGCCTTTAGGAGGCTAATGTGTCTGGCCCTGAAGGTGATCTCTAATTTTTTTTTTTTATTTCACTTTGGGTTTTACTGTTTATGTTTCCTCCATCAGTGCAACACATGTGCTGCCACAGATCACTTTATTAATTAGAATTAAATCAATTTCGGGTTTCTTGTTTACCCACAAGAAACGGCTGCAGCAGAGGCTGGTATTTTTTCAGTGTCAGAGAAGAATGAACAACAGAATATATATCAGTCTTTTAACGTCCCGTACAATTTCAATGTGAGTGGTTTGACTGAATTTGTCCTCAGACTAACAATTTGGTTTAGTGTAGAAAGGTGGGACTTTCCCTAACACAGTATAATGTATAGTTATTTTCAATAAAAGAGAATTTGCGTTCCGATGAGGCTCATTCATCAGATTACAAGTTCCTTTTAAGAAAATAACAACCTTTAAGCTGGTATTAAACATACTTTTTAATTAAACCCACATTTCTGTATTACAAATGTTTTTATTAGTCTGAATTTAAGTCCAATCTTAAATGTTGTGTTTTCATTCGCTGTAACTGGAAAGTCATCCTTATTGAGAAAATGAAAGCTTTAATAAATCAATCCGTGTTTCAATTAGTGAATTGTGTCGCTGAAATAAATGATCTTTTCAATTCGATCGATTCCTGGATCAATGTGTGCTTCTCTGCTTGTTTGTCTGTCTTGTTGTGTCTCTGCTCTGTCTTCTCTAACCCCCAGTCGGTCGAGGAAGATGACCGTTCATACTGAGCCTGGTTCTGCTGGAGGTTTTCCTCCCTCTTAAAGGGGAGTTTTCCTCTCCACTGTCACTTCATGCTTGCTCAGTATGAGGGATTGCTGCAAAGCCATGGACAATGCAGACGACTCTCCCTGTGGTTCTACGCTTCTTCAGGAGTGAATGCTGCTTGTCAAGACTTGATGCAATCTGCTAGGTTTCTTTAGATAGGATATTTTTTCACCAATCTGTGTGATTTAATTAAATTTGACTTTGTAAAGTGGCTTGAGATGACGCGTTGTGAATTGGCGCTGTATAAATAAAACTGAATTTAATTGAACACTATTCTTATTTGTTGAATTGATCTGTAAGCTGTTCTGGTGATTCAGCTGTCTGGAGTAAAGGAAGAGCTGGTGTCTGTTCACAGGAGTGCCGGGCTGTTGGTCAGAACTGGAACAGAAATCCTGTCTCTCGGAAAGCTGCCACAATTTTTAGTTTTTTCAAATCACTCTCTTGTCACAAATGTTCTTTCACCGCTGTGGTGAAGTACAGACAGCCACAGAGCAGTTTTAAATCCCTGAGTAGCGTGCCAGTCTATTAGCTCGTGTGTTGCCGTCAGACTCCTCTTGCTCACTGGACAAATCGTTATATGAATCTTGGTCTTATGAACTCACATTGGATCTGGAGACTTTGTTAGAACTACTTTTGTATTGGATAGCCATTGTGCACACACCAATGCCCAAGTATGGAGTTTTATATTTAATGTCACCAATATTAGGCCACATTCGGCTGCCTTGTGCTCGTTTCTAACAGCTGCTGATTGGCAGCAGCTTATAGCTGACTGAGAAGAAGGCCGCACACGACGAGCCACACAACAACCAGGATCTAATTAAAACTGAATGATAAGCTCCGAAGCTTTAAAGTGAATGCAGTCAGCCTCTGTCCACACAGGGTGCTTGAGTTCAGTGTAGCAGAAACATGACCTTTGGTTAATGGCAGGGCCGCGGTTTTTATTAGGTGATGCAATAATTTAATGGGGCAGAAGATGGGGACCTTCTGCTAACTGATCCACATCTGGAAGCTGATCTTTTTAGCACCTTGTGCATCTTGTTATTCTGGGAAAAAAAACAACACAAGTATCTAATCCTGTAAGATAAAAGCTGAAAATGCTAACCTTATGATCTGTGAACAATTAAAGAGATAAGACATTTTTTGTGCAGGGTTTGTCACGCAACTAGGTCAGAGACTCTGCTTTGTCCAAAGTATGCAGCCAACACAGAAATTTATGATACGACACCAGGGATTAATAATTCACCGGCGATGGGGCAGCTGTAAAAGTAGCTTCACACTAAAGGTCATTTGTTCAAGCCTCAAAGTATCCCGAATCAATGCAAAAGCCCCCTAAAGAATTCCTTATCTGTAAAAACCAGGGCTGAACACAAGGTCTGTTGAAATGGATTTGTTGTCTCCTGTGGAACCAACTCCCAGTTTTGGTCCGTGAGGCAGACACCCTATCTATTTTTAAGACTAATCTTAAAACTTTCCTTTTTGACAAAGCTTATAGTTAGAGTGGCTCATGTTACCCTGAGCTATCTCTATAGTTGTGCTGTGATAGGCCTAGGCTGCTGGAGGACATCAGGGTCTAATTTTCTCACTCTACTGATTTCTACTGTTCTTCATTCTACGGTTCTCCAGTTTTGCATTGTATTACATTGAAATGACTGTCGTCATTTCAGCTTTTAACTTTTTGCTCTCTCTCTTTTTCTTCATAGTAGGTACACCTGGTCTGGCGTTCTGTTAACTTTGACATCATCCAGAGAAGACGGCTCACCCGTTACTACCATCTAATGTAGAACAGATTACTAGATCAATGTGTGCTTCTGTGCTTTTTGTCTCTCTTGTTGTGTCTCTGCTCTGTCTTCTGTAACCCCAGTCGGTCGAGGCAGATGACCGTTCATACTGAGCCCGGTTCTGCCGGAGGTTTTTTTTTCCCGTTAATGGGTGGTTTTTCTTCCCACTGTCGCTTCATGCTTGCTCAGTATGAGGGATTGCTGCAAAGCCATGTACAATGCAGACGACTCTCCCTGTGGCTCTACGGTTCCCCAGGAGTGAATGCTGCTTGTCGGGACTTTGATGCAATCAACTGGTTTCCTTATATAGGACATTTTGACCAATCTGTATAATCTGACCCAATCTGTATAATATGATTGAACTTGATTTTGTAAAGTGCCTTGAGATGACATGTTTCATGATTTGGCGCTATATAAATAAAATTGAATTGAATTGAATTGAGTTGTGATTCCAACCCATCGTGCTTTTATTCATGTATCCATCATAACCTGTCAGGACAGATAAGAATGCAGCACCATTTAAACTTGCTCAGAGCATCACAGTCACAGCGAAATAGTTACCTGGAGTATTCAGTCGTCTCCTCAATACTGTCAGCTCTGGAAGCACAGAGTTATCAAGTCATAACCTTTTTCTGAACACGTATGCAACAGCACGCATAAGCAGCAAATCAGAGCACATGCAGGGACGATAGACTGCACAGCAAGAGCTGCGCTTTATTGCAACGTTATCAAAAGCAGAAGCTGGGATTTATTATGTATAATTAAGGTTAAAAAATAACTTTTTTTTATTAAACTGGAACATTTATTCACTGGGAATAAAGGTTGAAGTTGCCTGTAAATATCCAGTAGCACCCATGGATGTCTGAACACATCAACATTTCAAGCTTTAAAAATGCACAAAGTCAAATGTGAAGAGGTCGTTTAGAGTTTTTGAAGCGCTGTTCTGTGAAATTATTAGCGGTAACTGCCTGTGCAAGTTCTTAGTTATCCGGGTCACGGCGACCACCGACAGGCCTCCATGTAATCGAAAGCAGCAGCGCACCAACTGGCTCAAGTGCGAGTCCCCAGAACTGACAAAGACTCCTGGATTGGTTTGGAAACGTTTTCAGAAAATGTCCAGTTGCCTTTAATTTAAGCCCGTTTGTCATTAGCAGCAACTGTTGCCTTACCAGTAGCAGACAGACGTTACATTGTATTGAATTTGCATGAAACAGAATAAACCCTCCAGGTGGTGGAAGGCTAAAAAGATGTATATCCGTGAAATACAACGCTATATTAGTAGATAACAATCCTCTGCACCTTTGGAAGAGACCTTTCAGGAACAGAATGTCATAACAAAGCCCAGTTAGGACGATCACTGTCTGGAAGCAGTGTCTAACTCGGGTGTACAAACTTTTTGGTACATGGGCCAAAATTGTCAAGTCAAAAGAACCCGAGGGCCAGCAAAATTAAAAAAATTGTAAACCAAAAAAAAAGGTACTTTTTTTTACCTGCTCTACAAAACATGATCTTTTTAAATAAATAAATTAGTTCGATTTTTTTGTTGGAAATGAATGTGTAAATCACCAAAGGTAGAAAAAAAAAGAAGGGGGTTGCTCATTTGTCGTATTAAAAGATGGTCATCCAGTTTGCAAAGTATATTGAAAAATTTCACATGTCTCTTTAACAATAATAAACTTTACTCTTTTTGGTCTAGCAACATAATAAGACCAGTATTTGGGTGTTATTCTTTGAAAACACTTGCTGTAATTATCCAATTTTAATAACTGAATTCAAAGCAGATTTTAATGCACCAAAGTCTGCATTTGAGTAATTAAATGTCATTGGATAGATGTTACTATGAAATTAAAGAGAATGTCAAAAGTGTGTTTATTAAAAGATGAATACTGGACCAAAGCTTTCTTCAAATGAGGGCCACCCAAAATCAGTACAGGGGCCACAAATGGCCCCCAGGCTGCACTTTGGACATGCCTGGTCTAACTTAAAGGGAACATATCATGCAAAGTCCACGTTTTTGGCCCATGCATTTTAACTTGGACTCTCCAGGAGTGCTGATAAGTTGAATTTAGTCTGTCCAGGTGCTGCGTAGATACCTTTTCTGTTTGGGTCATATCTTTCAAGTCATTCAGTTTCCTCTGTTTTCTATTACCTTTTTAGAACAATTAGTAATTGCTGCGGAGCTGCTAAACAATTTCACTATATCTGCCATTTTAATCTCTCGCTGCAGTTTTGTAGCTCAATCTGAAGTATGCGGAAGCTACAAGTGGATAAATGAAAGTGTCCGGTTGTTGGGTGTATTAACCCACACAACTCATCACACCAGCTGCATCCGAACTGATTATAGCTCCTAGCTCCTGCTCCTTCACCTTTCATGGGGACAACAGTAAGAACTGTATCGTGGGGAGGAAAGGAGCTTTGAACTGTTGTGGCGATTTCAGAAAGCCTTTAACTCCGACGTCATCATGCGACAGAAACACACATGGATGATTCTAGTCAAATCCGGGCCTACAGCCTTCTGAAAATGAACTACAAAGTACGCGCTCTCTTCCCTCCAGACATTTTCCTTAATTTCTGTGAAGTGGGGTATGCTGATACGTCATGTCACGCAAAGGATTGTGGGATTTCTTATAGCTTCTTAGCACCTGTGAGGGACATCGCAAGCTCCCTATGCTAAAAGAACAGACGCACCTCAGAAGAGGAGTAAAAAGGGGGAACGTGGGAGGTGAATTAATAAAAAATTCTCACCAAAGCATTGCGGTTCTACTTTATATACACCACACCTTAATGTGGAAAAGAAAGTATTAAGAAACACAATATGTTCCCTTTAAGCTTGTATTAAGAAAACAAGTATTGCATCCAGTTCATCCATCCATTGTCTAGATCCCCTCCTTGCAGGGTTGCAGGGGGGGGGGGTCTGGTGCCTGTCTCCAGCAGTCATTGGACGAGAAGCGTGGTATATCCTGGACAGGTCGCCAGGCCAGACCCACAGGACAAACAACCATACACACACACGCACGTACGCACATACGAGGGCAATTTCCAGAGACCAATTAACCTATCAGTCATGTTTTTGGACTTGAGAGGAAGCCGTAGGGAACTCAGTTTGAACTTTGGCAATATGAAGTCTTTTTAATATAGGTAAGGGAGCTATTTTTGATGGTGACCTCACAGAGCACTAACTTCAAAAAATCTGAACTATTCCTTTAAAGTTGTAAGGTTTCATCTTCCAGGGGTATCTATCTGTACAGAGCTGAACCCTTTTCATCAACTTGTCGAGATAATAAAGGCTGTGCTAAAGTGGAACCTAAAATTATGTCCCCCGCCAACAGATCAAAATCCCCCCTGCCTCAGTAAGAAAAGTAAATATGAATAAAAAGAATCGCTGAAAGCTACTTTAAAAATCAACATCAAACTAATCGCTACAATAAAAGAACCCATCTGTAAATATCCAAACACGCATTAGCGAGGCATCTGGAAAGCCTGAGGGCTTAAAAGACTAACCACATAATGGTTTGTTCTCAATGTGGAGTTAGGTTGCACATCAGGCCCCTCTTCCTAATGTCTTTCCCTTGCCCCAACTATCTTCTAGAAAGAAAATCTATTCAAAAAAGGCAGTATGGTGAAGGCAAGGCCTGCTCACCGCAGAAATCTCATTGAAAATAAAACCATTCACTGCTCAGTTCTTCTGAAGTTGTACGGTGACACTCTACTTCAGCCCTACAGAGATGCTGCTCAGGAATAAAAACACAACAGCTGTATCCTGGGGCAGGCATGCAGAGCGGCGTCACAGAGATACAATGGGAGCCATCCAGAAAAAGCCACAGACAGGGGGCAGCTGGCAGACTCCACCTGGCACACACGATGCCACGCTGACACCAACATAAAGGTAATGCTTTTGTTCTTCAAAGGTCTGGGATTTCCCCTTTAACCTTTTAGACAAAGCAGAGACACAACACCGTCATTTCCACCTCAGAGGGTTCTTCCAGTCAACCCTGGTAACCAAACCCCCCCTGGGATGCAGACGCATGGGGAATGATAGATACTCACAGCTTTGGTTTTGGTTTGGTGGGCAGTGGAGGACCATCTTTCCCAGGGGTTGGAGACAGCTTGCCCGGGGTCGGAGGTGAATCTGATACTAAGTGGGCTTGACTCGGGGGGGTGACGTGGATGTCTGTTGCCAGGTCTGACGGTGGCAGAGGAGGAGGTGGGGGTGGGAGTGGGGCCTCCTTAGGTGAGCTCGGAGGTGATGGTGGATGTGGAGGTTGATCGATCTGTAGAGGTTCCTGCCCTCTCTCCTTATCCTCGTCTTCTAAATCTGAGCAAATTTGCACCGGAGGTAGATCTGGCACACTGGGCCAGATCTCCAGCTCTTTGACGTGGAAAGCGTCTAAGCCAGGCTGAGGTAGCGCCTTAGGTGGCAGCTCCAGGAGGCTGATCTCTGTGGGCGGTGGAGAAGGAGGAGGAGGAGGAGGGGGGAAGGAGGCTGCATCCTCAAATCCTGAGCTATCGCCAGACATGCCATTACTGGATGAGTCCTCAGCTGTTGGAGGAAACAAAAAAACTTTGATATTTAGTTTTCTCTGGATCGGCACATACCTCACTGAGTGGAAATTGAACACAAACAGTATCACTGCTGGTCTGATCCGTGGCAACAGCTGGGTCCAGTCAGCTGACGCAATTCCTGTTTATTCAGCCTTTCCTTTACACTGTGTGGTGAATCCTGAACTGAACTAACAACTTTGTCTGTTATAATATACACAAATACTGTTGTGTATAGTTTACCCCCCCCCCCCCCTTCCAAACTTAACACATCACACAAAGCAGGAGATGGTCATCTAGTCAAGATCAAGACAACACAAATATACCCAGCCAACCTCATCGCCAAGAAAAAAACTACTGTAGATCTGTGGATTTTATGACCGTGGCAACACTTTAATTCCTAAAAATTACTTTGATGACTGATAAATGTTTAATCTTCTATTAAAACCTGGTCTTCCTCTGGACTAAGTTTTATATAACACCCATTATCATCTTAATTAGATTAAGATAAATTATCTTTAATATAATTTATTTCTCTCACTTAAACAATTTAAGGATTATCCAAAGCCATGTGTGTTTGTGCCATGTGTATTTTCAGAAAATGTAAAATTTATGAACATGGTTTTATTGTTTTTTCTGTTGTTGTTTTTTTGCCTGAGACAGGTTCTTTCTTTAGCTTTGATGATTTTAAAATGATGCTTGTTTTGGGAATGGACATATTCTGGAAACTGAAAGGTATTCAGGAGTAATTTTAGCTCCAAAAATCAGATTTATTTTTTTCTTCGAGGACATGTTCTGTTTGTCTGCTATGTAAGCACCCTGCAGTCAGGCTGTTCCACTAACATCTTACATATGTCTAACCTATGTTCATTTTACCAACTTTATTTTTCATGACCATTAAACATGGTCATTTGACAGCTGAAATGACAGCACAGGCATTCCCTTTAATTATGTGACTGAAGGTTTTGTACGTTTACATTCTGTTTTTAGACGCGCTTTTATAGTGGCCATAATAACACAACATAGTCCAGATGTGTTTCTATTTGTATATTAAACTTGTTAATATATCATTCCAGCATGAGAGCTGCTTTGTGGTTCATATTGAAATACAATATATAGGATATTACAGTATGTAGATAAACATCTAATAGAGCACATGATGCAACGCAAAAGGTTTTTTCTCATTAGAAAGATAACTTATGGGAACTAGTTAAAGTTGGGAAGCGCAAGTTCAGCTCTGAGTTTTAGGATAATTAACTTTTATTGTGTGCAAACTGACCTCACAATAGTATCAGGCCTCAAAATGGAGATATTTGTAAGTTTCCATATAGAATAAATAACCCCTAAAAATCAAGGTGCTTCGATTTAAAAATTTTATTTTGTAGGATTAGAATTGCAGAAAAATCTGCCAAAGGATAGCACGTGTTAAGCGTGTGTGCTTCATATGTCAAGTCAAGTCAAGTTTAGTTGTAAAGCACATATCAGCAGCAAAGAGTTCAAAGTGCTTTACATCATGAAAACATAAAAACATCATAAACACATGGGTCACTGGTTGTGAGACCAGTAAAAAACATTAAATTGTATAAGGTGAAAACATCGATAAACATCAGATATGTTAGTCAGTGTTCCTATTATGGGTCAAAAGCAACTCTAAACAGGTGGGTCATCAGTCTTGATTTAAAGGAGCTGTTTTGGCCGATTTGCTGTTTTCTGGAAGTTTATTCCAGATTTGTGGAGCATAGGAACTACTGTAAATGCTGCTTCTCCTTGTTTGGTTCTAGTTCTGGGTATGCAGAGTAGGCTGGAGCCAGAAGATCCGAGTGGTCTGGAGGGTTGATACAGCAACAACAGGTCTTTAATGTATTTTGGTGCTAAGCCGTTCAGTGATTTATAAACTAACAGAAGTATTTTAAAGTCTATTCTCTGAGCTACAGGGAGCCATTGTAAGGACTTTAGAACTGGGTTGAAATGATCTATCATCCTGGTTTTAGTGAGAACACGAGCAGCAGCGTTCTGGATCAGCTGCAGTTGCCTGATTGATTTTTTTGGCCAGACCTGTGAAGACCTTGTTGCAGTAATCAATGCGACTAAAGATAAACGCATGGATGAGTTTCTCTAGATCTTGTTGGGACATCAGTCCTTTAATCCAGGAAATGTTGTTCAATTGGTAGAAGGCTGACTTTGTGACTGTTTTTATGTGTCAGGTTCAGGTCCATCACCACACCCAGATTTTGGGCCTAGTTTGTAGTTGTAATAACTGAAGCTGCATGCTGACCCTAGTTTGTTCCTCTTTAGGTCCAAAGGGAATAACTTCAGTTTTGTTTCTATTCAGCTGGAGAAATTTTTGGCGCATCCATGCGTTGATAGGTCAACGCTTGGATGCGCCATGCATTGTACCACCTTTTTGACTATAGGTTGTTGTGTTGATCTTGTCTCATGCTTCTTGGTGACGTTTGGAGGAGAGGTGTCCTTCGTTGGCTCCTGCTGAAGAGCAGCAAACCTGTTTTTCAGAGGAATTCCAGCGAAGTTTAGTGGGTTTCCAGTTGGAGACATGACAGGAAGTGTTATGGCTCGAGTTGGCTGATTAGTCCTTGGTACCAGAGTTAAGGAAGATGGAATCATGTCTTACTCCAGCTGCTTGTTGTTTTTTCTTTGGTTCTGGTGTTGACGAAGGGATGTCTCGGCTCAATGCTGGCCACATTGTGTCATCTAGGTGAAGGGTTCATCCCGTCAGACGTCTAGTCAGGTCCAAAACATGAGATTTGTTTTTCGGCTTGGTTCCAGGTCAATTCCAGGTGGGTGAGCTGCCTGCTGAGTTGCTCGAAGGCTGTTGGTTGTTTTGAGACATCGGTAGAGTTGTTTCATTTCCAGAGCCTGTGTTGATCTCAGTATTTACCTCCAGCCAAGAAATCCTCTGTTCTATCAATTGAAGTCTTTGTATAATATTGCTAATGTCCCTGCCCTTGATCTTGCTTTTGTTCTTCTTGGAAGTAAAAATAGGGGGAAAAGTAAAAATAAAATATCACACAGTGTCTGAAGTAATCCAATTATGAGGGTAGACAACGTAAGAGTAACTATAAAAACTGAGCATATTAAATAACTTTAACCAGTAAAAATGATCAAATGAGGACAAGAGAGAGCCGGATAAGCTGTTCCTCCTTCCAAGGCTACTGGTGACTCAACATATGGGCGGCGTAGTAACAGGGATATCTTGTTGATTAAGAAAGTTGTGACAAAGTTAAACAAGTGTTCAAGGCAAAAAGGGTTGCAAGATAAAAATCTGTTGTATTGCCTTTGCATGAACATCCAGTTTTATTCTTTAAGTTGTTTCAGCATGGAAAATAAACGGTGCTTGTGTTAGTTAAATCTTGAGTAATTTTTATCTTAGCTTGCTAGCCAGAAAACCTCCCTTTAGGATCACGTTAACTCTGTTCCCTGTGTTTTACAGCTTCTGCTCGTTTCAGTTAGTTTAGTTTACGTAGGGTGAACATATTTTGATTTGCAAAAAAAGAGGACACTTGGCCCAGTCGTGAAACATTTTAATAAAACTCTGTTTTAAAGAAGACTTTGAGTTGGCCTTCACTGTGGTCAGAAACAAATAGTTAAATAGCACATTTCACATATGTTTGTGTAATATTCTGAGAAAACAAGTATTCTTTTCTTTTCATTGTAATAATTATAAAAATGTAGCAGTCTCACAAAGATACTTAATTAGCAAACAAAATCATGTATACTCCAGTCTTTAGTTTTCTTCATCATTCTATTTTTTTTTCATCCTCCATGTCTCTCTATCCATATTTTGCTGCCAAGCTGATCTTATCAGTTTTTGGTTGCTCAACAAATCAGCATTGAAGTCTTTGCAAAATGTGTCTTTGAAATTATATTGCACAAGCAAGATCCCCTTTGGTAACGCAACTGGTTTCTGTCCCTGGTCAACTGGCTCAGCATCAGCAAGAAAACCCTCTCAACGTTTGCATTGTGTGAGGGAAGTGCAAAGAGAAACTGAGCAGTCTTTAGGAACACGCTGGTGGCTTTGGCTTTCACATAATATTTGGTCCACTTCATGTGCACCCTAACTCTTTTTTCCTGGTGTGACAACAAATTTAGTCAACGTGCACAGCCTTTTTATCTTTTTTCTGTATCTATGTGACTTACGAGATCAATGTCACCCAAAGAAACACATATGGCAGCTTTGCACACGATGCACGACGCCACTCATCAGTGCGGACCAAGATGGCATGGGGAAAATGTATTTGGCACTTTGTCACTGAAGGTAAACCTTAAGCTTGGACATCATTTGTTAGTGGAGAACAACCACCCACATCGAAGTAGTTCAGGCATGACGCCACACAAAAGAAAAGCTGTTCCACGCACCGCACCACTCAATTTAGGTACATAGCCAATTAGTCGCATGAAAACTATAAAAACTGAGTATTTTCATTCATCTATGAATCCTCCCAGATGCTCCAGGCAGATCATAAAACGTGGACATGTCAGGGCTAGGAAGGACACTGGTCACCCTAGTTTAAATGAAATTTAAATCAAAGTGAATGATAAAACAAAAAACTTACTTTTACTCACTAAATATCTTATATTTAAGTAAACAGCATCACCAAGTATCTAACTTGGTGATGCTGTTCTTTTAGAAGTCCACCAAAATGAATCTATCATCCAAGCTTGAAAAGATTTAGTTTGAGGACATTAGAGAGTTTAAAACCAGAAAATAGAATTGATGTCAAAGGATTTTTTTGCTTGCTCAATTAAATTTGCCTTGACTTGAAAATTCATTTGATTTTATGCATTCCCAGAGCAATTTAAATCAGTTATAAAAAAGACACCACATATGACGGTATGGCTTGGGCCGTTCAGGTGTTACTGCCCAGGTTTGGCCTTGTAACCTTTGACCACTCCTTTCAGCGGTGCGCTGGACGCACCTGGAGTCACGGTGAGCTGGGCCGTGCTGCTGACTGAGCCGTAGGTGTTAGACGCCGTGCAGCAGAACAGACCCCCATCCTCTGGAAAGGCCTCGGCAATCACCAAGGTGCAGATCTCCTCTGAAATGAACGGAGAGCATCACCATCGTGAGTACATGGGAAGAAAATCCAGCGGACCAGAAGACAAGGAGAACACACAGGTGATGATGATGTCGGCTATCTCCGGCAGACGGATGAGTCACGATCCAGACGCACAGAGAGCACGTAGAAGACAAACTATCAGACAGACGCACAGATGTTTGGGGATCTCTCTGTGACTCACGCCTTGCTTTAACCGTGGAGTCAGTCACACCGGGGTGGGAAATCTGTGATTTAACATAATTATTAGACGGGACTCCCTCAGACTGCAGTGATCTCACATCCTCGTGGCAGAATCTGGATTCTAACTTATGCACATGAACAGGACCGAGAACCTTTATAGCTGACATTCATGCAAGGAACTGAGACACCATACCTGTCTCAGCTGCAGATCGAGGCTCTGATGTATTCAGTCCGTGCAGGAGAGGAGGAGGAAAAAAAACACACATTAGTCAGCACACGTCTGAAAGTTCCTCAGCTCCAGCAAGCTTGTGAGCGTCTCACTTTTCTGGAGAATCCGGAAGTCAGGCGAGTCCAGGATCTCCTTGCCCTCGCGGTACCATCTGACCTTGAGGGGAGGGCCTCCACGGACCCTGCACTCCAGAACCACCACCTGGCCCTCTGATGCCTGGACGTCCTGCAGGAGCTACGGGGGGAGGAGGGGTTGGGCGGGCGAAGCAATAAGAAAAAGAAGCTGATGAGTGAAGGGTGAAAGGCACATCTGAAGAGACTGAGCAGAATAATGAAAAAGATAAATCTGTTTTAGAGGAGGCACATGACAAAGAGGGAGGCTGAGGGTTACATGCTCACAAAAATCCCACAAAAAGAAAAACCTGGGGAACTGAGGCCACTCAAATCATAAAAAACACCCACTGTTATGTAACTCCCCTCCTGTTGAGCATTACAGTGGATCTAGAAAGTTTTAAGAACCTTTCACATTTTTCCTCTTTTTTTTCATGTTCCAAAAAGAATATTGCCACTCACTTTAAGGTGTGACAAAGGAGAAACAGGTGTTTGTAAGGTTTTGCTAATCCGTTATATACATGGAGAGAAAACCAGGTGCTATTCTTAGCCCGTGATTAAATCCTTAAGACTTTCTGGTAATGAAGCTGCTTGGCATGAATTCACTTTGGGAATCTTTTGTTTCCCATTCTTCCTGACAGGAACCGTCAAGATTAAACAGATTAGGGAGATCTTTTCAAGTCTCTCCAGAGATGCTCTATGGTTCAGCAGCTTTCTTTTTTATGTTCAATGGACTAAATGTTAGGTTGGCATGCAAAGCCAACAGTGCATGCTGGGAGTCCGGCCTTGTCTGCAGTGAACAAGGCGCAGAAGAAAGAAAAGTGTAAACGTAGGCTGACTTTAAACGGTAAAGGGAATAATTAATATCCTCGGACAGCTATTTGTTTCTATAAAGAATGTCCTCACACCATGAACTTCCAGGTTACCAGGTTCACATCGTACTCAGACACATGCATCTGCTCTAAAAACATCAGGAAATTCACTTGGATTCAGTCTAGACCTTGTTTTTGAGATACGATTATTTCCACATCAAAGTAAGGCTTTAAACAACTTCTTAGACATGTTTTTTTATCTAGCCAAACTGATTAGAGGTCCACCTCATCCAACACAGTTTTCCAAAGATTCAAGCCATTGTCTCCTTGAAATGTAAACTGTCCAGGCCGGGGATCAAGGACACTTTGAAAAATGATCCTGCTCATGATTGTCCTCATGATTTCTTTTGATTTTAGGGGTAAGATTGGTTTACAGAGCTTTTTTATGTATGCTCTTTACTGATGATACAGAAAATAAAATAAAGAAAACAGAAATAAGAACGGTGAATGAATTAGAATGAAATAATTTCACACAACTAAGGGGATCACAAAAATCAGCGTTGTTTTGTTGCTGTAGGTTTTGGATTGTTGCTAGAAAGTGAACCTCCACCCCAATATACATTTTCTGCTGCCTCGAACAGGTTTTCTTCAAAGATACCAAATTGATTCTGACACAGCTCCTTGTCTCAGTTGAAAAAAGCGCCACGATGCTGATCCATCACCGTGTTTCAACAGTGTGGATTGAGTGATCAGGGACACATGCAGTGTTCATTTTAATCCTGTATTAATTACAGTATTAATGTGACAAAATCAAGAGGGCTAGATGTGCCTTTACAGAGGCTTTCAATGTCCTCGCTCGTAATGTCGGATGAACACCTGAACGGCGAACTGAAACATCCATCAACACAAAACAGCCAGCATCAGTGGGGATAAATGTACCAGATGACTTCTTGTTCTCTGTTTTCAGCATGGAAACATTTAAAAGAAGGTTCACAGGAGAAATATGCCTCATGGGTCAGTGGGGACTGGTGCTGACCAGAGGGGACTGTCATGATTAAAGTCTGGCAGCGGTTTTAAAGGAGCTGAATGTGGGGGTGAAGGGAAAACAAATGTCCTGTACTAATGAAGTGGGAAATGATTTAGGGCCTGACAGGCTGAATGAAAGTGAAGGGGACCTGACCCTTGCGGGTTTGGCAGGGCTGTTTGAAGCTTTGCCTCGGCCCGTCTCAGTTCAGCTATCATAAGACCCACAGCCTGAGGGAGGAGGAGGGGGAGACGGGGGCAGCTGGGGGAGAGCTGGAGACTGGACCAGAGGAGGAGGAGCTCTCATAAAAGTCTTTGTTTTATCAGACCCCCACTGGTGGATGTCACAGCACTGAAGAACATTATTATGGGATGTCTGAGGACATCTATCTCTTCTTCCATGGAAGATTCCAAGCAACTATTGCCTGCGCCACATGCAAGCATTGATGAGTCCTTTTTTTTTTTTTTTGGTCAAGTTTATACCATGACATGACTATTTAATTCAAGAGAAATTTTAAAGTTGTAGCAGCTATTTTTAAAAAAATATTGGTCTAACTCTGTTGGAACCCTACATCACCATGTATGATTCTCAGCATGTATCAAAATACCAGATTTCAGACACCGTTCAGGCCAAATGAAAGAAAAGTACATGTTCCATTTAAATGAAAAAATCTCTACTAAATAATTGGAGCAAGAAATTATTTCATATAATCACACTGACAGAGTCAAAGTAACCTTATAACCTTTATGCTACTACATTTTGTCACGTGTCTACCACAAACCCTCATTGTTTATTATTGGGACTTCATGTGATAGAGCTACAGAAATCAGAACATGATTGTAACGTGAAAGGAAAATTATACATCTTTTTCTGAATGTTTTACAAAAGAAAACCTAAAATGAATATTTCCATTTGTAATCAGGCCTCGTATCCCTGATACCCCCCAAAAAAAAAAATCCAGTGCAACAAGTTGCCTTCAGTGAGAGGATGTTTGTATGTAGGACTCAAATGGAGGTGGCAGATTCAATTAAAAAAATGTTGTTCAGTAAAGTAAACAAAGAAAGTCCAAATAATCCAAAATTTAAAATGTGTGAAGCATTGGTAAAGAAACAGAGCATCAGGGGCATGGAGGAAGCAACTGAATGAACTGGGGGAGAGAAAATGAATCAAAGAGGAAAATATACAGAGGAGACGTCATCAGTGGAACAAGAGACAGGATTCTTTAGCAGAGCGAGAATAGATGAGTAAAAAAAAGCTGCGCTCAGAGACAGAGAGACTGTGAATGAATGAATAAATAAATAAAGGGAAACTAAACGCAGATACTAGAAAACAAAAAATACCAAAAACAGAACCGAATTCAACACAAGAATAGCTAAAATACAATGACAAAGGGAGACAACAAAACTTAAAGGCAACGGAGACAGAAACCAGGAAGTAAAGAGAACAGAAAGGACTAGAAAAACCAAACAGGAACCAAGGACTGCAATAACAAACTAAGAAACTAAGAAGAGCAAGACTACGGCACAAAATCAACCTATCCAGGCATGGCCTTCATCCTAAACTGACCATTGGCACAAGGAGAGAGGCAGCCAAAAAATTATGAATGTAACTCGGGAGGAGCTGCAGAGATGCACAGCTCAGGTGGGATAATCTGTTGCTCATGCACTCCACAAATCAGGCCTTTATGGAAATATAACAAGAAGAAAGCCATAAGTAGGGTACTGATTTGTATTTGCCACAAGCCTGGGTTATTGTGGAAAGAAGAAGGAGGGTTTTTTTTCTGAGATGTTCAAACCTTGTTGAGATCTACATCTAAAGATGTACAGCTCTCATATAAGCAATGGTTATTGACCAAGGGTGGGCTGAAAAATGTAAGCCATGCTTTTCAGAATTTTACTTTGTACTTTCTTTTAGCCTATCACACCAAAGTTAGAGGTTGTAACAACATGTAAAATAATGATATGAATAATAAGGCGCTGTATGTAAGACATCTTACTTTTCATGTATTTAAACGTACCTTTGTGAACAGCGGAGGGCCTGATGACTCACCACCATGCAGTACTGACACCGGGCTCTGCATCTACAAAATAAGCGATATATGAGAGAGGAAGATAGTTTCTGTGTCTTTAAAAGCTTCAGAAACACGGCTGGCTCAGCTGTCCTGTATGCCATGGGGACTGACCCGCTGTGGGGGCTGAGACATGGACTGGACCAGAGTCGAGCGATGAGGAAGCGCCTCCGGGGTTTTGGGTGATGATGAGCGTATTGTTAGGGACATTGAAGTAGTCTTTTTCTGCGCTCTGTAAGAGGGAAAAGGAAGGAATACTTGAGTGAAATGTAAACAGGAATCAACCGAGTCCCAGAAAGCCAGGCTGTTTCATGCATAGGATGATGATCCAAAACGTTTGGAGTGATCCAATTCTGATCAGCTGGACTGGAAGAAAGAAATGTTTATAAAGATGCATTTTTTTAGTTAGAAATTGTCCTTTGAAGCAGCTTTAGCTTGAAGAAATATCCATGGAGTGTAGCGCACACCAGAGGTTAAAGTGTGGTGGTAGGTGTAAGGGACTGGCATGACACGGTCATTGTTTTTCATATTAACCTCGGTGGACCTTTCGTTATATGGAATGTGTTCCATGTTCTAGGTCAGGCTTATGGCTCTTTAAGGGGCTGGTTAAAGGGAAGCAGACAGCAGAGTACTAGCTGCTGCAAGGGCTCAGTTAACCCTTTCAGGGGGTTGTGGGTGGTCACAAGAAGGGATGCCAAAACACACGTACTGAGGCATGGCTCCTGATCTTGACTTTGATGCCGTTCCTTCTCCCTCAGAGTCCGATGATGAGGCCCCTGTGAGTGGATGAAAACAAAAGCAGAGGCCAGTTTTATAACATTATATAGAAATTTTAAATAACCCGTAGAAAACCCTCTGCGCTGTGGATGCAGTAGAGACGCAGGGTAGAGCCCAGGACGCGTGATCAGAGGCCTCAGTCTTTGAAGTGGCCTTCCTGGCCTTTGTCGCATGTCTTCCCGTTCTCTCCCAACTTCATTTCCTGTCAGCCTACTGTCAAATAAAGGCTGCTAGTGCAACAAAATAAAATAAACTTCTATGCTCTCATAAAGAGCTACCAGGACACAAGAAATTAGCTGAATATCTAATACACGATCTGCAAAAACAGGCTTATTTCTTGTTCTTTTTGGTGCATCAGTCCTGTGGCTTAAAAGCCGGTTCCTTGCAGCTGTGGAGGATCAGGGCAGATTGGCCACCAAATTGGTTCCAGTTTAACTTTCCATGGATGCTTGTTTTAAACAGTGTTTTTCCAGTAGTATAATCCCCACAGAGATTTACTAAACTCTGCCTTATGTAGTACAGTAACCGTAAAGGCAACGTTGTCAAAAAGATGTTTGAGTGCACTTTGACTGAGTGGAACTGCACATATGGTATGTTCAATAATGTTCACAAGACTTTCAGAAAGCTACAGCATGCTCCAAAAAATAACATAGAAAAAAATAACATAGAAAATAGAATAAATGTCTATCTTATCAAACCCACACGCAAACTTCCCTAGTGTTGCGCCAGCCATGTTTATGGGCACGCCTGGAGGAGACATGTACAAAGCTTGATAATATATTCATCTTTTCCTGCAGCGGAAAAATCTCAGTTTAAAAAAAAAAAATAATCAATACGTTTCAGTACATTCAGTCACTCAGGAAAAAAAAATATACATGTTTAACAAAATTCCAGACAGCACAGTTATTGGTACCATTAACAATCCCTTGAAAAGAAGTATAATTACAATGTTCTTGAAATTATTATAGGGTAACATAGTTTCTATGAACTTCTTGCTAGTAATCCATGACTGTCCGTTTTCCTACCGATATACATATGTCGAAAGAAAGAGCCCCATGTTTGACCTCTAGTCACAAGAAGATAGGAGAGTTTTAAAAAAATCTCAAAAAGTTCTCTCTTGCTAAACAGCTTCATAGTGTTATAACATAGTCTCCCTAACAACCATTAAACAACATGCTAGGAAGTAAAGCAGCTTTCTACCCTGCCATCACAAACGTACACATGCATCATTTCCTAAATAATACTGGAACCACAGGTTTTAGTCAACTGAGGCTAAGACTGACCTTTCCCATATGTCTGGCATGAAACAAAGGATGAACACGAGGGAAAGCTCCTCCTGCCTAGTGTTAGGTGTGGTGGACAATCTGCCATGCCGAACCTGTCTCACTCTTAGAAATACCAGGATATTTTAAACAGCGGCGTAGGTCATGTCGGTGGTTGCCAAGGGGCCAACTGCAGGAGGAGGTGCAGTCTCAGACCATGAAGCTATCGCCTTGCTAAATGAGAACTGGTCCTTTTGATATTAACATTGTGTCATCCAACATTTGCAAGAAGGTAACATAGGCATACTTCTACCTGCAGCTGTTAATGCTGGATATGAAAACAACTGCTTTAAGGCCTGACCTTCGATGTAAACCTCAGCTGAGGTATTATCTGCTCCGAGGCTGTTGGAAGCCACGCAGGTGTAGCGGCCCGTGTCGTCCTCAAAGGCTTCGGTGATCACCAGAGTGTGCAGGTCTCCTTCCCTCCAGATTTGGATGTCAGGCGAGTTCTGCAGCTCGCGGCCTTCACAGAACCACCTGCAGACAGGGGAACAGTGGGACATCTTTGATATGTTACAACATTAACCGAAACGTGCCTTTTGGCTTAAATGGAGGACACATTTCAATCATTTATCTTTTGAGAAAACTAAACCGCAGTCGGTGGGTGATGAGGATTTTTGTGAATGTAAAGGGGACGGGGTTGTAGCTCGGCTTTTAATTTAAATCTTATTGAATGTACAAACTTTTTTAGCAAGCGATTCAACCAAGCTGGTTCCTACTTTCCTTCAACAAACGTGATGGAGGTTTGCTAGTCAACTTCACGTGAATACCAACTCAGCCAGTCACACACCTCCTGGGGATGTCTGCGTTTCCACATATCTGCCAAAACATCAGCCACCCCGAGGCACTGACAAACCGCTATGTTACGGGAAGCAGGAACACCCTTTCCCCTCTTTCCAATCAGAGTGATGTGTGTCTGGGCAGGCGCCCGGCCCTCTGTAGCTCCCTGGGGAGCCAATGAACGTGCTTTGTTTCTTTGTGGACTTGAGGCAGATAAGAGAGAGTCTATAACTCCTGCAGCTTCGCATGTCTCATCTCCCTTCACAGGGTCATGATTAAAGCAGGAGTCGCCCGGTCCCTGAAAACAATGCCACCACATCAGGCCTAAGATCTAACGGTGACGCTCCAGCCAACTGTATCCTCGCACTGGGTTTCAAAAACCCCACATTAAGACTTTGATCCATGCTGATATGTTTTCCTTTTTGAAAGAATTTCAAAATAACACACCACCAGCGCCCCACTAAACAAGAAGCGACATAAATTCTCGTTCGCCTCTCGACCTCTGAATGGATAGAGGGAGGTGCAGGAATTCCCAAAACGCTCAAACAACAGCTGTTTTGCACACCCAGAGCCGTGACCTGAAGACATTCCCGCTGCCTCGGAGTGCTGCGTGAAGATTTCCAACACCGCAGCATGGCCGTAACTTCACTTTTTACACCCCGATGTGTCAGTCCGACAGCACGGTGACTCCTCTTCCAGAAAGCGTTCAGTCAATCACGCATCCAGACAAAAGTTCACCGTTGTGAATTTACTGGTTATGTTGGTGCCGATTGATGTGGGCGTGGGGGGCGGAAACTGTGACAGGGAAAGTGAATGAACGAGTGAGCGGCCGGTAGAGGAAGAGCTGGGCGGGCATGAGTCAGGAAACGGTAGACATGAAAAATGATGTAGTGTGTTATTAGTGAGACAGATCAGACGGAGTGATTTATCGTCATCATCAGGGACAGGTGGAGGTAGCGTGCCTTGCATAAGTATTCACGGCCGTCACGCTTTTCCACATTTTGTCCCGGTGCAAACACACACTTCAGTGTATTTCATTTGGATTTTACGCACTAGAGCACCACAGAGGAGTTTGTAGAAGTGAAGTGAAAGAAAAGGAATAAAAGGTTATCAATATTTTCACGAATAAAAATCTAAAAGGTCTGGTCTTCCACATTGCTGTGGACCCAATTTACAAGAACAATTTTTGACCATTATGTTTTGCAAAAACAGCTCCAATTCAGTCAGAGTGGATGGAAAACATCTTTCAGCAGCTATTTTGAAGTGACTGTGATGACATGATTCTACTGCATGAATGCGCTTCGATCTAAAACCTTTCCATTGTAGGCCTGGTTGGATGCTTTGGGGCATCCTTCTGTTGAATATCCACCTCAACCCAAAGCCCTTCTCCGCCTCTAACAGCTTTTCTTCCAGGATTGTCTTGCGTTTAGCTCCGTCCATCTTCTCATCAACTCTGGCCAGCTTCCCTGCTTCCTGCTGAAGGAAAAGACGAGGCTGCCGTCACCATGTTTTACATTGGAGCTGTTAGGCTTGTGTGTTCAGGGTGATAAGCAGTAATAGTTGTCAGGGTTTTGCATGTGGCCATTTAGGTTCCATCTAATCAGAGATCTTTCCTCTGCATGTCTTCTATGTCTCCTGTCTTGTAACAAACAACATTTTTTATGGTTTTCTATCAGCGATGGCTTTCTTCTTGTGACTACCATAAAGGCCTAGAAGCTGTGGATCTGCAGGCCTTTTGGCTGCTCCTCTGATTAATGATGTTCTTGGCTGGCCTGGTAGTTTAGGCAGACGGCCATGTCTTGGTACGTGTGTACGTCTGTCATGTGCTTTCTGTTTTCTGAAGACAGACTGAACAGAGCTTGGTTAGATGTTCAAGGGTTGAGAAATTATTTTACAGAACCTTCCTCCGACATTCGTCCGACTTTAGAAGACAATCGCTGGCACCCAAGTTCATTAAGGGGTATCAGAGTAAAGGTTGCTGGTTATAAATATGCATGACACATTTTATTTCCACTTTACAAGTATGCCCCACCTTTAAAACACATTACTGATTGTAATATGAATGTGAATATTTTTGCAAGGCACCAGAAGAAGAGCGTTTTCCTTCAGTTCTGTATGGTTACTCTGCCGTTACTACCAATGTGTTTTCTGCCTCTTATTTGCTAACAAAATGACTCCTGGTCCGTATCATCTAACCAGTGACTTCTTTATTAGATTATGCCAAAAGCAAAGAGATGCCACAGAAAAATACAGCCCAAGACTGACCAGACAGCCTTCAGACAACTCGACAGCTCAGAGCTCCTCAACCACCTGGGATAGTCGCTGTTTTGTGGACAGGTAGCTGCTTTGCCACATCATGATGTCTCATGAATGTGAGACTTCACAGCCACACCAAGACAACGTGCAGCTTCACACAATAAGATGACTCAAACCAAATCCTGCTTCCTAATTAAGAGCAGCCTGCAGTGAAACGGAGTTTATTTTTTTTCCCTTACCAAACAATATCCCTGTGTGGTTTTTCAATCCATTTTCCAGGATTATAACCAGCTGGGGAGAAGGGAAAACAACGAGCTTGCGTGACTCTCGTGTCTACTGGGGCTTTGCTCCTAAAAGCCAGGTTATTTATGTTAATTAAACATCTCTACAGTCTGCAAGTCACTTACAGTAATACTAAGAAACTGTCAACTATGGTCTTTGCAACAAATGCTCTGAGTGCGTCGTGGACTGTTTATCACAGATCCTTTAAAATTGCGTCTTAAGTTGCATCAAAACAGGCAGAGAACGATGTGTCACACAGACCCGTAAGTAAAGTCTGCTGGAGTTACAGGGGGTGTGAGGGTATTACAAGCAGAGGGAGGTGGTTCCCCAGACTGCTGTGATTCTTTGCTCTTAACCAACCCAGACGTGAAAACATAAAGTTCCCCACAGAAATGTTCAAATCCCACACACCTTTTCGCCATTTTGTCCCGACGGAACAGCAAACTCCAATGTATCTTCTGCCAGGTAGTGTATAATTACGGTGAAGGAAAGTGGCATAAAAATTCCCACAAACAAAAGATCTGAAAAGTGAAAAAAAAAAGAGGAAAAAAAAACAGTGCAACAGAAGTGACCTAATTAGTAAAACAGTCCACCTTCAATTTGGGCCTGTAAGTCTGAATACCTCGGATGTTTAGGTAAAACCAGGTGAACAAAAAAAAGTACAAAAATAAATAATGAAGACCAAGGAACACAGCATGGAAATCTTAGCATTATTCAGTGAAGAGGCCTGTGGTGAATATCCAGCAGCTGCAGGGTCCACTGCTCAGGTGGGTGAATCTGTTTCAGAACAGCCTCGATAAGCTTTGTGAAAGTTTGGCAAGAAAAAACAGCCATAGTTGAAATAAAGTCATACCAAGCTCCAGCAAAAAGACCCACATGCAGGTGAAGTAGCTCTGATTATATGAGACCAAAAGTGAATTTATGACTTTTAGCTGGGTGTGTTTAAAACAAAATTGCACATCACCCTCAACACACGATCCCTACTGTTAGACACAGTGGTGGCTGCATAATGCTTTGGGGACGCTTTTCATTAATAAGGACAATGAAGCTGGTCAGAGTTGATGGGAAGATGGATGGAGCTGAATACAGGATGATCCTGGAAGAAAACCTGCTAGAGGCTGTAAAAAGACTGAGGGGGAGGTTATCCTGACTCTAAAGGCAGCCTGAGCTACAAGGGAACGGTTAAGATCAAAGTAATCTCATGTGTTAACAAATAGAGAGGTGCAATTTCTAGGTTTCTGTGGCTAGACTTGAAAATTGCTGTTCTCAGACTCTCCCTCTCTTATCTCACAGAGTTTAAGCCATTCTGCAAATAAGAACGGGGGAAAGGATCTGTCTCTAAACACGCAAAGCTGGCGGAGACATGCTCCAAATGACTGGAAGGTTGCTAGCAAACACTTACACAAAGTACTGATTTGGGTCGGCTGAAGGCAAACGGCACGTCAGCCGTTTCAGCTTCTTATACAGAAATTAATTGACATGTTTATCTCCTGGGTGTGAACCCCACTTTGCATGATGCTGCATACGATTTGTAGTTTTCTCTCAGCGGCTTTCACTTTGGCTCTAGCACTGAAACCAGGCTTTGTGGACCGAAAATGAAATGCACATCTGAGGAGTGAAGGAATGGAAATACACAACTGTTGTTGCTCAAAAGTAAGCATCGCCTCCTCTGACTGACAATAAAGTGGGAAGCTCAAACTACTCTCAACAAAAGGCAGTAAAAACCCTTATTAATAAACTTTAATTATGCACAATTATGCATAATGACTGTGTAAACTCATTTAGAGCCATACGGTAATGTTTATTTAATCCTCTGTCTGTTTCTCAGGAATGTGCTGAACATGATAATAGGCCTGCATGCTGCTCTTTCTCCAGTGATGGAACCAGGACTTTCCTGAGTCGGACACAGAGCCGAACGGCCAAAAAGGAAATTGACTATCGGTAGACTCGTTTTCAGGGGAAGCAGAGTGGTGTGGAAAGCACTCAGTCAATGCTCTGAGAAAACGGGCTGAAGGTAGACATTTCTTGGCAGCGCGCAGCTTTGCCACCCACTTCCTCCCAACACAATGGCGTTATAAAACACAACTATTCAGAGCATGCATACAAATGAGCTCAAAGACTTTACAAGTAACACCTCACCTCTGGATTCATCCCACCCAAAGGCAGGCAGCCAGTAAGGTGATTAAACATCCCACCATCAGCATCGAACAGCCTCTCCCCAGCTCTCTGAACAATGAGCCCATGTCGGGAAGTAGTTTCCACAACTCAGTCGGGCCCAGCGAGGCTAGATGAAGCCTCAGATAGAACTGTGCGCTTTCCAACAGGAGCAGAGAGGATCTCACGGGCCAAACCGAACCCCGTTGCCCTGGCCCCGACAGTGCGTGCTCAGGGCCGCGCTCTCCTCGTCTGACCCTGTTGTTATTTGCTGCTGTTGATGGAAAATTTTGTGAAGCAAAGCCCAGTTTCACCACAAACCCAAGCGGGAGGAGGCCAGAACAGAGGAGAAGGGAAAAGGGAAGAAGGAGGAGATTTTTAGTCATTATCGTGACCATAACGCTGACGAGGGAGTGACAGGCTTGAGAACAACACCCCCACACGAGAGATTCAACACTTAATAGGAGGTCATCTTCCTGAAACAAGTGTGTCTTGCCTTCACGTTGGCCCTGTCGATCTGTGGGTCACAGAACCGGACCAACGTTGAAACGGACAACAAGAGAGGCATGGAGGCTGTCTTTATCCATAATTACAAAGTACGAAGTGAAACTGGCCAAACCTTATAGCTGGCTGGGTTAGTTTTACTATCGCCTCATTTATACAGGCAGCAAAGTGAAGGCATATTGGGTTTCGTCTTTCCCATGGATGCCGACTGAGTTTCTAGAAACAAATGCAGCTTAAAAACACGCAAGAACAACCTCCCAAATCAAAAACGCCTCCCAGTGTTATTCATACAGCGATGGTTTCTCGCCAACGTCCAACAAGGTAGTATGTGGCTCATTGAGTTCAATCTGACCAATGGCACGTTATCTATCATAAAGAATATCAGGTCTTCCTTAAGGCTGGATATTATAGGATCAGTGTTGATAATCACACTCAACATAGCTGTTGGGGATACTAATCCCGATTTAATCTGATTGTTTTTCAATAAATCTTCATAATACGTCTGACATAGCTGGATTTCCAACAGCTTTGTGTTTACTCATATTTCTATTACTAAGACACCAGTTTGGGCTTTTACATAAACTTGTTTACAAAATGACATGTTCAAATTCTGACCCAGGGTCTTTCTGCGTGGAGTTTGCATGTTCTCTCCATGCATGTGTGGGTTCTCTCCGGGTACTCCAGCTTCCTCCCACAGTCAGAAAACATGAGTGTCAGCTGGTCCAAACTGTCCAAAGTGTACATGGTTCTCTGCCCTGTGCGTCTCTGACCGGGTTGCACCGAGCCTTTCACTTAGTGACAAAATGCTTGCCTGGCTCATGTTTGCTTCTGCTTGTTGTAAAAATCTGATTTGCATTGGATTAATCTGCAATCTATTATCAGCTGTTAGTTTGTCGATTATTGGTCGGAAGCCTAGTCGCATAGTTTGAACCCTGAGAAAAAAGGTCAAAATGCACATTTTACCCCAATCAAAGCAAAAAAAATGAAACAAAAGAGTTATTTTTCTCAATTATGGAGCAGTTCTTAAAGAGAAAGTTATATAACATAAAATGCCCAGCTCAGCACGACATCCTCGTTCATTTCAGTGCTTTCATCTGGACTGAGAAGCAAACATTAACATTCCTGGTTCAACCCTGAGCTCAGTTTAAAATGTTCTGACCCTTCTGAATTTAAAATAGAAATGCTTTGGTTAAAGATTATCGTAAAAGACAAGCACAGATTCTGTGATGGAGACCGGTCAATGGGATTGCATGCATGACGGGTCAAAGCCGACTGGGATGATTTAGACAACAGACAGCTGCCGATGATAGTTAAATCTCTGACCGGAAGCAACCAGAAGACACAACGCTGTAAGGAATTTTAGCTCAGAACCTACTGTCCACAGATCTATTACAACAGAACGGCCCTCAGAGTGAGAAAGAAACGTGACCGATTTACCAAAGTTATCAGTAATACGTCCCATGCTCAGCTGAATACGATCCAGATACATCAGTGTGAGAGGGAATATATTGTGATTTCTGTGTGTGTGTGTGTGTGTGTGTGTGTGTGTGTGTGTGTGTGTGTGTGTGTGTGTGTGTGTGTACGTGCGCGTGAAAGACAAAGACTAAAATAGTGCCAGATTAGTGCAGCAGCTGAGCTACAGTTGGATACACCTCAGCACTCAAGGGGGATGCCCCTTCCACACATAAACCCACACAAATGTGCAGAAATGCATGTGAGCACAACTTAATGTCCAAAAAGTCGAATGAGATTTACCTTTTTTGTTCCTACTCAGAAAAATATCCGTTACTGGTGCAACATAACAATACAATATTTAGAACACACAGGCAAGTCCTGTTTCGCGTGATAACGACGGTGATAGTTATTTTCCTTAGGGTTAATATAAAAAGGGTAGACATATCACCAAAAAAGGCCAAAGTTCTTCAGACTGAGTAATGTTGTGCTTAATTATGGTGATTTATTTTTGCAATATCAAATGATAGCAATTCCAGCAGGACTTTTACATCCTTAACCCTAATGGTTGTCCAGACTGTCACTTACCTGGGCTGTTCTGCTTCTTACTTCTGAGGGAGGTAAACCAAAATAAGCAAAATCTCTCCTGATACCGGGTTGGACGCAGAGCCTCTTCCCCTGACAGCATGACCCACACTGAGCCACACAGTCTTACAGATATACACACGTTTCTCAGGCTCAGCAGAGGGCTGAGAGGGAGGGAGGGAGGGTGCAGCTCAGAGCTGCCAAATTCCACACAAAACAGAAGAGTGGAAAAAAAAATACATTTAAGACTCATTAAAGAGACAAGAAATGTTTCATGACTGCCCGCATCAGATTCATTCATGTAATTCCAGCGGTTTGCTGAAATGCCTGTAAGCTTCTCTCTCGTAGCGAGGATAAATCTGGTTCATGCATGTCAAACTCTCTGCAACTTTAGACTCATCAAAGCTAGGAGCAGGTAAACTTCCGTTAACTTCACACGTCTTGTGGGCTACAAACCTTTAAATAACTTCTCTGTTTGTGCATTCTGGAATCTCTTGCTAAAACAAACTGAGAACAAAAGAGATCTTGCTTTTCTGCCGCGGGACAAGTCCTGACCACAGTCCGCTGACCATCAAAGGTGCCACAGCAGGACTTGGCTGGAGCCAGTCAACACTGTCACATTGGAAACCTCTGGGGCTCTAGTTTCCAGCTGCAGGAAGGAGGCTTTATGTTAATACAATATGACAGTGCTGCAGTTTGCACAACGGTGCAACCAAAGAGGAGAGAACATTAAATACAACGACCCAAACCTAATTATTTCCTTATGCCACAACTGGATGAAGGCAACTGGAAAAGCCTAATATAGCCGGCACAAAAATAGTAGATTTTAGAGTCTAAATAGGCCACTTTGTGTTGGCAGCACCTGGCAGGAACAAGACAGATGGCTGTGGCAACTCAGAGAGTTGTGGATGCGTCATTTCTTTCATGCAAAATAAGACTGCGCAGATTAAATGTAAAAATCAGCCCAGTCAGCAGGCAAAAATCGGCCTTTTGTGGTTTGTTCAGAGCCCGAGAGCTTCTGGCTGATGCCGAGATAGAGGGTGTGGTGTGCTTTAGTCTCTGCAGGAGCTGCTCACCACTCGGGCTTCACAGATATTTTGGTCACCAGCAGCCCTCCATTGGGATGTGACAGGTGGGATTCTTTGTGGTGTCGTTTCTTAGAGGGTCAACTCTCTTCGTGTCTGTTTGGCTTGGCGGCTTGTAGATCGATGAAACCTTGGCTTGGTCTTCACAGCACTTGCATGCTCTCATTAATCACTGGATGACTGAAAGTAGCCCTCTCTCACACACACTGCTTTGTTTCTGGGCTCCATGTGACATAAGAAGGTAAAGATCTGAAAGATCAAGTCAGTGAAATAATGTTGAAGCAGCATGCAGCCAGGCCCCATCCTGACAAAGACTTTTCCCAGTCTTTTTTTTCCTGATTGGGAGAAACGTTCAGTGAGTAACTAGCCAGAGAGTCCAGATACTTTTAGATGTATTCTAAAGTGACCCATGTTCATGTAGCGCTTTATCAAGTGCGGCCACCCCAAAGCGCTTTATGCTACAGTCAGTCATTCACACATTCACACCCTGACGGTGGTGAGCTATGTTAATAGCCACAGCTGCCCTTGGGCAGACTGACAGAAGCGAGGCTGCTATACAATTGGCTCCACCGGGTCCTCTGACCACCACCAGCAGGAGGGTGAAGTGTCTTGGCCAAGGACACAACGACAGAGACGGCCAGAGCGGGAGATCGAATCGGCAAACCACCGCTTACAGGACAAACTCCCTAATCCCCCCTTTTTGGTTTCCTCTCAGACCCTGGCCATTTCAGTCAAGTGCTTTCCTGTGGCGTTTGACAGCCAGTGAGAAAACGGAATAAAGGGAACGAGATGGTCGGGATGGCCCATTCAGAAGGATGTGTAGTGTTAGTTCTCCACGCAAAAGTCTTTACATTTGAACCAGAAGGTGCAATCTGGTCTTATCTGACCAGAGCTCCGTCTTATATGTGCGCTGTGTCTCCTACTTGGGTTGTGGAAAACTGGATTTCTTATGGTTCTCTAATTTTTCAACTACATCCATCCACTAGCTACTTTTCTATAAATGTCCCTCTGACAGAATCTCACACACTAGCTGGGAATCTCTACAGCTCCTCCAGAGTTAACATGAACATCTTGGCTGCTTCTCTGATTGGCACTGTCCTTGTCCAGGCTGTTTATCGCTTAATAAATCAATCAGTCCCACTTTATGGAGGACCTTTCATTCACAATGAAGGCAACACAGAGGATCCATCATTGCAAAACAGCAATGAGAAAACAGGAACAAATTGGCGAAACATGGAAAACAAGAATAGAAATGTGTTAACAGAGGTGGTGTTGTTTTGAAGAAGGAAATGGAATCGTATTGATGATAAACCAGGTATCGGTTCGGTCGGCAACCATGACTTTGTATGGGGAGATATTTGCATTCCACACGGTCAGACAATATTAACCAATTAAGTTGGTTCCACTGGATTGTATTTAGGGGTATTGGAGTAAGAGAGTGTAAATAAAAATTAATGCCAGATTTTTCAGCCCTTTTTGTAAAAAAAAAAATATGTTGGAACCCATAAATCCTTTTCCTTCTCCTTGAAAATAACGCACAGCTTTGCGCTGGTGTGTCACACAAAATCCCAAGAGAAAACGTTCAAGCTTGTAACCCAAAAAAAAGTATGAATACTTTTGCAAAGCGCTGGAGGAAAATGAACGCCTAGTCTTGGCGCACATAATCAAACATGCAAATCAAATCAGAAGCCAACCAATGGTTGACCTCGTTGTGCCTACGAAGGTCCCGTGGGGGTCAGCTGACGTCACTAAACGTGGGTGCCGGCAGTCATCTTGCTCCAAGGAGACCAACTGACGCTAACAAAAACACAGGCTGTCCTCTCATGATCTCACACTGTAAAGACTACACATCCTCCCACATGTCAAATAAATCCAGCTTGAAAACCAACAAAAGTAACATCCAGAAGAGCCCAAAATTAAACATATCAGCCTCATATTTAGAAAGCACCATGAAGTTCCAGCTAAAATGAAGTGGACTGCTGACGAGATCAAATGTGAACTATTATGTTTGTGGCTCTTAATTTTTCTTTTTCCCAGCATTTTGTAAATTCCACAAGCATTCATACTAAAGTACGCCTTTATGTAAAGTACGTGCTCCCAACTAGAGATTTGCTTCAGCAAATACACCATTTTACACATTGTCTTTCACAACCACAGCCATCAATCTCTCTGTCAAAGAGTAATTTTGGCTGAGGATAAACCACACAGCAGACTGTGTCAGGTCTAATTTTAGGTATGTATCACCACTTTCTGGGAAGATCAATTCGACTCAGTTAATGCAATAGCTGTCTTTCACCGTGTAGGTCTTGGGGCCCATGTCTTGGCTCTGAGTCACTCACTCTATGGCCACATCTTTCAAGAAACACAAAAGTAAAAGGAAAGCCGGGCCAGAATCTTACTAGAAACACGCAAACACACAAAAAATACAAAACATTTATATATAGAACATTTGGACAACCCATATTTTAAGGTGTGTACAAGTATGCATCCAAATATCATAAAGTTTATAATCCTTTCTGTCCCCAGCTGGAGCGAGTCATGGAAGAGTTGGTAGTCAGACGAAACAGAGATTAGATGGATGTTAGTCGTTCACTCAAGTTTTGCTTTATAGAAATGTGGGAAAGAAAGAGAATGAACCGCAGTACATTTCCTGCCTACTTGAGAAGATAAATGCCAAAAGCTGCAGCAGGCTGCTGCTGCTTCTGCTGCTGCTGCAGTCAGATTATGAACTCTGCAACCTCCTCTCCTCCTTTTTGGATTTATAGACACCCATCCGAGCTCTGGTCCAACACACATGAGCCCGGCATGAAACATCTTCCTTTTTCTGCCTGCGTGAAACTCAATTCCGCGGACCCCCCACGAGAAGAGTCGTTCCCGGTGATATCGGGGGCCGTCGGCACTAAACAGTAGTGATGTTTCATCCCGTCATGGACAAAAGGCACACGGTGGAGATGCACATCTTGAGTTTCCATGCTGGACAGTTTAACATTCGCACAGCTGTTATCCTGTCACATGCACATGGGAAGGAAGGCTCTGGCTTGTTTTTATGAGTCCCAACTGACCTCTCATCTGCCCATAAAAGAAGTATCCTTGTGCAGCCCTGGATTTTAGGACCAACGTTTTGCACAATACATTTTCATGGCCTCTTCAACAGAAGTCTGCTGGTGTTTCTCTCTGACAGGCACACAAGCTGTCTAAAAATTCTTACCCTTCAGCTTTGTCAGAGATACATAAGTGAATCGGGCTCTACTTCACATGCAGCTTTTTGGCAGCTGCACAGGAATCCACCATCCAGGAAAAATAGCTTTAAAAGATCCCATCGAAAGTCATTGAACTGCAGGCCGGGTCCAACGGCAGTGCTTCACCGAGCATGATGAACACCAGAGCCATTTAACAGGTGAACTGGAGAACACAGCCCAGAGCTCACTGTTCGCCGTCCAGCTGCGGAGCAGACTCTGAACCACAAAATTAACCAAGGGCACAAGAGATGGAAAAGACCTTTGCGTCTCCACAGGAAACTCAAGTCCAGCTGTCGGCAACGGGCAGATCTACGATGGACCAACCTGAGCACTGGGTATTTATGGTGCGGTATCAGCAATCCACAGACCAAAGGTAGAGGTGATGCTATTAGCAAAGAGTCAAAAGCTATGAAGATAAAACACCTTTAACCAAATTTGTCTTTTCAAGGTTACAAAGATCACTGGGTCAAAAACTGAGGAAAGCCAGACCAGGGTGGAAGTCCTAACTTTTGTCAGATTGGTAGTTGTGACCCAGCTATCATTGGATAACACGCTTCTCAGCCTCCCAGTTAGCGCTTACTTGGGAGTGTTGAGCCCCTCTTCCACCAGCTCTACTCTATTCCTGTTGGTTTTCCACAGATCCAGAAGGTGGTGAACACCTCCTGGGAGTGGCTTTAGCACCACCTCCGGCCGTCAGACTTTTGGTCGCAGTGAAATCATTTTTTTATAGGTTGGACATTAGACATTCGCGTAGCGCTGTTTCTGTGGCGTGCTCTTTGGGTCAGATCCAGAGAGAAGCTGCTCTCTGCCTTCCCCGTCCTCCTGAACACAGTGGGTTTAATAATAGCAGTTCAGTGTGTGTAAAATGAGAGAAGGCCTCGCCAATCCACAGATCTGATTTGGGTTATTGAATACGCAGCCCATCTGCATAGAGAAAGCTGAAGATGCTTTTTCTTTTCTTTTGTTTCCTCTAGGCGGTATACGGTGCGTAAATAGTGAAATTCTGTTTCGGTTTGACCCACTCAGTCCTACATATTAGTGTCGTCGCTCTCTGTAGTTTAACTTTTTCTGGACTTCTTCGGAGAAACCCTTCTCGTTTCTCCTCGCCGTCGGCCAATCAGTGAACAGCAGTCTGTTCCCGTCCGATTTTGGCCCGCTGTCTTGCTGTCTGCTGGGAGCTCATAAAGGGTAGAAAACAGATGTGCGGTATGAGCTTGATTGTAGCGGAGCCGGGGGGCAGACAGGCACAGACCATAATAGGTAATTCAATTCAATTCAATTCAATTTTATTTATATAGCGCCAAATCATGAAACATGTCATCTCAAGGCACTTTACAAAATCAAGTTCAATCAGATTATACAGATTGGGTCAAAATGTCCTATATAAGGAAACCAGTTGATTGCATCAAAGTCCCGACAAGCAGCATTCACTCCTGGGGAACCGTAGAGCCACAGGGAGAGTCGTCTGCATTGTACATGGCTTTGCTGCAATCCCTCATACTGAGCAAGCATGAAGCGACAGTGGGAAGAAAAACCACCCATTAACGGGAAAAAAAAACCTCCGGCAGAACCGGGCTCAGTATGAACGGCCATCTGCCCGACTGGGGTTACAGAAGACAGAGCAGAGACACAACAAGAGAGACAAAAAAGCACAGAAGCACACATTGATCTAGTAATCTGTTCTACATTAGATGGTAATAGTCGGTGATCTGTCCTCCCTGGATGATTTCACAGTCAACAGAACGTCAGACCAGGTGTACCTACTATGAAGAAAAAAGAGAGAGAGCAAAAAGTTAAAAGCTGAAATGACAACAGTCATTTCAATGTAATACAATGCAAATCTGGAGAACAGTAGACTGGAGAACAGTAGAAATCAGTAGAGTGAGAAAAATAGGCCCTGATGTCCTCCAGCAGCCTAAGCCCATAGCAGCAAAACTATAAAGGTAGCTCAGAGTAACATGAGCCACTCTAGTCATAAGCTTTGTCAAAAAGGAAAGTTTTAAGATTAGTCTTAAAAGTATACAGGGTGTCTGCTTCACGGACCAAAACTGGGAGTTGGTTCCACAGGAGAGGAGCCTGATAGCTAAAGGATCTGCCTCCCATTCTACTTTTAGAGACTCTAGGAACCACCAGCAGACCTGCAGTCTGAGAGCGAAGTGCTCTGTTAGGAACATACGGAGTAATCAGAGCTCTGATATATGATGGAGCTTGATTATTAAGGGCTTTATACGTTAGAAGAAGAATTTTAAATTCTATTCTTGATTTAACAGGAAGCCAATGAAGGGAAGCTAAAATTGGAGAAATATGATCCCTCTTGTTGATTTTCATCAGAACTCTTGCTGCAGCATTTTGGATAAGCTGAAGATTTAGGTAGATTAGTTCTGTGTAGACAATTGGTTGGCAGGATTTTATTCACGGGTATCACAGTCAAAGAGGGCTGAATATAAATACACACCACACTTTTCAGATTTTAATTTGTAAAAAAAAAAAAAAAGAAAAAAAAAAAGAAATGTATTTTATTTTTTTGTTATTATTGCTATTCTTCAAAGTTACGCTTTACTTTTTTTTGGTTCAACACATAACCTCCCCCGGAAATACATAGAAATTTATAATTGTAATATGACAAATTCACAACAAAAGGAAAATCTTTAAAGGTTATGAATACTTTCAGCAAGACTAAAAGCTAATTCAGTTTCCTGATATCCATTTATAAACTGTTGTGTTTTGTGTGATTTCCATTGTTACCTCTTTCAAGGAGATTTGGATCAGCTTGTCAGTTTATCACCATCAGTCGCAATGTTGTAAACAGATTTTATTGACCAAATCCGCACCTGTACATCACTGGGCAGAGATGTGTGACCATAGCAAGCAGGATGGACTTTGTTAATATATGCAGGTCATGTCCAACAGACTTTACAAACGACATAGAGGATTTAAGTGGAGAATTTGATGCAACATCAGCTGACCGTCCTCCCCTTGAGTTTTTCTTTGATAACCCTCCTCATGCTGTGCCTGCTGCTGCTTTTATCCACCACAGACATTCCTCATTAAACCCGGCATTCTATCTCTTCAGCTATCACCGATCTGCTCACATACAACTTTACAAAACTCATTTGCTGCAATTCCTTTTTTTAAACCTGTCTTCTTTCCGGCACGTTGTTTATTTCAGCAGGTACAGACTGCTCAGGCAATGATAGCCAGTTTATAGAAGGGAGGCAGGCTGCATTCCCTCCTACATTTGGCGCTAAGGTTAGCCTTTTGGGGAAAAGTATAAATTCATATCTATACCCACAGTTCCTCTGAGCACCGAGCATGATTGCGTCATGTTGCTGACACTGAGCCCAGAATCATTTTAGGCAGCGGAAATCCGATGAGACTACCAGGGAATATTTCACCTATGGAAAGAGTTATACATTTCTTCTTTTTCACTCGTCTTTGAAGACGTGTCCATCTGGCTGATGGACACAACCCAGCTCACGTTTCCATGAAGTTAACATGACCAAAACAAACCTGTGTGGATTGTGCTAGTTGTGGTACTATAAATCATAAGCTGTCAAGGTCAGGACCCTCCTAGACACCAAGGCTGCAAGGTGAGCAGAAAATGTCTCACCTCGTTGGGTGAAACTTCACACTCTGTCTCCAGGATGGCAGGAAAGCTGAAGTCACCGCTGAGGCCTAACAGGGCAGCTCCATTCGTCATAAGGGCCATTTAACAAACCGGTGGCAAATGCGGCCTACATGTTTCTGAATGTTTTACTGCTGCTATCTAGATGACATGTGCAGGACACAGTCTGAAGAGCAGTTAATGTTATGTGTGTGCTTGCCTCGTGGGTAAATTGGGTTATATTAGAGCTGCTTTGTCCTTTCAAGGCAACCCCATATAGCTATGTGGTTCAAATGTACCCTGACCTGAACTCTGCAGACACAAGCTGTCAGCGGAGTTCAGGTATCAGCATGGTGAGAACGAAGTAAAACGTCAAACTGACTATATCACATCGCTCTGCTGAATTTCAGTGCCTTATCTCTTGTTGTAATAGCACCTTTTCAAATGCTGTCATGTTTAAGGAATACAGTTTACTGCTGATACAGAAACCTCTTGTAGTGCAGCTTTAAACCTGGGCATGTATATGGTAAATGGTAAATGGACTGACCACTCAAAGACCACTCATGTGTCAAACCCTTCAGTCATTCCCAACTTCGTAGCAATTTAAAGTTTAAATATGAAATTATGTCATCCCTCAGACATAATTTTAATGGAGGAAAGCAATATAAAAAACATTATTTTCCATTTGCACTGCTCCTGCAGAGATCAAATGAGTCCACTGGGGAGACTTTAAAATAATGACCCATAGAAACAAGCCAAACAGTGAGCATTACACTCAGATTACATCATGAGACCTCACCTGCCATGACCTCATACAAAATATTTTTTCACAAATTGTAGGCGGAAGTGCTTTACTGCAATGCTATGCTGCTTAAAATGCCACAAAAACTGGCATGTCGGGTTTGACTATTTTCTTACGTGTGTGCATAGAAGTATAACGACAATGAAAACTTTGTGTGAAATGGAGAGAATTATACACCGTTTAGACTCGGCAAAATAAAAATTATTACCATTATGATTCACAGATAAGAAAATAGATTTTAAAACCACAACTGACAGAAACAAACTATTGCTGTTTCAAAATCCAGTCCTTGAGGGCCAGTGTCCCGCTGTCTTTAGAGGCAAAAAAAACCTGAGTTACCTCTTCAGCTTCAGGGCACATTCTACAATGTCCTGCTAATTATATTAGTTAGCTCTAATAAGGCAGAGACCCATCTAAAAGTTGCAGGAAACCCAGCCCTCGAGGACTGGACTTGGACATCCGTGGCTTAGGGCATTCGTAGAGTCTAGAGCCTGAACAGGGTCCACTATCAAAACCTTTCTGCGAGCATCCAGCAGGTCACAGCAAGGCGGAAAGCAACAGCAGCAACAGCTGTGGAGCAAAATCTTAACATTAGGGGCTGGAATATTTGTTGTTAAATGGTTAAATTTCAGTTTAATATCCAGTCATTCTCATTCTGTATTAGTGTTTTAGATGTTAGTCTTTGTCAAACTATATACCTGCATTAACACAGATGAGCACAGGATCTTGTTTAGCTAAAAGAGTAAATAAAAGTTACTTAATACAATAAATGTCAGTGCATTATAATTAATTAGTTCTGAAATGTGAGGCAAGGCAAAGTACATTTATTTGTATAGTACATTTCAGTACAAGGACAACGCAAAATGCTTTACATGATTAAAACATAGGAAAATAAAAAAGAATAAAAGCAAGTTGAAACAAATGTAAGCACTTGTTTGTCCAGTATTGTTGTCGCTACAATATTACCAGAGATTTTTATTTTAAAACGGCAAATTTGCATTTACGCTAGGGCTAGACGATATAGAAAAAATCACATCGTTAAAATAGAAATCATATTGATCGATATCAATAAATATCAACAAATTGAAAACATATATTTTAAATGCAGCCCTGGCCATTTTATGCTCTTGCTTAGTGATCTATCTTTAGATACAGGACACACAATCACTGAATTCAAACTCAACCCTTTATTCAACCAACTTTTTACCAAAACTGCAAGTTTTTAAAAAAGAAAAAAGAACACGTTCTCTCTGAACTGTTTCATGGTGACGGAGCGTTCCTGGATCTGCGTTGTGATTGGTTGGAAAGATGTAATGACTGTAATATTAACCTACATGATGAGCTAGAATGCAAAAGGAAGGAAAACTGTTCTTCTATTGAACTTTTTATTGACCCCATTTATTCTATCATCGATATACATCTATTGATCGATATATATTGTTGTTGAATTATAGTCTAGCCCTACTTTACACAACCATTTATTTCATGTTAGGATGTTTTGTATCAATAATAATAACTGTAGGCCTGTGTGTTAAAATGAGTTCATGTTCTACTGAGACATAAATCAGTAAAGAAAGGAAATGTTACAATAATACAATGACAACCCAGACGAACCAGTTTCATACCTGCACAGGATGTGCCTGTGGTTCTGTGAGGAACTATGTGAACAAAGAAAAGAAAGGATGCTACTAATGGGAATGTATGGAGTTTAGTAATTTGTGAGTTTGTAAAGTATTTTCCTACATCTTACACGTTGCTTAATCTTTCCATGTGATTGGATTGCACTTGTGTAAGTTGGATTGATTTGATTATTTAATGTTTATATAATTAAGTATCTACTGGACACGCACAATGTAAACCAACTGAGTTGAACTAAATTAGTTAGTATTTATATGTGAATTAAATTGAGATTAGTAAATTATAAAAGTATTTGTACACGTTTGTAAATCATTTTGTGCTTAGTTGTTACTTGAAGACATTCTCTCTTCTCATGTTCCCTCATTACTTGGAAAAAATCCACAATCTTCCCAAAACATCTAGAATATTTGCAACTAAAAAATAAAATCTTTTTTTTTATCGTTTATGCAATTCTTTGGAATACTGATAATGCGAACAGTTATGTTGCAATAGTGATAAACTTGTGACATATTATGCTTCTAATATAACTTATATGACTTATAACTTCTAACAAGGCGCTGCATTTAAAATTAGACTAGCGGTTTAAGAACCAGCTTAAACTGAACCAAACACACAAAGAGTCGATTGTTGCCCTTTTTAATCTAAGAAAAATATTGTGTTTATGATTAATATTGGCTTAAACGGAGAAGCATGATCATATCTGAATGTGCATGATGCCACAGTAGATAATTGGGAGCAAATAACATATTCATTCTTATCTTGGGTTTGAAAACATTGCTATAGGCTTTAAGCTGCTGGAGGACACCAGGGTCCATTTTTCTCATTCTGTTGAGTTCTCCTACTGTTCTCCAATTTACATTGCTTGTTGTTATTTCAACTTTTAACTTTTTGTTCTCTCTCTTTTTTCTTCATAGTAGGTACACCTGGTCTGGTGTTCTGTTAGCTGTGACATCATCCAGGGAAGATAGATCATCTGCCATTACCATATAACATAGAAAGGATTCCTGGATCAATGTGTTATTTTGTGCTTTTGTGTCTCTGCTCTGTCTTCTCTACCCCCCAGTCGGTCGAGGCAGATGACCGTTCATACTGAGCCTGGTTCTGCTGGAGGTTTTCCTCCCTGTTAAATGGGGAGTTTTTCTCTCCACTGTCGCTTAATGCATGCTCAGTGTGAGGGATTGCTGCAAAGCCATGGACAATGCAGACGACTCTCCCTGTGGCTCTACACTCGTTCAGGAGGAGTGAATGCTGCTTGTCAAGGCTTTGATGCAATCTGCTGGGTTTCCTTAGATAGGAAACTTTTTGACCAATCTGAATGATTTGATTGAATTTGACTTTGTAAAGTGGCTTCAGATGACATGTATTGTAAATTGGCGCTATATAAATAAAATTGAACTGAACTGAATTGAATTTGCATGAGTGTCTGGGCAGAATGTTGGAGCAGCCACTAAAACATCCAAACGTTTCCATTGTGGGTTTGGTGTATTTGTCTGAAACTGAGAAACCAAGGCTGCTCCCACCCTTAATTGCCCATCCTCCATAAATGTTCGACAACTCAGGCCTTGAAATGCCTCGTTGGCGCAGGAGGCAGTCAGAGTAATGATATGGAGGAGAGCATCACATGAAATTCCAGGAATTAGCATGCTGGTGATTTTCTCCGTTTGATTTGCAGTAAACTGAAATAGAGAGGCATGTTTGGCACTTTGCACAGTGGGACCTCACACCAACAATGCTGTTTAGACATGCTCTCTTTAGCAGCTCAGAAATACACTGACATAACACATTCCCTGATCTCTGTTCCTGTAATACTAACTCTAACCCAGCCCCTAAAAAGAAGAAAGAATGAACTCAGGATAAAGAAATGCGTAATTTCCCACTGGGATGTAACTTGCATAGATCCCAGTATGAGAAACGCATCCCTAAGAAACAGAGCACTGCATTATGCATTGTGTGCAAGGGGAATGAGGGCATGCTGAAGAATACCAGGCGCTCAGCACCATAATACTCTCTGGCTGAGACAGCTTGTGGTTGACCACGGAAGGTCACGCCTAGCTCCCAGCCACCAGGAATGCCTTCTCGCTGGCTGTGCAAAACCCTGGCATCAGATCAGGACCAGCTCAGAGCCCAGAGTCTGTGGAGGTGAAGCGGTGCATCACCTGCTCGCTTCTGGCAACTGCATCAAAAGTGCTCCACATGGGAAAGGAGCTTTTTCCTGAGAAATTTGTAATATCTGATCCAAACGTGCAAATAACATGGACACAGACACAATTGCAGCAAAGAGACTTGGGAAAGGAACCAGTCCGCGGCCACTTCAGGTTTGGTGTTCCTCCCTATCTGGTTTTCATTTATGTTCATGGACATTTATTGTGGACAACTGAAAGTGCATGAGTAATGCTGTGACTGTAAAACCATGTCTCTAGGTCACACTGATATCTTTCCCTCTCATAAGGAGCACCCAGAAGGTGAATTATTTGGAACCATAAGCAAGTTGCTGCCATCTAGTGCCCGAAAACTAAGTCTAACACACAAAATGGCAACTCGGCAAGGAAAAAGTGCAAAACAGACAATCTAGCAGCAAAACCTGAGACAACAATCTCCATACAGTTCTGATGGCTCTTATTATGTGGACAACATAAACTTTGTGGGACGCAGATGTGGTGGAAACCGTTATTACTACTGGGAAAAACGAATTGCCCCTCGCAGGTTGTTTCCATTTCTACTTTCCTAAAACAACCCTGGCCCTGTGTGAAAACACAACTGTCTTCCCTTTGTTAAATCATGATGTAACTGTGATGAACTGCAATTTTGGTTCAGTTTTAGGAGCCTAGCCACATCCAGGCTGGATTCCTAGCAGAACCAAGAAATCATTCAAGCAGAACCCGTATGACAGCACGAAGTAGACTCAAAGATCTCAAAAATCAGCACATCATGCCCCAGTATCCAAGACTTTCAAGAATAGTTGAAAAATATTGACATCTATCCTTCTAGAAAATATTAGAAAGGCATTTCTAGGGTTCTGAAGAGTCATTATCTACAATTGGAGAAAACATGGAACAGAGTTGAAGTTGTGGCTGACAGACCGAAATTACTCCAAAAATGCACCAGCGACTCACCCAGGTGTGAACAACGAAGCGAGAACAACGCCTAAAGCACTCCAGGCCTCACTTTCCTTAGCTAAGGCCACTTTAAATGATTCAGAAAGAAACTGACAAAGATCAGCCTTCATGTTGTCTGTTTAACAACAAAAGAAAATGATGAGAACTGATGAGAAAAAGAAATAAGCTTTTGAAAGGGATGTGTTAATTTCAATGGTTTGGGGCGGCTTTGCTGCTTGAAGACAAGGACAACCTGGAACCAGACATTCTACCAGACAGTCAAGCACACTTGCGCTATATAGAACAAAAATGACCAAGTATGCCTCTAAATGTGTCAAAAATACGGGTTTTGGAGTTTCCTAGACAAGATCTGGCTCTATATACAGCTGAGACGTTGTGACATGACCTCAAACAGGCAGTTCATGTTTTAAAACCCAAACTGGAATAATACAATTCAGCAAAGAAGAGTGGGCTAAAACCCCACCACAGTGATGTGAAACACTCGTCTGTTGTAGCAAATGCTTGATGTCAGTTGTTGCTGTAAAGGATAGCACATCCAGTCCAGTTTCCCACTAAGTCAGGTAGGTTTGGATAGTAGGGAAACCATTATGATTATCAATGAAATAACTAATGTATTTGAAAACTGCATTCTGTATTTACTCAGGATTTCTTTTATCTGACATAGGTCCGTTTGATCACATGAAACATTTAAGTTGCAGATGATCAAAGCAAAAAACCAAACGATCATTTTTCACAGCACTTTAACTCTTGAGTACCTTTCCACCCCTCAGTTCTCTTCTCTGCGCCCCATTCTCTGTGTCATACAGTGTAGTGTAGGTGTTGCTGCTGCAGCGCCCCTGCTCTCCTGTTTCCCTGCGGTTAAACATGCTTCATATTTCCCAAGAAGGTGTGGGGAGATGTGGAGCCTGGACTAAAAACGCCTTGTCAGTGGATTGCGCACATTCCTGTGCTTGGCTCCTGCTCCCTTGAAGCCTATTTATACAGCCAAAGAAGAGGCCCCTCACGGCGAAAAAGGGAGATACACATCCTGATCCTGAGCTGTGTATCGTTTGATTACATACAGACTTGCATGTAAAGAAATGATCTTGAAAGATTCAAAACACTGTAAGCAGAATATATGGTGGAAGTCTGAAAATCGGACAAAAGAAGTCAATGTTTCATTCGTCCAGGTATAACAGATTCTGAACTATGAGAGCAAGAATAAAAACTGAGTTGAATATTTTTCTTTACTGATAAGCTACAAATAAAAAAGGTCAAACTCTTCTTTTCTTCACTCACATGCTGTGCCTTGCAAAGTAACAATACAACTCTTTTCACATCTCGTCACCTTAGAACCGTCAGCTTCAGCTCATTTTATTGGGGGTTTTGCATGACAGACCAACACAACGTGGCGCGTGAGCGTAGAGTGGAAGAAAACTGATACAGGCTTTTCAGATGTTTCTGTCAAGAAAAACTGGCAACTATTTGTATCCAGCCATCCTGAGACAATATTTTGTAGAAGCTCCTTTTGCTCCAGTCAAGAGCGACACGTCTTTTTGGGGTGCATCTTGACCAGCTTTGCACATCTAGTGTTGGAAGTGTTTGGCCGCTGTGTTTTAAGAAACAGCTCGAGCTCAGTCCGATAAGACGGACGTCCGTGAACAACAGGTTTTTCCTTGATACAGATACACGGTTGTATTTAGGTCTGAACTTTGACTAGGCTATTTTAACACATGAATGTGCTTTGATCTAAACCATGTCAGCGTAGTTCTGGCTATACGTTTGATGTCGCTGTCCTGATGAAAGGTGAACCTCTGATCAAATATTGAGCTTCGAAAAGGTTTTATTAAGGATTGCCCTGTATTTAGCTTCTTTGATCTTCCATTCAACTTTCACCATCTTCTCTGTCCCTGCTGAGGGAAAAAAAACACGAGGCTGGCACCATCGTGTTTCAGTCTGGCCGTTGCGTGTGCAGGCCAGGGAGAGGATTATGAATCAGAAAAGGTCAATTTTGATTTCATCTTTTATTGGTGAGAAAATGTAAGAATTTTAAACTATCTATCCTTTTCCTTCCACTTCACGATCATGTGCTGCTTTGTGTTAGCTTATAGTATAAAATGCCATGAAAACATACAAACGTTCAGGGGCTTTGCACTCATTTGTGAGGCACCGTAAATGAGACGTCTTCATGGCTTCAGCTTGCACAAGCAGGACTGGACAAATGTGCCAACACTGGGTAGAAGTTCCCCAAACTAAAGACCAGGTGCTCGACTTGTCAACACAGGGGTAACTTTCACCATCTGGCCGCCTCCCAGATCACTCACTTTATCTGCAACAGTCAGCATGCGGGGTTGGATCTGGTTCTGGTCAACATCACCAACACTAAGGCAGGAAGGCCAATTTATGTAGCAAAGGTCGGGGCAGTTTCTGGTTCAAATTCTTTAAGTACCATAAAATCAGGTTTTCCTAAACTCATCAGGTGATAATCAAAGTTGTTTTCAGTTATATTAATAAGAGAAAATGGTTATTATTCATGAACCACGTATTTTGTAAAGACAAAAAACCCTCAAGACGAATCTGCACTTTGTGTATCTTCTAATCTTTTTTCAACAAACACGAGTACACAGCAAGACATTTCCAGTGCTTTCAACCAAACCCTTTAGAAATGAAACCAATGAAAGGAGGCTCATTGTTGTCATTTCTGCCTCAACCCTCATGTGGATTAGATTTGTCCACTGTTGGGACAATGGAGATGTTCATTGTTATCTGAGGTTGTCTGTGTCTAATTTTCCTCTTTTTAGTGCGTCATTCATTTTGAACATCCTCTGTTTACAACATTGTGTGCACAACGGTGGGCATTGTGTTACTAAAATAAACATCAACCTTGTAGGAAAGGACGTTACTGACATGATTTGGAATTTTTTAGCTCAGATTGTAAATATCTTTTACTAGTACTACCTAACCTTATAAGGTTACAATGTTAATAAGTTGAATAGGAAGGGAAAAGAAAACTGGATCATACAGCTAACCCCAAAATCATCCATACATTCTGGTATGGATAGGTTCACGGTAATCTTTAAATTTTACCAACATGTTTTTTAATTTGCTCTAGGGGTGATTTTAATGCTTTAGAGTGGGCCAGCCAGAGTCCTGGTTTAAATTGGGTTAGAGAATCTGCGAAGGGAGATAAGGATCAGGGTGATAGCAAGATGGAAACATGCAAAAAGCTGGTCAGCAGTTAATGGGAAGTGTTTGAATGTTGTAATAACAGAAATAAAGATTTAAACATGACATATCCACTGCGTTAAAAAGTAACGCGAGAGCCTTAAAACAGTGTAAGTCGTCAGTCAGTTAACAACCTCTAAACATTGGAAATCCTTTAAGATATCAGGCATCTCTTAGTTTTACAGATCTCTTTTTATTAAAGGAATAAGTGCAATTATTTTATTGGTAATTTATGTTACAGACCAACACTTAGTCAGGTTTATTATTCAGGTTTGTGTGCGCAAGCAGGAAACTTCACTTCAGTTTCACCCCCCAGCTACAGCCATTTAAATATAATAGTTAAATGGAGGAAACTGATCGAACAATTTTAATTTATTTTGAAAACAGTTACCTTAAGTATGTGCAGTGTATTAGTATTTAGCCCTCTTTAGTCTGAAACCCATGAATGAAGTCCAGGGATATCAATTGCCTTTAGAAGTCATCTAAGATAGACAGAGGATAGACAGAGCCCGCTGTAGTGTAATCTCAGTATAAATCCGTCAGCTCTGCGAAGACCTCAGAGGCTTGTTAGTAGAGACCATTTGTGAACAAACAGCCGCATGAAGACCAAGGAACACAACAGACAGGTCAAGGAGAAAGTCGTGAAATCTGAAGCAGGGTCACGGTACGAATCAACATCCCGAGCTTTAAACATCTCAAAGAGCACTGCTCAAGCCATCATACAAAGCTGGAAAACATATGCCACAACCACAAACCCACCACAACATGTCAGTCCACTTAAACACACCAAAGAGAGTGTTGGTCTGAGAAGCAGCCACAGGGCGTATTGTTCAATTCAATTCAATCCATCTCAATTTTATTTATATAGCGCTAATTCACAACACATTTCGTCTCAAGGCCCTTTACAAAGTCAGTTTGATCAAATCACACAGACAAATTGGTCAAAATTGTAGCTGTGGAGGAGGCCAACTATAAGCCATGTGCTCCACAAATCTGGCCTGTACAAAAGACAAAAGCCGTCATTAAAAGGAAGCCTTAGAAATTCCTGTTTTCAGTTTGATACAAGCCACAGAAGGCACAGCAAATGTGTGGGAAAGCAGGTTCTGGTCAGATTATAATTTTTTAAAGTCTGCACACAAAAAGCCATATTGCAGTAAACCAATGCTGCACATTACCTTGTGCACATCATCGTTATGGTGACCAATGGAGGTGATAAAGTGAAATACATTAAAGTTTGTGGTTGTGACGTGACAGAATAAGAAGAACCTCACCTTGTCTGAATACTATTGGAATGCACTGCAGCTCCGGCTGGCCCACCGTGCCACTGACACAGACGCCTTTCCCCCGATCTGGCATCACAGACGCTTTTGATGTTTCACTGATCACAGTCTCTCCTATCTTCATCACCCATAATTGGACAACTGTTTTGTCCCAAAAGAAGCTGAACCATGGAGTCATCTGGTCACAGAACAAGTGTTTGATGTTTTTCTGTCTCTCTGAGGTCAGCTCAGCCTAGAGAACTCAACAGCCTTCCTGCGCAGGCTTTATATATGGTATCTCAGGTTACATTTTTGGATGCACTGACTGAGCGTGCTGAGTGACAGTTGTTTTACAAGATGTTCCTAAACTTATGTGGCAATTTTAATCCCAGCAACAACACTTTTTCTCATGCAGTCTTGCTTTTTTTCTTCAACCAGCGGCAGCTCTTGCATTCGTGGCCCCCTGGACCCTCTGCCTGCGCCCCATAGCCAAACAAAGATTGCCCCTTAATGAAGCTTATTTCACACAAAGAGAACAGTAAATTATATAATCTAATTTTACGTAATTGTGATCCAGTTCAGTTTTTAACAGACAGAGTTTAGATGGTGCTTATTATGCACCATGTAAATAAACAAATATGCAAGTGAAAAGCTGTTCAGGATGCAACTGACAGAATAACAGTACTCTTGATGCCTACTGAGACACGGTGAGCAGCATCACCCATATAAAAACCGCCACTGCCCAATACTTGAAGTGTTATGCACTGTAGAAGTGGAAGGCTTAACTTATTTTGAGCTAGAAAAATATTTTTTTAACTGACTGATGATTTTAGCAGTTTGATACAAAAACAGTGAACTATGTGAGCATCTTTGTTTGGAAAGACTCAGCCAGGTGGTGTTATAGCTAATGCTGGTAACCTCATCAGTCAAAAAATAAACTGAAGATTTAATAATTCGCCAGTGTAACGTTTGACTGATGACTCTTTCTTGCTGAGATTTATTTTCAAATTACAGTTTTTCAATAATTTCCTACAATGATTTTATCATATTGATCACGTTTGGACTGGGGTGTGATCCAGGATATTTATGTCTCAGGCTCTTCTTTATCAGGAAATTGAAACGGACTGGACTTTCCAATAAGCTGTTAAAAAAAGCCCTTTGTGTCTCAGCGTAGTGTGGTATGGGAGCTGCACAGTGCTGGATAGGAAGGCTTTAACACAGGTGGTGAGGACAGCACAGGAGATTGTGGGATGCCGTCTGCAGGACCTAGACTCAGTTTATGCTGCATTAGTCCAGAAAAGGGCCAGACGTATGGCCACAGATCCTACCCACCCAGGCGGTGCACTGTTTGTCTCATTTCCATCAAGGAAACGATTCAGGAACATTAAATCCAAAATTAACAGACTTAAAAACAGCTTTTTCCCAAAGCTGTAAGGGCTATTGCCCCTAGCTGGAAATCAACAAAGCATCAGCACATTTTATAATCTGTTACACGTTACATGCCTCTTACTTTGCAAATGTGTATTAGCACATTGAATCTCTCAGGAACTGTCTGGTTAGACATCCATGCTAACTGCGCAGTTCTGTAATTAAATTAATTGCACATTATTGTAGTCTGTGGTCCAATTTCTTGACTTGAAAATGAGTCCATTAGCTGCTAAAGACTATATGCATACGTGAGCCCCTCATGGAAGGATGTGGTTGGCAAGTGCAATCAATTTGTACACTAAAAAAACATGTCTCATTGTGTCCGTGTGTTATGTGTATGTGCATTTTGAGCCAATGTCTGTCCCACCAAAAATGTTATTATGATAGCACATAATGACAATAAAGCTTCTTGATTCTTAATACCTGTCCCACCAGAGAAATAACAGTGGACAAGTGACACCGCATACTTGCACCTATGACTGGATCACCAGTCATTGTGACATGATTGTATCTGAATGTAGGTGAAAGCAAGAGGAACCCTGAGTAAACTTACACATGAACAGGGAGACTTCATCCTTCTTACATCCCCATAACTTGGAAGATATTAATGATGTATGCTGGGATGGGTTCGTCCAACTAAATAGCTCCGCTACTCTAATCAAAGTGTGATGATGTGTGTGTTTATAGTAGAACCAAAGTGCAGACAGGAATGTGGGATGAGCATTAGGTTGATGAAATAGAAAAACACATAAATATCACCAGGAGAGCAGGACATGGAATAAGCCTATGGGCAGAACAATAGGCAGTAAAACAGGAGTATCCAGTGAAGAACAATGCCAATCAGTGACTTTATATACTGAGGGAAGAGTGGAGAATGACACTGAACGCAGTCAAGGGATTGTGTGGAGCAGCTATAGGCAGAAGGAAAGCAGGGGGTCTGAGGGAGGGAGACTAATTTATACATGAATGTAACTGAACAGAAACCTGTTTATTATTGTGTTCTGCCCAACGAGCAGAACACAAGCATAAACTGAGAAACTAAACGCAAAGGAATGAACTGATACAACATCTTTCTAGCAGTACTGAACACAGGGACATGAACTGAATACGGCAAGACTCTTAGAACATAACGGCATAACAAGGAAATTATCAAAACACAGACACAAAATAAAACCAAAACTTAAACTGTGGATCACCTGTCATAACACAAACATATCAGTTCTGTTGAAGACTGCACAGCACTACATGAATAAAAAAAGAGAGTTGCGTACATGACAAAATTTTGTCTGAGGAAAAATTGAGGTAAGGTAAGATCAGTCATTGAAACATTAAAAAAATACTCTAATCAAATACTTTATGAAAACCAAGCTGCAGGGTAAAGTCAAAGGAATTTTGTAGAACCCTACCTGACGAGGGGCTGCGGGTTTCCTTGGACCCTACACTCCAGACGAATGGGGCTCCCCTCCGCCACTTCCTGACTCTTCAGCTTTTGGAGGAACTGAGGTGGGGACAGGAGTTCGGATGTTGTTGAAGCTCCAGAATGTAGGTGCCTCTCAGAACCCCCTGCTCCCATCTCTTGCTGGGTATTCTGCGAGTCCTCTTGTTGGCCTGAAGGGAGGGAGGAAGCAGAGACTGGGCCCTGGGGGACAATCCGCTGGCTTCTTGGAGATAGATAGCCACTGTCGGGAGAGGACGATTCCTCTTCCACCTGCTGAGCAGAACCTTTGAAAATGGATGACAGCTCCTCGATGAAAGTGGCAGCTCGGCTGCAGAACTCTGAAGCCGATCGATCATTCAGTTCGAGGCCTTCATGAACTAGCCTCGGCTTATCTTGCTTATACACAGGCTGGATGGGCTTGGGCCGCACAACCCTCTCAGCTGAGGATGGAGTTTCACTGGAGACCTGTACAGGTTTGCTGACGGGAGCATTTTGGCTGGAGGAAACTGAAATTGCTCCACTTTCATCGGGGCAAGTAGCTTTGGTCTGGTGGTGCCGGTTTGGGCTTGAGTTGAGGTTTTCAGTAGCTTGAGAGGGCACAGGAAAGGAAGGAACAGATTGGAGAACCTGCTCCGGTTGTTTAAGACTACAAGGGTCTTGATCATCACAGTCACCTGCTTCACTGAAGGCCTCCCGGGCCAGGTCCAGGCTAAGATTAATCTCCTCAGCACTCAAGAAGGCAGTTAGATCTGCAAAGTCCCCATGTCCAGAATCCAGCTCTGTTGATGAGTCAAGATAGTGTTCTCCATCAGAGGAGGCCTCAGAATAAACACCCGCATCACCAGCATCACCAGCCGAAGTCCCACCTGCTGCTGGATCCTTAAGCAGCACTGAAATGGGGAGTGGTTGATTCCAACTCCCGTCCTGCATCCTGAAATACAAATCAAATCTCATTAATCAGCCTTTGGTTTGTTGCTTACGGTGGAGGCAGTACAGGATACACTTTACATGAGATAGTCATCTGCAAAAAGGCAATGACAGTCATTCCAGTTTAAAATAAATACTTTATAACACAGTAGTGTATCATTTGTTCAGACAGCCATGGCTGAGGGGGTGACTCAGGGCGCTGCTGTCTGGACACAGCTGGTGGGTATTAGCAAAGGTCTTTACTGAGGTTCTGGTCCACATCACTGGCATTTCTTTGTCGCCTTGTGTCTAATACAACATGCAGTCCCCGTTGCAACCACAAACTTCAATGTGTTTTATTGAAATTGAACACATAATCGGGAAACGGAAGAAACTATTTAATCCAACTGAATGGAAATTTGTCATGTCACTGAAATGCATGAATCCTACAGGTCGTGTTTGAATGGTTTTTGAATGCATTCCTCATACATAATGGTCTACAGAAACATAGTTTAGCATTGGTGTGACATGCCATGTTATGAACAAGAGGTGGAAAGAGACTATGAACAGTAAACCAAGCATGGATGGTTTATATACAAGCTACACATGGTGCATCCTTAAACGGTGGCGTAGACGTGCCCAGCATCGTTATCTAAAGTCAAAACAGAACAGATTTACGATGCTGTTTGAGATGATCTCTTCTGAGTTTGTGAATAATATGCTGTGAAACCATTGGACTTGATACGTGGATGATGTGACACTCAGAGTCTCATGGCGTCCTGAAGACCAGCTGTTGTTATTTATAATCCCCTGGACTATGTTTCACAGCAGCGCTGCGCAGCCACTCACCCAGAGCAGAAGTACAGAGCTGCTACCTCTAAAGACTCACGCAGGTATCAGTGGAGACTTTTTTTAAACCGTACAGTGGCAGTTACTTTAGAGCGAGGACGTGAATGCAGAAGACAGAATCGACTGCTGTCTAAAAGGAGCGATAACAACCGCACAGCTCTTATTAAGTATCCATCCATCCATCCATTTTCCAAACCGCTTTATCCCTCATGGGGTCGCGGGGGTTGCTGGTGCCTATATCCAGCGTTCACTGGGCGGGAGGCGGGGTACACCCTGGACAGGTCGCCAGTCTGTCGCAGGGCAACACAGAGAGACAAACAGGACAAACAACCATTCACACACAGACTCACACCTAAGGACAATTTGGAGAAGCCAATTAACCTAACAGTCATGTTTTTGGACTGTGGGAGGAAGCCGGAGTACCCGGAGAGAACCCACGCATGCACAGGGAGAACATGCAAACTCCATGCAGAAAGACCCAGGGGTGTACTTGAACCCAGGACCCTCTTGCTGCAAGGCAACAGCGCTACCCACTGTGCCACTGTGCAGCCTTATTAAGTATGGATGTTGAAAACTTGAGACTGTCGGACATAATATACCACGTTTATAATAATACTTTTTTTTAGTAGCCTTTCTGGACACTCAAGGTCACCATACATTGGTTAAAAACAACACAACACAAACAATAATAAAAAGTGATCACAAAGCAAAAAATAAAAATCAGGTTAAAATTACACATTGTAAATGAAATCATCGGGGAAATGCCGTTTTGAACAGGTAGGTTTTTGAGCTATATTTCATTGTGTCCCATAGTGCCACTGTATTTACTTCCATTATATTACTCATTGTAATCAGATCATTTGTTATATTGAAGGCTAAGATATACTTCAACATAAGATGAAATAATAACCCTCAGAATAACCTGACAGAGAAGACAACATCAGATAACCCAAGTGTAGAAAACACTTACGTTTGAAACAGCTTTATTATATAGGTAAATTATCTAAACTGCCTGTCTGATATAAAACACAGTTCATTTGAACAGCCAAATTTACCTTCAAGTGTCCCTGTTTGTCTGGATCTTCTTCCCTGGTTCTCTGGGTTCAGGTTTGTCTTGTTTATGTAGGAAAGAAACAAAAAGAAGCGTCTCTTCGTTATCCCTCGCCTTATTGGTCAGACAGTCAGCAGGATCAGGGTCCAACGGCAAACTGCCTGCGCGGCTCACTGCTGTCCCATCTGTGCCGGTCCCTAGATGCTCACTGTGTGGGGGCTATATTTGGCCCCTGACTCATGTTACACAGCAAGACTCTTGGCAAGAAGACACAGTATTTAGGTGGTCCTGAGGAACAGAAGGTGGAGGTGACATTTTCTGTACTGAACTGGTATTTATTAATTACACACAGTGGGCACAGACAGTTGTAATGTCAGAACATCACAGCTATACTGTGCTGTTATGAGTGTGTAACGCTGGATACTTTGTTACACATTGTGGCTATCTGAAAAAGGCCATGTTATGTGGAATGACATTATTAAGCTTGTCTTATTAGCAAACCTAAAACGACGCCAGCGTTGCTGCTGTCTCCAGCTGAGTTTACCTGCCCAGTATTTTGATCAGTCTAGCCATCCAGCAAGTGCATTTTTCTGATTCCTTTGCAGTATGTTCCAAAAAAAGACATATAAGACCTATGATAAAACAGTCTGTTAGTTGGTCAGGCTGTTGGGGATCATGCAGCCTCACTTGCTCTATTTCTAGTCCGCTATCACATTTTGTGCTCCATGAGCTATTCTGGTTCTTCTTCAAGCTACTGATTACAGTTAAGTGCAGGTGATAAGTCCGGAAGGAATTTTCACTGTCATCATCCATACAAGCCTGTCCGCTAACTAACGAGCAACCTCGAGTTGTCTTTGTTTGTCAACCCACACCAAAAAGCTCCCTGTATAAGGTGTCAAGTATCAATAACTGCATTATTCAGTAGTAACTTCTTATTATGACATACAGATAAAGTTCTGTTTTTGGATTCATGTACATGAGAATTGAACTGGGACATTAACACGCTTTTTTTATACCAGAATCCTACATAGTCTTGAAAATATATATATATACCTCTAAAACTTTTCCACTAGTCGCATTATAACCACAAACATTTATATCATATAACAACAAAGTAGTTCGGCCGTTCACACTGAGCCTGATTTTGCTGAAGGTTTCTTCCTGTTAAAGGAGAGTTTTCATCTCCACCATTGCTACATGCATGCTTGGTATAAGGGATTGCTGCAAAGTAGCAAATGTAGTAAATGCAGGTGACTGTCCACTGTGGCTACACGCTCTTTCAGGAGGAGGAAATGCTGCTTGCCGATGACTCTATGCAATCTGGTGGGTTTCCTTAAAAAGCTTTTTAACTAATATGTCTTGTTTGATTTGACTGAATTGGCTTTTTAAAGTGCCTTGAGATAATGTGTTATGTGTGTGTGAGATTTGTAAGAGAACACTGAAGAACAAACACCACCATAAAGACCCATGAACTCAGGAAATAGGTCAGGGAGAAAGTTGTGAAGACCTTTAAAACAGGGGTTATGTTATAATATATTATCCTGAGCTTTAAACATCTCACTTAGCTCTATTTATCGTCTGAAATGGAAAGGGTATGGCAAACCTACAAAGACATGGCCGTCCATTTAAATTGAAAGGCAAGTAGACGCTTAAGCAGCCAAGAGGCTCATGGTGACTGTAGGAGCTGCAGAAATTCACAGCTCAGGTGAGAGAAACCTTTGACAGGGCAGCCTTTAGTTACGCACTCCACACATCTGGGCTATGGAAAAGAAAGGAGAAAACCAAGGATTGAAAGAAAACTAAAAAGGGCCCTATTTGTGGTTTTCAACGGGCCACACTCATTTATTTTCATTGGCAAACAATTTTGAAAACCATGAGTCATTTTCATTCAGTTTCACGGATACACTACTTTGTTTTAATCTATCAAAGAAAAACAGTAAAATACATAAATATTTGTTGTTGCGACCTAAAAACAATGTGTGAAAGATTCATGGGACGTGAATACTTTTGTAAGACTCATGTCTTCACTTCTCGCCTGTTTACGAATTGAGTTTTCCCTTTTGAGAAGGTTTGTCACTTCGCGGCTTCCGTTGCTCTACTGGGATTGGTGGAAGCTAAAATATGGCGCTGTCGGTGCAGTTATAAAAATACTAAGAGAAAAAACATAAATTAAGACTTTTGCGACGCTCTTTAGAGGTTAATATTGAACCTTCTTGTTAGGATTCGCTGGTTTTGGGAAGCGGGACATGGCGACATAGCTTTACAGAGTGACTGTCTCAGCATTAGCTTTTGGTGGATGCTAACCAACCTGCTAACGACACATTAGACCAGTTCATCAGTGGAACCGCGTTCAGGGGTGAGTGAAGCAACAACCTAACCTAACATTTGGAAAACTCTTTATAATGTAAACCCAATAAATCTGCAGTTAACGTGGTCTCTCGTGAAAAGGTTCACGGCAGCTTTCAACCACGAACCTTTTTGGTATTCTCGGCCAGTCTGGCGTTATTTCAGCTTTATGTCCGTTCCGTCTTTAAATTGATCGTCTCATGCGGATCAGGTGTACTAGGAGTTATTTCCTCAGCTCTCTCACTAGCGCGATATCATTATTTAACAGTGATGTGGGATTCCTAAGCTGCCCGGAGAAGTACGGAAATTGGCTTCAGTGTCAACCCAATCTGAGAAAAGCAAACTGGGGTCCATCCATCTATCCATCCACCATTCCCTTTCCACCCCTCTTTCTATCTTTATCCCTCCATCCATCCACTGATTTGCTTCCATCTGTATCCATCCTTTGTGCTCTTTGTCCTTCTCACAAGTTCCATGTTTAACGCTGTACCTCTACTAGATTTAATTTGAATGTTTGTATTTATGTATTACCTGTGGGCCTGCAGTTCGATGCGTTATTGGTATATTAGTCGGCTATAAAACAAAGGTTAAATATAACTTCATCTTATGGCAGTAAGAGAGAGTAAAGTATCCTTTCGTCCCCTAAAAGCTACAGGACTAAATCGTCATCAGATGGTTAAATGAAAATCCTGTTCATACTTATCCACCTTCTCCAGCCGACAGTATGCCAGCCTTCCGGCAAGTGGGAGAGAAGCAGCTTCCCAACCCTGTTCTTTGTATGGCATGGTCCCCTAAGAGGGATCTGATTGCTTTGGCAAATACAACTGGAGAGGTAGGTTTAAATAAAAATGTTGAGCGTGGGTCTTTTAGTTTCCAGTTTTTTTAATGTTTTGTAACTCTGATTATTTTCCACAGTTGCTGCTGCATCGCTTAGCTAGTTTCCAGCGGGTTTGGAGTTTGCCGCCTAATGAATATACCGGGAAGGAGATTACTGCGCTCGCCTGGAGACCTGATGGCAAAAGTAAAGGATGGCTTTCAATATATTTAGCACGTTTTGAGCTGTGCGTTTGTTGGAGTCACTTAAACATGGCATTTTCTCTCTTTGCACGGCAGTTTTGGCCTTCAGTCTTGGAGACACCAAGCAGGTGGTCCTCTGTGATGTAGAGAAAGCGGAGATCCTTCACATGTTTCCCCTGCAGAGTTCTGTAACCTGCATGAGGTGGATGGAGGTGATGGAGGAGAACAGGTATGCTCCAAGTTGAGGACGCGGACCAGAATGGGTTGAATCCGGCTACGAATGTGCAAATGATCTTTGCTATGTTTCAGCGCCCTTGGCTCCTTTTATAACTCTGAGGATGAATCCAAACTTTTTCTTCCTGAATTACCAACACTGCCTAAGAGGTAAAAGCATTGAGTGTTTATCACGTCACCAAAACACAAGTTTGTCTTGAACTAAGTAACATGGTCCAAGCTTTTCCTTCCTAGCTACAGCACTACTTCAAAGATCTTCAGGTGAGAGAGAATTTGAATAATAAAGTTTTTCTTGTGCTGTATGAGTAGTTGCTGAATGTGTTAATCCATCTTTGTCACAGCGAGGAAAAGTCTGATGAGATCCTCAACCTCCTCGGAGAAGTTCGGTAAGGGGTCCTTAACGATTTTATTTTGATGTTGCACAGTCTTTTAACGGTTAGATCAATTTCAGTTTTGTGTTGTTGTGACCAAACAGGCTGAACATCCTCGTTCTTGGAGGAGATGCTGGATCCGTGGAGCTTTATGCATATGGGATGTACAAAATTGCCACTCTTGGGGAGGTAAAGCTTTTATTTATGAATTGTCGCATTAGTGCTGTGAAGGACATACAGTTTTGGTAAAGGTGTGTAAGAAAGATAAAATAAAAAACGAACTATGAAATCATGTTTGTTCTCGCAGAACCATGATGCAACTTTGAAATAAAAAATACAACCTTTTAATTTGAGCACATTTATTCATGTGGAGGGCTCGCTAAGAAATGATCCCCCCCCCCCCCCCCCTCGGTATCCATACTTTGTACAACTGCTTTTGCTGATAAGAAACACTTAATCTTCATGTGTATCATTTTACATCTTTTCCCATTCTGCTCTGCACAATCTTTCTAGATCATCCAGAGACCCAGTTCTGCCTTATGCTCTTTTCTTCAGCTCACCTCAAATGTTCTCTTTGGGATTTAGGTCTGGGGTCTGAGCCGTCCATGAGGGGAAAAAAAGGTTGATTCTGTGTCTGAACAATTAGTCTGTAATCTTAAAACCCAGTGATGACCAATTTTCAGTTTTCTGGCAGAGTCCATCTGTCCAATCATTGTCTTCCGCTTATCTGAGATCAGGTTGCAGGGACAAAAGGTCCAGGAGGAAACCCCCCAGACATCCCTCTCCCCAGCAACATCCTTCTGCTCCTTCAAGGGGATCTGAAGGCGATTCTAGGCCAGACATGATATAGTCCCTCCAACAAGTTCTGGTAGAGTCCACTAGACTTTTATTTAAAATCCCCTGGTAAAGAGTTCATGGCGCTATGCACTCTAACAATGTTCCCAGGGACTTTGGAGAACCAGCATCACAGATCCTCCACTTAAAATTGGGCGTGAGGTGCTTTCCACTTTTTCTTATTTTTTCATGGAAAACACACCTGAAGTGTTTCCAAAAAGCTCGACTGTTGACTTTTCTGACCGAAGCGCACAATCTCAGTCGAGTTTTAAAAAAACTCCTCACGTTTGTTTTGGTAATGGCAGGACTTAAAAAGCTTTTTTTGTGGCATCAATCCCAAGCAACCAGTTTGTTGTAATGGAAACTTTTTGACCCCAAGATGCCCGTCTTTGCTGCAGTTCAGATTTTTATTTACGGCCCTTAGCATCATTGTGCTCACTGTGTGCAGCCTTGTGGCCAGAAGCTAATATAAATGGGCCTCTACAGCCCATCTCACAAATTTCATATACCCCAGAAAGTCACCAAACACTAATTAAAATTTCCTAGGCACTCTGATCAACCTAAAAGTGAAAGGCTTTAGCCATGTTTATTTTTGAAGGATTATTTTAACAACTATGTCCGTTGAAAACAGTCATCTCTCAATGTGAGACCTTTTCCTCACTAAGTAAATGTGCCTTCTTAGATTTTCAGCACCAGGTTTTCAGGGTTTTTTGCAGGGTCTAAAAATTCTAAAACTAAAATATTTCCAGATCCTAAATTGTAATTAGTCATGTCTTAAACTTGAATGTTGGATCAACTTCCATGCACTTTTTCGTTAAATGAAGGAATCTATTTCTCAAAAAAAAAAAGAAGAAGTCTAGTTAGTTTGATTCCGGCTGAGGCATGTGGGTGTAGCTGCTGTTGGTAACGCTGCTGTCTTGCAGCAAGAAGGTCCACAGTTCAAACCCCGGTTTGGGGTCTGTTAGCATGTTTGCATGTTCTCCGGAGTACCAGGCTTCTCTCCTGGTACTCCGGCTTCCCCCCACAGCCTAAAAACACGACTGTTAGGTCAACTGGTTACTCTAAATTTCACACACAATTTTAAAATTGTGTGTGTATGCGTGCATGGTGGTTTGTCCTGTGTCTCTCTGTGTTTCCCTGTGATGGACTAGCGACCTGTCCAGGGTGGACCCCACCTCTCCCCCAATGACAGCTGAAGATACCAGGCTGTTAGTGAAACGGGGGAGCGCGAGGACCGTGACGTCATGCAGCTCGAAGGAGGGGCGCAGTGTAGACGTAGTGTACGTTGAGCTAATAGCAGCTAGCGCGTTCGCTTATTTAGACCGGGAGGCTTTCTCCCAGACGGGAACTTTAGTGGCCGTTTAATGTCGCTCTCAAACATCAAGGCATTTGAAATAAACAAGGGACGCTTAGCCTGGCGGGGGTCGAGTAAAGCCTGTCGACCCGCCATGTGGGAGAAACCCTGTGTAAATAAAATGAGGTAACTCACCTAAATTATTGTAACATAAGTCATGAGGGTCTTAAAACGTTTTAGATGAAGTTCTCTGCAGCTTGTAGAAACCCTGGAAATATTCTCTGCAGTTTTTTTTTTGTTTTGTTTTTGCATCTTTACCAGTAGATCCAATAAATGTGGCTGGATGATTAAGATGGAGAGAAAACTTTGTATTACTTAGAACTTTAAATAAATGTCTCCTTGTTCTAAGGAGATTCTATGCATTCTATGCTGTGATTCTATGCATGATTCTCCTGTAAGATAACGCAGCAGAATATCCAAAACGCACTTTTCCACTGAACGTCATGAAGAGTTAGTTTACTGGGTGAGCTTAACTGTTTTACCTCCTGCAGGTGCCAGGAAGATGTCGCAGTCTGAGTCTGTCCGGGGATCTCAAGTCCCTGTCTCTCATCACAGAGGTCCAGTCTGCTGACGGCACCCCGGAGATCTGTTACGTTCAGGTGAGGCGGAAAACGTAACGTCGTCTCCCAGTTGCAGACCTCCTTTGCGCTCTGATCTGGATCACGTTCTGAGTGGATCTTCCACACGTCTTCGTTGTTGTCCGACAGCTGGACACGGGTCTGTTGTCAGACTGTCTCCCTGAAGTCACCAGGATGGCGCGCAAGTTCACCCACATCTCCACCCTGCTGCAGTACCTGCACCTCTCACTCACCTGCATGTGCGAGGCCTGGGAGGAGATCCTGATGCAGATGGATCTTCGCCTCACTAAGTTTGTTCAGGTTTGTTGGCGCACGGGCATTTCCTCTGGCGATAAAATGCTACAGCAGGGTTAAAGAAGAACGGGATAGAGGAAGTTTGCGCTCACAACGATGTTTACATTTTCTGCAATGAGTGCACACTCAGACTGGCTGAAACCCAGTTGTTGTTGGCTGCCCTCGCAGGAAAAGAACACAAGCACCCAGGTTCAGGATGAGTTTTTGGACCTCTTGCTGTGGGGACAGTCCAGGTGGGTTTTTGTTCTTATTTATGCACTATGATGCTGTAATATCTAGAGTGTCCTGTAGGTGGTAGCAACACATATTGAACCGGTTAAACCGCTTTTTGTGGCCCATTTATTTACCTGTCAGTTTTTGTTAGTGGTAATTTTCTCATCCCTTGTTTCCTGTATTCAGTCCAGAGTTACAGGCTCTCCTCATGAACCAATTGACTGTCAAAGTAAGATAATCTAGAAGATTTACTTTTCAGATCACCCAATGCAGAAGCTTCAGGAAGTGAATTTAAAATTCAAATTTGTTCCATGGGTTTGTTTCATTCCATCTCAGGGCTTGAAAAAGCTTGGTCAGTCCATTGAGTCCTCTTACTCCAGCATCCAGAAGCTGGTGATCAGCCACCTACAGAGGTACTTTGTCTGTTTGCTGCTTCTGGGAATTGGTGCTTTCTTCCTATTAAAAGGTCTCTTGTGTCCCCTGCAGTGGATCTGAGGCTCTGCTGTATCAGCTGAGTGAGGTTAGAGGAATGTCCCTGTGGAAGCAAAAGTTTGAGCGCCTCGGTTTGGATTCAGATGCTATTGATGGTACCACACCACACATGCACAATATTTCTAATCTGGCTCTTTAAAAAAAACACTTAAATTTTTATTGATTTCTTTTTTATAACAAATAAACAAAATTAAGACAGTGAAAAACAGTCTGGATACATCCCATAGCAGTATTTTACATGCATACATTTACCCGTACGTTTATGATTCATTCAACTGTACTTACAATACCAAGAGTGCCACTATGGAATAGTCTCCATCTTTCCCACTGTTTATCAAACCTATGTCCGTTTAGTCTAAGGTTGCTTCTTATTTTTTCTATTGTCAAAATCTCCTCCCCAATCCTGATCCAATAATTCCATTCAAAAAGTGAAACTTGTATATTATATACATTCATTACACAGACTGATATATTTCAAGTTTTTATTTCTTTTAATTTTGATGATTATAACTGACACTTAATCAAAATCCCAAATTCAGTATCTCAGAAAATTAGAATATTACTAAAGACCAATACACAAAAGGATTTCCAGAAATGTTGTCCTCTCATTTCTCAGTGCTTAAATTTAGTTTTTGAGAGAAGTTGTCAATTGCTTCTCAGCTACAAGGATTTGGATTGGTAAACCATGTACTTGCTTTTCAATCACTTTCCACCGAGATTCACATTCTAGTCCACACCAGCGAATGAAAAGTCTTAATTGAACTGCAGAAAATGCCCTTTCAAGTTGGGCAAGGCGTGTATATTTTATCTGTGGTTTTCTAATCTCTCTACTCGTTGCGTTGGTGGGTACTGTTCATTTTGGCTCCTTTCTTATTTCAGACTTTGCAGTTTTTGTTTCTTGCCCACTTTGACAACCAGCAATATAAAGTAATGTTCTGTGATCTTCTAATAGTCTGCTGTAAGGAGATGTGGTTTTAGGACTTAATGCTTGGTTGCAGGGGGTTACTAATAGTTATTCTAGTATAAGAGTCACAATGTGTCATATTTTACAAGAATTGAATAATCCATACGCAGATGAGGACCAAAAAAAATTTGAATCGGGTGTTATACAAAGTTTTCAGAAAGTAGTTAAAAGATTTGATGTGAATATTTTTTCCGATTGTTTACCTCCATAAGTTGTGAAAAATGTTTTAACTACAAAAGAACTAAATGAATATTCAGAGGTTTAGGTAGAAGGGCACCAAAAATGGTTTATTTATAGGTACGAAATGGTGACATGTAGGCGTGATTTGGCGGAGGGACAAACGGACCCTGGCTGCTGTCGGTAAGCATCTTGTTCTGTGTGTGCAGGTGCCATCACGGCTGTTGGCTCTTTCTCTCTCAAAGCTAACGAACTTCTGCAGTAAGTCCAGGAAGTCGTCTCAGTTTGTGATATTTTAGTATTTTTACACGTGACGACTTTAATCTTTTTCTCCTAGGGTGATTGACAAGAGCATGAAAAACTTCAAAGCCTTTTTTCGATGGCTGTACGTAGGTGAGAGGTTTTTTTTTCCCCCCTTACATCCTTATTGGCCCTTATAAAGTTGATATTCTCCATACAAAAGATGGTTTCTGGCTTGTGGGAGCCTGTCTAAGTTTTGTGTACTTTTCATATGCAAACCTGTAAAATGTGTTTCTCTACAGCAATGCTGAGAATGTGTGATGAACACGTTCCACCAGAGTTAAACAAGGTGATTTTTATCCCAGATTTCCAACTTTTAGTCCTCCTGGTACAGTTCAACGGTCTTATTAAAGATTTCTAATCCCTCAGATGACTCAGAAGGACATCGCCTTTGTTGCTGATTTCTTGTCGGAGCATTTCAGCGAGGTGAGATGAGCAAACGCATCACAGGAGCTATGTTTACATGCACAAAATGTCACGATCGGATTAAAATGTTTTCGGATTAAGTAATCGGATTGTACCGTTTATACGGGCACACAATCCATCAATCCGATCATAACGTGCACATGGCTTTATTCAGAATAGAACCACTCTGACATGCGCAGTTATCAAATTCCCCTAAAAAACACAGAAGTATTTCTGTCTTTGCTAAACAACAAAAAAACAGCAAACAAAGCAATATTATACAAGTTCATTTGTCTTCGGAGCGCCCAGGATGGATTTGCATTAGGTTCTAATTATGGTTGAAGCGCTGCTGAGGAAGCAACAATTTTGAGCTCTTTTATTTTTTAAAAAGGTTGTATCGGGAGCCCCGACGTATTTCCGCTACTCACCAATACGTCCTGCTTCCATCCGCCACACATGCGAACTCGGGTCAGTTTGCCACATTCGGAATAACTTGATCCTGGCAAGTGTTTATATTCACGTTGATCGGATTATCAGTCGGCATAAACTACCCGTCTCATTCGGATTACAATTTCAGTCCAATTGAGTTTAATTTGATCAAAATATTCCAATTGCCTTGTTTACATGACGCACTTTTATTCCCATTACTTTTGTCCATGTAAACGTAGCTAATGACATTAAAGTGGTGTGTTAACATTTTTTATTTTTTGGCTTGGGGCTCATTGCTTTGTGGTTTTGCAGAATGAGGAACTCTTTGATCGTAAGGGGAAGTACTTCAATGTAGAGCGTGTTGGTCAGGTAAATAGTTTTGCTTGGACACCTTCAGATATTTTGGGGAAACAACGGCTCATATCTCTGTGTGTGGTGGGAACATTTTGCAGTACCTGAAGGATGAAGATGAGGACCTGGTGTCTCCGCCCAACACAAAGGGAAACCAGTGGCTGAAGTTCTTACAGGAGAGCACACATCTGAAAGGTAAACGGATGAGTTCAGACTACTGATCTGTGTTATAGATGGAGGGTAAAGGGAATCATGGGAACCATTCACTAACCGGTGTTGTATTTGATTGGCTGCTTTAGAGAGCCCATTGCTGTTTCCGTCATATCCTCAAAAGTCTTTGCACTTTGTCAAGAGGCTGATGGAGAATGTGATTGAGCATTGCCTACAGAAACCTGCGGTAAGTACAACAGAATAATAAAAGAATTGTATTTTATTAGCTGGCCTACAGCTAATAAAAACCCAAAAGCAAAATTTAGTTTATGGTAACCATTGTCATCTATGATCAAAACCAGATTCATATACACTGTTCCTTTAAGTAGATGAGCTGAACGGCTGCTCAGAGTGGGAGAAGCTATTCCTCTGAAAGCAACAACAGAACAATTACAGTTTTCAAATGCATCCAAGGACAACATGTTTGTTTTGCATGTCAGCATCTAGCATATATTTAATGAATTTCACATTTTGAGTTAAATTGTTTGTATGAATTACCTTTCCAACGATACTCAATTCACCAGTATATGCACCAGTATAATTTTGTTCCCCTCACCAGAACAGTTAATCTTTTGATTAAAATGTCCAACTCAGTTGTGTGAATCTGTTTGCAGGACGTCATTGGGAAATCTGTAAAACAGGCCCTCTTTTTGCCTTTGTACGCAGTGCCAAACAAGTAAAGTATTTCTTGTAATTATTTCAGATATGGAATACTTACATTTCTGTAAGACGCCATTAATGTGACTCCCATTTTGGTTTCTTTAGCTCGGAAAAGATTCCAGGACTTTTTGAGCTTCCATCTCTGTACGTAAAACCGAAACCTCGTGGAGTTTTGAGTCTGCATTAGCAACAGTGGTTTCTGTATTGAGTGTATTTTTGTGAACCTTCAGGTGGAATGATAAGAGAGGCAAAATGCACTGTGTTGTGTTCTGCATGCCAGAGGTTTCACCAAGCAAGCTCTACTTGCTACGGAAAGGAACCGACCCAGCCAGGTACATTTTCCGCAAATAAGAACTTTTTTTCTTTTTCTGCCCTGCATATCTTTGTCACAAAACGAACTTTGTTTCTGCAGACATGTCCCAAATAGTTTAATATCAATTGACCTTAGCCATTACCTGGACAGCACAGACGAGGATGGTGTTGCCTCCCAGTGAGTGTTGTTCATCTTGATCGTTTTACACGTTTTTACTAAGCACCTCAGAAGGTGAAACGTATGGTTTGTCATGTAATTTAGTCTTTTTTTTTTTTAGGTCTCATTATGTCTACAGCTGCTTGGATGCTCGTTTCTATGATGATGAAATGCTAACAGTGGTCCTGCAAGGATCCGAGGATCGGAACAACCGGCGCGTCCTGGCTCAGGTTTCACTTGCCTCCAGCTTAAACTGTGAGACTGAGTTTTGCTGGGAGCCCAGTGTGAGGTAGGTGTGTGTGTGTTTTAGTGGCTTGCAAAAGTATTCACACCCCTTATACTTTGCCTTATTAAAAATACTGTTTTTAAACTACTTTATTGGGATTTTGTGTGCCAAACCAACACCAAGCAGCACGTAATTATGAATTGGAAGTAAATGGTTACGAAGTTCAGCGTTTTTCTTTTACAAATAAAAATCTGAAAACCGTGGGATGCATTCTGTTCAGCCACCTTGAGTTTTAACGTTGCATGGGCACATTTGGTTGCGATTACAGATGCACCGTATGTTTGGCTGACTCTTCCAGGTTTGCACATCTACAGGCTGGCATTTTGTGCAAATTCTCCTTTAAAAATAGGAAATGTCACCCAGTCAGATGGAGTAGAGTGTGTCTGTGAAGATCAATTTTGCAGTCTTGCCACAGGAGTGTCAATGAGGTTTAGGTGTGGACTTAGGACATTTTGAAACATGTGGATGCTATGATCTTTCCCAGTGTAGATCTGACTGTATGTTTTAGGTCAATTTTCTGCAGGAAGGTGAACATCAGGTCTTTTGTGGCCTCCAACAGGTTTTTTTTTTTTTTTTGTCCTGTATTTAGCTCCATCCATTTTTTTCTCAACTCTGACAGATGTGATACTGTAAGGATGGTGTGTTCAGGGTGATGGAGGTTTATGCAGTTGGGGGCAAATTGCAAACAGAACATCATATGACCTGTGTAATGTGTTCCTTGGTCTTCATGATACAGTTTGGTCACCAATATTCTCTAACAGACCTCTGAGAAACCAGCTGCATTTATACTGAGATTAAATTACACACAGGGGGACAGTTTTCTAATTAGGGGAGCTATAAAGGAAGTTGGTTGCACTACATTCTCAAGTATGAGAGTAAAAATGGTTGAACACCACATATTTTATTCGTTTATTTTCTCTCCACCTCAGTCAATAGCTACTTTGTGCTTAGCTGTCATTTAAAATGCCAGTGAACTAATAAAGTTGGTATTTCTAAAATAATAAAACCAAGTTTGCTGTTTGTCGTTACCATTTGCCACGATGGAAGAATAAAATTGAACAAAAATTGACAAATTGATCAAGAAAATGTCAACCAAGCAATGTATAAAATGTGAGAAATGAAGACAAACGTGCCGTGGACACTTTGTATGGCCTCTGTGTTGTCAGGCTGGACCAGCAGTGCAGTACCATTCCTTGCCAGGGTCTGGTGTTGGGCAATCAGTGGCGTGAACTGGAGAACATGAAGGCCCAATTTGTAGCTGTCAATGGAATCCGCAAAGTGGCCTGCGTGGTAAGTTTCAGAGATGTAGTTCATCATTTCCACGTCCTCCTGGTTAAAAAAAAAAAAGGATTTTGAAGCTTAGTGGGTCTTTCCTGGTTACATTAAGTAATAATAAATATATAATAATTTGAAGTATACCCAGATCAGCAGACAAAACGAAACAGATTGTAGAAACTGATCTCTTGGCAATTCTCTTGACAAACTTGATCAAAATTTAACAGAATTTCGCAAAGTATGAGAGAAAATAAGTAACTGCAAAATCCTTTTCAAAGGCATCATCTACGAACAGGCTGTCTCTTGGTTTGCAGATTACTTGGCAAATAGGAAGCAGTGTGTGCAGATGGCTGGAGTTACTTCCACCTCTCTGGAGTTCACCAAAGGAGTACCTCAGGGCTCAGGCTTAACATCGATCTTGTTCACAAACTACGTTATTAAACTTGCACAAACTTCTCAAATGCCTCCGACCATCCTTATGCAGACGATTCTGTAACGTACTGCTGTACTAACTCAATCGCACAGGCATTTAAATGTCTGCAGTCTGCCCTTGATGCAACGCAGATCCGTCTGGAGGAGTTGAAACGGGTTTTAAATACTAAAAAAATCAAAATAAGGCTTGTTTCAAATTCATCTGTTTCCTGGGAGGACATATCCCTAATTAATTAAAACTCTCAAGCTAGTCACCAGTTACAGGTATCTGGGATTAATTATTGATGCAGAGCTTTCTTCTAAATTTCATCTTTAAATATTTGATTTCCAACTTGAGGGTGAAGCTCGGTTTCTATTACAGAAACAAGTCATGTTTGCCCTTTAAGACCTCAGAAGCTTCTGATAACAGCCACCTCTCTGTCTGTGCTTGATTATAGCAACGTGGATGCATGTATATGACGTGATATACACACAGGCTGACTCTGGTTTACAAGAATCTTGGCTTGGTTCCTACTCATTTATGCACTTTTCTGCGGAGCACTGAGAGCCATTCTGCCTTACGATCAAATGTCACTTTGTACTGCTCTGCTCCTCGTGTTTGAACTGAAACCGGAAAGAAAGCTTTCACTTTCTCTGCTTGGAAGTCCCTCCAATCTGAGCTGAACCTGTCAGAACTGCTTTCTGCGTCTATCTTAAGAAACAAACGAGGGAAATCCTTTTAACGGCGCCTGTGTTTTAAATCTTAGATCGTTGCTCTATTAAATTAGATTTTGTCACTGTAACAGTGATGCCTGCATTTTATTCTTTACATTTGCTCACATTGTACATATTTTAATGGTTGTTTTGTCCACTCTGACGCGTGCGGCTGCTTTTCTTGGTCAGGTCATCCTTGTACCACAGGCCTTGATCTCGGTGGATGTTTTTATCCGGTTGAATAAAAGGTTTAATTAAAATTTAAAAAATGTCGAGTTTCTGTATCAGTGGCAGTAAAAGTCTAAACAAATTGGCCAAATATATTATTTGCATGCAGGCCGTTAATGCATTGAAAAAGTAGCCTACCAAAAATCCCATCCAAGCGGATATTGCACACACTGGCATCGCAATAATGTCTGCCATTTAATATGATCTGCAGCTCTAAAATGCACTAAGCTTATCCGATATTATCCAGGAGACATCCGAAGACCTCCTGCCGTAATCCACGGGTTTGAGCAATAGTCTCTCCAACATCTCAAGTATCCGACCCCTGATTGGCCAGAGCGGTTTTGGTATAAGAGATTAGTTTTTAAAAGGTGTCTGTGGATAAAACGCACTTCAGCATGACTTTGTTTTGGTGATCAAAAAGGTGTGATGGATGGAGATGTGGTCTAACTGAACCTTTACTTATTTTACTTTATTTTTTTCAGCTGAGTTCCAATTTGAGGCACATCCGTGTTTTTGAGATGGATGTAGAAGACGAGGACGACGAGGGAGCTGACTCCCAGAACGCCAGGACTGATCAGGATGGACTGGAGACTACGATATCTAGCCAGGGGCCGGTTCAGGAGAGTTTGGAGTCAGAAGGGGAATCCAGAGAGCAGGAAGAAGATGTGTTTCAGAAGTCGGAGGAACTTTTGCAGTCACAGGAAGCCTTGTAACACACGTGACACTCAATCTGTATAATTAACTTAAGGACCAGGTTTCTTTTTTTTTCTGTAAAAATCTTTCATATTTAGAAATAAAACATTTTTCTGGATGTTTTTTTTTTTGTAGCACGGCCTGTTATTCTAAACCTTTTAGCGTTTGTTTCATGTTTCTATAAAGCAAAACAATATTGTTTTGGCTCTCAGAATGATCACAGTAGGCCTGTGATAATGGAATCTGGCCATTCCAGTTTCAGACGGTCCTCTTCACAAAGCATGGATTTTCCTGGCATCCACGCAGTGTTCTCACTTATGAATCAGATGTTTTGCTTTACAGAATTCCAGCGAACACCTTTCAAGGAAGTATTTGATTTAAAACTATAAACAACAAAGAGAAAAAGATAACAAAAGGAAGTACTCGAAACAACTTTAATGGGTTGCCTTCTGCGGTGTCACTAGAGGCACGTGTGCTTGGAGGCTTGTTGAGCCTATTTTAACTGAAAGATCATTTACCACAACATAGTGATGCACAAAAGAGAAGCTGACCATGTAATGTTGCACAGGTACACCATTGCTGTTTTCTTTTCCAAAATGCTTTTATTTTTAAGCCAGTTCCACCTTTTTCTCGCCACTCCCAAGAATATTTCTCCAAAAGTCTTGCAGACTATCAAGATTTTTTTTTTTTTTTATGCAAATGTCTTGGGTTCTTTTTAATGGTCCCATATGGATTCCATTTTGCCCAGTTTCTTTCCTACTGCTGAGTCATTAATACTGACCTTAACTGAGGCAAGTGAGGCTCTTAGTGGTTTAGAGGCTATTCTAAACGGCTGCAGGCCTCTTGTGACTTAGTGGATATGCTGGCGATGTGCTTGTGGAGTCATTTTGTTAGGTTGTTCACAACTGTGCTGGTTCTCTCCATTTGTTCTCTCACTGTGGTGGCTTGGGTCCTAAAGCCTTAGAAATAGCTTTGTTTCTTGTTTCCAGACAGACAAATATTAATGACTTTGCTTCTCATCTTTTTTTGAATTTCTTGATGATCAGGATACGAGGTGCTGCTTTTTAAGATCTGTTAGCCTACTTCATGTTGTCAGAGAGGTATTTTTTGCATTTGTTTAAAAAAAATACAGTTCTGAGGAGTTCTCGTTGAAGAAATGAGCCTCAGGCTTCCAGAAAATGTTAATTACAGTTAATTCATGATTCAGCAATGGGGTGATAACTTTGTTTTCTGTTTTCTTTTATAACGGAACAAGTTGATTTTTTTCATTTTAATAAATAAATCCCACATTAGTAAAATGTTTGCTTTGAACGTTATCCTCGGCTTAGGTTTAGTCAGTGTGACGTCACCGGAGTCACGTGCTTTTTGTTTATGGGGCGCGAGTTGTCTTGATCGACTTTAGCCACGGTTTTATGAGTTTATTTAATCACCAGGTGGGCAGCAACAGTCTTTGTCTTTCAGTCTGCTGGCGCGGTCACGCGGGTTTACCTCACTTCGTATATATTTACCTTGACGACGCGGTTACACGCGGACGAGCAAATAGGTGTTGGTTACGTGCTCGCTCTCGACATCGCGCGCGGTGACGTGTGCGATCCGCCGCCTGTTGGTCTTTCACAGTTGACGAGTGTTATGAAAATGGCCTCGACCCTGCCCGTCAGCGCGACTCTCCGGAGAAGATGACGACGCTGAGCTCCCCACGTCGGCCAAATACCAGAGTGTCTTCTTTGAACACGTAGGTATCGGCAGAGGAAACGAGAAGAAAGGGACCGTCGGCGAAGGAGCCGCCAAGAAAACACTCCGCACCGCGGTGTCTTTTTTCCGCCAGGCTGAGGAGCCACCATGGAGGATATCAACTCCAACATCAACGCGGACCTGGAGGTGCGGAAGCTCCAGGACTTGGTGAAGAAGCTGGAGCAGCAGAACGAGCAGCTGCGCAGCAGGTCCACCATGCTGTCTTCGTCCGGAGCCGTGCCAGCCAACCACAGACCCCTGAGCGCCGGCTACGACTCGCCCTCCCTGTCAGTGGGGGTGGCCGGCTTCCCCGGGGTGGGGTTCGGCGGTCCGGGCGGCTACGGCGGGCCGCTGGAGAACAGCCGCTGGTCCAGATCCAGGCTGTCCTGCGACGGCATCAGCTTCAGGAGGGCGTACGAGGGCGAGGGGGCATCTGCGGCCATCTCCGTGTCCAGTATGAACTCCCTGTACCCGGACAACGCGGCGGGGCTGGCGGCGGACGGGGAAACCTCCATTCTGGACGAGGTGGACATCTTGGACCTTGAAGACATGGACTGTCTGAACGAAGAGGAGGACAGCTGGTGAGTGGTGTGTGTGTGTGTGTGTGTGTGTGTGTGTGTGTGTGGGGGGGGGGGGGGGTTACAGCTGCTCTACTCATTAGCTGCCACATAGACGCCTGGCTGGACGGTAAACTGGCTGAAATGTGAGGTCACCAGGAGCTCCGTGGCCGATCACCAGAGGGGAGTTTCCGGCTCCTCAGAAGGCCGATGCCCTTTGACCCCCGGCCTGCGCTAGTGGGACCTCAGCCGCTGGAAAGTTTCTTGTTTTAGAAACACATGAGTGGACCCTACAGGCCCAGGCTGCGGTTTGTCTCCCAGGGACAGATCGTCTTGTCCTGGGAGGAGATCAGTGTGTGCGGTGGAAACCAAGTTGTTGTGCTGCCCAGCAGCCGTGTGGGAGAGGGTAGCCATGGATATAGTCCTCCTCCTGACTCCTCTTTAGCTACAGCAGCTGGCACAGAGCTACAAGTGCTCCGCAGCAGCGACAGAGACATCCATCTGATCAGGCCGGACTGAAGCAGCGCCTTCATGAAGCTCACCCGGCCTCTGCAGCGATTGTAAACAACGGGGGTCTGCGTGGTATAAGCAGGTCACAGCTGAGCATCTTACAGACAGATTAGCGTCTGGCAACACGTACAGTTATCAGGATTAGTCCCACCGCCCCCACGTCCTCTTGGTCATGTTCGTAAAGCTTGACCTGGAACGGGACACGTCCGTCCACACGGTGAGACGAGACGTTTACCAGCAGCCATGGGCTGATCAGCGCTGCCAAGGTTTGAAACGTTACAAAACCGCAGAAGCGGCAAAGTTGACTAGGATTGTTTTAAAAGAGTTTCATTAGAGGCCAGAGTTTTCTGCTGGATGCAAACGTGTCACGGCAGCTTCCCCTTGTGTCGCTGCGCACTGCTGCTCAGCTGGCTGATGCAAAAGACCCCTGACCTTTGCCCTGTCTCCGGGCGGCGCAGCTGCTTGGCTGGCTACCTGAGCAGAGAGCCCGGGTAATTAAGCATGACGACGCCTTCTGGTGGTCGCTGGTACTTTATAAAACACACAGTGGCAAAAGTGTTGGATATCCAGCAGATAGACGCTTTCTGACTAGGCCTATCAGATAATGATGATTAATAAATGTTCCAGAAAACATGACAGTCTGGAACAACCCCGGCTTTTCTAAGGACGATGGTGTTACAGCTGGTTAATATTTTAGCCACAGCACAAATGGTTGTTGTTTTTCTGTCTTAGACAAAGGCGTTTAGCCGGGGACATTCTAAAACGCTTAACGTGAAAAAGCTTAACGTGGCTTAAGGTAGGAAAACAACGCGGGATCATCACCAAATTTCGCATGGCCATATATTGTCATGAAGACTTAAGCCTGTCCAAAAAAATAAGCCGAAATCCAACGATTATAGAAGATATCTCACATTAACGTTTTCTTCTTCATTGGCGCCTATGGCGAGAAAAAGGCTTAACGTGGTTTAATGTACCTAATCAACGATCAATGATCACCAAATTTCTCTTTCATATTGCTCCTAATAAGCACATAAAACTGTCAAAATGTCAAACCCAAAGTCCAATTATTATGGACGTTATCTGACATTAAGCGTTGCTGCTTCATTGAGGCCTATTGAAAGGAAAAAGCTTAACGCAATTCAATGTACCTAAACAACGCTCAGTGATCACCAAATTTCTCTCATATATTGCTCCTCATAAGCACATGAAACTATCAAAAAATTGAAACCAAAGTCCAATTATTATGGACATTATCTGACATTAAGCGTTGCTGCTTCATTGAGGCCTATATTAAAAGAAAAAAGCTTAACGTGGTTCAATGTACCTAAACAACGTTCAGTATTCACGCTTAATGTTAGATAACGTCCATAATAATTGGACTTTGGGTTTGACATTTTGACAGTTTTATGTGCTTATTAGGAGCAATATGAAAGAGAAATTTGGTGATGATTGATCGTTGATTAGGTACATTAAACCACGTTAAGCCTTTTTCACGTTAAGCGTTTTAGAATGTCCCGTTTAGCCGGGGGGACAGAGCCAGAGCTGGCTGGCGTCCTCGCTGGGAGGGAGTAGTTACTTTGTCGTTACAGAGTCTGTTTCTGCTCCTCTAATTGGCACAGTCTCTATATGTCCCCCGCTCAGCGATACGCCGTCTAAATCGCCGCCGCAAAGACCCGCGGCTCTCCCTTTTCCGTCTAATGATTTCAGCTCTGGGCGCCCGGCTCCTCTCAAACGCTGCTCCCTCGTGCTCCGGGCCCGGAGCCCGTCTGGCGCAGCGTGTTCAGCTCGCCTTTTCCCGTCAGCTCCATCCCCAGGATTACCACGCAGTGCCTAGATGTGGCCAGCTCCTGTCACAGACTCCCGTAATCCCAGAAATTAGCATCAGGGCGGATTTAAAAAGCTCCCTGCCGCTGCAGCGCCTATCTGCCCGTCGGCCAATGTTTACTACTCTCCCCCTTTTTTTTTTTGAATCGGTGCATTAAGACAGTTTTCGAGCTGGGCGGATGGAGCTGCAGGTTTGCCGAGCAGCCCGCCGCACCTGAACGACCTCCACCGTGTTGACAAACGACGCTAACAGGCGGTCTGGACTCCAGCCTGGTATTTCCCAGCATCACTCTCCCCGCAGTGTCTTAGCTCTCGTCACGCGGGCTTCCTGCGTGGCCGCTGACTCAGGTTTCTTCTCTCATCTCAGCCGTAAACACGTCATATGTTTTGCCTTCAGAGCGGGCCGCCGTGCGCACTGATCACTGGACCAAAAGGCCTCTGGGAAACGTTAAAACGCTGAGCTGGTGCCACAGGTTTAATCCCTTCTCACCCATTGTTCCCTCTACTTCCCTGCCAGGGCTGCGTTCTGTCAAACCAGTACGTCTGGGTGGGATTATATATGAGGCGTGAAGGCGTGACCTGTCACCTCTGGCTTTAACGGAGGAACGTCCAGCACGTCTGAGTCGGCCCGTGTTTAATCCGCGCAGCGCAGGCCCTGTGTGTGAGCTTCTCTGTCTTCTGCTCCCAGGTTGTATGAATCGAGGCTGAACAGCCCGCTGCACAAAACCCTGAGTCCCATCGTGTGGTGCCGCCAGACGCTGGACAACCCCAGTCCTGAGATGGAGTCGGCCAAGCGCTCGCTCATCCACAGGCTGGACGTCACCCTGTCAGGTAAACCCAGCACTTCTCTCTCAGTTAACTAAGTTAGAGTTAATTCCAATGAATTAGGTAGATTTTAATTTATTTTTGACGTGGCAGCATTTTAAAGCCAGGCCCCGTATGTTGCTGTGAGGTCGCCGGTGGAGAGTGTTGCTTTAGCTGGATTGGTGTCATGTCTGCTGACGACTCCCACTAATTATAGTTGTTCTTTGGGGGGGGGTAGAGGACGGGCTTCAGATCCTTGCTGCTAAACTAGGAGGGGGTCATTTCCCTGTCGACAGCTGTTTGCTCATGTGACCGTTGGATCAGGTTGGGTGACACGGGGCTGGAGGTTGTGCACCGAGGTAGGCGGGAGACTCAGGAACACTGGAGGGTTTCCTCCTCACGCTGCACGCAGAAGACGGATAGTTGTGTGTGATCGCTGGCTGGAGCAGGGCTACGTACGGCCTGTTAGGGTGACGTCACCGCATGTTTACAACCTCATCTTAGCCTGAAACCCTCCCAGCCAGCCACCTCCTGGTCATGTGGGTCACCTGCCGCGTGCTTAAACATGTAAAAAGTTTCTATCTCAAACTAATCAGAGCTACTGGGTTGGGTGAAAACCTGGACCAGAGTCAGGAGCCACGCCCCGTGTGACTCCTGAGTCCTTTCCATCACACCCTAACCCTCCAACAGGCATCCCGCTGCACACAAAGCCGTGCGCTGCCAGTTTCATCCCTCTCCTCCTCTCTCTCCGTCGCCTTGTTTACACAAGCCTCTCTGTTTGTTCTTCTCCCGTGATTTAGCCACAGCTCTCTGCCGCTGTTCCAACTCGCCCTTTAGCTTGGGTGGACTTCACGCAGTTTTTTTCCCCCTTCTCACGCATTTAATCCTGCGTGGTTTTAACCAGCCTGCTGGGTTGTTCAGGATGAGAGAACTAGGTTGTTCTCAGGACGTGAGAGTTTTAGGGCACACTATTTTTGTTAGTCCCTGAGCTGCAGCTCCGCCTGATTGGCCCGTGTCTCTGTGGAATGACAACGATGGGCCGTGTTACGCAACACCAGATCCTCAAGAACCAGTCAGCCCGTACCTGGGTCCTAAAAGGCGGTGCGCCCCCCTGCTGCAGGTAGGGGGTACTGTTAGGGTGGCCCAGTCAAAGCCCAGGCCTAGTTTGAGAATCTACGGCGAAGCTTGATGATGGCTCTTCACAGAAGGACTTCATCCCATCCGCCTGATCTTAAACCTTTTAAACCTTTTAAACATCCTGAAATCCGAGCGTTTTTGACGAGCATTAACATTTTTCCAGGCGCCATTAGTTCCTCCCAAATGTGTCTGCTAATCAAATAACTTCCCGACGGCTGAATTAGAGTTTTCTTACGGGTCTGATTGGTCAGTCAGGCCCGGCGTGGCTGCCCTCCGCGCAGATGTGCCGCTGACATTTGCAGCAGCTGATCCGTGCAGATGTTAGGCTGGATATGCTGGTATTTCCTGATTAATGCAGGCGGACAGAGTGCAGCGCCTGAGCTGGAGACAGAGAGAGAGAGAGAGAGAGAGAGAGAGAAAGTGAAAGCAGCCGCGCGGACAGAGAAGGGAGTCGGTGTTAGGAGGCTGCCGTCCAGTCGCCACAGAGCAGACAGACACGCAGAGCGGGCAAAATGAGCTCCGAGAGGGACAGCAGGGCTTCCCCACTAAGCCAGATTGAGACGGAGCTCATTGGGCTGTGAGCTGGAGCCTTCCCTCTCACTGCTGCTTTGCAGGCTTTCACAGAGAATGGCATTGTTCTGCGCGCATATGGACTGAATGCCGTGCTTTGTTTACCGTCCCCCCCCCCCCCCCCCCTCAGCAAATGATGCGGGAACTCTATCAGGCCCGCACTTAGCATATGGTGCAAGACACTCAGCCAGCCTTGCAGCAGAGTGCAGAGCTTTCATTGAGCCGCTGGCTGGGAGGCGAGCCGCTGCGTCAGGCCCGAGGAGAAACCGCGGCCCACCGTTTGGCACGGAGGCAGCATTATTGTTACGGCACCGCTTTGGCTCCACGGCTGAAAAATGGAATGGTCAAAGTAAAATGATAAAGCAATAAAAATAAGTTACAGATTAAACGGCAACAATAAGAACAAAAAAACAGTTTTAAGAGTTGCTGGAACGTCTGAATGTATGTTTGTGGTACGGACGAGTCGCGAACAAGCGCGAGTAAAGAATAAATAGAAGTGGCCGACATTAGTATTAAGAATAAAATGTAAATAATGAATCTAGATAGAAAATAATTGCCCAGGCAATGCACCGGTTGGAGAAGAATTTGCACGTTTTTATGGCAAACATTTGACCCTTTACGTCGTGGCTAAATATTGCCGCATACACGTAGCCAGGCGTATATCAGCACACACACACTTGTTGATGCATATGAACAGCTATTCAACACCGATGGACGCATGTTTAGTTTGTTGTTGGGTCGACACCTAGAGGAAGGATGAAGCGGGACCCATCATGTGCCGTCGTGTATCTGCTAACGTACGCTTGGCCCAGTTTCTTTTTTCTTATCAGACATAAAACAGCGTCTCTTGTCCAGCGACGGTCGACTCCATCCACGGTTTGCCTTTGTCCTTCCTCTTTGTAGCCAACAAGCGGCGGAGCCTGTATGGAAGCCCTTATCTGCAGCAGAGCTACGGCAGCCCGTACAGCACGAATGCAGCCAACAGCCCCTACAGCAGCGGCTTCAACTCGCCCTCCTCAACGCCCTGCAGAGTGCCCATCGTCCGACAGCAGCTGATGCCCAGTAACTCTGGTATGGAGCCCCTGTTAGTTGGCTGTCTGTTACGCAGCCTTTCTTTGTTGGCGACTGAGACGTTCACGCACGGTTTCCTGTCCAGTACACCAGAGAAATGCCGCCGCAGAGAGGAATCCTCCGGCCATCAGCCCGCAGTCGTCCGTGGACAGCGAGCTGAGCACCTCCGAGATGGACGAGGACTCCGTGGGTTCCTCCACCACCTACAAACTCAACGACGTCACAGACGTCCAGATACTGGCGCGCATGCAGGAGGAGAGTACGTGCCTGTCCTTGTCTCCTTCTGTATCCCGCTTCTCTGCTCCCAAGCTGCCTCTGTTACAGTGCTGCCGTCTGTTGACAGGTTTGAGACAAGAGTACGCCGCCACGGCGTCCAGGCGCAGCTCAGGCTCGTCCTGCCACTCCCTGCGGCGCAGCACCTTCAGCGACCAGGAGCTGGACGCGCACAGTCTGGAGGACGAGGAAGAGGCGGTGCACATGTCCTTCGCCCTGCCCTCCAGCCGCTTCAGCCCCTCCCCTCGCCACTCTCCCCACGTCTCCCCCAGGAACTCCCCCCGCTCGCGCTCCCCCGCCCGCTCCAACGACCGCAGCCGCGGCTCGCCGCAGCCCATCATCAGCCGCCTGCAGCAGCCCCGCCACTCGCTGCAGGGCCACGGCCACGACCTGCAGACCAACGTGGTCAAGAATGAAGGTGAACAGACCCGAGGCTTTAACTCATCCATGTTTATCTCAGTGAAAATGTTTCTAATGGACCTGCTGACATGGCATTCACACCAATATATGACTAATATAGCGCTCTGGTCCCAGGTGGTGGATAGAACAGGTTTCTCATCATGGTAAACGCATAAAGCTTTGGGTTTGAGCTCATCCGTCCCTGTCCTGCTGTTGCAGAAAAGCTCCGCCGAAGTCTTCCCAACCTCACGCGCTCGGCCACGGCTCAGTCCCCAGAACCGGTCAAGAACAGCCGCAGCTGTGAGTCCAACCTCCAAGTGCCGAACGGCGGCTCTCCCCGACACCAGAACCAGTCCGCAAGTGAGTATCCTGCCTGACGGCGTCCCGCGTCGTGGGCCGTGACTGAAACGAGCACTTCCCTCTGTAGCAGCCGCCGTCAGGTGAAATGCTGACATTTTCCCAGAGCTCGTTTTGCCCTGCCGCTCAGAAACGCCACAGGCTGTGTGAGTGGGCTGTGCGTCGCTCTCCGGCTGCACGCACACTCTGCTGCTTTGTAGTGACATGGCTGCTTTGCTGGGGGATCCTCTCTGATCAGTCGTGGCTGGAACGTCTCGTGCTCGTGTCTAACTTACTTACATGAAGGGACTGCGCTTAAGCACCAAGCAGCCCCCGTTAACACTGGCATGTTGCTCAGATTCTAAAGCTCCTCCTCTGTAACTAACGGCTATCTGTTTAACGTAATCCCGTAAAGGGAGAGAAAGCTGATGGTGTTTTCCTTAATCCAGGATGATTACGAGGTGTTTAGGGTCAGGATCAAAGAGCAGGTTCCAGCTGCTGCTTTCATCCCGCCTCAGCCGGCTGTCTGGGAGCGGACAGCGGTCCTATCCTTGGCCGCAGAAGTTCTTCGTTGCATATTTAACGGTGGTAATGATTGGGTGGTATCTCTTTTTCTACCTGCGCTTTGGTTGCACCGGGCATGTGGGCCAACCAGCAGCTGCCTTCCTGTCTTCTCTTCACTGTAAAGCACGGGTAACCCTCACCCTCCTCCTTTGGTCTGGCTTCTTCAGCCTTTCTTTGGCACTTTGCTGCTCGGCCTCCTGAAGGCAGCAGCCCTGAAAGCGGTTGTTTGTGGAGCCCCCTGGTGGCTGCACGCTGCGCTTCGGGCATTTCTTTACTCTCCAGTGAAGCAGTGATTCTCCGACAGACTTCCATGTTGACCTGTCCGTGTTTTGCAGCTGCTGCTCAGCTCCCGAGATACTCGGCCTCCTCCCGCTCTTCCCCGAAACCCAAACAGCTCCTCCAAAAGCCGACCGCCCTGCGAGGTAACAGCCTGCTCCCCGACCAGCCGGAGGCTGCGCGATGGCTCCTACACACCGATACACGATGAGCCCGCTATATTTCCGGGCCTGAGAGGGATGTGAGAGCAGCGCATTAATGCGCCGGGTCTCAGCGTGTGTCTGAGGCTGTGAGATAATGTGTTTTAGATGCTGTTTGTGCAGCTCTCTCTCTCTGTGAATATGAAGGAAATGACCTCAGAGTGGAGCGGTTGTTTACGACGACATCCTGTGATTCGAGAACAGATTTGCTTGGCCGCATTGTTCAGCTGATTGTTTTAGTTGTAGATATTTTTCATTTTATTAACTAGAGTGTGGTTGTAGAAGAGGATTTCACTATTATGTTATAAGGGATGATATTATTAGAGAGCACCTCTCAGACTGTTATCAGTATCTGATATTATTGATCAGCCCGGTTAGCAATAGTATCTGGAAACATCCTCATTCCTCGCAGACGAAGGCTGTCAATACTTCTTAGTCCAGCTTGGCTGACCGACGGCGACGGTTCAGAAAGCTGAGCTTCTTCCTGCTCGGAGCCGCTTTTCATTTTTAATTGCCTCTGATATGTAAAATGGCTAGCATCCCGTCTTCTTCCCACAATATCGGCTCTCACACTGAGAAGTGTTGCCTGCCACAGCTGTGCGGTGACCACAAACAGGACAGACAGCTCACCAGTCAGGTTGACCGAGCTGGAAATCCACTGACTCCAGTCCCCATCCAGTTTCTCAGAGCATCTCCGGTTTCTTATGTTTTTGTGTTTTTGGGAGTTCAAAAGAATTTGGTCATGGGAACATTTTACACAATATCCCCTTTTAACGCTAGATGCAATAATCAGCTGTACCCACTATATCTAGAGAAGGAGAATCCTTTTTTCTTTTTAGCGGGCAGCGTAGCACTACGAAAGAAAGGAAGAGAGGAAGGTGAGGCAAGATGCTAAAAAGACAAAAGGTGACAAAAATAGAGCAGAAGAAAAAGGGAACAAGAAAACATCCAACAGCTAAATTAACCAATAAAGTATTACAGGTAGTTCTTAAAGAGTAGTGTGGACTCTGAAAGATGACAAGGTCTGAAAAAGATGTTTAAAGCACTTTCATGTCAATATTCAGCAACAGATTTTCTCGATGTTGTGCTCTGATTGGAGAAGAAGTACGTAGAAAGATGACCTGTTTTCTGATCTGACCGTTTTTAAGCAAAGAAACAAAGCTGACCGACCCTGAGCAGGTCCTTTGGTATTCAGCTCTGACATTAACACGGCCTCATCAGCGCACACCAGACCATATTATACCACCTAAACCTCAGGAAAATTACATTTTAGTCATGGCACCTTTAGCTGTAAGATGAGTCTTCGCTATTTCTCGCATTCAGGAGAGGGTTTGCATCATTTCATTTAGACAAAAATACGGTCAGCTTACTCTTATTGTGTGGGTTTTTCCACATGTGCCACTAACGTGTGCTACCCAGTAACACGAGGAGCCATGTTTCAGTTATGAGGAATCAGGCATGTCTCTCAAGGCACTTTACAGAGTCAGTTCTGTGAGACAGATCGGTTAAAATGTTTTCTATCTAAGGAAACCCAGCTCAATGCATGGAGTCATTGCCTTGCAGCATTCACTCCTAAATGAGCATGGAGCCACAGAGGACAGACGCAGGCATTGTGTTGTTGACTTTGCAGCAATCCCTCATACTGAGCATACAGGTAGCGACAGTGGAGAGGAAAACACGCCTTTAACAGAAAGAAACCTCCAGCAGAACCAGGCACAAGTGAGCACAGAAGCACTGACCCAGGGGTACTTTCTATGTGAGAGAAAAGTAAAGGGGTAAATGGCAGTAGTGGCTTCTTTAATGGCTTCAGCTAGGAGAGAAACAGCTAAGCAGAGATAAGTTATGCACTAGTTTTCGAGCCTAGGGGATGAAAGAGAGCACATACACTTGGTCACAGTGAAAGCTCAGCCAATAGCTATGTCCAGGAGAGAAACGGGGTTAAACACTGAAAGCCGTGTTCTATTGGAGAACATAAAGTTGTTGGCAGCAGCAGCCTCGCCCATGCACTAAATGCAGCTAAACAGAACGCTAGTCCAGATCTAGCTACTACTATCTTCCCTAATCTATTCTACACAGGCTTAAAAGTATACATACACCCCCACAATTATTTGGATAAATGTCTGTAAGCAAGTTGCACAGATACCAAAAGCATTTTGTAGCCATCAAACAAGGTCCGGGCATAAATCTGGCTGGAGTCCTGAGCACTCTGCTTCAGAGTGGTACAGTTTATATTGGTTGAGCTTCCTGACAAGGCTTTTAACAGTAGATCGTGCATTTTTAATAGGTCTGAGGTCAAGGCCATCCCAGCGGCTTAATATTAACCTGTTTTGTCCATTAAGGAATTTGGAGCTGATCTCCTGCTTCATTATTCCACCTGCTTTGTGCAATTTACCACCACTGACAACTAAAAAGACCCTGAGCACGATGCTGCCACCACCATGCTTGACAGCCGCTCAAGCAAGTGTTCTTGGCCCTGAAAGCCTCGCCTTAACTCCTCCAGACATGCTTCTTGTCATTGTTGCCAAATAGCCCAGCCTTTATCTTCTCTGAGCATTTGGTTTGTTGATGCGGGCAAAATCCTTCAAGCTGATCATTCCTGCCAAAAAACGGAACAGCTCAAATAAATAATTTGAAGCCCAAAGTTGATAACGTTCATGACCATAAGTGGCTGGGGACCTCTAACCAGAACTAGAATTACTGTCCAGCTTTACCGACTCGTCAACACAGTCTTTAGACAACACTGATTCAGAAGAATACATCAGATCAGTTGATGTTCTGGGTCAAAGTTCTTGACATATTCCAATATGTAGGCAAAGGTTACATTAAAACTAAAACGTCCGTAACTATAAACCCCGACTGTTCACATGCAGTTCTAACGAGTACGTTAGATTGTGATTGGTGAATCCTGTAAGTGTTCCCCGTCAGCCACGCCCTCGCTGCTCTGAATTAAGGCCTGTCTCTGTTGTCTCTGTCCAGTCCCACTCTCCTGTTGCTTTGGAGAAGAAGGTGATTTTAGTGAGTATTCGCTGACGCTCCCTGGTTGTGTTGATGTTGTGCTTCTGGACTGTCCTTGTTTTTGCTCTCGTTTGTGAGTCGCCTCATTCTGTCAACACACGAGGAATCATAGCAAGCAGCTGTGTCCGACCAGATTTCTTTCATTTCTTCATGCTTGAGTGACCATTGTGTAGTTCCTAAAGTCATGCTGCAACCAATATGCCATCCTTTGTAGTAGTAGTCATGCTGTTATACTGACTTCATAATAATGCCAGTCTCACCCCATTGCACTGTTGTTGATCATTATGCCATTGCTAAAGCAGATGAAAAAAAATGGTAGAAAAGTTTAAGAACCCATCACTTAACTCGCTCACACCTGACTTTCTTCCTGTCGTCTGCAGTCCCCTCCCCCAGTAAACTCCGGACTCCGGCCACGCCCTCCCCGCTGGCGTTGAGACAGCCTGTTAAGGCTACATCCACCCCTAATTCAGCCACCTCCACCCCGACCCGCTCGCTGGCTCCTCCCCGCAGCGGCCTTCCCCGGCCGAGTGCTTCTGCGGGAGGAGGCATCCCTCTGCCACGTAGCAAGCTGGCTCAACCGGTGCGCAGGTATGCATATCTACGGGACTTTTGTCTTACATGTCTATGCAGGTGCATCATCAAAGTTTATTCCAGCAGTGCAGTTCAGGAAGTGAGGCTTTTATATATATATATATATATATATATATATATATATATATATATATATATATATATATATATATATATATATATACACTACCGTTCAAAAGTTTGGGGTCACATTGAAATGTCCCTATTTTTGAAGGGAAAGCACTGTACTTTTCAATGAAGATAACTTTAAACTAGTCTTAACTTTAAAGAAATACACTCTATACATTGCTAATGTGGTAAATGACTATTCTAGCTGTAAATGTCTGGTTTTTGGTGCAATATCTACATAGGTGTATAGAGGCCCATTTCCAGCAACTATCACTCCAGTGTTCTAATGGTACAATGTGTTTGCACAAGGGTTTTCTAATCATCAATTAGCCTTCTGAGCCATTGAGCAATCATGTTCACACATCTGAAAACAGTTCAGCTCGTTACAGAAGCTACAAAACTGACCTTCCTTTGAGCAAATTGAGTTTCTGGAGCATCACATTTGTGGGGTCAATTAAACGGTCAAAATGGCCAGAAAAAGAGAATTTTCATCTGAAACTCGACAGTTTATTCTTGTTCTTAGAAATGAAGGCTATTCCATGCGAGAAATTGCTTAGAAATTGAAGATTTCCTACAACGGTGTGTACTACTCCCTTCAGAGGACAACACAAACAGGCTCTAACCAGAGTAGAAAAAGAAGTGGGAAGATAAGTACATTAGAGTCTCTAGTTTGAGCAACAGACGCCTCACAGGTCCCCAACTGGCATCTTCATTAAATAGTACCCGCAAAACACCAGTGTCAACATCTACAGTGAAGAGGCGGTTGCGGGATTCTGGGCTTCAGGGCAGATTGGCAAAGAAAAAGCCATATCTGAGACTGGCCAATAAAAGAAAAAGATTAAGATGGGCAAAAGAACACAGACATTGGACAGAGGAAGACTGGAAAAAAGTGTTGCGGACGGATGAATCCAAGTTTGAGGTGTTTGGATCACAAAGAAGAACGCTTGTGAGACGCAGAACAAATGAAAAGATGCTGGAAGAATGACTGACGCCATCTGTTAAGCATGGTGGAGGTAATGTGATGGTCTGGGGTTGCTTTGATGCTGGTAAGGTGGGACATTTGTACAGGGTAAAAGGGATTCTGAATAAGGAAGGCTATCACTCCATTTTGCAACGCCATGCCATACCCAGTGGACAGCGCTTGATTGGAGCCAATTTCATCCTACAACAGGACAATGACCCTAAACACACCTCCAAATTGTGCAAGAACTATTTAGAGGAGAAGCAGGCAGCTGGTATTCTATCGGTAATGGAGTGGCCAGCGCAGTCACCAGATCTGAACCCCATTGAGCTGTTGTGGGAGCAGCTTGACCGTATGGTACGCAAGAAGTGCCCATCCAACCAATCCAACTTGTGGGAGCTGCTTCTGGAAGCGTGGGGTGCAATTTCTCCAGATTACCTCAACAAATTAACAGCTAAAATGCCAAAGGTCTGCAATGCTGTAATTGCTGCAAATGGAGGATTCTTTGACGAAAGCAAAGTTTGATGTAAAAAAAAAAATCTTATTTCAAACACAAATCATTATTTCTAACCTTGTCAATGTCTTGACTCTATTTTCTATTCATTTCACAATGTATATATATATATATATATATATATATGTGTGTGTGTGTGTCACACACAGGAGTGAAACAGATTGGACAGTTGCTGCATGGATGATTATGTTTCAGCTGCAACAAGTTAATTCACTCTCACTGATGCAATGCATAGCTTCTTTTCTTCAGCATCCATGTCAGAAAACATTTTGAATTAATGACCTGCTTTCTTTTTAAGTAACTTTCTAAATTATATGCTTTTTGATATAATAATATTTATTGTGTGGTACCCTGAGGAACTACAGACAACTACCCTTCATGGCTAATTCTGGACATGATCTGTAACGGGCGCTGTCCATTTTGAAATAAACATCATCAACCTGTATATTTTTGAATATATTCCCTTAACTATAGATATGGTGTGTTTTTATCAAAATGTAATTCTTTCAATTGTGCCCATCTAGATCTCTTCCTGCTCCTCGAACGTACGGCGGCACAGGCGACAACTGGAGAGAAGGTTGTTACTGAGGCGAGCCAGCAGGGGGCAGTCTGGTCACACTCAGCAGAAGGAAGGAGACAATACAACATGGCACTTTATGTACCTAGAGAAGATTTTTCCTTTAAAGAGACACGTAAACATGTATAAATCAGAGTTTTAAGAAGAAGAGAGATTCCACAATGTGTCAGAAAAGGCATCCCATCATTGTTCTGTGGGGAGAAGGGGGGGGTCTGGCTCTGGGAACGGGGGGTCAGACATATAATGCAGGCGACACAGAAAATGCCAAAGAAACCAGGCCGCCTTCAGCTCCGCCAGCAGAGTACTAGTTGCCTGCAGTGGTCACGTCTACATGCCCCCCCTCCCTCCTCCTCCGTTCTCCTGTCACCTCCCTCAGGGTGAAATGTTTCCACACATTTCTGTTATTATCCTCTGTGTTCAGCAGATGTCGGTGAGTGATCTCTATGATGATGCCGTGCAGGTGAACTGTCCCGTGGTGTTAAGAGAATCGTGTGATGTCTTTCAACAGTGAAAGCACCTCTTGTGTGGGTAACAGCTCTTTAATCGTCCCCCTCGTAAAGAAAAAAAAAAGAAGAAATCAGCCAGAATGTATGCACACGTTTGTTTTACAAATTATTTATTCAAATTATTTAAGAAGCATATGTCCAAACACCCATATCAGTATTTTGATTTCAAGTTTTCTGTTTGAAATTGTTTATTTTGAACCTCAGCTGAAAGCTAACTCTCCAAAGCATCCGCTGTGACTCCTGTAAGGGTCAGCCTAGAGGACGTTTGTTATTGCTGAGTTAATGGACAGGTTGTCCTTGAACTGGAGCTGGCTTTGTTTTCAGAAACAAACTTCATTATTTTTTAGGAAGAAACGGTCACTGTCACCCGTTCAGCCAAAGCAGCCGTCACAACTTTGTTTTCCAGTGACCTGTCTCATTCAAGAGGAAAAAACAGCAGCAGGAATGGAAAAATCATTTGAATAATAGTTTGGGACCGTTTGGGCTTTCACCCGATGTGCTACATGAATTAAAAAAAGGCATGCCAGTGAGAGGAAAGTTGCTTAGGTCATTGCTGGGCTGGGTGTCTTTAATTAGTGCCTATAATTTCACAGTTCACTTGAGTTTGAACATTACATTTTGTTTTTTGTACGTTCATCATTTGTGCCGAGTTCTTTCTTTGCCAATGTGGTTTTCAGCTTTGCATCTATGCCTGATTGAAATGCTTGACTGTTTGTTTTTGTATTTGAATCAACACACTTAGAATTGCTTTAAAATGTTCCTTATGCCTTTGTATTTATATAAAAAATACTGGTTGTGTAAATGAAACTATTTATTAAAGAGATGGGTGCCTCTGTCAATGCTCCGATTTGGTGGGAAGCCAGGATGAATGTTGTAAAAAGACATACAGCACACACTTTGTGTGAAACCTTTTTTGTTAAGGAGCCTTTTTATAGCCACAAACATAACATTTGGTTTCCCTCTGTAAAGTCACATTTCAAATAAAAATTAAAAAGCTTCTCCTTTCTTCTCTAGCTTCTGACTTTTCTATCTATCCAATTAAAATAATCTTTAGTTTGGCTGAGCAAAATAGATAAAGTATAAGTCAATGATTTAAATAACAAACATTAGCAGTCAAATTATATATATATATATATATATATATATATATATATATATATATATATATATATATATATATATATATAAAATCAGTCCCTCCAGGATTTTGTGGCACATTTTAGTGATTGTTGCGGCTTGAAATGATGTTGCACCAGCTTTTGTTAACATCTGCAATGGTTTATAGTGTTTTCCTTATCTTTTTATTGCAAAACCCCCTGAAAATTGTTTAAAGCTTATAATAAAAATTAAAATTCTGATGTTCCGACATTTTATTGTAATAAGAGCACTGGGAGAATATATTAACATCCAGGACAACACTCTCTAAGTTGTAGCTTATTCTTTTAACACAAAGAAAAGAAAACTTTAGTTTCTAGTTCATAGAACCTGCAGTACAAAAACAATAACAGAACTTGTTCTTTTCAGTGTCTGATAAATAACTCAGTATTTACTGAACAAAGTAGTTCCTCAATGCCATATAAACATGGCAACTGTAAACTTTTAAAACCGAACAGTATTATTCTGACACATAAATCATAAATGCAATCCTGCTGTCTACAAATACAAAATAAATTCTGCCAATAAAAATAAAGTGCAGAGATGCTTAAAACGGTTGTTTGAAATAGATGGTGCTGATAAAATAAAAGTTGGGTTTTGTGTTAAGTACATAAACAGTTCTTAAACAATTAAAATAATTGAGGTGGTGCAATTCCAAACGTTCAAATTCCCAGTATTTTGCTCCCAAGTACACCTTTGCTTCCCTGTGTGTTTGCTCTCAACATAAACTGAGCAGTAACGCCCAAAAATGAAACAATGCAGGAGAGAATCAGAAACATATACAAAACAATCCTGTAAACAGAATCTGCTTCTTTATCCATTTCAAAGGCGCCACTGGTGAGTCGCTGGTTGTGGTAGAGTATGGTCAATAGCTGTGATTTTTTTTTTTTTTGTGGCAAATGTGCCATATTATTCCTACACAAGTTAACATGTTCGCCGGTAAAAACAGGAAGTGCGCCTCCTCGCGTTGGTCCGACGATCATTTCTCATGCAGAAATTGCGGGGATTGGCTGAATTTGCTTTAATAGTTAAAAATTAGCTCTTTGGAAGAAAACCTCATAAGTATTCAACACAAACAGAATTATGTACCTGGAGTGGCTTCCTGGTTACCAGGATCAGCTTGTGATGAATCTGCTGAGCGAAGGGGAGATTTAATCTCTTAGTGGCGCAAACCGTCCCATCCCACGCTGGACCTCATGACGTCAGGACTCATATCCTGCAGACTGATGCCATGAGCTGCTACAGACGCTGCTCCTAAGGGTCGTGGACTCATAAAAGAGACATTTCACACGAATGGGATGATTTATTGCATGAAGCGAAGAAACTAATGGATTTTAATAACTGGAGAGAGAAAACAATATTTGAAAAATCTAAAGATTGATTTTTGGAAAGGATAGAGAGCTATTAAACTCTATCATGTAAAAGATTCATACTTGCTGTAAGGTGAAATTAAATTAGTATTTTTTTCATAAAGCTTTATGAATCCTTTTTGTACTTACAGCCAGCAAAAAGAAACAAAAACATTTTTTTTTCATATCTGAGCTGTATGAACCTTCGCTCCTATCCAAGTTCAAATCTAGATGCAGGCTCGATTATTAGCAACTTACGGTGGGTGAGCATTACTTTAAAAATGAGCAGCGTTTGATTCATCAGTCATCGGTCCGCTCTCTTAGACTGGTTAAAACCCCTCATTTCTTTAGGATGATCTGGGGCAAAATGGAATGTACACACAGTGTAATAAATAAATACATACAGATATGAACAATGAAAACACAGCTGGGTAATAAGGCATGCATTTCCATTGCAGGATTTCAAAAATACAAAGTTTTTAAAAAGTGCAATGAAGCAAACAAGATTCTGTTCTGGATAAATGTAGACCAATGACGTCACAAGAGGCCCCAGAATTGAGCTGATCGCCTTACATTAAAGACGATTTCATATCAATTGTGATAACAACAGCTTAGCTTCAAAAGACTGCTGAAAATCTTTGATGATGGAATCCGCCCAGGTCCTTTTCACAGACTGTTGAAATGTAGTGAAATCCATGCAGTGTCCTCACTGCAGCCACTTAACGCAACTGAAGGAGGACATTTGGTTGAAATCCGACAATTGCAAAATTACACATCTGAGATTTGATCGGGGTTGAATAACATGATAAAGGAAAACGCTAAACAGACAGAAAAAAGATCACGACTGGTTGTTTTATATGTGTAAACTGAGTTAATAGAAAATTCTGTAGAGCAGCTTTAACTCCAGATCGATCAACGATCAAAGCATGCGCGCTGCTTGCTCCGTACAGTTCAGGAGGGCCGTGCGTCATTCGCAAATAAATAAATAAAAAAGCAGACGAACAAAATGGGCAGAAGCGCAGCTTTTTGTCTTTAACTTTTTGTGGCCGGGTACGCAGGGACATAAACCCGGCTGTTGATTGTTTCAGCCCCTGAAGCGGATAAAGACGGTGCAGACCCCCGTCCTCCAGGGCCCATCGGTGGCACCGGGCTGATTCTGAATCACTTTAAGACCATCCGTACCGTCACATCCACTCGGTCCAGCTTCCTATTGGTGACTGCGCAGCGCTAGGGAAATCATTTTACGCACCGGCACCAGCAGGCGCACAACGCGACCGAGGAGATACGTGCTCCTCCTGTTGCGCCATGGAGAACCCCAGCGCACAGGGAGCTGCCGTCACGGACTTGATCTCGTATTCTTTGAGGCAAACTGTGGGTCCCCGGAAACAGAGCGTGATAGATGGATTTTCGGTCACCAGTCGGACCATGTTCCTTGAGGGCAGCGCAGTCAGGACTGATGCTGGCTTCATGGCCGCTCCCCAGACGGAACCTCCTCACCTTGTGCCTGCCTTCTGGGACTCCCCGCTCAGCCACGGCATCAATGTGTTCGTCGGACTGGTCCTTTGCTTCACCATGCTGGGCCTGGGCTGCACCGTGGAGGTTAACCAGCTCGGGGAACATATCCGCAGACCCATCGGGGTGCTGCTGGCGCTGGTGTGTCAGTTTGTCATCATGCCCCTGGTGGCTTTTCTCCTGGCTTTAGCCTTCTCTCTGGACGATGTGGCAGCGATGGCGGTTCTCCTGTGTGGCTGCTGTCCTGGAGGGAACTTATCAAACATCATGTCTCTGCTGGTGCATGGAGAGATGAACCTCAGGTAGATTATGTAAAAGAGTTCACAGCGCGCCTTAGAGCGCGTCTTTCTCACATTTACGCACAGAAATAAAAGCAAACAAATTTCCTTAAACGCTGAATCCGAGATTCTTTGTGTTTAACCAAAGTCATTTTTGCATGTCTGTAATCTAAAGTGAAGCCATTAACCACGCTCCCTTGTGTCCTCTCCCCAGCATCATCATGACCATCTCCTCCACCCTGCTGGCGCTGGTCCTGATGCCCCTCTGTCTGTGGATCTACAGCCGGGCGTGGATCAACACGCCTGTGGTCAACCTGCTGCCCTTCGGGGCCATCATCCTGACCCTGTGCAGCACCCTCATCCCGATTGGTCTGGGTGTTATGCTGAGATACCGCCACACACGTGTGGCCGATGTTGTTTTAAAGGTGATGTCTGGTCCATTTATTCAAGCTTTTTTTTAAATTAGATGTGGCTTTGTCATGTGAGGCTTTTTGCTTTGGGTTTATGGAGACCAACTTTGCGCAAAGACGCACTGCGTAAATGTTCAAGGCATATCGTTAGAAGATGGGGTGGGAGGAGTGAGGGGACAGTGACATCAGAGATCCTGAGTCAGGGAGAGCCCCTCCCCGCGTTACTGATAAGACTCCCACATGAAGGAGGGATGCATTGTTATGATATCTGTCAACAGAGAAGCAACGACGCAACCCAGCTTGACATGTGCTATCAATTTTCTGAGAGGATAACCAAAACACACAGACTGGAGGTCCTTGCCAAATGTGTAGCCACCGTGCAGAAGTGGACAAAACCCAAAAAAGACCAAACAAGCAGTCTCCCTCACACCTGAACGCAACAGTCACACATGTCTGTGCACATCACTGGCCATGTATGAGACAGACCGATGCAAAGCGCATGACTGCAAATCATCACAAAGACCACAGCTGGTGGCATGTAACATGGTGGACCACATCCAAGTCAGCAGGAGCCATTTTTTCTACATCTGGCAGAGAAAAGCTGGCAGAGACACACTCCTAAAGACTTAATTGTATTTATTCATTTAGTAATAATAACTTTAAAAACTATCGGCTTAGAAATGGTAGAATAAAAATTGTCACCACATCTTTCAGACAGAAGAATAACTTTCCTTACACTTCCCAGTTATGGATTGTTTGTCCTGAACCACGCAAAATACACAGGTTTGTGGTTGCGTGAAAGCAAAACATTGTTTTTTGAATGGATTTTCTTATTTAATTTTTACAAAAACACGATGTAGAAAGTGGATTTTATTTCCCCTCAAGAATCCTTTCTGACCCAATGATCCTCTGTCTTCAGGCATCCCTTTGGTCTCTGCTGGTCACCCTGGTGATGCTGTTCATCCTGACCGGAGTGATGCTGGGGCCGGAGCTGCTCTCCACCATCCCACCCTCCGTCTACGCGGTGGCCGTCCTCATGCCTCTGTGTGGGTACGCCGCGGGCTACGGCCTGGCCGTGCTCTTCGACCTGCCCCCCAACAGCCGCAGAGCTGTGTCCATGGAGACAGGGTGCCAGAACGTGCAGCTGTGCACTGCCATCCTAAAGCTGGCCTTCCCCCCACAGCTGATGGGCGGCATGTACATGTTCCCCCTGCTGTACGCGCTCTTCCAGGCGGCGGAGGCAGGCCTCTTCATCCTGGCCTACAGGCTGTACAGGAAGGAGGTTCTGCGTAAATCAGACCCCTTAATGGACAGCGACGAAACAGACATAACATATCAAAGGTTCCACGATGAGGACTTTGAGCCGTCTTACGGTGCCGTTACAGTGAGCGACCCAAACGCCATCATGCTAGAGCCCTGCCCTCCTGACCCCACGCCCGTTTAATATCTTAGAAACCTTTCTTTGCTGCTGCTGCTATGGGAGTAAGGTGAACATTTTGATTGCTGTCACTCATTAAAGAAAAAAACCCAAACAAACAGGAAGATAGGGCAGATGAATGTTTAACATTGACGTGATGCTTATAAAAAAAGGGTGCTTCATGTCATAAACTTAATTCATCCAAGTTAATCTCTGATGTCTTTTACAACGATACAACACTGCTGTGCCCTGTGGAGTAAAAAAAAAAAGAAAAGATGTATGATCATGTGTATGTTTTTCAAAACAGGGGCTAAAAGATCGTTAAAAAAACATATCAAAGTTATCCATGTGGAAAGAAGCCTGTGCCAAGCTGATCAAACTGTGTCTGTATAGAACAATTAAAGAACCGTATGTAGTCACGTGTTTCCTGTTTTGTGTTTGCGCTGAGCTCAACACCTGAACTCAATTAGGCCTGATGGAGGACCCCTGCTGTCCAATCTATTTAAGTAGTTTCAACGCGCAGGGCGGCCTGGTTGAGCAAAGAAAAACAAAATGGCAACATATGGTGAAGAGCCAGTCGACAGATACTTCTACTCCTCTTACAACCCTTACATGGGTCGGTACGCCCGGCCCAGAGACGCAGGCTGGAAATACAAAGGTTACTTCTCCCACTATGGAGACGGCTCTGACGCGTTCAACAACCACCAGCGCGCCCAGCTGAAGTCCATCCTGTCCCAAATCAACCCCAAACTCACCCCGAGGCTCAGGAAGGCCAACACCAAGGACGTGGCGGTGCAGGTTAACCCGAAGAGGGACGCCTCGGTACAGTGCTCCATCGGCCCGCGCACCCTACAGGTCGTGAAGCGGGACGTCCCGCGCAGGAGAAGGCAGGAGCCCGCCACGCCCAGCAGCCCGAAGCCAACGGGTGGCGTCCGTTACCCGCGGACGCTGGCCGTGTACTCCCCCATTGCTTACCGGAGCGTCACGTCATTCCTGGTGGACGACAACAACAACGTGAAAGATGCTTCCTCTGAGGCGGCGCCCACCGTCGAGCCCCACGGTGACCCGGGAGAGGGCACCGAGGGGAAGGAGGAGGAGGAGGAGGAGGAGGGATGGGACGCTGGTGAGGATGGGAAGACGTTGAAGTCCCCGGAACAAAACCAGCAGCTGAAACCGAAGCTGCAGGTGAAGAGCGAGCTCGCGCCGCAAGTCGCGGAGGCATCAAAGGGCAAGGCCCGCGTGCGCTTCCAGGTGAGTTGAGTGGCGCGTGCGACGAGTTGAAGGGAAGTTGAAATTTAAGAAGCTCCCAACCTCTAATAATCAAGCATTTAAGTTGATTTATAAACTATCTGGGCTTTTTAGGCGTTCTATCGCACCTGATAAAACTATATAGATGTATAGATATAGACTTGTTTTTGAGCATCAGTGTTTCTTTTTAAAGTGGTTAAAGTGTGAACAAACGTGCTGGCAAAGAGCCTCTAAAGTTGACACAATCTCAGATTAGCCAAAAGAGGGGTGATAACTAAATTGGTTTAAAACAAATGCATTTTACAAAGATCAGTTGGTTTCAATGTTAACTGGCATACTGACTTGCCTCTCTGTCCCATTAGTTCCTGGAACAGAAATACGGATATTATCACTGCAGAGAATGCAATCTGCGATGGGAGAGTGCCTATGTGTGGTGCGTTCAGGGCACCAACAAGGTGAGTAAATTCCCAAGAGAGGAGTGGCTGGAAATTTCATTGTATTAGATGGAACTAAAAAAAAATAGCGATGTGAAGTCTTTTTAGATGGACTATGGTATGACGTCACACCATCTCTCTTCTCCAGTCTATTTACAAGCCGGGCAAGCGGCGCGTTCATGTACAGCTGTCACTCGGGGATTTAGCCCCTGCCTGGCCATAAAATGCCACCAGTAGAGGCGTGGCTTGTCCAACCTTGTTTTGGTTTACAGCCCGCCTATGGTGAAATTTCACTTCTTGCTCTTAATGACTGTAAATACAAGAGTACTGAATGCATTTCGAGACTGTCTAGATTAGTTACAAGCTAATAAAACCGGATATGTACAGTGGTGACCCCCTACCATTTTTTCTAGGTTTACTTCAAGCAGTTCTGCAGGAAATGCCAGAAGGGCTTCAACCCATACCGCGTGGAAGACATCACATGCCACGTGAGTTACTTGTCTGCTTAACTTTAAATCTTTTTGCAACTTATGCACATGCTTCTCTTGTTCTCCAGACTTGCAACAAGGCACGCTGCTCCTGTGCCCTGACACAGCGGCACGTTGATCCCAAGCGACCCCACAGACAGGACTTGTGTGGCAGGTGCAAAGGCAAGCGGCTCTCCTGTGACAGCACGTTCAGCTTCAAATACATCATCTGAGTCATCTTGACTCGGAGAAAAAAAAAATCAACGCACATGCTCGGCTCAAACGCAAAGCACAAATTTTGATGTTTAAAAACTTTATTTTTTCATGTTCTGTTGAGTCTGTAAGCACGTCTTGCAACATAATAAATGGATACCTTGCATTCTGGATTGTAATTATTTTGCATTACGTGGTCTCTTGTTGGTCAGCAGCAGGTTAGGCATGTGCTCCAGGAAGTGGAATAACTTGTGAAATGGTGTCCTCTAGGAATGAGTCTTCATTTTATCCAGAGAGAATGCAACACATTAAAATATTTAAAATAACTTCAACTGTACCAGATGAGGAATGAGTCAGACTGGCTTCTGACACTCAAAACGGTCCCAAATTCAGTCTTGGCAAGTGGGGCCCTTCAGCAAAATTAAAGGATTAAAACCCAAAGCAGAACCTGTGGAGAGGATGCATATTGATGATCCTTGGCTCTATTGGATGGTTCCAGCAGGAAGCAGAACCCACATCTGACCTCCCAAGCACAACTGAAAGCTTGATGCCCCTGAAATGAGAAGCCTATAAAATCTTGCAACATCTGGAGAGAGACTCAAACCCTGCTCTTGGCTCTCATGTTTAGCTTTATACATACATCCCATTTTGGATGAACAGTGCATTACACAAAATTACAGGGGGGAAATACTGGTTTTACACTATACATTTTCTAAAATATATACAGATTACAATAAGTTAAGCTTTCATTATAAGCTGTAGCAAGTATGCACTTGTGTGCAATTAAATGCATTTGTGTATGAGCATCTCCCAATATATATCACACAGTCGCGAGTCTAAAGGCATCTACTTATTTGGTTAAAGAGTGAGTTTTGCGTGAAGACCTGCTGAAGGGTACTCATCTCTCAGCGCAATCAAACGTATTTCTCTTTATACACTCCCTGAAGGCAGGGGTTTCCCCCACAGGATCACAATAACCTGTTAAATATCCTAACATTTACAACCTAGGATGTTAGCTCTAATAAAAAATACATTTCTCAAAAAAATATTCTTGCAGTGCTTCTCTCTTTCAAGCATGCAATTGAAAACTCTCTTTATAAACAAGATGCTTATGAGTCTTGATGGTGTATCCTCACATGGACCGTCTCGCACGCTTCAACACCGTCTCCCCGACCTGAATCCAAGAAGGCCGCCGCTCATTGCGGTGGGCTCCCCTTGGTCCGATCAGGTTAAAACAAAAACCAAAAAAAAAAAGGGTACAAATAAAACAAGCTATTCCAATGTGTCCTCCCAATCTTCAGACACACCATCACATGACTTATTGCAACTGAATTTTGCAAGTAGGCTTAATCTGGAAAAAGCGATGAGTTTGAAGCATTCATACAGGTAACGTTAATGCATGGTCACAGTTATTCCCACGCATCCTTTAGCCCTTTGTATGTGGAGTGTCTCTTGTCCTCCGGCCCCCCACCCCCCTCTACAGCGGACGTCAGGCGTGTGTAAAACACGGGGCCGACTACAGTCCGGTGCTGAATGTGGTCGTGTGAAGTTGGCATGCCTGGGCCTGACTCAGAGCCTCACGGATCTGCAGGTTGAGCTCCATGAGGCGGGTGCTCGCCTGCGACAGGTCCCTGCTGGGCCCCACCACCGCCAGGCAGCCCGTCTGGCCCAGTGTTTGGTGACGGAAGTAGATGTGCAGGAGGGTCTGAACAGCGTTATCCTTCTCATTGCCGAAGATGTCATTAGGCCACAAAGACCTATGGATTTGGGAAAAGGGGAATGATTCATAAATATCAGTTGTATGTAAAGAATTCATTTTAGGTTTCTTCAAAACCCAAAGCACACGGCTTCACATTTGCAAAGTTAAAAAAAAACATACAAACAACCTTATTCCGTACAGTTTAAGATGCAAGACAAAAAGACTAAGATTTAAAGGAAATACACATAAGCTGAAAAACAAGTGATTAGCCTCCAGCAAAAAAAATAGTCTCTGAACCTCATTTTTGACTCTTGAGCAGAACTTCAGAAATTCTAGTCTCTGGTGTTTGAGACGCTAAATGATTGCAGCTGCAATATCAACAAAAAGTGGTTCCCAAGGTATGCCACATTTATCAGATTTTTTATTTAGAAAAAGAATATATAAAACATATGTATTGTTTTCCTTCCACTGTACAACTATGAGTTACTTTGTGTTACATTTTCTCAGATTTTTTATTTATAAAAAAGAAAATATTTAAAAATATATATTATTTTCCTTCCACTGCCCAACTATGCGTTGTTTTTTGTTGGTTGACCACATAAAATCCTTGAGAGAAACATGGACGTTTGGTTGTAAAGTGACAAAACGTGAAAAAGTTTGAATACCATTTCAAGACACCAGAAAGATGCAGTTAAAAGAAAAATGCTAAATATTTTAGTCTTAACTTAGTCTTCTAAACTTATACTTGCAAAGACAAATGTTTCATTTCTCAGTGCTGCCTTGCTCATCTTACCTAAAGATTTTGACCTGTGTGAGAGCAGAGCTGAAGTCTCTGGCTCTCAGCGTTTCAATCAGCGACTGGATTGCCGTCTCGGTATTGGTCTGGGCATTATCTGACATGCACACATCCTCCTGGCTGTCATTTCCTGTTTCTGCCTCGATCAGGCAGCTCTCCAGAATAGTGAGCTCCTCAGACATGTTGGTCACCTTGGAAACAGACAGAAAAAAAAAAACATCTCTTATCATTGCATCATAGCACTAAATAATGCAAGGAGACATGTGCTACATAAAGCTGGGAGGCCAGCTAAATAAACCTGGAGTACAGTTTAACTGGATTATGTAGCCCTCATCAATCTGTAATGGTCGTGATCCAATTTCACCAAGTACCATAATCTGATTACGATTTGATCGTTATTTAGGTGAGGTAGGGATCAATGGCGATGCAGATGTGGTAACAATTATTTATTATAGCCTGTGCTCAGCTGCACTGCAGATCTGACAGGAAGCAGGTTTGAGCTCGTTGCTGCATGGTCTTAAAGAGTTCCCATGGAGAACGAGAGAAAATCAAGTAAGGATAGCTAGTTTTATGTAACAAAGTAACCTAAAGACTGTGGGAAAGATCCTACTGTCTAAACTAGTGAATTCAACTGTAATTGCTTTGCATAAAATATCATAAAAACATTAAAAACCAATGGATTTTGGTAGATATTTCTTTCTATGGATTGATGACCAAACCTTTTTTTCCCCATCTCTGAATTTTTCCTTTCAAATTTAAGGATTTTTAAGTAGTACAATTTATCAAAGACATAACTGCATGGGGTTGAAAAAATTAAGTTTTTAAACGCATGACGTTATTTTTTTATCTCAATGCTTGCTGTATAAGTAGTCATAATTGTTTACCCTACTCCAAGGAACATTTTGAACACTTTGACTAATGTTCTTTCTAACCTAACTTCTAACTGCAGGTTCATCCCAATCAGAAGCTGGAAATTCAGATTGTGTGTCAGCTGTTTGAACGCCTGGACATGTTCGACTGTATTCTGCATTCATAAAAACAGACACTAAAACATTTATGCACATGAGCCACAGTTCATAACTTCAGACACTAAAAGATTACGCCCAAAGTGATGCTTATGGTTCTACATCAACCCTTTCAGTCGGCTGGGGACTTGTTATATCAGGACTGAGGGGGGCATGTTTGGGAAAGCTGCAGTCCTTTCCTGGCATATTCTTCAAATGCTGAAAATAAAAGTTGCCCCTCCTGCACCTTTCATTTCATAGGTTCTATGATTCATCCATATATTAACCGTATCCCAAGTATTGAACACGTCAATGTTTGTTTCTGTAAATATATTTCTAATGTTTTTGTTGACATTAAATTCACACCAGATGTCAGCTGCAACTCAAGGAACCCAGACATACCAAGAAATCAAAACAAACTAGTCCACAAATGAAGCTGTGTGTAATGAACTGGAATGGTATCTGTAAGTACTGTACACATGAAGAAACGGAGAACGCCAAGAAACCAGCTGAAATCTCTCAGTATTTAGATAGCATTGCTGTTATGTGCAAATCAGAATCAGCTGTTTTAATATCAAATGATGGCCTGTAATAGGGTTTGGACACCATACGTGTTGCAGAGTGGTATTATTTATAAAAGCAAAGCTACCTTTAGAAAAAAGGGTTGGAAGAAGAAATCTACGGGTCACTTTTAAGTCTTGAACCACTCAGACAGAAGTCTGATGGTGGTCGCTTTTATTAGTAGTATGAACGGCCACCTCAAAGAAAATCAGATTTCAGGAAAGAAAAAAAAAAAAAGAAAAATCGGAATTGAGCATCAATTTCAATTCAATTCAATTTTATTTATATAGCGCCAATTCATGAAACATGTCATCTCAAGGCACTTTACAAAGTCAAATTCAATCATAGCATCAAGCCCTGCAGTGTGAACGTAGCCTTAGTTTTTGATGTAATGTTCCTGGACAAACAGTGTATTGCCTGGCTGGGTGGGACCTGTGGTCATATGTCTGGCCCTTTCCTGGACTCTTGTAGCATAAACCATGTCTAGATCTTGTAGACGGCATCCCCCAATCCCCTGTGCTGAACTCATCACCTGTGCTAGATCCTTCCTCTCCTGTGTAATGCAGCTCCCATATCACACTGTCACAAAATGCTTTCAATTGTAACTTTATAAAAGTTTCTGAGCAGCTGAGAATAAAGTCCAGCCCGTTTCAGTTTCCTGAGAAAGAAGACCCATTGTTAAGGTTTTCTTCACCAGGTGGGAGGTGTTTATGGTTAAAATATAAAGATAGATACAAAGTCAAAATTCCCTGGACAAGGTCCATGCCGTTATGCCCAATCACAAATCATGCTTCTCCATCTGGTAGTGACAGGCGAGTTTGAAGTTAGCGGTTGCCAGGAGAACGGTATTTGTCTGCCAATATTGTGCCAAGTGTAAGTTGGGTGGGGGGGGTTGGGCCCTGAGTTTAAGTGAGATTTTTTAACAACTCCATGCTCCCAACTGTGTACGATCAGTTTGGAGATGGCCCCTTCCTCTTCCATGATGACTGTGCACCACTGCACACACCAAGACCCATAAAGACATGGACACGACTAAAAGAAACTCTTAATAGATTTAAGACAAAGTAAAACTGCTACAATGGTCCAGTCACTTATCTGGTATTTATGTGTATTGAAATCCCCAGAAATTTTAAGATTTGAAGACCAGGTCGAAAAGCACACCTGAACCATGCATGTGACTAGAGTCTTCATACAGCAGATATGTTGAAGTTGCCATTAACAAGAAAGGCTTTGCCACAAAGTATTTGATCAATTTCCTAAGTGTACAGAATAATTATTCCCAGTCTCATTGAAATGTTTTACCCATAACTTCATTTGTGGACATATTTGCTTTGATTTCTTTGTAAGGGTCATATACTTAAGTCGTTGACATTTGGTGTGAATTTTATATTAATGCCCCAATCTAAATATTTAAATTGAGAAAACTCTTGACAGCTTAATACCTTTTTACGCTTCTCCTCTAGACAGGTGGGAATTTTTTGCAAAATCTACCATTGTGGCACAATTGATCAATCCCCCATTACATCCTCACCTCTGCCTCTCTCTTCATGGTGTCCACCCTGCTGATAAGCTTACAGTAGGCCTGGAACAGCAGAAGCAGCTGAAAGTGCAACTTGTAGAGCCTCCGACACAACTCCAACTCCTGCAGAGACAGACGCGTAGGAAACACGTTTTCAGCACAATCTGTAGTGACGTTTTTACCGATTGTCACATCAATTAAATTAATTGGCCACCTGGGTTAGAGATGTGGAAGAAAATTAAAATGGTTAACATGGGGTAGTGCAAAAGTATCATTCAGTTTGGGCCACGGAGGAAGAAGTGAGGAAGCTACTATTATGATCACTGATGAAGTTTGTCACCACATGGCGAGGATCCAACTACAATCTCAACCTGAGAAGCATGGATGGAAAAAGCAAGGTTTGAACAGATGCAGGAATGGAACAAAACTACATGCAAAATGAAATGAAACAAAAAATAAACACTTGCTAGTTTAAGCTTATTTTCACAATAAACCTGAAATCACTTAAACAGCATTTAAAGCAAGACGATTTCCACTTGCATACAAAAAAAAAAAAAAATCAATGCACAGCATAAAAACTGCAGGACTGATCTGACTGTCAACAGATAAGAAACACAATTCATGACAGAAGGGCTGCATGTTTTGGTTGAACAGGGTTACATGACGAATCATAGCAGAAACAAAGAAAAAGATACAAAGGTGGGTGGGAGCGGTGGCTAGAAATGAGCGGAGACATGAGATGGTCAGTGTTTTGTCTGGGTGGCGTCGTTATTGAAGTCTATAATACGAGAACCACTTACTGCTAGTTTTTCCATTTGCTAAGCAAGAAGGTGAGCAGGTCACACACACAGACACACACATGTATATATACACACACACACACACACACACACAAACAACAAATAAAACAGAAGGAGAGAAAGATCAAGAATTAGTGAGCTTTAAACATGACAGCTGAGACATGGTGACCTGAAGGTCAAGGAGCAGTGCTTTGTCATCGTCCCTGCACACAGCTGAGCGAAGGCTGGAACCATGTGAGCTGACTTTAACAGAAGCTGAAACTTTATCTAGATGAGCCAAATACCAGCATGTGTAGAGAGTGCGAGAACAGAAATGTTACAGAAGTGACTAAACGGAGAGGAAGGAGTAGTAAAAGAGCACCAGATGTGTTGCGCTCAGTTTACTTAAGACTGTAAATACGCTTTGATGAAATCTGAGCATGTAGTCCACACAACTTTGCAGGAGCCAAGACTAACGCAGTGCCTTGCAAAGGAATCCACAACCTCTGACCCTTTCACATCCTGCCACAATACAATCAAACTTCAGAGCATTTTCTTTGAATATTGTGAGCTACACCAACACAAACTAGTTGATAATTGTAAATTGTTTTTAGTTTTCCTTTTCTATAAATGTCTGGAAAAAGTGGGCAGCATTGTTATTCGGTTCCCTTTATTCAGACACCTCTAAATAAAATCCATTACCATTATTAATCCAGCTGTTCTGCGAAGACCTCAGAGGTTTGCTGAGAACATTAGAGAAGAAACAGCATCACGAAGACCGGGGAGCACAGCCGACTGGTCAGGGAGAAAGTTGTGGAGTAGATCAAAGCAGGGACAGTTTCTAAAACTATGTCCAAGCTTTGAACATCTAAGGGTGTTCTTCAGTCCCACATGGAAAGACAATTGAACAACTGCGAATCCCATCACTACGTGGCCACCCACCAAAAATGACAGACCAGGTGAGCCGACGGTAGCTCTGGAGGAGCAGAGACCTTTGACAGGACAAATATTAGTGGTGATTCCAAAAAAAAAAATTGGGCCTTTATGAAAGACTGGCGAGAGGAAAACCACGAGAAGTCCCATTTGGAGTTTTTCACGAAACATGTAGGGACAGAGTTTAACTTTTTAACTTTAACGTTGTGGCCTGCATGTAACATGCTATGAACAGAAGAAAGCTAACATCACCCTGGACATACCATCACCATGGTGAAACGTGGTGTTGGCAGTGCCGTTCTGCCGGGATGCTTTTGTTTCAGCAGGGACAGGGAAAAAACTATGATTGGGACAGAGGTTCACATTCCAGAAGGACAATAGGTCAACACTTACAGCCAGGGCTACCAGAGAATAGGTTAAATCCTGACAAAACTCAAGTTATTTTAAAAACAAAAAAATCTTTAGTGCCTGGACGTGTAAAACTTCTACAGGCGTACAATAAAAGACCTGCAGCTGTAACTGCAGCAAAAGGTGGTTCTACAAAGCAGTGAGAAAAACGCCACACTTCATATGTAAAGAAAACTAAAGGAAACATTACTTTCCTTCTACTTTGACTTGGTCTATTAAATAAAATCCCAATGAAATCCAATGAGGTTTGTGGCTGTAACATGGGAAGATGTGCCGCCGTTCAGGAGATATGAAAACTTTAGCAAGGCTCTGCACGTTTGGAGCGGAGCTATCAGAAATATTTGGACCCAAACAAATTCGGTCCTACCTGTGCGTGAGTGTTCGGTCGCTGGCTGCTGTCTTTGTCCCCAAATGTTTTCCTGCAGTTTTCCAGCCACTAGAGTGTTGAGAGGACACGGACATGAGAGAAAACACAGGAACAAGAAAACAGAGAGCGCTTAAAAGAAAGAAGGAAAGAGCATCACAAGTGGGTTTTTTCTGCTAGAATCAGGCATTCACATTAGTGTGAGAACAGTTTAGGTTGGTTAAAGCAACAGATTTAATAAGAAAGTTGTGCTTAGCGAATTAAAGATAGTCTGTTCCCGAGCATGGGATGGTATCTGACCCTCCGAGGAACATTGCTGTCTTATTCAATTAGTGCTCTGCATCCCAGAACCTTCTGCAATCTCATTTCTCTATTTTCCCTTCCCCCTTCTTCGTTTCTTCTCCCCCCACAGCTTTTCCTGTCTGGCCTTCTGTAACTGATTTAAGAGAGCTCGGAGTTATTTTTATCCCTCAGAGCAGGATGATGCAGACAGTAACAGCAGCAGAACCTACTCGTACCCAATACTAATGTGTCCCCATATGAATGGCCGGACGCATCTTTTCCTGAATCAGCTGTATGTCTTTGTATTCTCCTCGCTGCCCGTGGTGTGATCTCAGAGATAAACAAGAATTTTAATATGTTTTTGAAGCCCATCCCTCTTGAGCTGAGATAATCATGCAGTTCAATTGCCTCCCTCTCTCTCTCTCACAAACACACACCCTGATACAGCAGCTGAAAGAGCAGCTATGAGGCGGTCTTCAAAGAGAATAGGGAAGCATACGGTAGATTATAAATTTAGCGAATGATGCAGGAACTTACGAGCTCTGCTGCTTCTCTCTTGGCATTGTAGGTATCCAGATGCTCCTGCAGCTCCAGGACACTGAACTTCAGAGTCTCCAAAAGTCCACAAGAGACCAGCTACAGCAGCACCAACGAGCAACAAAGAAACACAACGAGATCTAAGCTTATTTATTTTCCAAACAAATGCAGAAAGCCGTCAGGCTCTGACTCACAGTCTCTGCATCCAGGAGCACGGTGGGGCACTGTGAGTGGGACGTCATGACCTCCAGCGAGCTGAGGAACTGATTGCCCATTCGCTGGAGCCTCTCTCCCAAAAAGCGGACAGATGAATGTGTAATAGAGCTGAACTTCCTTTGGATATTCTGTTAAATAAGGAACCGGAGGAGAAAGTATTAAGGTTTTTTTTTTTTTCTTTCTTTTTCTAAACATGCAAATTTACTAAACAAACGTAGATGCATTTACTTCAAATAGCCGCGAGAACACATGGAAAGTGTAAACAGCAGCGGAGCCGTCCGTGTCTGACAACATCTGGTTGACGTGGCAACGCCAAGCGTCTTCCTCGTTGTCGTAGGCGACGGGCTGGAACGCTGCCAGGATGGCTGAGAGGAAGGGCGAAGGGGGCGGAGAGGCCTGGATCTCTGGGAAGCCATCTGCGTCACCTTCATCTTGACTGAAACACACATAGGAGCCAATGAGCTACGGTCCGACAAGCTCTACGCTCCTTCGCTGAAGGGCAAATGTAAACACACACACGCGCGCGCCAGCTCGTTCTCACCGCACGTAAACAACCTCACTGCCACATCTCGCACCACGCTGTAAGCTTCAAGTCACAGCGGGATCCACATAAGAACAGCACACATTAGCATTTTAGCATCAAGTAAATGTCTCCCCCTCACACATGCATGGAGATACTTACAGGCCTGACGGACCAAACAGCCTGAAGAAGCAGACAGAATATAGATATCTGAAGCCTGCGCTGCCGAGTGCTGCAACGGACACAGTCTCTGTCCTCATCCTCACCCCCAACTAACGCTCCCCCCCCCTCGACTCTCTCCCCTCATCTGCAGCCTGACGGTGCTGCAACTGCTAACGGCACAAGCGCACAGCGTTCCCATCCCACACAGGACTGCAGAGTGCTCTATACAAGCTAAGATACTGCACACACATTACTGCACGCAGCCCCAGCTCCCGGCTGCGCGCCACTGAGATGCAGCCAGAGTCCGTTTTTGTTCCTTGCTCACTCCAATTCATAAATCTACATGGCACATTTTTTCTGGATAGTGTTCGGCACCTTTTAATCCCCTATTCCAAGCTACTCACATGCCGTGGGTTTTCTGGACAGGCCTAGCTCAGCTACGTAACCAAGCTGTAGTTATATAATATGTAGGCGAGAGGCTATTTTTTCAGCCGAACTCTTCTTTTTGTTTCAGTGTAGCGTTTATCTCTTTAGAAGTGTCCTTCGGCCGGAACTGGCCCACCTCTGAAAGTAAAATGGAGCCAGTGTGTACCAGGCTGCCTTCATATTTCCAGGAAGTACTGCCAAAAAGATGTAGACCTCTGTAAAATGCTGAGTCTTTAACCTACAGAAGTGAGGCATATTTTCCTTGACAGCCCTGTAACCGTTTTTCCTGCTGACAGATCAGTCTTCAAATGGCTCATTTCTTGTATTCACGTGGTTGTTAAAGATAAATTATACTTGCAAGTCAACGTTCTTTAGCTTGGTTCATTTTGCTTGTACATTTCAACTGATGTAAACAAAAGGGATAGACGTATTAGAAAAATGGATGGATGGATATAAACAATAAAAAATATCTTCAGCCAATTGGTGAAAGCACCACAACAATTGCTAACACGCTTTAGTGTTGATATTTTAACTGTGAAAAGATTAAACAAGGTTGGCAGCACACTGCACCAGTGGGGTCTTTAAAATTAAGACCCCACACAAAAAAGTCAGAAGCTACTTAGAAAGAAATAAGGTTTTCTTTGAGATGTTGAGACACGCCTGCGGTTCATTCAGGCTGCACCAGTGAGAGGATTAAAGCAGATAACAGGAAGGCTGAAGGTAGTGTAGAAAATTTGCTCCGTTTCTCTCCTTTGATCTCTCAACCTTTGGTAGAATAACAATCAGCTTTAATCCCCAATTCCTTGCTTCATACAGCAAGAAATTTGACTCCAGCTCCACTTTGCTCTCTATGAAGACATTTTAGTACAAATGTATAAAAAAGAAAAATAGAAAATGCTTCCTTGTAAATCAGTATAGATACATTTTTATTTTTATTTACAAAAGAAGAAAGACATGGTTGGATTTACGAAAATAAGGATGATTAGCAGCTCCTGTGGAAGGTTGTACTTCTTGAGTAACTGCAGGAAACGCATATGATGCTAACGGCACAAGTGGACCAGCTGATCACCTCCTGTCTGTATGCGGAGTCATCACCGTCCTGGAACAGCTCCATGACAGTGGTGTCGTTTGAAAACGTATGGCGTTTCCCAGACTGATCTGCTGTGTTGCAGGTCGTTTGTGCACAGAGAGAAGAGGAGTGGGGAGAGAACACACCCTTGCGGAGCGCCGGTGCTGATGGTTGTTGTGCGGAAGAAGATGCTCCAGGGGACTGGGATGACGGTGAGCGTCACACAGCTGCAGAGACTTGTTGAAGATCTGAGTAAAGATGGGGACCAACTGGTAGCCTTCCAGGCATGAACAGGAAACATTGTCAGGTCCTGGAGCTTTCTCGCTCGTCTAAAGCTAGGCTAATACTCAACGCATTGAACAGGGCACATGCGCCAAAAATCACACAATTGTGACTATTTACCATCCAGCGCGGCCATTTTGTCATGATGTCAACAGTTTCTTCTCTTGTATACTGCGTTTCCACCAGTTATGTTGAGTAGTGTCCCCTGTGGTTTTGGAGAATACTGCACCTACGTCTGTGTCAAGTATAAATGTCTACAGCGCTTCCATGGGTTTGCGCACAGTATGACGGACCTGTGCGACAACCCAATGCGTGGGTTAAACTCAGCCAAAACGCTGAAAGAGCCTATCCACATCTTCCTCAGAGATCTTAAATGCTGGAAGGTGGGCTGAGGGGGAGGTAGGTGGGGGTTGGGGCATGGAGAGCAGGAGGCTGAGCTTTTGTGTCAGAGTACGATGTGGATGAGATGGTGGTAGCTGTGAATGGCTGCTTTTCAAACCTGCAGTACAAGCTTAACATTAAGGTCATCTACCAAACGTCATGGAACATCCTGGATTTGGAAATGTAAGCAGATTTTTGGAAATTTCAGAGCCAAGATGAAGCCTGGTGTATGCTTGACGCATCCGTGAAGGTCCGCGCGGCAACGTTGCGTTACTTTGGCTACCACGCCAAAAAGTTTCTAACTATGCGGACAGAGCCGTGCAGAAAAACATGGCAGATGAAGCAAGCGCTCCTTCTGCCGGAGGTTTGTAAATCTTGACATCTTCATGATTCGGCCCATAAAGATCACCATGATCATGATCAACAAATTGTTAACAATTTCTGGAGAGAAATCAGCATCACTCTTGGGAGAAAAAAAAATGAAGAGGTTTTAAATGTTGGAAAAACGTTTTTTTACTTCGACATGTTGTGGGGTGTAGTACGGCTGGTGTAGGAGCACAACGCTGCCCTCTAGAGTCCAGGAGAAAAGTGCTACTTCATAGAAAGCGCTGCACGGAGCATAAATGCGGCAGCTGTTGCGTCCGCACACCTCATTTCCACGCGGAGTGTACGTGTGTCAAGCATAAAGCAACCATAAGGCTGTCCATATTTTTGACACGGGGGGCAAGACCTTAAAGTTAAAAGTAGTCACAGAAAAAGTATGAAAAAAGCTAAAACTGCTTTATTGTAAAATTGCTTGCTTCTACCAGCAAAATGTTTGACCTCTAGAAAATGCATCTGTAAACCACTGTAGATCGAGACATAAAACTTATCTGGCATATTTTCCCTGTTTAAAAATGATAAAGAACCTAGAAACAGGCAATAAATTTGGGGGCTCATTTCTATTATCTTCATCTGATATATATTGGGTTTTTTTAATCTCAGCAACAAAAACATTGAGTCCTTGTTTATGTTGTACTGTACTATGGACACCCCCCACTCTACATTCTGCAGGGAAATACACACAAAGACGGCCCATTACACATATACCACACTAAGGATAGCTTAAAATGTCAACCCAGTAATGTTATTGCCTTTGTTTTAAAATATTACAGTAGTAAAGTTTTACAGAGACTGTTCACTAACATATGGTCTGAGTTCACTTCCCCTGATATAAGTATATTAATGCCAGAGAGAGCAAAGCAAAGTTTGTTATTTTTTAAACGTTTTCTGAGGCACTAGTTATATGTATTCATTATAAGGAGACAGGAAATTGGAAGAGATCAATTGGGGGAAGAAATGTAGCAAAGAATCAATCCAAAAACTCAAATCTCCTTATTCAAATGAATATTTAATCACCTACCTAGACATGCCAGAGAAGTCTGCCTCTTCTTCCTCACAGCGTTCATCCAGCTCCTTTAGGGCCTTCGTCACATCCTCTTCCCACAAAGAGCCACAGGTGCTGTCCGGGTCTGGATCAGGCTTAGGGTCTGGTGGCGTGTGTATGCACAGAGGCAGTACGGTCTGGGAATCCTCCTCACAAAAGGACCCCGGTGGTGTGTCGATGGCCGGCGGAGGAGGGGGGGCTGGATCCAGGTCCTCATGAGGGTCCTGACTCTCCTGGGCGTCCTGAGAGTATTGGGGATCCTGCGGGTCCGGGAGATCGCACAGCTCTGGCGCGTCAGATGGCAGCGGGGGGACGCTGCAAAACCCAGTGTCCTCGCTCACGCTGCTACTCAGCTCGTCTGCCGCAGTCATGCTTATTGCATCCTGCAACACAAAACCAGATGGAGACACTCAGGTGCAGGTTAACAAGCAAGTTTAGTTACTGTGCCTTGAAGAAGTGCTCAAAACCTTGGACAGTCATATTATTCTGTTGCTCTCCACCCTGTAATAAAACTGCTACAAATATGACAGAGGAAACATGTCAAGTGCAAAACACTAAGATTAACAAATAATTGTATTGGTATAGGTGTTTTCAAATCCCATTTAGGTTACCACAAAAGCTCCACCATCACAAACGCTTCTTTTACCTCCCCTTGTTCAAAGAGCAACATCGTGACTGCACATGATTCAACATGAGTTTATATGATAGTCTAACCAAAATGAAACAGCCATTGCCAAAGCTTCAAGTTTCCAGATTATTTTGCATCAGTAAAATTTTCTAACTGGGTAACCTGCAGCTATGTCACCGTGGTATGACAATGGCAGTCAACAACGCAAGATCCAAGACTCAGTGTAGGACTAAAAAAATAGACTCAGAGCCTAAACATACATTTCACTGAATAAATGTCCTGATTAAGGTATTTTTCAGTATGAACGTATACTGCTGCAACAACATGCTATTTTAGTCTAAGGCCTTTTGCACATCTTTAGCAGGGGTGCCAATAAATGTGGATAGTGCTGTATCAATCTAAGACTGAAATTCTACAAACAAGACAACTATGTGTAAATTAACATTTGCGTCATAAAAGAACAGCAAATGAACCAGACCCATCAGCTGTGATGTTACATCTGTAAACATCTCCCCAGTACCTGCACATAAATAAAAAATAAAAAATACAATTTATATCCAAGCTTTGCTGTTAATATATGACCCAGACAAACTAACTGTAAGACCAAGATCCAGAGGTGGGACCAAGCCATTGTATTGCAAGTAACAAGACAACAATGTACAACAATGTCCTTCTACAGGAAATTCATCTGGTAAACTTTTAAAATAATGCACAAACTGCTCCATAATGATAATAAAAAAAATAACCTGACTTCAATGAAAATAAAAATAATTTCCATATTAACCAGCTGCAATGGTACAAACCTGTGTTACTATCTGCCAGCTGGGATGCACTAACTTTGTTTGTGGTCCAGGCTCAAAGCACAGAAGCTTGCCATGTACACACTGGAAGCTGTGACTTTCCAGGCTCCATGATTCAATTGGCAAGTTAAGCTCTCGTTAGCGTCTTTATTAGTTTAGATTCATCATCCTTTGTGTAGGAAGGAAGTTGAATGTTGCCTCTCTACTTCAGTTTTTGCCCATGTGTCTGCCCTTGCAGTCTGCAGCAAAAGGTAATTATATATATTTTCTCTGTTGTGTTAGATGTGGGGTTTATGAGAATTTACAAAAACTGGCTGAGATAAATAACTGATTCAAGAAACGTATAAATGTTTTTTTGTGAAATACAGAGGATCCCCTGAATGACAAAATATTGTGTTTTAAATTGTCAAATTGCATCTTATAAATTTGCATGTGGAAAAATAAATGGATAAAATGTTTTTTGCATAACAGTATCATTAATTGTGAGATAAAACCAGTGTGAGCTTTGTATTTGTGACATATGAATTACACCTAAATAAAGACAAGGAACCCATTTTTTGTGAGTGACCGAGCTGCTTGAACTGAAAGGCGAGGGGGGGGGGGATGTTAAAATTTATTTACATTTGTTTTGTGCTTTGCTTCATGTTTGTAAGACAAAACCACTTCAATTATGACTTCTGGGATGACATCATCCTCATTGTTCTCTGTCTTAAAACATTTTGCCGCCGAGGTCATCACCCAGCACAATGGCCACAAATTTATGGCAGCTCTGGCATGCCGTACTGCCTGTTGAGACGGCTGGCACATTTGCGTCACCGTCTCCAAGCTGGCAATTGGTCTGAGAAACGTTTTTCTCCATCTGGATTTAAAGCATTACTGTCTGGCTCTTTGCTGTCACCCTAGGATGCAGTAGAAAAGTAGGTAAACAACACTGTAGCAGCATGCTTACTGTAGCAACAAGATGAGGAAATATCATCTTGGGGGGGAGGGGTGCAAACCAGACTATCGTGTGCCTGGCACAGTTCCACAGTTGAGTGCTTTCTTTTGTAGCAAAACTTTGTTTGGTGTGAGATATCATTTTAAAGGGTTAATGTCAGAGTGAATGAGTCATAATTCAGTGGTGTGCAAGCCCCAGTCAAGTCCAGTCTTTTATGAACTCATCAAGTCGAGTCTGGAGCCATTAAATTCGTCACTCGAGTCTGACTCGGTTCTAAGCCATTTGACTCAAGTCAAGATCTATGCATGGTAGAGACGAAGGAGGCAAATTTTAAGGATGAGATCTGATCAAGAGAGCCTCAAACCTCTTGGCTGTACTCCTCTTGCTTTATCTAAAAGTCTAGTGCATTAAGAAAACTGGATGTGGCAGGTGGCCAGTTCGTCAGAGAGACAGCATCTTTATTATGGAAAGCTTTTAGCGGTGCTCAAGGCCGTTGAGAAAGGAACGAGTAAGAGTATTGATGGTTTTATCTAGGGCTCATTATACTAAAAGCTGGGGGTGAAGCACTCGGGCTACCCTTGGAATGATATTGAGATCATCGGCAAAAAGCAGCTTGTTAGGAGCTCCATTCAGTAAAGCTTGTAAACCAGTCGCTGAAGGGAAGAAACACTTGCTTAAGAATTTAAGCATAAACTGAAAAATGTTCTATTTTTAGCCCTTTCATGCACTAAACACCTCACTTAGGATGTTTTGGGGCTTTCCAGAGGAATATAATTTATGTTCATCTTTTTGGATGTTTTCAAGCACCCACTGAAGTGGAAAGCATTACGGCTGCACAATATTATCATTATCGCAAATTCACTATGTGCAATATGCTTAATGCGAAGAACTGTCTGCAATAAAGGTTAGCTAATGTTTTAGGTACCACTTCTATGCCTGTAATATATGTGGTGATTATTTATTTATTTATTTAAGTCATATTGTTATTCCAAGATTCAAAATCATTAGTGCATATTTTCCAAATATTGTGCAGCCCATGACATCATGCGTTTTGATTTTAAAATACGCATATAACAAACTAATAAAATGAAATTAAAACATCACCATATAGTTTCAATATTTTTCTATTATTGTTGAGCTAAATTACTTGAGTTGCTGATATTTGTAGCCTAATCTTTCTACATACTCCTGTCCTATTCATCTCTTATTCAGCTCTTAGTCTTGATTCTTTGGACTTTCACTATTGGCCCTTGTATTTTATTAACCTTTGCTGCCAAGAGAACAAAAACACTGTTCCTTGCACTAAAGAAAAAGGTGATTCAGTATGTTTCAATCGTTGATTTTCTGGGAGCCAATAATAGATATTGTCCATAGCTTCATACTAATATGATTTAACGATTAGCTTCACTAGTCCCCCTGTTTTCGTTACGGTCAGTAAATTATAGTCTAAAATCAAAAATGAATCCTTTACTACAAAAACAGTTCCTGTTATTAAAGACATTTTTAAACAACATTATGACACCAGCATAAGTAAGAATGCAAGTTAGAAACAAGGCTAGTGATACACACTGTCCATTTTAATGGACAGATTACTTCCTAATATAAATCCAGCATTTCTAGTCCTTGCGTGACATTTTGGGATGCCTGATTATCAGTGTTATTGGAAAAAGTATACAATGAGAACAGCGATTGTTGAGGAAGATGCGCCACTTGAATTGATGTTTGCAAACCCTTAAAACAACAAGCCTGAGTCCAATTGTTACTGTTTCAAAAAAAAAAAAATCACTTTGGCTTCCATCCATAAATATCAGCATTTTAGAAAATATTATTATAGAGTATTATGTGCCGATTAATTGTACAATGGTATTACTGGTGTAGGTAGGTAGATAATGTTCATGTTTTATTTTTAGAGCAGGACTTATCTTTGTGGGGTTCTGACAGACAGTTATGAGAGATGTCTGTTTAAATAGTTTACCTTTTTCGTTATCACACTAATTACCAATAAATAGTGTGCAAAAGTTTCCATCCAAACCGGCAATCTGTTTTTTTTAGCTGAGGTTACCAATATATACTTTTTAACCTGTTAATCTCTCCCTGTTTAGAACGAAAGGGGAAATACTAGCCAGGTGCTGGAAATTATCTCACTTCCAAGCCCCATTTTTGGGGTCAACTTACATTGGTTGGCCAGTAGGTGGCAGTGTATTGAGCAACAACGAAGTGGCTTAAATGGAAGTAAATCAGCAACATGTCCACACATACACTCAAACAGCTTCTGAACACAGTAGTGTCCACTATGCATCAGCTGCAGATAATCCTGTGTTAATGGACTCAAAGTAAAAGATCAACCTACTTGCATCAAATATCCAAACTGACAAGGAAAATGAGAACAACATACCATACTCACCATTGTTAGTGATAGCGGTTAATAGCATAAGACAGCCAGTGGCCTTGTTAAAAACAAAAGTAGCAAATGGAGGCGGTTTAATTGGCTAGAGCATCTCTGATTGGTTTTCCACTCAGTGCACTTTTCAAGTTATCAGACCACTTAAAAAAGAACATACTCACACATGCTTCAGCTGAAGAGAAAGGATCTCGTGTCGGTTTCACAAGTTTTTAAATGGAGGATTTAGTTGGAATGGTCAGTTGCTGAGTTATTGGGGGTGCGCAGTAACAGCTGGCCTGAGGTGAGTGTTTGCTTTCATCTCTTCCCAAATCACATAATAAAAGCACAGGAGCTAAAGAGTGAGCCCTCAGCACCCACACCCAGAGCAAAGCAACCAAGAAAAAGGGCCCTAGACACAAATCAAGCAGCTAAAAATGTTTTGACCCCGACAGCTGGCAGACAGTCACAGAACCAACCCCATCCAAAAACTCCCTAAATATAAAGTTTTTTTTTTTTTGCTAACAGACAAGACAAGAAGTAGAGCAAAAGCAGACAGAAGCTGAAAAGGAAAGGAATGCGAGTTAAAAAGCCCCCGAGCACCACAGTTTATTGCTTCTCCCGATTGATCGCACCTCAGGCAGCTGGCTGCTGGTGCTGTCTGAGTGGGCCGTCTCCAAACTGGGGCTATCCAGTCGGGGGAGGGAGGGGAGGGAGGGCAGGATGGGCAGGACAGTGGCCTCCTCGGTCATGGCACTGCTGGACGATTCTTGGGACTGCTGCAAAGAGTCCACGTGGTTGGAAGCAGTGTCATCCGTGGCCGAGTCGCTGTTCAGCTGGACAACAGAGACACGACAACCGGTTCAACCTTCTGGAACGCGGCAGAGATTATTCTGTTTCTCAACATGTAGGAATACGGTTAAACCTCGACCGAGCTCAATGAACTGACCTGGCCGGCAATCATTAGACGGAGCTAAAAAGCTTTGTTTTTTAAGTAAATGTTTTAGATTGTGTTTAATGGAATAAACATAATCTCTGCTTTAAACAGATTAGTAGCATAAAAAAAAGCATTGATATTGAGTCTGCATAAAAGGACAAAATACACTGTAATTGTAAACCTTTACCAACGTATTAAACACATAGCATGACTTTCAACATCAAGCAAAAGAAGTTTAGTCATTTTAGTCTTCAATTCTTTTTACCGTGTATCTTAAAATTGCTTCAGACTGTAACTATGATTACGACCATGCTATTAGCAACCTTACTTTATTGACTGGCTTCAGATTACAAGTACAATGCCTTAGAAAAGCATTAATAGCCCTTCAGCTTGTTCACATTTTGTCATGTTGAGAATATAAAACCAAAATGTTTTTACTGGAGTTTTAGGTGACAGACCAACACAAAGTAGTGCCTAATACTGACATTAGGGGTGGGTGATATGGATTTAAGATTTTGTCACAATATATTGTGGTATTATTCTGATAACAATAAAAATGATGATAAAATACTTTTCCCAGCTTCTTGCAGCTTTGAAGGTAACTGAGTGGCTGTGACTGCGTGTCAAATAGCCTGATAAACACAAATACTGTCCTTAAAAAACATTTAATAGTGTGAGATATCACATATACAAAATTAAATTCAAAATACATTTCCTCAGGACACTAGTTACATAAAGAAGTGTGATTTTTATCACCAGACTACAAAAACTGCATTTAATTACAATCTTTAATTTATTGATACTTTTTGATGCTCAATTGTGAAGAGAACCGCAAAAAATGATGACAGTTTAGTAAAAAAACTCCTGGACAACATGAGCTAAAGCTAGCTGTCATTAGCTTGCCGGCTCATATAGCCCAGTGACAGGGTACTGTTGGTCCTTCAAGCTGCTCAGCGCTACACCACGCAACGCTCCGTGTGCAACACCCCGATCCGAGCAACACCTGAGCAGAGCACCAACTGCAAACGGAAATGTTTATATTCTTTCAACAATGGCTCTCTTCTTAGCACTGCTCCATAAAGGCCATTTGTACTAATATTTGATCCTCCCACCTGAGCTGTGGATCTCGGCAGCTCCTCCAGAGTTAATTGGCTGCCTCTCTGATTAATGCTCATCTTGTCTGGGCTGTTAGTTTAGGTGGACGGCCATATCTTGGCATATTTGGAAAGTATCGATCACTATATTTTGAGAGAGTATTTATTTAATCGCCTTTATTCATATTTTGAAATATATTGATGTCTATAGATGCTCTTATGAAGACCAAAAGTGGAAAACGGTAAAGGTGACAAACCACAGCATGCTCTTCGTTTTTGAGGTTAACACATAAGATTAATTAGAAATTGCAGTTATGACAACTTTCCTATAACACATGTCTTCTTCATAACCAAACAATTCAGAATTCTGCACTACTTCTCCTTGTGTTGGTCTGTCAAATAAATCCCAACGACAAAACGTGGAGACCGTTCAGGGGGTATGAATACTTTTGCAGGGTATTGTAAATGCTGCATGCTCTTGAGAACCAAACTGGATCATTTAAGTTGTTTTAGGAGTCACATGTTCAAAAAAAGGCAAAAGCTCATTCTCTCACCATGCATTTATCAAGTACAGCAGAGGAGGAGAGAAAGAGCAAACCCTTTCAGAATGATCTAGAGAGTTTAGATTATTTTCAGGGAAATTTAAGCTTGCAAAGCAAAACAAAGAGGTGTTAGAAACAAGGAGCAAAAATGTTAGAAAAGGAGCATGCAGGTTTGGAGAACTACGACTTTATACTCTAAACAGATTGCATAAGCATATTGATCGTTTACTGTACTTACGGATCACACATTTCTATACTGGTGTTCATACTGACATTTACACTTAAATACACAATTTCCTTTTGAGTCAGAGGTGAAAGGATTGGGCTGAGTTTTAAAGGAGGCAACTAACCACCACCAGCGAAGAAGCAGGCAGCAGGTCCAGCTCAAGTATGCGCGCACACACACACACGCACACCATGCCAGCGGGCTGTGTGAGGGGGGCCACGGTAGATTGGGTGGGTGTGTGGACCCTGATTGGAGTAAGACTTACAAGGCTGGAGCGGGTGAGAATCTGGCTAGCGCTCAGTACCTCCTCCTCAGATGATTCGTCCGTGTCCTCGTGGTTGGTGAGGTTGAGGCTTGGCGTGCTGCCAGCGTACTGGCACTCCTGCAAAGACGGCGTGTCCCCTTTGTCCATGCTCTCCAGGGAGCGACGGCGCACCCCCCAGTTGAAGTTGTCCATGCTCTCCCCCTGCAGGACATCCAAGCCAACAGCAGTGAGACAGAGTTCAAAGACGGGAATGTGGGGGGGGGGGGGGAAAGAGAAATTTCACAACTTAATGTTTAAAAGAAAAAGTGAATCTCAAACACAAAAATCAACTGAAACCAAAAAGACATCAAAGAGTCATGTGCTTGAGTGGGTGATGTGGTTTTTTTTCCTCCACATTTTGGGATGAAACATCATGCTATGTTCTACAGCTATTAAAGACTCCACAATCACAAGGGGAAATCTTCAAATCAAAATGTCCAACGGCACTTAATTGGATGGCGGCACATGGGGAACAGCAGGATGAGGGGAAAAATAAACGTTTGGGCCCAGAGACATACCTGCAACTCCTTGTAGCAAGAGAGGGAAAAGAATATGTAGTGTTAGTAGACTTGAGACTGTTAGAAAACAACGATGTTCATTTGTCACAACTAATTAAAGCCTGACCAGAGGAAGAGACAAGTGGTGGCAGGGCCGATTGACATTAGAACAAATATTGTGTACAACCGTAGAAGCATCCGGCTTCAAGCACAGCATAAAATCCAAACGTTGCTGATGAATCTTAGTGGTGCCGTCGGCCCACTTTTATCTTCTGATTGTGCAACGATCAGATGCTTTCACTGTAAACTCACCTCCGCATCTTCCAACTCCACGTCCAAGAAGTCAAAGTCTTTAAAGACGCCGAACTGCTGCTCGCTGCCCGTGTCTTCTCCCAGAACCTCTTCCTCTCTGACCACCTCCTCTACCGTGGGAATGAGACTGGTCTGCTGGTCCACCGAGTCCAGATCCTCATTGGAGGAGAAAACCACCTGCACGGGAATTAAAAAAGGTTTTTTGTCACCGCATGGTCAAGCATAGGAGCAGTACATTACCCTCCCCTTAGCTAAGTCAGAACCAAACAGGAAGTTACAGCAGCAGAGTTTATAACAGGGACCTTGTCTGACGCCTGAGAATAGGAGAGGAGTCTTACAGATGGATTTTTGGGTACGCCCGACTCTGGACCACATAGAGACAGGACATTCATCAGCCTCTCTCTGGTTCTTCTCTGCAATAGGAAACCATAACGAGATTAGAAAACATCCCCGAAACACAAACTTGTTTAAGAAGGCAGCAGGTGATGCTTAGAGTCAACACAAAGTAAAAAAAAAAAAAAAGGAGTACAACATTTGTATTAATTAATTATGCCAGAATTTGAGTATTGGGTCTGTTTGTGGCAACTATTTCTGGGCTACACAAAACCTCTGCAAATAAATGCTGAAATAAGAGAATACGAACTAAGACTCCTTTATAAAGCTTTAATGCTAACTGAGCTACAAAGGTACGCTCATTAATCATCTTGTCTGTGTTAAAATAATAGTAAAACAGGGTTTCACAGCGACTTGACTCTCACATGTGGTTTGATGTCACCTCTGCACCAACTACAATCATCAATGACTGCTCACTGAAGGAAGGCTAGAAAACAATACTTTAAATGCTGTTTGTTATTAATTCAGAAATCATAATCTGCTAAATGTGGCATCGCAAGAAACCTGGAAATCAGAACTTAGTCACAAGATCGGTGCATCTCTAAACAAAAACAAGAAGAATTTGGTTTTGTTTTGTTCCATTGAGCTGGTAAAGAAATATTCAACACCCATCCAGTAAGGCAACAATTATTAAGAATTAATCTATAAATATTAAGACAAATTAGTGCTACAGAAAAAAAAAGTTGATTTTACAGATTGACGATGTAATGCGTTTAATGACATGTCCTCTTAAAGACGTTACCTGAGACAGCTGAGGCCTCTTCCAGCTCACTTGGACCAGACCATTAGAGTTAGAGCCAGATGATGTTGAGGAGGTGCTCCTTGTCACAGCAATCACCTGGGCCTTTCCGTTTCGTCCTGCAGCAGTACGCTGGTCGCCATATTTATGGCCTATAATTGGTGTCTAGAGAGCCATCAAAACAAGTTAGGCCACACAGATAGAATACAAAGAATAAGAGGGCTTAGAGGTGAGTTACTAAAGGCACTCTGACCTCTGAGATGTCAAAATGGAAGTCCAGCGTCTTGCCGGGCAGCTCCTTGGAAGAGTTGTTGAAGATGCGCGTGAACGCAATCTCTGGTGATCCGCAGGACTCTGAACTGTACGAACGTTGCACGTCGTCGGGTACGACCAGACTGGCTGATCGAGACACAACCATCTTCAGGATGTTTTGGGCTTCTTTCCAGTGCGGACTCTAACAAAAGCAAACATTATCCTTATATCGTGAGAAAGCACACTAGAAAACTATGTCTCATAATTATACACATGAAAGAACATTACCTACAGCTGGAGCAGAAATGCTACATGAAATCATTTCTATGCTGTGAGATCTATGGCGATCGCAGAAAGCCTTTAAGGAGGCCGACGTGAAGGCGTGCTAAACTGTATCTTCACAAAGCCAGCAGATCCAGACCGACACTGAATCACTTCAGAACTTGTTTAAGACACTGATGGTGTTACACCTGTCAGATAAACGGATGATATGGAAACGTATCGCCCCCTTGGGAGGGTCGGTAAAAAGCCCCCATAGAAATACGTTTCTTAATTAATTGCTCTACTGTTCACAGGATAGAACAGTGTAGCATTTAAACAGACAACACTGTATGAGAGCAAACTCCAGTCCCATCATAAAATGCATCTACCCAAGGACCGGCTGCATGGGTCATCTTTAATGAGATGAACAGAAAACGATGCTGGTGACCAGAATTGTCAGATTTTCAGCTTGGCTGCTCAGTCAGTCAGTCACATAACTTATTACTAAGAGGGGAAAAAACGAATTTAATTTACTAAACTAGCAAGTTTCTCGCTCTATGTTAGGTGCTGAGTGCTCACCTGAACGTATTTGCCAATGATCTTCATGATGTCAAGGTTGAACTGTTTGACGGGGGCTGCTGATAGGTCGATGTGACTCAGGAGGCTGTAGATGATCTGCAGCAAGGACTGCTGCATGCTGGGCAGGCCCTTCTCCAACAGCTGAGAAGCAAACAGTCGTTGTTATTGCGTATGTCTACTATTTATGACTAATCTAAAGTAGTCTGATCTTCATCTCTCATACCTCTGCCAAGTAAGTGACCAAGTTCAAGGTTCTTTCAGCAAAGGCATCGTGGACATAACGGCAGACCACGTTGATCCAGTTGGTGCAGTCGCGGGAATAGCTGTGTGTGCTGTACAAGCTCATCATGTGGGCCAGGTTGGAGAGGGTGGCCGACTTCTCTTCTGCGCACACCTTGGCAATCTTATCCGCTGTCTCCTTGCAGAAAGGAGTCGGGCTGTCAAAGTGCAGAATGAGGTGTGGCAGTAGGCACAGGATATTCAGAGGAAAACCTGTAATCCATTCAAGGAGAAAGATGATTAGCGATAGACCACGCTCAGTACCGTACAAATGCATTCAGATCCCCTGACATCTTTTACAGTTTGGCGCAGCGCAGCCACCAACCTTAAGGTGTTTTATCTGGAACCTCTGTGATGGGCCAATATAAAGCACCAAAAAATGTTTGCCCATTCCTCACTGGAAGATGCAGCTCAGCCTAGTTTTGCCAAGAATACCAATTTGACTTAGTTCGGGACCTTGACTAGGCCATTGTAACACCTTATTATGCCTTAAACTAAAACCATTGTAGCTTTAGCTGTATGTTTATGGTGGCTGTCCTGATTGAAGGTGAACCTCAGCTCAAATCTTCTGCAGGTTTTTATCCAGGATTGCCCTGTATGGAATGCAGTCCATCTTCCCTGTCCCCTGCAATGAAAAGCATGCCCACAGCATGACGCTGCCACCACCTTTCACCATGGTTGCTCTACACAAGGTGATGTGTGATGTGCAGTGTTGGGATTCTGTCACACAGCATTTTGCATTTAGGGAAAACATTTCAAAGTTAGTTTTTTTTTTTTTTAGCCTTATCTGAGAAGAGCACCAAAGGCCAGATTTGAGGAGAGCACAGTGAATAGTTGTCCTGTAAGTAGAATCACCCTCCTGAACTTTGCAGCTACGCCCAGAGATGGCGCCTCAAGTTTGAGACCTCATCTCAAATCCCAACGGTAAAAGACGTCAGACTCGACATCAACTTGTTCCCTCGACACTTGACTTGGACTCCAGGTCTGAGACTCGGGTCTCGGTAACACTATTTATCTCATGCAGTAAAGGGAAGTCGTAGGTTTTACTGAGAAAAGGATGAGCTTGATTATTAGCCAGTGATGAGGATGGATTAAGGGATGTTAAGGTATTGATGTTAGCTGGAGCTTCATGATACTGTCTCTCCAATTGAACGCGGTATTTAATGACTTTGGATCATGTCAGAACAAAATAAACCTTAATTACCTCCAGTATTCTCTCGATGCTAAGCTAGCGGCAACATTACGAGGACACTTCCGGCTGGAAAAATCACACTCATTTACTTCCTTCCTACACTCTGCCTTATTTTTTACAATATAATTTGTACATCAAATTTGAAAGTGATTACCATTTAGAATTGAGAACAAAGGTTTTGAATGTGGATTTAGAAAATTGCTTCCTTCTAACCTATATTTAGTGCAAGATATTGGAGAGGACAATATGTAGACAGGCATTCGCAGGTGTTAACTAGGCTCGATTCATTCAGAAATTCAACATTTACAGGTTTTAATCTCTATTGTGAATACAACACAAATATTTCTAATATGTTCATTTTACCTTTGATTATTTTTTTAAATAATATAATATTAATCAGCCTTAAGCAGATGATTTGAATGACAAACTCGATGTTAAATGATTTTTAAAAAGTAACTTTACTTTCTTTATTAAATACTAAAGGACTGAAAGACCATTATCAAATGTTCATGTGGCAATTTGGGCCCAAGGACAAACAGTACAGGTCAGGAATCCTGACAGTGATGCAGAGTTAGAGGTGACCTGGATGTCCTGGATTTGATGAGACTTACCATGACCCTCTTGGCTGCTTCTCTGACTAATTCTCCAGGCTCTGTTTATGCTGGGGATTATGTCTGAAGGATTGTCTAGCGTGCCATACTCCTTCCATATTCAGATGATGGGCTGGGCAGAGCTCAGTGTAGTGTTTAAAGCTTTGGGTATTGTTTTAGAACCTAAACTGCTTTAAATGTCTCCATGATAAAACCTACGTTTGTGGTTGTGACATGACAAAATACGGATAGCTTCCAACATGAAATTAGAATATTGTTGCGGAAATAACAACAAAAGTACAGCAAAGAAAAACAGAGTTTCCTATAAACGTTTGTCTCACCAATTATGGAGATTTAGATGATACCACTAAGATTTACCTGCCACTTGTGAAGGATCTACCAGCGTGTGCCTGGAGACACTGATGAGCTTGCTGAGCAGATGGATGGTGAGCTCCTGTGTAGAAGCCGAGGTGAAGCCTTTGAGGAAGAGCTGCAGCAGACCGGGGAAATTGTACCACTTGAGTTTGCCCTGGACGTTCTCCAGACGTTCTCGGCTGTCCGCACGCTCCAAGGGCAGCTGGGCCAGAAGCTTGTTAAGCAGCCGCAGCGCCAGCAGGTACTCGAACTCGTAGTCTGACTCGAGCAAAGATACCGCGATCCAGAAGACGGTGGCCATCAGATTGGAGGGGTCCACTGGTGGGATGGCTTCCCCTCCTGGACTTCCTCCCCCGCCTAGTGACGTTAAGCTCTTGGTGCGCAGCAGGTTGGAGGGGTTCCCGCTCAGTCGCTCAGCTATGTCCAGAGTGTTGCTCCGACGCCTGTCAGCTTTCCGCTCACCAATGAGGCTGGCCCGGAGCGAGTTGCTTCGAGCGTGGACGTAATGCAGCAGGCCTCCGCTGTTGAGATTGAGCTGGCCCGTGCTTTTCCTGTTGGCAGCCAGCTTTGCCCCCAACGACTGGTCGCGGGTAGAGCTTCTGCAACGAGAACGACGATGAATACAGCGCAGAAAGCGGGAAAAGTGCGGCAACAGCAAAACACACAGGGGACCTGTGTGGGACCTACTGAGCTAGGGCGGAGAGGAGATCGTAGTTTTTGATCGTGTCTGCCAAGGTGTCGATGCTCGACTCCAACGTCAGGAGTAACTCAATGACAAAGCCCTGCGGAGAAAGAAACTCCACATGTTAGGAATTTATCAATTCGATTTATTATGTTATACCGGCTCAAAGCAGCCAATAGAAGAGAAAAGGATGATTTCATCTACTGAACTACTGAATTAGAAACTCACAATCACATGCTAATTTCAGGGCCTGCTAAAGGAGTTTGTACGACATTTCATGAACTTAAATGTAAATAACAAATCAGGGGTTATAAGAATCCATTTACTCAGGTGCCGTAATAAGCAAACGACTATTTTGTTGGTGTATATTAAATTCTGTGGGCTGTTAAATGTGAGAAGAGTTCATCTTTGATGTCAGTAATGTCATAACTGCTACTTGTATATAAAAATAATAATAGAAATACCTTAAACAAGTCAAAATAAAGGAAAATTGGGAAATAAATTGCCGTTTTATTATACAGGATAACCAGGTTCACGCTTTTCCCTGTTTATAGTTCTATGTATCTTTTATCTTTACAAATAGATTTTATAAAAAAAACTCAGTGGATTTTTTTTCCTTTTCTTTACTGAATGCCTCATGAAAAGCTGAAATGGATACAATTCACTTTGATGCATCTTGAAGGCAGACCTTACTGGTAAAAACCGTACAAAAAAGAAAGAGTGGGCACTAATTTGCACATCGCAGCAGTAAGAGGTAATGAGTTCATATCCTGACCTGAGCCTCCTCTCCGGGGTCTCCTACAGTCTCAACCAGTCGAGAGAGGATGTCGGACAGCGTGGCCGGCGTCAGAGGCTGCTTGAGCGCCCTGAAAATCTGGAATGAGCGACCAGCGTAGTGTCGAGAAGAGCAGGACAGAGCAGTTCTTAGAGTTACTTCACTCAGCATCGAGTCCAGCTGGAAACCTGAAGAGAGACAAACGTATAGATAAATCCAACCAGGCCAACACAAAAGGGCCGTAAACCATGGAGGGAAAAGCCAGTGGATGTCCATTTCAACCTGTCTGGGACTGTTTGAAGACAGTCACGACGTGTCTGACGAAAACGCTCAGCTGGTCGGCGCTCTTAATGTTGGAGTTCTTGGGCGACACGTCTTCGTGATTCCAGAGCGGACCTCGCTTCCTGCACAGTGGGAGTGAACGCAGATCATGGAGTGAGAACCGGATACTTAGAAACCCACGTTGCTAACACACCAGAAAAAAAAAAAAAAAAACCTACACAAAGCAAACCAAACTCAAACCCATGCAAACAAAAATACCCGCTCCTTTTAGACACTGCTGGCAGCATGAAAGCATAATCATCGTGAAAATAAGTAAGACTGTGTGTGGCTTTAACTGCTGACTCAAACAGGGTTGTATAATTCATGTGAAAGTATATAGAAGCCACATTAGAGAACACAAACATTGATGCTATAGTTTCTGAGAAAGAGGGTCTTCCTTACCTTGATGTAATAAACTCAATGAGACCTTTAGCCTTGTCCTCCTGTTCAGCATTAATATCTGCCTCAGTGAGAAGCGTGGGCGAGAGGTGGGACAAAGTGCTGCTCCCTGCCCCGACACTAATGCTGGAGGAGGTGGAGCTCGTGCTGAGGCCGGAGTCCGTCACAGGAGACGGCGGAAAATCAGGCAAAATCTCCTGCATCCCTGAGGAAACAATCGACAAGGACCCTCAGCTGACGTCAGGTTATAGAGCTCCTGCTAGAAAAAGTCTGTACACAGCTTAGCAGCAAAGGCAGATCATGGTAGGTTTGCATGTCATTAAAACTTTTCTATAGGGGAGACTGATGCTGCCACCCGGAGGCTAGGTTCGGAACGACATAGGGGCAAAATATTGGAAGTCAATCCAGCTCGGGTTAAAAAGCTGTTCACATCCATTTTGTTAAACAATGCCTGTTTATGATTTACTTTCCACTGGGTGTGAGTCTGACAGCAGAACTGACCTGTGAGGTTGAACTCTGGAGTCGTTTGTTTCACCGTCAGCACCCTGGGATCATTGTAGTCTCTGTTGCGTAAAAGCACCATGGCCACAGACGGACTATTTGCAGACTGGACAACGAGCAGGTGGAGCAGCAGCCGCTTGCAGTGCTCATAAACCTCCGGGTGCTGGTGGTCAAAGCCTGGAGGACAAGAACGGGACGATGAGACGAGACGAGACGAGGAGACTTGAGTGCAAGCGGCTGACACATTAAAACGCCTTAGAGAGTCACCTATAAACACAGCATGTAGCAAGAGGTGCAGGTATGCACTCCACTCTACTTTGATGCCATGATCCACAATGAGGTCTGTCAGTAGGATGACTGCAATATTACACCTGGAAAACAGAAAACACTTGTGATCTTTAGCGAACGCTGAATTTCGGAGGCATAACGTGGAATTTTAGGGCACCTGTGGAGCGGCACAGTGGGGGTGTTTGTCTCTGGCAAATAATCCACCAAAGGAGCCCAGCAGCCTCCTGTCGGGGGGAAGGGGAGAGGCTCTGGCTGGTTGTGATCCATTACTTTCAAGCGCCAATTCGCATAAAGCGGCATAGAGTCACCTGGAGCGGGTTAAAACATTATTAAATATGGTCTTAGATTACATTACAATTACACCACGCAGAGCAGGGCTGTATAAATAGTTTCTGCTTACTCTTTTCATCTTCATAGGAGCCACCTGAGCTGCTGCTGTACCGAGATTCCAGGCGGTGGTGCTGGCGGTTCAGGTTGCTGTTCAGACCAGAGTAAATATCCAGGTGCGGGTAACTGTGGAAGAAGACATGCTTTCTTCACAAAGGCCGGGCCGGCACTGAGATCCCTCCCCCTCCCCCCCAAAGAATGAGCCTAACAAGGCAAAAACCTCGTCAGATCTCAGAGTACCTCTAAGCTGCTTTCAACACATGCTGAAGTGTGTCTAGGTAACTGGACTTTAGTGTTGCGTCACTTAATCAGAGGCGTTGACCCCTTTGAACAGAACGGGCCCTCAAAGAATTGCTCGGCGTTGTGCCGCTGACCACATCTGACACTCCACCGACCTCCCCCGTCTTTTCAAACAAGTTACAACGGTCGTTTTACAAAATCTCTAAGCCGTCGTCTCGCTTGTATTGACAAGTGCTACTTATATAGGAGCCAATGATTATTTACATGGGAAACGGTTTCCCTGTAACGAGCTTCTGTTGTGAAACACAAACTGAGGCCTTTCTGCCAGAGCAGTTGCCTGACAGAAAACTAACACCATAGGTAAATTGATGTTTTATCATTGCTTTTTACCTTTTATATCAGACCAATACTCTGGAAAGGATACTCAGGAACTCTACACCGGGGGGTCTAAACCTGGAGTCCGTATGTGCCAAGGTTCTGCAGCTTTCAGAAGTGTCTCTGGTCTAAAACACCTGAATCTTTGTGCTCAATTGTTTCCTCATTGTGAAATCTAGTCCTGCTAATGAGCCAATAACTGGATTCAGGCGTGTTTAAGCAGAGACGCAGTTCTCAGCATGGGCTTCACACAGGAACGTAATGGTGGTCTCCTATATCCGTTTACTGTGTTAATAATCACTGACTTCTCTCTGAATAACAACTCAATGTATAAATTACTCCAGTTTAAAGCTTTATGAAATGGATCTTGAATACGCCGCTATCATTGTAACTTGACTAACTGTAACTAATCTGGTTTTAAAACAAAAAAAGAAGCCGAGATAGTCACCTATTGCAGAAAAAGAAAACTTCTGCCACCTTTTAATAGAAAGTTTATGCAGAGGGTGTACCTGTCTTCCATGTTTGGGTCTTTGCTCTTGCTGTCGTGATGACCCTCGCTTCCTGGCACCATGGTATTGCTGCTGGAGGTTGTTCCTAATGGAGAAGGCAAGAAAAGAAACAGTCTGGCACTGGATGCACAACGTTTAGAGATACACCAATCCCTGGAGCTGTGATTCAAACGAGGAAATCTTTTTTTTTTCCCTTATTAATTTAGCCTCAAACCTATAAACCCCCAATATTTTCAGTCTATAAGCAAATCAATGCACAACATTTACCCTGGAGCAGTTTTTCTAATGAATGTTCGAAATAATACATGTAATAATTTTAATATTTTCCATTTCTATTGGTTACAAAACCTCTATCAAACTTAAAGTCCTTTAAGTTTGATAGAGGTGTGATCAAATCCAGCGGCAATATGCGCCTCAAAGGCCTGATTAGTGCATCTGTCATGTGAACAATGGCTGGAGCGTCAAACTGGTCTGTTCCTATTGGTCTTTCACCTGAGGTGACTGAGGGGATCTTGTAACTGGAGGTGATGCGGTAATAAGGGGGGTTGTCCATGTGAGTCACAGCTGAGCTGACGGGTTCGGTCAGCTGAAGTTCCCACATCAACTCCTCCAGCAGCTGCATAGTTTTATCTCTGCCCAGGTAAACCACCACTCGTTTCACCTGAGGACACAGGACACGTGTGAGGAAGAAACGGCACAGCGCCTCGTACCGTGCCTGGGAGAAAAGCGCTGTGACTTACGTAGGGCAGGAGGCTGGGGTCACTGCGTACCCCTGATATACTGATGAGGAAGTGCAGAATGATTCGGAGGTTCTTTGGCCAACTGTCTGCTAATGTCGTCCACACATTCTCAATTTCTGACCAAGCAAACTCGTCTCCGTACTGCAAAAGAAAAATATGCATGGATCATGATCAGCATGTCTGAACCTTTGCAGGAGAACATTTTGGCCTGGTATCTGTCTCACCTTAGCGGTCATAAACATGAGGTTGTTTAGCACCATGGTTGTTGCACGTGGAGACCCCCAGCCCTCGCCACGGAGCCAGCGGCGGCTGTTGACCATCATAATATCTTGGTCTTGTCCCTCCTCCTCTTCCTCGCCGCTGCCGCAGTCTTCCGGTCGCCTTATGGTCGGTTTGAATTCAACCAGCTCCACGTTGTTCATCCAAGGTAGGAGGTAGTGCAACATGACCTGACGGCCACCAGGATGTGCTGTCTGGATACGCTGGCTGACTTCTGCATTTTGGACGGTTACATGGTAGCAAAATGTATTTGACAACGGAAGAAATGTCACATCATTGTTACACATCACAGCCAGCCCAACAGGCTTGTAGGAGTAATTAATTTGCTCATTCATAGCAAATCATCCAGCAGTACTTTGTGAAGTGACTGACCTGAGAAGATAGGCAGCGTGAGCTCTGGATACGTTCTTGCAAGCTCCTCAGATAGCTGGTAGTAAGACACTGAGTACAGGTGTGGAAGCGGCGAGGGAGGAGTCAAGATGCCATCTGCTCGCTGGATCTCCAGTTTGTGTGCATAACGGAAAAGCTTTGGCTCCAGGATCTGTTTTTACAGCAATTAGAACATCTCAGAGTTTAACGGAAACCCCCAACAGAAGCTTTACGACACGTACTGTAGGTCTGAGTGAACCAGACTGACCTGTAACAGCTGCATGGCTACCTCATAGATTTCCCTGGAAGAATCAGCGGCCTTGAACAGAATGAGGTTCAGCAGCACCACAGTATCAAACTGATAATCCCTAAAAAAAATAAAAGTTGTATTTTAATATTCATTTATGGACAAACAGCCCAGAGAGATGGAAAGGAAGTTCCACCTGCCAATGTCTGGTACCTGTTATGAAAGACATTGGCGATGGCCTTAAAACAGCCAGCAGCTACGCGCCGCGAGCCGGTGTAACATCGGTCCACAGCCCAAAACATGAGGTTGTTCTGGTCTGGATTCAGCTCCAGCAGCAGCATCACTGCCTCACAACCCAGTTGGTGAACCTATAGGTGACCACAACCCAAATATTATTATATCAACTGTGAGAGCACATCTTCAGGTAGAAATCTGCTCAAAGCGAGGTTTCTAAGTATTCAGTAGACTTTGTGCAGTAAATACAGATCAGACAGCCGGAGGAACATTACACTGTGGATCCCTACAGTGATCAGAGGTGACGGTCAGAGGTTTACATACATGCATGCATTTTTACATTAGTGAAAAATTTGCTAATCCTGCCTACACGCTTTATTGTTCCACACACTTTGCGCGGTGCGCATAATGCTAATGTCTGGTGTTTTCAGGTTTGAAAGCCTCACCTTGACTCCTCCAAACATTCTTCTTGACATTGTGGCCAAATAACTCAACCGGTAGTCTCATCTGATCATACAAAAGGCATTCTTTTCTTCTAAAAAAAAACAACTCAGTGAGGGCTGCAGCAATTTTCAGCTGTGGTTGAAGGTCATCATTTTGGAGCAGGGACGTGTTTCTATGGCAGCACCCTCTCCATCCATAGTGATGGGCTTCCAAAAGGACCCGGTTTCTGGTAGGCTTGACCTTTCGTGGTTCATTGGAGGTTTACTGAACATCCTAAATTATTTTGTTTCACCCGAGGGTGACAGTCCTGGTCAGACGAGTAAGACTCGGGCACAGCTGTGTTTTCCAACTAGGCAGTAATTTCAATCACACGTTAAATCCGGTTTTGCAATAGACAGAGCAGACAAAAATCCAGCTTGTAGAAAAGCCCTAAACCTTTAACACAATTAAATTTCACGCTTAAAAGCGTAGTATGAGCCACAAAACCATCAACTGTATCAGTTCCGCCAAAAAGAATGTGAAAGTATCCATCTGCATTTGAGTTATGACGTATAATGTAGAACCTGTCTGGGTTACAGAAAATCCACAATAAATGAGAACTTGTCATTTCCTGTTTTTGAATTTCATTGAAGGTGGAACCGCAACAGTTGGAAAACACGAAATCTGTAAGACATTCGTGGTGACGGTGAGTGTATGTACACGTCTGAACGTATAAAGAGCTCCCCACTGTTTGCAGAGTCACAAAATAATCTTGAACATAAACTGTGGAATCAATTGTTAGTTCAGACCTTAAATGCCGTCTGCTCAGTAAAGCCAACAGAAACATTTTGCTCACCTTCTTGTCATGTGAATCCAGAATGTTGTCCAGCCACTTGTAGAGGTAGCCATCAGAGGACAGGCCTACGTTGTCGGCTACGGGTCCACAACACAACACAGCAGACATGGCCTAGACAACAGAAGAGCACCCAGTACTCAGAGAGGATGCAGCAACACGCTAAGGCTGATATTTGCATCGTTCCCTTTGGCTGTGTGCCTACCTTCAGCGCACAGTACTGATGCCGATTGATCTGCATATTTCTGTCACTATAGCGATCCAAAGGAGTGAACATGATGCTGAAGGGTCCAGCCCAGTGACTAAACAGCATAAAGAGACTGTGCCGCAGTGACTGCTGAGGGAAGATGGTCCTCCTCTGGTGTACTGAACACAAATAAAAATGTTGGTTAGAAAGAGGCTTTTATTGATTCAATGTCACTGGACAATCAGTTGAATCAGAGCTTAGCTGAAACCAAACCTGGAACGTTCTGAATGATATTGGCTACAAGTGCACTGAAGTGACAGCGGATGTCCTTCAGCGTGTCGGAGTCCTTGTCGTTTTCTGCCTCGAGCAACTGCCTGGTGAGATCCACGTACTCGAGCAGCGTGCTGTTCAGAGAGTGGCTCTCTCCATCCAAGCCTCCACTAGATCTGAAAGCAGAAAGGATTCTACAGCTCATAAAGCCGCTTTGTGAAACGACGCCTTCACAATCAGGTATTGTTCTGCACGTCTCCGTGCTCCGGGTTACATACACATGGCTGATGACACCAGCATCAGCGAGTAACTCGAATATCCGGACCAGCTGGACCCTGAGGATGTCCCGACGCCTGCGTCGCTTCATGTTCTATAAAGATCGAGACATTTCCATTAAATTTAAGTCTCAGGTAAAAGAAAAGAAGGTATGACAGAAAACTTTTAAAGCTCTCAATGAGCAGCACTTACTTCTGGTCTTCTTTCGAGTGCTTCTTTTATGATTGGGTTTAGCTCCTCTATCAATTCTCTAAAGGACAGAAGACATGCATGTAAATAATCATTATGAAACAAAACAAATGCATTTATAAAATATCCAGATATCAGGGTTCCTACACATCTAAAACCTTTATCTGGACTAAAATGCACAGAGTTCCAAGTTAATTTCAGTCAATTTTTAAGGATAAAGACAAGTCTTCACTTGGGTGGGCTAGATTGGATGGATGGACTTGTTACACAATAGGAAAGGGAATACCGTCTGGAAAAAGAAATATGTTTTATAATCTATTAGTAAATACTCCCATTCCACACCTGTCCAGAATGCGTAGAAACCCTGAGACATGTATGATTGGAGATAAGCTGATATTTTGTTTACCTGAAGGCAACAGGGTTGGTCCTGCCAAGCCCCAACACCAAAGACTCCGTGATGTCCATGCTCTCAGAGCGCATCATTGGAACGATGTGTTTAAACAGCGAGGAGGGGGACGGAGTCCCGACAATCTAGGAACAGACTCACTTTGGTCACAACGCTGCTACCGCACACATGCTCAGTGTTTGCCGCCATACTTTCAGCAGACATTCGAAAGGACTGCTTCTGACCTTGGAATCGTAACTGTAGCCACTGTCCGGCGTGGACGCCAGCGTCTCAGGCGGGGAGCAGCGGACGGAGCCAGAGGTGGAGGAGGAACACGTGGAGGAGGAGGAGGAGGCGGAGCTGCAGCAGAGAATCAGGTAGTTTCTCCAAAGGCCAATGTAGGAGTCGCTGCTGCTCAGACTGTTCACCTTTTTGGCATTGATGGGACTACTGTAGGTGGAAAAACAGATTAGCCCGATGGCCTTCTCCTTCAATAAAAACTGCTATTAAAGAAAAACCTACTTTATGTCAACTTGTGGAGACAGCAGCTGAAGGCGGGTGTAGGCAAACATCCAGGCATAGTTGAGGGCGGTGGGGCAATGTTTGGGCAGGTTCTCCTGCCGCAGGTAGCTGGAGAAGCTGATGACCCAGGGGTCCTGTCCCTGCGTGACGTGGGCAAACACCCAGATGTGCGAGGGGCTGACCACGTCAAACTGATGACTGATGGGAGAGGAGCTCCACTCTGCTAGCGCTTGAAGCTCAATCCCACTGGGGCAATACAACAAGTTGGTCTGCAGGGAAGGACAGAGGAAGCTCAACAGAGTTTCACAGGCTGTGCCGACGTTTTAGTTTGTGCTGAGGAAAGAAAAGCACTCCTACCTGGTCGGCTCCTGTAAGATGAATGAAGCTCTCCAACACAGATGCACTTAATCTGTCCATTACGTCAATGGCCAGCTCCTCATCTCCCTAAAGAGATCATGACACAAAATACGTCTGTCAAGTGTACTTCAATTTAGGAACTCCTTCTGGCACAAAGCTATTCACAGTTTTCCATTTATACTAATATGTGATGTACAGTGGCTTGCAGAACTATCACTGACCCTGGAACATTTTCACATATTTAGTCACGTTACAACCACAGAGCCCAAAGTTTTTTATGTAACAGATCAATACAAAGTGGTACATGATTATGAAATGGGGGGGGGGGGGGGACAATGAAAAATTGTTATTAAAATTTTTTACAAATCAAGGCCTGAAGAGGGCGCTGTGTATTTATATTCAAACCCTTTTACTCCGATGCCCCTGAATGAAACCCAGTGCAGCTAAATGCTTTGAAGTCAAAGTCTCTATTTGTTTACGTTGGGAGAAGTTTGCGTTGAACAGAGGATTTAACTTCATATAGATAAATATTAAAACCGTTCCTTACAAAAACGCAGTAAACATCATTCACTAAAAACACTTCACTGTTAAAAAAGTGCCGAATTTAGTGTCCTCCTGGTTGACCGAGAACCCAAACAACCCATGCCGCTCCTACCTACTAGCGTACCCGATCACAGAACCAAGCTGGTTGATGAAGAATCTGTGAGACTCTACTGGTTTCCCGTCCATCTGTCCAGCTCTGATTAATAAGCTTAACTGATGATGGGATAAACAAATGTTTGTAACGGGTGTGTTTACAGAAGAAAACTCTGTGCTTTCCTCCTGAGTTTAGTGATGTATATTCAACAAGAAGAAGGTGAACGGTCTCTGATAAATGCTGTCAGTTCAAAAAGCTCCTTGGGAGCAAGAGGAGCTGTTGAGGCCATAATATTTCCTGACCGTTAAATTACCAAGCCACCAGGGGATGCCATAACTTAATACAGACTCAGTGGTTGCTCTGTCAAAAAATATCAACATAATCTCTTTATAGACACATAGCACTCTGGAGAGTCTATAGAGAATTTGCAGTCATTGGTCGGTCTGAGCACAAACCGTTTCCACTTATGTTTGCCAGCTGAGGTTATTATCAGTGTGAACTTCCAGGTAGCTGAAGTTCACCTGCTGGATGTTGTTCCCATCTATGGCCACCAGGCGGTGATCCCTAACTGAGCCAGGATCCACCAGCATCTCCACTGTCTTTTCTATAAGAATTTGGAGTTTCTTAAGTAGTCACCTGATTAGTAGATAAAATAGAGGCCATCTGCAGGTAATTTAATGTATAAAAATAGGCGTTCAATGAAGGCAAGTTTGATTCTCGATTAAATGTAGGCCTGAACTTTAAATTCCTGCAAATGACAATGCCATTGTAGCTGTGTATGTTTAGGGTTGGTGTCCTGCATTAAGGTGAGCCTCCTCCTCATTTACAGTCACTAACAGGATTTCTTCAAGAACCGTCCTTTAATCAGTTTCATTTATCTCTAAGCAATTATTACCAGCGTCTCAGTCTCTGCTTCATAACAAGATGTACACGGCATGATGCAGCCACCGCCCTGTTCCGGTGTGGGGGTAAGTATGCCCGAGGTGATTTGCAGTATTCGTTGTCCTCAACGTATTTTGCATGTAAGCCAAAAGGTTTAGTCGGATTCAATCTGACCAGAGCACCTTCTTCCACATGTTTTGGTTTGGATATTAACTGGCCTGTGGCAAACTGCAAATGAGCTTTCTTTTAACAATGGCTCTCTTCCCACTTGCAATATCGCAGTCACCAAGCACTCTTTTATCTGGTAGGGTATTATCTCAAGTTTCACACATCTGCCTACAGATTAAAAACATATCTGGCAACTTGGATGGACTCTAACTGCTTTCAATGTCCCCACCTTTAGTGGCTGTTTAGTGATTTTCAATCCAAAATCATGAAGCTTTATTGTCAACATGTGTTGCCATAACGGAATTTCTGGTGGGGCCGACAGCGGCTCACAACGCACATAATTACAAACGCAGACATAATCTTTGTTAAGTTTTCTTCTTTTTTTTCAACAAACAGTTGACGACACTGCCCAGCAACACTTAAGGCTTAAGCGTTTCATCATAATTATAAAATTTTGAGAAGAATTAATCATTTTCCTTCCTGTCCACATTATACGTAATGCTGGGAGTTGGTCTATCACATAAAATCCCAATTAAACCCATTCTAGTTTGTTGCTGTAACGTGACGTGAAACATGAACGAGCGATTTCATTTTGTAAGGTGCTGCGAGTCAGAAGTGGTTACCTTGCCAATGCCCTGTGCAGTGTGCAGAGCACGGACCTCCTTTAAGACATTAACGGCTAGTTTGCGTGTGGCTGGTCGGCAGCTACAGAGCACAACCAGCGCTAAGCCCTCTACGACGTGAAGCACGGCTAACGGTGGGGTACGTTCCAAGGACAGAGGACGGCCGCTGGTTGAGCCCTTTAATAAAAAACAAAAAAAGGGAGAAGTAATGTTAATAAAACCCTCTAACGAAGGTTTCCAACACCAAGTAAAAACTACAACTGTGGTGAAAATGAAACAAAAAAACAATAGGACCAACCTGTGTCTCATGGTTCTTATTGCCGCTCTGCAAGGCCTGCTTCCATTGGATGATGAGCTGCAGGAGCATCTTCACGGCGTTGTCCAACAGGGTGGGGTGGACATCCGTCACCTCTCTGACTATGAAGTACACAAACCCTGAGAGGACATCTTCCCGCCACTCTGGGAAATCCACCATAAGTGCCTGAAGAGTCGTAAAGGCAAGGCCGCGCAGCTCCTCGTCCATGTGGATGGTCAATCTAGAAAGGGAGAGCAGACCAGATTTGGACAGGTTTTAGACGTGCCACCGAAGCTCCTAGATAGTGCGAGCTGATGCATCTGAGGAGGGTTATTGAGGGTGAAGTACTTGGCTAGGAGCTCTATTAGTTCTTGTCTGCTCATGCCATCTGGTATCAGTCTTGGGATGGCAGCCACGCATGTCCGGAACAGATCAATCTTTGGTTTTCTCTCGCCCCTGCAGCACAGTTAATAAAAAGCTGTTGTAAGTAAGTTTTACACAGCAGAGCGGGAAGCTAACAATACGCATCAATGTGTTGTTTACGTACGTAATCATATCCTCAGGCTCTTTGTTAGACATCTGAACGCTCGTCATGCTCATTGAGCGTCCCACTTCCTTGTCCAGGTGACGCAGGATGTTATCCAAAGCCTTTCTTACTTGTGGATAGTACATCGACATGCCTGGGAAGAACCCAGCAAACTTAGAATAATATAAACACACCACCCCAATAAGCAAATATGACTTATCCAAACATTAAACCTACCGATCACTTTTGCTTCCTCGTCAGTAAGCGTGGTGTTAAGGAAGATCTTTTTGACACGCAGGGTGTTCCCAGAAGGCATGATGATGCCAGTTGTAGGCATCGGAGGCTCCCCATCTTTCTGCTGCAGGCTGTCGGCAATCACCAAGAAGGCTCGCAAGCCAATATTCATCCTCTGGTGGGGCAGAAATTATTGTGAGGACGGAAACAGACAAGGACAATGCCAATAGTTAACTCCCATCTATTCTTTACCTCGGGATTGATGGTGAAGGTTTTGTGAGACTTGCCCACACACAGCAGGTCGTAGATGAGCTCCTTCATAGCAAAGTCCAGCCTCTCCTGCAACAGCCAACAAACAAGACAGTTAAACCCGTGCGCGCCCATGTGGCGTGTACGTTATTCTTTCCCGCACGTTGCGCTCCGGTCTTGACCTGGGCTATGAACTGGATGATCTTGACAAAGATGTTGAGGGGCGTGTCTCTGGGCACCACACTGCGCGAGCCTTTGGGAAAAAGTGCTGACACGATGCTGAGCAGTCGACTGAGGAGTAAAAACAAGGCAATAAGCATATCTGGCGCTGAATGGCACCAACTGCAGTGTCACGCAGAAGTCATCTTACACCTTCAAAGAACATTTTTTTATACCTTCTCATTTTATAACCTCAAACTCAATGCATTAAGGGATATCGTGCAATACAAAAACATAAAGCAATTGTGAAGCAGGAGGAAACGAGGTTAAACGAGGAACGCTTTTGTTAAACACCAGATTTTTTTATGAGAAAGTGTTTGATGGGAGAGAGCTGCTGTGTGGAGATTGATTGGGTGGGAACGTTTAAATGGTTAAGCTGCAGCTGGTTATGCAACTGACCTCTGCGTGACAGTGTTACTCTCACACTTGATTCTGATAATGTAGACCCAGAGCAGCCTGTAGAGCGACTCCAGCGCCACACGGGACATTTTGGGATCTTTATTCTACAGATGGAAGAAAAACAAAACAAAACATAATTCTGTCAGCAAGCAAATTAATGCCGAAAACGTCATCAGTCACCTGTGAGAATGGAGACAAGTTAGGCACCAAAGAAACATATGTTGCAGCTGTATGCAGACAGTCACTCTGAAACACAGCAATACAACATTTCACTCTTTCCAATAGACCAAACACTTATCGATGAAAGTCTTACTTACAAGCACACGCGGGGTTATAGTGATAGAAGCGAAACTGTGACAGTTTATGAGTTGCTTTTCCTTGATACCCCAACGTGCATTTAGTTCATTAGCAGGAATTTCACCCCTCAGGTTTGTGTCCACTCTAATGTGGCAAATCCAAAATATAGTTAAAATGAAGACAACCTTTCAGTGATTTATGATAAAATCTATAACTTTTTATAAAAAGAGAACTGCTACCAGATTACCACTGAACAGACAAAACGAGCATCACGACGACACCTTATAGTTGAAATCCTTAACCACCAAAGGAAGAGGTGGTGGATATGTCCAACCTGCAGGTAGGTTGGACTGGTTCAAGGTGGTTTACTGATTTCCAAACAACACGCCACTTCTTTAGCACCACTTTATTATTATTTCAGCCAGCACATTGAACAAATCAGATGACTAGAAGGAAAACCTTATTTGTCAAATAAAGCGGCTCAATGTGAGCCCTTTTACCAATCTACCATATCAGTTAAACTGATAAGAGAACTACGTATAAATAGTAAATAAAACCAACTAATTACATGATCAAGTTTCTTGCAAAACCCACAACTAAAGCAGTAACTGAGGTTGCTTCCCTGAACTCAAACCTGACCCTGGAATGGATGAAAAACCCTGAAGCACAGTGATATAATAAAAGTGTACTTTCACTTCCCTAATGCAGTCTCTCACCTGCTTAAATTAAAAGTTATTTGCATTCGAAAACCAAAACAACTGTTCTGATTTTGCCCGTTATGGCAGAAACGATAATTGCCTTGTGCAACAGGGCAATGCATCAGAGCCTTTGCAGCGTAATGGCCCTCAAGCATGAACAGAAATACTGTTTCCTGTTGCAGTAGCTTTACACAACAGAGGAGGAACCATCAGTTGTATTTTCTCTGTAGTGAGATGGGTCAGGAACACAGAGTAAAACAAAGTACCTGACAACAATAGTACACATTTAACACTTTATCAGTTGAATGCGTCAATACAATTAAAACGAGAAGGAAGGATTACAACAGTGTCTCAAAATTTATGAAGTTAAGAGTTTTGGAGCTCTAAACTGAAATACTACATATTACATATTGCATTATACTTGAATTCTTTAACTTTTTGTCATATAGTATCAACAGAGTACTATTTAGCCAACAGATATTCTTGTGTCCTTTGAGGCTCCATCAAGCATCCAGCTGTTAGGCATTAAATCAACAAGTCCCAGAAATAAAATAAAAAAATTCTTTCCTGGTTTTAACACACAATAATTTACCATAATTTCAATTTACTCCCAAAATCGCCTCAATTTCTAATGGACCTAAAAGGGTCAAATGAAATGTGCAGCAGAATCCAGAGAAACATATTAGCTGTTTAGCATTTTTTCTGTCTCTAAGCCTTTCCATTTAAAAATGAATCCTTTTGGCTTATAAACTCTCAGATGATGGGCAGAACCCAAATAATGGTGGATCTCTAGATACAAAAATGGTTGCTAGACTTATGAGCTCCTTAGATTTCTTTATCTCCATTTCCCTGCATCACATGGTTGTGTAAAAAGCTCTTCAATAATCCTTTTTATACCAAACAGTGTTTCAAAATGTATTTTTTGAGAAGTGCACAAATCGGAGATTTGATGGCTGATTGCTGATCTCTGCTTTTGTAAAGCTCTGACCTACCGATTAAAGACTTGTTACATTTTTCTTAAGAAACTGTAAACCACAAAGCACTTTTCTCAGTATATGCCTTATTGAAATATGACCCATTTAGCTATGAAATGTTTATAGAACAATAAAACAAGTACAGCCTAAAGTATTAATATAGTAAAGTGGAGGTAATTCTGCAAACAAAAGCAAACTGAAAATAACTACAGCATGTCTGTTCTTTAAAAAGATTATAGCTCACAATCTATAGTTTTGTAGTCCATCATAAAATATTCAGATTTTTTTCAACAAGATCATTTAAAATTGCTAAGCAGCTGAAATAAAATGAGCTTTGTGCAATATTAGCAAGGTTAGCATTACTAACTGTAAACAACAGTCCCTGTCCGTATTCCTTGTAGAGCAAAGGTCGGTTTATGCCTCAGGCACGCACGCTCCACGCCGAAATGAGACGTGCGAACAACGACTGCAGCATTTATGCTCCGTGCAGCTTTTCCTCTAAATTAGCACTATTTCCCTAGACTCTAGAGGACAGCGTTGTACTCCTACACCAAGTGTACTGCATCCCCACTACAGGTAGAAGTAGAAAACACAGCCGTTTCTAATACTTTAAAGCCTCTTGCTTTCTTCCAGGACGATTATTTCTGTCCAGGAATTGTTAACAATTGGTTGATCACAGTGATCTTTATGAGCCTTATCATTAAGGTGTCTATATTTACGAAGGAGTGCTATTCGAAACTTTTGGGGGCGTGGCAGCAGGCTTAAGTTGACCTGTGGTGATCTTTTCAAACTCACAGTACAGCTAACATTTCCTAACCCAGAATGTCCAGTGAGAGAAGAAGTGAACTATTCAAAAGGATGAAACCCTTTGAGGTGACACATTCAGCCTTCTGTTATCTGCTAAGAGCATCCCCCTTGTTTTAAAGTGACAGCCTGATTGAATAGCTGCCATTCCCTCTGTAAAAAGTTTCTCTTTAAGCTTTTGTGCTTCTACTACCTTCATTTCTAAACACCTCCCTGATTCTGGAAACGGCTGAGTCCTCTTAATGCAGTAACTTCCACACTGAGGAGTGTTGGTGTCACATTTGTTGGTGCATATAACAACATAACACAGATTAATCTAGCTTTAGTAATGAAATACCATTAAAGGAGTACTTACTATATAACGCCAGCTTATTATTTAAGTAAAACATTTTTTTCCCAACAATTCATCCTTAATAACACCAATGACCACTAAATAGCAACTTTTCTCAACATGCGGCAGTAATCAGCAGCATCGCATTAAACAAACTGGTTCAATCAAACAGCTCAACCTCACACGTTCCAAGTAGTTCAGGTGTTGAACTTCTCTGTTGATGCTAAGCTTCACTATAATTTCAAAACAGCAAAACTTGAGGCTTCAGCCAAGCAAGCAGACCTTTACCGCCCACCCTGCATCCTGATATGGACCGTTACAGGCGGCGGAGCACCAGGCTACGCACTGACACTGGATAACTCACCTGCAGTGTCTCAATCTGCTTTCTGATGCTGTTGTTAGACGGCATCTGGAGCGAGTCAACGTCAGAAAACATAAGTGACAGGAAACAAAGAATGTGGGGTTCGGGGAGGGACACATGCAAGTTATTAACAAAAACAGAACAAATATGACAAGAAAAGCACAAACTAACTTGACTGTTGTGAAAATGACATGAGAGCCACAATGAACTGCTCAACATGCCCCTTGTGGATCAAGTTGCATGTTAGCATAACAAGATTACAGTTCATTTAGGTTCAGTTAAATGCATTTCAGTGTCGAGAGCATGTTTTAGTGTATGAATGCGAAGGAAACTAGGGTGTGTGCTCCAGTTTGGAAATCAGACAAGGAGACAAAGAAAACACACAGGAGTGGCTTCAACAGAAAGAAGATGACATGAAACACTCAGAAATTTATGCCAGCAGTGCCTGCCTCTTCGAGCACACCAACAAGGAGCCACGGCCAACTTAACGTTTGATTCAAACCCAGATCCAACACGCTCAATATGCAAAATGTCCTCTTTTAACCCTGTGGGCACTAGGCTTTATGGATATAAATGGTGGTCAACTCAAGTACATCAGGTTTTAAATAAGGCCTTATATTTTGTGTATTTGCTTATATTTGCATTACATTTGATATAGAATGGCTGCTAATGTCTCAGGCGTAGAGAGAGTCATTTTGGCCATGGACCGCTGTCAAGAGTACCCACAGAATTAAAGTCGTTGGCTGGAGAAGTAAATTACTAAAATCATCAAACAAAGAGACAAATCCATAGACTTGAGACACCGATTTTTAAATGCAGCAAGAACGCTAGAATAGACTGCCCAAATTCGCTGGAAATTACCATCACAATGAATGAATGACAACTGCATTTCAACATCCCATTAGATCAAACAGCATCCACATGAGGCGATCAGTGTTTAGAGGAGGAGCGGCTCATTGAGTCTGTCAGTCAGTTAGCGATTTGGTCAATCAGTCGCTGGGTTCAACGGTCAGGAACAAGAGGAAGATAGGCATGATCTGTTTTTAATTGGTTTACAAGAAGTCAATAAAAGACCTGAGGTAAAACAGCACTTGAGATGTGATCGCAAGCACGCTGTGGCGTGTTGGGCTTTGCAAACCTTTACGGTGGCCTTGAGACCGAGTTGCCAAGAGCAACTCATTGTTTATGACACGTTTGCATTTTGCTCATTTCAACTCATACTGCATTTCTATACTAGAGATTAGTTAAAAAAGTGGAGTTTTTATGAAATCAAGTGCTATTCTGTTCAGATCTGCTTTATTGATAATTAAAGGGAAATCACATTATGATATTTAGACAAAAACACAGAGCACACCACTGAAAACCATAACCTACTACGTCTTGCTACATAAATGCTAACTATGAGCTATCATACCACCACTAGGTAATATGCAATTAAATACATGCTTGGCGTTCATGCTGCGTAAACTGAGTATACGAACATGAAATACAGCCAAGTAGTTTGATTCTTGCTATAACTTCAAATATTGAAAATGCTCAGCTAGAGTTGCTAAAAACTGTAATGAATCTGTAATAAAGTGTACTGGCATCTATAGTGTCTTTTAAAATGATTTAATTAGAGAACGGTTACGGGTCTTTCTGAAATGAATTTGGTGTAAACTCTGTGGTTGTCAGTACCTTGAGGTGTGAGAGGCAGTTCTGGAGGAAGATGTGCCAGTTGTTGAGGAAGAACTGCTTCTGACTCACACACAGCAAGCATGTTACCAGGGGATAAAGAGCCTGGGGAGGAAAAAACAAACAGTATCAGCATTAGATAATGACTTGTTTATTGGGTCTGAAATATCTCAACGGACATGTTGGGCTGTTTATTATTACCAAAGAGTGCTTCTTTCTGGAACTAAGGTCAAACGTTGTCTGGTAGAGCATCTCCACAAACGTTTTTAAGCACGGCACGTTGACTTCATTTTTCACCGCCTGAGAAGGAGTAAAACATTAATCTTTAAAAAAAAAAAAGACATTCAACTTTCATGCAAACAGAACAGAAGTATAGTGGGCCCAATGTTTCTGGCGTTACTTACAGCTGCGACAGGAATGAGGATTTCAACAAAAAGACCAGCTAGAGCATGCTTTATGTCTTTATCCTTGACTTCAAGGAAATACTGGGCACACTCCTACAAAGACAAGGACAGAAAAAATTTAAAGAATAATAGAGGATCTGAGTAAAAACCTAGACAATGTGGTCTTGACAGAGAAGCACCGATAAATGAAATCAGATGATTTTACACTTTAAACCAAGAAACAAAAAGGAACTTAAAAAACACAAAAAAATAGATAAACAACCACCCAGCACTACCAGGTCACACAAACAACGCTCCTCAGAGTGGAAGTCACCACTGAGTGGAGAACGCTGAGATTTAGCCAATTTAATCACCAGCCCGGAGTTTAAAAATGAAACCAGAGGAGGTCCCAAAGCAGCGAGAAGCTCCTTGAAAGGGAACAGTGTTTTGTATGGACCCGGTCAGCCGTTCCTTCAGGATCGACTTTAAACGAACACAAAGATGAAAATATTACAGCAAAGGTGCTATGTTATGTTCATTTTTATGAGGGCTTCATTTTATTTGGAAGCAGCTAAAGGTGTAAGTAAATACTGTAATTCAGATTAACTCTCATAAACAAATATTCTTCATGACTATAAAGAAAACTTTCTCAGCAGCCTTTTAATATCCTGTTTTGTTTTTTAAGACACTGAAATACTGTAATCTGGATAATGTTGGCTTGTGAAGAGGAATAAGGATTCCTACACAGGATATAATATAACTGACATTCTACAAGAAAACAACATGATATAGTCTGAGATATAATGTCATACAGGTTGAATAAACTAATTAGAAAAAAAAAATTTGTGGCAACATCCAAGACAGACTACAGTTTAGGAAAACTTCGACTGTTGTTCATGTAGCCTTAAGTGTCGTGACTAATGGCAGCTCCTGACATTGTAACAATGGAAAAACAAAAAAAAGACTGAGGGAAGCAAGCAGAGCAAACTAATGCATACACTACAGGAAGATTATACATAAAGTTAATATTTTACCTGCATGAATTGAAAAGAAGCCTCAAAGTCCTCCACAGGATACATTTTGACCCGAAAGAACTTCATGCCCATGATGAGACTGATGATGCTCTGCACTACGTAGGGACTCTGCTCTTTTTGCCGTAGCTCCTTCAGTTCTGTGATGAATTTCTTCCTCACTGCCTGGAACCTGAAAAAACAAACACATTATGCTAATTAAATAATCCCACCATAAAGAAGGAGTTAGTAAAAGAAGTGGAGTTTAAAAAAAAAAAAAAACAGGTTAGAAAACAATGAAAAAGCGATTAAGGGACTGGGCACCTGCCTGAAGTTATACTTCAGCACACTCACTTTGACTGAGTAAGAACTCCTATGACCTCAGCATACAAGTCTGCAATGATGTGCACGTTCCCAGTGTTGGGCCCACTGTATCTGCAAAAGATTAAAAGGTGTGTATTCAAACCTTGAACTCTAGCATTAATTATCATGGTAACCTGTCGGTCTCTGGAATTACGCTTACTTACCCCTCTTTGTGTTTAAAGTGCTTGAACGCCAGGTTTAGAACTTCATGTACTAAAACATCCGGCACTGGATGAAGAGGAATCTGTGGCATAAAACATGGCATCGTTAGTCTTATTAGAAGCATTGATAGTCCCGTCTTCTTTCTCTTTGCAGCTCCATCAGTGTCCTCCCTGCATTAGCAAAGCCAAGGACAACACCGCTCGGGTCTCCAAGGACTGGCCTCCTCCTCAGAATGGAGCTTTGATTTGAACAATCTACTTTAGAAACACTCTCAGCTGGAAGTTGGTATGTCGCCAGCCACTGCATTTATTATCTCTGTTCCCATGCAGGAAAAGTCATCGGGGCCACATTAGTGAAAGTCTGAGCTACAAAGCATGAAGACACCTAGTAAAAAATAAATAAATAAACATATCACTGGTGTGTCAGATCAGCAAATTGATCAAATGAACAGCCACAGTAGCTGATTAAAACACAGTGAAAAGTACTTCTGAATAGTCTGTGAAAGCCTAGATCTGAAACTATACAACGACAAATGCAACACTGAAAGCGGACACGACAAACACACTACATACAATAAATAATGGCTACAACGCACAAAATATTAGTTGAGAATTGAAGCAGTTTTAAATGGATATTTTCCTGAAGTAATCAAATTTACAAGCAGTCGTAGACACTTTGGTACGATACACTAACCCATATTTTTAAGTTGTTAAGTTGTTGCCACAAAACCAGAAAAAACTTCATAAGTAGTGGATATTATTTCACTGAAGCATTAAAATAGGATCCCTCACCTGTTTAAGAACTTCCACTGAAACTAAGCAAAAAATAAAATCTATGGCTAAGTCCCGTCGTTCTAGGAGGTAATCTTTATCCCGGTGCTGTTCATCTCTGCAAAGCAGCAAAAACATTCATTGTACACAAAGTCATTTTAGGTACACAATTCATTTGTTCAAGGAGAAAAAAAAAAAAAAAAAAAAAAAAGACAAGATAGGAACCAAGAAAGGATCGTCTCACCCTTTTGATTTTGTACTAGAGCGAGGTCGGTACTCATAAGGCTCGTCTTCAGTGCCGCTCTGCCGCCGGTACCAGTCGAATAGTGTGCGCAGGAGGGAGGGTAGACAGTGTTCTGCTATTGAGCTCATAGAGCTTATTAACTAAAACGACATTTGAAAAAAGGAGTTTTGATACCTTGTCAATGCAGGTAAAATTTCAGAACAACATTTTTGTAAAAAGCTAAATATGCAAGAACTTCCTGAAAGATAGTCAAACAATAACATCCATGGGCTTCTAGAAGCTTTAATAAAATATCTACCCATAATTAAGGATGATATGATGACAGCACTATTACATAACTGAAGGCAAGGTTTTCACATTAGACACCTCCACATAAACCCTGATTAAACCATTCAGAGAAAACTTGCAGCCTTCCTTTAAATGGATGGATTTAACAAATCTACCTATAAATATGCTTTAAAAGGGTGTCCAGTTTGCAGAAACTTTAGAAATCAAGAACCAAACCTATTAAGGATAAGTACAAAAGAGGAGGACATTTTTAGCCAATAAACAATACAGGAAGTAGAGTGGTCAGTGTGGTTTAAGGGTTTCCGTATATTCTGGTGAGTCTAAGGCACAGTGCAGAGAAGGCAGTGCGTGATGGACGATGGGCAGAAGAGTTATGTAACTCCTCCCTCTGCCCTTATGGCGCTGGCCAAATACACTTCAGCACCCGATGCAGATTTACTGCCGAGGATGACACAGCGATTCTACACACTCACTTTCGCGCTCTATATGCCCGTTTTCTCTCTCTCACTCACAATGGGGACAGCTGGATCTATACCATATCCTCGCTGGCTTTGTGTTTTGCTGAACAAAGCATTCAGCAGCGGGCCGGCCTATTGTACAGAGATCTGCAGCAGCTGCAGAAGAGGGATAGACAGCCCATTGAGTGGGGGATTGATTGGAGACTCAAATACTGCATACACATTCAGAGGTGAGGGAGTAGTTGCTGCTGAGGGGCAATGACAGTGGCACATTTATGCACCATACGGGACGTCGGGTCTCAATGATGGTCATTATGGGATACGCTTCAACTGGAGGAGCGAGCTCTGTCCAGGGAGTAGAGGTTTTCAAAAGGACATCCCACTCTGCACATCACTTTAGTCAGATACCATAGGGTTAAAGTCTATGACTAAATGGAAACCTTCTCATTGTTTCTTTACCCACCAAGTTATGCACATGTACTGAGGTTCAGACAAGGCTGGTCAGAGACTTCTAACAGCGAGTTAGATGACTAATCAGACAAACTTTTATGTTCCGCAAGCGGACACCGACACAACTGGAGCTCTGGCGGATTGCGTAGTTCCCTTTAAAAGAGTCTCTTTGTGTTAAGTGCTTTGGGTATTGTTGCTTAAAAGCACAGTTCTCAACAGCACTGACCTGATCAAATTGTGCATCTTCTCCCCTCTGGAGAGATCGGGATAGTGGTTTCTCCTGGTGAAACACAGAGGAAAATCAAGACAAATAAGGGTTAGGGTTATTACAGCAAACCTTCAGTCAAGCAGGTTTTCAAAAATAGAAACGATGTAGAGGAATAACATGAGTTTCTACTCTCAACGCTCTCCCATCTGTCAGTTGTTCCCCATTTGACCCACTATTCAGAAATGACTTGGAGACCCAAAAGGCTGCATCTCTTTATAATTTCCTGTCTTCATGACTTTATCTTTCACAGTCTGTGTGAACTCACCAGCGGCTCGGCCATCACCATCTCGATCTTCTTCTCGGCAAGCACGGCAAACTCCGCAAACAGACTCTTGATGACAAACTCCCCAGGCTTGAGCTCGGGGTCGATGGTGATGCTCGACATGGCGGCGATGCTGTGTTTCTCCCACGCGAGGGGAGTCACCGAAGAGGGGGCCCGCCGTCTAATCACGCTGCCGCTGACTGGTGTAGAAGCTGCAGAGAAACCAGAGGGGGTCGAAGGTCAGGGAACAGCCCGGTTCGGTGTCGAGGCAGCAGGACCAGAGGAAGGGAAACGCTCTCGTAAAGGTATGGAAAGTTGTCTGAAAGTTTACGTAAAGGTTATAGAGGAAATATGTGTATGTATTTTTGGTGACACGTTAAACTAAAGCCAGTGATCAAAAACTGGCAGTTTTACTTTGAGCTGCTCCGTCTGGTGATCAGCAGGTCAAATATGAAATGTTCTGATTTTTTTTCCCCAAATTTGCATTTAATGCATCAAAAACTCTCTTTGGTCTGTAAACACATCAACAAACATCCTAAAAAAGGTGTTGTCTGTGAATTTAACTTCAACATTATGTCTTGACTTGTGTCTGTGTTGTGTGTGAACTCTGAGCTGGTGTCTCACCAAAATACCCTTATGGGAGCATATAATGACAAAAAAGATTCTCGAGCAATTCTTGATGTGTCGTTTTGAAAGACTTGAAAGATCAAGTTAGGTTTAAAAACGTACACTCTGTATCATGTTGCAATTTCTTAAGTTTTGGCTGAATTCTAAAATTATACGATTAAGGAATCTGCAGCAATTTCTTTTTCTTCTATGGTCAATTTAGTTAAATGAAAACAAAGTTTGTGTAAATGGTTATGTATTATAGTTCTTTACATTTTTTTTAGCAACACCTAGAGACTGATTCTGATTTTCTTTTTAACTGCAAATAACCAAAATATCTGAAAAACAACAACTAGAATAATTCCCACAAAATCCATTTCATAACTTGCAGATAAAATATGTTTTAACTATTAAAAAAAATAAAACATCAAAGGTTTTTATGCTGTTCTTGGAAACAATTTAAATAGAAGGAAACATTTTAAGTGTATGTTTGAAACTTTGGAAGGTTTTCTAATTGGTTATCTTATTCAGATCTGATAAAATTCTTAAGTCTGCTAAACAAATTAAGACCTACAGCCACCAGATTAGTCAATTTACCACGAATAAAGCCAGATTTACAAGAAACAACAATAATATATATATATATATATATATATATATATATATATATATACATACATACATACATACACACACATATATACAATACATTAAAGTGGGATAATAAGTTATAGCTAATAAGTTATAGCTAAAGACAGGTCCACATGTTCACCATAAGCCTTTAATTTACTGAAAAATAAAGAAAAATCTTCATGTGTATGATGAATTAAAGCTGGAACTTTGCAGCGTTTGTGAGTCAGAGAGATAAAGTTTGTTTTTATCCAATGTTAAAAACACTTATGAAACGGCTTTGTAAAACTAAAAGGTTATTTATGGGGGTGAGGCATGAAAAAAATGTTTGTCTAACAGAAAGTTTTATTTTAGTTTGATGAGCCATTTCTGACCTTAGGTCATCGTACGTCCGCTGATGTGATGAGATGATGTCGGTTCCTGAGCTTTTCTCTGCATTACTTCTGCTTTCTTTGTTTAGCATTTTATTTTTGATGACACAATAAAAGATGCTCTGATACCAAATAAGAGCTCAACAACAGTGCTTCAGCTTTTGTTAAGTACTTGTAAACTAGCTTAGGGTTTTTTTTCTAGGTACTGTGACAGCATGTGTCACGGATTCCACTAAGACAGAGGGAAAAACAATTATATAACACGATGTTGAATATTAAATATGGTTTAAAAGGTGACTTTGTTGACATTTTCCTTTTTTTCCCCCCTGAAAATACAAATTAGCTCCGTCTCACTTACGTTATGCGGTCCATTTCAAACTATTACATATTGCAAGTATAACTTTCTATAAAAAAAAGATATACTTTTATTTTTTCCTCTGACAAAAACGTCCTACTTTAATACATATCCTTACAACCCTAAGATGATAAAATGATGGTAAGAAACAAGTGAAATCTGTATAAATACTAAGCGAACTTATGAGGACAAGGGAACATTGACCCGAGATAACCCGGTGGGGGGAAAAGAAATGCTCCAGTGGCAGTACTTTGATTAGCTTCCTTCCTGAAACAAATCTACGTGGGGTTGGTCACAACATTTGCATGTGGTTAAGATTATTTGCTCTTCCTATTCAAATTATGCAAACCTCAGGAGTTTTACTTTGGGTGCCTAGAGCTGTCTCAAAAACCTTGACCCCCCCCCGTGGCTCTACTTCGATAAGCAATCTTTTTTTGATCTCGTAACCAAGAACAGAAACCACAAAGCCTGGGCCGTTCAGGTCCTCGATGGCACTAGACATGCATGTTCCTGATGTTTTCCCTGTAGAACAAGTCTAAATTAGAAGATTGGGGCACTAGCAGACTTCCCAACGTGGTGACAGACTACAGGCTCCCACATATTCGGCCGTACTGAGTGATTACTGTGAGCTGTGCGGACTCTGCGCTGACTCTCCGCGGATATTTCAACCTTCATAGACGAGCGTACTATTGCCTACATTTCTTGTGGCAAATTCCCACACTTTCTGCCAGCGGGACGAAGCGGTGGAACGGATGGTAAAATGTGTGATCAGCTAGCTGAGCACCTGGAGCCGTTTGTTTGAGAACAGAGAGGGACTGTGATGCTGCGTGTCCTTGCGACCGCCTGCTTGAGCAGCTCAGTGCATCAAGCTCGGTGTCACATATAAAACAGGTCGATGTAAAGACTTCTTGCCTCTGAAAAGTTTAGTGTGACAACGCATATGCGGCTGTAAAAACTGAGCTCTGCATGCACCTCTATGTGGGGGCCTTAAGGATCGTCTGTTGAACCAGTGCTAACCAGTGCTAAGCAATGCGGTCATGTACATCTCAAAATATTTAAATTCCCTTAAAGTCAGTTTAGTTTTTTTGACAATGTATTGCGATCAAAGACGCTTGTGGGCTTTTCACATACGCCACCCACATATGAGGTGCTCTGGTCACATATCAGACTGATTGATAATGAAAGAGACCGGGGACCGTCACTATTAATAAGCCGCGGCGACACTTCACTGTTTCAAGTAGGGTTTTCCTTTTCTACATTAATGGCTTCCAGGACTCATTTTTTAAATCCTTTGTCTTCTCAGACGAGAATGTCTGACTGTTCATTTCCATGAACAGACTGTCCCTCATCTTTAACCTGAAGGTGGCCAGCATACCTGTGCTGCAACATCTACTTGAGATTATGATTTGTTTAGCTTTCTCCATAAAAGATTCCCTATTGCCTGCTCTTGTTTACACACATCAGTTTTGCTTGTGTTTGGTTAGTTCAACCTTAAGCCGGGCATACACTGTATGAGTTTTTGCCCTTTTCGGGCCGATTCTTCAGTCGTGTGAGAATTTTTTGGATCGGGACAAGTTTCAGCTTGATCGTGCGTCTTGCGTCGTGTAGTATACAGGGGGTAACGAGGGACGATTCGCCTCTCACGACCACCTCCAGATCAGGAATCGGACGGTCGGTTGAAAATCAAACATGTTTGAAATTCAGTCGGCCCTCGTGAATGATCGTGAGTGATTGTGAGCACATCCTGCTGTTGAAGCGGAGTTACAATCGTCTACGAGCCGATTTCCCCAGGCCTTGCGCACTGCGCAAACAAGTAATTTCTTCTTCGTCTTCTCAAACGAAAACATAGGAGCGGAGAGAAGCATGACGGCGGTACGTGTGACATGGAGTCAAACTACGGAGGAGCAACTCGTAGAATTGCCAAGGCAGCGCGTTTTGTTCTAGTGAGCCTCATATTTAACAGTGAGCATCGACACTTCCGCCTTTTTCTTCTTCTACTGTTGACATTGGCTTCCGGGTAGACGAGTCCGAGTAGCGCCATCTCTCTACAGGGCTGAGTGCGACGTGTGGTTTTTGAAAGTACTGTGCGAGCAGTCAGGTCGCATCAGAGCGTCGGGCCGCACAGTGTAAGAACAGATATCGTGAGCGGTGAACTTTTAAACCCTGCCGTTTCATCGTACAGTTTGAGATGTATACGAGTACCACGACTGAAAATATCGTACAGTGTATGCCCGGCATTATTGTCAACTACTACAGTTAACGGTTGTTGTTTTTGTTTTTATCAACTGCTGTGGAAAAGAAGGGTGTATTCACACCAGGAAAGTCCACTGGTTTGGTCCGGATCGAAAGCAGACTGTTCATTTCATTTCTAATTTAGGAACTGTGTCAGAGAAAGACTCCTCCAGCTTCACACTTGAGCAAAAAAGGGGGAAACTAACTCTGATCAGTTTAAATTGTTTTAACAATTACAGGATATTCCGAGGATTTAGGTGGTGATGGAAATTGAGTCAATTTTCTGCTTTTTGGCTGCATAGCTGAGAAACAACACTTTTCCATGTGGATGCTGTTTGCTCACTCAAGAAACTATTCTTTCAATGAGGTTTTTAATAATAAAGTCATAGAAAGACTACAGATGTATGAAGAAACCATTTAAAGAGGTAACTATATTTTCCTCAACATGTCACTACAGTTTGTTAATGCTGCGAGAGAGCGAGAGCGAGCAAGAGAGGGAGACTATATGGGTTATGAAACCAGCTGGTAAAGCAAACAGTATGCACTGGTCAGGAAAAAAAGTCATTTTGAATATTTTTTTCATACATTCATTTAGTATCATTTTTAAAGAGAAATCAGAATTGGTTAAAACCAGTATTGGCAAGTCAAAGCTTATCAAAGTGTAAGATTATATTAGTGCATCTCCACTCCAGCCACATATGTGCTATGAAGCTATGAGAGAAAAACTAACTTCACAAGATAGAACTCCACAATACGATAGTAAAAAGTTATGTGTACATTTATGTTAACTCATTTGTTCTACGGTGAAAACTTCCCCACACTCTCGCCCCTCACCATCCTCAACAACACTGTGTCTGCGGTGGACTACTTCTAGGAACCAGTCTTTACTCATAGAAAACTGTTGGGTGGATGGCCCAAAAGAAACTGTACTTCCTGCACAAACTCTAGAAGTACAGCCTTTCACAAGAGTTGCTGGTCATCTTCTATGCTTCCTTTATTCAATCGTTTTTTTTTGTTCTTTCTTTTTTTCTTCTTTTTTTTGCATATGTGTGGTTTGGCTCATTCACAAAACAGGACAGGTCCAAAATAGACTTTTGGATCTGCAAAGCAGGTCATCAGGGCTGGCCTTTCCCTCTATTCAGGATTTGTACAGGTCTCGAGTCAGGAAAAGCAGCTAACATCTCTGCAGACCCCACACATCCTTGACACAAAATGTTTGAACTTTACCTTCAGGTCAGGGCTACAGAGCGCTACTTGCTAACACCAGCTGCCAGAAACAGTTTCTTCCCCCAGGCAGGCCTACCAGGCCTGCCTGGGGGTACCTGCAGTACCTGGATCAGTACCATGCTTTTTTGCACCATGTCTTTCTCTTTTGTAAAAAGACTGTGTACATTTACACATATTTTAAAAATCTATATTGTTACTTCCCTTTTTACATATTTATACTTTTCTTTTTGTGTTCATTGAGAGCAAAGTTGAACTGAAGTCAAATTCCTTGTTTGGGTGCACAATCTTGGCGATTAAAGCCGATTCTGATGTTGTCGCTGTCAGTCATGCCTCCAAAACCCCTATTTTATTTTATCCTTGCGTGCTTCAACCGTATAACTAAACCCATCAACAGCTGTAGGTACAGGGTCAGACAGCAACATTTCCCTCTATTCAACTGGCACATTGTAGTGTTCGAGAATTTATGTTTGAATACGGTACAACTTCCACTCTGGTTCTCAATGGTCCAACTCCTGCCAATAGTAAACTGACCCTTTACCTCTTCCCCTCCCAGGAAAGGCCTTTTTCTGTTTCTTCCTAGTTGCCACAGAAACCCTTCTTTATTCAAAACTGTTCAAACAAACAATGAAGAAAAGAAGTGCATGGAAATGTTAATTAACCAAAAAACAGAAATTATGGCTAAAATATGTAAATTCTGTTTGCCAGAATCAATTTCCAAACGCTTCTACGTATACACATAAGTGCTTATAATATGAAGATTTGGCCCACATAACATAAGGAACATCTTTATTGTTCCACAATGGGGAGATTTAGGCATGACGTTGGCAAAAACACAAAGAGTTGCACAACAGATCAGTAATATGCATGACAAGCCAATTTAAAGTTAAGTCCTGGCAGATTCTTAGCTTAGTTTAACAGTAGATAATTTGTTGATTCTAAAAGTGAATCTACTTAAACTACTTCCACATGTTTCCAAACTAAACCTTCAAGATTTTTTAAGTTAGTTTTTACCCCCCGGTGTGATTGCTGATTGCAAACTGTGGTCAGCAATACCGTGATTTCGCAAAATTCTGACAAGAGAACTATCAGCGCTTTGTTTGACATTTAAACCAAACACAGGTAGAGAAAACTGGGTTTAGTGCCCAAAAGTAAAAAGATCCCACTGGCCAATAAAAGCAGCAAAAAGCCGCTTGTATTTCTCCATTAGAAACTCAAAAACCACAATGAAAACAACATTTTCAATGTTGCAAACAAACAGAGAATGCCATCGTATGAATAGAAAGCAATGTAAAAATAGACTTGAAAAATGTTTCTGTTTCCAGACGGTACAGGAACCCTGTTCACACCGCTACAGCAAAAAAACAGCTATGCTTACTTTTGCTTCGGGTATAAAGCCAGCTCCATTGCAGACAGCAGCAGTTGAAACAGTGGATTCACATGAAGTAAAAACTAAAAGAAGCCCAAAATGATACCTTATCTGAGAAGCTAATGAGGAAGCTCTCGCATTTTGTGATGCTTACATGTAGAAACACGCAGAAAAGCCAAACCTTTAACTGCCCTGATTTATTCCAGATTTGCTGAACAAGGCGCATACTGAGCTTGCATGAAATATTTTTTTTTACTCAAATGTTCTGAAATATAACAAGTAGTGAAAGGCTCAGAGTGAATGAAAAGTGGAAAGTGATGGGGTATGGGATGATAGCAAGTGTCAGTTATTATGGTGTCTAGCAGCACAGAGGGCCTTTCAAGCAATTCCCTCTTTGTTTACTGTGCTCACTAACAGCCAAATGATGTCATATAGCCTGCTCCTGATATCCAATCGCTGGGGTGTTCTATACCCCCTCCATGCTTGCTTTTCTCTTCCACCAAACTGGATTGTTGACTGCTTCACACAAGTGAGCAAGCCTACATTGTACTTTTCCGATCAACAGCAAGAGGAAAAACAAACTTTTTCTGGGCCCAGTGCCTGTAGTCCCTCTCAACCCCTCCCGTTTTCTCCCTGGGACATGCCAGTCATTTGTGGCATGCCAAGCTAAGAATCCTCCTGCTAAACCCAACCCACAGAGAACACATCTTTGAAAATAAAATAAAAAAACAAAACACAAAATGCTGAGAAAATCTCACAACATTTTAGACCAGGGCCAAAACTCAATTTGCAATTTTTGCTTTGCAAATGCAAAACAGAAAAACAAGCACAGATTAGAGCATTGGGCCCAGTTTCTTCTTTTGAAGAGTTTTAACATGCGACCACAGATTTTAGCTGATTCCAATTTCTCATTAAAACTTAGAATTAAGAAGTATTTTTTAAAGTTTTGAATTATTCCTACTGAACTCTGAGGAAACGTAAGTGTTTTAGAATAGAGTCTGTAAAATATGGGTTTTGCCAATATTTTACACCAACAACATTGTGCAGTGGGTAACATTTTAAATTGTATTGATCATCCTGATTAATTAGCATTTAGCAATAGTCACTACGGTAAACAGAATTCTTCGTGTGCATTTAAGCACCATTTGTTCAGGCTTTCTATCCAAGTAGATATACCTTTATTTTCCCACAATGTGGAAATTCCGACATGGCAGTGGCAAAAACAAAGACGGAACACCAGAGTTACACCCTAGATTAAGTAATAATAGTATATTACACTATAATGCCAAAGGTACTCGCTCACCCATCCTAACCATCAAAATCAGGTGTTCCAATGACTTCCATGGCCACAGGTGTAGTAAACCGTGGCCCCTTAGTTCTGGTGAAAGGAACTCTGAATGCTTCAGCAGACCAAGAGTTTTTGGATAACGCCATGCTCCCAACTTTATGGGGACAGTCAGGAGATTGCCCCTTCCTCTTCTAACATGACTGGGCACCAGTGCACAAAGCAAGGTCCATATAGATGTGGATGACAGTTTGATGTGGATGACCTTGACTGTCTTGCACAGACTCCTGACTCAACCCGATAGAGCCAGGCCTCCTCGTCCAACATCAGCGTCTGACCTCACAAATGTGCTTCTAGAAGAATGGTCCCAAATTCCCATAAACACGTTCCAGAACCTGGTGGACAGCCTTCCCAGACGAGCTGAAGCTGTTAGAGCTGCAAAGGGTGAACCAACGTCTTATTGAAGCCTATGGATTAAGAGCGGGAGGTCACTTAAGTTCACATGTGAATCAAGGCAAGTGAGCAAATATTTTTGGCAATATAGTGTATATTTGGTGCCACTTGTTGGGTCATAAAATAATTTAGAAAGTCAGGAGGTGGTAAGGTGGACAAGTCATTAAGTAAATTCAAAAAAGTTGTTTTGTTGTCAGAACAGGAGATATCAACCAGAACCAGCCTTTTCATTAAAATCTTGTTCTGGACATGAAAATAAAAGCTTTTACTTATGTAGCACTATGGGGATAGACTAATTCTGGGTCTATGTTTGATATGAACACAAAGCAAAAAGACACCAACATTTCAATTTTTTATTTGTTTACCAAGTATTTTTTCTTTTTTGTCTCTCTTATAATTAATCCCTTAACTCATCGCCACAAAACAGTATGAGAGGGTAACCCAAAGAGCAACGTAGCCCGATGACCAGTTGCTACACGGAATATTTTCATCACAGCTAAACCTGCAAATAAATACATTTCATTTACTGAACACTTTCCAGAGAAAAAAACAACAACTAATAACCGCCCCTTATTATTGCAAGAACTCACAAGCTACAGCTAGAAGCTCTGAATGAAAATGCTTATCACATTCTGATGCATGAAGTCTACTAACCAGTCTCTGCAAGAGTTCCCTGGAAAATTAGCTCCACATACGGTTACGCAACTATTACAGCAGTGGCTCCACCTTGTCACAGTTGAAACAAGCCCTCCCAAACGCCTGCTCAATTCCCCTGGCAGGACAACAAGAAACAACAGCCTATCACACACACACACACACACACACACACACACACACACACACACACACACACACACACACACACACACACACACACACACACAGACAAACTGTTGGAATGTAGGGCCAAGAGTGCATCCAATTTTTTGAGACAAAAGAATTACTGCCAATGTTTATATGGCGTGGCTGTGCCAATTCAGCAATTATGTAGCAACATGCACAGTGCCTGGCAAGTTATTACTGGTTGGCGCTGCAGTTTCAATACTCGAAAATAAAGGATACCTACAGAGGTTTACAGTACGGTAAATGCGGTTTGTTTCCACAGGCTGACAGCAGAGGTATGCTGCCACCTAAATCAAAAATCTATCCGTCGATAAATGTTCGAACTTGAAAGCAGCTCAAAAGTAACATAAGGAAGACCAAGGCTGCAGTCCCTTGTTTACTTGAAATTAGGTGCAAGGAATAAAATTCGCTTGTGCCGTCAACACCAAATGTTACAAAACAAGCATTTCAGGGATCTAGTCTGCAATTAATCACTTTTATTCTGTTTTTTTTTTTTTTTTTTTACTTTTTACTACCTTGTGGGAGAAAATATGTCCTTGAAAGCTTATCACGTGGCTCCGTGCTTTCAGGGTTACAAAACCTGACAAGTTCAAGTCATAGCTCCAAAGTGTTTACCTAAAGAAAATGTGCCTCCCTCAATGGGTCTACCAGAAATAAAGATTGGTCACATATTGGTGCTTATCAAGGTTATGGAGGTCAGGCCTCCACATGCTAGTCCAGGAGGTGGGTAGAGACAGATCAGCTGCACCTAGAATAACGAAAAAACTTTGAACATTTAAACATTTATATATTATGTATTTATCTGGTCACCCTTTATATTGTAAGATCTAAGGTAGTAAAGTCAATGCTTAAGAAACTATTTTTTTCCTGAAGCTTTTCTTACAAGCATGTGTTTTTGTTTTTCTTTTAGAAGCAATAAAGACTATATTAAAAGGAGTAGATGTTGCCTCTTTTTTTAAAGAGCGAAGACTCTGTTGTCATTCAGCACCAACTAGCCCATTCAGCAACAGATGTGAGCTGCACGTGTAAAATAATCTTCTCAAGGTGCGTTCACACCGAACAGCAACAAGGTAAAATGGGGCGAGTGATTTATACGTTGTCCCTACATAAAGGCGCATTCAGGAGTGAATTAACGGTCCGTGACGCAAACGACGCCTTACCTTGCTATTTGGATCTCCAGGGGGATTGCATGAAGAAAATCTCCCAAATCCACTCGGGTCTTATTTCTCTCTACTGAGGCCTTCCTCTTCTTCTCATAAACATGAACATGGTTCGCTTCTTGCGACTCTCGGCCATGTTGAATACGGTGAGAGCAGCGGAGCTACAAAGAATGGCTAACCACTAAGCTAACCGCTAACCTAGCCGCTAAGCTAACCAGATACATAAACAATAGAAGTGCGCATGCACAGCCAGCAAGCGGAAACTCAGAAGGAACGAGCACGGACACTGGTGTTACGTGAGCGCGTCAGAATGATTGGCGTGTGGGACAAACAATCGATTTTTAAACTCCTTTTTGTGAATACATAATGTAATTACTACTACCCGATGGAAGGACAATTTTACCCAGTATAACAAAAAGTGTTTCATAACAGGATTACCAAATATAGCTTTAAGCGCAATTTATTTTTTTTATGCGTTACATGTTTAGACAGCACAATTAGGCTTAATTTCTACTGAGCACTGATTGATTTACTGACTGAAGGCGGATGGCAAGGCGCTCTGCAGCGGGGATAGAGCGCCTGTACTTTGCGTCCCAGAGGGCAATCCGTCCCCCTGATGTGGGACAGCAGGTCCTCCGTCTGATGATGCTGTGAAAGTGAGGTGGGCGAAATTTCGCCGTGTTGTCCACGAGAATTGTTTGCGAGAGAGAGGCGAAATGTCAAGCGACCAATGGCCGGCGATAAATGCAGAAAATATGCCTTGTTCGTGTTTGGTGTGAACCTGTATGAGTTATTTTAAAGATGCACATCAAGACTGCAGACATGGCAGCTGGCATATGTCTGAAACATCTGTCCTTGTTTATCTCATGTGTTTTTGGTCTTCAACACATCCAAGGATATTCAGTGTTGGATTACGCAGAGGTCTACGCTATTCAATAATTAGGTGCCTTCTTGAAGAAAAATGGCTGCGCTGGATTCTGTGTCAGAGTAAAAGCTTCTACAAGTACATGGTTGAAAAATATTTTAATTCAAAATTATTTTTAAACTAAGCATTTTTGTTCCACTTCATTATCACCTAAAGTCCTTATTAACTACATGATGCTGTATCCGACTATGTTCTGCACTGTTTTAACTTCTGTCTCCCTGCGCAGACGCAGATTATAACTTCAAGAGTCGGCAGGTTTAGGTTCACTTTGCACAGTGTTCAACTGCCACTTTCTTTTCAGAGGCTGGCAACACAAGGAGGCACAGCCGGCAGGCACGCCGCCACCAACAGCTTCTTCAGGACGCTTTTTGCATACAGATGCCATTAAAGTACAACTATGCAAAAAGATTTCAGGAAAATAATGAATTATGAAACTACTGCTGTAACTTGTGTAAACAATATCAATTATAATCAACCTTCACTCTCTAGAAACGTTTTCTTCTTAACATTACTTAACTTCCCCACCATCCTGCAGCAGCTTTGACCTCGCAGCTTTTAAAGAATGTAATGCAGAAAACTACGCAGATGTATGCTTTACTATAACTTGTAGATTGCATTTTTATTCTGTGATCCTCGGCATAGCTTTCCACAACTACATTAAACAAGTAGGACCTGCTCTCTAACCAGATACTAAGTTGTTGTTAAACACTTTAGGATTCCATCACTTGTATCACCATACTTTTATTAAATGATTAATGCAGCTAAATCTAAAATCGGACCTAAAATCTGATGTTGGTCTACGGTCTGATTTTTTTGGGCACTCCCAGCGACGTATGCGAGAGAGCAGCAGATTGTGGCTGAACTGCAGAAACTCTGGTTAGAATGAAATATTTTGTCTGTTAAGAAAAACTGAGGCCTGACTGCAGCATCCTGATGGTCACTGGACTGTGATTTTAGTAGTGATGGAAAGAAACATGTTATTTTACTGCATTTAGACACTACTAAGGTGGGCATATATAGCACAGATTTTATGTACTTCAATGAAGTCTCAGCCTTGGATGCTATACGAGCAAATTCCTAATCTTATATTCCTTGGATCAATATTGGGGACAAAAAAATCCTGATTGGGACATCCCTGGTATTTATAGAGCTTTTATTTATATATATATAGAGCTTAAGATGCAAAGAGAGTAGAGACTGAATTTGCTGTTGTGATCAAATGCGTTTAAAAATCTGATTTATTGTTTGGAAACGTGACATGATAGGTTATCGGTTTCCATTTGTTACTCCCTATACATAAAAAAAACTTTTAATATTTATATGTGAATGACAGTAATGGGACTTTGTAATTTACAAATGACTTTTTACACTACCGTAAGTGTGTTCCCGTTATTAAGGATTCATGTTCCCCAGTTGTTGACATATATTATCATCTGCAGAGCTATGGTTTGTGTGGCAATGCATTGCAAAAATATAAATAGCTTCAGCTGGAACAAGACTTTCACTAAACGCTTTTGATAAATCATATGTTTAAAATGGATGTACATCTGCATATTTAGTCCAATTTGTGTTGAATATCTCGTGGTTTACTTTCATGTATGGACAGTGTCGGACTATAAACGTCTTTCAATGACACAGAACAGGAAGTGGTTTTTGATTTCTAATGTATTACAGAACGGACAGAAAGCTAATAATAGGAGGAAGCTAAAAGACAGATCAATAGCAGGGAAACATTAGCTGTCCCCAAGGAAAGGAAGAGGAGGTTTAGAAATGGGGAACTGGAATTTGTTGAGTGCTGTTCAGGCAGACTAAGCCGTGATCTGGACATTACGATAAGTTTCAAAAGATGTAAGATATAAGACAGACAACATCTTTAAAGAGCTAACTGTATCATCAATCAGTGCCTTCTCATCAGGAGAGAGATTATCTTCAGGACAGCTAGGAGCCTCAGCTCTGGGGGGTGGGCTGCTCTACCGAAAGGAGAACTTCCATTCCCTCCACCTGCATGCACCATATGCAAGCCTGGGACTAAACACCATCATTCATCAACTTTTTCTTATTTATTTATTTTTTTAGATCTATACAGCTGAGATATGACTTGCAAGCAAGTGTGTACAAAGCCCCCGAGGGTAGATGGGTCTGGATGCAAAGGGTAAGGTATGTAAACACATATGCACGCTCGGCAGGGTACTCACAGCTGCTGCTCCAGGACTTCAGGAGAGATTTGATGCTGATCTCAAAGAAGACCGAATCCTGCAGGCTCAGCATGGTGGCTCGCAAAAGTTAAGGCTCATAAAGCGCACAGCTCACAGGGTTCCCGGGGTTTTCATTTTAGGCCATCCCACAGAAATCAGAGCATATTCACCTGCCACACGCCGTTAAATAAATTCCAGCAACTCTTTCCCCTCCAGCTCCTCTTCCGCAGCCGTCGCTGGACACTACCCTCCGCAGGAGAAATTACAGCGGCACATCCCAACAGGACTGTTAAAAGGCCAATTTTAAACTGTGACAAGTTTTCCCTTTTCTCCGACCAGTCAGCTAAAGAGGCGCAACTGTACTGTTTGATATACTTAGAAAAGTATCCCAACCCAGCTCCGGCTGCACGGTTGCCAGTCCACAGAATCCCTCATCCCCATTTGAGCACAGAACAATCCAGAAGCGCTAAAGGACAAAAAGTGCAGAGGAACTTTTGCTCATCACACAAGAAGAAACCGCAGCAACATGGAGAGTCAGGATTCAGTAATATTCCATCTCCCTCTGTCTTCCTGTGGGTTATTCGTGTGCCAGTTGTAGCCTGCTAACACTGTCAGAAACCCTCCTCCTTTCCCCCCCTAATCTCCCTTGCTATTCGTTCATGGCCAGCCCCTCCTCCCTCCAGCGAGCTCTTGTTCGAGAGAGAGAGAGAGAGAGAGAGAGAGAGAGAGAGAGAGAGAGAGAGAGAGAGAGAGAGAGAGAGAGAGAGAGAGAGAGAGAGAGAGAGAGAGAGAGAGAGAGAGAGAGAGAGAGAGAGAGAGAGAGAGAGAGAGAGAGAGAGAGAGAGAGAGATCGATTCAACAGCAAAGGCTGGGAGGCGGGAGCGCAGTGTGGGGGCGGGTGATGTCATCAAAATGCTGCGAGTGTCTCCTGGCCGTGGCTCAGCAATGCATACGCATGTCAGAGCTACTACTGTGCTGCCTCCCCACTGGCCTATCAAAGCAGCACTTCCTGTGAGCTCCACAGCAGCGCTGATGCATCATTCCTCACTGCAGTGGGAGGGAAAACGGAGACTGGGAGCAGAAGAGAGGGAGTGTGTATACTGCACATAGGTGTGCACGCTCCAATATACGGAGTCCAAGGCAAAGATTTTTTTGGCTGACAATATTCAAATGTGTATACGGTGTTAATAAATGGCAAGAAATTGTTGACATCATTCCAAAATCCAACAAAGCAACAGTTGAGAGAGAATAATAAAATCTCATAGTCCAAAAAAGCTTACGCATTACTTCACTGCCCGGTGTGAAAGCTACCAAACACAGAAACACACAAGTGAAAGACCTGAATAGACACTGCGTTAAAAAGGAAAACACAATATTCTGTTTATGTGACTGGAAAAGGTGCAACCACGCATTGGGGCTTATCTGATGCTACATACTGATATGGCTGCCGGTTATTCCTACCCATGCACAGACCTAAAAACAGATCCACATGACATCCAGCCATTTGTAGTCAAGGGCACGATTAAGTTTGTTAACAAAACATTCTGAGGGAGAGAGGAGAAAAAAAAAAAAAAAAATCAGTGGGAAAGTTACAAAACACAAATGCTCTTTGTCTTCTTCCGAGTCTCGTCGTTATTTCTCTCTCCCCCACGGTCTCTCCCTCCGTCACATGTCCACCACTACACAAGTTATGCAAAACGAGGCCAAGCTCATTGCTAACAAACACGACACAAACAGATGCTTTGTCATGCCCCGGCTGGTGCAGGTCTGATGCAGTCCTCTGCTGTCAGACGCTGCCTTGTGATACACGGCACAGATGCTTTGGAATTAAATCGGCCTTAAACTGGGACGTTTTAGGCAATTGGCTATTACTGTTCAGAGAGCTAAATAAGCAGATTGATGTCCCTTGGCCAATTGCTACGAAGAAAATTTCCCACAATGCCAAAATTGTACTTAAAAGGAACCAAAATTAAAAACATGTCATTATAACCCTTTGGCACTTCCCCAATATCTCATTATGGCGCAGCCTTATCGTGGCTAGACGCCCCATCTGCAGACTGAAAGCCATTTTTAGATATCAATGCACAAGTTATAATTCCTAAATAGGAATAGGAACAGCCTGCGGTTGTGTCAAACCTCACTAAGATGTTTTCATATAATAAGATACTAAAACTAACATGGAAAACACATCAATGTTAATGTTTAAGCAGTGATCTCTGGGTTCGCTACAGCGTCACTTGCACCAATCCAAGGGGAATCACTGGCTTCTGTAATTGTTCCCTCATGGGTTCTCCAAACCTCTGGTTTCGCTACATTAGGATTCTTCATAGCCGAATAACCAGCAGAAGCAAAGAAAGAGGAAGACCGAACTTAGATTGGTAAGATTCAAGCTTTAAAGTTGAGATATTTTCACATTTTAACCCTCATGTATAAGGATAAACACACTGCATACGGAAATAATTCACAGCGCTTCACTTTATCCACAATTCATGTTACAGCAAAATGGATTTAATTCATTTCCATTAAAGCTCCAGACACTGGCCTGATGGGAACCACCCCTTATAAAAGGCTCATGGTCGCTCTTTTAGTATACCTAAATGCCCCTGAAGGCCTCTCAGACCATGGGAAAGAAATCGAATTTTCTGGTCAGATGAGACAAAAGAATGAACCCTTGGGGACGAATGGCAGGTGTCATGCTGGGAGAAAACCAGAACCCGGACTATACCTGGCTGACGGGAATCTTGAAAGCCCAAGCTTAGCCCGGTAGTTGGACTCATACCGAAGCGCTACTGGCCGATGCAACAACACAGGAGTGTGTGTGGATCTACTTCTACTACAGAAAATGCAGGTAGTAATTTCCAGCATCAGTGAGATATTTAAAATGAAGTCAGAGTGAGGAATACAAGCTCCAATTTAAAAGAAACTTTTCTTCAAACACCGGCATGCCGGCTGTTTATTCCCGCTGCCGTTGAAAGAGTGGAGGCATGAGTGTTGGGAAGCACGAGGAGCGCCGTGTCATGCAGCTCGAAGGAGGGGGCGCAGCGTGAACGTAGTGTGTCGAGCTAACAACAGGGAGAGCGTCAGCTCATTTACACCGGGAGGTTTCCTCCCAGACGGGAACTTTACTGACGGTTTTACGTAGCTCTCAAACATCGAGGCGTTTCAAATAAACAAACGAGACTTAGCCTGGCGGGGCGCCAAGTAAAGCCTAGCACCCCGCCAGGCTTAGTACGTTGGGGGAAACCCTGTTTTACAATAATAATAAATCCCTGTTTTAGAAAAACACTCCTACGTCACAGAAAACATTTTATTTTTAATATGAATAAGAAATGGCTAAATCTCTGATAGAAGCCTTTATATATTAACGTAAACAGGCAAAAACAATTAAATTCAGCAGTACAGAACCAGCAGTTAGAGCTTTGCCGCCCACCACTTCACACCTACATGCCAACTCAGCTCTTTGACATATTTTACTGGAACCTCCGAAGTGTGACACCTGCCCGTTTTAATCTCCCAAATAATCATCATCTCATAACATGAATCACACTGGGGTCACTAGAGCACGTCTTAGGCCCAGCTTGAAACCGTTTGTGATTACAACTACACAAATGTGCCGCTGCACATGAAAATCTGTGGCCTGAAGTTCTTAGCGATACAAATCCAAATGCTTTTTGTACATGTTCTCTCATTTTGTCCTCTTGTGTTCACATCACACTTACAGGTCCTAGGATTATGAAATATATTTACTTGTACTATTAATGAGAAACATCTCAGATTCGGAACTCCGTGCTCTCAAAGGAAACTCCTTCAAGCAGCATCTCAAAAACTCAGGGGATGAACCGTGTGTGAGAAAACAGCTCCTGTAGTAAAACAAGGGTTCACACAAGCAAAGGTCTGCAGCTTACCTAAAACAAACTATTTTGCACAGAATGACTTTAGGAGGAACACAGATTTAGAGAGGAAGCCAAGATAAATAATGTTTAACAATAAAACCTGAACCCTTGTTATGATTATCAGCAAGCCAGCCAACATACAACATACAGGTATTGTTTTCTGTAAACCAGCTTTATTGTTTAAGGAATGCAGAGCTTACATCATTTCCCTGGAAACCATTAACGCTGAGAACCAGAACCTTGCAGCTAGGACAGCTGACGCAAGTGGAGGATTTCAAACAAACATTATAACCGACTTACTGGAAAGACGAGCTCACTGATCAAATAATCTCAACCAAATGCACAACCAAGGCCGGTTCCAGCATCTCTAATCACAAAGTGGGAGAAGTGACTGGCAGTTAGCTATGCTGCCTGCAGTGAGTTAGAGAGCGGCTTCTCCTCCCAAGAGCCCACGGGGTGGAGGATGCATTTCCTGTCCCGGTCTTTTCTGAAGGGCAACGGTGGGAACAATAATCGATAGAAGCTGTAATTCAATCCCTGACCTCCTCAGTGATGCCCGGGCCGCAGAGGACACAACATTAACATCCGTAACAGCCATCCGAGTAAGCAGCCCAACTCAAAGCCCAACAACCAAAACCACCTATTTCTTCATTTCCACCCACATTTGTATCATTATATGCAGATAAATGTTGGATCGGGACATTGCACAGGAAGACAGTCAAAAACAACCCTTTCTTTAGTTATTTATCTTCAAAGACTACTACTGTTGAGTCTTTAAGGTTTTCTTTGCAGCAAAGCACAAAGAATTCTGATGGGGATCATTGTCCCTCAATCGCAAGCTTAACCAGCACAGACAAGGAAATCTAGACTTCTTCTGATCGTTGGCGCACAATAGATGAAAGCTACCAGGTCGCAATGACAACAGTCTTTGAGGAAGAGAAAAGAAGACACCAAGTTAGCCATTTTCAGTATCATCAAGGTGTTTGAAACTGAAGTCAGAAGAAGCACAGAGCTTTCAAAGTGCTGTTCCAATTAAGGAATCTTTTTCCTATAAGACGCCTGCAGTTCACTCAGGCAGCAAGAGCACAAGAGAGAGTGGAAATTTCAGCAGATAACAGGAACTCTGACAGTATTACAGGAAAGTAACCGTTCATTCTTTTGAGCTTTCAACCTCTGTCTGTCAGGGAAACTGATGGAAATGTTGGCAACCTTTTAGAAATACCACAGTTAAAGGAGCTACACTCGTTAGTAGCTATGTTTACATGGACAAAAGTAATCTCAATAAAGGGCTGAATAAAATTGTCATGTAAACGCACCAATCCTAATATTGTGATCGGATTAAACTCAATTGGAATTAAATTTTAAAGAGGGGTGGTTTCACCGAATTGATAATCCGATCAGCGTGCATGTAAACTCTTGTCAGGCTCAAGTTATTCGAATGTGGCAGACTGACCCAAGTGCGCATGTGCGCCTGCCGTAAATGTGACGTATTTCCGCGTTGTTGAGTGGCAGAAATATGCTCCCAATACAACCTTTCTATTGGAAACATTAAAAGAGCTCAAAGTTATTATTTATTCAGTAACAATTAGAATCTGTTGCAACTCAAGCTTGGGTGCTCAGATGACAAACTAACTCGTATAATACTGCTCTGTTTACCATTTTTTGTTGGTCAGCAAAAGCGGAAGTTCTTCTTTTAGGGAAATTTGATAACTCTGCATGTCAGAGTGGTTCTATTCTGAATAAAGTCAAGTGGATACACACACACATTATGATCGGATTAATTGTTTAACTGATTTATTCTGGTTTTTAATCCGAATACATTTAAATCTGATTGTGAAACTTTGTGCATGTAAACATAGCCAACGAATACACACTGACAACAATACTCTTTATTGTGGGCACTGGACGATTTCATTGTGTGCTTTTTAATGACACAAAGCCAGACAGCTGTAAAATCGGACTTTTTTGAGAAATCATCGTTTTGTTTTATCTAAACATGACCTTTTTGTTGTTAAGAACGTTAATGTCCAATTTACCCAAAAAGTACAAGAAAAATGCTTTGTTATTTATGATCGCTAAAGAGAAATTGGCTAAAAGTTGTATCTGCAGATCAGCACTTTGCAAGTTTAGTGAAAGCGGCTACAAATTAGCTAGCTGAAAAAACACATAATGACTCCCAGCACTTATCTTCCCATCTGTGATACAAGGTGGAGAATCTGCCCAGAGCTGCATTATCAACAGTTTTTTTCCATACCACTACTGACTAATAAATGCTTAAGAAACTTGATGAATAAGTTTGTCCAGTCCGTCTGGATACACGCCCTGTTGACAATTCACTGAGAACTCCCATTACAGAAGCACAACCCCACAGAGTCGCTTTCATGTTCAGTCATATGCTCAAAACACGCCCTAAACTCCAGAGTTAACTTGCTGCACCCTTCAGCCAAATAATGCCCTGATTTAAAAACCTTGATCATAAAAAAAACAACCTTTTCAATTAGAAGTTAGAGTCCCTTTGGGGTGTAGAAGCAAAAAGAAGAAGGAAAAAAAAGGTGCTTGAGATGACGTTTTAATTGCTGTATGCGTGTCCTACAACCTGTGGGGAAAATTGGTTTGACTTGAATTCTAGATTTTTACGTGAAATACTTGGACGATGAAATGACAGGGATACAGGGATGCTGTTACTGGTCAACCACCAGCAGTCCAAAGGCAGAAATCAAGAGATGGATCCGCAGGAGAGACCGAAAGGACAATTTTAGTCTCTGAAGGCCATTTCACACCGCAAGGGATCAACGGCGGCAAAAATAGGATGATTAAAATTTAAACCACCTTTTAGAACCACCAGAGATCCAATTTATAATAAAAGATGATTAACGTTAAGAAATTAAATCATTTGGCCTCCGTGCTCACATAAGCTTCCCATAAAGCTCTATATAAATCTGTGCTCTTCGAGATTTTAACCATGATGCGAAAGTCTTAAGTAGTTTCTCTACATTTTCTGCAGGGGAAAGAATAATTAAATCTATTGAAATGTTTCGTCTTAATGCCAACTGGTATCTTTTGCTAAAGAAAAACAGCTATTCTCGCTTGGCATCAGGGAAAAGGCTCGCCACCTCTAAAACAGTATAGAATAATTCCTAACAAATGCATAGATAGCACAGCATGTTTAACTGCTCAACTCACAACTTGCATAGCTCTGCAATGACAACGGCACAAGCTGCAATAAAATGAAACATTTTTGTGTGTGTGTGTGTGTTTTTTTTATCATAACTATTAGCTTAATGGTGCCTTCCTTTTGCCTCGGACGTTGAGACTATCGAGTCTCGGCTTACATCATCTCCATCTTTTTCTGTTCCAGCTTCCCTTGTTGGACAGTAGGAAAAAAACATGGACGCTCCCACTGTTGTTGTATTTTGTGCAAATAAACAGAGCTGAAACATCCCGTCTGATGAACACTGAAAGGTAGCACCTGACTAAATGTTCCATAAATAAAAGAGAGCTGCTACAAACAGTCAAAGTATTAGGTTTTCCTCAATGTTGCTGCGAGTAGCGGCTATCATGAATACAGAAGTCGGGTAGCATCCTGTTGCACCGGGTTTCCAACTCGTAATACCGACTTTCGGGGCCGTTCCAGTTAAATTTTCCAGACCCAGAGGTCAGAAATCCCGACTACCGTGGACAAACGGAGCGCACGATAAGTCCTGCAGCTCCAGTGGTCTCAAACTGATATCCTCGAAGACCGATGTCCTGCACCCTTTAGACATGTCCCTTGCCCTAACGCCTGAATCAAACGGCTACACTGGAAACCAGCCCTGGAGGGACTGGAGCTTGAGACCACCGAGTTAAAGTAAAGCATTCAGTAACCGTGGTTACGTTATTCAGTCCAACTAAACTGGGCTTAAAAACAAAAAAAAGAAAAGTCCAGTTAAGCCAGTTTCTGGGGGTTTCTTTGGATACCTGCTCGTATCATTGTTTTAAAAGCTGACAGGTAAAGTAAGTTTAAGAGAGGAAGGGCTGAGTCATCCTTTAGCCATGAGCAAACAGGCTAAAGCATGACAGGTAGCATGCTCTGACAGGTAGCACCGCAACCCAAAAACGAATAGATAAGCGGAGGTATCAGCCCTCCACATTTACAGTCCTTGACACGATTTCCCACACGCAAAAACATGAGCACATCTAAACCTTAAGCTACCGTGTCCTCTTACACGGCGTAGACCTTCTGCACGCCGTTAACTCAAGCCGACTCGAAAATGTTTGGATGAGACGGTATGGTAGATGGCTCAAATACCAGTTTTACCCATTTCTCTTGGCCAATCATTTCAAAAGCATCAATAAGCATGTTTTTATATTACAAATAATTTGTCTTTTGTAGTAGGGCTGGTCGATATGGACCAAAATTAATATCTCAGTATCTTTAGGCTGAATGCTGATATGCGACAGTTATCACAATGTTTATCTTTTCATAAAGTGATTGTAAAAAGGCATCTCTGAGTCAAAGATTTATCCCAAATGTCTCACAGGAACATGTTATAACAAACAGATGTAGATAAATGAGCGAAACAGCTGAAAAATAAGATACTGAAATACATAAAAGTTTAATTATAATGCAACACGGCCCATCTCCATATAATCAATATACCAGTAGTCTCCTCTTACATCTCTTTTTAAAAATAATCACAATACTTTTAAAATCTCAATATAATGATACGAATGAGCTAAACAATCACCCTGCTCTTGAATTATGCCCAAACACTTTCACAATGGTAGAAAAATGTGCATGTTTCAGCACAAATCAGAAAAGGGGCAACTGAGCAGTAATGGGATAGTTGATTCTCACAGGTCTAAATTTAGCAAAGTTTGTAGCGACGTAACTGTAATCTCAAAAAAACATGTGCGTCAGTTTAACTTTTTATATTTATTTTGTTCTGAAGAGGACGTCTGATCGTAAGATGACATTATTCATCCTCTTAATATAGCCTTACTTTAATAACACAATTTTCCCGATTATAAGAAGTTTCTACACAGCGACTTTGTTAACTCCACTAGAGTACACTTTGAGAGCGTTTCCTTTAAAATCAAGAGATGCACCATGAAATCAGCTGCTGACTGGAACGGGCCAACTTTCTGTCTGACCAACCCTCAACGGTGACCTGCTGTTTGAAAACTCTACAGTTTGATCTTCTAATCAGAGTGGGCCATACCTATGAGCTCCTTGGTGACAGTAATAACACTCCTGGGTGCAGGAGTTGTTACTGAAGGAAGAAATAACACAGGTATTAAAAATGAAATCAGAAGGTGCAAAAACAACGTGGGAGAGCTGATTTTATCAGAAGCCTTTTGGAGACGTTAAGATGAGGATTTAAACTCGCTAGAGAACACAAACGGAAACTATTGTTTTAATTTGTGAGATGCTAAAAACTGTTTCAGATTGGAAGTAACAATTTTGTCATCGTTTTAAATGGTAAAACAGTTGGACAGTGACTGCTTTTTCCCATGTGTTTACCTGTTTATATTCGTAGCAAAGATGACATCGCGTCATGACGTCACCTTTGCTACGAACATAAATAAATAAATTCCTCCCACAACAGAAAGGTTAGGGGGGAAGAAACTATTTAAAATCCTGGTCTTTGAACCTTTTCTATTCTAGTTCTTGGTGCTAAATCAGAACTGGCTGGACAGTATCGCCAGGTCAGAGCTTTACAGAAACCAGAGACTGGAGCTGGGCCGCAGAATTCTTATCGGTGAGTCTCCAACTTAATCCCTTCAAAACTGTGCAATCTACATCTCACGCACATCGCAAGTCTGGGTCTGATTCTGTGTTTCCATGATTAAACACGGTACAGGACACTAGGATGATATGTAAACATGTCTTTTGCACAGTGTCTACTTACTGCCTGTTTATGACGACACCTTTGCATAAAGGCGTAAGGGCTGGAACAACAACACTGAATTCTGATAACCCATAATTTAGGACTAATCTATACAGATCATCACATGAAGCAAGAGGCCCCTCTAATAGAGGTTATGCCAGGTTATTAATGACAGTATTACTGTTGTTACATAGACCTGCTGTGTGAGTATATCTTTAAAATACCTTTGAGTCGAGAATGATTACTGTTGGCAAGTCTGGAGGAGCTCGCTCTTGCATGTTCTTTTATGTCTGGGTCTACCGGATTCTCTTCAATGGTCTGCCCCATGGCAAGGAGACCTAGTCTTTTCATGCGGAGGAGCCGCGGACCCGGCTCCCTGGGTGAGCTTCCCCCATGGTCAACAGAACCATCCCCTGAGATGACGGCCGGAACCAGGCTCTTGAGAAACTCCATTGTAGACAAGACCTCTCTGTCCAATCACTCTGGAGAGAAGTCCGATCCGAGCCTGGGCTGTGCCACCAGGCAACACAAACACGCCGCCTGCCAGATGCGCCCCATTTAGAGAAGCAGGTGAGACGGCAGAACGTGCGTCAAGCTGTTACCTGCATGCTCTGGAGTCACGTTTACAGAGTATGAGGGCATGTAACTGGCTCCGACAGACCAAAACAGCCTCAATAGCTCCAAAGCTGTCCGGAGAGGAGGAAGCGGAGCGAGCCAATGAGAACGTCCCGGCACGGCGGCATTACCTGTCTGCTCAGACTGTGGAGAGAAAGTAAAGATACAAGGCTGTTTCCACAGGTGGTGATGCAACTCTGTGTAGGCTGGGCCACGTCTCAGTGCCAGGCCCTATCTGGGGTGGGGCTATAACATGTTTCGCAGCAGATAAACACAACTCGGGCTCCCGGCCAATCGTCACAGAGACGACACCGGCCCCACCCGGCTTACTTGCGCTGCCAACAAGTGAAAGAGCCCAAGAATGGAAGAGGGAGATTGACAGACATGAGAAGCAGGAAGCCTCCATGCAGCTGCCATTGCTCGCCTGCCTGCATGCGCTGATAGCCCTTATCGGAGTCAAAATACTGTCACACGTTGCCAATTGTACATAAACAAAACAAAAAAAAGCCTGTTTGTTCTCTTCCTACAACACAGCTATATTGCCCCCCCCCCCCCTCCCCATCTTGCTTTCACTTCTGCTTGACATTGCTGAGCTTTTATGAACAGAAACAGAACGGCAAAGTGATGGTGCGTGTGAAACAGGCCGATGACAGACTGCTGCGCTCTGCTTGGCCGAGCAGCTTGTGGCTGCAGCAAACTCAAACCCTTGCAAGTATCCCTTCCTGCAGACTAAGAGGGGCTACGCTGTGCTGACTCTCATAAAAGCTCGCTGCCTAAAGAAATAATCAATTTGCTGTTCACCGGTAAAGAGTCCAGAAATTAATAGGCCATCTGAGCACAAACAGCAAGTCGTCAAGCGCTACAGAAAACTGCGACACTCCACTATAAGAGTGAGATGTTCGTGGCAAACGTCTGTATGAAGCTGTTAAAGCACATTAGGAGCCAATCATGATCGAGACGACGTCACTTTCTGCTGTGCCACTGTCAACGGAGCATTTATTTCAGCGAGCAAAAAAAAAAAAAAAAGTAACCTTTTCATCTATAATATTAGTCTTAAACCTGCTGTGTGAAATGTAAAGTTTTACAGCTAAATATAAATAAGTGTTGCACCGACAAAGTCATTAACTTTGTCTTTCTTGCCCAGTTTTCTTTACAGATTGACACTCTATAACGCAACGTAGGCAAACGCTGTTGTATTTAAGTATATTCAAGAGATCGTCCTACATAGGAGAAAAATATGAATATCCATGGCTAGAAATTGTTGGGCTATTGATGAGAATCAAACAAAAACATGTGTTGTATTCAGACAATGACGCACTCTCAAACCCACATATAAAAAACAGGTGTAGTGCATGCATTAGAGGCCATTATGTTAGAAAGGCCACCTAAGATAACAACGGGACATCAAAGGGTGTAAATAATAAATGAAAGTGCTCGGAGTCGAGACAGCGTGCTACTCCGTGATTTTTCTACTGCATTCTAAATGCATGTGATGGAACATCATTTTCAATCAGCACACAACGGCAGACTTCAATTTTCCCCATTGACCGTGGCATCATTGTTGTGATCATTTCTGGCATACAGCTTTTAAAGAAAAATCTGGCCCGAGGTGCTCTCCCCTTCATGTCTTCAGTAGAACAGAAACAACTTAAAGCAAGCGAGTAAACGACCTCGGTCCAGAAGAGGGCCTGAACTTCAGGATAGAAGTGCACATAAAGGCAGAGGGCTCAATCAGATTTACATCTTGTACCCAGAGAAAGATGCAACTTCTTCTCTGCTGCACAGGGCTTCAGGCTCCTGCTGCTGTTACAGAATCTCATGGCAACATACAGAAAGATGCTGCATTAAATATGAGCATAAATGTAAGAACTGCAGCTGCATATCAAACAGGCCATATATATATATATATATATATATATATATAGTGACGTGCCTCACTCATAGCTGGTGAGGCACAGACGTCATCAGAGTCAGATTTACAAATATATACACTCTACAGAGTAGACTCATTGCAAAGTGCTGAAGGAGCCTGATTGAACCAAATCAATTCACCAAGAGAGAAAAAAATATTCATTCTTTGATGAAAAAAAAAAAACTAAATTATTTGTCATTTGATTGGTAACAGTTTATGAGTTATGATGGATTTCTGCATTTGTAACACATTCTAAAAATATAACACACATTACTCACATTTCATTACAAAAACAAAACAAGAATAATTAGCGCTGTCTTACCTCTACTTATAAATGAAGTTCATGCGGCGCTCTTTCTGAACAAAAATATCGGTCACTTTGCGGTAAAAGTTCTCTTTATCTTCTTCAGTTTTAAAAGTCTCTCACTGCCAGGGAGGAAAGCCTTCCTTGATCAGTCCTGTTCCGGCTGTATGTTTAGAGTCTTTTTAGTGCTTTACTTGTTTAGCAAAACTCGCTAATAAAACATCCATAACTTGCTGTCACTCTACAGTTTTGGGATCACGAGCGGTGCCCCTTGAGCGCCTTGAGTTAACATGGGATTGCGTAATCCCAGGGGAGGCCAAGCTCGCTGCAGCCTCACTTTGCTATCAAGCGCCAACAAGGATTTACATGAAAAATTGCGAAACGTCTGCGATTCTAAAGAGAATATGATCAAAAATGGAGGAAATTAGATAAAAAAAAATAGAACTTTTATTACAAATGACTGAGTGAATCACAATTTATATTATGATATGAATATATTATTTATTTTCATGATGACAAGAGAGGCCTGGCCTCACTTGCCTCCCCTGACTGCACGTCACTGATATATATATATATATATATATATATATATATATATATATATATATATATATATATATATATATATCGCTTGTACTTGTAGCGTTTTAACTATTCCGAAATAGCCCAAAGCGCTTTACACTACACATTCACACCCTGACTGTGGTGAGCCAAGTGTGTAGCAGCAGAGAGCAGTATAGCGTCAGTTTCCAGGTGAGCAAAGAGAATCTCATCACATGACTGCAGCGCCAAGAAACTAAAGTTGGTGAAGTTTCGTAAATGACACTTCCTTCCATTCGAGGAATTAACTTTTGGGTTGATTTTAGGCAAGAATGTGGCTGTAAAGCAGGAATATCAGCTTGGTTTATCAAGATAGGGCTTTGTTGTGAAATGCCCGTTATGCCTGTTCTCGCTGCGCTTCACCCAGCATTAGCTAAGGGGGGGATCAAGCTCCTCAGCCCCGGAGTTGGTGCGGCCTCCAGGGGGCGTGGCTGTTTTAAAGCTACTGCTGCAATACAATCTGGTGACATCTAACTGTTATTATTGGGTTTATTTTAGTGTTCATTTATCGCTAAGATTAAGGGTTGAGATTAAAGTGAAGCTACATGCCGAGTTAGTTTTATTTAATGTTAATATCTGACTAGTGTGATGGAGATTATTTGGAAATGAATAATTTGCTCGTTTTTAATATTGATGCTGGGAATATTGACCAATTAAAGAGATTAAAGAGAACATGTTTACATGACTGTAAACATGTTAACATGCTCCCCTTTTTCACACTATAGTTTAAAATCTTTGTAAACATTAAGCAATGTTATACACTTGCAGGTCGAAATATTGTTTTAAAAAAATTTTTACAGTAAAAAAAAAATCTACTTTGATAGAAATATTAAAAATAAACTAACTTTCTCAGTTAAATTTAAAATTTATATTTCATGGAGGATCATTTATTAAGCTAATAAAGGAGAGTGACAACAAGATGCTATAAAGAGGCGTTCAAAGGTGTGCAGACAAGCAACTGAAGTGATGATACAAAATCATACAAAAAAATTATTGTGATTAGTCGATTAATCGAAAAAAATAATCCATAGATTAGTCAACTATAAAAATAATAGTTAGTTGCAGCCCTACTCCAGTTATACACATTTTCAATCTGGGAATGCTTGAATCTATTTGGAGAAAGGAGGGAATTTCAGCAGATATCTCTGAGCTGATTGGGTGAAGAGACACCTAGTGCCCGCCTACCAAAGGCTGGTTTTAGCCAATCACGGTATCAAATTAAAACGAATGCAGCAGACGTCATGAGAAACCACAAGAAGGTAAGCTAGTCAAGGCATTTCTTGCTGCTCTACCATCAAACAACATTGTGAATTCTTACAAAACAGATGTGATGGCAGCTGCTACGCGGCGTCCTCCTGCGCTGCCATGTTTGTGTTGGTTCAGCTGTGGGCTCAGCAGCTCTAGCGTTCGTCGCACCAATATGTCCCGCCTTAAACCTCAATAATGCAACGTGATTGGCCCAAACCATTTTTGGTTCGGGCACAATGGCTTGAAGCCGCAGGGGGACAAAATGGATTCATCTTGCTGGCAAGGTTAGACTCGACTGGCCCTGACCGGTTTACTGATCACTGAAAGAACAATAGTTTGAACACTAACAGATCATCTTAACATCAACACTCTTTGCTGCAAATGCTTCACTGAGTGAAGCAAAAGAGAATTTTGGCATCAGAGAAATGTTCAAAAGTGGAGTCAGAGGAAACATAAATGTAAAGCTTTTTAAAAAGGAAACTGATTTCACCATGTCGAGACATTTTAATGTACTATATCTAATAAATATCTTAATGACCACCCATGGCAGGAAGGCTAGAATGAAATATAATGCTGTCTTTATATCTGTGTGTAAAATATTTCTTAGACACATCTGAATTCCCTAAGATCTGTTTTACACAGACCAGAGGCTGGAAATCAGTCAGAAAATTCTGGTCAGCTCGCTGAGAGAAAGCTTTGCCCAAAGCTATTCCTCACAATGATTATCAGTTTTTTGTCTGAAGAACATAACTTTTAAAAACAGCTTTGTTCGAGGCAAACTCTGTTAAATAACGTGAGATTTTCTCAAACTGAGAAAATCCAGTGTTTCAGTGGATTACTTATATTTACTCAAAGAGGCACCAGAAAATAAAGGTTTACATTAATTATGGAGTTATAAAACAACATAAGGTACACTGAAATCAGAAATACCAAAACTCTTCAACACACAGTTGGTGAGATGAAAGAAAGTTGACTTTAAATTTTATGACAAATCTGTCCTTATAACAAAGACCGTTATAAAAAATAATGCAACACTAAGGAGTGAGCAGAGATGTCTAGATGATGAGACAGCAAATCTAAGCAAGAAACATAAAAAATAAATAATCAAAGACAGAACGGAGCTCCAGAGGCAAAGATAGCCATCACTTAGTCTGCGCACCACAATGGTCAGAGCCAGGTCTGTGCGCTGCTGTTCACTTAGAACAATAACCCTGTACAGGAGGCCCACATCGCAATCAGCCCAGGAATGTGGAAGAGGAAGCACGGGGAACAATGCGCAGCGTTCCTAAGCCGTTCTGGGTCCCCACCCGTTTCTGCCCTGTTCTGCTTTCAAGCTGGAGAAAACAGGAAAACTAGGGGGCTAAAAGCCCTGGAGAAAGCGGGCCGTTCTGCAGTCAGCTGAGGGGGCCGTGGTGCACACAGTCAGCACTAAATCCACCACAGTCACTGGGATGGGTCTGGGCGAGCATTAATCTGAACTGTAACTCCACCTCCGGCTGTGAGTAAACAGTCTGCGGTTCATGTGAGGAGAGCTGAACATACCAACAATATTATAGTGCCCTCTGTTGGTGCAACCAAACACCACACTGTTGAGCAGCAGCAGTGCAACACCACCAACGTTGGCTTTTGTATAAACATGTGATGCTGGCTCAGTTGAACAGCATCTGTCCACACACAGAGACAGATTGGTCAATGAAGTCTCACAGAGGGTCATCATGTCCTAACAGTTTGTCAACAAGTATGTCATTGTGTTGAAGAATAGATTAACTGAATGAGGAAAACAGAAAATCGCCCGAACTCTACTTCTGAAAAAAAAAAAAAAAAAAAAAAAGCATCCCTGTTGTTTCTCTTTTCTTTTGCGCTTGTGATCCGACTTCCACTTATCTTCGCCCGCTGAGATCGGCGCCACCCGCTGGACGTGAGCGTTACTGACGCGCACAGTTCGAGTGGTCACAAAAATTCGAGCACACCCTATGGACCGGTACTTATGGCAGAATTTGCCTCTCACAACCTCCCAATCAAGAGGTATGAAAGGTATGAATTTGCCTCACTATACTTTACATTTCAGATCCCATCTTTGCACCAGTAAATCAAACTGATAGCTTAGGCTACGTTCACACCGCAGGGAAACGCGACCCATATCCGTCTTTTCCACGGCAGTGTGAACGGCCCAATTCCGACCTTTTCACACACCCCCAAATAAAAATCCGATATGTGCCACTTCCATACGGTACTAATTCAAATACGTATCATATTTTTCAAAGCGCCCGCTGTCTGAACGGTTATGTCGCATTTTATCCGTCTTTCACGTCACTCTCCAGTCTCTCACTCCCCGTCCACACACAGCAGCAGCAGCAGTCAGTGCTCCATAGAAGACCATAGCTGGGCTGCTTTCTTCTTGCCTTACTTCGTCTTGCTATGATGTGGTCATGATATTGTCGGCTCTCGTTGCTCCACAACTTTCTAATTGTAACAAGGAGAGATGCCGTGTTTTTTCCCCCCAAAACTTTATTTAACACTTCTAGAGACAATGACATTCACCATTACTTCCGTGAACAGCACGCTGCTCTGTGACGTCTCCTTCTGTTATCTGCGCCTGCGGGTTGCTTTGCGATCTTGAACCGTTCAGACAGAAGCATGACGACAGCCGCATTTAATAGTAGTATGAACGGCCACTCCAAAAAAAAATCTGATTTCAGCAAAAAAAAAAAAATCAGAATTGAGCATCAAGCCAATTGACACAAATGGCACAAATTGCATAGGAAAATGTCTATCCGGGGTCTGCTCTGTCCTGAATGACGCTTCATGAAGCAATCTGCAAAGACTTTGGCTGTCACCGCTGAGGAATGTCAGAATGTGATCTAACCAGTGACTAAAAAGTGAGCCTCATTTTGTCTGGTGACTGCTCACAAGACCATTCCTATCTGCTGAAAAACCGGGCAGCGTGTACAAAAACTATTTTAGAAAATATTTAAAGCGCCACAACACTACAGCGAAACTCCACCACCAATTTGGTTGTAAAGGAGAAACATCCGAGGCAGAAAACCGCAATGCCATCAAAACAAAACAAAATAAACAAAAGACAAATGAGCAGAAACAGAAGTCAGTGTTTGAGACCAAACTGTGTGAAAACATCTGAAAGAAATGGGATGTAGGTAGAGAAAAGCCACACAAGAACTAGCGTTAACACCCAAGGCTAAGTGGAACCAGGCTACATCTTGGGCCAGACTTGTTTCTTTAAGGTACCAGTGGGCTAAAGAGAAGCAATCGGTTTAAAGGGGGATTCAGTGTTTAATCCTGAATCTGCATTAGCCATGGAGATGATGCTGAGACCTCAGTTTCTGTTGCCATCCTAATGTAAGATATCAAGAAGGCCGCCTGAACAAAACAAGCACATCTCCAGAGTCAGTGATGATGGGTAAAGGCGCAGGGCAGATGGCGGCATTCATCTCTACAGGAAACACGCAGCTGGACATTCAACCCAGTGTCGGTTGACACCTAGCTTTAAAGTTATACTGGACTTTATGGCTGCCCTATATTTAGAAAACATGCTAATGTGATTTCATCACTGAATATTGCAACCACTGCACAGCCTGAACAAAAACAGGAAAGGCTCAATGTCAGACGGAGAGAAAAATTTCTTTTTATACAGAACACAGAAATATCTGCTTTCAATAGTATATATTGAGAGATTTTGCTTTTGCTCTGACCGATACGTTTACCTAGTCAGCCTCTATGTGTGGTACTGGAAATCTTTCCAGAAATATCAGAGCAAATGTCAGATCAAACTGAGACCTAAGAGACTTAAAAGAATTCAAATAGACAAGAAAACAAATGTCAGACCAAAGGGACTAAAAGAGGGAATATTCAAATATCCTTTTCCACAGTACTTTGAGAAGAGCAGCTTTAAAAACAGCGGCACACAGAGAGGGCCACCGCGGTTAACCCCTGCAACATACCTTAAGGCCATAGAGCAGGGGCTTGACTGGAACGACACGAAGACCCCCACACCTCACGCCACAGCAATCTGAAAGGACAAACACAAGTCACACGTGGCTGACATGACATCAGAAACACAAACCTGTCGTTCGTGTCGGCCAACCGTGTGACGCATGTAAAGCCGCGCGCTTGGTTTTTAGACGTGATAACGTTTTAATAAAACATCCTGTTGAACTTTAGCGCTGCACTGGCCACATTTGGTCAGAGCCGAGAGTTTACCGTTTGCCTCAGCCTGGCTCGCTCCGTGTTGCGACAGGATTACAGCCCTCCTCCTCCTCCTCCTGGGCAGAGTAATAATCTGAAGATTACCACTACATCCAAGAGGCAGTTATGTAAGAATTCAGGGTAACCGCACTCTTCTTCCCTTTTATCATACGAACGGCTAAAAGACTCCTTTTATAGTCTTACATGTCATGTAGTCAAACATTTGCTGTCGGGGTAGAACAGACAGCATCATGCTTATTAAGTTAAAAGGGACATGGAAACCATCCCATTAGACATGAAATACATTTAGAGAGAGAAAAAGAAAAAGAAAAAAGTAACAGAACACTAGAGACTTCTAACTTTATCAAACCACATGCAAAGGAAGGAAGAACAGCCCTTAGTCAAAGCAGCCAGACAGAGAAGTTGAGGTGTGAGAACTTCAACACTTCGCTGAGCAGACGCGGACAACAGGTCAGCAAAGGTTGACAGCAAAGCAACTTTCAACCTTAAGCCCTCGTCTCGGCACGCACGCATCCCACCCAGCGCCAAAAAAAAACAGGCTTGCAACAACTCCCCCACCCACAAAAATATAAAAAAAAATGACACTTAGCAGCCCTCACTTGTTTCTCACGGTGAAAAGCCTGTGAATAATACATCACACTTCCTGTTCCAACTCAGCGACTCCAAAAAAGACAACGTAACCACAGAAAAAGGGCAAGCCAACCGTGCTGACATCCTGAACGCTGTAGCATAACCGAGCCGCAGACTCAGCTGTTGCTCTACGTCGGCGCACTTCTTCATTCTGCCTACAATAAAACCCCCCTCTCAACTAAACATGCTGCTGACAATAACAATAATAACAATAATGTAACAACCGCATGAAGGTTTCTTTATCTTGAGTTACTTAAAGTGGCACAAATGAAGTAGTTTCCGGTTTTAGGAGAAAAGCCACAGGCCAAGCGAGGCTGAACTGATCAATGGTTAACTGGGCCTCGTCTGCTTTATTACCGACCGGCCGTCCAGGAAGCAGGACGTTTTCCTCACAACCATGAGGTTTATCTTTTCTCAACCGGCTCTAGTTCCTCACATTCGTTTCGCCACACAGAAGTGTTCTAGAAGATGTTCTTCCTGAGAACATGTAGAAAAACGGCTCTGAGACGTTTAACACGCGACATTTATTACACATTCCTTATAGAAATGAGGCCAGGCCACTGTCAGAAATGGTGACAGAGTATATCTGGCTACCTCCTACACTACAGGACAGGCCCTGTCTGCTGTAATCCCAACCGCTTAAGCTAGAACATCCCTGAATTCCTCCCATCAGAGGCGTACAGGAGTCTACACCATTGGCACGTTCCAGATTGTCCTCATTTCCCCTCCAACTCACAAATAAAACCAGAGGACTTGTGTCATTCGGCACTATTAACGCCTCAAACCAGAGCAAACTTTATTTATAAGGCACTCTAAAAAAAAAGACTGATTAAAGCAGACAAATAAAACAGGAAAAGTTAAAAAGGATTGAAAGTAGAGATGAACTACAAGAAGCAGCAAGAAAATACAACATAGACATGGAAGAAGAAAAATAAATAAAAATTAACAACTTATACCGGGTCAAAAGCCAAAGAGAAAAGATGGGTCTTAAGAGCAGCTTTAAAAATGGCTAGTGAAAAAACACGAAACTAAGCCAGGGCCGTCTTGAGGACAAAAACAGGGTGTTTTTCTTTGGCAGAGGCAGACCCAAACATCAATTATGCTACAAACCCTCTTTCCAAAAGCCAAGGATAATCTTGCTCAGCAGGGCTCAATTATAGGTTATTTCGAGCTAGACTCTGTGCGCTACATTATCCCAGGTCCTCCAGCGCAATAAAAGGAAAGAATGCTGAACTTAAACTGGCTGATGTTGAGATCTAACTCAAGCTGCAGAAAGAAGAAACCGCCGGGATTTATGTGGTGGACCAAGGTACTGCATATTTGGGAGGATGACGATGTCGTAAAGGAAAGAGAAAATCTAAAAAGTGTGATGCTGCTATTGAGCCCGGTTTACTCTGATACCACTAAATGAAGTCCAGTGCATCCGATCTAAGTTACCTTAAAGGGGACACATCATGCAAAATCCACTTTTTTAGTCCTTAAATACATTTTATTGTATACTTGGAGTCTGGGAATGCAGAGAATTTGAGCGTAGTCTGTCCAGGAGCTGCGTAAATGTCTTTAGATTATTGTCAGGTCATATTTTTTCTGTTCATTCAGTTTTCTGTCTGGTATTACATGCATTTGGACAGTTACGCCACAGTACTTGCTGTGGAGCTGCTAAACGAGGTCATGGACTTCTGGCTGACCAGTCTAGTGAATCAACCACTTTTATTTCTCCGAGCGATTTTGTAGTCCGTGTTTAAGGATGCCAAAGCTGAAAGGGGATAAGTCAGAATGTTCGGTTGTTCGTTACGCCGTCCCCCAGCATGCTCCAAAAATGGCTGAACGGGGTGAAGTGGAACGCTCTGCGACCTGGTGGGGGACGGGGTGGGAAGTGCCTTGTTTAGATCTGGAGTTGCTGTCAGACGAAGCTCAGAACAGGGACAAAAAGAGGGATGTGAGGATAAATTAACAAGGAATTAAAACCAAAGTGGGTTTATTGTTGCTAGCGCGTACACCAGGTGAGGGATGCCTAAAGGCTCCCACAGTCCATGAGCTAGGCGGACTCCACGCTGACTCTCCGTGGACGTTTTACCCTTCATAGTCAAGCGCACAGTTGCCTGCATATCTTGTGGCAAAATCCAACAATTCCCACACTTTCTGCCAGAGGGACGACTCGGCGGAACGGATGGTAAAATGTGTGTTTAGCTAGCTGAGCACCTAGAGCCGTTTCTTTTCCAGCAGGCTCCCACCACACACCTGTCGGTGAGAACAGAGGGGGACTGTGATGCTGCGCGTCCTTGCGACCGCCTGCTTGGAGCCGCTCAGTGTATCAAACTCGATGTCACATATAAAACAGTTTGATGTAAAGACTTCTTGCCGCCGAGAAGTCGTAAAAATTTAGCTGTGCATGTACCCGTACGCACGGACCTCCGCAGAGTGAAGTACGCCCGAGTATGTGAGGACCTTTACATGAATGCACTTCTAGTTTAGACATCACAGTCAGGCAGTGTTGTAGACAGCTCAGGAGTCCGATCAGGTAGTGACACAGTGTACCGTAATGCTCCAAATATCCATTGAGCAGAGCGGCTTAGTTGCTTACCCAAGTCGTACTTACACACATTAACAGATTTTTGAGCGCATTGTACCACATAAAATCAGTCAGTAAGCACAACGGTAGTCATATATAAGGTGCACCTTCAATTTTTGAGAAAATATAAGGATTTTTCGCACCTTATAGTCCGAAAAATACAGTATAAAAAAAAAAAAAAAGAAAGAAAGAAATAGGGCATGCCCTGAACTCCTCTCCAAGCACTGCACAATCCATCCTCCAAACCCAGGAAGAGAATTGCACAGCTACAAACCTGCCGGGACATGGTTGTCCACCTAAACTGACAGGCCGGTCATGGAGAGCATTTGTCCTAACCTGCGGGGAGGCCCCGTGACCTTTAGAGAAGGCACAAAGATCCACAGATCAGACGGGGCAATCTGGTAATAGGACAGATAATAGCTGTGTCCTTTTGATGGAGACTAGTAACAGAAAGTAGCAGGTTAATAAGATTAGCTCGACACTGTAAATAGATCTGCGGAGAGTATGAATGGAGAGGCGCACGCAGCTGAAACTTGCAGTTCGGAGCATTCATTGTAAGCATCAGCGAACAGAGCAACAATCACATCTCTAACCCTTATTTCAGGGAATTGCATTTCATCTTGCCACTTCCCACCTTCTCCGGTGCCAAATGATGAGTCCGACACAAGCAATGACGTAAAGTCGGATCAAATGCCGACAAATAGATCCGACACGTATCAGATCAAGGATCGCAAACGAAAGTGGCCTGGGTCTGATTTGAAAGAAGTGAAAAAAAATGGATTTGTAGTGTTCAGATTGTCATAAAACAAATGGAGTATCACATGTGGTCAAAAAAATTAACTTAGCTGGTCCCTGACCGTGCCCTCTCTACTCAGAGATACGTTGCTGATAACACCGTGCTGTTGAGATACTTCCTTTCACCCAGAACAGACAGAGCTGATGGGACGATAGATGCAGCCGTTTACAGTGAAATCCTGGAAGAAACCCTGCTTGAGGAACATATTCATGTATTAGAATGGTCCAGACAACGCCCAGACCAGAATCCATTTGAGAATCGGTGAAAAGAAGGCCGATTCCAGATGCCCTCCTTCCAATCTGACATGAGCTGGAACTACTCTGCAAAGAAGAAGGGGCAGAGATGTCTCTAGATGGTCAAAGCTGGTCGAGACACCCCCTAAAGGGCCTGCAGCTTTAAATGCGGGGAAAGGCGGTCGTACAAAGTTATGACTCAGGCAGGCGGAGCATAATTGGCACCGCATAGCTTTCACATTTTTGTTAATACAGAAATCTGAACACCGTGTTTAGAAACGTTGGAGTTGGCGGTTGTAACGTACCGAAAGTAGAAAAAGTTCCAGACGCTGTAGATTCATAAGAGTCAGAGAGATAATGTCTATACCCAAACCGTTTGTCAACAACTGCATTCAGTCAAAACATAAAGCATCCCGCTTCAGAGAAACGCCCTTTGATTTACCTCAACGTTTGAATTTTAAACCTTGGTTTATTCACAAGAATTTCCCACGAACAAGTCGATGTTGAGCACCAATGTGCTCCGAGTGCAGCGCTCAGCGCCGGACCTTGGTACCTGAAAGTTTGGGCCTCGCATACAGCTGCTAGGCAAACGGTAAGTTTAGCCCCGTCTGTGCAGTTCCTCAAAACGGCTATTTGCTCAGGTGTCTAACGATATCTACATGACCAAATGCAAACACACCGACCCAAACCACCCCAACCGTTCGGTCCAGGTTTAGATAAGATCCAGCTTTGCGATCACGGCAAATGGATGTCAATGGGCACTCCTGGGGAGGTTTGGAAGAGGTTAAATCGGGATGTTGTCTCTGTGCCATTAATACTGGAGCGGCACAAGCAGGAAGAGAAGAAAATGACCCAAAAGGGTAAGACTAGATAAAGTGGGACAGGAACTGAGACACAAATCAGCAATAGTGAGGCATTCAATTATTTCCGTATCAATCTGGGTGCAGATTTTGAAATTAAAACATGAAATATGAAGAGATAGAGTTTTTAGGGATTTGTTGCTGTGCATCACTTGTAGTCTTTGCTGAAATGCTGAGTTAACAGTTAATCCTTGCAGGGGGGGGGGGAATAGCTTAGCCAGAGGCCACCGTGGGGGTGTTTTACAGGGCTTGGTTTTTCCAATCCCCATACTCTTCAAGGCCATTAATGCCTTACCAGATTAAAACAAACACACTAATTCACTGGAGTTGTGCCCTAGATAACCACAGATGGATGGTACACAGCAACCTAGGGGGATTTCCCTCTAGCTGGTGCACACAAGGGAGAACAAAATACACATCTGTACTACCATCAAAGGCTTATCTCTTTTATTTTGGTGTAGTGTGGGGGTGTCCAGCGAAGCCTTGTAGGTCATGGCTGGCACTACACTGACTAGATAATGTTGAGCTCACACAGCAACGATAAAGTGCAGCACTTTATCTGTTTAACATTTTGAAAATGTTGTAATTCCAAACTGCAGTTTGTTTTAGCTGTACGCTATGTGATACGCCAACACAAAGTGGTGCAAGATTATGACGTAGAAAGGCGATTATACAAGGTTTTTAGAGGTGACTTGCAAATGTATTCAGCCATGCTGAGTCGGTACTTTTTATTTAATGCTTTTGCTGCAGTTCCAGCTGCGAGTCTTTCGGGCCGTGTCTCCGACAGCCTTGCGCGTCGCGAGATTGAAGTTTGGCAAAACAGCTCAAGCTAAACCTCGCTGGATGGCCTGTGAACATCAGTTTTCCACTCCTGTGTCACAAATTAAAAACGAGCCAACTTGGCCAATCAAACACGTGAACTCGCTTTGACTCGAATCATTCTGTCGCAGCTCTGCCAGAGCAGCCAGGGTCATTGTCCTGCTGGACGGTGAACCTCCATCCCAGTCTAAAGTCTGGGACCGTATTCAGCTCCATCCTCCATCCATTCAACTCTCTGTCCATCCTGAGGAAAAGCATCTGCCACGACCCTGACGACGCAGTCGTACCACTCTTTCCGTTTTTTCAGAGGATGGGTTAAACCGTACCCTGGTTTACAACGTCTCCACAATTTAATCCCTGGCCTCTCTGCCGGGTAACTCGGTCTCTGTGATGCTGCTTGTTCGCATCTGTTCCCCAGCAAATCTCGGAGTCAACATTTTAAAAACATTTTTTAAAAACATGCATCACTCTCTTTCCACTTGACAAACTTTGTGCTTGTCTATCACATAAAACCCAATGAAAAACTGAAATCCGTGCTGGTAACACGGGGGGGGGGGGGGGGGATTAAGTGCAAATGGGGGGTATAGACGCTTTTAAAAGTCGCTGTCATCAAACTTGCGCGACAACAAGTACGCACAGAAAAAACAAAGTTGCAAGTAACCAGAGCATCATCCAGGCCGACGCGGTCCTGGCAGCATCTGTCGCGGCGCCTTCCTATCTACCCCCTTGAGCCGCACAGCAGACTGACCCGATTCCTTTCCGCCGGTATCCAAGCGACGCTGAAGCAATGCTTTGTATCCGAGCAGGAAGAAACATCCAATCCTCGGTGCAATGTCAGATGCCAGGCTGAAAGTTCGCCTAATGTTATGCTGTTGCATAAGAGTCGCCGTGCTCAGACGTGTTGCAGCCTCTTGCCTTCAAAACCTACACTTATTTAAGAACATAAGACGTGGCCTTACATGGTAAAAATACCAACTCAGTTTTTATCGTAGCTTTTTTTAGTAAGACTAGCTACTGCAGCACCCCCTGAAAAAAACTGTGCTTTAAAGCTGTTTGCTTGTTTTTGGCTGCTCCGGGTAAACTTCTTTGACGGGATAGATCAGAATGTTTTCTCCATTACAACGAGAGACACTAGTTAAGACCACAAACAGCAACAAAAGCATAACAAATAAGGCGAACAGGACAAACAGAAGGCTTTAGTTAGCAGCTAGCCTCGGTGCTAATGTTGAGCGAGGAGCTAACTAGCGCGAGCAACTTGCTCCATCTCACCAGCCAGTTGTTAGGGCTAACGTGACGTTCCGCGAGCCAACAACATGGCAACTATTAGCGGCTAAAAGAACTGCCGGCCAGCGAGACAACCAGTGACAACACGTACGTGAGCGCTGTTTACCCTTTAACTTGCAAGGAGGGGAGGCGATCAACTCTCACAGCAGCAGAACAGCCAAACTCCTTCTTTAGCATGCTACGGCAGCCGATTTTTGAAAAGCTAACGTTAATCTCAACAAAGTTAGTAACTCAAGTCAACGCCAGCTGCGTTCAAAAGCAGTCGCTTGTTTTGTTTGTTTCCGCAGTATCCGCAAAGTTGACGTTACTTACAACTTTTGCTTCTTCTTCCTTTTAGTTGAGCTAAGTCGCTAGCTTGCAGGCGTTCTTTTCATTTGCCGAGCGAGCTTGAACGTCCTGGCCCTCCTCCATTGGAAGGATTTGCTTAGTGGTGTGATTTTTTTCCCTTTTTTTTCGCAGTCTGTTTGTGAGTCGGTAGAGGTCCTCTGTCAGAGCCAACGGCAGCCTTTTGGCCCCGCCTTCTTGATTATGATTGGCTGTAAAAAGTTACGCCTACAAGAAGGACACGTTTCTGATTGGATAGATTACATTGCGTCGTTAAGCTAATTAATTGTTGATTGGACAAGGTGTTTTGGAGGACCGCGTTGGTAGAGATGAGCATTTGATTTTTTGTCCGGCGTACACCGATACGTGCTGTGATGGGCGGCGAACTCAATGGAACTACAAACTGGATGATTCAGAATTAGATATAAAACAAGTGGCTTATTTTTTTCGGTAAATAAATTACATTTACATTTGTTTGTATTTATACTTGAATTAAAGGTCAAGTTAAAAAAAAAAAATGACGTTTGTGTCTGCAACGTGACAAGATGGAAACGAAGGCTTATTAATAACACTTTAATAAGGGATTAAAATACTGTTTAACCTTCGCCTTTAAAGGGAAAAAATACAACTACTTGCAAATATGTTAAGTCATTAAAGAAAAACCTGAAACGAGTCACTAACGTTTTTTTCTAAAAGAGCATATTCAAAAGTGGGTTTTAGATATATCAAATTACCTTTGGAAAAAAGCATAAATAGTTTGAACACAACGTGTTGGTAAAGTCGAGGGTCCAACACTTTGCAATTAACTACGTTGAGGTAATCGTTAGAGCAAGTAATTTTCACACCTTTGCATTCTAATGTGACTGGATCATAGTCGGAGTAGTTGAGGTGTTTTGTTACATCTGTATGAAGCAAGGATTTTGATATTCAATCATTGTCTCCGCTGTCAAGTGTTAACCAGAACAAAGAAACAGACAAAAGGTTGTCAGTGTTTTAAAATCTCTCATTATGTGTTTCTGTTGCATTCGTATATATATTTGATTTCCTGCTGCAGACCGATTTATTTCAATTAGTGATCTACCAGTCGATCGACTGGTGATCGAAATCAGCCGGTTTTCTGTTAAATGGTGATCAACAGGTTGAAACTGAAAAAAATTGATTTGTTTTCCTGTACATAAAAAGTTTTGCAATCCCTTGCTTTTTAGGGATTAATAACAACTAACTCTGACATTTAACCTGCAGCACCTTTTTTCTTTTACTTTCAGTTTTGTTAAATTAATTGCTAATTTTGAAAGATAAACGCTGACAATTTAGTTTGTGTGTGTTGTAGGCCTTAGAAAGAAAATCTGAATCACCAGGTCAAATGAAAAACAAAAATTGATCTGGCTGGTATTAGCCTCTCCTCATTGAATCTCTTCTTGATAAAAATAAATAGAATTTGTTGAGAGACTTGTATCTCTTGTAGGATAATTTTTGAGACCACCTACCAACCAGGCATTAACCCACACTGGAATTGCTATACAACACAGAGATGATCAGAGGTCAAGAATACATCCTTGATCTGTTTCTGATTAGGATTTGAGGCATGAAGTTTTTCAAAAGGGTGGCCAAGTTTCAGGAGTTTTGTCATACCGTTGTCTTTCATAGGAGGCTGAGGGAAAGAGCCTTGAATAAGTGAGTGATATTTAAAAGCAGTCTGCTATGGACACAAAAAGTTGGATTCAATTTAAATGTTTTTTTTTTCAAATAAAAAAAGAAAAGAAAAACAATTAAAATCTATTTTGTCACTCAATGAAACATGTATGATGAATTGATACTTATTACAAAAAAAATATCCTGAATATAAATCTGGTCGGCTGTTGGGGACAGAAAGGTGGTCTGCAAATCCATGAGGGGCCATTAGGCCCCAAAAAGGCTTTATCTTGGTGACATCACTAACTGTCTCACTTCCACCACACGCTTATGGTACGTGACGGAAAGCCATCCTAACCACATATAAGGTATTTAAATAAGTAAATAGCACGTATTCTGCTACAGAGACCGGAAAGTCAAGAAAGGTGTGCAATGTTGCAGTGGGAGGATGATCCGGCATTGTAAATAGACACATTTATACTTAGAGTGCATGGATAAAGAGCAAAGTTTTTATCATTTGTTGAGCTGGAAATCTGTAGCCAGAAAATTATAATGTTGGTTAGCTACTCAAATCATGTTATATGAAGCATTGCGTCTGTGTGGATGTTGATCATTAAACCAAATAACACTACAAAAGAGACTTTGTACTGCTTGTTCACATGTTGGCATTTATTCAGATAAAACAAAACCACAACATGTACGTTCCTACTTTAGGACTGATAGTGTTATCTCGCCCTCTAGTGGATGTTCTGGAGGAACAAAGACAACTGAAAGGCCACCAGAAAACGTCCATGGTGTCTACGTGGATTTGCATTTGATATGCAGAAATGCAGCAACCGGTGCTTTTTCTGCATTTCCTCCAAACAGCTGCTTCCTTCCCTGATGTTGGGGTTGAGACAACAGCGCAACATAAGAAAGGTGAATGCAGGGGTCAGGTCTTCATGTACCTTTAACTTTAAGCTTGGTCTGCAGGTGCAGCTTGAGTTTTTTTCTTGCATTCCTCACACTCATGATGGCAGTGTCTGTTGAGATAAAAAGATGCACATCCGCACGTGATTACATTAATCTGTAGCTGAGAGGAAGTGGCAGGATAAACTCTTTGGGAGGCCCAGCTCTGTACTGGGATGCCCCCTGGGCCAAGTGCAGGTGATGGGAGATACAAGGACTGTAAGGAAAATAACATAATTGATGGATAATGTTGGCCCCTGCGCACCAAGATCTGATGGCCACACTCCAAACGAGTCCTCTGTCGCTTGTTTGCATGTTTAGTTCATAATGATTTAGTTCTGTTTTGTGCAGGTTGCTGAATGAATAGATGACCCAAAAGTCTGTCAATAAACAAAAGCCATATTTCACTGTATTTCAATGAATCTGGGTTCTTCGATTAGATCTAGTTCAAAATCGAAAGTATCTGGACTGTTCACTCTTGATCAGCATTAGTTGAGCTTCTTTTGAATTGAGGTTTCGATTTAAGAACTCTTTCTTCTGCTTGTGAAAATACAAAAAGAACAATGCTGATGCTGTAGACAAGCATCAAAACTGAAGTACGTAGACTGGTCAGACCTGGAGTGAACTGTTGTAAACTACTTACAGATTCTATAAAGCACAGCAGAGATTTGTGAAACCTTCATCGGCAGAGAGCAAAGGTACTGTATGTTACATTAATATTCTTACTTCCAGAAATAATTCACGTGTGGGTGAGCAAAGACATACTATTTGACTGCTTGGGTGGAAAACACTGATAGTCAGTAATGGTGACAAATAATCATTCTGTTAAAACATTCCCATTCTAAAAAGACCAAATAAAAAACAACTAAATAGTAAATACTGAAAAGCCACCGAGTTGCCCACCTGCGTCCTGGACCAGAGGGGCCTCTTCTGGACCAGGGCCCTGATCCTGGGCCATCTTTAATACCGAGCTCCTGGAACTTGCTTCGACAAGTTCCAAAATACGAAGCCTTTCCCACTGCAAAGCCGAGGATCCCCGCAACTACAAAGAAGAGATTACAGACTTATTATTTACTTATTATCATAACAACAAAAAATAAAAAATATCATGCACAGAGGGGAACAAACCTGCCAGTTTTGGAAATGGGCCAAACCTGGCTGATGATTTCCAAACACCTACATCAAAGAAAAAATACATTAGCTTTATGAAATACAGCTAAAAAAAAAGAAGCAGTTTTCATGGTGTTTTTGAGAAATAATGGAGGAGTGGGGGACTGAATGTCTTTACCGTTGTAGATGAGACCACCAGTAGTAGCCATGCTTCCCAGAGACAGTGGAAGAGCTGAATAAGGGAAACTAGATTAATGATGGGAAGAAGCAGATTAAATTAAGACAGTGATAGAAACATAGTGGAGAGGCACCAGTCAATTAGCCAGAGATCGGAATTGGCCAACTTTCCCTTAATTGGCTCTGTCTGGCCATCAGCAGGTTCCCTTTTCATGCACCAAAAATAAAAATAAAAACCCACTATAATTCATTTATCTGTAAATGAATTATACAACAGCTTGTCTTCGGATGCACTTTTGTCAGTTTGATAAAAACCAAAAAAGGTTAGGGACATGCTGTTGTGCATAAATGCGTATAATGTTGTAATTCCTTCGATTTCTGATGGATTCCAAGCCATCTAAAGGGCTGCATCACTTTTTTTTATCTGGTATATGGTACAATCTCTGAAAAACAACAACAATATCAACAACAAATCGGCATTGGAAAAAACATCTGGATTTGCAGGTCAGACCTCAAAAATAAAGTAAACGCACGATCAGAGCATCTCTACGTTATTTCAGTAAAGATTAAAGCTATGCTCTCTGCTCAAACCACTCTTGAGTTTTAAAAGCAGTAAAACGTCTGACTGTTGACGACATCTACTGTTCAAATGTTTCTCAAAGGCAATTTCAGTCTGGTTTCGACGAGACCCATGGACCTCGCAAGCCTTCCGGTCCTTCCGGTCCCAACCCAATCGCTTCTTGCCCGCTTCCTAACCTCGACCCTTGGAGTGGCAGCGAGACTCCTTCTGATTAAGTGGAGGGCAAAAGGACAAATGCAGGAAGTGTTGGTTGTTGCCGTGTCAGGGTGAGAGATGAGTTCATGGCGACAGGAGAGGAGCAGCAGCTGCATGGCTGACAGGGAGTGGAGGGACAGAGCATACAGATTAAAAAGGACTTCCAGATAAAACACACATGGTTTTCTTTTTTTTAGGACTCTTATTCAGCCAACGGTGGTCAGAACATTTCTCATCCACAGCCTCGGTAACCTTTACCTCTGCTGTAGTCTTTTGCTACATGACTCATATCTATATCTGATGGCTTTCGTTCAGCAGTTACTTTGACAAATCATTTGTTTAGTTTGTCACTCTTGTAAAAGCAGGTCTGGTTTGTTTTTTCTATCAGATTCAGCTTTATCTACCGCGTCACTCTGGACACTCCCAGCCGATGTGCCGCCCAACAAAGAAGGGTCTTCTTCTTCGCCATAAGGCTTTTGCAGAATTGGACTCGTTTCATCCCATTTAAAAGAGAATACGTTCGCATATGGAAGCCCTTTTGTTTTCTCAGGTCCTTGCTCCAGCAAGGAATGTAAACACAGGTTTTAGTGAACAGGGCGCTGACTGATGAGTCCTGCTCCACTGCTCCTGAAGTGTTTCCCAGTGCGACTCCTAAAGGCTGAAAGAGTTTCAGAACTGTTGAGAAATATACTGATGTCTGCTTATAGTTGAAAGGAGATTACCTCTGTACCAGAAGCTTTCCTCTTGGCACTCTTTCCAAACCTTCCTCACATCCTCTCTGTGGACATGAGCGTCACTCAGAGGACACTGGGAGACACACACAGGACAGGTTAGGCATCATGTCTGCCACACAGTTGCACACGATGGCAATCATGTCCTCTATCATCTCTTACCTTCCATCCCTGTTTGGCTGGAGCTGAACCCGGACCAACAGCAGTTCTTCCCTCCGCATTCACTGTTGTAGTTTGCCCACTCGTTTCAGAACTCATGATGGAGGAGCCTCCTGGGCTTGTACCATAAGCTGTACTCCACAACCTTTTCACTGCCGTTCTTCCGCTTTCAGATCAAACTGAGCAGAAAGGCTCCTCTCTGGACTAGTTTTTAAACTCCACCCCACTTGAAAATACCGGTGACACACGGTGCCTTTCACTATAATAGAGATAAATTATTGCATAAATCACTTTGATCAGAAAAAAATACATTATAGTACTGCACCTGTGGAGTTCTTATTTGTTATGCGAGACTAAAGGTCCTCATTGGTTGTAATCTCAGATATTTACTGCCCACTCGTACAAATGATCAAAGTGCAAACACAAAAGCTATCACTCTTTTTACTTTGTAGTAATGATTTGAAAAACACATTTTAAACGTGGAAAAAGCCTAGAGAAAGGTAATTGCAAATACACTTTACAATTTATTTATACCATAATTCTAAGCAGAAATCTTAACAGAAATCAAACTTTACAAAAAAGGGACGTAGCAACAAATCTTTCAACCTGGACGCAGTAGACAAGTACTGTGCCGTTCAACGACATACGTACGTACCGCTTGAAAATGAAAGGAAAAGGATGATGAAAGGACATGACTTTTAAAATTATTTGCTAATAAAAATCTCATGATTGTGCCATGCATTTGTATATTATTCAGGTCTGAGTGTATTTATGGTGTCCTTGCTAGTTGCCTTGCTGCAGGTTGAACCTCTGCCCCGGTATCAGGTTGTGTGCAGCCTCTAACGGGCTTTCTTCCATGATTGTCTTGTATTTAGCACTGTCCATGTTCCAAACAACTGTGATCCGCTTCTCTTTTTCCTCTGAGCGAAAACCTCCCGCAGCATGATGCTGCCACCACTATGTTTCACCATGGCTAGTTTCTGCCACGTGTGGCATTTCGTGAGTTCAGATTTTGTCTTATGAGTGCTTGCTTTGTACTCCAGGTGACATCTGAATCCAATGGTTTTTATTGACTGTTGAATAATAAATCATTCAACAGCAGGGCGCTCAAGTGTGAGCCACCAGAATTGACCAAGACTCCTGGATAGATGTCAAAACGTTTTCAGAAAAACTGAGCAAAAGTCCGGTTGCCTCCAATTCAAGACTGTTTGATGTTGCGATGACCCGGATAACTGGGAATTTGCACAGGTGTGTTTCTGCTTCTTTTGTGTCAGTCAGTTACATACGTTCCCAATATGATAAGATCAAGGCAAAGGAATGGTTTTCCAGGGTACTGTAACATTTCCATGGTCCTGCAACAGCATCACACAAGCTGCCACATGTTGGCATTCTGACAGGTGAAATCTTCTGGTCATTGTGACTTTATACGTAAAGTAAAATTACTCATTAAGCTAAGCACGCCTTCTTTTGAGCACGGCCTTTAGTCTGATTTCCACAACGGACTTTTTTTTTAAGCAAATGGAATATCTAGACAGACTGTGAGACTCAGAGATAAACACCTGGGTAAATTATGATTTAGACAACACCTCATCTTAACAATCACCGCTTTATCATGCAAACGTAATCTAAATTTTAGTTTTAACTAGTGAAAACAAACCAGAGTGCACAAAAGCTTATATTATCAGTGCTATCACTGCTTCAGAAAGTCACTTTTGTACATGATGAACTTTGAGCGTACCAGTGGGGGAACTGTTTAATGTGGGGATAAAACAAAACTCGAAAACAAGCATTTTCTAATGGGGGATTTTTAAATACATAAATATTAGATATGTATTAAGGGCCTACAAACCTCAACTACTAAATACTTTAAGAATACCATAAAAATAGCTAATTTTCTATTTTTTCAAGTAGGGAAATAAAGTTACCCTGTAAAGCACTCTTTGCTGAAGAATAAGCATCCCAGAGGGTTGATGCCTGCCACCTGTGTTCCTTATGACTTTTAAGTGGATAACACTGGATTAATGGTTTATGGTTATCATAAAATAGAGCAGGGGTTCCCAAACTCTTCAGCCTGAGACCCCCATAATAACAGTGCCAGGGACTGGTGACCTCTTTTAGCAGGTGGGATTTTTTTTTTTATGAGATAAAATCATAATATTATGAGAATGAAGTCATAGAATTACGAGAATAAAGTAGTATTTTTATAAGAACTTTTACAAAAAAGTGCAGCCATCCCACTGCGTTAAAACGAGGAACAATGAGCACCTCTTAAAGTTATACTTTGGTATCGGTTTAGCAAATAAGGAAATACTAAATATTTTGGCACATCAGCATCAAATCATTTCACTATTTCCAGGTCTTGAGACACGTTGGGAACCCCAAATATAAGGAATGAAACAAATCTCACTTTCAAATTTTTATTGGTAGGGATATTGAGAATTGTCAAACTTTTCATTTTACTCCAAAAGTATGCCTTATAGAGCAGAAGTGTAGTAACAGATTTTTATTTTAGTTTTCTCAAAAGTAAAGGAATAACTGTTGAAAAAGAACTGTCTGGAGTCATGCAGCCGGGACCTGAGAATGCCACACATCACTCTCGTTAAGATAACACTATCCTAATGTTAGCAAATTACAAGCGGCATGCCTGTCTATACTGCAGAAGGCTGCAGGAGAAAAAAAGGCAAAAAAGATAATATCCTGTCCATCAATTACTTATAAAACGTCTATTAAATTTTGATTGTGTTTATTTTAGAACTTTGATTCTTTCTGTGTATCAAAATCAAAATTATATTTGAAAAACAAAAGTGGGCAGGAGAGGAACGACTCTGTTTGAAATAAATGAAATTAGAGCATTGTATGCATTTTCTCTTTGTACACATCTAATTATACTTCTTGTTTATGCACCCCCCAACACTGTCATCCTGAGGTAGTTTATAAGAACAGGGTGAAAGTGAAAGAAAATGCAGTCAGAAAATAAATGGTAAATAATTTGAAGATGAATGAATATAAACGAGCAGGTTTCATAAGACAGTCAGAATGTTAAATGTCTGCGATGAAGGGGTGTTAAGAGCTACAGTAAAGCCAGCCGCCTTTTCCATTGCCCTGATGTGTTGATAGTGAGCAAACCCATTCCATGCTTATCCTGTAAAGTCAATTAATAATCGAACAACCAATCAGATTTCATCGTGGGCTGGGTTTTAGGTTTGCACGAGGGCAGTTTGTTGATTGACATGTTCAAAGTGCGGCCCCGTTCGTTGACCTTCGACCAATCAATTTTCTTTAAGGGAGGACTCAAAATCTATTTTTTTGAAATGTCACTTACAGCAGCCAATCGCCGGTAAGGATAGCAGGACGGCCTGCACAGCCAAGTTTCAGTCACTGGCTGCGCACTATTTGTCAGCCGGCGAGGCAAGCGGCGGGCTAGGCAACATTTGTGCACTCAGAAGCCAGGGCAGGTCCTCAGATACACATCATGTATGTGAAAGCACCAGAAAGCCACTCCAAGCATTTGTCTGGCAAACATCACAAACATTCAGATACAAGTTGTCAGAAGTGCCAATTAATGGTTTTTACTTGTAACTGTTGCTATATTTTCTATGCGTGGCAGCCATATTGGAGTTGTTTAGTGACGGCCTACCCAAGTTTATCATGTTTTATTTGCAAGTCCAAAAACAGTGAAGATTGCGATTTGCTTTTATTGCTAACTACTGTTTACAATAAAGGCTAATATTTATATGTTTCTGTCCATTTGGAGTGTCGAAACACTAAAGGATGTTCACACATAGATGCTGTACAGTGTAGTACTCTACGCGTGGAACTAATTTAATGAGATATAAACGAGGACTGATAGAAGGCTATATTGGATACTACCTTCCTGGTGTATTTCAACTGGGAAATCAGAAGAGCTGACTTCCAGCATCCAACATGGCTGCTTTGCATGTAAAACACAATAAAGGTTTCAGTTGAAAACAATTTTTTTTTAGCTCTGGTGATGGTTTGTATCTCATAAAACCAGTAGCAGCGGTTGTGTTTTACAATATCTATATGTAAGCAGCATGCTCTTTTACTGTTTGACTACGCAGAAATAAAAAAGTAATACATTGTCGGCTTTTGTATTGCTTCGAGTAATTACCGGGGCAGCTAGTAAATCTCATTGTTTCTGACTTGCAACTGGAACCCTGCTCAGCTAGGGGGAGAGATGTCTTTAACAGATCCGAGCTCAAACTACCGAGACAAATCAACCTCAGCATCGCTCTAAGTGGATAACTCCTCCCACGCCACCCCCTCCGGGTACTTCACCGGCTGACCGCAGAGGAACGCACCCACCTTCTGCGGGCGTCTCTTACGCTAGCAAGGCCCGCCTATTGGCCGGTCTACGGACTTCCCACAGACAGTTGTATGTTTCATAAAAATGCACTCTGATGCGGCAAGTAAGTAGAAACGTTTCAGGGGCTTTTCTGCCTTAAATCGGGAGTGCTTATCGGACGAGTGGCGTGTCAGGGAGTCGGGAGCGGACGTGCTTGTGTTTCTACATCCGCTTTTGTCCCGTGGCTCCGTGGGGTTTGATGAATCCCGTGTTATTCGCTGCTCTCTTTGTATTTGCCTGCGCTGTCTGGGGCGACAACAAAGGACGGACGGCTACTGTTAATTCCAGTAGTTTTCGGGTTAGGCAAGACTCTTCGTGATCATCTGCAGCCGGGTTTTTCGTGCCGTGCATCCAGTGCTCGGATCACCATTCCGCCGTCGTTGTTTTGAGTTCAGATTGGTTTCGGTGGTTAATCGGTGAGTTGTGCTGGTTTTTTATTCGCCGTTCACCGGGCTGCCCCGGCTCGCCCGGGCTCAAACTTGACACCTACGCGGTGTCAGCGCCACTCGGCCGATTTTCGGGCCAGCTGCGGAGTGTTGGAGAGCTGGAAAATTGTGACGCAGTTGTCTAAAACATCTCTGATCGCTCGCTGCAACGCCGCTGCCGCTTTTCGCGTCACCTGCATCGGCCGCTGCAAAACGGCAGCGCGGCGCTTTGCTGCCGGTGGCTATACGGCGATACATTTATTCATCAATGTAAAACGTCTCCGGTCAGCCGGGGAGAACATGTTGGGGGGGTTAGCTGGAGTCTGAGAGAAGCAGTTGTTTCGGAAAGGCCTGGGAGTTGTAGTCCCGTATCCCGAGCGGAGCCGCAGCCCGTAACGTACGCCGCGGATAAGAAGAACTACAACACCCAGAGGCCCAAACTCTCTGGATACTTTGTAAACTCTGTGCAAGTTGCTCGTCTGAGCTGCTATTTTAGGTATGCAAGCTTAGTGCTGTCCGCCCGTTACTTACTCCGTTGGCTGTTTTATCCAGATCGGGCCTCTCGAAGTAAATCGGTGCTTGATGGCAGCTTTAAATCACATCTCCGCTGTAATTATTTTTACGTCAATGTCTCTTGGATGGTCGAATACGTTCGTGTTTGGTGGAGAGACATTTTCTGCAGTTTTCTAGGACATAAACTACTTGGATTCGGAGACCATCCGCCTGATACATAGATTACTTACTCAAAAAAAATATCTATTTTTTTTATACCCCTTTCATAATCACGAACATTATGTTGGTAGTGGAATGTTTTTTTTTCTCTGAATGTAAATTTGTTTTTCTTGTGGAAATAGATTTTCAGCTGAATTCCCATCTAACCACACTAGCCAGTATCCACAAGATTCATCACACCTTGCACAGGCTGGTAAATATCTGCTGTCAGTCATATTAATCCTACTGTCCTTGAATGTATCAGAGGTGCTAACATCTTTGTTTTTCTAAGAATCTGACTGAAGACGTTGGACAGGACAGCCCCCCATCAGGTAACCTTATCAATGAGCCTGAAACATGTGTAGAACGCCTTTATAGCAACAACATAAAAAAAAGGATTTTTTTAAATTATTTTTTTTAACACATTTATTTGATGTAAGGGGAATTTTAACCCCCCCCATTTAGTAATAGGATAATATTTCACAAGGTTAGAGCATACAGAGAGAAGGATCTTTTTTTGGACAATCACTAGATGGTTCCAAGTCCTGGATTCTCTGCTCTTTAGCTCAGCCCTCAGGTTTTCTATATGACTTAGGCCTGTTGAGGGAAATGGCCATGGATGATTGTTTTGTTTAGTATCTGGAAAACCAATTCTACGTCGCCTTGACCGCATAGTTTGGGTGATTATTCCGCTGAAAGAGGCGACGGTGACCTGTTTTCACTTCGCAGAGACCCTCAGATTTCAATTTAAAATGTCCTGGTTTTTCATAGTTGATGGTGTGATCCATGCCAACAAGGTTCCAAAGGCGTGGAAAGCTTCCACAGCATTAGAGATCCTCCACTGTACTCAACAGTGGGTGAGAGAGTGTCTTTATCACATAACCATCCTGGAGTGCTTGTTGCCAAAAAGTTGCGGCGTGCAGATGAAGCCCCATGAAGCACTCTCCATTCTGGGCAAGATGTGTGAGGCCTCAAACACTTTAAACTCAGGTGGAACCTGCTGGTTGCACCCCACAGGGTGCCATATGTGACCTGCTGCGTAACTTTAGCCAAGCAATTCCAGCTCAGGTGCCCAGTTCCATTACACCTTGCTGGACTTTGGCGGAGCAAGCTCCAGAGTCGTTACCAAAAAGCCCAATCTTATTACAAAATACAGTAAATAAAGTTCACAAACCTGCATGTCAGTTCTTCTTTGTTGAAGTTCCTGCAGGCTTTCATATCAGATGAGTGAGCATGTTGTCTGCCCCATCCTCTTCTACGGCTCCTGGAGCTCCCCCTCCCTCTCCCCCTGCCCCTCCCCCTGGCTCTGCCTTGCCCTCTCATCTCCCTGACTTCTCAGTCTGCTGCTCTAAAGGGCTCTGCTATCAGATTCCGAAACACGGAGGGAGACTCTTTAATTTTGCGGCAGTGCAGCGTTGCCAGTGGCCTTCGGGGGCGCTAAACCTGGAAGTTACATGTCTAGTGCTCCTGGGGGCTAAAAGTTACATGGCGCTGCTTTAAATGCACTTGAATTAAAGTGTACATGCTTCAAGCAACCATAAGTCTTTATTTCAGTGATACTGCTGAAATAGAACATACATTTGTTTAAATATGGCCAATGCGCAAAGCTGATGATAGTCCTCCATCTATTCTCACCTTTCCAGCCATGCCGCCGAGAAAAAAGAGGAGACCTTCTGCTGGAGACGACATGTCAGCCAAGAAAAGTCGCCAAGACAGGTGGGAGATGTCGGAGATGTAGCTTTTTTTTTGTGTTTTCTTTAATTGCTTTTTTTTAACACAAAAATGTGGCAAAAATATTCAAACTCCTTAAGTTTTCCACATTCTGTTTGTTCTGTTTTATTGGGATTATATATGATGGACCAACACAAAGCAGGTCACAGTTCTGAAGCGGAAGAAAACACTACAACGTTTTTAGATATAACTAAAAATCTACTCACTATAGACGACTGATGGATGGATGGATGGATAGAGCTGCACAATGTATTTGCATCGCAGTAGTCATCGTAGATTCAGTGTGTGCAATATCGCAATCTCAAGAGACTGCTTGGATGCAACGTTTGATGGGGGATATAACATTTAGAGTGTCATACATTATATTGGGCCGATGGCAAGAACTCTGAACCCCCATAATGACTGGACCAAGAGCATTTCTTTAGTGGCGAAGCTCTCGGAGAGTGCTGGTGGTAGGATTGTGGAGTGGGAATGAAAGACGTATGCTTGAAAATTATGGTTTATAATAGTAATAATCCACATCATTAGGGCAATAGTATTGCAATTAAATACTTTCCTGGCAACCGGGCAGCTGTGCTCCACACATACTGTTTTGCATGAAGGCCGAAAAGTTGAATTTTTGGTCTCTTTCTTTCAACTTTATTACAGCTCTTACATAGGGGCCAAACTTAAGGAGTGCATGTCTAATAGAATAGAATAGAACTATCTCTATTGTCCCACAGTGGGGAAATTCAGATGTTACAGTGGCAAAAACGCATAGACAGGATCCACCAGAGTTTCACTCTAATGGTCAACAGATTGTTTCAACTGGTGCAGCTCCTCCAGAGATGCTATGGCCAGCCTTCTTTTATTATATATACAGTGTCTGCTCCAATTGGTCAGTTGGTCTATCACATTAGCTGCTGGTAAAACGTGGGAAAGTCTGTCATGTGGAGAGTAGTGTTGGTAAGAACCAGCTGTTTCTGTTTTATGAGGTAAGTAGATGTAGACATAACGATGCTGCTTTAGCAGTAAGGATTTTAGAATGTGGGATGGATGTCGTAAACTATACTGTCCTGCTGGTAAGGTATTGCCGCTCAGCCCCTGACTGTCTCCTCAACTGCAGCATTTTCAGAAAACACGACACGTCACAGATCCGGGAGGAGGAGACGTTTTCCAGTAAAAGATGTTTGGAGTGGTTCTATGAGTACGCAGGTAGGTTTTGGTTTAATCACTTTCAATCATCCATCACTGCTGTGTGTTCGTGGCTCCGCGAGCCGACCTGATGCCGCACATTTATCCAACCTCTAGGCTGTGACGACGTCGTGGGCCCAGAGGGCATAGAGAAGTTCTGCGAGGACATCGGAGTGGAGCCAGAGAATGTAAGCAGGTCTTTTGCTGCTCTTTTCGGCTGTGGAGTCTCCGTTTGGACAAAGTGTTCCTCCCACTACGGGAAACTCACACAGTCTCCTTGTTAGTGTTGATTTTTAGTAGTTAGAATAAAATCTAAATCACAACGATTAATCCGTTATCAGAAACAATTCTGCATTCCAGTCACCGCTTTAACGTTATTTATGCTTAAATGTGACATAAAGGTAAGTGTTTTCTACAGGTGCTTATAGCAGATAGGGGACCCAGTTATTTCCCCCCCCCCCCCCACCCTGAGCCCAAGAGTTATTTGTTTACACGATGTTTCAGAGCAACATAAAACATTCAGTAAGGTTCCCGTCTGGAAGGAATCCTCCATAAGCTAACGCGTTAGCTGTTATTAGCTTCTCACACACCGCGGTACTCTGCTGCGCCCCTCCTTCGAGCAACGCTCCTCGCGCTGTGTGTTGCGATATTTTCTGCCCTTATCATTTGTCATTTCTTCCCAGGTGGTGATGCTGGTTCTCGCTTGGAAGCTGGATGCTCAGAGTATGGGGTATTTCACTCTTCAGGAGTGGCTAAGAGGCATGGGCTCGCTGCAGTAAGCCAGCCACAACCCTTTCGTCTGTTTTTGTTCAGTTCTGTGTTAATCAGAGTGGAGCGAAGGGCTGAACGCGTGTCTGAGGTACTTGTGCTGTTTTCAGGTGCGATTCCACTGAGAGACTGAGGAATTCGCTCGACTACCTGAGGTCTGTCCTGAACGACAGCACCAGTTTTAAGCTCATCTACAGATACGCCTTTGATTTTGCTCGGGTAAGTCGGGAGCAGTGTTTTCCAGACGCAAGCCCGCGTAGGCACCTTTCTACTTTACCTCATTTCAACTGAACGGAAAAGGTCTATATGAGAAGTGCATTGTGCCACACTGCCATTCTTGAAAGATCACATTTTAACTAAATGTGATGCTTTTGAGAACGTTAAAAATGTCCTCCAGTCTGGCTTTTCTGTCTGAGACGTTCATTCACCAGCATGATTAGAAACACGATCCATTATTTCAATAATGTATGGTACAGTGCTTTATGACAATTTAAATCCACAAGCCTCAATGTATTTTATCTGGATTTTATGTGACATTTAGCAAACGTGTATTATGCAGGTTCTGCCCCCTCTGTTCAGATACCTCTAAATAAAATCCAGCCCCACTTTCTGCCTTCAGAAGCCTTTTAATTTAGTAAATGGACTTCATCGCACCATAATTGACTCTCAGTAAATCCAGCTGTTGTGTTTCTGGCCTCAGAGGTCTTTTAAGGCGCAGTTCCACCGGCCCATCTCGTTTTCGCCCGCTCGGCTTGGCACGGTTCATCCCTGCTTGGATTATCTTCGCCCATTTTGTGATTCGAAAGGCCTGGAACAGGGAAACGCCTCCGGGCCGTTGCTCAAACTGTATTTGAGAGGGAGACAGAAGCGGAGAGGTGGAGTCATTTACCCTGCAAGCTTCGGGCCCCTCAGCTGACTCCCTGGCCTTATCAGGGGTGAGAGCGTCAGGCGTTGGCTGAGCTCGAGCTGCTCGATGGGCACTTCTTGCGTACCATACGGTCAAGCTGCTCCCACAACAGCTCAATGGGGTTCAGATCTGGTGACTGCGCTGGCCACTCCATTACCGATAGAATACCAGCGGCCTGCTTCTGCTCTAAATAGTTCTTGCACAATTTGGAGGTGTGTTTAGGGTCATTGTCCTGTTGTAGGATGAAATTGGCTCCAATTAAGCGCTGTCCACTGGGTATGGCATGGCGTTGCAAAATGGAGTGATGGCCTTCCTTATTCAGAATCCCTTTTAACCTGCACAAATCTCCCACCTTACCAGCACCAAAGCAACCCCAGACCATCACATTACCTCCACCATGCTTAACAGATGGCGTCAGTCATTCTTCCAGCATCTTTTCATTTGTTCTGCGTCTCACAAGCGTTCTTCTTTGTGATCCAAACACCTCACCAATTTTTTCCAGTCTTCCTCTGTCCAATGTCTGTGTTCTTTTGCCCATCTTAATCTTTTTCTTTTATTGGCCAGTCTCAGATATGGCTTTTTCTTTGCCACTCTGCCCTGAAGCCCAGAATCCCGCAGCCGCCTCTTCACTGTAGATGTTGACACTGGTGTTTTGCGGGTACTATTTAATGAAGATGCCAGTTGGGGACCTGTGAGGCGTCTGTTTCTCAAACTAGAGACTCTAATGTACTTACAGGGGTTGGACAATGAAACTGAAACAGCTGGTTTTAGACCGCAATAATTTATTAGTATGGTGTAGGGCCTCCTTTTGCGGCCAATACAGCGTCAATTCGTCTTGGGAATAACATATACAAGTCCTGCACAGTGGTCAGAGGGATTTTAAGCCATTCTTCTTGCAGGATAGTGGCCAGGTCACGACGTGATGCTGGTGGAGGAAAATGTTTCCTGACTCGCTCCTCCAAAACACCCCAAAGTGGCTCAATAATATTTAGATCTGGTGACTGTGCAGGCCATGGGAGATGTTCAACTTCACTTTCATGTTCATCAAACCAATCTTTCACCAGTCTTGCTGTGTGTATTGGTGCATTGTCATCCTGATACACGGCACCTCCTTCAGGATACAATGTTTGAACCATTGGATGCACATGGTACTCCAGAATGGTTCGGTAGTCCTTGGCAGTGACGCGCCCATGTAGCACAAGTATGGGGCCAAGGGAATGCCATGATATGGCAGCCCAAACCATCACTGATCCACCCCCATGCTTCACTCTGGGCATGCAACAGTCTGGGTGGTACGCTTCTTTGGGGCTTCTCCACACCGTAACTCTCCCGGATGTGGGGAAAACCGTAAAGGTGGACTCATCAGAGAACAATACATGTTTCAAATTGTCCACAGCCCAAGATTTGCGCTCCTTGCACCATTGAAACCGACCTTTGGCATTGGCACGAGTGACCAAAGGTTTGGCTATAGCAGCCCGGCTGTGGATATTGACCCTGTGGAGCTCCTGATGGACAGTTTTGGTGGAAACAGGAGAGTTGAGGTGCACATTTAATTCTGCCGTAATTTGGGGAGCCGTGGTTTTATGTTTATTGGATACAATCTGGGTTAGCACCCGAACATCCCTTTCAGACAGCTTCCTCTTGCGTCCACAGTTAATCCTGTTGGATGTGGTTCGTCCTTCTTGGTGGTATGCTGACATTACCCTGGATACCGTGGCTCTTGATACATCACAAAGACTTGCTTTCTTGGTCACAGATGCGCCAGCAAGACGTGCACCAACAATTTGTCCTCTTTTGAACTCTGTTATGTCACCCATAATGTTGTGTGCATTGCAATATTTTGAGCAAAACTGTGCTCTTACCCTGCTAATTGGACCTTCACACTCTGCTCTTATTGGTTCAATGTGCAATTAATGAAGATTGGCCACCAGGCTGGTCCAATTTAGCCACGAAACCTCCCACACTAAAATGAGAGGTGTTTCAGTTTTATTGTCCAACCCCTGTATCTTCTTGCTCAGTTGTGCAACGCGGCCTCCCACTTCTTTTTCTACTCTGGTTAGAGCCTGTTTGTGCTGTCCTCTGAAGGGAGTAGTACACACCGTTGTAGGAAATCTTCAATTTCTTAGCAATTTCTCGCATGGAATAGCCTTCATTTCTAAGAACAAGAATAAACTGTTGAGTTTCAGATGAAAGTTCCCTTTTCTGGCCATTTTGAGCGTTTAATTGACCCCACAAATGTGATGCTCCAGAAACTCAATTTGCTCAAAGGAAGGTCAGTTTTGTAGCTTCTGTAATGAGCTAAACGGTTTTCAGATGTGTGAACATGATTGCACAAGGGTTTTCTAATCATCAATTAGCCTTCTGAGCCAATGAGCAAACACATTGTACCATTAGAACACTAGAGTGATAGTTGCTGCAAAAATAAGGATGCAGCACAGGAATGAGGCATCTTCTCTGATCCACGTTCACTACAACAGAACTTAACTTCTTTCTGCCACATACAATATGGCGGTGACGTTGACGTACGAACCCGCTCCCAACGAGGCGTCTACGTATATGATGTCTATGGCTGCAGTCATGTGAGAGGGTCATGTAATGAGGGGTTCCTTGCTCACCGGGTAACTAACGCTATACTGCCCTCTGCCGCAGCCTTAGGGAACTGCATGTGATTTAAACTGCAACTGAAAGGGAAATGTTGAGACCGCAGCAATTCCGTGCGGCTCACATTATGCGGACAGTACTCCTGAGTGTGTGGGAGCCTTAACTCCCCAGATTCATATTCGGGCTCGAACATATAAGGTTGGATGTCATTTGAAGACATTTCTGCCGTTTTGTACACAGAATTTACTGACTTTGTGAAATTTTGTGGGAAATGCTGCCTGACAGCTTGCAGTATGATGGGAAGGCGTGTTCCTTGGTGCAGTTCATACTTCGCTTCCAGTTCAGGCAATACTGGCCGCGCTTGTGGATTGCTTATAGTCTGCTATGGCAAATGTTTTGGGGGATGTCAGGAGGTTGTCAGGAGGCCAAAATCCCTGCTCCAGTTTGTGCAAACCTGGTGAAAAACTACAGGAAACGTTTGACCTCTGTAATTCCAAACAAAGCCTACTGTACCAAATATTAACATTGACATTTCAGAGGTGTTCAAGTACTTATTTGCAGCAGTAACACACAAATAAATTCTTTAAAAAAAATCATACATTGTTATTTCTGGATAATTTTTTATTTTTTTTAGATTATGTCTCTCACAGTGGAAGAAAATTTCAGATCCCTCCATGATTTCTAAGTGGGAGAGCTTGCAAAGTCGCAGGGTGTTCAAATACTTATTTTCCTCACTGTACATTGACAGTTCTGGTTGTAACATGATGAAATATGAAAACCTTGAAAAGCATGAAGCAGAGTACATAGGCTGCTTTGTTGAATCTGTGGTTGTCACTTTGCGTGAATCTTTACATGAATGTTTTATTCTTAAATTTGCTTAAATGTTTTTATGTGTTTTTGTTAAACAGGAGAAAGATCAGAGGAGTTTGGACTTGAACACAGCAAAGTGTATGCTGGGGCTTCTTTTGGGGAAAACATGGCCTCTTTTTCCTGTCTTTAATCAGTTTTTAGAGGTGAGCATATCACTAATGTTGCACTCCTAAGTGCAGAGAGTTGCAATAATCTGTGCCTCTTGGTTTTTTGTTCCTTAGCAATCCAAGTACAAGGTCATCAACAAAGACCAGTGGTGCAATGTTTTAGAGTTCAGCAGGACAATCAACCTGGACCTTAGTAACTACGACGAAGACGGTGCCTGTGAGTTTATGCCCCAACTAAACGTGAAGGTATCACACATTTGTCACAGCGGTAACGGTTCTCTGTCTCTTCCTTTCATCAGGGCCCGTTTTGCTGGATGAGTTTGTGGAATGGTACAAGGAAAGGCAGATGTCATAGCCGCAGATGGCAAAACGGAAAGAAAAAAACCCGAAAAAAAAGTTACAACTGTGACCGCAACAACTCTTGAATATCAACAACCAATAAGCAAACACAACAAAATCGGTAAAGCAGTGGCAGTTAGTGCCTCCTGGTAAAAGACGGGGTTCAGGCGGCGGACGGGTGGGTGGGTGGTTGTTTGCGGGGGCATTGGCTTTGCAGCTCGCGGTGTTTGCTGGCCATGCTCCCAGGGTGGAGGAGAGCTGTTCTTGTAGAGTTATGCTCCCTATGGAAGTTGCATTATGGGTAGGTTTGCAGCACACATACCCCAGTGGCGTAGCTCTCTGTCACTGTGACGTCTCATGTTGCCGTCTGTGTTGGGATAACATATACGCTGACGATGGAAACGCAGTGGTATTGTGTGGGAGCACCGCCCCCCCCCCCACCCCCCACCCCACCACTCGTCGTCAGCGCAGAGAAACCTTGTATCCGAGTCTTAAACAGGATCACTTGGACCTAGGCACGCTCGAGTATTCAAGACCCGTGCAATGAACTTCAACTTGAGCTCCTCGGGACAGATGGCACTAACTACTGTTTGTGGTTTTCTTTAGTGTAGTAGTTCTCCTAAAAGCACACTGTGTCAAAGGGTTGACTGCAGGTTTCTGATGCCTGTGCCGTTTACTATCAATAAAAGCCAGTTCTTTCTTTCCCTCCATTTTTTTTCCTGTCCCTCCTTCTATTTTTGCTAATAATAACTTTCTACTAGCCCCATGTAAAGACCTAAGACCTCATAACACCAATCAGATCAGCATTGCTGCTTACTAACTCGTACTACAGTGCAAGGGTGAGCCACCAGTGCTCTACTCTACGTTTATTGGTCTAAGGACCAGTTCATGTATCTACGATGTGTAGATGAGAGTATTACTGTGCCTCAAACATGAAAGTCGCGTTGTGTGTCCCGCACAGATGCCAACACACCCAAACATTTATACATGTGACTCTATGGTACCTCTTAAAAGTATTCACACCCCTTGACATTTTCTTTCTCTCCACATTTTGTCTCAATACAAACAGAAACTTCTAGGTATTGTAGGTGGATTCTAATGTCACGGACCAACACAAAGCAGTGCTGCATTCTGAGGTGGAAGGTAAATAATACATGACTTTAAAAATGGTTTATAAAGAAAAATCTTAAAAGTGGGCCACACATTTGTATTAAACCCCTCCTGCATATGTCAGGGTTAGAATTGCCTTTCACTGCAAATGTAGTTGCAAGTCTTTTTGGTTAGGTCTACCAGTTTTGCATGTATGAAGACTGAATAGTTTTCCATTCCTCTTGGCAAAATGGACCCATTGGATGGAGAGTGTGTGTTAATTCTCAAGTGTTGTCATGCATTTTCAGTTAGATTTAGGTCTAGACTTTAACTGGGCCATTCTTGCATACCATGCCATTGGAGCTCTGGCTCTATGTTAATGGTAGTTGTCCTGCTGGAAGGTGACCCTCCAACCCAAAGTTTTTTTTTTTTTTGCAGCATCTAACAGATTTTCTTGCAGGAGTTTCCTGTATTTACAGAGATTTGCACCCCGCACCCAACCCCCCCCCCCCCCCCCCCCCCGGCAATTTTCATGTTTTTTTGCCTTAAAACTTGGAATGAAAATGGATTGAGAGTTTTCACCGTTTCATTTATAGAACATGCCTACAATTTTAAACAACAAATAGGACATTGTTCGACCCCTCTAAAGTCAGCACTTTGTAGAGCCACCTTTTGCAGCAATTTTAGCTGCAAGGGGCTTTAGGTCAGTCTGTATGAGCAGCTTAACTTTCCTCAAAGTTAAGCTGCTCCAGCTGCTTGATGTTGGATGGTTTTCTCTTGTGAGCAGCGACCTTCAAGTCTAACCACAGATTCTCAATTGGATTGAGGTCTGGACTTTGACTAGGCCATTCCAACACATTTAAATGTTTCCGCTTAAACCATTTTTGTTGCTTGAACCGCCGTCCCAGTCTCAAATCCCAGACAGATTGACAGGTTCTGCTCCAGAATATCCTTGTATTCAGTGGCATCCATCTTTCAAATGATGGTTTGAACAGTGCTTTGTAAGACGTTCCTAGCTTGGAATATTGTTTTGTAACCAAACCCCGCTTTAAATACTACCTGCCTGAATTTATTATAAGAAAAGAAGGTATTTCTGTATTTGCTTTCAAACGATTTTAAATTTAGTATAGAGTGTTTATCTTATCATACCACGTACCATACATATATACGTCGGTATGTAGTAAAGGAGTTAAGTTAGAAACACTTTTGTATAAGTCCAACCAGTAAAAAAACAGCAAAGTGCTTCCAAAACCATTATTTTGGTATGCCAAATATGCATCAGCAGGTATACATTCACCACCTTAGCTGTCTGGTGATTTGTGACCATAGTGTTAAAGAGGACATATCATGCAAAATCCACTTTTTTAACCCTTAAATACATTTTGTTGTGTACCCCGAGTCTCTGGAAATGCAATAAAGTTGTATGCAGTCTGTCCAGGAGCTGTGTAGAAATCTGTATATTCTGTTTGGGTTGTATTTTTGAAGCCATTCAGTTTTCTCTATTACATTTTTTTTAAGTTGCGTCACAGTATTTGCTGCAGAGCTGCTAAACAAGGTCACGGACTTCCAGCTTACCAGTGGCGTGGAACGCTCTGTGACCAGGAAAGGGGGGGGGGTTGAAGTGCCTCCGTTAATTTAAAGAGACGGCACCAAAATGAGTTGCTCTCAGGTACACCTTAGAACATGGGTACAAGAGGTGGATTAACGATGAATTCAGACCAAAGCATTGCATTTCCACTTTATATAGACCACAAATGAATGATTGAAATGTGAAAAATGAAGAACTGAAAAGCATTATGTCCCCTTTTAAGGGATTAAGCTTCTCCACAACTCTTTTCCTCTGACCAGTGTGGTGTTTTCCATTATTCATGATGGTGTTTGTTCTTTAATGTTCTCTTAAAAAAATCTCTAAGTTCTTCACAGAACAGCTGGATTTATAGTGATATTAAATAACCCACAGGTGGTCCAGAGCTACAAATTATTTGACTGCATTTTACTCCAGGGGTTTCAAAGTAAAGTGGACCTAACACAAACACACGCCACAATTCTCAGATTTGGATTTAAATTTTTTTTTATATTTTTTAAACCTGACATTTTCCTTCCACTTCAAAGTTGTGCACTGCTTTGTGATAGTCTGTCACGCAAAGTTCCAATAAACCTGAACTTTGTGGTCGTTATGTGACAAAATGTGTGGGAAAACAAAACTGAAGAAGTGCTAACACTTTTTGCAAGACACTGTACATTCAGCACATGCAGGCAGTGACACATAAGTAGTCAGGTAATCTTTCAGGATGAATTCAGACTGTTTAGGCTGTGTTATAAGTTAACATAGTGCCAGATGGTGTCCATTTTGTCTTGGTATTTGTTTGTCTTCCTCGGTACACTGAGAGTTTCTGGTCTCCTTTTTACCAGTAGCATTCCTCCAAACACTGACAGTGTTACTACGGCTGCAGTGGAACACCTGAGACCATCGGGGGACACGACGTCCTTTAGGCTAGCCAGATAGGTTTGCGGAAACTGTTTCTTTCTACCACCCGTAGGGCGTAAACGAAATATGGACGCTGACCGTTTGGAAGTGTGTGACGATGCTATGCTGTTCTGTTCGCCTAGTGTAATGTTCTTGTAATACATGTATAAAAATCTTTTTTGTCTTTGACTGTGATGTGATGCTGCACCGTCAGAAGATTTACTATTTGCATGCATGCTCCGACAGAGCCTTTTGTGAATGGATGAAAGTTTTTGAAAACATTTTTCAAACATACTTTGTTTTGTACAGTTTATTGTGCATGTGTTTTGTGCTTACTTTGACAAACACAGTCATGTTAGTTTATTTTTCCTATGAAAAAAATAAATAAATCCACAATGGTGTCCACTACGACCTGGAACACACATTTAACCTCACGGTGAATCAGGAGTTCCCTCCTGCATTTATCACATCTCACTCATCATCATGTAGTGTAATAACAAGCAAGCTGCAACCGGTGTGATGAATCATTTTATTATTTTGGAGTGCATACAATATTTGTTTTGTAAATTCTGCAGTCGTCAGGATACACATCCAAATCTACTGTAGGATCATATGCCTAAGCTTCCATTGGAAAGGTTCACCATTAGCAAAAACTGGATTTAACGAGTGTCGTGGCTTATCAAATGCTGTGTAGAGATAACATTTTTAGTATTCTCCAATACAAATGCAGGAGGATGAACAGCCTTGTTCCGACTGTAAATATGTATGTAAACAACCTGAGTGTCTATATGTCTGTTTTCACTATAACCAATGTCTATACACAAATAAAAAGGTTTATTAACTTATTGGCTTATACCTGGATTCTTTGAGTTTATATTATATAAAAATAAGACTTGCATTCTGATTATTGTTGTCCTTTGTACAAATAATCAGACTATATTATAACACCAGGAAATGGTGTGAATTTAGATCTGTGGCCTTTTAGGCTTAATATCTTGGTAAACTCGAACTGAAGGTATTTAGATACATTAAGGGATTTACTAAAAAATAACATTTGAAATGTTGAACAACATAGAGGTTGCGTTGAAGATTGCTAGTCTCAAACATTAGTTAACGTTTAATGTTAAAGTTTATAGGATTGTAATAATTTACTTACACATTTAGCTACTCTGTGAACAATAAATCTGGTTATCTGCATATTTGATAAGACGTAAATGTAAATAATATACAAGTTAAAAAAAATCACAACCGGCAGCCAAGTTCTCTGATTTCAGTTGGGACGGCGCATGTTCTTTACTTTTTCTGTCCACAGGACCTTTTATTTACCAAGGAGTCATCAACCGAAGCCCTCCTCAGTCATTTGGCTGAGGTGTTGTTGGATCAGGTAGCGAAGCCTCAGTCAATGAGTCCCCAATGCTATGTCTTTTGTAGCGGGGAACTCCATACAACAACATCAAATCTATTTCTCTTTTTGTCTCACTCATGGAAGGAGAATGTATTTGAGACTGTTGAGAAAAGACTTCGATGCTTTTTTCGGACTGGCTGTGACTGAAAATACTGCCATCTTGTGCATCAAATAAGGAAGCTGTATCTTTATCCGACTCTACCTCCCAGTTTCTCCTCTGTTCTGACATGGCTTTTAGGGCATTGAGGCCTTTCCTCTCCCCCTTGCTCCTTAAGGTAAATGTCTCATCGAGATTTTCGGAGGAGTTTCCAGGCACATAGGGAATATCACTGGGGGAAGGAGATGCCCCTTCAGGACCAAGTGAAGAATATGTATGTATTAGTGTTGCATCTGACTGCAGCGTGGTCAACAGGTCTCCATCAGTCTTTGGTCTGGATTGCCTCAGTTTCCTCTTTATGATGTCATCAAAGCTTGTATTTGGAGCGGTCTTCGAGGCAAGAGATGTGTTTCTGTCATTTGACACACCTTGTGAGAGATTAGGTATAACGTCGACAGTTTGACTTCTTTTTGGGAAAGCAGTGTTTGGTAGTGATGATTTGAAAATGGAACGCTTATAAGTGATAAGTGATTCCTCTGTTTGTCCTTGAATAGTGGATGCCTGTCTGCTTTGCACAGTGGTGTGCTTCGTCAGGTTGTCATTCTGGCTGAAAAAAGGTAGAGTGTCATTTAGCTCTGGAAGTGGTGCCTTGATATTCAGACGCCTCTTGATGTGTGGAACACCACGACTCAGGTCAGTAACGCTGTGGTCTTTTGTCTCATCGTCATTGTCACTGCTAGAAGAGGAATTAGAACTCTTCTCGGATGGTCTAGTAGAATCCTTGCTGTCACGAAGGCTTTTATTTTGATTTATCCTCTGTTTAACTACATCTGAGAAGGTAAATATGTCATCCGGATCCTTCAGAGTTGGAGAAACATTTACTTGATAGTTTTCCAGCACTGGAGATGAGCCTCTGTGTACTCTTTCTTTGATCCCAACAGCCATTCTTTTTAGGCCATCTCTTCTCCCTGAGCCACTTTCACTGCTGGGTGAAAGAGGCGAGTCTGGTGGGGGTTGGGACTTCAGATCAGATGGTTCTGTTGCATGGGATGTGATTTCGAGACGTTTCCGGAAACGGGAGACACCAAGATTCATTGTGGTCCATCTTGACTGAAGCTCTGCTTCTACCTCAAGTGATGTTCTGCTAGTGTCATTTTTTGGTATGTTCTGCAAGTCACCACCGGAAATAACTGTATACTTTTCAAATCTGATGTTGTGGTCTGTCTTTGTACTGTAAGAATTGTTTGTCCCTTTAACTTTTTGGAACCTTATGTCCTTCTGCTCTGAGGCAGTTGATGTGAAAGACATATTTTTAATCATTTTAGTTTGGTGGTCACTGTTCTCATCCTCACTTTCACTACTGGATGACTGTGATTCAGATTGTTTAAAACCCAAAGCTGAGCTGCTGTTGAGACCCAAGTGTAACAATGGTGATAATGTTTTATTATCTACATGTCCGGTGAAGGGTTGGGCGACTCCTTCAAGGTTTCTGTCTCCATCAGCTTTCATTGAAGGGTCTGCAGTCATTCCAGCACTCTCATTACTGCTTAAGGATGACTGATGTTGAATAGAAGCTTTGATGTCTAGACGTCTTTTAATACTTGGTATTTGTCCAAGGTCAAGTGCAGGCCACTGGCTGTGTGGTTTAGGAGTCATTGTTTGATTTATTTCAGCTGGCAGTCTTGAGATCAGCAATTCCTCTTGCTTTTGTTTCATCACATCCCCTCTAATTACATCCTTAGTGTCACTACTAGAAGATGAATGATAAATTGGAGATGGTGCTTTGATAACTAGATGCCTCTTGATACGAGGAAGATCCCGAATGTTAATAGTGGGCCACCTTCTATCTGGATCATATGTTTCTGTGGTTGTTTCTTGAGAAGAGAGATGTCCAACATCTGATGTCCCTGCCTTCCTGTTTTCTGTGAGGAAACCAGTTTCATTCTCACTGTCACTACTAGAGGATGACTTTGAATCTGCTGTTGGTGCTTTAATATCCAGACGCCTTTTAAATTGTGGTATTCTCCAAAGGTCAAGGGAAGGCCATTGGCTTCCTTGTTTTTGACTTACCATTTGGCTTGTTTTAATTGGGTGCCTTGACATATGTAACTCCTTTTGTTCACTCTCGCTACTGGAGGATGAATCGGAATCCGCTGTGGGTGCTTTGATATCCAGACGCCTTTTAATTTGTGTTATTCTCCCAATATCAATTGCAGGCCACTGGCTCTCTGCCTTTTGACTCGCTGTTTGACTAGCTGGATGTTTTGATATATGTAATTCCTCTTGCTTCTTTTGTGTCATGTGGTCCTTTCTTTCATTGTCACTGTCACTACTAGAAGATGAGGCTGAGTCTGAATCTGTTGGTGGTGGCTTGAGGTCTAGAGGTCTCTTGAATTCAGCTGATTTTCCAAGATCAGATACAGACCAACGTTTTTCTGGTTTTCTGGCATGTACTGATGGAGGAACTTTAGCTGGAAGCTTTGAAATCAGCAATTCGTCTTGCTTTTGTTTCATCATGTTGCCTCTTGTTTCATCCTCACTCTTGCTAGTAGACAATGAATCTGAATCTGCTGTAGGTGCTTTGATATCCAGACGTCTTTTAATTCGTGTTATTCTACCAAGATCAGGTGCAGGCCACTGGGTTTCCTTCTTTAGAGTTGTTGCTACATTAGTTGGAAGTTTTGATATATGTAACTCCTCTTGCTTCTTTTGTGTCATGTGGTCTTTTCTTTCATTGTCACTGTCACTACTAGAAGACGAGTCTGAATATGTTGGTGGTGGCTTGATGTCTAGAGGTCTCTTGAATTCAGTTGTTTTTCCAAGATCAGATACAGACCAACGTTTTTCTGGTTTAGCATGTACTGATGGAGGAACTTTAACTGGAAGCTTTGAAATCAGCAATTCTTCTTGCTTTTGTTTCATTGTGTTGCCTCTTGTTTCATCCTCACTCTCGCTACTAGAGGATGAATCTGAATCCGCTGTGGGTGCTTTGATATCTAGACGTCTTTTAATTCGTGTAATTCTCCCAATATCAAGTGCAGGCCACTGGGTTTCTGCCTTTTGAGTTGTAGTTACATTTGTTGGAAGTTTTGATATATGTAACTCCTTTTGCTTCTTTTCTGTCATATGGTCTTCTCTTTCATTGTCACTGTCACTACTAGAAGATGAATCTGAATCTGTTGGTGGTGGCTTTATGTCTAGAGGTCTCTTGAATTCAGTTGTTTTTCCAAGATCAGATACAGACCAACGTTTTTCTGGTTTAGCATGTACAGATGGAGGAACTTTAGCTGGAAGCTTTGAAATCAGCAATTCTTCTTGCTTTTGTTTCATCATGTTGCCTCTTGTTTCATCCTCACTCTCACTACTAGAGGATGAATCTGAATCCGCTGTGGGTGCTTTGATATCCAGACGTCTTTTAATTCGTGTAATTCTCCCAATATCAAGTGCAGGCCACTGGGTTTCTGCCTTTTGAGTTGTTGTAGTTACATTTGTTGGAAGTTTTGATATATGTAACTCCTTTTCCTTCTTTTCTGTCATATGGTCTTCTCTTTCATTGTCACTGTCACTACTAGAAGATGAATCTGAATCTGTTGGTGGTGGCTTTATGTCTAGAGGTCTCTTGAATTCAGTTGTTTTTCCAAGATCAGATACAGACCAACGTTTTTCTGGTTTAGCATGTACAGATGGAGGAACTTTAGCTGGAAGCTTTGAAATCAGCAATTCTTCTTGCTTTTGTTTCATCATGTTGCCTCTTGTTTCATCCTCACTCTCACTACTAGAGGATGAATCTGAATCCGCTGTGGGTGCTTTGATATCCAGACGTCTTTTAATTCGTGTAATTCTCCCAATATCAAGTGCAGGCCACTGGGTTTCTGCCTTTTGAGTTGTTGTAGTTACATTTGTTGGAAGTTTTGATATATGTAACTCCTTTTCCTTCTTTTCTGTCATATGGTCTTCTCTTTCATTGTCACTGTCACTACTAGAAGATGAATCTGAATCTGTTGGTGGTGGCTTTATGTCTAGAGGTCTCTTGAATTCAGTTGTTTTTCCAAGATCAGATACAGACCAACGTTTTTCTGGTTTAGCATGTACAGATGGAGGAACTTTAGCTGGAAGCTTTGAAATCAGCAATTCCTCTTGCTTTTGTTTCATCGTGTTGCCTCTTGTTTCATCCTCACTCTCACTACTAGAGGATGAATCTGAATCTGCTGTAGGTGCTTTGATATCCAGACGTCTTTTAATTCGTGTAATTCTCCCAATATCAAGTGCAGGCCACTGGGTTTCTGCCTTTTGAGTTGTTGCAGTAACATTTGTTGGAAGCTTTGATATATGTAACTCCTTTTGCTTCTTTTCTGTCATGTGGTCTTCTCTTTCATTGTCACTGTCACTACTAGAAGATGAATTTGAATCTGCTGTGGGTGCTTTGATATCCAGACGCCTTTTAATATGTGTAATTCTCCCAAGATCAAGTACAGGCCACTGGTTTTCTGCCTTTTGAGCTGTTGAAAGTTTTGATATGTGTAACTCCTCTTGCTTTGTGTGTGTCAGATTGTCTTTTGTCTCTTTGTCACTGTCGCTATCAGAAGATGATTCTGAATCTGTTGATGGTGCCTTGATATCTAGAGAGTTCTTGGATTCTGTTTCTCCACGATCAGGTGGAGGCCAACGGTTTGCTGGTTTAGGACATACTGTTGGAGAAGCTTTGTTTGGAAGCTTTGACTTCAGCAATTCCTCTTGCTTTTGTTTTATCATATTGCCTCTTGATTCATTCTCTGTCTCACTACTAGAGGACGAATCTGAATCTGCTGTGGGTGCTTTGATATCCAGGCGCCTTTTAATTTGTGTTTTTCTGCCAAGATCAAGTGCAGGCCACTGGGTTTCTGCCGTTTGACTCGCGGTTTGACTAGCTGGATGTTTTGATATATGTAACTCCTCTTGCTTCTTTTGGGTCATGTGGTCTTTTCTTTCGCTATCACTCTCACTACTAGAAGATGAGTCTGAATCTGTTGATAGTGCCTTGATATCTACAGATTTTTTAAATTCTATTGTTTTTCCAAGATCAGATGGAGGCCAAAGATTTTCTGTTTTAGGACATACCCTTGGAGAAGCTTTGTTTGGAAGCTTTGACTTCAGCAATTCCTCTTGCTTTTCTTTCATCAAGTTGCCTCTTGTTTCATCCTCACTCTCGCTACTGGAGGATGAATCTGAATCTGCTGTGGGTGCTTTGATATCCAGGCGCCTTTTAATTCTTGTAAATCTCCCAATATCAATTGCAGGCCACTGGGTTTCTGCATTTTGAGTTGGAGTTACATTTGTTGGAAGTTTTGATATATGTAACTCCTTTTGCTTCTTTTGAGTCATATGGTCTTCTCTTTCATTGTCACTGTCGCTACTAGAAGATGAATCTGAATCTGTTGATAGTGCCTTGATATCAAGAGATTTTTTTAAGTCTGTTGTTTTTCCAAGATTAGTTGGAGGCCAACTGTTTTCTGGTTTAGGATATACTGTTGGAGAAACTACAGTTGGAATCTTTGCCATCGGAAATTTGTCTTTCTTCTGTTTAACCACTTTGCCTCTTGTTTCATCCTCGCTATCACCACTGGAAGAAGAATCTGAATCTGCTGTTGGAGCTTTGATATTTATGCGCCTTTTGATGCGAGGAAGATCCTGAAGGTTTATGGAAGGCCATCTTCCATCTGGATCATTAGTTTTTGGGGAAAATTCTTGAAACGTCAGATGTCCAGCATCTAATTTCCCCAGTGTCTTCTCAAAGTTAGGTCTTTGATTTTCTGGCTTAGGGCTTACTGTTTGAGATACATTTGTTATAAGGCCATGGCCTCTCGGTTCATCCTCACCGTCACTGCAGGAAGATGAATCAGAACCAGGTAATAGTGCTTTGATATCTAGACGCCTCTTGAGACGAGGAATGTGCTCAAGATCTAGAGTAGGCCAAAGTCCATTTGAATTTGACTTTTTTGACTTTTGAAATGGAAGCCGTTCAATATTGATTCTGCCTTTAACATTGACATATGACATTTTCTCTTCACTCTCACTGTTAGATGAAGGTGAACGGGTTTCAGGTTTTGATATTTGTGCAACTTTCTTCCTCTTCTTGATTTTATTATGCATTGGCTCCTTGTCACTGTCACTGGAATCAGAGGAAGAGGAAACATCTGTTCCTTTTCCTGACCTTTTTGAATCATAGCTATTATTGACTTGATGCGAGCTTGAGAAAGAATCAAGCAGACTGCTTGCCTTGACGGATGGACTTTGACCTCCATCGCTAAATTCAAATAGTTCTTCATCATCCTGAGAAACATCAGAGCCTGTTGGGTCTGTTTTATTTGTATGTAGAGAAGATGATCCTAGAAATTCATTTTTCTCCTTCATAGATATTTGTGGGATTTTTGTTTTAGTGCCTATTGATAAATTAGCGGTCTTCTGAAGTAAGTCTTCTACCAGCTGAAGAGACTTGGGCACAGCGTGGTCTCTGGTCATTTGGTATGCTTCTGAGGCATTCTGGGATGAATTTGAGGATGATGAAAGACTTCTCCTCTCTTCTATCTCATCCGGGTCTGGAATATGTTCAAACTTCATGTTTCGGAGGCGCTCTACAGCCAGGTCATCGGAGCTACTGTCATCCCTCTGCTTTTCCTCAGGATGCTTATGCAAGTTAACCTCTGCTGCTTGATACTCAAACACTTTATCGCTACTAATGCTTTCCTGATCGGCACTCGCCACAGTATCATAATATTGCATATTGCTTTCTTCTGTAATTTCTATACTGCTAAATGTCACTCTTCTTTCCCTGTGAGGTTCTATCTCTTCTGGTTCCTCAGCACTGGAAAAGGCCTGGTTGTCATATTGTCTCTGTTGAACAGAAGGGGCAGTATGAGTTTCAGGTGGGGCTTTCTTTTTAATGACCCTTCCCCAAAGCCGTTCCAAACAGGGTCTCGCCAAGACTCCGAGAATGAACGCCACCAGAAATGTGAAGAAAATAGATAGACACACTGCAAGAGCCAAGTTAGACTGTGTAACGCTCCCAGTTGCCTCCACAGCTCTCCCGTTTGTAGCTCCTTGTAGGGATATTTGGCCATGGACGCCGGGTAAACTTCTTGCTTTTCTTGCACCTCCTGTTTTACTGATTTGGAGGTTAAAAACAGACAGAACTTGGCCTTCTTCAGACACACACACGTACAGTCCTTCATCTCCTTCTGAAAAGTCACTGATGAGCAGTTGACCTTCATGCTGGCTCACAGATGCTCGACCACTGGGTGTCCACCATACTGACTCTACAAAGCAACAATAATGGCGTTAGAATAATTAGATAAGGCTAAGTCGTTATATACTGAGTTATTAGCTCTTGATTTCAACACTTAATGTTACCTTTTGCTGAGCAGGAGAGCAGGATCTCTGCGCCACTGTAGACTGTCACATCTTGGTGAAGATTTAGGTTGTTTTCAGTGCTCAAACACTTTAGGTCCTCCTCATCCAGCTGTAGAAGATCTTTGCCAGAGACATTGAAAGGGAAAGTGCATATGATGTTCCAGGACTGTGGGCCTCTGGTGTTGCCATAGGCCATCTGTCTTCTTAGACCGCGCATGTTGCAGTCACAGCGCCACCTGTTTTCATCCACCTTAACATCTGCTCCAATGTTGTGCAAAGTGAGGTATGTCAATTGCTGCATGTTTGTCAACCGATTGAACATCAGGTCGAGGATCTTTGAGGGGAACAGAATATTGAATGAGATTAAATACAAGTAATTTTATTTTATTTATTTGTTTTTGCATTAAAGTTAGCAAAGTACATTTTAACCAGAAAAATAAACATCATTTTATATTTTGCTTAAAAGGCAATATATAATCAAGTACAAAAAAATAATAGGCATCAAAACCCAGGCTTACTCTGAGTTGATCTAGATTCTGAAACATCTGTGGATGGAGATTTGTAATCAGGTTATGCTGTAAATGCAGCTCCTGCAGCTGACGAAGATTGTCAAGGACTCCCGGCTCAAGACTTGAGATCCTGTTGAAAGACAGCTGCAAAATCTTCAACGATTTAATGACATCCAGACCTTGAAGAAAGGAAAAAAGAGATTTAATTCAAATTCAACATGAGTAAGCAAATATATGGCACCTTCACTACCATGGAAAAGTATTCATACCCCCTTAACTTTTTTACATTTGGTCATGTTATGACCAAAAAGTTTAATGTGTTTTATTAACAATTTATGTGACAGAGCAACACAAAGTAGTGCATAGTTATTAAGTGGAATGATAGACATTTATAATGTTTTACAAATAAAAAAATTATGAAAACTGCTATGTGTATTTGTATTCAGGCCACTTTATTCAGATATCCCAAATCCAATAAAATCAACAGGTCTGTAGAAGCCAATGTGCAAAGGGCAAAATCTAACATTTCTGTCCTTCACCATGCACATTTGGAGGAAAACTAACAATGCAGAACATGCTAAACACATTACCATGGTGAAACATGGAGGTGGCAGCATCATGTTATGAGGATCAGGGGCCTCTCCACAAGGTTTCAGTTGGGATGGCCAGACAGGGGCATTGATGATGTTGAAATGACACATCAGCATTTCAACAGTTTTATTCAGCTGATGTCATATACAGGGCAAGAACAAAAATGACCACAAGCATACATAAATAAATGCTGCAAACCATAGGCTTCTCCTCTAGTCTTTAAATTTATATTTGAGCAGTATAATGACCCTAAACATACTACCAAAGCTATAATGGAGGGGTTTTAGTCAAAAGATTGTGTTAGACTCAAAGGCAGCCAAGGGACTCCAAGGCTCTAAAGGAGCTGCAAGAATCCACAGCTCAGGTGGGATGATCTGTCGGGACAACCATTAGCTATGCATTCCACAAATCTGGGCTGCATGGAAGACTGATAAAGACTCAAACAAGAAAGCCAGACAAATTCCTGCTCTAGGTTTGCCAGAAGCCAGGTAAGGAGAAACAGGAAGTATATGGAGAAACCCTCTGTTCAGATGAAACGATAACTAAACTTTTTGTCCTACATGCAAAACATGTATGTGTGGTGAAAAATACACTTCACCATAAACAGATCATGGCCACAATGAAACACGGTAGTGGCAGCATTCTAGTATGGGAATGATTTAATTTACAAAGGAAATCTATTCTGGGCAAGGTAAAGCAAATTTATTTATGTAGCACTTTTCAGTAACAAGACGATTCAAAGTGCTGTACATGAACAGAAAACATTACAGACATAGGAAAAGACAAACATTACATTAACAAAGGAATAAGATGAGTAAATCCTTTGACTAGACTTCTTTCATACAATAACAAACATACAGAAAGACTTAATTGTTTATATCCATAAAATATCCAAAAAATAAGCTAAGTATATTCTTGGGGATTTATGATATGAAGTAAGTTGATGGTAAGATGGATAGAGCAAAATACAGGGAGGTCCAGCAAGAAAACTTATTTGAGGCCACAAAAGACCGAAGACTGGGCCTGAGGTTCACCTTCCAGCAGAACATCAACTCTTAACAAACAGCCAGAGCTGTAATGGGATAATTCAAAAGCATATTCAAATCCAGACCTAAATGCAAATTTAAATCTGTGGCAAGACTTCACAGATCCTCTCCATCCAATCAGGCTGAGTTTAAGCTGTTTTGGCAAAGAGAAAAAGGCCACTCCTGTCTTAAGGAATGTGCAAGGCTGGTAGAAACATACCTTAAATGGGACATATCGTGCAATTTCCACTTGTAGAGCCCATAAATAAATGTTGTTGTGTACTTGGAGTCTCTAGGAGAGTAGAACATTTTAATGCCGTCTCTCCATATATTTATATTCTTTTTGGGTCCTATTTTACAAGCTATTCAGTTTTCTGTTAAATTTTTTTAAACAATTATGTAATAGTATTTGCTGCGGAGCTGCTAAACAAGGTCCTGGACTTCCAGCTTACCAGTCTCGTGAATCTGCCATTTTTATTTTTATGAGTGATGAAGTGCATAAGTCAAAATGTTCGGTTGTTCATTACACCGTCACCAGCATACTACAAAAATGGCCAAACTGGTGGAGTAGAACGGTTTGCGACCTGGAGTGGGGGTGGGGGTTGAAGTGCCTCATCTAGATTTAAAGAGACAGCACCAAAACACGTTGCTCTAGGTAGGACACACCTCAGAACAGGGGTAAAAAGGGGGAACAAGGAATTCAGACCAAAACCTTGCAGTTCCATTTTATATAGACCCAACTGAGTAATATCAATGTGAAAAGAAAGAACTGAAAAGCATAACATGTCCACTTTAAAAGACTTGAGTTCTTGAAAGTATTCAGATTTTTACTTGCGAAAAAATGAAAACTATATATCTTGTTTTCTTCCACCTAACCAGAAGTGAGCCTCAGGACTCTCAGCACAAATAAATTAGATGAGCTCTCCACAACCGTTTTAACAAAAAATGCATGGGTAAAAAAACAAAAACAGGTTCAGCCAAGCACGGGAAGGTATGTGAAACAAGCAATTCATAACTATTTAATTGCACACACACACACACACCTTTTATAAGGCACTGGAATGTCAATATAAATTGTGACAGGAGTGTTTTTTATCTTGGGAGGTTCACTCATTTCTCCATGGAGCAAAGTTCTGAAGATAAAGGATCCAACTAGAAAAGGTTTGTGTATGAGGAAAAATCTGAACAGCTACAAAATGTAGCCTATACACATTCGGATTCCATCATATATGCTTCTTTTTTAAACTTTCACGTCATTATTATGGCTTTTTTTTCAGCCAAACACAGATCAATTTGACCAGTAACTCAAAAGATATTTCCCAATTCCATTCCAGATGGCAAATAAAGGTGTGACTGTAGAGCTTATCAGACGGATGTTCTTCAGCCGCTCCTAAATAAGGATTAATTTCTGGGAGCCCAGTCTGACAGATTGGCTCCAATTCATTTAAACTTCCAAAACATTTGCTTTGCCTAAATATTACTTTATCGGTGAAACACAACACCATGATTTGATTACTTTGTTTTTTATAGTCCAGTTCTGTCACTTTAACCCTTATATCCACCACATACCACAATGTGTGTATGGTCCAGATAAGAGCCAATACAGCTGATACGTCATGTGCAGTTACGCCCAAAAATGAAACGAAACAGAGATCTCTCAAAAGATAATAAAAGACAACAGAGGCATCAGTTTCAACACTAACAATAAATAATTTCTGTTTTGATTACATTTTGATGGCATATTAAAAACCTTTTGCATGTTTCCACTGGTGTTTCCCTATTTCTGTTTAGTAACGAGGTCTAGGTCTTTGAACGTGGAAGGTCTCATTGCCATCACCCTAATCTTTGGCTCCCTCCTTAGATTCTCCGTCAGATTCAAGTGGTCACTCTTCAAATGGTAATATTACTTCCAGTCAGGAGAAATATGTTGGTTGAATTTAAAGATTACTTTAAACCTAAATCCGCCAGTTGTATGAATAACTGTGGGCTTAGCTGTTGATAGCTGGCGGCTTGGTTTAAAAATTATAACATTTATAACTGTTGGGAGTTTCATTCATGTTTATGGCTAATAAAAGCTGCTCTATTTTGTAAATTTGTTGCAGCTATCAACAATAAACCGAAACTAATTTCAAAGAAAACGTTTGACATTGGCATTAATCATCCAAATCTTCTTCAACTTGTTGCTCATAGAAATGTTACATTTCAATGTTCAATTCAATTAAATTTTCTTTATATAGCACCAATTCATGAAACATGTCATCTCAAGGCACTTTCCAAAGTCAAATTCAATCAGATTATTCAGATTGGGTCATATTATACAGATTGGTCAAAAGGTTTCCTATCTAAGGGAACCCAGTTGATTGCATCAAAGTCTTGACAAGCAGCATTCACTCCTGGAGAAGCGTAGAGCCACAGGGAGAGTCGTCTGCATTGTCCATGGCTTTGCAGCAATCCCTCATACTGAGCAAGCATGATGCGACAGTGGAAAGAAATGGGGAGGTGAAGAAATGTTATCTCTGGAGGGCTGTATAAATGATTTAGTTGATAATGGGTATGTTCTATGCCATGAAAATAAACATGAAAGGCCTGTTTAATCATTATTCATAATCATTCATATGACAATCATCAACTAACATTTAACAATCCTGTTGGCTGCAGCCCTGGAAAGGTCTCCAATTATCTCACGTCAATGTCTTGTATGTTAGTTTTCATTCAGCTGGAACTTGGTTTCTAAATTAATAAATCAGCCGACGCTTTTCAGATTTCTGCAGGAAAATATGTTGTTTTTAAATTAATATTTATAATGCATTGTCATGGCCATCTGTACTACGCAGGTTATTCCTTCTTAACAAAGATACTGCACTCAAGTGCTTCCTATATAGTGTCGGACACATTTATTGGTACTTCTGGTAAAGGTGTGTAAAAAGTCTTCCTGAATTCATAGAGCAGTGGTATAAACGATGAAGAATCCAATATTTAATTGATCTTTAATCCACTTTGCACAATCTCTCTAGGTCCTCCTGGCTTGCTTGCTTCTTTTTAGCCCATCGCGCAGGTTTTCTAGATCTAGGGACTGAAGTTGTCACGGAAGAATGTTGGTTTTGTCCCAGATCAGTTATATCTGTTTAGATTTGGCATTATGGTTTTGCTCATTATCCTGCTGAAATAGCCTTTTTTCAGTTTTCAGGTACTCTGTCAGATTTTCATTTTGAAATGTCCCCGTATTTTAAACAGTCAATGTAATTTAACAAGGTTTACAGCCACTTCTTATAGAGAAAGAGGACCACAGCATCGATCCACCAAATCCAGCTGCAGTGCTTGTTTCCAAAAAGCTAAAGCTTAGTCTCTTCTGATCGAAGCACACACTTCCAGTCTAGGTCCCAGAACAGTTAAGTTTTCAGTTTGTGATGGTAGCACAGAATAGGCTTTTTTCTAGCCTGACTCCCAAACAGCTGGTTGACGTGTACATAATACACCATATATTGCTTCATGCTTGCTCAGTATGAGGGATTGCTGCAAAGCCACCTACAATGCAGACGACTCTCCCTGTGACTCTACAGTACACTCCTTCAGGAGGAGTGAATGTTGCTTGTCAAGACTTGATGCAATCTGCTGGGTTTCCTTAGATAGGACTTTTTTTTACCAATCTGTATAATCTGACCCAATCTCTATAATCTGATTGAATTTGATTTTGGAAAGTGCCTTGGGATGACATGTTTCATGAATATATATAAATAAAATTGAATTTAATATGTAATGGTTTTGGTGATTTTGCATCCCGGAAATGCTGCACTTTGCTAACAGTGGGCTGGAAGCCATGGATTACTAATAAAAAAAGGAATTATTTATTATTATGGGACTTTGTTTTTTCAACACTGCAGGTTAAATGTTTGAGTTTTATAAAATATCCAGTATGCTCCAGCAATAAACAATGCATACATTTACTAAAAGGCCTTTTATTCACCTTTAACTTGAGTGCTTACAAATATAGCTAACGTTTATATTTAGCTATTTTACTTCTAGCTCCTGAGGGTAACCAGTTGTAAATGTTTTCTGATTTCAGTGTTGCTGACAGTAGACTTTGCTCATTTAGGCACCTTGATAATGTTTAATTTGGATGGGTATATGGTCACACCACACCGACTCACCCTCTGGCAGCTGCTCTAGCAGATTCCTCTCAGCTGACAGCAGCTGCAGGGAGGGGGCCCAGGTCAGGCATCTCGATCCGCTCCCAGTTTCCGAGCGAAGCCTGAAATGTCGACCCCTAACGGTTCTCTCTATGCAGAGAGACAAGTGTGGGATGCTGTTGTTCCCCAGCCATAGTTTGCTGAGGTTGGGGTGCGGTTGACGAAGCGTTGCAGAGCTGAGGAGGTTATGAGACAAGTCTAGCTCAGTGACCGAGTCCTGGATGAGCAGCGGCACCGAGGACAGGCCAGATGAGGAGCAGTTCAGCAGCGGAGCTCGTTGGCAGGTGCAGGACTCAGGGCAGGGAGGTGAAGCGCAGGAACACCAGAGACCCACGGAAGCCAGGAGCAGCACAACCGCCAAGAACGACGAGCGGCGTACTGCCATCACAACCTGGCCTTAAAACACGCAGTAAACTAGGAATTAAAAACATCAACTGCCTCATGAAGCAAGTCAAGTTCATCGTCACACTACAAACTTACAAGATTAATATTTTGACGGCAAATCTTTACAACTAAGACCAGGACGACCTGAATTAAAGAAACTCACCTGTGTCTAGGCTGGCACCAGACTGACAGGAAACCTTGTGACTTCTCTGACACACCAACTGTTCTGCCCAGCATGTTCTGATCAAAGTCTGAGGTGGATGTTGCTGCTTCAGGCTTAACAAGCCTCAGCCCAGAGATGTCACAGTGATTTATTCAATCATTTACACGTCTGGTTAATGTCTTACTGTCATTGTTTTCCTCTTGGTGCATGCCAGATAAGCAATCCTGGAAGTTTATGACTAAGAGAACCATGCCCTAGCTGCACATTCTGTCAGATGATAGGGCTGCGTCCCGATCACAGGTATTCTTTTATGATTTTAAACGACCACGTAAAAAACACACGAGACACAGGAAAGCAACGATAAGAAGTTTCACACAGCAACAAGTTTCTTTATTGAAAAACAAACCCGTGAAATGATTTTTTTTATTTTATTTTTTTTCCAAAACATGATAAACTGTTATTTCTCACTCAAAGCAACAAGTCTGCAAACTGCTCCAAACTGTTTCAGCATCATCAATACTGTTGTAGAGCAGGGCACAGAATCCAAAGCAAAGGTTCAACTTTTTATAATATATTGCACAAAATTCAAACCACTCCATCGAGCTTCCACTTTCAACTCTCTTAGTTTGTCAAGAAGTTAGCATTTTAAAGCTCCTTGCAAAAGTATTCCCGCCCGCTGAACCTTCCACTTCCTGTCATGTCCCGACCACAAACCTCCGTGTATTTTACTGGGATTCTATTTGATAGACTTGTGCTGAGGCACAGTAGCGGATAGTTGTGAAATGGAAGGAAAACAATAGAAGATATTGATTTTCCAAATAAAAATCTCAAATAAAGTCCAGTACAAGTCGGCTTCAGATGTCATTGAAGCAGTAATTAGAGCCAGCTATAAGTGCACTTGGCAAGTCTAGACTTTATGTGCTGTTTGCAGAGTGCCACAGGGACACAGTTAACATGAAGAAGAAGGCGATCTGGTCAGATGAAACCTAAACTGAACTTTTTGGTCTATATGCAAAATGCAGTTTCTGGCTAAAAAAAAGCAACAACACTTTCCTGGTGAATACACCGTGCCCACTGTGACCCACGGCGGCGGCATCATGCTGTGGGGGTTTGTTCAGCTGGACCGAAAGAAGCTGGTCTGAGTGGACAGCAAGACGGATGGAGCTAAACACAAGGCGAAGCTGTAAGAAAACCTGTTAGATGGTGCAAAAGACTTTAGTCCGGTGGAGGCTCACCTACCAGCAGGACAAAGGCCGTAAACACACAGCCAGAGCAACGAGGGGAGGCTTTCAATCACAGCTCATCCCTGTGTGGGATTAACCAAGGCAAAGTCCAGGCCTAATCTAACAGAGAATCTCTATCCAATCTGACTGAGCTTTAGCTGTTTTGTAAAGAAGAACGGACAAAAGATGCAGTCTAAAGATGGTAGAAACAAACCCCTTGAAGGCACACAGCTGTACTTGTTGTGAACGGCGGTTCTACTAGGTATTACTAAGGTATTTCAAACTATCCCGTTAAGTCCTAACGAGGTCCATTAAGGTTTACAGTTGTAAGGTGACAAATGTGAAAAGTTCAACTAGTATGAATACTTTTGCAAGGCACTTCATCCGCACCATAGCTTGGCGCACGCTCTCACTGTTTTACAATTTGGCTTTGTTTGCAGTAGAAAAGCTCTGCAATTCAGGTACAATATAAATTACAGTTCATCCCTTTAAATCCGTTGGCACGTGCATCAAGAACATCTCAACGAGTGCAGAAAGAGATATTCTCTCACTGAGCACTACAGAGGACAACAACAGCCTGTCTTACATAATAGTGGCAAGCTCGGCTTCTGCACATTGTTTAAGTAGCACTATTGTCATAATTATCATGTCTCAATGAAGCCGGTCAAAACTTTTAAGACAAACCCTTTTGTGAATTAACGTCTGAGGACGCAGAAAATAAATACTGCAGTTTCTGATTGCTACAAACGAGCAGGGTAAACCGTTGCGTCACCCTTCATCATGAAGTATTGTTTAGAATAGTTTTGTGAATTTAGCATAGAGGTTGACAAATCTAAGAAAAAACGGCATGTTCGTTTTTTGACCGTCTACAGTAATATCTTTGGGCAGAGGGCAATGATTTGTAACAGTGCGGATTTGCCGCCCACAGACACAGCTCTCCTCAGCTGTCTGGTAAACTCGGTTTTCGGCGTCGGACCAAAACCAGGTTCGTTCGGCTGCCGTGCGGACCGACTGGTTGGGCCGGCGGGGCTAGTGAGGTCTCCCGCACGGGTTGTCTGAGATCTGGCAGCCCATGTTTGGAAACTTCACCAGAACACGGAACAAAGTCCCGTCTTCGCACATGCAGAGCTTGTATCTCTCCAGGCCATCGTTGAACGTCACGTCTGTGGAGCTGGGAATGCGTGTAGCGTTGAACATGACCGACCCATTGAGGACGATACTGTTCTCCTGCAAAGAGGAAAGCATCATCGGGATTCGCTTGTCAAGACCCTGCCATATTAGGCTTTATACAGTGACCGTAAACGGGTTTCATACGCTTATTATGGCCATAAATATTCATTTCAGAATCAGATCTTATTTGCAAAAGTTTGTGGGTATAAACAAGGAAGTTTTTTTGGCATAATTGTGGCTTCTTAACAGATTTAGTAGTTAATTTAAATTAGTTAGGTGACTTTAAAGATCCATGGACCCTGATTTCAAGCATAGTCCACAAATCAATAGTATATTTAAGGTCAGAGCGTTCCAAAAACCTGATATTAGCCGAGTCTATTGATTCCACCAGCTGTTCTGACATTCTTTAAGCACTGCTCTGTTGCTGTGCCCAGGCTTTTACCATCTGACCCCGCCCTCTTCAGATGTAAGAAATTGTATAAAATGGCCAACAGCAATGGAAGACGTGTCACCGCTGAAAATTTGTTGATTATGCTTAAAAGGCCAGTCTGTGCCAGCAAACCAACAAACTTAAGTGATCTCAGATATTTCTGATCGCAAGAGTGATCTGCTAGAAGCGTGTTGATAGCCGCTAATACCAGATTTAGAACAAAATATTAATTCGGGTATATATGTCTGTGCTTGAGCTTGTGTGCATAATTTGGACGCCGTTCATTCACAACAAAACCAATGCTGTGCATCCGGTGGTTGTTTCTTTAAATCTATTGAAGATGTGTGTTGTGGTCTGACGTTCTGTTAACTGTGACATCATCAAGGGAAGACAGATCATCCGCTATTACCATCTAATGTAGAACAGATTCCTGGATCAATGTGTGCTTCTGTGCTTGTTTGTCTGTCTTGTGTCTCTGCTCTGTCTTCTGTAACCCCAGTCGGTCGAGGCAGATGACCGTTCATACTGAGCCCGGTTCTGCTGGAGGTTTTGTCTTCCTGTTAAAGGGGAGTTTTCCTCTCCACTGTCGCTTCATTCTTGCTCAGTATGAGGGATTGCTGCAAAGCCATGGACAATGCAGACGACTCTCCCTGTAGCTCTACGCTTCTCCAGGAGTGAATGCTGCTTGTCCGGACTTTGATGCAATCAACTGGGTTCCCTTAGATAGGAATTTTTTTTTACCCCTCTGTATAAACTGATTGAATTTGACTTTGGAAAGTGCCTTGAGATGACATGTTTCATGAATTGGCGCTATATAAATAAAATTGAATTGAATTGAATTGTTTTCCTCCCACTCTGAAAAAAGAGCTGCTCAAACGAATCACCGCAAGCCCAGCATGAAGGTGAAATTCATGGCCCAGATGAGTGTATGTGAGCTTCTGAGCAGTGTATAAGTCATTATGTGTCATACTTACAGCCCTGAGCTCGATGTCCCCGCCCATTTTAAACTCTACGGTGCGGCCCATGATGTTCACGCCCTCATTGCCGCGAATGATGGCCTTGCTGTCTCCCTTGATGTTCAGATCAGACGCTGCGCTGCTGGTGATCTGAAAATCAAAATCAAAATCTGTCACTGATAGATAAGTGGTTTCCTCATGTTAACATGAGTTTGCACAGGCTCTACTAGGGGGAAAAAACAACTAAATGCATCAGGACAACAGGTTAGAACCCTCTTCTTTTAGCTTATTTACATAATACTTCATGCATCCACTCATTTTCCCCTCGCTAATTGGGATTACAGCTGTCAACTTTTGCAAGAAATTGAATTTTATCACCCGTTAACAATTACATGACTTGAAAAATGTTTACGATTTTCTTTGTCTCTTTTGCTACAGGTTAGACGGCCGGTATCTGCTGTAAGACAGCATGTTTCCGACATGTACCCTCACGCTCTTTTGCCTTTGATCGGACTTATTGGTGACTATTCATGTCTGAAAACATGGTTTCCCATTTCTGTCACGGACTGCAATAACAGCAGCACCTGCTGCACAGGCTGGCAAACCCACCCATTGCTGATGTAATTAGCGATGAATCACATTTTTACAGCGCCGTCAGAAGACAGGCTGCCATCCTACACACCCTCTCAGTGGACGCCTTTTTAACGCTGAGGACTTTGACTCCTTTGGGCAGATGGAACTCGTGGTTTTCAAAGTCTGTGCTGAAGAACGTTGACTGCGTGCGAGGGTCTGTGAAGGATATGCCCACGTCGCTGACGACAGAGGTCTTGTCCTTTTCCACACTCAGCTTAGTGTTGCCTTGCTGGAACACGACCTGTTAACGACACGATGAAAGAGAGGAGAAGAAGCTCTAGCGCGGTTTCCAGATGCTGTCGTCCCCTTGGGAAAACTCTAGAGCGTGTAATCTTTTTCTCACCGGATTGTTGTTACCCACGATGACCAGGTCCTGGTCCTTACGGCCTCCGACCGTGCTCTTGTGCAAAGGGTGGACGATTCCCATGTCGGCTTTCTGCTTGAAGCGCAGCAGGCCGCTCTCATGGAACTCCATGCTGTCGCAGCCGTTCGGGCCGATCCGGATCACCGTCCATATCACCAGTGTGATCTGAGTGACAGCGGAGTTGCATCAGGCTTCCGACATACGTTCCCTAAGCCTGTGTAAGGCAGTCGGACTACAGAGCACAAGCATTAAACAAAATCCCATGTTTTCCCACTACCAGCACCAAACCTCGCTGTATTTTGGGGGGATTTTTATGGAAGAGAGTTTAAAGTAGTTCATATGAGCAAAGTGAAAGGAAAAGGTTGCAAGGAGTTTCCCTCTTCCTCTGACTCCCCCTAATAAAAACATAAAGCAGTGTCCTAAGCTTTGAACGTCTCACGGAGCGCTGTTTAGCCCATCATCTGACAATGGGAAGGTTATGGCACATCTACAAACATGCCAATATGTGCCCATCAACCTGGGAAACGTGACCGTTAAATCAGAGACGCAGCCAAGAGGCCTGCCGGACACTCTGGAGGAGCTGCAGAGATCATCGCCCCGGCTGCGAGAATCTGCCGACAGGACAGCTATTAGTCCTGCATTCGACAAATCTGTGGTTTACGGAGGAGTGGCAAGCCCAAAAGCCACCGCTGAACGAAAAACTTCAAAATTCCTGTTTGCCACAAGCTATGAGGAGGACACAGCAAACATCTGGAAGGACGGGCTCTGGTAAGATGGGACCAGGATTGACCTTTTAGGTCCATATGCAAAATGCTATCTACTCCCTCATTTCGAAACATGGTGGTGGCAGCACCATGCTGTGGGAACACACCTATCTCAACGGAAGAAGATTTTTGATCAGAATTAATGGGAAGGGAGACAGAACTAAACACAGGGCACTCCTGGAAGAAAATCTGCGTGAGGGTACACAAGACTTAGGACTGGAGGGGAGCTTCACCGTCCAGCAGAACGACTCTAACCTACAGCTACACTTCCATGTGCAGCTGTACGAAGCCGGCCCACGCTGCAGGACGGTCTGAATGCAAAGGCATGCCGCACTTTCAAGATCGCCGCAGGACAAAAATCTTTTGACACATGAATCATTTGTCTTCCACCACCACAACTGTGAAGCACACTGAGTCAGCTCCATGAAACCCTGATAAAGCGCACCGAGAGCCGGGCGACTTCGGTTGGAATTGGAGAATATGAGGAAAAGCCCAAGGGGGTTAATATCTTTGCAAGGCACCTGAATCAGGCTGAGAGACTTACAATGAGATTAATCAAGGCGAGAAGGAAGAGGAGCACAATGATGCACACAGCCATGTTCCCCTTGCGTCCTCTCAGCCCCGTCTTATGAAGACGCTCTTCTTCTATGGGTACATAGCCCGCTTTGAAGTTGCTGTTGTGCTCCTTGTTGACGCTGCGCCTCTCTATGGCCTTCTCCCGCATGGACTTCTTCACAGGGCCGTTGGAGCTCTCCTGCAGGGACACAGTGGAGATACGCACAGTGAACTACAGTATCTGCTACAGCCAATCAGCAACTCATCCAAATTACGCAGGTCATGGAGATATCCTTTGCTTTAAACCCTGATTTTAACAAGTCTGAACAGACAAGACATATTCGTGTTGATTTATTCGTGTTTTGCACAACCAGAATACATAAAATAAGCTTTCTTAATGGCGGAAGTTTAGTTTAAAAGCCCATTTAGTCTCAATAGCCAGGCTCAGAGACAGCCTGTCTGTTGTCATGACTAAAAATAAACTACACTCCCGTTCAGCGACGAAAGACAGCCCTTTCTTTCACAAACATGTAGTCTGCGTCCCGTTTTAGCAGCAAAAACAACGTCGTTTCCAAACAGCAGGTCGAAAATAATAACACAAAACTAATTTAATGCCCTAAAAACATCGACGCAGAGGCCAGCATTCGTTTTGGCTGCACTGATATTTCCAGCGACAGCAGGGACAAAACGCTCCAATAAACTGCTTAGACCGGAACATTATTGCGATTCCCGTGGAAATCTCCCAAAAAGCTGTGAGAATAAGAGCAGATCGAGGACATAACGGACCTCCTCGGACGCCATGTTGACCCTCCCTCCTGTGCGCTGCTGCTGCTGCTGCTGCTGCTGGCAGAGCCGAGGACGGACCAACCTTGGCTGACGAAGGTGGACGAAGCGTCCGCGCTGAACTGCGGACAGGCAGATAATTCCCTGTAATGTTTTAAATAGAAACTCTGTGAAGAGCCTAACACAAAGACAACACGCACTGCTTTCCTATTAGCCCATTTGCGCGTCGCAGACGCGTTTGCGCCGAGTAGAAAAGATGGTCTGCTCCATGCTGAGGCAGCCAATGGCAGCAGGATGGTCCCACACGGAAAACTCCGCCATTCATGTTTTCCACAGGAAAACTAAAACCGTCTCCATAACTTTATACATATATATATATATATATATATATATATATATATATATATATATATATATATATATATATATATATATATATATATATATATATTGATCTGGTGTTAATAATAATAATAAAATAAAGGTTAAAGTGTGTTTGCATCATTATTTCACCTGTAGGCCTAGTGTCTGTATTGCCCCATGAACACTACCTGTAGGCCTCTCACACCTCTAAGTTTTCAGTTTGTTATTAGAATTAATAATGATAAATATGTATTATTGTTATTGTTATTGTTATTATTATTATTATTATTATCATTATTATTATTATTATTATTATTATTATTATTATTATTATTATTATTATTATTATTATTATTATTATTATTATCATCATCATAATGTTCATTATTAGTTATTTTATTTTATATATTTGTTAGTCAGTTAGTTAGTTAATTAGTTAGTTCGTTAAAAATCACTCTTATGCGCCTGGCGTTGTGAAAGCAGAAACAGGGGTTTCGTCGTGTCCATTTAAACGGTTCATTATGTCTTAATGTGGGGAAGTATAATCGGATTGGATCCAGTGCAGGCACATAGATCTACATCAAACGGACATATCTGCCACCCTGTTTCATGTTTCCTCGGGTTTACTCTTCAGCCGTCTGGTTTCGTTTGACAGCATGACGTCACGGAGACGCAGCACCCGCAGAGGAGCGCAGCTGAGGCCGCGTCGTCCGCCAGGAGTGTTTTTACGCAGCAGCTCTGTGCGTGTACCCTACTTCTGTCCTCGCTTGGTTGCCACAGGCGCTGGTCGGCATCTGTTTGGCAGGGGGCGAAAGCTGTAGGAATTTCTACTACAGCGGATCAAGCTTCATCCCGCTCCTCCTCCTTCAAATCTTCAGACCTCCTGGGATTAGTTGGTTCATTTGGACGGACATGGCCGATACTTTAAGGAGATTGACCCATACATCTTCATTCACCGTCTTACAGGACAAACTTGAGAGCTGGCACAGAGACTACCATGTAAGTTCATCAATAAGTCACGATCGACCTAAATCTGACCACAGCACTTCGGGTGCTCTTACCTGGCCTGCATATTAATTTCAGTTATTCCACTTTTATTTATTAGTTGTGTGCTCCTTTTGCACATTTAATTAAACTGACAAGAGGCCTAAAATACCGCTATCTCCCAGTGATACATGTTAATTCTGTCGAAGAAGATGTGTTTAATAATTATGTTTAGAATTTGTAATTTGAGTTAAGGAGAGGGTTCTTAAAATGAATTGGATTTTTTAATATCGCAGTAAAGGAATTACTTTATTACAGTGATTTCTCTGTAGAGTTTGGTTGCCGTGGACGCTGATCGCCATGGAAACGGCCGGGCCGTTCCAAAGATGTTTTCTTTGTTGAGATGCTTCCTCTCCCGTTTGTTTCCTGTAGGAATACGACAAGAACAGCAGAAATTATAGTCTGTGGCTCAAATGTTTGGGATTTGGGAGGTTTCTTTCTGCCCATGTAGGTCTACCTTACACAGAGAGAGAGCAACAATAATAAAGTAAATAACATAATTAAATAAATAAATAAATAAATAAAGTGGGAATCCTCTTCCAAGAAGGCTTAAACGTGGTAAATATTGCCTATTATGGCGTTTCCAACAATGGGACGTCAACTGTCTTTGTTGCTGTTCATTTCATTAGCATTCTAAATAAATCTGTTCAACATGTTCCAGTATAATAAAATATCAAGAACAACAAAGGAAACTTAGTCAGTTCAGCCTTTTACGAGCAACACGTGTAAACTAAGTAGTTGACATGTCAACTTTTTATAGTTTAAATATTTCTAATAGGGACAGCGACATGACATTCACGTAAGGTGATGGAAGCCAATCCGAGTGAACCACACATAAAAAGACATCGAAACAAATGATGTTATGAGAAAAACTTTGAATGACTCTCAGATTAAATATTGAACATATTTATTTATGAAATAACTTGTGGCAAAGCCTTTGTTGGTAACGACAACTTTAAGATGTCTAAACTATATTGTTTAGTGTATGTGTTACTCAGGTTTTGACCCATTCTTCCACATAAACTATATGATATAATCTTAAAGGTTGTTGGTCCTGTCTATAAGCTTTGATCTTCAGTCCTTTCCATAGATTTTCCATTCTAGCAGTTTTACTTAAAAAAATCTGACTATTGTCTTTCATGGAAAGCCATGCTCATTTTATCTTCAGGTTCTTACCATGAGCTTTCCCTACCTGCAACTTTTCTTTTGGGATGGTGTTTTTGGTCTGACGTGCAAACCATTCTTCCTCCAAACATGGTGTCTTATTTTTTTCAATAATAAGGCTTTTTCTTTTGCTTTCTTTGCTTTCATTAATCTTTCCAATAAGTGCAATACTTTGGTGATGAGAAACATTTAAATGGTATCAGTTAATAATAAGGCAGCTGATAAGGACTTGCTCACAGAAATGTTTTCTACACCCTGTCAGATATCAGCTGGTTTGTTGTACTAAGCAAGATGCTGTGAGTGGGCCCCTACAACAAAGAGATTCCTAACCCATTAGATGGCTTACTAAGATGCCACAATCTATTAAGTTACACCTTACGAGCAAAACAGGCTACAGTTTAAATTAAACATCTTAAATTTAGCCACTTAGGTAAGCTAAACCGAGAATCGAACTATAATGCAAAGAAAACAACCCTCTGTCAATAAATAAAACAGATTTTGAATTTTTATATAAAAAATGTTTACTTTAAAAAGGAAAATACTACAAACCTGCATCAAATTTCAAAGTGCAACAATGAAGACAAACCAACACTAAAAACGATGCTTATTCAACAGCACAGACTCAAACCTATGAGCATAACACCCGATATAATAAACAAAGAAATAAAACCAGTTTATTCACAGTAAGAGTCGGTGTTTGGGCCTCAAAATGTCTGCTTCCTGGCTTTTTTACTTGCAAAGTCATTAGTGACTTGCCCATCTCATGGTTGATGCTGATTATTGCGGGAGCAGGGGGGCGATCCTGTCTCATGGGTGACCACAGGTAGGTCTTGATGAGCTTCAGCTTCGAGAAGATCCTCTCTCTGCAAATGTTTTTTGTGGATGAACCTCTTTTTTTTGGATGCACAATTCCTGATCATCCAGTCTTTTGGAAATTGAGCAGCGCTCCAAAGCTAGTTCTCACTTCACCTTGCGTTGCATCAGGTGATAGGCTCTTCTGGGGCTTCATAGGCAAAGTGTTTTTTTGTGTGTGTTCATTGGTCTTTTCTCTTTCAGTACAGCTTCCTTATTCATTTTCTCACATACGTCAGCAGAGTCCTGAGCTGAAGCGAAGCCAGTTTCTCTGGAGTTAAAGACGTTTTTGCCTTAGTGATAGGTCAGCGGTCACATCAAGACTTATTGGCAGACTGCAGGAGCTTGCTGACATGGTTCACATGGTTTAGAATGTCATTCCATACCGCTGTGCTAATAAGAAATTGGTATGACCCCACTTTTTCTGCCAGACCTTGGGCTTCGAGCTTGGTTGGAGGATCTGTCACTTTTTCCAACACCAATAACGCCTCCCCTATACGAGAGGCCTGCTGTTTCATTATGTTAACATGGCTGTCCCACAAGGCTTGAGTGGAACAGTGAGGCGTTCCCTTAGGATTGCCCATCTTTGTGGGGCTGCTGAAAGAAGGCTCCACCATTTCTGTACATTGCTAAAGTAGCTGATGGCATCTATTGAAGCATTTGCTGCATCAGCCACTACATGAGACAGCTTCAGAAAAAGACAGGACATTCATTCTCCTCAGATGAGGCTGAACATGCAGCTTTGGTGCCCCCTGGTGGGGGCCACAAGCAAACAGCTCTGCTTTTTATTCCCATTACCCATCCAGTTTGTTCCCTTTTGATTTCTTTGTGTGGATAGCTTGGGTTGTTACCGATACCCCATGCAAATTCATTTTAACTCAAATACTAGAAATATATTTACTGAAAAAAAAGTCAACATGTTTAATACTTCTTTTGACCTTCTTTTAACAGACCCGCTTAAACTTATTAAGCAGACTGCATTTATTATTTGCCAAAATGGTTGCCAACGCGGGAGAAAAACAAACAAAAACAACATTAAAAGAATAAATCACTCATAAGCAGTCCAATGACTTTTAAAAAATGAAGAGATTGTTGAAGAGATATTTTGACAGAGATTTGGATGCAACAAGCTTGGAACATACAGGCGTGTTAATGAGGACATTTCTTTTCCGTGTGTGTTGGTTGTTTAGTAGAGTGTGAGAACTCAATCTAAAGAGTCCATTTCCTTAATTCTTTTGGTCAAACTGCCTGTTGTGAAATAAGGGAATAGCTGATGGACGTTCTTTTCTAACTTCTAACTAAGGGCAGCTTAGTGCAATAGCATTATGTCTGTGTAAATTCTCAGTTATCCGGTCACCGCAACAGCAAACTGGCTTAAATCAGAGGCAACTGGACTTTGGCTCAATTTTTCTGAAAACGTTTCAACACCTGTCACTATCCTGGGTCGTTAGAGGCTATAGATAGGGACGGGTGGGTCATTGATTAGCATCTGACTTGGAATGCGTCTAGGAGGGTGGCCTTAAAAGCAGCAGCACTCCAACTGCAGGACGCTCAAGTGTGAGCCGCCTGAACTGATAAAAACCTCAGGATAGGTGTAGAAACGCTTTCAGAAAAACGGATGTCCGTTTGCCTCAGATTTAAGCCTGCTTGCTGTTACAATAGCATTAGTTTCAACTGTTCTGTCCTTTTCTTTCTGTCATCTTCTTCAACAGTGCCACAGTTAATGAGTAAGCCACTTCCTAAAGAAAATGTGTGTTTTCTTCAGCCTCAGTAAAGTTAATGTTAAGCTGTTATTGTCATCTGCTGTTTCACAGGAAGTAGGAAGTTTCCTACTTCCTGTGGCAACTCAATTCAGTTCAATTCATTGAATTAATTTATACAAGCTGACGCACAACAAATAACGTCCCAAGGCAGTTTACAAGAACAACAGACCCAATTTCTATACAGAAATATATATTTTAAAATAAAGACTAATGACTAAAGGTGTGTTCTTAGGCATTTCTCATGATTCCAATCTAAAAACAAACAAAAGAGGCAGTGTTTGCAAAGTGTTTGCCGAATGAGACAGTTGAAGTATGCGGTGTAAACACTGTCACTGAAGGATCTCAAATCATTATAGTCTTATCATGAAATGATGTTTTTAATTTTAACATGTTGGTTGATCTTTGCCCGCTGCGAGGGGTTCAGAGAGATGAGCACACACTGCCTTACATATTAAATGGACTCCCCAACGTATCACCTTAAGTGTTAAAGTTTGTCTGTATCCAGGTGTTTTCCTGTGACCAGAATCTGAACAGATGTTGTGAGCTGATTGAACTCACTGCCAGGATCCAAGGCCAGCTGTTTGCCATCCTAAACCTTGCTGCAGCTGAGGGTGAGCTTCACATTGGCTGCTCGAGAAGCGGATTTCTCAAAAACATCAAACCTCGTCTTTGAAAGATGACCTCAACATCTTTTGTCATGAACCAGGCGGTCACTATGCTGGCGCTGACACTCTCAAAACGCGTCTCCTGCCTTGGCTTGGAAACTGTTTCTCCGTTTGGAGGCCCTCTGTCACAGACGACACCGATCTGCAGCTCCTCCAGGTCTCACCACTTGTCATCCACGCTGCTTTCATGCGGTTTAATAATACCATCATAAAATCATCCCTGTGATCCACCGCTTTATCGTGGCTCTATGGTAGCATCTGTGACTTGCCTTTTGTCACCATCAGGATTCAGCAGAGAAGGACAGAAAGATCAGGGAGCTCTCTTTCTCCCATGAGAGCGACATGCAGAATATGGAGGCTCGGCTGAGCTCTACCCGCCTCCAGCTGGAGTCGGTCACTGCAGAGTGAGTCATATTATCGTACAGCTGATGTTTGAGAGGGCTTTTTGGTGCGATGCGCTATTTCTTTTTTTTTTTTACCAGACTCATGGATGCTCAGAAGGAGCTGGACGACACAAAGAGCAAGTCGACGACCACCCTACTCGCCACCGAGGACGAAATCTTACAGCTAAAAGCAGAGTGGGTGGTGTGGTTCAGCAGCATTACATTACATCTGCTTTCCTATTCATACAAATGACCCTTGTGTTTTAGTTTGCGTTCTGCAAACGAGCAGGTGGAAATCTACAGGAGGAAGCTGGAGGCTCTGGGTGATTACGAGCGACAAATGCAGTTGTTGAAGGATGAAGTGTCTTATCTGAACTCCGAGAAGGCCATGCTGCAAGAGAGGTACAGCTACGGACATGCAAACATCGTACGCCATTCAGCGGTGTCCTGCATGCACTGCCTCGTATAAATATTCACACCCATTGAGCTTTTGCACATTTGGACTTGTTACAGTCAGAAAACTCTTATCCTTTCGTTGGCCCCTTAGGTGATAGACCAACACAAAGTAGCGTGTGAATGTAAGGACAACGATATGTGCTTCACAATTGTGTTTCACAAGTTAAGATCGGAGAGGTGTGGCATCTGCATGCGTTGTATAATCAGCCGTCCAGAGTCAGCACTTTGTAGAACCACATTTGGCTGCAATTAAAGCTGCAAGTCTTTTGGAGCATGTGTCTGCCAGATTTGCACACATACAGTTGTCTTCAAGAAATGATTCCAGTGAGGCTCATTTGTCACGTTAAAAGTACCTTTTAAAAATAACAGCCTTTAAGCAGGTATTAAACATACTTTTAATTATTTCTATATAACATATGTTTCAATTGGTCTGATGAAATATTCCAGTCTTAAATGTTGTGTTTTCACTAGCTGTAAGCGGAAAATTCATTGATATATATTACATAACAATATATATGTGGAAAATTATTATAATTAACAGAAGTAAAGGTTTTAAAACATCAGTCTGTGTGTAATTAAGCTATATGTGTTTTACTTAGTGAATAGAGTTATTGAAATAAATAACATTTTCAATAATATTCAAATTTACTCCAAATGACAGGCTGAAATATATGTCCATCCATCTTTTTTGAAAAGCTCAAGTTTAATCAGATTGGATGAAGAGAGTCAGAAAACCTTGAAGTTTTAACGCTGGTTGTAATTGGCTCTGGACTTTGACTGGGCCATTCTAAGCAATGAATATGTTTTGAGCCCACCCGTGTAGCTCTGGGTGTGTTTAGGGTTGTTGTCCTGGGTTCAGGGCTGGATGATAATTCAAGAACAATATATATCGATCGATTGACGTATATCGATGATAGAAAAAAAAGGGTCAATAAAAAGTTCAATAGAAGAACAGTTTTCCTTCCTTTTGCAGTCAAGCCATGTAGGTTAATACTACAGTCATCACATCCTCCTAACCAATCACAATCAGACCCAGGAACCAAGCTTGGAATAATGTATTTCCCTTCTGCTTCCCAATCATTTGCTGCTTTGTGTTAGTCTTTCACATAAAATCCCAATGAACCACACAAGACATTTGTGGTTATCTGACAAATTGCTAAAATGTTCAAGAGGTTTTGTTTTGCAAGGTGAAGTTGGTGTTTTTGTTTCCACCTCTCAGGTTGGTCAGAAGCCGCTCTCCGAGCCCTCTGCCCAGGCTCAGCCGATCATCCAGCCCGCTGAGGAGTGAGTCGCCCACCAGAGCCCAGCTCACCAACTCCTCGCGCCGCGCTCGCCTCGTCTCACGTTTCGGGGATCTGTACGCCGTGGAGCGCCTGGAGGCACAGAGCCTGCTTCGACGCTACATCCCAGACTTGGAGATGGTCCAGAGAATTATCTTCATTGCGGCCATGGTGCAATACCTGCATTGAATTTAAGCAAAGCATGTGCATGTAGACAAAAGGAGGAAAAGAAATAGGCAAACTTAGAACACAGCAGCTAAACTCACCAGAGGAGAGGTCTTACATTTCATGAAGATGCTACATAACCTTTAATATCAATGTGCAAACTTCTCTGTTTTGCACTCTTGTTTTTTGTCCAGTGTCGCTGTGTTTTACACCGCAGGAGCACTGTATGCATGTGTTTGTTTTGTCTGTTTTAGGAGTCCTTCCAACGAGCAAAACTGGTCTACCGTCAGTTCAAGCTGCGAGTGAGAAAGACTTTGTCCGCTTCCCACTTTGGTCCAGAGAGTCTCGAGGACGCTGCCGTGGACTACATTGTCAGAAACCTGGACCTCTATGATGTTCAAAGCAGTGTCAACGTAAGTTAACGTCATCTCCTATGAACAAATACAGGAACTGTGTGTGCATCTTTAGGTATGTTATTATGATATTATATGATAAACAAACATAGAATAGTGCATACTTGTGAGGTGGTATCATTAGGGGCGTCTCTAGTGTGAAAATGTTTGGCCATTCTTCCCAGTATAACTTTAGCTCAGTCAGCTCGGATGGAGAGCATCTCCAAAGCACGATTTTCAAGTCTTGACACAAATTCCCAATCAGATTTAGGTCTGGAGACTGATTGGGCCACAATAACACACAAACATTTGATCTAAATCACCGTAATCAGTGTTTCAAGCCATCTGCAGCCTCTAATAGGGTTTCTTCCCATCTGTATGTAGCTGCATCCATCTTCCCATCAACTCTGAGTAGTTTCCCTGTCCCTGCTGAAGAGAAGCATCCCCACAGCACAATGCTGCCGCCACCCTGTTTCACCACCGGGATGATGTAAAATGTTATTTTACATATGTTTTGTTTTGGCAACCTTTAAACAGCACATCGTATCGTTTTCTTCTCAGCAGTTTTCCATAAAGGCTAAATTTGCTGAGAGTGATAACGGACAGACAAATAGTCGGAACAGATCCCCTGTGAATGAGGAAAGCATCACCACAGCATGATGCTGCCACCGAATATTAAAAATGACCTGGCTACATCTCCTGCATGAAAATGTTAACACTTGGCGCCACATATTGCCGTGCTCATACAACTGTGTCTAAACTGAGATTAAAATACACAAAGCTGGGCTGCATTTATTCATTAGATGACCTCTGAAGGGCTTGGTTTCACTGGATGTTATGTAGGGGGATCAGAGTAACGAAGGTGAAATACAAATGCACATCACAGCACAGTTTTAATTTGTAAAACACTGGGAACACCATGTAGTGGCAGAAATACCTTTAGGGAACTGGGAATCTTACCGTGTTTTCCTTTTCTCAGGACGTGATCAATGCTATGAACGTGAACCGCCAGATCTCCTACCCTCCGGAAGTGGACTTCAGTCTCATCAGTCCCTTGATCAGAGAGACCTGCAGGGTGGCTTTTGCTATGCAGACACTGGATCCACCTCTTGACTTGGCCTTTGCCAGTGATGGTGAACTATACAACGACACCAAGTTAGTACCGTGTAGCTGTTCTGTCTGTTCTGCCTTGTAGTAACACTCTGCCTTATAAGAGGAGGGTGAGTCTGAGGGGTTAGTGTAACCCAGGGGTGTCCATAGTGTGGCCCGAGGGCCATTTTCGGCCCTTGGACTGGTTTGCTGGAGCCCCCAACTGCAGTTCAGGGATGATTTGACCCACCAGCACAGGCTGATGCAGATGCAGACTTTTTTTTTTTATTGCGACAAGTTCAAATCTTCTTCCAATTTAAAATGTAAGGTATAACCCCCAATTATTTGTCTTTTACATTCTCTATAATTTCATAGATAATAGGATCACATCTATCCAATTACCTTTATTCATATGCAGACTTTGGTGCACCAAATTTTTCTTTTAATTCATCTAGTAAAGGAGGCCAAATACAGCAAGCGTCTGACTCAAATCCTGTTCTCACTGCTGAAAACAGGGAACAATCTTTTCAATCCAGCCCAAAATAATTAGCAAACTGGGTGACCTTTCAATGAGGCAAATGCGCAAAACACTTTGTAAGTGTTGTATCTAGAATGATTTACACAGCCGTTTCCTACAGAAAATATGACTAATTTGTTTAATCAAAATATTACATGTTCATATTTTGTCGGGCAGGTAAAAAAAATTCCCAATGAAAATTATTTATTTAGTTATTTTACTGGCCCTAGGGTAATTTTGACTTGACAACTTGGCCCATGTGGCAAAAAGTCTGGAGATCCCTGATCTAACCCCTCAGACTAACCCTAACCCCATCCTACTGCAGTTCTTTTTTTCTGCGGTAGGATGATCCAAAAAAGGTTAAACAATAAAACAACCGGACTTCTATTCTGAAGCTGTGACGCTGCAGTTCGGTTGTTTTATTTTTTTAACCTTTTTTGGATTGATCATGACCTGCATGACTGAGAATCTTCACCAACATGCTGTATGATGATCCAACCAGCAGATGTCTCCCTCTGCTCTCACATGATGCAGACTCACATCACCTGTCTCTGTTCCAGGTACCGTCGCAGCTTTGACTCTGAGTTCACTGCTCCTCTGATCATCTACCATGTGTGGCCTGCCTTGGTGGAAGGAAACACAGTAGTAGTCAAAGGCGAGGCTGTGACCAGAAGAGCAGCACCGGTAAGTGCCTCTTAAAATGATGAAAACTGACGCAGAAGCGGCTCTGCAGAGTTATCCACGATAAAGTGTTGCGTGTGTTCCTGTTTGTCTAGTGGAGTAGAAGCAGGAGCCGAAGTGCCAGCCCTTTACGCTCCCGGTCGCTCAGCCCGTCTCGCAGTCTTGTAAGTCTTTATAACGTCTGAGAGTCCCACCCAGCAACGAGATCGTGGTCAAAGCTAAGAATGTTGTTGACAGAGATGTTTGCATGCTTTCTAATCACTCACACGCGGGCTCACACACGGCTCCAAGGGTATGTTGTCTGAAATCCCAGTTTGATTGAGGTGAATCTGAGTGAATGTGCATTTGTAAATAGAGACAGGTTTAATCAACACTGTTATGTTTTCTTCTCTCTCTTTTATAGAGATTTAACAGCAAAAGAAGCCTGTCTCCTGACCGCCTCACTGCTAGTCACCTGTAAGCGCTCGCCTCATTGGTCAGCAGTGATGTCCACCTGTGCTTTCTGCTTGTGAAATAAACTCTTAGGGATTGGCTTTGTTTATTTCTATGGTATGTTCTGTTCTGCTCCAACCACAGAAAGAGGCAGGATCTTACAGAAGATTACTAACCGAAGGCTGTTTCGAGTTTACAAGGTGCAAATATAACCAGGCAGCTACTGCAACTATATTTACTCTGGCACAGGTTCTTTTTACAGCATTCTGGGGGCATCAAGAAACTCAATATGCTTTATTCAGACCAGGCCACGACATTATAGTCTGATACAGTTAAAATCATAACTATAAAGTCATCCTCCCTTTATTTGACACTAAAGCCTATGAAAGGGCAGCTGAAAGATGTTACTGTTTGGTGCTAAAGTTATCTGTTCTGACCTCACATCCTGTAGTCCTTGAATATCTGATATTGCTTAACATGTCTGTTATCACAGGTTCCACATCTGCTTCTTCTTGGGAACAAGGCAGTAATACTTTGTAAATCTAGAGCGGTGTTTAAAGGGCTTAATTAGATAAATGTAGTTTCCCTTCATTACAAGGCAGATATATATGCACATAAAACTAATGCTTAGTTTTGGCAGTAACTTGAATAATAGAATTCTTTCTTTTTCTATCTAATATTATGTGAATTTTGCTGTGTTAAGAAAGTGTTCTTATAATTACCCTTAGAGAATTTACTTCATTTTGTTATTAAATAGTTGAGCTGTGTTTTTCTCCAGCTCTGATTTGTCGTTCATTACTTCTTTTATTTTGGTATATTCTTTCTTGTAAGAGTCGTCCCTGCAGCATGACCATAATATAGCAATTCGGCAACTCCCAGTCGGATCTGATCGACCATTTTTATTTCAAAAATATCTGCAAAGTTCTTGATTAATGTGTGAATTTATCACCTACAGTCCTAGCTTGTCTTTTTAACATCAGGGGACGCTACACCAGTTTTAAAGATGCCATCCAGGGGTGCATTATTGTTTTTCACTAATGAAAGTGCACTGACAGTAAAAAGACAGCTGATCAATAACCTGGATTTTCTCTGCAGGATTTCACAAAATAAAATAAAATAAAAGTATTGTTGAAGAAAGTGCTAATTTAGTTTCTGCGTGAGAGCAGCAGGTGACGCCACATTTCCTGCACAGAACATTGTTGGAACTTGAAAATCATGGTTGTCAGATTTTTCTGAAATCAATGCAGCGTTCTCATGTAGGGCTCAACACTGATGGAGGAATATGAATAGAATTATGCAAAAAAAAAAAAAAAACGTAGAACAAAAAACAACATTCTTATGGATGCACACAGTTGAATTTGCCTCCTTATACCTTGTTTAATGTCACCAGTGGCAAGTCCTTTTGAAAGCTTGTGTTAGAAGCATAGATCTTGTCTAATTTAAATAACAATTCACAGCAAAAGAGCAAAAAAAAAACTGACAATGACATGTTGTTTTGTACATGTCAAACAGTATCTATAGCGAGTTTGATTGATTTTTACAGAATACTCTGGCGTGTAGTTTTAAAGTCAGCTAAAGTAGAAACTGAGCAGAAGGTATGGTGTGACTTCTCATGGCCCATAACATGAGATATCACTTTTATACCGAACAGATTAATAGCTGAACATTTTTCTGCAACAAGCGAAAGCTGAGCACAAATCACTGACAGTTACTTATGCATGTTGCTATTTCAAAAGACAAATAATTGTAGAAACAGTACAATGTCCAACAATTGGAATAGATTAAAAGAATACCAATATTCTGGCGCAGGCATGTGTGTTGGTGCAACATCTTTTCACTTGAATGATCATATGTGGGGTTTCCCAGCAGCAACCGTCACTGGTTCAGCGCTCATAATGTTTAATTTGCTTTTCCCTTCTGCCAGTTACGCCGTGGTGCGTGCACACACACACACACACACACACACACACACACACACACACACACACACACACACACACACACACACACACACACACACGCAGACACACACACACACACACACACACACACACACACACACACTATAATTACATTTTCAGCTCATATCTAATATCGTAGATCAGGCGTTTGTTGTGCCTCCATGAGCGTTGAATAGATTGAATCAGGCCCCGACGAGAGCAGCCAGAGCTCATGGTCTGAAAGGATCAGTTGTTTTTCGTGCCCATGCAAAAAGCCCCAAAATCTAGCGTTCGAATATAGAAGTAGTAAGATATGATTGGACGATGAGCATCTTTGTTGCTATATATTGCACTCAGCTGTATTTGAACAGACACCGAGAGAAAAACATGTTGGGTTTGTTGTTGCAGTTGCTGGGATCACAAATCAGAGTCTGACCCAGCAAGAGGATCATGGTGTCAAAAACTATAATATCAGATGTTCAGAAAACCAGATTTAGGTGCGCTCTCACAGAAACAGAGAACATTCTCGGTTAAACTGGTCTGTTAGCACCAACTAAACGCAAATGCAGTGGAGGACATATGGATAGACTCATGTCCATGCCATCTCATCACTATCCCACACAATGAGTGATTTGTCAGATCTGCAGAAGCTCTCAGAGGTCTTAGAGGTCCTCTTCCTGGGAAACAGTGCAGGCCTCGTCAACATGATCGTAGGGAGGAGAACCCTGCAGATCTGTTATCCTACTGTGAGCCTGTGAGTCACACAAACACACACATCCAGATCCTGCCTGCAAAATTGGTAAAAGCGCCTTCTATGTGACCCCAGAAGCAACAAGTCATCTCTGCAAGTCTTAGCAAACCGAGAGAGAATTGAAGTTTCCAGTTAGGCGGCAGAGGGCTGGTTCAGGGCTGCTGGAGCGCGTCATGTTTCCTTTGGCTGTTCTCAGTGTGCCCATGGCTGGCGAGAGTTGAGTTTGTGTGGCTGCAGCCTGATGTGGGCCCACCCTGCTCGCAGCCAGACTAGCAGGGAGAAGATTCATGAGGCGGCATATCGATGGACACGACGACATTGTTCTGGGTGTCGCTGCAGCTCGCTGTGTGTAAATCAGACAGAGATGAGCACGAGTGACAGAACTCAAAGCAAAGAAGGATTAGATTTCAGAAGGTCCACCTTTGCTGTGACGGAGTCAACTTTTAACAGAGTAGCAATGAGAAGCCGTCCATCTCTGACCGGCCTAAGCCATTGTACACATCTTGAATAAAGTCGGATGAGCCTTTTGCAGAGGAGGACGGCACAATTCATGCCAGGAGGGTCAAACTCGTGGTTAACTGCAAGTTCACCGCATGGACGACCAAACTCCACCCTGCTCGCTCTCGTTTCCAGCCTCTCTGTGACTCCCTGGGGCGTTTTCCCCGGCACTGACTGCTGTGTGAGGTCATAGCCACGGTTCTGCTGCAGGCATCAGCCTGATGGACACTAAAGAGTAAACAGACGTGATTGCTCAGTCTCAGCAAACTCAGACACTGAGTGAACCTGCCAGAGGCGCTACGGGTTAATACTTCCTTCCTCTCCCTATAAAGACCGTCAAATCAAATAAAGAAAAACGACTTTGGATTTGGACTATCTTTTTCCCAGAGCAGAAATTTGTCTGTGCTCCATCCTGCTCTGTCATCCTTTGCACATCTGTTCTTTCACAAGTAAAACATATCAGGAAGTCAGACTGTGCAAATGTATTCATAACTCTACATTTTGTCACATAACCTGTGTGTTTTATTGAGATGCTGTGGTCAACAGTATCAAAGGCAGCAGTCTCACCCTCCACGAATCAGTTTTTTAGAGAGGAGAGACATGAAAAAAAGCCTTGAAGAAAACATGTTTGCTGTTTGCAACAGTCCTTATAAGGCGCACAGCAAACGTGTGGAAGATGGTGCTCTGGTCAGTTAAGAATGAATGAAGCTAAAGCCATGGTCATCCTGAAACAAAATCAGGTAGAGGCTGTAATGAACTTTAGACCTGGGTGGAGGTTCACTTTCAAGCAGGACAATGACCTTGAATGTACAGCCAGAGCTACAGTTAACTAGTTTATACCATAGCATACCCACGTGTTAAAATGGTAGAGCCACTGTCCCTAGCCCAGACAGAAATCCAGTGGAGATCTTTGGCAAGACCTTCACCTTTATGTTTACCGATGCTCCTCATTAAGCTGACTGACCTAGATATTGAGCCATTTTGCAAAGGAGAAGGGCATAAAAAGTCATCCTCTATGCATGCAAAGCTGGTAGAGACATAACACTGAAGCATTGCAGCTTTTTTGTTGCAGGAAAATGGGGTTCTGCAAAGTTTGCACGCCACGATTTGCTGATTTTTATTTACAAACGATTTTTCCCACCGTTTTCATTGTATTTCACAACGATGCATTACTTAGAAATACATAGGAGGTTGTGGCACAAAGTAGAAAACATTTTTAAAAATCAGTTTTTTAGTCCGACTGCTACACTGATGAGCTTATAAGTCCCTCTCATCCGCAGTGAGCAACGGGAGGAAATGTAACAGACCTTTGTTCCAACAATAACATGTTTCTCATGAAGTCATTCAGACTGCTTTCAACCCGCCTTTGAAGTATCAATGGCAAAGTGGTGCTGAGCGAGGCAGTCTGGCTCAGGATTTTCCACAGAATGAGTTTTTAACACGCCATTAAAGCTCCTCTGGCTGCTGTGACCTCCTCTCTCACCAGAGGATGAAGACGATCAACCGGAGGTCAGGAGCAGGCAAAGAGAGATCTGTTCACTTTTTAGAAGTAAAGGAAACTTCACCGCTGCTAGGTGAAGATGTCGATGGCACTGTCTCATGGGGGGAGAGAATCTGTTTCTTGTCCTCCACTGGATGCTGGAGTGTAATAAAAACACATGTGGACGCTGTGGTTAACGTGAACGCCAGCCGTCTGTTTCCATCCTGGAGTGGAGCGCCTCTGTGTGCAGGTGTGACTTTGGAAGGTTGCTGCTCCACTGGGGCTTTTTAGTCTTTGGATCTGAGCCTCTCACAAAAACGTATGAGTGGCGCCAACCTGAGCTGTGCCTGGTCTTAATGTTAGACACCCTGACCCTGAACAGGGCTGGAAGAAAGGGGAGGGAGGGGAAAAGGTGCACTGGATGTGACTGGTGCATTAGCACATGGGAACCATCCAGTGCCTGGTTTGGTCATCTGGGCTGGTTACCACTAAACACACCTAAATGTGCCCGTCTCTATTTAATTCTTTCATGCACAGATCAAACGAAGGTTTGTTTCTGAAGATTAGATTAAAGGCTGTAAAAAACACAAGAGATTTTTTTTTTTACTGGGTGACAAGAGTTTAGTCCTCTGCTTGAAATATGGAGGATAAACATATAGTAAATATGCTTTTTATTCACTGTAATACACAGAGGCTTCACCAGCTCAATGTGCACTTAGTGGGAGTTTTACGTTTCGACCACCAGATGGCAGTTTGGTTCCACAGATATTTCACACAGAAAACATGAAAAATGTTGGAAAAAGCTCTTTCGTGAGATATTTTGCTTTTTTTGGTGCGCCGAACAAAACACCAACAACAAAAAAAGCACAGACAAAGAGTACAAATCCCTGTGATTGAACAGCAAACCCGAAATTACGAATGTCATTATGAACAATATATGTTCTTACAGTTTCTGTCAAAACCCAAAGAAGGAGCTGAACGTAGAAAAAACATTGAGGTGGACGACAGGGTGTGACTGGCAGCACCTTCTCAGCACAGGATGGTGTTAGATAAATAAAAACAGAAACAACATCCTTGACTCTGCCTGAAACTATCAAATAGTTTAAATTTGTACTTTGCCATATTTTTCTATACTAAGTTTCTCAGTTATTGTTTCACAGATTTCCCTCAGTGATCCACTCAGATTTGCGCCTGTCCGGTCACTCACAGACAGCGACGGGTTTGAACAGGTTCATCGTGTTTAAGTTAACGTTGCTGTTATTAACTTACAAGTCAAATTTGATCTAGCAGTAAAACAGTTCTCTGATTTTGTGCAGGTCTTTTGAGAGACAAGCTCAAGTTTCTTGGGCACCATTTGAGTTCTAATTATTCAGTTTTTAGATCAACATGGAGGTTTAAAAAAAAAGTGTAAGAAGAAATTTGCTCAGAGCGATTTATGTAACATCACGTCAACCTCTTTCTTTTTCCAGAGTAAAGGAGACAGTTCACTCCTCTGTCTGGTGCTCATAGCACACTTACTGCCACCGAGGTGTTGGCACAACAGAGACAAGCTCTTGACAGTGAAGGACTATTTCTGCGTGTTTAAGGGCACCAGCTGGTACTCAATCCACACTTATATAAACGCCCCAGTTGGGACCACATCAAGTGAGCTGTTCTTTTCAACAGCTTTCAAATATGTCACACATTTCATCATGAATACAGACAGTGTAGCTTCTGATAATCCTTTTAGTTTGGCAAAAATGCTGAGTCTTTGGATGGATGGATGGGTGTGCATATTTGCAACTCAGAAAATTATTAAAGGCTCTATTTTTCCTGCGTGGCCTGAAATTACTTTGTAATTACACTGCTAACTTTTTTCTTTCTGACTTTTAAGAGATATAATTATCTTCTGACAACTTACTTCTGGTATTTCCAAGAGTTATGGGGATGGTATACCCTGCACTGCAGCTGCTGGCATGATGGTGCAGAATGGAGACTGAGCCCTTTGCCTTGCAAATGTATACACCTCCCTTTAGATTTTTACCTGGTTTGTTACATTCCAACCTAAATGTTATGAATCTATTTTTTTGTGATGGATCTGTAATGAATAGTCTAATTTGGTGAAGGGAAATGAGGAACTGAAAATTGGCATGTGCCTATGTATTCACCCCCTGTGTTATGAAGCCCCTACAAAGTTCTGGTGCAATCGTTTACCTTCAAAAGTCCCATAATTGGTGAAATAAAGTCCACCTGTGTCCAATGTAAGTGTCCCATGATCTGTCAGTATAAACACACCTTTTCTGAAAGGCCCCAGAGGCTGCAGCACCACTAAGCAAGAGGCATCACATCATGAAGACCAAGGAGCTCTCCAAACAAGTAAGGGACAAATGTGTTGAGGAGTACAAGTCAGGCTACGGACATAACAAAAATATTCAAATCTTTCCACCATCAAATCCATCATCTTCAAATGGAAAGCACCTGGTACCACAGCAAACCTGCCCAGAGAGGGCGGCCAACCAGAACTCACAGACCGGGTCAGGAGGGCATTAATCAGAGAGGAAGCACAGAAACCAAAGGTAACCCTGGAAGAGCTGCAGAGCTCCACAGCAGAGACTGGAGGATCTGTCCATAGGACCACAATATGCTGTACACTCCATAGAGCTGAGCTTTATGGAAGAGTAGCCAGAAAAAAAGTTATTACTTAGTGTTAAAAACAAGAAGATATATTTTGAGCTTGCCAAAAGGCACGTCACACCACCTGAAACAGCATAATCCCAACAGTTAAACACGGTGGCGGCAGCTTCATGTTGTGGGGATGCTTTTCAGCAGCAGGGACTAGGAAACTGGTCCTAGCTGAGGGAAAGATGCATGGCGCTGAATACAGGGATATTCTGGAGCAGTACCTGTCAATCTGCCTGGGATTTGAGACTGGGACGGAGGTTCACCTTCCAGCAGCACAATGACTCACAAAGCATACTGTTAAAGCAACACTCGAGTGGTTTAGGGGAAACATTTCAGTGTGTAGGAATGGCATAGTCAAAGTCCATCCGATTGAGAATTTGTGGTTAAATCTGTGGTTGAAGATCACTGTTCACAAGAGAAAACCCTCCAACATCAAGCAGCTGGAGCCTTGAGGAATGGGCAAAGATCCCAGCAGCCATTTGTAGCGAGCTCATAGAGCCTAGTCCAAGCTACTAGTAGCTGGAATTGTTGCAAACGATTGGCTCTACAAAGTGCTAACTTTAGAGGGGATGAACAGTTATGAACTCTGAAGTTTTCGGTTATTTTGTCCTACTTGCTCTTTGCGTCACACTAAAAAAACCACATTCTCAAAGTTGTAGGTGTGCTCTGTAAAGGAAGTTTTGCAAACTCTCCAGGTTGTGAGGTTCTGTACGTTTGTCTGCCTGGCGATCCTTTTCTGCTAAAATACCTAGCGATATAGGAGTTAAGCAGGAAAAACAACCAGAACATTAAAAAACATCATCTTAATGAAACACATCTACCAGACCATAGGTTTGTTTTTATTTGTCCTGAAATGATTGCTGAAGATCTTTGATCCTGGAATCTGGCTCTTTCAGCCTGCTCTGGACTCCTTCACAAAACGCCTCAATGGACTTTGTCGGTAGCATATTTTCCTGAAAGCCCAACAGTGTTCTTTACATATGAGCTCAAATGTTTTTTCTGCAGACGCACAGGATACAAGTGAACCCCTTGGAATGAGGAATTTGATTAAAAAAAATATATTAAAGTGAAAAAATAACAGGGAAAATACAAGAAGGAGAACTCTGGCAGTTGTTCTGTTCCCAGTGTGATATCATCATGGAATCTGTTTTTGGTAAGACAGATTGTGTCTTTAAAAAAAGACAAAATAGATAAACAAATAGCAAAATTGACTTGTTCTAAAGGTGACTAACTAAAAACTATCTAACGTTACTTTGCTTGATTATACAGAAAAGTCTGACCAGCAGGTTTAATCTCCTTTGCCAAGTTTAGAAGAGTGCATTGTTGGCATGGACATGACTGCTATGCCTTTATGTAAACTACGTGTCGCAGCGAAACCTCTGTGAGATATTCAATCACTAGGGTATGTAAGCATTACCATTCATTTGATCAACAAAACTTTTCAAAATATAAGCAACCAAAAAGCAAAGCAATGTGAGGTTTAGGTCAGTGCATTTTTGTGTCTGGCTGGAAGTCCAGCTGAAATAGGTTTATATTCAGTAGCTGCCAAGAACGTGTTTAGCATGTAACTATATCATAATAAAATAGTTTAACATACAACAACAACTTATATAAAACATTTGGCATTACTAAACTTTGTACTTAATGATTGTCATACTGAAACCTTTGCAGAACTAGGTGTATTGAACAATCCTCCACCTCAAGCTTCAATGAAAATACCGCACCAAGACATACCAACACCGACAGTGGCAAAGTGTTTTATTACAAGTGCATCAAATTGTGCCAGTTAAACACTTGTCATTCTCCACAACTGAAGGGGTTGTGGATGAAGTGGTGAGTTATTGGTTGGATGTGTTAATGTAGTAGTCAAAGAAAAGTAGATCTTGTCTTTTTTTCATGTTACCCTACTTGACTGCATCAAGATATACACGCTCCAGGTGGTAGTTGTTGGTGAGCACAACACCAAATAGCTTCGGCTAATAGCTTATTACTGACCTTGTGTGCAAAATTATTACTGACCTTGTGTGCAAAATTATTCCAGTACAAAGTTGTTTCTCACTGCAGCTCATATTGATTTTTTTTGTTTTTTCAAGTTTAGATTAGAACATGCAAGTGAAAGATTAAGAAATATCAATGACTCAGGAGTCGCAGCAGCATTCTTCATGTGTTCTTTATACACATGAGCTTATATGGGCTTGTTCTGATCTCCGTAGTGCCAGTGTTTAAAGGTCCCAGTGAGGTAGCAAAAATGAGTTCCCACCCTCATATGTTCATGTCTTTAGTTAAGACGCTGAAAGTCCAGCAGAATGTTCCGGCAAGCAGGGCGCTGTTTCTGCTTCAAACTCTTTGTGGGTGTGGATCCGTCACTGCAAGTCCCCGTAGGAGCTCAAGTGCTTCTAAGAAGTCTCCGAATGTTTCCATGGAAGCCGAGTGAGCGATCTGTAAACTGTCCGAGACCCCCCGTGGGGATTCGCTGTAGCTCCATGTCTAACTCTTAAAGCAAATTACAGGAAAAGACAAACAGACGTAGTCACTCTTCCTGATTGCACGTCACGGCAAACCGGGTACCTGCTGAGTGGATAAGCTCAGAAAAGGACAGACACAAGCTGCGTGCGTGTTCGGTTCTGATATTCTGATTGCCACTGATTATTCAGGGGAGTGTCATTACTGGGTGATATCAGTGTGATTAGAAAACAGGACTTTGAACCACTTAGAAAGTGTTTCAAACTGTTTTCTCCTGGGACGAGGCAAGACGCTTTTGAGATTGTGTCCGGTTCAGGAGTGGCCTAAGACAAGACATTTCATATTTGCAGCCAATGTGGCTCTTGAAGCTGTCACTCCAGCTGCATTTCATATCTTACGAATCTCACCCAATCTCTTAAATGGGCTTTATTCTATTATAATCTCAGGTGTTAGGATGTCCTCATTGCTTAAGCACATTTTCTTACAACACTTTTTCCTTCCACCAAACATTCAATTGATGTATTTGCACACAGCCCCCCTGTTGAAAAATTGGAGCAGAAAAACCAACTCTTCACACATTTTGTAGCAATTCTGCTGACCAAAATAATAAATTCAGATGTTATATATATATATATGATTTTTGTCAAAAGACGATTAAACATCAAAAAGCTTCCCTTTAATAAAATCTTGATCGTGCCTAAACACATTAGTTGCTCTAAATTACCAACATTCACTACAACAAAAAAACTGCATCCCCGGTGCTCATGAGCAAAGAAACACACACACACACACACACACACACACACACACACACACACACACACACACACACACACACACACACACACACACACACACACACACACACACACACACACACACACACACACACACACACACACACAATAATAATAATAATAATCAAAGAAGTTGGGTGTTTCAACAAAATGTGAAATTTTTTGTTCTGCGTGGAGCTGCTGTATATCTTTGCCAGCAACTCTTGGAAGTGTGATTTTAAACCGGAAAGGGTTTCCCCGGGTTGATTAAAGCAAAAAGACACATTTTCTCTAATCTGTCAATCAGGATTTGCTGTAATCTATGTGTTGTTGTAGCACACAAAATGCTTTTCCAGAACTTGCCCGCCGGTAGTAATGAGTGGGGAGTGTGCAGTTAGTGCTGCGGGTTAATGATGCAGGCGATGGCAGTGATTAAGTGAAATTAAAATCCTTTGTGATTCACCGGTACCTTTCAAAGCCTGCCGAGTGGAAGCAATGACGCACACACAACACAAAAGGACAATGGTTAAGGTTCCCTGAAATATTTAAATGGATTCTGAAGAGGTTTGCATGGATTTGCACCGAAACACACAGTCTGTGGTTTCGGGCAGCCCGGGTCTGAATTTTCATGTTTTTGCAGCAGAAAACACAATTCTTCTGAAAAGTACACGTTGTTTGAAGGGCGGATGACAAACTCCTAGCATACCGTGTTACCATGAATTATTTAATCGCGCTTGTTCTCTGGACTACAACATGTGTACTGACAGTCAGATTACTGCCTTCTCCCTAATGTACCATCCTCCAGTATTTTTCCACCACATACAACTACAGAGCCTTGCTAACACATTTACACCTCTTGAATTTTTCGTGAGGTTGCAAGCACACGATTTTGGTTTCTTCATTTGGATTTTATGACAGGCCAAGGAAATATCACACACACATAATTTCAAAGGGTAAAGAAATGAAAGTTATTTTTTTACAAAGTAAAAACCCAAAGAGTGCAGCACCTTCACCTTGATGCTCCCAAGTATAATGGACTGCCTATATGGAAAATAACCGTGTGTAGAAAAACAAATCATGTACATCACCCTAAACGCAGGCAGCATTATGTGATGAGAATAACTGGTCACAGTTAATGATGGGAAGATGGGTTTGGCTGAATAAAAAGTAAAAATGCAATGAAATCTCTCAAAGGCTGCAAAAGATTTGGGACAGAAGGTCACCTCCATGGAGAACTACGACCATAAAAATCCGACAAGATCGAAAATGTAACGGTTTAGATAAATGCATGTTCAAGTGTAGAATGGCCCAGTCAAAGTCCAGACTTTAATCCAACAGAGAATCTGTGACAAGATTTGATAGTTGCTAGTCAGCAACTATCAAGATGGGCGGAGCTAGATGGGCAAAACAAGTCGTGAAATACCCAGAGGACTTGCAGCTCTATCTGCAAAGAAAGTGTGTGTCGGCTAAACAGAAACGCACGCCGTACATTAAAAAAACATTTATTATTTTCCTTCCACTGTTGAATTATCCCCAACGTTTTGTTGGGCTGTTACATAAAGTCTCAATAAAAGACATTGACGTTTGTGACAAAGTCTGAGGTATGAATATTTTTACATGGCGCTGTGCTAACAGCTGAGCTGACAGCTCCCTGCAACACTTTCACAGGGTTTTCTTTTAATAGCAGAATGTTTTATTTGCAGACACTGTCGTTTTCTTTGTAGAACTATTTTTGTAATGTTTGAAACCCCAAAAGAGGTATTTTTGGATGTCTTCAGTAAGAGCAATGAGGAAGAGTGTATTTATCATGGTGAGAGCACAAACATCCTCCCAGCTTTTACTTTGACCTAAACTACATGGAGCACCCAGCACTCTAGTGCAGTCTTGCTCGTACGGTTTCTCGTTAAAAGCATCAAATTGTCCCAACAATTGCCTCTAATTAAAGATTTTTGGCTACTTGGCTATGCCTGCATCATTTAGACTGTTATGTTTGCTCAGGGAGAAAATACTCCGTTCTTAGACCTAAAAGCAAAAAAGCAGCAGGCTCCACTGTCAAAAATCTACAACACATGAATACATACTTTTCCCCATTTTAGATTACTGTTAAATTATTTTGATAAAAAGCATCATTGAAAAGAAAAAAATTAATTACCCTCTTCAAATTCAAAAATGGAGACATACTAACATTTAATGTGCCTTTAAATATTTTTGGGAAAGCTTTGGAAGCTTCTGATTAATCCACAACCTTAAGAAACATTTCAAGGCAACAAATCAAGAACTCTGCTTTCCTGTGTGACATCAGGGAAAGAAATAATAAACCAAACAACATGTCAGGGGGAGAAATGTGGACACGACGCGTTCCGCGCACGTGACGTCACCACCTCATGAGCAACGCCCCTTGCCGCTAAGGTAGGATAAACAGGTTGAGAGCGCACGTAGCAACAAACCATTACACGTGCAACAGATACAACGATATGACCGACTTTTCAGCTGTTAAACTATCGCAAGAGGATGTCCCAGGCGCCCAGTTTACTGGTAGAACTGTTGAAGAACATACCAACGTTCAGCTCAAACGATGGCTTGAGTGTCGAGGGCTTAGAAAGATTGGAAAACGGGCTGCGTTGATAGAACGGTAAGTCGATGTTTTTTGGTGGACTGGTGAAAAGTCGTTGTTTGGGGGCCTTTCTTTTGCATCGAGAGTACCTATCCAGCTGAAATGATGACAAAACAAACACAATCATGGTCAACTTAGGCACCTAAGCCAATATCGCGAGACAGGATAGACATGCAGACATGAAAAAAGTGTAACAAAGGATAGCTCGTTTCGTTGTGAGCTGTTCGACGTATGATCAGATTTAAGCTTCAATAAAACACCAAAATACTCTTACCTGTTCACTACTTGATGTCGCTGGAATTGGGTCAGGATGTTCTTCGGTTGGGCCCTTTCCTCCGACAAAATGCTTGCTACATATGTACGTGAATTTGGTAACTTTTTCCGGGTTGAACTGTTGTGTAGGCCGACCGCACAAGTGTACCCAGCGCACACATTTCTCCTTGGCAGTCTTGAATTTCGGGAAATTAATGAAGAAAACATCCTTCATATGCGGCTTATCAGCGTACCTCGAGTCGCTGTTGCACGTTCCATAACAACAATGTTTAAAAACCATGGTTAGGAGACGTCTTAAAGTTACCGAGTAAAACCAAGGGTAACGTACAGCTCTTTTACAGCGAAAGAGCGGAGGACAACGCAAGTTTGCCCTACCGCGTACCACGTGATATGACGTCACGTTCTAAAAATAGCTCGCTCGCGGAACGCCATTCTGGTTCATCCTTTGGTACGATTTACAGACACTTGAAGGAGCCATGTTTATTTACTTTAATGCAGTTTAGTTCACTTGCAAAGCGCCAATTCACAGCAAATGTCGTCCCAAGGCACCTGAGGCCAGGCCGACTACTCTGAGTGGCTGATGGCAGCAATCCCTCCTCCTGAAGCGCACGTAGCGACAGTGGAGAGGAAAACTCAGCTCTAACTCCAATTGATACAAGCCTTCATCACCTCCAGACTCGACTACTGCAATAACCTCCTCTATGGTTTTCCCTTCAGTCATCTCCAAAAATTACAATACATACATCTGCTGCCCGTCTACTGACTCGTACCCGGTCCAGAGATCACATGACCCCTGTCCTCCAACAGCGTCACTGGCTCCCTGTCCAATACCGTATCCAGCACAAGCTTTTTCTCATCACGTACAAGTCCCTTCATAATATAGCCCCTCCATCTCTGACTGACCTCCTGAAACCCCACCGCCCCTCTCACGCTGCAGACACCAAACTCCTCACATCCATCACCCACACCAAACACCGGACCTTAGAGGGCTGAGCAGCTGCTGCCCCCACCCTTTGGAACTCACTGCCCCAAACCATCAGGAATTTAGACTCAATACAGAACTTCAAATCACATCTCAAAACCCACTTATTCAAACTTGCTTTTCCCTAGTATGATTTTTCTGTGTTTTTATTTTTTTGGAAAGCGTCTTTGAGTGTCCAAAAAGCACTATATAAGTTTGATGTATTATTATTATTACTAACTGGAAGAAACCTGCAGGAGAACCGGGATCTTTGTGAGCGGCCATCTGCCACAGCAGACTGGGGTTTAGAGAAAGAAGAGCATCACAGAAAAAAAATAAAATAACAACAGACGCTGAGAAATTTGTTCTGGTGTGAAATGTGTGAACCAACTCCAGAGAAAAAGCAGGCAGGTATCAGCTGTTTGTTTCAAAGGCAGAGGAAGCAATGATTTCTACACACTACACATGAAACAGTGTAATTACCCACAAACCTTTAAAACAAATCACAGCAATGACTCAGTAGCATCACTTTATCAGACACTATGCTTTGTTCTCATCAAACAAAGCACTCAGAGCTTTGCCATTTCACCTCCAGACGGTCAGTTGCTGTGACATTACAGGAAATGTAACATACTAACCCCGTTGTGTTGCAGTAAAACACTGGGGAAACCCCACCTTTGATCCCAACACAATTTAGATACTGTTTAAAAAAGGGACGATTTCTTCAACGAAGTAACTGGTTTCGATGTCCCACAAAAAACTTAATTCCTTGAATATTTTTTAAAAACCAACATAGAGAAAGAAAACTGTGTCACAGCAGATGTTGCCATAAAAGGCAGAGGAAGTCCTTACAGCTGGCCAGATAGACGATTGGCAAACACAGCTTTTAATGGCCTGAAATATAATAATCCACCAAACATTATATTAAAGCAGCCCTTTGGGATTGTGGACACCGAATTTGCAATGACAACAGCAATTTCATATATTGTGCTGCTACTAAAGAGAATAATTGTGTCCTGGGCCAGACTGGTCCTCCCCGAGCCCCAAAGATGTTTCCTTTTCTAAATGAATGCATGTTTCACCAACACTGTACTTTATATAAAACTCACAGGTCTATATCTGATGAGGCTTTTTCATATTGGTGTGGTTTGTTTTCATGAATACAAACATTCAAGTATTTGAATATTCTGAAGCTTCGGTACATCTTTTTGGGAACATGAAGCCATCTGCCAGCCAGAGCGTTTTAAAGTGACTGCCTCAGTTCTTAGCAGCAGATTTGTAGGCCTGCCCATTGATGTAATATAACTTGCATGGGTAAAAAACTATTTTGTGAATAACTAGACCAAAACTGGCTCCATGCATCCTTTTACATCCAGCTCCAGTTGTGTCGTTTCAGGTTCAGATCACCTGCAGACGTCATCCTCTATAAACAAGTTGAAGGTTTGCAACAATGAATGTAGTATTTCTCAAACTGCTGTTTTCTGACTCCATCTTTCTAGTGCTCGACAGAAATAACACGAAGAAACAACCAGAAGGTCAGTTCATGATCATTTTATTGAACACACACACAAAAAAAGTCATCGTGAGGGTGTTACACTGTGGTTCTTCTTGTTAAAGCCTTGAAGCTCATCACTAATAAAGTGCACTTGCAATTAACTGCCACATGGAGACTCCTCCTCGTCTCCTCTTTCCCCTCACAGAGGCCCAGTCAAGCCCGACGCGGTGCGGGACCCGGGCAGGACACCAGGACGCACGCGCAGGACAACCGAGCATCCCGGTGAGGAAGAGTGCATAAGTTAATGGAAGCTCAGCATGTTAGGAGTATGTTCATCCTCACATCTGCTCCTGCCAGTTCTCTATATCCTGAATCCAGTCTCTAGAATAATGTGACGATCGCGAGCATCTGCACATTCCTTTGATGATGCAGCTGATTGTGAAACAGCACGCTTATTCTTCATCACTGTGAGATCATTTAAAAAAATATTTCTTATTCCTAGAGGTACTCTTCTATATCATTTATGAGGACACAAGTGTGTCTTGATGAAGAAAATAATGCTCCATTAGAAACGGCTGCCAGGTCAGCGTTGAATCCAGTTTGGCACGTTTTCATCCAGTCGGAGAGAGCAGGACTGAGTGCACTCAGCGTCCAGCTCCTCACTTATTAGATCCGCCTCTCCTGCCCTCACACTCGCACACTAATCCAGGAAATGATCTAGCCTACCTCTTATCTATGTGTGAAATGGTGATTCCCTCTCATGTGCAGCAAACAGGAATGTCAAAAACATTTTTAGAAATGTTTGATCTTACACTAATCTAGAGGAAACAGCCAAAAGGCCTCCGAACGGAGGAAAATCTACAGTACAAAGGATTCACAAGGATCCCTAACCTTCAGGACTCCAGTGTGCTACATATAAAAAGCTCCGATAAACCAAAACCAAACATGTGAGCTGGTGTTCAAAGTAGGAACAAGGGAAAGAAAATATGTGCTCAGTTCCAAAAAGATATGTACCGTAATTTCCCAACAGGTGGGGGGTGTTGAAAAGAAACGGTTACAGCGGATCTCAGAAGTGCACCCCCCCCCCCCCCCCCCGCCGCCGCTAAAATGCCGGTTTATACACGGAAAAGATGAGTCAGTTCTAATTAATGTCGCATTTATCCTACCTTTGACATGACACATATCCTGTATGATTCAACGAAATGAGAACCTAATCAATGCGAACGGAAACATAACTAAGGCTTTAATAACCTGTTTGCAATAATGGGCCCAACCATAAACCAACGCTTCCGATGAGCTAAAAGGAACCACGGCTCTTAGGAGTTTCCTGATTTTGCTCATTCGCAGAGATGCAACAAAGGACCAAAATGATCCAGCTGTACAACGGTGCCAGTTATCCGAAGAGCTACCCAAAAAAAAGTGCTCGTTGGCACATTGATCCGTCATTACCACTAGAGACAATATGTGTTCAACGTGACAACTGTGTCCTGTATCTTTAAAAAAAAAGACAACATCATCCTGGACAGGATCAAATCTTCTAGACTTTGTGTGAGACCGTTCTGGTCTGATGAAACCCACTCCGACCCTTTGGCCCAAACACCACAATGAAACACGGTGGTGGCAGCATCGTGCTCTGCAGTTACTATTCTTCAGAGTGCGCTCTAATTCTTGTCAAGGTGGATGAAATTAGAAACCTTCAGGTGTAGCTAGAAAGCTGAAGATGAAGAGGGCTTTGGTTTTCCAGCGTTACAGTGTCCAAGCAGACATAAAAGCACCGAGTTCACCAGAACAGAACGGTTCTGGACCGGCCTAGGAAGAGTCCAGGAGGAGATCTGACTGCAAATCTGTGGATTCCCTTAATAAATAAATTCAAATAAGATCTTTACAATCTGACAGATCTGGAGAAGCTGTGGAGTGCAGATAAGGGTTACCAGTTCAATGAGGCATGGCGGCCGCCTCCTGGCACAGCAGCCTGAACGTCTAAACTCAGTCACATGGTGCCTCACCGCAGCACGAGTAACCAGCTGTGTCACGCTTATGCAACCAGCTGGTTGGCGCTTTGTTATTGCTAACGTTCTAATCCCAAACAAACGCCTTTATTTTTCTCTTGGTCTGTTACAGGATATGTCATCACATTACAGGTGAAAAAAGGTTTTTAAACTATTTATCAACCAGGTACAGCAGCTGCCATTTTAACAGGCTTCTGAGAGCCGCTGTGCTCTGATACGGCAGGACAATGACTTACAAATAAACAAATCAGCTACTAGTCCAAAAAAAAAAAAGATGCAAATGCTCTATCTTATAGGGAAATTCCCCATTGGTAACCAACTTCACATATTGCACTAGTTTTACTTTTTCAAATCAGTCAAGAGGTTATACCGTTGAGGAATGTGTCTCCGAATTAATCTTTTTAAACCACAAACTTGACGCTGTGTTCTACTGGGAGCTCAGACAGCATTTTACACAAACCGGTATTTATCAGTCAGCATGAACAAAAATCTTTTTAAAATAAAACAATAAATATAATCATTTCAATAAATAGTGTTTTACAAAACAACAAAACTTCTGCTGATTCCAGACACCCGCTTCATGTTAAAATAATTAGAGATGCACCGATCTATCGGCCACATAAATAAACGCATCAAAACTAAGAACTCCCTCCTTTACCCATCGATAAAACACCGACATTGATCAACCGACAGCCGACAGTGTGGTGAACTTTTCTGAGTTGAAGAAAATCAGCTAAAACTTAGGGACATGTGCTTTGATGCATTATCGAGGATAATCGTACGATTCTGTCATTTTAAAGGCGATCGAACTACCTGTGCCGGGCGCTCTGCAGCACACTGCTCCTGCTCCACGGGCAATCAGAACAGCCGGTACCGGCCTGGCCAATCGGGATCGGTGCGTCTCTAGACAGAATGTGTAGTGCCAAGAGTTGGTGGCTCAGTTAGTGTGAAAAGCTCTGGTCATATCCTCTTCTGCTAATGTTTTACAGCTTGGCTAGTTTTGCGTGAATGCTCAGATATTGAGTCGGATCTTTTATAAAACGCGTGAGATTCCTTCTGTGAATCGTAGTGTTTGTCTCCGGCTCCATTCACGTCTCGTGCAGCCGCTGAAAGACAGGAGGAAAGTAGACGGGAACAACTAGGAAAGTAGCCCTGATGAGAGGAACGATGAATGGGTGGCACATTTAGGACCTTACATGAACATGTCTGATATGGTACAGTTTCTGACCCCCGTCTGCATGTGCCCCCCACACCCCGGTCTATTGGGTTTCTGCTAGAAAAACATCTGCAGGCCTCTCCCAGCAGCTCTGCTTAACTTCTTTCATTTTAGCTTTTGCTTTTTAAAGTGCAGTCCAGATGCAGGTGACTAAAAGACAAAAGTCTGTTGAACGCAGAGAGAGAAGCAGAGATGGAAAGAAAAAAAAAACAGATAAAACCCAGAAGAGGATTGGCACACACGTCAGAGAAGTTGGAGGAGCAGGATGTGGAAAGTCTGGGTCTCTTATGCTAAAGGTAGAAAAAAAAAAAATCAGTCTTCTCCCTGTCGCTGATCTGGCAGCGGCGTCACTCCCTCGACTGGTAGAAGAGGATGTACCCCGACTCGGAGTTCTTGGAAATGTCCGAGGTAAGTCCGTAAAACTCCTCAATGGCCTGGGCGTCGATTTTCTGCGCAGCAGAGAGAGATGAGGTTTACAGGCTAGAATAAGGAACGCACAGACAGACGAGGCAAATACCCAGCAGCTCAAAGGCAGCAGAGCGACGCACCTCCACTATGTCATCATCGAACAGAAGCCAAAAGCCGTGGCTCTTCACAATGGTGATGTAGTGCCCTCTGTTCGGGCCGCTGAGGTGACAGAAACAAACAATGACTGCAGTGCTACCCAACCTGCACAGCGTAAAACATCCTCTGCTGCATCCTTTCCTGTCGACTCCTCAGATCAGCAGCTTTACCTTCCGCAGTGAACCACCACTGCCACCAAATCGTACATGCGGTCCAGGTTTACTGCATCCCCGGATGTGTTGAAAAGGCGGAGTTCTAGTGGGAAAACCACCCGATAGGACAGTTTGGTGTAGCGGTGCAGCTGCTCCATGTACTTGAACCTCTTCAGGTGGAGCGCCAGGATCATAGGAATCTTCTTCACACGCATCCTGAGGAGGAGCAGGCGTAGTTAGGGAAAAAGCTTTTTGTTTGTTAGTTATAGATACAGAGCTAAGCAGAAGTATTATGACATTTCAACTACATTTTATTTATATTTTATGTGATAGTTTTTGTGAAGTGGCAAGCGTGAGAAGCTTCCAGCAGTGCTGTAATAACGTGTGCTTCACTGACCGTTTCTGTGCTTCTTGCTTGCTGCAGCATGTTTCACAGTAGTATTTGTATTCGCTGCACAAAGTCTCTGTGTTACTGAAGTCCCTGGAGGACAGAGAGCATGTCACCAGAGGCTCCATTACCCAGTCTGTCAATGTCTGCCTCCTCAGCAGCGATCCGGCGAATGATAAACCCAACCTACCTGAGACAGTGCGTTATTGATGTGTTCTGCTCCACATCCACGGAGAGATCCAGAAAATCCTCATCTTTGCTGCTCACCTGCAAGACAGCCGTGAAAGCTCAATGTCTTTTCCCCCCTGACTGAGTCAGTGAGGAGAAGCCTTCTGTCGCTGCCGCACAAAAAGCGCTCGCCCACACATGCATGTATACCCACGCTACCAGCCTTTGAAATGCTCATTTCACTGTGGAGCCTTTGTCTTCGCACAGAGCAGTGCCTGGGGTGTTTACAGGGGTTGCTCAGGGCAACCTGGCCCTCTGCTCGCCCTCAGGAGGGTGTGAACGAAACTTATACCCTGTGCACACGGCCGCAATTTTTAGTTTAAACACAAAAGTTGTGTTGCGTTTCTACGCCATGAAAACGGGTTTGCGTGGGGAAGTCACGATCTTTTGTCACCTGAAGCGACAGGTGAAGCCCGCATGTTGATGTGAACATTGGATTCCCGGCCATTCTGAGCGTTTATTTAGGTGTGGCGCCTTTTTAAGGTCGCGCACGTTGTGTCCTGTGCATGAAGATTGCAATTGAAACATCATATAGTGGTGTTAACAGGAGCAAAAATAAATCCGGTTTTAAGTGGACCGGTGTCGTGTGCAGAGGGCCTTAGAGTTGTCCTGATGTATGCTGGGAGGAGAAAGGCTGCCTGGTGTCTGCTATGGAGCACGCCTCCAACACAAAGCCACGGAGCATTAAAATAAGCCAAACAGGTCTGCTCTGACGTACCGTCTCACAGTTCAAGCAGCGCGTCTCATTGGTCAGTGTGCCCTGGAAGATATCGTGAACCCATGTGGGCTCGGCCTTGTTCTCCGGGTCGGCCTCAGCGGTGACCGCCGTGCCGTTGTTCTTCAGGCGTCCGTTCTGCTTTTCCTGCTTCTTCTCCTCCTGCAGGATGTCGGCTACCGTGTTCAGCAGATAGTTGAGGAATTCGTGGGCATCTTGTTGCATGTAGTTGTCGAACAGATCTGCGGAGAGACAAAGATGGAAGGGGACAAAGGTCGCTTTCAGACGGAAACAAACGGGGGGGGGGGGGGGGTCACAGTGTGCGCACTTTGACCTTGAAATGAATCATTTTCTCATTTGTTTTGCCCTCATACAGTCATGATGAGTATTCAGGCCCACACATAGCAACAATCAGTGTTTATGCCTGTGTAGCATTTAGGACTTCAAAAGCTATGTTAATAACAAACAGCCGTCAGACGGTTTTTATTCATGCAAAGTGCAGAATTTTGGCAAATAGAACTTTCTAACTAGCCAGAAACGTTTCCTTCAAACAATCAATATATATCTAATTTCTGAGCTCTAAACCTCCTGGGTCCCTGGACACTTGTCTGCGATTATTGAATCTCATTTTGGTGCAGCTTCTACTGTGGAGTGGATTTTAATTTCACATGATTGGTTTTTGCTTATTCAAGTCACTGCTATGCCGTTTAAACAACATTTTAATCTGGTTTTCATTCCCTGGTGTTGAAATCCCTTCAAATGAAAAATCTCCTTTTTTTGCTACAAGGTGAAAATATATTTTTCAGTACTTTAAATCTACAGTGCACCAAGAAAATGATCAGAGCGCTTCGCTTTGCTGCATTTACCTTACAGCCTTGTTCCAAACTGGATTATGCACATTTTTACAAAGTAAAAAAAAAACCTCTAAGAAATCACACATACATTAGTATTCACACCCTTTGAATGTCCCACAGACGACAGGGCGAGTCACAAGTCTGCGGAGGGGCATAGGGAAAAGTCACCTTTGGCCAGAAGCTAGATTGAACATCTCTGGAGAGATCTGGACGTGGTTGTGCCCTGACGTTTCCTCCTTCAAACTGATGGAGAACCTGAGATTTCATGCGAAGAGGAACGCGCTCAGTGTGAGAACCTTGTGGCGTCATATACAAGAAGACTTGAGGCAGTAACAGCTGCCAAAGCTGGAGCAACAAATTGTTGAGCAAAGGCTGTGAATACTTATGAACATGTGACTTTATTGAAGAAGAAAACCCTTTTTTTCCACATTTTCATTATGGGGTGTTGTGTGTAAACATTGAGGGCAAAAAATGTAATAAAAAATCGTCAATAAATGTTTGAAAAGTGAAACATTGAATACTTTCCAGATGCCCTTTGCCCATGAGCGGATATAGCACGAAGAAAACAAATTAATACATATTTTATTACCCTCTAATGACTGCAAATTCTTTTTTTTATTGGTTTTGGGTGCACCATTTGACCCTCGGGGGATTCAGTTAGGAACACTGAGCAGAATCAGACAGTTTTCAGCCTGAAAGCTCTTGATCATAGACAGGCTGGTGAAAACTCCCCACAGGTGAACGCTGCACATCCAACAACCAGGAAAAGCTCCCATCAGCACTCCTCGGTGCGGGCGGCGTTATATCCAAAACAACTACAGATTCATTTGTGTTTTAGTTAACCCCCAAAGGGATCAGTGTGTATACATACTGATACGTTTATCTGAATAAGAAAAAAAGGGGGATCTTTCTGAAGAATTTGCATTCCTGTCTGACATCTTTTGCTAAAGCAGTGGGTTAAAAAAACAATAAGGAGGCTATATACTGTAAATATGGACAGGAGTAACATGGGTTTGTGAAACAGAAAGCAAACAGATGGTCATTTCTAGGATTATTTAACAAGATTCGATTTAAGAAAATGTATACACCAATTAAAAACAAAAATTTCCTTCCCCTTTTTCATTTCTGCAGCATTTCCATTACTTAGCAGCATGTCTTTAGAACAGCAGAGAAGAAAGTACAACTCTTTTAGGCACATATAATTGTAACAAAGGTGCCTCAGCAGCAGTCAGCTCAGCTCTCTCTGAAAACCAGTTTCTGACACATGAGACTGTAGACCAAGTAAACAAGGTCAGCTAACTTTGCTGATAATTCATACAACACCTGTACACGCTCCTGCTTTCATGCATAATGTGAGCGGTGAAACTGAGAAGCGGAGGAGACGAGGGGAGCAGGGGAAAAGCTCCAGAGAGGAGGCAGCTGACCGAGCAGCTCCCAGACAGAGATCACATTGTTCGTTCACACAGAGTCTGGACAGTAAGGAACAATCAGGCTTTCTGTCAGCTCCGCTCACAACGACCTCACCGCCAACATGCAACTGCCCTTCACCCTAAAGATTCAGATTATATTAAAGCCGACACCGCTACAAACACACAGCACAAATCTGAGCTCTTCGGGTATTACATTAAGGGAAGGAGATGAAGAAAATAAGAACGCATGAACTATCTGACTCCAGACCACACAGTGCAGGGAAACGTATCTGTCTGATTAATGTGTGTGTGTGTGTGTCTACATCATCAGCAGACTTCTAGACAGCCACGACCCTCTCACCGTTCTCCTTTCGTAGCCGGGAGATGAACTTCTTGGGCGGGATGACGCCCACCTTCTTCTTCTGCGTGGCGATGGAGTGGAAGAGGTCGGCCAGGCATGTGAGCAGGTTCTCCTTCTTCTTCTGCTGGGCTTTGTAGGCCAGCACGTTCTCCCGGAAAGGCCGGCAGAAGTAGAGGGCCTGCAGCACCGAGTTACAGTAGCACGTGTTTCCAAACTGAGGGAGGGGGCGGCACAAAAACAGATGAGAGACGGCGCGGCCCAATCAAAACAAGAACTCAAATATCATTCAGGAATATTGATCAAATCAGGTTGAAGAGCTCCATGTTCTCGGTCATCATCTCCATGCAATCACTAATACATTTCACAGTATTTTAATGACATTTCATGGGATAGAACATAAACTTTTTTTCACAAAGAGGTGGTTTAAATCAGTGTATTCATTGGCTAGAATGGCCCAGTCAAAGTCCAGACCTAAATCCAATAGAAAAATATCAGGTAACACCCTAAAGCCTGGTTTATGCTTGACGTATCAACGAGGTCCGCGCGGCTATATTACCACGGCCCTTCCTCGTGGCTAAATGCTTCCGATCCGCACACGAAGGAAAATTCCTAACTACGCTGACAATCCCTTGCAGAAAAACATGGCGGACAAGCAATCGCTCCTTCTGGCGTAGGTTTTGTGATCAATAAATCGTTAACAATTCCTGGAGAGAAATCGGCATCACTCTTGGAGGAAGAGGCTTTAAAATGATGGAAACAACTGTGTTTTCTACTTCAACGTGTATTGGGCTGTGGTACAATTGGCATAGGAGCACAACACTGCCCTCTAGAGTCTAGGAGGAAAAGTGCTATTTTGGAGGAAACACCGCATGGAGGATAAATGCTGCAAATGTTTTGTCCACATGTCTCATTTCCTGGCGGAACGTAGGTGCATCAAGCATAAAGCAGCGTTAAGAGCGGCGCTCATAGAAGCTGTCCATCCAATCTGGGCCTGGAAGAACCGGCAAAAAATTTCAGAATCTAGATTTGAAGAAGGTCCCTAAACTATAATTACAGTAAAATGTGGAAGACTCGCTGGGGCTTGATACAAATGCACACTACACTATTCAGATCTTCATTTGTTATAAAACTGTTACATTTTTCTTCCACTTCACAACTTTGCACCACTTTGTTTTGGGTTCACCACCATATATCCTGATAAAAAGCACCAAGGTTTGTAGCTGTGAGGGATAAAAAAAACAATGGGGGACTAAGAATTCGTCTATGAGGCGCTGTATTTGGTTGAAAGGGTTGGGAACCATGTGTGTTTACGCCACATTAAAGATGCAGGACAGCCCGTGATTAAACAGCTCTGTTACCGTTGACGCCAGCTGTCCAAAAGCCTCCCTGCTCACTCTCGTTTCGCTCTTTGTTTTGAAATGCGACTCCGCTGTTATCTGGCAAAGGGTGTTGCTAATGCATGAGAGGATTTAGCGAGACTCACATTGACCAGTCCGAAGTAGTGCTCGTTGATCGGGAACTGCTCTGGGCCGATGTCTTTCTCCAGAGCCGAGGCATTGGTGCCCTACGGGAGCAAAACGACAGACATGCTTTCAGGATCACCCAGTATCATCTCATCTGCACTTCCCCTATTCATCACATGATCATTATTATGATTGAGACGGTATGTGCAGCTGTGCGGCCACATCTGAATGCCTCGGCGTCCGCCACGACGGTCCGTCGGTGTAGGAAACGGATATGGTCTAAACAGGCAGAGCCAAGTCAAGAGTCAGGAGGATTTAGCTCCTGGTTGCAGAGACGGAGCACTTATCTCCCTGTCACAGCCTTTTCTCTGCTAGGGGCTCAAAGCTTTCGCAAATGAACCACAGCTTTGTGGAGAGCTCACAGCAGACAATTTAGTTTGGGGAAGCCTTTGACTTTTAATGGCCTTCATTTCTTTCTGTCAAAGCACGCTCTGAATGCCCCTTTGTTCGATTACCCGCCCCCAGTCAGAGAGGCTGCAGAACATACGCAGGTCTCTGAACTGTATGTACCCATAATAACAGGCAGGTCTATTAATGCCTACCTTGCCTGCACCAAAAATTCCAGTAAATACAGACGTAATGTTTACGAGAGACTGACAAAAGACAGATGCAAGCTCTAATGTGGGGAATTAAGCTTTACCTGCCCCTTTGTATGAAAAATTACCACCTTAAGACACGAATGTGTCAACTTTCTGCTCAGCATCAATGAGTCGGCCGTAAGAAAACATCCCGCACGTGTCCCCGGCACCTAAAGGAACACGTTTCACATGCCTTTAAACACACGCATCAATCCTGTGTAGGATCACCGCTGCAAACCCACATCCTCCTCTCTGGAACAAGAACCAATCCATTAGCCCCAATTATCATGCAGAACGTGCACGCTGTGGTTTCCCACCACACAGACGTGCTGCTCTTCACGCTAAAGGATGCGCGTGAAAATGTTACGAGGCAAACACGCGCGCCGCTAAAAGCTGTCGGCTAAAGGTTGAGGCTCATACTGTTAATGCAACGCGAGGGCCGGGCTTTGGAGTCTGGCGACGTGGATTACCGGGTCCGTTTGGGAGGAGATGGACAATTAAGCGGAGGGCAAAATCGGTTAAAAAGCTCATTATTTTAGGTACCTATGATTCAAACCAGTTAAAATCACCAAAATGTTTCTGCAAGGCAGTTTGCTGTAAGAGGGACTGGTGCACTTCACAAAATAAACACCATCATCAAGGAAGAACTTAAAGTGAAAATAAAGAGGCAGCATCTCAAGACATCAACCATGAAGTTAAAGTCTGGGCACCAGAAGGTCTGCCAAACGGACAATGACCCAAACGTTGCTGCCAGATTAGTTACTAAGTGGCTTTAGGGACAAGAAAATGAACGTCTTGGAGAGGCCACCTCAGGTTCTAGTTACACTGCATTTTAGAAGTTCATCTTCACAATACTGCAACTTCAATGCCCTAATCTCAGTCTCATAGAAGACATGTGGGCAGAGCTAAAAGACGTGGCTATAAGCACGGCGGCGTACAAAGCCTTTGACACCAGTCATTCAGTTTAACAGGTAATTCAAACGAACCCTAAAGAAATGTATGTTAAACTCAGAATTGGTAGAATAGCAAACAGCTAAAAAGTTGTTCTAACTCTACCGTCTTGTTCATGAAACAGAACCAATTCAGGTCGATCCTAACTGACCTAAAACAGGAAGTGATTGGTGTGATTTAATGTCATGATGGGGAGACAAAAACAAATGGCTAAGCTGTTTGTTTTCAACGTTTTATAAGCGCTGTGGCCAAATCCGGTCCCCATGAGCTGGAGTCCTGCATGTTTTAGACGTCTCCCTGCTCCACAACAGCTAAATCAAATGGCTAAACTGCTTCCTGGGCAAACCTTTAGCTCCTACAGGAGTCTGATGATGACCCGTCCATTTGGTTCTAGTGTGTTGGACCAGGGAAACCTCTACAACATGCGTAACACTGGCTCTTGAAGACTGGAGCTGCCCACCTCTGGTGATTTTTAATATACATGTTAGGAACAGGGCTGCACAACATGAGCCAACATGCAACTACAGCACTTTTCTGTTTCTTTTTCAAAGCTCATATCCCAAGCAACCACTATTAGGTTTATCATCTGAGTCATTGAAATTGATATCAGGTGTGGGCACTAAAGGTAGGGAAAGGGCCGCCCAATGTTTCCAATACCTCATTGTGATGAAGGCTGAATGTCTGGCACTTGAAATAAAATAACGTAAGGCTGGACGATCTATAATATATAATCGATCGACGTATATCGATGATAAAAAAAAGGGTCGATAAAAAGTTCAATAGAATAACAGTTTCCGTTCCTTATACATTTCAGCTATGAAGGTTAATATTACAGTCATTACATCTTCCCAACCAATCACAAACACAGACCCAGGAGCGCTCAGTCACCAAGCTCCGCCCGCTTCAAAGAGTCCAGAGAGCACATGTTCTTTTTTTAAAACTTGCAGTTTTGGAAAAAAGTTTGTTGACTAAAGGGTTGGGTTTGAATTCAGTGTTTGTGTGTTCTGCATCTAAAAATATGTCATTAAGCAACAGCATAAAATAGTCAAGGTTCTGCTTAAATATATTTTTTGAATTTGTTAATAATTATCAATATCGATCAATATGATTTCTATTTTATCAATATGCCTTTTTTCTATATCGTCCAGCCGTAAAATAACCAATTATAGCATTAAAGCAATTCTCTACTGGTGCAGCTCTACTGGGGACATCTTTGAAACAGCTCATTTTTAGTCAGAAGTAGAAACGTGATCTTGGTGTTAAGTTCTTACAAACCCGATAACAAAAACATCATTTGGATGAAGGGGTGTTTCGCAGCTTTGTTTGGTGTCTGGATCAAATCTGGAGAAGAGATGCTCCACACTTAAAACTCAATCTTTAAACCACTATTTGTCTTCTATGGAAGCTTGTTTTTGGTTTTTTTAAAACCACATGTAAATCAAAACCCACAACACTTAGATCAGTCAAACCTGGCCTGGATTATCCCACACAAGCCCAGTGTTGAAAGTCGTGCAGGTCTATAGTCTATAACAACAGTGCACCGAAGCAGTCCTCTGAGAAGACTAAACACTGCCGGGTTCTGACATCAGTGACCTGTCTAAATAAAGCAAGGGCCCGCGGCATTAACACGGGCATTAAGTCGGTTCTTCCCCACTCCTTTCCGGCCCTGAACGCAACGTCGCACAGAGATTAGTGCAGACTCCTGCTCTCCGCAGCAGCTCCACGTTATGCAACCAGGACCGACAAGCTGTCAGGGCCAGAGGAGCCGCGCTCCTTTATCCTGTCAATCACCGGCGGCCGCTCCACCAGCTTCCCCGCTGTGCTGCAGCACGCCGTCCGTGAACGACGGGGCCCCCGGTGTCTTATGGGAGGCGATCCCCGCGGGGCTTCCCGTGCATCCTCCCCGGAGGAGCTCCAGTCTGGGTGCAGGTGGGAGGCAACCCGACCATGAACATCCCCCAATCCCAACCAGGTTCAAAACTGTTGCTGCAAACCGGTCAACAACAACAACGCACACGGCCGGCAGGTTTACTCACCATATTACAAATGGAGGCGATGTTTCTGACAGTCATTTAGTTCACAGTGTCCCCCTCACCGCCATCTTTATAAAATAAACATAGCTCGGGTGACGCTGAGAAATGAAGTTCATTCGCAGCCGCGGCTGGAGGCCAAACCGCAACCCCGGGCGTCGGAGAGCACCATGCAGCCGGGGAAACACCGAGCCGAGGGCCGCGCCACGCTCACTGTCCACACGGCTTCGTTCTCGCACACATGTTGGAAGAAGCGCAGGTTTAGAAACTGGCGAGAGTCTGGAGGAGAGGGGAAGTTACGGGCAGCAGGTTGCTAGCAGCGACCAGGAAACTGTCCCACTGCGCGAGGAAGTGATGTAGTCCCACCCACTACAGCGATGTTTAACTGAGTAGCAACCAATCACCAGCGAGTATATGACGCTATTGATTCATGGAAATGTAGTTCTTTTGTGGAAAGATGAGTTTTGAAGGATATTTTGCAAAGCGACGAAAAAGGATTAATCAACTATTATAATCGAAACGTTTTCACATTTGTCAATAACTTATAAAGTGAATGTAGTTAAAATCTAATAAGTGAGAATGATGAAGAGTCTTTTTCAGAAATTTTGTATTAAAATGACTTTTCTCCTTTAGTTTTACTCTTTTGAACAGTATGAGAAAATTGAAGTTAATTACATTTTAAATAACAAATATGTTCAAATATAAACAATTTATTACTATTAAAATACTAATTTAAATCAACTAGATAATTGGTCTTAGTTGTCTTTTGTTGATTTTATCCAGATTTTCTTTTCAATTTCAGAAATAACAATGGTTCCAAAAAAGTTCTGCTAGATAAAACTGGATGCACTGTTGATGTTTTGATGTATAAAAAATAACACCCTTAGTATTATGTGAATTGTAACATTTATAATTCACATAATACTAAATTATGTTGTATTATATGAACTTTTACAGTTATTGCTATTATCTTTATCTAACTACGCTTACCTTAATGGGATGCTATCTGGGCACACTACGATTGTTTTTAAAGGTTCTCCATTTACAAAAGATGATTTATGTTGACATCAACATATTTATTTTTCTAACTTTAATGAAGACCAAAGAAACATTTAGAACTCAAAGAAAAGCTATCTTTTGTAATGACATTTTTTCAGACCCAGGTAAAAATCAGTATTTAAATTAAAGCGATAAGCATAATTCATGCCTGGAGACATGCCTTGTTCTCTTCACATGTGTGTTAGTCACAGGGGATTCTTCTTCTGATGATTGTGGTCCGACCTAATCACTAACCATTAGATTTGCAGGTATTCTGCCCTCTAACCACCAATTAGCTGGCCAATAGGAAGAGGGAGGGCATTATACCTCAACGTCCTTTCTGCGGAGCCCTGCAGGAGTCCAGCGCCCTCGGGACGCATTCATTCACAACCGGGTCTGTTGGTGCTTTCACAACATTCCTCCTGTCAATTATCCTTTTAGCATTTCAATGTTAACAAAAAAAGGAAAAAAACTAATAATTGCAACAGACAAACTTCAGAAGCGACAGGAAAGGAGAGAAAAATAAAAGTATTCACAGCAAAACAAATAAGAGAATAATAGAGCTGCCAGCCTGAGCTGTGGAGGATGGGATGTGCTCTTTGTTGCTCTGATAGACATGCTGTTATTGAGAAAGTTGCTTATTGATGTGCTGTCATGTTTATTTATGAATACTTTAATGGGCAGCGAAACAGCGCCATGTGCTGCAAGCTTGAGGGCTCCAGTCTGAGAACATTCCCATGACTTACTATTTCAGACCACTCAGTATTAATAGGACTAGCCGCCACTGTGGATGCAGATGCCCCGTTCATGACTCACATCTCAGCTGTTATCATTTGAGTTTCTCTGGTCTCTGTTTCCATGTAAATAATCAGTTAACAGGCAAAATTAACTTCTGTACATCTAACAATCGTTTTGGGTCATACAGTGCTATATCAAAATGTTCATACTCTTTGAACTTCTTACATTTTGACACATTCCGGCTCTAAACGTCAACATCTTTCATGCGACTCTTACAGTAAATGATAGGAATCCCACGTGAGATCCTGAGTTACCATGGGACTTTTGGCCATTTCTCTACTGAATGCTTTCCTTTCCCGCCCCAGTCAGTTTAGGTGGATGGTCATGTCTTAGTTTGCTTGCAGATGTGCTATCCAAGCCCTTTCCATTCTGGGATGATGGATTGCACATTCCAAGTGCACACCACACCTTTCTTTATTAAAAGACATAAATCATGCATACTTGTCATTTCACTTCACAGTTGTGCACGGCATTGTGACGGTCTATCACATAAAATCCATATAAAATACATTTCTGGAGATTTTCCAACTTGCTGTTGGAAAGACAAGACGTCTGTATCCCCTAACAGACCCTTTCTCTCGTCAACAGGTGAACCTCAGATGACCCTCTCTGCTCGCCCGGTTATGGAGCTGTTTTTTCTGTGGCTGCACGTGACATTAATAAAAAAAAACAAAAAAAAAAACATCTTGAGCTCGGAAAATGTTTCCAGTGAACGCGGCTGGACGCACTACTAAAAGCACTGGTGACCTTCCTGTAGGTCTGCCTCAACAAAGTGAGGCAAATGAATAATGCATCGTTTCCGTGCAGCCAGGAAAACAACCCTTTAGATTTGACCGGGCGATAGAACGCAGCCTTGTTACATTTGGCACAACCATGGCGGTCAGGAACTGTTTACAACCATGGCTCAAGTCTACTCCCTGCAGAAGGGGAGTTTCTTCCCAGTCATGACGGGGAGTTTCATGTTGGTTGCAAACAGATATTAATCATAACAAATACCTTTATAAAGGCCATCGTACTAGTGATGCTTTTGGAGTCCACTACTATTTTATATGATAGACCACCACAAAGGAGAGCGTAAGTGTATGGAGTGTGGAAGACAGATTATTCCTGCTTTTTTTTAAAAAAAAGAAAAAAAGGAAATAAAAATATAGTCTGCATTTTAATTAATTCCCTTCTCCCCTGATACCACTGCTCAAGTGTGTGGGTGAGGGGGGTGGGGTGGGGAAGACAGCTATTGGTAAATTTATGGAAGGATGTGACGAGGAAACAGTTTCTCAAAGAAAGCAATGAGAAATGTTTCCACGCCAAGTTTTGGACAGTTGTCCAAGAAGAAGTTGTTCTGGTCAGATTAGAAAAACTTCGAACCAATTTATAAACGGACTGAATTTATGCTTTTCAGGTCACACTGAACACTCAAAGCACTTTACGCTAGAGCTACATTTACCCAATCGCACACATTACTACACCAACACATAGATCGTTAGGCAATTTGGGGTTAAGTGCCTTGCCCAGGGGCCCATTGACACATAACAAGGAAGCTGGAATCAATCCCACATCCTTCTGATCGCAACACAAATACTCTTCCCATTGAGCCATAGTCCCCCATGCAAAAAAAAGCTGTGTTGTGGTAAAGCAACACCCTAAGCACACCCTGTCTATGGTGAAACATGGTGGAAGCGGCATCAAGCTCTAGAATAGCTTTATCAGATAGAAGAACATTTTTCACATTTCATATGCAACAGTATAAATAGTAATCCTGGAATCTGCTCGAGGGTGCAGAGTTTCCTCTTCTAACAGGACAACGATCCTAAACACACAACGAGATTACTGGAATGGTTCAGATCAAAGCATGTTTGTGTGTTAAAATGGTCTAGTCAAAGACCAGATCTCAAACCAATTGAGAATCTGTGGCAAGACTCCAAAATGACTATTTTGCAAGAAGAATGGCCAATAATCTGTGTGTCTAGTGGTTATACTAGGTTCATGTATGCCTTGATTGATTGATTGCATAACCGATTTGTGGATTGATAATTCAGGCCTCCTCTGGGAGTCACCGCTGCTCCGGCCTGTCATGGTCCAACCTCAGGAGCTAATTAAAACATATTTCTGTTTTACAGTACATTTGTTTTTACTTTGAATATTTTCTTTTCTTGAATTCCTACAATTTATTTACAGGGATATTATTTTTCTAATTCATTTCTCAGCTCTTAACTTACATTTCTTGCACAGAATTTAGCAGACATGGTTTTCAGAAGCAGCACCACTTTAAAGTATCCATGACCAAGATGATCAGCATTATGGCATATCTTCTTTAAGCTTGAATCGAGTGACTGGCTTGTGTGCTTAATGTAACAATGGGGGAAAGGGGGGATCGGTCCTTTAAAGCAGTGGTCCTCAATCCTGGTCCTCGAGGGCCGGTGTCCTGCAACTTTTATTTGTTACTCTGCTTCAACACACCTGAGTCAAATAATGAGGTCATTAGAAGGACTCTGGAGAACTTGACTGCACACTGGGGAGGTAAATCAGGTGTGCTGTATCAGGGACACATGAAAAACCTGCAGGGACACCGGCCCTTGAGGACCGGGATTGAGGACCACTGCTTTAAAGGGTATAGTGGCGGTAAGACCCAAGTGGCTTTCTTGTGTTCCCTATTGCCTCAGTTAACTGAAAAATGTTGCATAGTGTGCCTTTAACTCTTTGAATCTTTATGGATTTTTTACAATATTCATCCATCACATAGTGACTATACAAAAGCCTTGGATTATCTGTACTTCACCTTTAACTCTAAATACACTCTGTGTGGTATTTTAGGCAGGCATGAAGAAAAGCAATAAGAGCCGTCCCTGGGAAGAGAGAACCCTTAAATGTAACAGAGGTTGAGCACACGAGCTTTGGAACAATATTAAATCTTGGTACATTCTGTTCCCAGCAGTTTCTGGTTTGCATGTACAGTGCCCCTGTTTCCACAAACAGTGGAGCAGGGCAGGATGGGCGCAGAAAGTCAGCAGCTTTACTGCAGCGTTAGCACACTGGCACGCACACTGTTTTCTGTGTCAACAAGAACAGAAGACGTAGACATAATAAAAAGACGCAATGCAAGGCTATGAAATATACAACCAAGCAGGAGGGAAACTAACACTTCGGTGTTCTTTGCGTGTGCGGATGAAAACGTGGCTTCAGAAGGCCAACAGTACTGCTACACTTTAAAAAAGGTGTCATAAAAAGGGAGAAGAGAGAGAAGTTGGAATGACTACACCAGAAGTTTTCATACCTTGACTAGAGGAACAATCTCCATTCACCATATCACGGTCCATTATTTAGCAGACATAAATAAAACATTGCATAGACATGTTATCATATTTGTCAGTGTACTGTAATCATTTTACCCTGAAACAACATAATGAATCCTTAGTATAACCCATCATGAATGTGAGTAGTTCATGTTTGCACTCAAGCTGCATTTATTTCAGATGAAAATATGAAGAATCTAATATTTTTATATTCTTTATGTTCAGGCACTTATAAAGGCATCCATACTCCTTGCACTACTTTATCATGTTTAAACCACCGGCCACAACTTGATCTCGGACCTGTCTCCAGTGTTCATTGGTATTCATGATGCTGTTTGTTCTCTGATGTTCTCTAAAGAACCTCTTAGGCCTTTACAGATCCAAATTTTGGTTTAGAGAAATATTTTGATCCTTTTGGTATGTTTCTTCTCACTATATTAATCCTTTGGAGTTGCCTAACCAGAGTCCTGAAATTAATCTAACAGAGGATCTGGGTAGGCTGCTAATGATTAGGGTGGTGGCAAGTCTTCAAAATACCAGTGTAAAGATGCTCAAAGGGTTTGAATGCTGATAAAGAACCTACTCTTGATTAATCAGAAAGCTGTAAATCCTCTCCAACATGCCATTTTCTAACATGTAAATGAAAACGGATAAATGATTTATTTTAAACTGATACGCGTTTTGTTTTTTCATCCCGTCTCGTTACACATCAGAAACACATTTCTTATTAGAACAAGTTTGATTTTAAACCTTAATTTGCCTGAAAACGAATGCATGCCACAATTTTAAGTTTTAATTGGTACAACACTTCCTTGTTTTTCCACATGACTATTGTGAACTATGTTATTGGTCTGCCACATGAAATTTAAAATACATTGAAGTCCTATGTTGCAGCTATAGACACTGTATTTCTTTTACATGATCCATCTAGGGCAAACATGCATGCAGGGATTTGAGTGATTGTAAATCTCATCCATCTCTGCTGCACAGCTGTTTAAAGATCTGAGCAACATCGACCCAATAAGCAGGTCACACAGAGAGGGACTACTAAAAGCATAAGAGGTCGGCCGCGCTCCTCCCTGACACCGATGAAAACGAGATCACCAAACTACCTGTTTCTGATCACCCGGCTCTCTTTTGTTGTATTATGAGAAAACAATTCCAGTTTTTTTGTTTACATTAATATGATAATAACTTGTTCAGATCTGCATATATGTGATGAATTCATTTTAGCTCTGATACAGCTGTATTTGTGCATGTTTTCAATAAAGTCCTCCTTTGAGAGTTTCTGAAAAACCCAGATATCAGATTTGTCATCTATCCAAACATTATTTGACCTCTGAAAGTAATTCACCCAAGTGATTCAAAGGTAACATTTAAACCAGAGTAAAGGGTTAATTGACACATTTTCCACTTAAAAAGAACAAAAAAATCAAACTATATATATATATATATATATATATATATATACATTCTACATATATTCCGGTCTACATATATTTATTGAGGTGGAAAAAAAAAAATCCACGGTCTATTCTGCCGCTTCCTGCAAGTCCACCTTCTCTGCCTCATAACCACCTGATTCTAGTGAAACGGCGACGTTAATAGCAGTATTGTTCTGGACAAGCAAAGAAGAGAGAAGAAGCCTGTCTGACCCAGGATGCCCTTCAAACAGCGTGCTTCTTCAATTACGTGCATTTGTATGACTGTACATTAACAAGGTAATTACTCAGAATGCAGTCTGAATAAAGTTCAGCGCTCACATGAACAAGGTCACACACAAGGGTTTTTAATGAAGATTCACACTTGTGTAGCAACATTCACTTATGTGTTTGCAACATTTCTGGGTGAAAGAATGTGACTCATTTAACTCAACATGAGCAATACTGGCTGAACGCTCCAGACACACAGGAAAGATTTAGTCAATACGTCCTGATACATCAGGAACAACGCCATTTGTCAAACAATACATGTACACGTACAACAGAGAGCCTCGCAGAAGTATTTATACTCCTTAAAACTCTTTTGAACATTTTTATCACATTACAAACGCAAACGACAATGTTATTATTTTCCTTTTATATGATAGACCAACACAAATTATAGTGCATAAAGTAACTTTTACTGCCATTACAACTGCAAGTCTTTTGGCGTAGTATGTCTCCACCAGCTTTGCTACATCAGGAGACTGACATTTCTCCCCATTCTTCTTTGCAAAAATACCCAAGCTCAGTCAGACTGGATAGAGAATATCCGAGGGAATCACTTTCAAGTCTTAGCGCAGGTTCTCAGTCAGGATTTAGATCTGGACTTTGATAAGGCCGTTTTAACACATAAACATGCTTCGAACTACACCATTCAAGTGAACCTCTTGTCGTATGTTTAGGGTCCTGAACTTCAGCTTCACTCTCAAGTCCTTTGCACCCTCGTCTTCCAGGATGGTCATGTATCCAGCTCCATCCATCCTCCGATTATCATCTGACAACTTTGCCTGTCCTTGTCGAAGAAAGACAAAGCATCATCCTACCACTGCCATGTTTTAAAGGTGCAGATTGTATGCGCAGTGTTAGATTTTCATCACTCATAGTATTATGTAGGGCAAAAAGTTCAGTATTGGTCTCGTCTTACCAGAGCCCCTGACTGTCTGCATGGGATTCGGCAAACGCTCTAAATCTCCTACATATTTTCCACGTTTCTCCAGGCGCTTCAGATTCCTGCGCTGCCCTCTTTCCCTTAGGAGGAGCAGCAGCATCTCGTCCAGATCACAGTCAATAACAATAGATCTGCTTGTATAAGTGGATGTGTGCAGCGACATGAGAAGGCTGCAGAAAGCATTGGAGCATGACCCACTTTCCAGTGCTGTGAACCGCATTAATTCATCCTGCCAGGTGTGCTGGGAGATTGGGAAGTCTGCTAAGGTGAACTCACTGTAGCCTTTACTTGTCTCCATAGAGCACAGACTGAGCAGGCAACCAGTTTATGAAATCTGTCAAAAAGCCTCTCCTAGTGCAATGTAGACTAGATGTGAAAAAAAAAAAGGAAAAGCTGTGGTCGTGCTAATACCAAGAGAGCAGGTCTTGAAAAGCAGCCGCCTCAGTCGAACTTCAGGTCTCCTCCTCATACAGCTGAGTTTTCCGAGACCTGAATTTTGACTTTATAGAAACTTTCCTATTTCAGTCTTATTTTCTTTCTTTTTTTTTTGCGGAGATTAAGCCTTGATGTGGATGAATCTCTTATTCTGAGGGCTGTTGCGCTCCTCACTGACGCAGCTGCTGAAAAGCATTACACAAGAGTCTTGTTTTTCAAATCAAAAAGCAAAAAAGGTTTCCTGAGAAATGTGTCACTGCCCTCACCTTGAATTTGTCTCCTGCGTCAAGATGGGTGAATGTGCACTGCTAAAGTCAGTTCTTAGACCTGTTTTAAATGATTTTCTTACAGCAATATCTATCTATCTATCTATCTATCTATCTTGAAATTGATGGTTTTCACTATAAGCTATATAGAATCCAGGCAGGTCTATGTGGCCTGTCTTCAGAGCTCCTGTTAGCCTGCAGTTTTAATTTAGCTTTTTAGTTTCTGACACATTCTTAACAAAAATGCCAACGAGGTATAATGCACCGAACATATTTATTTGGCTAAATAGCTTTAACTGTACAATGTACTGTACTTGTATTCACACCTTAGTTAAAAAAAAAAAAATGTTTCAGCACATTAACGTTTCTACAGAGTGGCCTGCTGGGCACAGTCCGGTCCTCATGTTTATCTACACTTCTGACCAATATGGCTTTACAGTTCGGGTCAGAAGGTTACACACACTCATCATCCGCCTAAATCCTGCAGAATCTGGGCCTCTCAATGATTAGTTTGAACTGTTCTGTTTTCAGGGTGCCGCTCAATATGACATACAAATTCAATGTTTTTTTTTTAAATAAGAGTTAACATAATGTTTGAATCTATTGTGGATGTCAAGTAAGTTCATAAACCAATATTTCTTTTTTGATAGAACATTTCAGCAGGTCTGTGTTCGAGGCCATCTTAGAAGCTTAACGTTAGCCGGCTTTAAAACCAGCTTGTTGTGTGTTTGGGTTCATTGCAGTTTGAAGTTCCAACCACCCAGCTGCTTATTTAAGGTAAATTTGAAGGACTTAGAGATGCTCGGCCTTCCTCGTCGCATTGTCCCCACCACTTTGTGTGATCGCCTGCCGCACCGATAGCAAAACAGACCCTCAGCATGACGCTGCCACCACCATGCTTGGCAGTTGGTACATTGTTCTTATGGTTGAAAGTCTCCTGCGAGAAATACTTTTTATAAGTGTGGCTAAACGGCTCAACTTCTGACTATTAAACCCTTCTCCAGAAGATGTTTGGTTTGGCCATGTGGGAAGCTGCAAATTTCAATCTGGAATGAAGGCTTCCATCTTTGGTCTGAATCTTTTTCTTTGGTCGGCACCTTCTCAGTCCATGTTGATGTGAAACTACTTTTACTGTAAACAGCAACGCTGGTGCTTCAGCATTTATTCATTTTTTTTGCTTATGATCAGTTTATGATGAGCTTGGAGGTTTCTTAATTGTTCTGGAACATCCTCACCAAATTTCTTCCATCCAAGGGTGACAGTTTGGGTCAGACAGTCGAGACTTAGCTAACAGGACAACACACTTATACCTTATACCTCTGGGTCCTATCACACAGTTAGGAACCTTACAAACATCCATCCATCATCTACACCCACTTATCCTTGCAGGGGGCTGGTGCCTCTCTCCAGCAGTCATTGGGTGAGACGCAAGGTACACCCTGGGGACAGGTTGCCAGTCCAACACAGAGACACACAGGACAAACAATGCACACACACAGCTAATGTTATTTTAGAAAGACTAATTTATCTAACTGTGGGTTTTTGGACTGTGGGAGGAAGGCAGAGTACCCAGAGAAAATCCCCCACATGCACAGGGAGAACATGCAAACTCCATGCTGGGATTTGAACTCAGGACCTTCTTGCTTCTAGGCAACAGAGCTACCAATGATCCCGCCATGCAGCTCACACTTTCCAAACAAACAGCAAAAAAGTTTAATGCTCTCTGGCAGCAAATCTGACATTTTGCACAATATGTCCTGTAACTGAGGAGCCTTAAGTGTCGTTTTGAGTCCTCACTTGCTTCCCCACCCTCTGATGCTCTGCATGAATTTAGGAATATAATTTAAGAGGATGATCGGCACACGGCGCTGCGGCGCATCCCTTTATCTAGCACGCCTGACGCAAGCCTTCTCCTCTTGTACACGGGGCCAATTCTCACATAGAGAACAGAATGTACCGTTCAAGAACACTAACACGTTTCCTCCATTATCGCCCTCGGCGGTTTGGCTCATCTCTCCTGCCCTTTATGGTCTTCGGCATCCTAATGGCCCAGGCCAAATCACAGAGCTGCGTGTGCAGAGTGTCTTTCTGAAAGGCAGGTTGTGGGGAAGCATTACGTGCTTGACCAGCATCCCATGATCTTTGCCGGTTGGGAGTAAAGGGGAAGGAGCCATGTGCGTTGTGAAGACGGTAACTCTGCAGTATCTTTGTGAAGGTTTGATTCACTTAGCCAGAAAACAGAAAACTCAGAACAAGATTCGTTTCTCCACCTCCTTCCTCAGCCGCTTACTGTAAACACTGGCGCTGATTCACACGATCACGGCTTTTGCAGTCACACTTCTGCTAATGCACACGTCGATTAAAACAGCGCCCTCTGTTTTCTTTCAAGCTTACTGACAATTAAGTCATTCACACAGAGAGTGACCCTGACCATGAAGAAGGTTCGTCTCTGTCGGCCGCTGAATCATCCGCACACGTTCGCGTGGAAATGTTTCATGTTTTTGTGCGACATTTCTGAGCTGACAGGATGACTACTGGGAATCCAGCAAAGCAAAAGCGTCTGCGTAGGAGTTCATGTGCATATGAATGGAAGCGGGGGTCTGCCAGCAAGAGCATACAGTGTCTGACAAGGGAGGAGGGTTTTCCTGCTGCTTCAGAGCAGTCGCTGCTCGAACTCAAAAGAGATGAAGATGTATTCCTTACTAATAACTGGGTAAGCTGGTCAGTGACCAGGCAGGAGTTCAGGCGTGAAGGTTTAAATCATGATTGTGTTTAAAAAAAAATCATAATCTTACTTATTGTGGTCAACCCCCCCAATAATTACTAATTGAGTTTCACACCTTCTGTTTCTAGCACTTAAAGAAAAAAAAATCATTTATGGAGTTTTTTTCCATCAAAATATTCCTTATTTTAAAGATTTACAACATAGCATATTTTAACCTAACAACAGTGTTTTTAGACGCATTTCAAAAATGTAATAGCAAAATATGTTTTGTGTCAAAGAGGACCCCAAAACAGGACAAAGAAAGCAGGCCAACCAACACTATCGCATAGAAGGTGTTTAAGGTCACGCAACAACATTTTAGTTGGATTTAAGTTCAAGCTTTGACTAGGACACTACCGAATCCTTTAGGTGTTACCTAAAATTTCTAATCCATCCATATATCCATCCATCTTTAAATGCACATTGTTTTATATTCCCAGTCAGTGTTTCATGCTTTTATTTCTGTTAAATCTTGAAGCATTAGCCTTTGTCCACTGGTTTCACTCGACTTTGTTTTTGTTGTTTAAACCATTCAGAGGTGTACTTATTGGTGTACTTCACATTTTTGTTCCGCTGTATGACCCTAACACGCTTGAGTTTAATGTCACAAACCTGTAGCAGACATTGTCCTTGAGGATCTTCTGAAAGAGAGCAAAAAAACGTGGTTCTATCAAGCAAGATAAATTGGCCAAATAGGAAGAAAGTACTTACATTCAATGCGACACAAAAAGGTGCGAGGGTTGGCAAAAAGCCTCTCGTCTCAGTTTATTCACCTGGAGGTCCCATTATCTCTCCAGGCTTGGCATCACATCGCAGGTGCTCAAATTAACACCGCTGTCCTGTTGCATTAAGACTCCTCTTCTCAGCTCGTCTGCTGCTGAAACCCTCGTTTTTCTTCCTTTTTTTTGTATGGGTGCACATTTAAGTCAGCAGATTTGTGTCTGCAGGTGTCCTAATCCACTTGCGTTTGAGTCCATTCTTCCTGCAGGAGGTAGTGACAGCAGCGAGCCTGTCTGTCAGTCTGAACACCAAACTTAATTCGGTCCTGACAGACGACGACAGGGGATGACAGATAACCCGAAGAAAGCACCCAACAACCGGCTAATTTAAAGTTATGCATACAGGGAAATGGTAACAAGGCATGAATGATAACGACAGCTGTTAGACCAAAGTGTGTGAAAGAAAAAAAACATGACCAGACAAAATACTTTTTCTGTTTATTTATTTACTTCCATTTAATTGAATCAGCTCACTCACGCACTGTTCCCTTTCCCCTCATTGGTCACCGTGTCCTGCTGAGGTTTGGAATTAGAGCTGCACTGAAATCAGCGGAGGCAAACTCAGCATCACGTGTTAAACTCCAGTGTTACGTTCAGTTTTGTTGCGGACGATGGTGAGACATTTTTCACTGCACCGCAGTGCTTTGCAGAAGTATTCCTACCCGATGTAATTTTACACATGGTCACGTCACAACCAGAGACTTTTTGGGTGCGTGCATTTTATCGGGACTTTATCGTTATTTATTACTCCAGCTGAGAATGCAGACATGTGGAAGGAAGCGACAGGGAAGCTGGTCAGAGTTAAAGGAGAAGTCCAGTCAAAATCAGAATTAAAACTGCTGAAAGTACTTTAAATATAAAATTATTACATACTGTTCAATAAATGATAAGCTTTTTTAATTAAGAGTCATTTTCATTTGAAGGTCCTTTTATGGGGGCCGCCATCTTGGTGAAGAACAGTACTGCCACCTCCCAGTTTGTGACGTAACGGTGCGGTATCGGTTGTAGAGCAAGTCCCGATGCCCTGTCTGTCCCCTTGTAAATAAATATCCGTTTTCATGCCGAAATATATTTTTTAACCTCTTAAACAAAGATAGACATGGTATTAAGCATTTAAATTTAAAGTAATATTAATTTTACATTTAGTATTAGAGACATAAAAAGACAACAAATAAGCATTAAAGTATGGTTTATGGGTTGGGTTCTGCAGTGTTATAAGATGAGTATAAAACTCATCTTTAGAACCAATCTCTGCTCAAAATGGTGATCTGCACCGCCTAATCTACTTTCAGCAGTTATCATCAGTTATTGCAACCGTAAACTGCAGAAAATACGGGCAGAGCGGCTCCTTCTGAGTTTACTCTCTGCTGCTGTGAGGAGGAGCTGCAGCGCGTTATGAGGCGGAGGGATATTTCGGCGTCACTTAGTTTAGACCCCAAACAATCGACTTCACTTTCAGAAACAAGCCCAAAAAAAACTGCAACCCACAACTCATGAAAAATGCAAGTGACTTTAGAAAAAATAAGACCAAAGTTGCATAAAATAAGTGGGCTTCACAACAGTGAGCATGCTTTCTAAGTGTGTCGTATCCCTCCGCCGCAACAGTGAGCATACTTATGCTCACTGTTGCGGCGGAGGGATACGACACATAAGTGTGTCGTATCCCTCCGCCGCTCTGGTCGGTACAGAAATGTTCCGGCAAATTCTACATTATGAAAAAGAAAAACATACCGAAAATCCTCGCTCTCATGTCATCTTGAAGACATTCTTCTTCCAAATGTTGGCTGGATATGACGTTTCTCTCTGGCCAGAAGCACGATGGAAAATCCTCTCTCTTCAAGTAGGTAATCCAGCAAAACAGTACATGGTGGATGATGAATCGGAAAGGTGAAAAAACGAATGTTTTTTCCACTTTTACGCGATGTATTGTTACATCCAACTGTCATGCATGTGAGCATTGTTGCTTCAGCAATAGCTCCCGCGAATTTCAATGGTGAAGTCCTCTGGAAATCAGAAAGAATTGTTGATGATCGCAGCTGTGTAGAACGGCTCCTATTGACTTTGCTTGGAAAGTGTGGAGAAATGCTGTCGGCTCTCCGCTTTTCCACGTCACAGGATGTGATGTCAGGCGGCCCTTACTGCCCATATTTGGGCAGTAAGGGCCGCCCCCATACACAGTGATCCAGACGACAATTTATGTTTTTATTTTCTTATTGATTAAAGCTAAATTCATTAAATAACCACAAACGTATTAGTTTTAGTTATAGCTAATGATCCCCTGATTTTTCCTTGTTGACCGGACTTCTCCTTTAATGGGAAGATGGTGGGAGCTAAACACAGAATAATCTTGGAAGTAAAAGACTTATGACCGTATGTGTACCGCTAGAGCTATAATGAAAGGGCTTAGATGAAAGCGTACTTATGTGTCACAAAGGCCCAGTCTAAGTCCAGATGTAAAGTCAGCTGAGACTTTGTGGCGAGACTTGAAAATGGAATTTGACAGACGCCGTCCATTCGCCACGACTGTGCTTCAGCTTTTTTGCAAAGACAAATGGGAAAGAATCTAATCCTCTTAAATTTCTGAAGTGGGTAGAGATGCACCCCAAAAGCCTCGCAGCTGTAATTGTAGCAAAAGGTAGATCTTCAGGGTATTGTCTCAAAAGAATACAAATACATGCTTGCTGCATCAGACCCTCCGGTGGTTCTGTTTGTGTTAGCAGTATGTGAAGTGGAGTTTAGCCATCTAAAGTCCAGGCCTGGCCCTGAATCAGCCCTCAAGGACACCATATGTCTCAATAAAAGTACCACAGAAGCTTTTCTCTGGACCTGGATTTGCCTCCAGCGTGAGCCATACCAGCTAACCTCAGACTGGGCAGTAAACTGCATGAGACGCACAGACGTATCCCTCAGGGAATGGCTGAATTACCGTCAGAGGCCCCAAAATGAGCTGTAAATCTCAACTAACGCACGCTGTGTCCCAGACAATCCAGTCTGTGTCCGTCCCTTCCCACCTCACTGTGGCACTCTGTCATGCCGTTCTTTACCTGCAACCCAGCTCCCACAAATCATTCTGTAGAAAAAAAAGTGTTTCAGATGAAAATGTTTGTTTTGCGCAAAGTTTTTCACATTCTGTCATGTTAGAAACACAAACCTGAATGCATTTTATTGTTACTTTAAGTGAGAAGCCAACATAAATTTGCACATAAATGTGATGGAACAGGAAAATTATACATGGTTTAGATTTTATTTAACAAATAAAAATCTGACACGTATTTGTATTTAGCCCCCCTCTACTCTGAAATAAAACCAGGGGGCTTCAAACACCACCAAATTAGTAAAAAATAGTTTAACCGTCATTTCATCTCAAGATGAATCTGGCAATTCTGGGAAGGCCTCAGAGGTTTACTAGAGAGCATTAGAGAACAAAGAACATTATAGAGACCCAGGAACACTGCTGACAGGTCAGTGAGAAAAGTATGGAGAAGTAAAAAGCAATGTTAGAGTATATATACAGTGTTGTCCAAGTCACCACGCCAAAACAGAAAGAGGATGGAGCCATTGCAAAGAGACAGCCAAACACTTCTGCACATCACTCTGAACACACCAACCCAACTGGGAAATGTGGTGATGGGAGCATCATGCTGTAGGGATGCATGGAAAAGCATAATCAAATGAAAAAATCCATCAAAGTGGGGCGGGCATACGCGGGAAAAGGAGGGGGCTGTGTTCAGGATGGTGGGTAAAGCAGCAGCTAGCTTGACTTGCCATATTAAATCATGGAGAGTGAGCAGAGTTACACCGGGCCACTGATCCGTCTTTTCAAGGTGGAGCATTTTCACCCCCCTCGTCTTTGTGGAGCTCAGTGGGCCAGAGCCTTATCAGTGTGAGCCGCATGATCAGGGTGCTGACTCAACAATGCCCAAAGCTGGTGCTGCTGAGGCAGTGGAGGATCGGTCCAACTATATATTATCATATTTATTTTCCCGCTTTGTAATCCAGGTGGGATCAGCAACAGTTTTGCACATGCAAGATTAATTTGCAATGTGAAAAGAGAGTGCGACTGAGCTCCTCTAGGCTCTCTCTTTGCTCTGACTGCAGGCGGGTTTAAGGTCGAGGCAGCAGCTGTCTGCCTGTAAGACAGTACTAAGGCAAGACAATTAACATTTAATCGCTGGACTTGATATCAATTACTGATATCTGCAACATAGTTTTGCTTAGTCAAAACTCTTATTCAAAATATCTGTAATTAGATTTTGCCTAGTATGGTTCATGTGTTGTTTGTCATGATAGATATGTGTAATTTGATTTTGACTAGTCAGAATGACATTAACTATATCTTAAGTCAAAATTCCTACTAGTCACAGTGACATTATGACTAGTCAAAATGACGTTATAGATATCTATAATGGTCCAGATAGTTAAACTTACTGATTAAATGTTAGAATGGCTTGCACTACACCCACAGGGGCAGAGCTACTGATGTCAGTTTCTCCAAATTACGCCACAAAAACTTTTGACCCAATAGTAATACTGATTCGAAATTCAATGCAAAACCACCGTTTAACCCTAGGAGGATGCTACACTGACAATTTTACACACAAAAGGAGGATTTCAACAAATATGCAATAATTTGTCAAAACAATGACCAGGATATGTAGACAGTACTATGAGACAACCATATTGACAGTTTATTGGCAAAATATTGTTGATTTGGGGGTGTGATACCGTTTTAGCAACAAGACAACATGGGAGAAAGTTCAGGGGGCACTGACTATATCGTGGTTGTGTGAACGTGGTCTGTGTGCTGCGTTAAAAAAATCTACATCACACTGGCCTTTCCTCACCCTGTTGCGAACGCACCACATGCAGCTACTGCTGCAACATGTTTGTGTTTATGTTCGGAAAACCAGGCTAACTGTGTAGTCATGAAGTACAGGTTTTGAGGTCTTGGCCCATCAAATGAGGCGCAGGCGTGAAGAAAACAGAACGAAAATCCCTTTTAGTCAGGTACAGCAGGATAATCCCAGAGTTTAAGGTCTTACCTTAATTTCACATAGTTACAGTCATGTGGATGGTAGACCAAAACACCCTCACCCTGTGTTATTACAACAAAACCTGATGCTCATTTTTACTCTCTCCTCTTAATGCACCCATACACATGTCTCAACATGTCAGCTCACGTGCATAGTTTGGGGACTCATGTGTGAGCACCGGTCCATAGAAATTAGCTAGTCAGCGTTATGGCAGGGATAAGCGATGAAATGTAAACACCTTTGAATCTGCAAAGAGCTAGATATTTCCAACCGGTTTGTTTAACTGGTATAAATAGCTAACGGCGGTCATAAAGCTTGGAGGTGACATTCCTTGAGGGGGAAGAGGGTGTGTGCTCTGAATGTAGTGGGGGGACCTTTGTCATTCAAAGCCTGCACCGTAGCACGCACAAGCAGCTAAAATCACTGGGGCTATCCCCCTACTGCTGTGACCATTCAGAGGCATGCAAATGCCCAGGCATGTTGGAAGGTTTCCGTTTCAATAAGAAAAAACAACCTCTCTTCCTTTGTTTTGGGGGTCAGAACTGCTTGTGGCGGCAGGGCAATCCAATTTCCATCGACCGGTGGAGATGTAAATGTGTCGTATATGTAAACGTGTGAGGGATGGGTTCGGTGAGAAAATACAGGAACAGACGTACATTTGTCTTGTTTTTGTGCAACACCGTCATGAAGAAAAACAGGACTAAACACAAACCAGATGTTTTATTTTCCAATTGTGTGTTGCTTTATTGCAATCAAAATGTAATAGCAAGGCTCAGTGAGAATATCTGGCTCTTAATAATCACCTTTGCTGACAATGATTAAAGGCAGAGAGGATGATAAGAATCTGTCATGATATGCTGATGAACACATGACCATAGCTCCTGTTGCTTATCCCAGGGAGGTCTTTAAACTGCCCACTGTTGCAGGTTTAGGCCTCGGGGCAAGCAGGGACTGCATGCCTCTTATCAGCTCCACTGCAAAAGGGAAACCAGTCTTCACTGACGTGCCAAAAAGGATAGACCGACCTTCCCTGCATCCTTTTCCAAATTGGCCTGAGTCATGCCATGGCTATCTACTTGATTTTAAATCAACAAAGGCTTCCTAATATTAATTGTGTGGAATTTGCTTCTTCTTTCCAGACTCAAATTTCCAGTGCATTTCCACCAGTCTCTAACTTAGAAAGCTAAATTCCCCTGTGAATCCATTGCAGATGTTTTTAGAGGGGTTTATCTATCCAGAAAGCTGGAAGGATGGCTAGATAGATCCAGCTGTACTTCACTGCCAGCAGAGGCACTGAAGGCACAGCCACTCAGTGGGAGTGGGAGTCACAGCAGTTTGTCAGACATTAAAGAATCATGTAACCACATTTGCCGTTTTAGTCACCGTGTTGACCAGCAACGCCTCTGACCTCCAATGTGTGAGCAACTCTGCTGGCCTCCATTAAGCTACCTGTCCTTCATGGTCTGCCCTCATTAGCCTTCTCGCCTGGCTGCAAGAAGAGGGAGCAGTCGTGATGCCTTTAATCTCTCCGTGCTACAAGTGTGGTGAAACTGTGACCCCCTCATTCACATCAGTCATTTAAGAACAGAGGCCCTAGCCTGCCTTGAGCTGTGGGCGAACCACGGGGATTCCAATGTGTCATCAAATGCAAGAATGTGTTTATTCGCCATTAACGAAAAAACAGGCCTCACCGCCCAGAACCGCTGGGGTGGAGCTGGCTGCGTCGGCTGTGATGTGGTCATAGGGGTATCTGTGTGGGTGCACCACCCTGCAGCGCTGGCTTGTCCTGGATCCTGGGCACTAATTTCATATTTCAGCACCGCCGCCTGTCATCGGTGCTCTTATCAAAAATGCATACCAGACTGTAATCACATGAGAGCTAGATGCCAAAATACCTCAGAGCGCAAATGAAAGACGGGAGGGGATGGAGGGAGGGAGGGAGGGAGGGAGGGAGGAGGGTTTTAAGGTAATGTGGAAGAAGAGGGAAAAGAAACTCAAACAAAACAACATCTCTTAAATAACAGCAGAAATTAAATGATCAAGGGATTTTTCTGGTACAACACTCAAATTACATAGCGATAAGCTTGCAAAAAACAACACATCACTTCCCAATTGCCATTAAAACAGATCAAATCTCCTTTTGGATGCCACGACACAGTTGTTTGCACGGGTTCTTTTGAGGTATTGCTGTATGTGGGTGCCTGTTTGTTTTGCGTGCAGTGTACTGGGGCAATGTCAGCAGCCGTTAACCCCCTGTGAGGACAAATCAAGGGGCATGTCTGAACAGGTCACCTGCTAGCACACAGCACTGAGAGCCTGAGTTCAAAACACAGGTTGTGGAGGGAAAAACAACAGCACACGCGCCTATGGTGACGACACAAATGACATACAACGTTAAAGTTAGTTTCTGGAACAGTTAGTGAAGAACCTGCTATAGATGCAGTAAGAGATCGCCTGATTATTTTTAGCTTGATCGGCGCCCCAAACTTGAAAAACCTCCTCAGCGCTTCCTAGTGGAGGTAGCAAAAACACTCTATGGTGTGGGTGCGCACACCGAGGAAAGACGACTTAAAGACTGCTACTTTTAGTATCAGTGAGGTGTTTAAATACGGACGTTGCTCAGTTTGATCCTCTTTGGTTTTCAACTTCTGTCACTAAACATGGCGGCTTTTGACATGCTGGCATGAGGTTGGAAATTTCAAAGCCAAAGGTCTACCTTCTCAGTGGAAATGGCTCCCAAGCTGTGGTACAAGCAACACTGGTGGTACTTTGAAGAGGTTCTGGTATTAATGATTTACATGGTAAATATGAATGATTTGCCAAAAAATGAGTTGCTCCAGCACATTGGTGTATACTTCATCATGATCCAGCTCTGTCTCTTCCGCAGGTTGTTCCTCCCAGCTGCTGTTAGACTTTATAATCTTTGCAGCTCCCAACAGACTCAATAATTGTTTACAAACATCTAAATAGTTGCACGGGTTCTGATCTGATCATGAATTGTTTACAGCGTCTCTCTATGATAAGGTAAACTTGCACACGCCTTAGTTACTATGTGATGCGGTTGTGCTTATCATGCATTTTATTTCAGTGTTCTGGGCTGGAGCTTATTCATTGTGTAACTAGTTCATCTTTTTTTCTTTTAGCTGAGCCAACTAAAAAAAATTATGAGTAAACTTTTAATGTATGGTTAAATTATCTCCTTTAAGCAGTCACACAGTGCCAAAAAATAATGTGTTTTTCTTACTCAGAATGTTTTGATTTACTTACCTTTTTAAAACCACGTTTGTCAAGACTGGTGTTACTTGGAAAACTGTGTTTATAGAGGAGATGCTTGATAAGCAATAGGATCAGAACAAACTTTCAGCTTCTGACCCACAAAAATACCACCAGAAGAGACTCGTGACACCAACTATTTGCTACTACCAAGCCAATCAAGCAGCTGTAGCATGATTGCACAATGAACAGCATCCCATAATATTTTACCCTCATTTTACTGTAGAATAAAGTTTTAGTTTTCTGTTAATTTAGACTAAAATACCTTTTGAAAGTGTATTTCGTTTTTATCGGTTCGAAACCTCACATTTGTGAATCTGAACCAGCAGGTCAAGGTTTTGCAAAAATACGAGATCGGTAATCGGCACCAAAACCTGATGGGTAAATCTCTAATCCTGGGCTACACGGAGGCAACATCTCTTGGCTGTTTATTTCAGAAACATGTTTTTCCTCGGAGGCAGTTTATTTCCACGAGAAGTGACTTCTTACATCACTGTACACGAGAAATACCCCCACCCCACGCCACCCCACGGACCCCAGAAGCTTTTCTCCAAAGAGAGCCTGTTCTGTCAGGTCCCACCTGTAAGCAGGAGCAGCTCTTCTTCAGAGCTGTTTATCCACGTGTGGGAGGAGTGAGCACCAGCACGCGCGGGGTAAGTATCAGCCAATCAGACGCTAGCAGCGGCTGCCTCTATAAAAGCAGCGAGCGTCTCCTCGGCAGCAGCAGTCTCTCTCCCCTCGGCTCTAGAGTTACTCTCCTCAGCAGGGATACCGGAATATCTCCAGCCACTTCTCCAGAGCCGTGGTTTTTTGTTTTTGGTGTGGAAATTTTCTTTCACACTACTCTTGTCGGAATTGATTGACCGAGAAGAACAATGCGACTCATTCAGAACATGTCCACCATTGCGGAGTGCAGCGCGCCTGAATACTCCGTCCCGAACCGGGTCATTAAGATCGCTGTTATTGGAGGCAGCGGAGTGGGGAAAACAGGTGAGGCTTCCGCCAAAGCGCAGGCGTGGAGATGATGGACGAGTTCACGACAGAGCGGCGAACTGAGGTCTAATGTTGTTGCTTTTGTTTCGTTTTAGCGCTGGTGGTGAGATTCCTGACGAGGCGTTTCATTGGAGACTATCAGCGAAATGCGGGTAAGTTAAATTAAAGAGCTTTTTTTTTTCCTTTCTGGAAAACAAATGAGCCATGCTGTCTCTTATTTTTTTTTTTTTTTAAAAAGAGCTCAACCTAATTTCCCCTGTTTTCCGTGTGTGCAGGTAATCTGTACTCCAGGGAAGTCCAGGTGGACGGAGATCAGGTGACCATCCAGGTCCAGGACACTCCTGGTGCCGAGGTAAGCGGCCATTCTCCTTTTTTATTGTTTCAGTCAGCGCGCTGGCCCCTAACGTGGCACAGCTGATCACACTGGTCTAAATCTAGTACAGAGATGACGGTTCTGAAAGCAAACGCGCAGCACATTTCATTTTCCCCTCTGAAGCAAGCCTCTCATTTTGGGCTGTGTAATCTCTACCATTTAGGGTAATGGCTGTCTGGGGCCACTGTAAATGATACCCTGATCCAAATCTGGGCTTTTTGCAGTCATCCACACCTCTCCTCTGCAGCAGTAATAGCATAGCTCCAGTCCTGTCAGCAGGATTAAAGTTTGATGCATTATTTTCTTTAAGCCTGAAAACATCTGATCTGGTTCTGAATGATGAAGACCCCCCCCCCCCCCCCCCCCCACAGAGGAAGTCATCTAATCATGTTGTCGTATTTACTTTTTAGATGACTGATAACGGCATCAGTCTCCCTGACCACGTGACGTGCTCCATCCAGTGGGCCGACGCCGTGGTGCTGGTGTATTCGGTGACGGACCGCCGCAGCTTTGAGCTGATCGATGAGCTGCACCAGCTGGTCCTTCGTACCGGCGGCTCCAGCGTTCCCCCGGTCATCCTGCTGGCCAACAAGGCCGACCTGCTGCACCTGAGGCGCGTCGACACCCAGCAGGGCCCCTTGCTGGCGGGGACTCTGGGCTGCTCCTTCTACGAGGTCTCCGCCAGCGAAGACTACAACCAGGTGCATGGAGCTTTCCACAGACTATGTTGCCAGCTCGCCAAGCAGCAGCAGCAACAGTCGCCGCCGTCGCCTCCTTCTGCCAGCGCCGCCACAGCCGCAGAGAAGAGGCGCTCCCCCCTCATCCCCCGGCCCAAGTCTCCCAACATGCAAGATCTGAAGAGGCGTTTCAAACAGGCGCTGTCTGCGAAAGTCAGGACTGTGACCTCCGTGTGAGGACGGCTGAAAGCTGAGGGGAAAAACGAAAGAACAGGAGATGAAGTCTCCTTTTATTAAACTCCTGAATCGGTCTGGCTGAAGGAGGCAGGCTGGTGAGCTGAACAGTGGTGCATCTACAGAACAGGAGGTAAATGGGTCTTTAGAGGGGTGATGACCTCTGGGTGAAGATCAGTCTCGTGTCAGATGCCGTGTGAAACCACGCAGGAAGGAGGTTCGTCTTGTGCTCAGGAAGAGACATGCGAGGACACGGAAAGCCGCTTGAGCCTGGCTGCATATCAGTTGGACTAAAGTGTAAATCCAGCTCTCCTATCAGCTAAAGGAAACATTATTTGTAGCTGAGCTCAGTGTGGCAGACTTTTATTCACTGCCATATATGGCACTGTTAACGGTCGCCATTCAGCAAGGACTCTACAGCTCAAGCTGTACCGTCGACGTGTCTGTCGTTAATTTCTTTAGAGCTTTGTGGATCACCGTGTGTGATGGGGAGGGGCTGAAGCGTTGCAGCGGACCCGGGATGTAGCATGCGTCGACGATGATCACTGATGCACTTTATGAAAATGACCTGTTATTTATTTGTTACAAATTCACTTTGTCCACAATAAAAAATCTTAAATGAGTAATGGTTCTTTGCTTATTTGTGAAAGCGTGTAATCTTCAGAAGTTGAAAATATACAAAATTCCACTTTTTTTTTTTTTTTTTTCTAATTGGAGTCCATGATGTCCTCTTGACTCGTGCTGTGACGGGATGACTCTCAGAAAAGCTTGTCTGACTCATGAATAGAGCAGCTCCTCTGATGGGCCCTGAGACCATGCAGTGATGAGACACAAGACAATGGTGTGACGGCTGTGCACACTTCATATGCTAGACCAAAGAACACCAAAAAAAATGGGGATAAGCCACTGATTGACTTCAAGGTTGACATTTTATTTTCTCAGCACGTTTGCTTGAATTGGAACGAAATTTCGTTCTGTATGCACTCCGTACATGATGACAAAGTTGTCTAACTATAGAAACCTGTTTTAATACCTGCAACTTCAGATTTCTGACTTGGAACTGAGGTTTTTTTTTTTTTTTTTTTAAAGGTTCTGTTAAAAGTAAAGTGGATCTCTTGTAGACCATACCATGTATTCATTTAATATAGAACCAGATTGGTCCCATAGTGTGGTGCTAACCAACAGGGGTCATGACTAAACCAGACTTGCTTTCTTAAAATCACTCCAAGATCAAATTCTGATCCTTTAAATCATGTTTGGATGACTAGTAGTCCTTATAAACACCCCAGATCTTACTTATACACTTTTTACTGCTTTCTACGTTACCTTGAACATACCCGTGTGAGACTCCTAGTGGCATTAACCTCTAATCCTAGATCTGAAACACTTAACATTGGTATTTAACCAAGAAGGCTCTTGTGAGGGAGACCTTGCCATGAAGTCACATCACTGCAAAACAGACTACAAGCACAACAGCCAGGGTCACGAAGCCAGATCCTGAAATATGAATGTCTTTTAAAACGTGATGCAGTCTATACAGCAAAATGTGGTGGAAGCAGCGTGTATTTAAAGAATGGCACCATCACCATCAGGAGCGTTCAAATGTCGCCGGGACCCACACTGATAAATTAAGACAGATCGCATTTCACAAACCTTCAGCTTTTTAAAAATTTAATATAAACTGCAACAAAGCCCTCGTCCACCTAAGAAGTTAAACTTTAATCAGACCAGATGTTTTTTTGTTCCCAATCACTGAAATTTATCTTTAATCTGCTAGCTTTCATGTTTGTTAGTTTAGATTTATTTAATTTTACTTGATTAAATCCTTTAAAAGACGATCTAAGGATATTTAATAGCAAGTGTTTCAAAAATCTCAATCCTTTAAAATGTAGACCAACTCATCTGGATTTATACTAAATGAAGAAACCCAGAGAGATAGAGAAGATGGTGATCATTTACAACCTCTGGACTGATTTTGTGTGGACCCTCGAACAAAATCCAAGAACGCAAGATATCTGGCCAACCCGCAGAGCCAGTTGACGCAGGCGGAGAGATTTTCTGACTGAAATCTTAATTTGGAACATTTTCGATGCAATGCATTCTTCTTGCTTTTCTATTTCATTTCACAGTAAATGTGACCACTCTCCACCTGGGCGCATCCCCCTCCCTAGAATTGATAAACTCTTCAAGGAAGGGAGTGAATTGAGAGAGTGGGTGTTAAGTGAATGTAGGCACTGATGGAGTCAAAGGGTTTGTTTAACGTTGTGCTCTGATGCACTGATGTGACGAGGCGATGATGCCTATACTCTCAGCCACTGCAGCAGGGCTTCCCTTTTCACACGTTCTCCTGGTCACACTGGAGTTTAATAAACCACAAACACCTGAGCTTCATTCACAGCGGATGTAAAAGAAAGCCAACACAACTTGTGGTTGTCTGAAAGGTAAATCACTTTATTGTCAATAGATTTAATATACTGACGCATTCGGGTCGTCAAACACACCGCTGGAGTTTATATGTCCTGTTTTCAGGAAAGAGGATTATGTCTGTTGACATAAAAGGCAGAAATTTTCTTTTTAATCAGCGGGCATTTCTGTAAAATCTGTTTGACTTCGACACCTGAATGTCCAAACGTGTGCTGGTCCACAAAGCTTGTGTTTGTCCCTGGTGCCGGCCGATCATAGTCCAATATCTGGCTGGAGTCTCTGGGTGCTGAAGAGCAGCTCGGGGATGTCCGTCGGTCTGAGTAAGCGGGTGGAGAGAACCAGCACCTGGAGCGGAGCAGAGCACCCTCATTAAGGTTCAAGTATGCCAGCGTGCGTAACGCCACACCTACCATTTAAGCAATCAACACACTGGGCTAGGGTTAGGAAACTGAAAAGCCTCCTCAGCTGGCTAATCTTTTGATTTATATTTATTTTATATACATTCTGAACAAAGGGTTAAAATCTGCATACCATGCCATTAGTCTATTCTTCAGGTCTATGAGTAATTTGTTAGTAGTTGACATGAGATTAATTTCCGAGAATATGCCGTCGAAGTTTGGGACAAAAAATTGACATCTTAAGCATCAATTTTCATAAAAATAAAATAGTAAAGCTGGATATCGGATGCTTATTCCGGCATGGCAGCCGTGACTTTTACATGCAGTGAAGGATGTGTGAAAAAAGCTTAAGGATTCATGGAAACCACCTGCGACTCAAGCTGGGCGCTTTCTTCGATTTCAATGTAAAAGCAGCAAACAACTGGCACTGACCTTTAGCATTCACCTGTCAACACTGCAGGGGTCGAGCGGGTTCACATTCAAAACCCCGGTGTAAGGCGGAGGATGGCTAACAACGTGAAAAGAAGACTGAAAGCTGAATAAACAGGACAGAGACTTTCAGGGAAGGTTCAAGTTATATTTTTCTACTTTCTGAATAATTCCCATGATGTCGATTTGTAGTTAAGGCTTCAAAGCCTTGATATAAAATTGGAATTAGGAGGTAAAATATATTTTGGAAGTGTACCAAAGCTTCCACTGCTGTTGTTTCGTCTTAACAATTTAGTGCATCTTTTTTGACCAAAACAAATAAGGGGTTTCACTGCAGCAGCTTGGTCACACAGGCCCAAGGATAAACAACCGTAGTTCAGGTGTTTTGTCCATTTAAATAATCTGAAACATAGAAGTGAGCTTTAATATCTAGCCTCATCTTTAGAGGATCTTCTGCAGGTTCAAAGCCAGTTTTATATTTCACGCTTGATTTTGAAAACAAACGGCCACAGTGGCATTACAAGAAGGTACATAATGCACTACTGTGGTGCTTGACATCATCTTATGCTTTGCTCTAAATCTTGTTTGATATCAATCAAAAATGACTAAAGATTTTTGTTAAGTTCCTTAGAACTATTTTCCACAGCATACGGTTTTAAATCAGTCTGTAATTATTATAATTATCACTCTCTTTACAAACGGATGTTTTTAGAAGGCAGGGGTGAAGACGTTGGTGGGTTAGGGTATAAGGAAGCAGCAGGGTAAGTTTTAATTCCCAGCCACGAGTTACAACTCAAAACCTTCCAGCCGTTGAAACACAAAACACAAAATCAATAAAACAGACGGGCCAAAAATGGTACAGGAGCAGACTGAAGGAACATTACCAAAGCCTTACGTGTGGGGGACTAAACAAAGGGAAGACATTACCGATAGGGCAAGCAGCAACATACAACCCCGGTGTGATTATTACCAGACGAGGAACTTTATGGTGTGCAGAGGGGAAGCAGGAAGCACTACTAAGAGGTACAAACCAGAGCGACAAAGGAAATATAAAAATAAAAACAGCACAGGTAGCAAATAATTCTCTTATAAAAAAAGCCAAGAAAACCCCACAGACCAAAAGAAATCTTATGTTGATTTCTCCAGCAAAGGTGAAAAATGGATTCTATTCAGAAGCCATCATGAATTAGCACACAGTCCATAATTGTAACAGAGAACACACCACAGACGTTAGATATGGTTCAAAACACCATTCCACACTGGAAAGAGCTGCTAAACCACCAAGACATGTTTGTCCACCTGAATTTACAGGCCGGGCAAGGACTGCAATAATAATGAAGAAAAACATCCAAGAGGCATTAACTTCATGCTTTCTTTGGAAGAGCTGCATAGATCCACAGCTTAGGTGGGAGAATCTGTTGTCTGTGGCGCACTTTAGAGCTTGCCAAAAGCCCCGAAGGGGTCACAGAAAATGTTTGGAAGAAGGCGTTCCAGTCAGATGGAAACCCAGCTAAAGGTGGTTTAGACAGAATGCAAGATTTTATTTTATTAAACTTTGGGAAACCATGCATGATAGTTTGATGGCCTAGATCAGTGGTCCTCAATCCCGGTCCTCGAGGTCCGGTGTCCTGGAACTTTTAGTCGGGTCCCTGATCCAACACACCTGAATCAAATGACTCAATTAGCTCCTCAGTATTCAGCCAAGTTCTCCAGAGTCCTGCTAATGACCTGATTATTCGACTCAGGTTAGTTTAAGCAAAGTAACAAACAAAAGTTGCAGGACACCAGCCCTGGAGGACCGGAATAGAGGACCATTGGCCTTGATACTTTTGCAAGGCACTGATCAGAATCAGCCTTGGCCCTGAATGTGTGAACACGGCCTAAGAAGGTAATCCGTTCTTTTTCCAGGTCTCACCTGATAAGTGGAAACCATTCCTCTTCAGAAAACACAATACAAGGAAAGCAGCAGCCTCTTCACAGAATCTAAAGTATGAGACCTGTTCTGGTTTGTTTAACCCTTCTGTTTACCACATTCATTTCCAGGTCTTAATTTGCACTTTTGATGTCTTCACAGGTAAGACTCTTCATCTGGTGCTGTAGACTATACTTAATGTTTATTCCGATGTAGAGCAACAATCAGGCGTAGATAAAATAAAAGGCGGCTGTTTTTGTTGGAGTATACGCTCTCATAGTTAGAATCAGGGCGGCAGTGCTGTTACACAACAGAGGAGCTCTGTTTCTCCTCAGCAGTGTTGCTTTACACTCAAGGTCAGCACCTAAAATCGGCTGTGACGACAGACTGAGCACGTCTCTGAGGAGCTTTTGCAGAAGCCAACCCAGCTGGACTGCAGACGCCAGCCAAGGTGCATACATGCGATTTACATGTAGAGAGCGTGTGTCGCACACAGATCTGCTAGGGTCAGAGTGCGTGTGGCCCAGCAGGTCATTGTATAATCACGTCTTTATTCAGTTCTCTTGATTACAACGTGGACTGCTTTGATCATTGCCAAGCCTTCCATTGCCTCTGGCCTAATTCTCAAAGCCTTTTATTATGAAAAGCCTACATTACCCAGCTTGATGTCCCTTTTCTCTCTCCTTGCAGTCGTCTCAACCAGAGAAACCGCATTCATCGCCATGTTTTGTGTGTCAGTGTGGACTGCATATGTATTAGGCACTTAGAACGCCCTATACAAACAGGCAGGCATGTGATGACTGCATCAACACATGGAAAGATCAGACAGCGCCTCTAACCTTCACACCTGATCTCAGCCACCTGTGTATTTAGGTCAGTACTTAGGAGCGATCATGCAGTCAGTTTCTTTGCCTTTATAATTCATGGCTAAAGAGATGACTCACTTCAGTTAAATGTCAATCTGCCCCCAACTGAGTATGAATGCCAATTATTGTTTTGTCGTGTTTGGCAAAATTTTACAATCGTCACCTTTGGAGGACGTTCAATCACCTGTTGAGTTTTGGTAAAGAAATCGATTATATTTAAGGACACTTTGCCTTTGAAAAAATACGACAGAAACTCTTCAAAAATCACAAAGACACAAATTAAAACAATGGTATGATTGGTAATTTCCCCCAAAGACAAACAAATTAAAATGACAGAATATTGGTATGATTTGTCGTTTTTTCTCTCACTTTCGACACACATGACTTTACATTTTATGTCTTAAGACATAACAGTTTATTTATCCATATAATTTTTGTACATTTAAACACGTATGATTATTATTACTGCAGTTACATTTCCCTCAACCTTATCCAAAAACAAGCCAATAAATTTATTAGGGAGCTGTAAATCGTGGTCAGCACTCTGGTACATGAGTAAAAAGGTTTAAAACAGTTGTAAACATATCATAAATGAATTAAAATCACCAGTGGCATGGTTATTGGTATACAGCTCATATTGTCATTCATTTAAACATTTTGTTTGTGATACTTTAATGTGTGAGGCAAGAAAATATCCAAAGCTCCCTGTCAATGAACTGTAGTAAAAACTAGCTTACTGGGTTGACCAAGTGACGATAAGACATTATCTACTGTATATGGAGAGAAAAAAAGTATTTTCTGTCCTATCAGAGATATAAAATACACTAAACTCAAGTGGGACTTTGGTCCGATGAGACTATGAATCTCAAAGCATCCAAAATAAACCCTCCAGGTGGGTCGATCAGAAATCAAAGGATGAATATGTGGGAAAACACCTCATGCCCACAATTAGGTATGGTGGAGGATATGTGATGCTGTGGGCATGTTTCTCTTCCAAAGCCTCTGGGAACCTTGCTAAAGTACATAGCACCACAAACTCTTTGAGAACTCAGGACATTTTGAATAAAATACTGATTGATCTCTGATAGAAAACTGAATATGGTCCATCAATGGGCTCTAGAACAACACAATGACCCAAAACATATGGCCAAGTCAACACAGAAATGGTCCACATGATACAGTGGATAAACTCCGGATTCTATAGTTAAATGACCTGCCTGCAAAAGGATTTCTATCCAGCACCCGACAGGATGAAACTACTGACCTGTGTTCCTGGTTTGAGGGAGGTGACTGTGTCTTTGATGAGACGGAGCTCTGAAGGTGTGACTCCACCGACCAGGAAGAGGAAGAGCAGAGGGTTGTCGCCGGGACGTGGACGGCTCACCTGGAAATGAGGACAGGTCATTTTAGAGTTGTTAGCTCTGGTTTCCATTTTAGATAACATCCTCCTCAGCTTCGTGAAACACTTTCAAACATTTCCCCTGCATCTCACCCTGTGTGCTGTTCTGTCTGTGCATCTGTAATGAGGCCATGACCATGGCGGTAGAGTTTGCACTCTGTGTCGCTGCAAGCAAAGCTCCCAGGGGGGCTGACCCCCCACGCTGGTGTCATGATGGCTGACACGTGGAAATAAAAGCAGGTGCTTATACGCACATACAAATGTCCCACCATCCTGGGCAGGGGGAGACTCCCACAGACCGTTTACAAGAAGCCCTTTGCCAGTAAACTCAGGTTTGCTGTTTCTGGGCACCTTACTGGCTGCTGGGTCACACAGGTGTGGTTCTATTGGTTGGCTGGCAGCAGTCAGGACAAGCCTATGAATGCTAACCGAGCAATCAGAGCTGCAGGGGGTGGACCTGTGGTAAGGGTGGCTGCACACGTGAGGCGGCAGTCGGCTGGGCTGAGGCGTGTCAGGGACGGTTTAACATGTTTCTGGAAAGAAAAGGTGTGAGCGAATATTATTTAGGCTGATTCTGCTCGTGTTATGTTGCAGTTTGAGATCAACGGAGAGAGATGAAGAGACACGCCAGGTCCATGTGACAGCGCCACACCACATGTATCTACAGACACACTGTGTGAGCCATGTGTGCTGCCATGGGATGAACAGAGATGGAGGGGCCATGAGCCAAAACATGTTTCACGGTCTAACAGAGGGAGGTGTTGCTCCGTAAAACGGCAGCCATGTTGAACCAAAAGCTTACTGCTTAATGTGAGCTGCCTTTGTTTTTGAATGAACAGCGACAGATTTCGCTTTGTCAGGTTTACGAATAAATAGAGAAGGCAAGAAAGGACTTCAGGTTACTGGCGAACTAGTTCTTTTTAATATAAAACTTTGTATAGGAAGCAAACAGTACAGCAAACAACTGGTCACTTCTTCTTAAATACAATCTATTTTTATACACAGATTTTGTAGATCAGGGGTTCTCTGACTTTTTGGGGCCAGGGACCCCTTAGCAGCGGTACAATTTTTCCAAGGACCCCTTTAGATTCCTCATGTTGATAGTATTTTTTAAACAGCCTTTTGTACTGTTAAATACCTTAGGAATTATGTATGTTAAAAAAAAAAAAAAAAAAAAAATATATATATATATATATATATACACATACACCTAATATTAGAGAGTTGGTGGAGATTAGAGCCTCATTCTCAACAAAGCCAAACTCGATGTAACTGTTGTCATACTTCCTAATTTTAGCTGATTTAGCTTTTAGCTTACTTAATGAAGTGGACAGATGTAAATATTTGTCCATTGTATTACTTAGCTCAACCCCGATGATTCCTCAGCAGTGCCTCCTCAGGCCGACAACATGGGTTTCATGGACCCTCAACCCATGGTTAGCGGACCCCCGGGGGTCCGGGGACCCCAGTTTGAGGGCCGCTGTTGTAGATGAAGCAAAGTTGTAGAGATGACAGACAAGTGGCTTATCAACATGTTTACCGTTGGTCTCTGATATAATAAATGTTTTTTTTATAGTCTCTACTGCTAGAAATGAACACTGAGCTACTGCTTTTAAGAAAGTTCTGTATGCCAATGTGATAGTTTTCAGAGCCTTCAGAGGCGTTCTCTGATGTTTTTTTAATGAAACAATATTAGGTAGATTGGACAACACGGAAGAAATAGCAGCATCAATGTTAACGCTTGCTTCCTCGACGAGCCGCCATTACTATCAAAACAGTCTCACGTCATGGTCGCGTCTCCACTACGTCACATCTATGAAACTCCAGCCCTGCGTCCTGATTGTCCAGACAATAAAATTGGTTGGACAAATCACTCTTTATGGGAGATGTCCCAGATGTATGTGAGTGGAGCTAGGCGGAGCAACATACATCTGGCGGAAGTCAGGTTAGCTGGTGGGAGCATCATGATGGTAAATGGTAAATGGCTTTTACTTGTATAGCGCTTTAACTAGTCTTGACGACCTCCAAAGCGCTTTACACTACAGTTCAGTCCTTCACCCATTCACACACACATTCACACCCTGACGGTGGTGAGCTATGTTAGTAGCTACAGCTGCCCTGGGGCAGGCTGACAGAGGCGGTATTGAAATGTGCTATACAAATAAAATTGCTTTGCCGCCAAGTTGGTTTGTATTCAGTAATGTTTCAACAGCTTTCAACACAGTGAAAAAGTATTTGGTCCACGAAGCAAGAGCACAATCCTAGTGTTTTCTACTAAACAGGGTTTTCTTTTTTGGTAACTTGGCTTGATCAGAGCAGATCTTTTTTAAAATGCAGGTAATTTTAAAGTCTTTTTAAAGATGTGCACATTGGTAAATGGCACTGTGTGTGAGTGAGTGAAATACTGGTGTTTTTAGATTGTGTACATGGTAGATGTGTGTTGATGTTGAGAGATTAAAAGAAAGTATTCTTGTACTTGCAATTCAGCGAGAACTTTTTTTCCCCCCTCATTTTACTAGTAAAGTGAGGACCTTTTGTCGGTTCTCACCTTTATCTCTTACATAATAGTAAAAGGGATACAATATGGGAATGCAAACATTATTATAAAATACACTGTTTAGTTTCAGGGGTTCGTTGACGATTTCCACCATCCCCTCTACCCACTAATCCTTGCAGGGTCACTGGAGCCTATCTCCTGCAGTCATTGGGCGAGAGGCAGCGTACACCCTGGATATGTCGCGAGTCCATCATGGTTACACAACACAGGTACACACGACAAATATTAATGCACACACACACACGATCCTACCAAAGGACAATTTAGAGTAGCCATTTAATCTAACAGCTATGCAGAATATGTGAACTCCAAGGACCTCCTTGCTGAAAGACAACAGTGCAACTAACTGTGCCACTCTGCAGCCCTCCTTGACAATTCTCATTTTCTGTATGACCAAAGATAAATTTGTGCTTTTACCTACAAGTAATTTAACTTGCGTATTCCGCATTCAGTCACATTCCAACTAAAAACCCAGTACTCTAATTATTCGGTCATTTGAGTCTGACCTAAATGTTTGGATCTTATGTTTGTTCATATACAATATGTATGTGTAATGGGAATCCATGCAAACATGGACTATTTAAGTGTACGTCCACTATTATTGAGAGCATAACAAATGTATGTGTGATTCCTATGAAAATTCCTATGAAAACAATATTTAAAAAAACAAACTCAGTAGTGGCAGCATCATGCTGTGGGGATGCTTTCTGACTGCAGGGACAAAGACGCCGTTCAGAGTTGATAGGCAGAGAGGTAGCTTAAGCAGCTTCAAAGTTCAGGCTCACATTAAATTGGGAATTTAGACATCAATATATAGTCAAACATCACCAGCTACATGCATCTTTCACTGGCAGGCCTTCAAGCTCCTGCTTAAAACTAGCCCCCCATCTCCTGATGTCTAAGATCCAAACACTTCTCGTTATTTTTTATGGATGCATCAATAATGCTGCTGTCCAAACAGTGCACTGGAAGTCGTATGACCTTTGTTGAAATCATTTTTTTACGAGCATAACATTGTGGGGTAGATCAGTAGAAGTAGGAGCTAGACTGTTGGACAAGTGGGACTCTGTTTCAACGAAGACTAAACACGGCACACCAGACACACAAACAACTGTGGTCACAGACAGTTTGAGACGGCTCTCTGAAGCGACGCTGCACAGGCCGTCGGCAGGCTGTAACTCAGACGGCAAGGTCCAGTCCTTAACCATATAAATTGTGTTCACAGCCGGTGCTTTGGTTAAAAATAGAGATTTTACAGCGGTGTTTTACTGCATAAACAGGGTGCACGCCTCAAGTTCAGGTTTATAGCTTTAGTCACCAGGCCAAGTTTTTTAAGTGTGGAACCAGGCTGTGGTTCCTGTGTTTAGGGGAGCTATTGCTAAATGGAGTAATTTGTTTTTCTTATATTGTCAGCTACACTTATGAGCTTGAAGGCCGTATGACTTCAGTAAACCTTTGCAAGTGAGTCCATCTATTGTTACTCATATACGCTGTCTCACAATATTCTGTTAGATGTTTTCATGGGAGAACACTGCAGCTATGAAAATTTGATACAATGTAAAGTAGTCAGTATCCAGCTGGTATAACAGTGTCAATTTGCTGCCCCCTCAAAATAACTCAACACAGCCATTAACATCTAAACCGCTGGCAAGAAAAGTGAGTATATCCCTTAAAAAGAATTCCCAAATGGTGCCCAATTAGCCATTGTCCCACCCAGGTGTCATGTGACATGGTCTCAGGTGTGAATGGAGAGCAGGTGTGGCACAATCTGGTGTCATCTCTCTCATTCTGGTCACTGGAAGCTCAACATGGCGTCTCATGGCGAAGCGTTCTCTGAGGATCTGAAAATCAGAATAGCCGCTCTACATAAGGATGGCTTAGGCCAGGGGTCGGCAAACTTTACAACCCAAAGAGTCATTTAGGCACCCAGTCCAGATAAAAAAAACTTATTTGTGATTAATCTAAATTATCTTTTATATACTTATTTATGATAAATATCTTCAATGGAAAGTTTGTTGAGATTTTTTTTTCAGAACCATTATTTCATTTCTTTCTTTAGGTTTTAGAATAAAGAAAAACACAAAACATTTGGAAAAAGAGGATGGATGCATCCTCTCTATGGGATGTTGATATTTGTAGGAAATGATGTAAACAATAAAAACAGTATGACAAGAGAAATAGATCAAAAGAAATATTACTGTTAGTGTGTCATTCTGTTGTGTAGTTATTCCATAAAAAACTTTAAAGCTGCTAAAACCTGCATTTGTTAGTATAAAATCTATATTTAAAAACATTGTTTATCATTTTTAGCCAAGGTTATTAGGAACCACGGTCCAAAGAGTGACCTGCAGCTCTGGAACCACTGGCTGCAGACTCCTGTCCATGGTTATAGGAAGGCTGCCAACTACCTGAAACTGAGCTGTAGCACGACGACCAAGTACATACAGCAAGTACAATGTAAGATGTGTTGTCCTAAACTAATTTCACATTGTTCACATTACAAATAAAAAAACATAATCCTTAGAGAGAATTTTTATTGGGGTTTTCTTTACTGCATAAAGGCCAAATAGTGAAGTGAACAACTCATGGTTGCGATAGATTTTCCCACTTGAGCTGTGGATCGCTACAGCTCCTCCAGAGGTACCACTGGCCTCTAGGATGATTCTCTGATTAATGCCCTCCTTTGCCCCATTTCCATGGTGACACAGCGACTCGATTTGATACGGGTCTGCTTGATTCAGTTCTAGCAGGTTTTTCATTACAACTGTGTACCACACCAATGTGGGCGGGGTCACCAAAGCAAGGCGGAGCCGAGAGTACGACACGTAACGTTTTTCATCAGCCGTGGAGCACAAAAATACACACGCCTTTATGTTGAACCACAGTATCGATTTGGGGGCTAACATCTTTGTTCAGTATTTAATGACATACTTGGTTGCTGCTGTGGCTGTTGGGTGTTTTTTTTTTTAAATATGGCGGGCCTTGTTTTGAAGTCGCTCTAGCCACGCAAACAGTGACTCCGCCCTTCTAGGGGGAGCGCCCACGTAACCGTTACTAATGGAAAGGCCAAAGAAGTGAAAAAGCAAGTTGACCCGTAGCGAACCGCCCTGAGTTGGTACTAATGGAAAAGATCCATTTGACCTCTGAGGCCTTGACAGAAGAGCTGCATATATACAGGAAACATACAGGTGCTAAAGGTGGAGCAAGTGGCTTTTTATGCACGCCCAATCCCCCTACAGATGACCACGTGGAACACTGACATGGCCACCTGTTGGGTGTGTATAAAAAGCCTTTAGTAATGAATGTGGACTAACTGGTTAGGATTAAAAACCAAAGGATGAGAGGCCCATCCACTGTAGCATTTTGAGAAGGCGCAGCTGGGACTCCATGTGGAGACACATGGCTGTTGGTGCTCTAAAGTGTAAACTTGGTAAAAATACCAAGCTTCATCGTCTATGTATGGTGCTTTTCTTCTTTCTTCTAACTCCAGCCACTACAGAACATGTCACACATTTTAATAATACATGCAGTGCAACAAATATAATCCTGGACTTGTCTGGTGTCCTGCATGTATAAACTCAACACCAGCCATATGGTAAAGGAAGGGACCTTTTCAGTCTATTGCAGAGACTTAAAATGTGTTTTGACAAAAGGTTTCTGACAGTTTGTGTCTTCCTAATTTAACTTCCCAGGCCCTTTTTCTATCTACCAAGGCTGTTTTGTGTATTTTTCCATTGTGGGGTCTAAAAGTCGGGCTGTTTTTGTAGGTTACATCCCCCAGCACTGAGCCGTTCCTACTCCTACGGGAATGCTGCTGCAATCTGGAGAAACAGATCTCCACCCACTTGAAAAGCACAGTGTAAATGTTGTGTTTGCTAACAAAAAAGCAAAACCTTTGTTGTGTAATTTAAACTTCACAGAAAATACAAACTGCAGAGGAGGATAAACTGGGACTGATGTGTGAAACAAAATGCTGATCATATTGAACTCCCTTTTTTGGGTAGATTGAGGAGATTTGGCCCTGGTTCCTGCCGTGTGAAAGCAGATGGGGGAACCCCCCCACAAAAAGACATGGTTACAGAAAGGGTTTTTGCAGTGGAAATCTTTGGAAACCTTGAAATGATACCGTCTCACCTTCATGAACATGCTGAATCCAGTCTTCAGCAGGTCTGTGAGGCCTCCTGACATGTGTTCGATGTCGGGGCATTCGGGTCGGTCGGGGTGCAAGACTTCCTCCAGGATCTGTCGCAGGAACGGACGGTATGTGGCCTGGGACAAAACACGGGGAGGATGGTTACCGATCAGAACCACTCTGGTGACAACAACTTTATTACTAAAAGTCATCATTAACTCTCTCCGTTTATAGTTAATATGAAATCTGTTTTTGTTTTCTCTGGACTGTGTCCTCCTCTTACCCTTCCCTGTGTTGCGTAAAATATCTCCCAACAGAGTTATAAACAGCTCATCTCAGCCAAACAGCCTGTTGATTTATGAGTCACTTCAGGAAGAGGAGCTTTAACACCTCTGCAGCCAAGACAGAGAAATCCATTAAATGTGGCTAAAAACAGCATGTTGACCAATCATGAGTGGGTAATGAAGCGGATAAATCAAGTGAGGACTCATCACTTAGAAGCAAAATAGAAACTAGGATTGCTTTATTTTCACTGTAGCCTGAGAGGCAAAGATATTTCTGGATTGCCAAACCTAACTAAATGTCATCATACTTGAGAAACATACGACCAACACAGGAGAGTCTTCTAACAGGGTTCTTGCATGTCAAATGGGTGTGTGGCCATTTATTAGCAACACAAAAACGGATGGAGTGAGCACTCGTTCCATGCAGAAAAGGTAGATGAGACTCATGAGATCGATGAAAGGAACGATTTCTCCTCAACCACCAAAAACAGTCTTTGTTCGAAATACACTGATTACAGAACAACTGCGATCTTGGCTACAAGGAAAGCAAAGACCCAAAGCTGAGGCATAAAGATACAACACGGTTTAAGACGATGATGAGCATCTTTATTTGTCATTGCATCTTTGTTCATTCCAAAGAAGTTTGCCCTCAGAGTTTAAGCCATCCCTTCTAGGAAGCAGTGGGAGGATTCAGGGGAATGCCATGCTCTGACCACCATGCCACTGTTACAACAGATGGAGTCAGCAGCCAGACCATGGGCGGGACAATAGTGTTGTTTGTCTGAATAAGGTTCACAAGGAGACATTTTTTTTTTTACATTTAATCTCTATGGCAAGCACAAAACATCCTGAGTGTTAGTAAATCAATCTCTGTCCTCTCCAAACTTTCCTCCTGCATGTTTAACCACAGTGATAAGGTGACTTATTTTCCATGCTGTCTGAGCAATAGGAATGACAGATTGCATGTCAGTGTTGTAACTTCCAACTACTACATGTGTAGCATTAGCTTGTAGTGGCTTATTAGGGCCATTCATAACACTAACAGTAGACGGACTCACAGAGCTGCGTGGTCGGACTAAAGCCCTTTACATATTCTTTCCCAGGGCAGCAAGAGCAAAATGACTGCTCTGTTCTTGCAGCTTGTTTATGACATTCAGGGCAGGACAATTTTCTTATGTGATGTCTGGCATAATATATTGTGCGACTGGTCAGAAATGTGATGTGTGTTTGGCTAAGTTAAGGCGACCTTTGAAATGTCCAAGCCAGATAGAGCTTTGTACTTGTTCTTGCCACCTCAAGGAAAAGACAATACTTACCCGTTCTTGTGTACCTTAAACCGTCTATTCAGAATAATTCTTTCTTCTGCTATATTACTGTATAGTATTACTGCATATTAGCCCATAAACATTAAATACAGACTGATTATATGTGCAAAAGGGAGATTTTCAGCTGCTTCCATTCATTGCAGCCATGTTTTACACAACTGTATGTCTGCTAATGAAGTGTTACAGTAGTTCTGAGAAAAAGGAGCGCTTATGTTTATGAAATTACGTCTTCTACCTGATTGAATGAATTTAGTTTATTGAATTACAATTTTTGTCATCCAAGTCAGTGGTGAATCATGCAGAAAAAGTGCTCTCCACACCGAGCGCTTCTAAATCACTGGGTAGGGTGCTGGTGTCCAACCTACTACCCTCAGACAACATTTCCTCTGATATCCTCATCCTCAATGGAATAATCCTCATAGAAACATTTGGCTTATGAACTGACAGTCGCACTGGAGACTACCGTGGTCATTATGTCATGCAATATGGCTCAAGTTCGGTGTTCAATAAGTAATATCTTTACTCTTCAGCAACCTTTAGCTGCGTTCTTAGCCTCCTTCAACTCGCCTTTTTAGTTTTACACTTCTTTTTTATATTTTTCATCTACAGGGAAGAAAAAAAAAAAGTCAGCCTGCCCTGAACACAACTAAAAAAGGAAAAGGAAAAAACGGGGCGATATGGTCTTGAAACACCTTTGCAACCAGGAAAATTCCTCTAAATGTGTCTAAATTAACCAATTTGAGCAGGGGACAAATCTACTAAGGAATCAAAACTTAGAAGCAACATATAAGCTGCATTACTTTATTCTCAGAGATACTAAGATCATTCTGAAATTGTCTAATTTGGGATGTGTTTGTTGCTTAAACTGCTGCTAAAGTCTGCAACACAACTTATTAGATGTTTTTGCAAACATATTGATACCATCACCTGATTAACTAAGTCTAAAAATGGTCGAAAAAGCATCTTTAACACATCGTTTTTCCTGTCCTTTTCAGTTACCTTGGTTTAACAACCCCATCTAATTATTTCTTCACTCATTCAGTCCAAAATAAAAAGCAGGAGTTTAAATAAGCACATGCCCTTGACAAAGCTGACAAGCAGAGCTTTAACTAAAGACTCTTAAATACCTTCTAATATTCTGAAAAGGGTAATGCTGAAGGGGAAAAAAAAACCTTCAGCGTTAATAAGGACTCAGCTTTTTTTGCCCAGCTACGCAGGACAAAATGTACCATTTATAGCCCTTAAAGCTGGAGGATCAAGAATTCAAAGCAGGTTTTTTTTTTCATGAGAGTGAAGTTTGCTGTCTCAGAGAACAATAAAGACCCAGATAAGACTTGGCAGCGCTCGAAATAGCAGAAGTCTTTATATAAACATGCCGGTCTGGAACACTGGACACATTCCTATTCTAGATGAGGCTAAGGCTCTTGACACGCCAGGGCTTCATGCCAAGATCCGAGTGAAATAACGATCAGACATTATCATTCGCTTGTTGTTTAAAAAGGATGTGAGCTCACAGATCTGAGCCAAACTGTTGATTAAAGCTTTAAATAAACACACCTGAAGACATAGAGTAGTATAAACGTTAATACACGTAGCTGTTTCCGCCATCATCCTCTTTCTGGCTCTCTTTACCTGCCTCCCAATCCGACAAGCAGCCAAATTAGGATTTGGGAACTCCTGCGATCTAAACTAAAATCCACCACCATCACCAAGCCTCAATCAGTCGGTGTACAGAAGCGAACCTTGGCGTAAACAAAGCGATGACTCATTGCATGCGCATACGCAACAACAGCGCAGCTGTAAACAGATCAAACCTGTGGTCACGCACCTTTCCATTTTCATCTGAGTTTCACAAAGCTAAAAGCAGTCCAATTAAACCACCGCCTCAAACACCCACAGGACAACAACAACGTTCGTCATCTCACAATGATGCAACGCCAATATTCCTCTGGAAACACAAATGTGCATGTAAACAACACGCAGCATCAAATGTGAGTATCAAGTTCCCCCATGGTGTGTGTGTGTGTGTGTGTGGGGGGGGGGAGATGGCGTCTTGGTGGAGGATAAAAACAATGTTTCATAGCAACATAGTCACCTACTGACACAAAGAGAAATGTCAGACAGGAATGCCTTTGGTAGGGTTTCCAGCGACAGACATAATCAGTGCTGTTGTTCTGATTTGTTCCCTAGAAATGTGCCAAATGTTTTTTTGTTTTTTTTAGATTGTCATTTTTTTAGACTGAAAACACAGTTTGGAGTATGTGGGTTACTTTTTTTTTTCTGTACGGGGCTCAGTAGTTTAATAAAGGTCAGGGTGTCCACGTCACAGCTGACGAGCTTGTCAACAAAGCAATATGGAGCGACAAATTTCAGGAGGCGCTCTGACCTCGAAATCCCCCACATCTCAGTTTATCTGTGGGATGTGCTATATGTATGTCATAAGGACCCCGACTACCTAGTAATGGGTCATTATAACATAGTGGGTCAATGAAGGTTTGATTATCTTATGTAACTCTCGTCTCTTTTCCATCTAAACCTAACTGGGGCCCATATACCAGCAGGAGAATTAAGCCCTCTCTCTGGAGAGCTCGGTTTATTGGTTCAGGCTCATTCTGTCACGGGTCTGACCACTTGCAGCTAATTTCGTTTCCACTTTTCCTGGAACGGAGTTCAGTTTATGCTCTCTACTGGCATGAACAGTTATGACTGGCATAATAGGAGCATAATTAGTGCCAACAGAGGAGCCGCCGTGTCTTCATTAACGTTATCTGTTTACGCTGAAGTCTTTCTAATGATCTATCTTCCATATTTATTTAATGCATAACAGTAATTACCACATACAGTCAACAGACACTGTATTAGGTACGCCGACGGCTTTTTCACACAAAGCGAATCAACTAATCACCGGTAGTAGCTCCATGCACTTAGGTATCTAACTGTAGTAAAGACAACTCGCCAAAGCTCAAACAATCAGAAGAAGGAAGAAGGAGGATTTAAGTAGATGTAGATGATAGATGTATACTTTATTGTCCCCACGGGGAAATTTGTCTTAGACGTCGTGACTTTGAACGTGGCATGGTACTCTACTGGGATTTACATGCACAACCACTTCTTGGGTTATTAGAGAAGGGTTCAAATAGGAGAAAATATCCACTGAGCGGTTGTTGCTTGGGTCAAAAGGACTTGCTGATGTCCGAGGAGAATGGGCACACAGGTTCAGAGGTGACACAAGGGCAACCATATAGCTGAAATAACCACTCGTTACAATAAAGTTTTGAAGCAGAAAACCACAGCAGATGACACTGCTGTCAGCCAAAACCAGGAAACTGAAGCTTCAATTTACATAGGCCTACCAAACTTTAACAACAAAATAAGAACAATGTCTCCTGATCTGATGAGTCTTTACTGCAGCTGCAGCATTCAGATCAGGTGAAAGAAATCGGTGTAAACCACAAGAAAACATGGATCCATTCTGTCTTGTATTGTCTTTCCAGGTTGCTGGTGATATAACGGTGCACAGGTAATTTCCTGGCACACTTTGGGCTTCTTAATGGTACCAAGTGAGCATCAATTGAACTCCCCAATTCACACTGTTGTTGTTGTGTCCATCCTTATATGACTACAGTGTAACCATCTCCTGATGGCTACTTCCAGAAGGATAACGCATCATGTCACAAATCTCAAATAATCTCAAACTCGTTCTCCTAAATGTTTTGTAAATACCTTAAAACTGTCTTTTTTTCTTTTTTTTTTTACTAAAGGACCATTCACAGTAGTGGTGTCCTGATACGGATACTGGTATCGGTTCCGATAACAGCGTCAAGTACTCATACACGTACTTGTACAAGCAACCCGATACTCTGAACCGATACCAATTTTCCTCCTGGGCTGGGCTACGCTGCAACTCAAAGGCTAGATACCACTCTATACTAGGTAGTGGTGCTATACACCAAGAGGTTGTTTGCTGAACCTCCAAAAGAAAAAGGAGAGAAGATAACTGAAGATCTAACCAAATTCATGGTCCTTGATGGTCAGTAATAGTTATTTGTGATCTATAAGTAACAATTTATTAAGTACTCAGTATCGGTACTTGGAATTGGCAAGTATCTAAACTGAAGTACTTATACTCTGTCTGGAAAAAAATGGTATCGGGACACCCCTAATACATGGTAATGCGTGAAAAATACATGTGATGAATCTCTGCTGTGTCTGATAAGGTTGTATTTGAGTCTCCCTAAAAACAAAATTAATGAATTATATTACTTTGGGGAAAAAGATGAAAGTGTGAGCTCACTAATGTCTTTTTAGAGAGAATTCATTGAGTAAAATACAGAACATTATATGACACAGAAGAGACCCTTACCTCCTCTCAGGGGACATGCTCTTTTAACTAAAATAAAAACGCATTCTGGTGACACAGAACAACATGACTCTGTCTGCCCCTAAATGAACCTTTTATTAGGGATTCCATGAAAATTGGACCTTTGTACGCAAAGAAAAGCTGAAATTTGGATCTGGACCAACGAATATCCCCTTTAGTGGACTCCAGCTGGGAAAGGCTGATGGATTTCCGATGCTTCTCGAGAACAGGCAGTAGCTGGCACATATCAAGCTGTTCCCCTTTCACATTAAGTCATTTCCATAATTCCACTGAAACACGAGTGTACAGATCTGTCCTAACAGAAGGACTGTTGCTCATTTGCCTTAATAATATGCTGACATATAATGTGAAATATGTATGCTTTCTTAGTCGCCCAAGTGTGGTAAGTCTGGGATTAAGCATTGCAAGTCATTTCAGTTGTTGATTAGAAAAATTATTTTACTCACTTTTCATGATAGGTGGGTATAGTAAAAGCCCAAGTTAGAAAGAAAAACAATTTTTACCTTTTTGTTTCAGTTCTATATGTTTTGAAAAAAGAAAAAAAAACTCTTACACATAAAACTTTTTACATTTTTATAAACCTTTAATTAAATATCTTGATATCTGAACATTTCCAGGTACATGTCTTCTAAGGATTTGCTCTCTAAATGAATCCGATCAATATTTTAAAGTTTCCATCTTGTCCATACTTTCTATTTTAGTATAGCAAACATTCCAAAAGATCATAGTCCTAGTGAAGACTGACGTATTAAAAATAAGATTTTTTTTTTTAAATTGCACAACACATTATTTGGCAGGCATCCAGTAGAGCTAAAAAATAATACAGTGAAACCTCTTCAATAGTAATTTTTATACAAGGTACGGATGAAGGTTATCGATTAATGAGGTAATTTTAAGTTGCTCCATTAGATCAACTTGATACTTAGATTGATAAACAACCATTTTCTTAAAAACCTGAGTTTTCTCGTGTCAAGAGGGCCTCTTCATAACATGAAAGGCTATTTTTTTTTTTTTTTTTACAATATGCTGAATTTAAATAGAGGCACATTATTATATTTTAACAATTTTTTTACCACCTGTATTAAATACTGACTGAATAAACAAAACATTTGGGGTTCACACACATTATTAAACTTAGACATACTCTCAAAATATAACAAAACAGGAACGTATTAGGTTAATGAATAGAAACAAATAAGACGAATAAAATAAATGTGAAACGAAAAGCCCTCATCACAATGTCTTATTTTTTATGCAATACCATCTGCTTTTCTGTCATCACCTCCTTGTGTTCCAAGCCCATTGGTAAGGTTTGGTTGAGAAGTTGACTCTGCTCCGCCATGCAGGACAGCTGAATGGTGCTATTTAGGTGGCAACTTGAGGGGCTTGTTAAGTGTATATATATATATATATATATATATATATATATATATATATATATATATATATATATATATTATTTAAAAACAGAACAGTATAAAGTGCATTTTGCATCCTTGTCATGATTTAACAGTGTAGAATAATCCCACACCAACAGCTTTTTAATGTATTTTCTCTGTTCAAACTAAACTTAGGTTTAATCTTGAGAGGTTTTGCGAGCTTTCCCATCTGACATCTGAATTTTCCCGAGTGAAATCTGTTTGTGTGCGGGTTGTTGTGCTCGCCGTCTGACTGGACACCACACCCCACTCTACAAGCAAACCTGTTTTATCTTACGATTTTTTTATCATTATGTGTGGTGTCTCTCAGGTTTTGAAAATTGGGCAACAATTTTAAAATCTTGCTGTGTGAAACAGCCTTAAAGGATGAGCAGCGACACTCAATCCTGGAGGGTGGTAATACTACAGCACTGAAAGAAGGTCCATTTAGTGGATGTTATAAGTTAATTGGCAGGAACAAACTTTAATTTAATAAACCATTTCTTGACAGTTGTGAGTTAATTGTTGGTTTGCATCTTTAATACAACGTTTGTGAGAGGAAGGAAAACCTTTGTAAGTCCCCAAAATGTCTGTGTTATGTGATACTATGGTGACCTCACACTGACAATTAACTACACTCATTATTAATTTAAAACAATTCTGGCTGTTGCAATTTCTCTTTCGCCCTTTTTCACAACATTTTGATAATGCAGGTAAAATCTTCCCAGTTGTAATTAACTGGTCTTGTGATTAGTCCAGTGGTCAGCAACCTGAGCAACACGTGTCTCGTAATAACTTTGGCCAAAAATGACTTAGACTCGAGTGGCACTTAAATATAGACAAAGTAGAGCTCCACAATATATCAAATCACAATCGTCACCTTAATATCAACGTTGGCAATATAGCAATCTAAAATGACTGTTTGGATGCAACACTTTGTAAGATATCATATTTTAAAATGTATGCATGCAAAGTCTGCATGCCAGTAATACGTTTGGCCTTTCAGATAGACATTCACTGCCATCCATGCATACACTCCAGGGTTCTCACCAGCGCATTTCAGCATCTGTGTGTGTGTGTGCGCGCGTGCATTTGTCTCATGTTTATCTAGAATAATAAAATATGATATTAAGATGTGTTTCTGACCTGGTGAACTCCATCACTTGCAGTATAGACGGAGCGCAGCTGCTTGAGGTGGTCTCTCATGTAGCTCAAACCTCTGAGTGTCTTGAACATGTTCTCCACTGCAGTGTGGACTCTTTCTGTGCTCAGTTCCTCTGGGGTTGCACAGCCTGGGGCACAGAATAAGACACCAGCGTTTATACCAAATTTATTCAGAGTTTGAGATAATAGTATAACATTGTCAGCATCTGTGGGAACCATTGTAGAAACACTAGCTTGTATCCCAAGTTCATGTGAATCAAACTTACTTCGTGCAGCATCAACAGTGGCCAGAGAAGTAAAAAAAAATGACACATTTTCAACAAAACATCTGGCAAAAAGCCACATTATGCGGCACATTGCTTTTGTGGGCTATTTCCTCAGCTGGGTGTGCACTGAAAGCAATTACCAAGGTAAATACATAGAGGTTTGAGGACAAGGGCTCCCTTATTTCAACTGCCATATAATCAAAAGGCAATGTTCCCATCTTTCAAAGGAAGTCGATGGAGAAAGGATTAGCCAAAAAAAGACAGTGCCAATCAGGAGAGAGAAGATGGAGTAACAGAAATCAATGGGAGGCACAAGGAAAAGCAGTACAAGAAAACGACAGACAGCAAGACTGAGAACATGAGACAACATATAGATAAGCGAGGAAGAGAAGAATGGTAGCTAACACATGGGTCTCCAGAAAAATAAAGAGTCGGTGACCTGGAACAGGGACATCCCACTTACTCTTCTTATGAATGAGGCTGTTTGATTACTGAACAAGCTAGGCCTAAACTCAGGTGTCATTTTAAGTTCATGGAAAGTAGGTCTGGCTCATTCACTCCTATAAAGTGGAGATTTATTTTCTTCAATAATTAGACTGAAGTTTTTCTTCCTGTAGATCAGAGTTTGATTTTATAGGACTCTGTGAAATGGCCCTGCAGATGTTTGGGTATGATTTAAGACAGGTGTTTGTTACTTCAGAAAGCTTTGCCTTAGTCTACATTTGCAATATCTAAGTGTTCCCAAGGATCAATTTAGGCTATTATAGGATCTATCCATGTTATTAATTTTTTTAAAACAGTTGTCAGAAACTAACTGCAGCCTAAATACATTTATATGCTGATGACGGGTATTTATTCAGTGGCACCTTAGTGTGACCAAAAAGCTTCATGTGGAGCTTTCACATGAAACCTTTTGGTCACAGCAGCTTTCTGTGCTGAAACTGAAGTAAATTCTGGGCTGAAAGACTAAATTAATAATTTATTTTAGTTCTTATGCTAAGGCAGGTGAGCCTTTCACTGTCACACTAGATGGCATACGTATATGAAAAAGTCCCCTCACACGATAAATCAGGAATCTGGCTAAGTAAAATAAATATATTCTTTGACGGTCATTTAACATTGTAATGACTGCATGCCCACAGGCTCACCCTTGTACCTTTTGGGAATCTTTAGGAAGGATTTCTTTAAACCAGAGAGGAAAAGGCACATGCTGTTTATCGCAGAGGCTTGCGAAGTGATACACACATACTGTTGCATGATACTCGGATACATGATACCACAACTAATTTTAGAAATATAGTTAAATGTCTGTAGGGTGAAAGCAGGATTTGGTAAAAATTATTTTTTTGCCCTATATCTTTGGAATATATTTTAGAAAATTATCAAATCTCTCTTCATATTTTAGAGAAACTTCTTTAAATTTTTGTTTATTAAACTGTCTTATTCTAGCTTTTTTGTTATTAATTGAGTTGGATTTAAACTATTGAACATCTATTTAAATTTTGTTTTGATTTAGCTTCTGTTGGAAAAAAAAACTCTCTTCTTTTGATTTATGGTTATGCTGGCCTTTTGACCAGGACTCCATATAAAAAGTATCTCAACTGAACCTTTTTTTGTGTTTAAAGTAACGCTGTATTGTTGTTATTCATAAGGAGATCAACAGTATTTTATGAAATCCAACCGCAAACATGATAAATGAGCCCACCAGACTTGCACAAAAACACCAGGAACACCGATGACTCCACTATCATTTCAAAACAAAACATCACGGTGGCCTTCGTAGAGACACATCACCTCTGTGTTTTATGAAGCATGATCCACTCAGAGACCATCTGCTGTGGAAAAACTCAGAACACCAATTCGCTCCAGATAAAAGTTGAGCCCCACAACCAGCAGCCCTGCCTCCACTTGTGGGTGAGCGTGTGTGTGGATGCATGGCTGACAGCACTTTGAAGCACCTCGTTAAGATCAAAAGGCGTTTTTAGAAGTGAAGACTATTCCCCATGTTCTGACTGATCTATATTGACTGGAAGCCTAATTTCTCAAAGTCATGAGCAGAAATTTGGGTCCTGCTTACTATTTCTGAGGATTATGTTTGGCACGCTCAGTGATATAATCAGCAGCCAACTTATATTAAAGAGACTGCAAACAAACACAAACTGAAGGCTATAACAATCAGTCTGTTCCCTGCTTCACATTAGTTTTATTAGCCTTTAATTCACAAAACTGTAAAACTAAGAAGTATTGAAATATTATATCTGCGTATGTGCTGCACACAGCAAATTTTTCCTTTTGAAAATAAATGTACAAATTTACTGCCCTATTCAGGCCAATTTAAATGCTACTTTGCCATGACCCGCCAATACCACAGTTACTGCAACACTACACAATGCAAAGGTCCCTTTTCCAGCTTTAAATTTTAAAACAAGTCAGTTATTTTGGATACCTGGTCAGTTGATGAACATTTTTTTGCTTTCTTATCCTGTTTTCATGTCATAATTTCCCTATAAATGGATGAATATAACATTTAGACAAAAGACTAAGGAATAAAGTCAAAAAACATATTTTCCATGCCGTTTTACTGTTCTTACTTGGACATAGATGTGGATGGGTGAACAGACAGACAGATCTCCACTGTGGCTCTTAGAAAACCAAATAAGAAATGTCCTGATGCATCTCAATCATCCAGGTAGAAAAATAATTTAAAAAGTTGAGTCGGTCGTTTGGACTGGTTCTTCTTTGTTGAAACGTTTTGTCTCTTCTCCAAGAGACTTCTTCAGTCTGGGGAGTCACCAGTGATCTCAAGTAAACTCAGCTTTACAATAAGAAATGTTTTAAATAACAAAGGTAATAAGAAAGGTTTTAGCAGTTCTTTATAATTTTATGCAATATCTGCATATAATATCTACAGCAGAAGGGCACACAAATATTTTCGATACCCTGGTTTCTTAAAGTATGATGAAATTCCAAACTTCTCCAGACTGTGCATGAACCCTGTATTAAGACAACTCTAGTGAGCTGCCAGCTGCGTATGGCTGCCAGATCAACAGGGAGCTTATTTTGGTTATTTCTCCAGAAACGTGGACCTACATGTCTTTATTTGATAGTGACACTGCAGACAACAAATATGAAATGATAAACAGCATAACTGGGAATGAAACCAGGCATTTCTCTGCCAACTCTACTCACGCAAAGTTGGTATGCAAAGCTTTGGTTTTTTTCTTCAGTGATAAGGCTTTGCTTTTGGGGGGATAAAAACAGCTGGTTGTGGTTTTCTTTAAAAAGAAAAAGGAAAAAAAGAAAAAGAAAAGGGAAACTGAGAGCCATCCGAGTGGATCAAAACAGTGAAGCTGGGTGGTGGACACCAAACCACTGAGCTGAAACGATAAGGGCCTATGCAGGTTCATGTCAAAACTCACGGGATTCATTCACTATCCCACAACTTTGAAATCAACATCAGACAATTTGGTCATAAAAAAAAAAAGCATACAACCCTAACCCTGGAAATCAAATCTCAAACTGCTCATTGCAGCCAATCAGAGACTACAGCAAACTGCAAAGTGTGTGTAAATAATCACATTTTCTTTATACAACACCTTTCTTACAGCAGTCGCTGAGTGGCTCACAGAATAATGCCGTACTTTGTCAGGTCTTAAGGGTTTGAGTTATTCCTCCTGCTTTTATAGAAGATAGCACATTAAGCACTGGGAGCATTTAGTTTTAAGCGGCTGCCTTCAGGAATCTGATGTGTCTGGCTTGCTGTCCTGTTTTGGCCCGGCTGAGACGAGAAGTACAGCAGGGCCTAGAGTGATGATTCACTCAGATGTGGGTCTTATCTTATATTAGCCCTGCAGAGCAGAAAAGCATCTAAAATAAAAATAATAATAAAAAAACAACAAAGAAAACAAACTACAGCTGCAAATTGTGAATAAAAGGTCAATGAAAACTCTTTTATTGAGTATAATTTACTGAAAGGGGCTGGTAACCGTGTGTTTAATAGGAGGGCCTGCAATGGGAGCTCCTGCATGTCTGCAGCAGCGAGCCGGATGACTTGTTGCCAAAGCATACAGTGCAGGTCCCGGACGGGGTGTGGGACTGAGCTGTGCTCAGGGATGCAGGCTCCCCAGACACAGTCTGCGGTTTCAGATGTTGATCGTGCCGTTGCCGCTCTTGAGGAGGAGCAGCACCAGGTGCTGATCTGCGAACATCTAAGCTTGGCCGTGAAGCTGAACACCTGCGTCTGAGCCTGCGTCACATGGCACCGCCGTGCTGTTTCACTTACCGGCAACGCTCTAAAATCTGATGTCTCCCACTCATGTGAGCCGAGTTCCGGTTTGGTCTATTTAGGTAAATAATAAGAGCCTGCTTAAAAGCCGCCTGACCCTGTTCTAGTATAATTCCCCCTCTTTATATGATTAAAGCTTTTGTAAGACCGAGGCACACGATGGGAACTGTGCAGCCATTTGTACAGCTCTTCATACGCCTGAGTGCAACTTCTATTTTCATCCACGTATTTACTTTCAGAAACAACACAGTTCCACGTGTTTACAGACTGACTCAATATTTCACTGTGCTGCTAAGAGACCGTAAGATTAGCGAGAAGCTTGGTCCTGACACAAAGCCTGACATAGGAGTGCAGGGACGAACGTCTGATTGAGGGCTCTCATAATAGGCTCCAACAGAGCCGGAGGTGAGCAATAGCTACTAAGTGAGCTGTGAGTGTAACCTGTGACGCCCTGAAGGTGGATGCAACCAATCAGAGGAGCACAGAGGACCGGTGCGGAGAAAAGCAGCAGAATAATGCGGAAAAACTTCCACTATAGTATCATTAGTCGGTTTGAGATGATGAAAGTTTTAACCAGGTTGGTCAGGTCTGATAATATGTAGATCACTCATGAGAAAAGCCAACTACAGTATTCTAGGGGGATGGGTTTCTTTATTACTCTGATTATAAACAAAGTATCTAACAATGTTTTCCTGCCTAACAGAAGTTCAGGTCAGAGGCCGTACCGTTCGTCTCTTAGGAACAAACTAAATAAAGACCTAATACCCCTTTAGCAAAGGGTCAGCAACATTTTCTATTCAACAAGTCCTTTTTGCTTTAATTCCATCACATTGAAACATACCTAGAGCCAAAAAAAAAACCTAGATGACCGGTGGGGAAAAATCATCTAAAAAAAGTTTTGTAGTCTCAATAAAAAAACGAGTTTTCATTTACAACAGACTGGTTAGCACATGTTTAAAAACCTCACACAGATACAAAGAAAAACATCAAACTCTTACATGAAAAAAAAAACATTCTTTGTAGAATGATCCCAGCTGAGTCCTTTCTATATTTATGAAAAAAATTAAGAAAGAGAAGTGGCCCACTAAAAAAAAAGAAAACATTGTTAGTTTCTATTAATGTTGGAAGTCTGAGGGGCCATGCATACCACTCATATGCACCAGTTCTATGAAATCAACACAAGTGCTACCAAAATGTTGTGCTAAATCTCATGCTATGCTCTGCTGACATCCTGCCTGTTCTGAGAAGACTCAATCTTCTCAGAACAGGCAGGAATTATTCACCTGATTATTTGACCACTTTGGAGCACTCACAGCCTGTGTAGAGCATCTCTTTCATCTCCAGGTCAACCAATGTGGGGGAAGAGGAAATCCAGAGTGATTCACAACCTTCGGAAAATTATTTTACATTTATACACAAGATTTGAGCATTTATATAATAATCTATTTCTATAATTCGTTAAAATATCCTCTCAATAGAACGTGGTACAAAATGGTTAAGCACACAGGAAGAAATGTAGTCTTGATTAAACAGTAACCACTGTGGACCAAGATAAGATATGAAAACAGTGACCTGATCCTGAGCCCCTACGGAATATCACAATTAGCCATTAATCATTGCAAGCTGCTGTTTTAAATGCCATGTCAATAATAATACATATGATTTAGTAATGGTATCAAGGTGTTACACGATTGTATCTGTTGCTTTATGTCTGTTGGTTGTGCTGTTCTTTCTGTATCTCTTTCCAGGTGTTGGAGCAGACAGAGGACGTTTTATAATTCTCTTCCTTTTATCTCTTCTTTCTTTCACCTCTTTCTTTTTTTTTTTTTTTTTTTCTTCTTCTCTTCTTGTTTTTCTTTTACTCTCCTACTTTCCCATTGTAGTGTCCACATAATTTGAAATTCTCCCTGCAGGAATCACAATAAAGCTATTTACACGCACAAATCAAGCGGAGCATTATGGCGAAAGCTGTTTGCTCCACTTGTGAAAGTAAAATCTGTCGAGCTCTATTTGGCATTAAGATATCAATTGTTATTGCCACATTGCTAGACAGGACACTGGGGAAAAAAAAAAAAAAAAAAAAAAAAAAAAAAGAACACTTCCAAAAACAACACCAATCTCTGGCCACATACAAGGACAGTTTAACTTCTCGTGTAAACACGCAGAGTCAAAGAGTTTTTAGAAATCTCCACTTTGGCTGGAGTTTTCAGAATCATTCATTTTTAGAGATGTAAAATGGTGTTTACATATGGATGAAAGGCCTAACCGCATAGAAAATGTATTTGTTTTCACAGATATCCGGCTATGTAAGGACTAGGCCTAAGTTTAGGACTAGGCCGACACCACAGACATAACTCTCCAGGATGGCATCAGCTAAGGGATCCTCACAAACTGTGCATTCCAGATAAAAGCCATATTCATCACCATTTTCTACCTGTCTTTACTTCACTCTGTTTTTCCAACGTGACTGATGTCTGCTACAATAATTCCAGTGCCAAAATAAAAGCAAAGTCAACTGTTTTGTTCTATTAAAAAAAATAAAAATAAATAAATAAATGCCATGTCTACGTATGTGTATCCACCTTCTGCTGAAGAAAATGCTGCAAACCCTGCAGAGGAAGCTGCACAAACAGCTAAAACAGCAGTGTTTGTATTTTGATAAGAGCCAGATGACACAGTTAGGACATCGGGTATATTTCAGCAATACTGTTCCACATATAAAGCACATTTTGTCTCCTTTTGTAGCTGATTTTAAAAGTTGGGTGCTTTAGTTGCAAGCAAACCATGCTGAAGCAACAAGGAACGATATGTCCACTGAGGGGCTGAGGGCAGAAACAGAACAAAGATCCAAGCACGTCTGTCCGTTATCACTGCCACACTGTTCTGCTCACAGGAAATAAGCTCTCTGCTGCAGAAGAACACGCCGGGAACATTGAATTAGAAAAACAGTCTGTTACCTCAACAATCCTCCAAACACTGTGATGGCTCACCCTCCACCCCTGACCCCACAATCAAAAATAATCACTCCGCACTTATCGCAGGAATGTAGAGAACGAGACTACTTATAAATATCCAGGCCTATTTTGAAACCTGATCAGAAAGGCTATTCTGGTCTAAAAAAAGCACGAGACTGGGTGATATTTTGGAGATATCAAAACAGAGAGAGAATTAGAGGAAGGCATGCAGCAAAGTACCATTTTTTTTCAAAGAAGGAGTTCATCTGAATGTTTGAAATCCTCTGTGGAATGCTGGGGAGGAAAGGAGCTCTGCTACTGTATCTGAGGATGAAAGAGGAGAGACGGAAGTGGTGGGATTTAAGAGCTAAATGCTTTTCGCGCCCCCATTGCTTTTCATGATACTGACTGTCATGGTGTGATTCATATGGTCAGGGGGTGGCTGCTTCCACACGGTAGGATCATGAGACTATCACATGGAGAAAAATAAACAGAGCGAGGTAAAGCACAGACAAAGTGCAAGAAGATGCTAAAGCGCTGCAAGAAATGTTATTCTTTCATAAAGAAAACCTTTTTTTTTTGCAAGCAGCATTGTATTATAATATCAACTAAAATGTACTATGTTTTACTCAAACCAAAATACCATGTATAAACTAGAAAGTTTTTTTTTTTCTGGCTAACTTGAAATAATCATTTTATGTTCATTTCCTGTTTTTAAATGATGCAGGGTTTCTTCCATTTGGTTGCTCATGTGGAAGTCTAAAGACCTGATGAGAAATAAACATGTAAACACGTGTTTAAATGAGGAACCAGAGCAGATTCTGTGAAACATCAAGTGCGTCGCTTTCTAGGCCCAGTCGCTCTGAATAGTGCATGGTTACCAGCATGAAGGGTGTGCAATTCACAGTGCGCTGTTGCATCGGGACGGGTCGACAGATCCAGTCTCAGGTTTCATTTTTGATTTTAAACACCTGCCATGTTAAGGTGAGTGTTCCTTCATCACTGTTGAGGACAAAAACAGACTGAGCAAACTGATCAAAAAGGCCGGCTCAGTGGTTGGATTAAATCTCGACTCAGTGGACATTATCATGGACAAAAGGATGATGAATAAACTTAAGACTGTTCTGTCTCTCAAGGACCACCTTCTCCACAGTGTCTTTAACGAACTCAGGGCTTTTATAATGAGCACTTTGTATGCACTTACTCTTGATAATGATATTGACACTGATGTTATAGTATAATGATGTAGCATTGTTTTTTTTTTTTGGTCTATAGCAGAGTTTTTGACATGTCAATGGCAACTCAATTTCCCCCTTGGGGATTAATAAAGTAAACCTTAACCTTAATCTTATCAAAGCAGAAAGTATAGCACAGCCTTAGATCAAGTAATGCTCTGATTACCCCGTCTCCCTTTTGCAGATTTACAAAAGGGAGACGGGATTGTTAGAATGAGGAGTTGTCCTTATCGCTAGGTGTTGCCAAATCCTTTACACCGCAGCTTTAAGATTAACATCAAAACAGTTAATCAAAAATGAAAACCAAAGTCACACGATGCTCCTGCTTTTGCCTGAGCTTTCTTCTAGCTAATCAACTACAATAATAATCAACGTGGATGAGAAAACATGACTGCCTGCTCTCTCACCAGATATTATTTCCTATCACTGTTGATTGTTTGTCTGACAAATGTGAGAGAGTCAGACAAAAGGCTCAGAGAATAACATAATGAAATAAAAGCCCCCTAATAAAGATGTATTGTTATGAAATAAAAGTACTTCCAAATAAGGAGAGTCACCTCAAACAGCTCTAAGGTTTGTGCAATGTTTCTTTAAAAAGGAACAAAAAAATGCATGCAGACATGCAGAACTGATTGTGGTTTTAGTTGCCGCTGCATTAAGCGTTTTATTAGGTGTAATAATAATAAAGAAAACTTAGCTAACATTTAACATAGTTTCACCCTTGTTTAAATGGAACAAGGAAAAACCGAAAGTTAATGGCAAGCAGGGAAAAAAAAACAACAAAAAAAAAACTATACTACAGATATTCAGTGATGAGCAAACAGAGGGAGACGGCTCACTTGTTGTTTCAGCACCAAAGAAGCTGGCTGCATAATAGTTTTAATTCCAATGTTAAGGCTTAATATTCCCTGGAGAGAGAAAACACAAGACCCGTTAATCTGGGCTGCTTCACAGACTCTATAGGAAGTGCAGAACAATGAGGCTCAAACTGTTTATCACCCCCAGCAGCCCTCCGCAAACACCTCAGGGCATCAAGGAGTCACAGCATCTTTCACTGATCAGATGCCTTGCTGAGCGCCACAGAGGCTTTAATAGAGACGTGAGATTTCTGGGGGGTGAGTGTAAAGTGAGAGGAGCCCCCTCATGTACACACAGTAGTTACAGTATGCCAGCATGGCAAAAGTCAGACGGCTGATTCAGGGTCCTGTGGACCCACAGGGGGTGTAATTAATGGCATGCTGGGGACGGTGTGTTCGGTGCTCTGCCTGCTCTGGAGAACACTATTATGGTTAAAGTAAGCCACGTGCTGCATAGCTGTGGAGGGGAAAAAAAAGCAAAGGGATGCGCATGTTTAACGCCGTCTCTGTGCTTTCATATAAGCAGGGCGGAAGCAGGCTGGAGGTGAGAATGTGAGCCGAGCAGCCGCTTGGCAGGGGAAAACCCTTGGTGCTGCCAGAGGGGAGTATTGTCCTCTGTTTGTTGGTATAATATAAGACAGGGAAAAGTACTGGAGTGTGGGCGTAACTTTGGAAAGTGGGTCAACAAGTGTTACGTAGAAGTCTCAGTTATATGGCATAAAACCGAAATGCTCATTTCGAAAATGCCAGCTCCTCATTTTCTCATCAGACCAAACGACTTTTCTAGCAGATGAGGTGGAGGGATCTGAGACACGCGTGTGCAAACCAAACCTTCTTTATCTACAACCTGCAACTTACAACAAAAACTCATGTATATTAATGGAATTTTCTGCACTGGACAAACAAATACATGTGGAATTGTGAAGAGGAGAGAAAATGGTGCATCGTTTGCTAAATTTGGTGCAAACAAATCTAAAAGGTGCAGAATGCATTTACACTCAGGCCCCTTTAGTCTGATATTCAGACTGCCATAAGAAGTGGGTAAACAGAGTCAACCTGTAACCCAGAAGCTCTGTGAAGGCTTTTGTTGGAGAACATTAGAGAACAGCATCATGAAGACCGAGGACATCAGCAGACAGGTCAACAGGAAAATGGTGGAGAATTTTAAAGCAATGCCCCAAGCATTGAACATCTTACAGAGGACTGTTCAATAAATCAGCCAAAAATGAAAAGAAATATAACCCAGCTGCCAACCTAAATATTACGAGCCACCTAAACTGATACTCCGGCCAAGAAGAGCATTAATCAGTGAAGCTAAGAGCCACGATAACTGTATGGGAGCTGCAGTGGTCCACACCTCGGGTGGGAGAATCTGTCAATCGCACGGGTATTGAGCACATGGCTGTGCTCCAAAAATCTGCACTTAATGGAAGAGTGGAAAGAAAAAAGCTTTTGTTAAAAGAAAGGGGGAAGTAGTCCTGTTAAAATTGTTCAAAACAGCCCATTAGGACATGCAGCCATCATGCCTTGGTCTCACATGAGACCAAAATTGTACTTTTAGGCCTACGTGCTAAAAAACGAACACTGCACTTCACCTTGAGCACCGTTCTCACTGGGAAACACGGTGGTGGGCGATGGCCACATCATGCTTTGAGGAGGATTTTATTCAGGAAGAAAAGTGAAGCTGCTCCCCATTGATGGATGAAGGCACAGACAGGGCAATCATGGAGGAAAACCTGTTGGAAGCTGCAAAACACTGAGAAAGGTTCAGCCTCCAGTAGGAAGCGAACCACCCACAAGGGAACCCTGTAGATCCAAAGTATATTCATATGTTAGGATGGTCCGGTCTAAGTCCTGTACATAATTTGCGCCTATGAAAAATTATAAAAATATGTTTTGTCTCAAGAGGGGCAAATCTGATAGAGGCATAGCCCAAAAGACCTGCAGCTAAGATTGCAGTGAAAGCTGATACAAAGTAGTGACTCATGGGGGGCCGAATACAAACGCATGCAACACTTTTTTAACTTAGTGCAGGTCTATCATGTGCAAAGCCAAATAAATACGCTGAAATGTGTGGTGGGAATGTGACAAAACTGGAAAAAAGTTCAAGATGTGTGAATAATTTCTTCAAGACAGTACTTCAGAGTTGATATGACAGGCATTTAACACTGCTTTTCTGAAAATGTAACTCTTTTATGACGAATGGACTCACAGTGTAAGGGTTATATTACTTGTACATAAAAAGCTCGGTTGCTTCGAACAGGAAGAAAAGGTCATTCACGCTTTGAGACTTGACTGAAGATCTGTGTTTCAGCTCGCTGTCCTGCACCATTAACTCTATCATCAGACCCACTGAGTTTGACTTTGATCCTCTGGGATTACAGGGAGGCCTTTTCCAGCGAGTGTATTTTTGTGCAAACGGGGAGTGTTCCACAATCACGGGTGGCGCAGGGAGGTTAGGTAGATCAATCGGGCTAGGCGCAAATTATGCCACCAGTTCCAGACTCAGAGAAAATTACATCTCTGCACGCAACGTAATACGAGTCCTGGCCTTTACACTGGATGACGAGGAGGAGGGAAGGGGGGAAAAAGAGCATGTGTGAAATAGGACTATTATTATAGTGGCAAAAGACCCCTTTCTCCATATTGGCTCTAAGCTGCGGTGGTCTGCCTCAGCGCATATAATGTACGACATGTCAGCTCTTCTGTTTGCGAAGTTATGCAACTACATCCCGGCGGTGCCTAAAACACGTGCCTGCTGCAAAGGATCTTCTGGTTTTGACTGAGTACGTGCAGAAAAACCATTCGTCTTAACAGAATAGCATTACAGTGTTTTTCCTTGGTATGGCGCTGTCAATGGAAAAAGAAATGTTGATTACAGCTGATGAATATTGCATGGCTTATGTAATCACGACCCGGCCCATCAAACAACTGATCTTTGTCAAAGCTAAATTACTGGGAAGAATTGAAAGGCTGCCGACACACTGGGTCTCAGAGCAAGTTTCATGCTCGGCAAGATATGTTACGGTGACAATATTTTTGCAAAATAAAATAAATAAAAAAAATAAAAAAAATCCAAATGTAATGCAATGCTTAGTCTGTATAATTTATACTACAGCAGCAGTCATTGTTTTTTGTTTAACTAGTGGACAGCAGGGAACCAGCCATAAAGCAAAGCCACTGCTTTATTAACAAGTACAAAAGCTCGGGAGCTGCACGAGGAATAATTTGCTGCCTTGTTTCTAGTGACTCAGCAACTCGGCCTCATAAGGCCGTCAGATTGAACTAATGAGCAGAAAGCTTCTCAAAAGTTAAATGGGAGGCAGAAATTTGTTGGCATGAGGAGACTTTTTTTGTTGTTGCAAAGTACGATTATTTTCTTCCCTGACACAATGAAGGAATTAAGCAAGCCTTTTAATTATGCATTATTTCTAGATGATTTAGGAAATTCCTTTGAGAAGTACATATACACTATAAAAATGCAAATTGAAGTTAACCACAGCGCTGTGCTTGCGGTGAAAAGCTTTTAATGCGGATTGAGGATATGCTTGTCTTCGTTAGAGAGCTCTTGCTACAGGGCCTTACAGAAGAATCCTAACCCTTGAACTTTTTCCACGTTTTGTCACGTTTCAACTGCAGACCTTAATGTATGTTAGTGGGGTAGACCAGCACAAAGTGGTAAAAAATAGTGAAGCTGGGCAAATATTGATTTAAAGCTTTCATGTATTATCAGAAACAAATACCTGAACAGTCTGGGAAGCATTTCTGCTGTAAAACCAGCTTTCTTTGCCGTTTGCAGCTGCAGCAACTTTAGTCTGACTGGATGAGGGAGTCTGCAAACATCAGTGTTCAAGTCCTGCCACAGATTCTCAGCTGGATTTAGGTGTGGACTTTGACTGGGCCGTTTTAACGCATGAATATGAGTTGGCCCAAACAATTCAATTGTTAACTCTGGCTGAATGTTTCGGGCTGTTGTCCTGCTGGAAGATGAACCTTCACCCCTAGTCTGGATTTCCCCCCAGCTTCTAACGGGTTTTCTCCAAGGATCGTCCTGTATTTAGCCAAATTATCTTCAAATCTAACCAGCTTCTATATCTACACCGCAGAAAAGTATCCCAGACCATGATGCTACCACCGTTGTGATTAGTTCTTGGGATGGAGTGTCAAAGGTATGCAGCGCTGCTTTTCTGCCCAAAATAATTTGTTGCATGTAGGCCAAATTTTGTTCTCACCGGAACCAGAACATCAGCATTCAAACGTCTGACCTCTCTGGTGTGTTCCTTGGTCTTCGTGCTGCTGTTTGTCCTCAAATGTTCTCTAACAAACCTGCGAGTCCTTCACAGGACAGCTGGATTTATGCTGAGACTAAATTACACACAGGTGGACTCTTGCCCTAATTTTTGTAAAAATAACTAAATGGCTGCACGGTTATAATTTGACTATGTGTAAAAAAAACTTCAACAGGTGGAAATAGTTTTGCATGGTGCTGTATGCTCATTTTGCATGTTTATGGTTAGTGAAGAGATTTAGTAAAAAAAGGTTTGCAATTTTTCATTTATTCCTAGAGACAGTTTAGATCAGCTGTTACCGCTTTCTCTCCGCGATGCTCCGTTAGAGCTTCTCCCGATTGGTCAGCTCGCTGCTAAAACAACGGCAGATTACAGATCGCTGACTAATTATCCCACAGTTGAAGATTGGTTTTCCAGAAAACCTCATTTACTTTGTTGCCAAGAAAGGCAACAAAGTAAATGTGTGTCAATATGTTAGGTCTGTGAGATACTTAGGGTGTCTGAGTTCATAAAGGGTGCCACAAGGAGCTTATCAGCCCGAGTTGGGATTTATGTTTCTGCGGGTGAAAGGGTGGTTGACATAGCAACTATCTCAAACAGATAGCAGAGCCTGCCCGGGCTGAATGGGCTCAGTACACCTTAGACAATCCCATGGTCCTCTCCCCTGTGTGCGGCCAAATGATGTGGGGAGCACTTGTGCGCATACATGCGTGTGAGTACAAGCAGATCGCGTGTTTAGCAGAGGGGAGTTTGTCTGCTATGTGAAATAGGAGCCCTTTAATTAACGGCAAACATTCAGGGGGGTTCGGTTACATTTTTGGAGCCAGGAGGTATTTTATCATGTCGCTGGTTGACTGTGAAAATGTTATGCAATAAATCCATTATTAAAGCAAGGATTACATAAGTAGGACAGCATTTTGTGACGCTGCTGAAAATAGTTTGGAGATCAAAAAAAAATAAAAAAAATTGTACTTGTGATATTAGAGCTGTAAAATCCCACTGCAGCGAGGATGTAAGAGAGGTCTGCTTTATTTCACGCCAGACTGTAGGAAAGACGTACGTTTCTCTCCAGCAGGTGAGATCCTGAACCCAGCTGACCCTGCAGAGCGCTGCTATACATTCATACCTGCATGTGTGTGAAGGAATGTCATTAGCACTGTGATGACTGAGGGCGTGCATGTGCCAGATCAGGGAGTTTAGGTCCAACATGCTCAGATTGTGTGGACCACAGTGAATGGGTTCTTGGGCACACTCAGACAACTGTAAGTGTGTGTGTGTGTGTGTGTGTCTCTATGAGAAAGAGGCAGTTTTCAACACTCCTCAATTCCAGATACAGCCTGGTGGTGACCGTCAGACACCAGCAGACTATCCTGCAGGAAAAAAAAAAACAGCTCACACTGTTTCTTTTTTCCAATCTTTCAAATAGAAACATTGCCGCCGGCTGACCAAGACCTTGACGATAGGATGAAATTTGAGGTCACAGAGCTTACTCTAACATATGCTGCACGCGCACACACACACTTCAGGGCCCCTGGCAAACCTGAAGAACCCCTAGTATTCCTCAAGGAAAGGTGGCACAAGTGAGCCCTCTGGAGGACAACAGTGGCAGTGCAGACACTAAACTACATGCAGCCCACTAAAGGAATACAGAGCTGTTGTAAATTATGAATTTTTAACTGCAGGTGTTTATATAATCTAAACAATATACATTTTCATTTAACAAAAACAAAACAAAAAAAACCCCTCTACATCTAGGTAATGTCTACTATAAAAGACCAAATAATGATAGAGTGCCATCTAGTGGTTAAAGTAGACCTGCATATCCAGTATGTGTAATTTCCGGTTACTTTGCCTCCTCAGAGCCTTTTAAAGTGGTCTTAATTCAATCAGGCAATTACACGGTTTACATTTACTTGTTCACATCTACTTCAGTGACGGTTTGAAAAGAGAGAAAAAGCCATTTTACGGCAATGCACGTGTTTTTCTACTTGAGTAACACCATTTTGACAACATTCCCGTTTTAAGACAACACATCTCCACGGACTGAAAATCTGATTTTAGCACCAACAAGGGGATTCCCAAAGAGGGGAAAACTTAGCATAAAGCAGTTGAACTACAGACACATTTTCAGGCTTTCCTCATCCACTTTCCAAAACTTTCAAAGCAGAAACTGCACATTTAGATTGTCATGGTGAAGTGGGATGACCGAGTGAGGAAGCAGCCAAAGTCCACTGAAAAAGAGCCTCAGAAATCCTGCAGAACCTCGGATCAAGACCATTTAAACATCTCAGAATGTCTGGCTTACTTGCAACTAGTAAGGCAATAAAGAAATGTGAGTTAAATCCAGACTTTTGCACGTTACTGGTTCTCAAAGTGTTAATGAAAACTACCAATACTAACGAGCTGAACGTAGCATTGTATACGGAAAGTCACTGTACACTGGAACATGGACAATAGTTATCCAAATTATGTTGTCCTAAATTCAACCTGACAATGCATGAAAATTGTCTTTTATTCCCCCAGGCAGAAAGTGACAAACAGAGCTGCAACGTTGTTTTAATTGGCTGCCACTCACTGAAACAGAGCAGTGACATTTCATTTCACTTTTAATGTATCCTAACATGGTGCGATGTCAGCGGGAGCGAAAAATATAAAGCCTTTTTTAGAAACGCACTGAGAATTTGCCCGATGTTTAGCCACATTGGTGCTGTAGTTGTAAAAAAAAAGAAGCAATGTGGGTGTTAGTCTTTGCTATTTTGGACCTTTGAAGGTTTTGTCGTTTTGTTAAAAGGAATGTTTTGGGTTAAAACAAAAGCCTTTTTGTTATAGGACGTCAACTCGCCTTGAGGACGAATTCAAACTGACGACTTCAGCAGATAAAAGAAACGCTTAACACATTTAAGCAAAGCTGCTCGGTTTTATCGCGCTGAACTGTAAACTAGGGGTGTAACAATACAGTGATCAACATCAATATATTGATTAAATGATTAACAATCCAATTACATTGATGCAAAATTAAAATATCGACCTATATCGTAATTTTTGATAAGATACACCTTTATTTTGAAATTCAGGTATGAGACTATAGTGAAAAGGTGATCTGTTGTGACTATTATCATTTTACAATTAGAAGAATGCGGTTTTTGATTTAAATCCCGGAAACCTGTAAGAGCATAAAATGTTGAAATTATATATATATATATATATATATATATATATATATATATATATATATATATATATATCAATGTAAATAATAGTGTTAGATAAGCAAATAATAGCATATCATATCGATCGGGTAGATCGGAAATTGTGACTTTGTTACATCAGCAAAGATCGTATTGCAACTTTTGGAAGTTGCAGAATTAATACAAAAGTCTACACTCTCCGTCGAATACACACACAGACCACTGTTTCACTAAAGGAAGGTAAAATGTTAAGTCTGCAATCGTTTTATCATTGTTATAAAATATTAGAAAATCCTGTTTTGAATGCTGTTTTTTGAAGTTCTTAAAGTGAAACCAGAACTGGTTGAAACTACAGGTCAAAGCTTTACAATGTCCGGAGATTGAGAATTGTTCACAAATGTCGGATTGATTTAACTCTATTGTGTTTACATGCTTTAAAAAGGACCCTGTTTATAAAAGCGATTTAAACCAGATTTTTATTTTGCATTATTCATTCCTTCAACAGATATAATTTTTGGATATGTAGTCTTATTTTCATTCAGTGCTATATAATAATTGATGTATGCATTACAAAGAGTTGTAGAACACCCGTGCTTAAGTCACGGTTGTGTATTACGAGTTATTCTGTGACAGGGCGATGCTGGTGTCTTTAGGTTTAATCCAGACTCTAAACTGTACAGACCGTACATGTAGACTATCTGTCTGAGTCAGAATCATTTTGGCCATACATTTTTTTTTTTTTAACTTAACATAATCAACCTGTTCACCATCCACATTTTCTGCAGAACATTCACTTCGATGGCAGACAATTTGGAAGAGTTAGAAACCCTGAAAAACAAAAGATGGGAAGAGGAGGAGGAGGGGTTTGGTGGTCAGAGACAGGGTCAATATGGGTAAACAAGGACTTCCTCCCTGAGGGTAAAGTCTGCACCTGGACTTCTCATTACAGCAACGCTGGGAGTCTGCGCTGCAGCGGGGAACACATGTGGCCCAGAGGAAACAAGCTCATAGCAGTGCCGGTTTCCAATATTGCATCAAACACGGACGGGGAGTTCTGAGAAAGTGTCATTTAACAAACCCGCTCCTCTGTTTGAATGAGTAACCACAGATGTGTTACCTTCTGCTGGAGTAACAAGCGCCAGAACAAGTCCAGTCATAAACTGACTCTGGGGGCTTTAAGAACTCTGACAGGCGATTGCTTCTGCTTATTCAACGGTGCGGCAAATTTAATTCATGTTTCTCTTTAACTCATTCGGCATGCTATGTAATCAAGCGAGGGTCAGTATGAGATTCTCTCAGTATGATGAGCTTGAGCAAGAATACCACAGTTTCACTGAATTTACATACAGATTTAGCAGAAATCCTGTATAACATGATCTAAAAACCTCAATTATGTCCACTGCCCCTATAATAATCTAACGTGCTGATTAGTATGGCTACAATGTTTGTTCATACCATATATTTGACATCTTGCTTTTGATACCCAGGCTTTATTTAGTAGTACTTATAAGCCCACGTTGAGCAGAGTGTTCCACCTTTTTGCCACCCAGCTATTTGTAGAGTAACATCTGGAGTGGAACAGATATTAGCTGGTTAATCGTTTGCGCTATCCGTTGCTGTGGCCGTTCACCTATTGGCTGCTGAACAGAATTGCCGCTTGTGGTTTGCATCAACCTTAGGTCCCATTACCCAAGTTACCTGCTGGTCCTTTGAGATGCTGTCACACTGTTTCCTATATTACCATGGATGTTGGCCTACTGACTACTTTGTGTTACATAGGTCTAAACGTCATTTTGTGAAACATCAAGTGCTGTCACTTCTTTCCAGTATGTCTGCCGCTTCTGATGAAGTTCAGTTCTAATTAGTGCATGTGTATTGGGATCCAGAGTGTGGATTTTACAGCGTTCTCAAGACAGAGCATGTTATTGTCTCCTCGACGTCACCGCCTCGTTTTACTTTTTTCTATATTTAAAGATCAACTGACCATTTAAGAACGAGGCCTGAAAACAATTAGCCCCCCCGAGTGTTCAGATAACCATTAGAAATGTTACTCAGAAAAGAGGCTAAACCCCAGTTACACTTAGTCTTAAGCACCTGACATACCGAGGGGAGTGAATCAATATCAGTTTGTGGACAGCAAACTGTAAAGTGAGATTAAGTAAAGTTTATTTTTGGATCGCTGCGGCGATATTTGAGTCTCAGTTGCATCAGTTCTGTAGGAGGGGTGCACAAGAGGAGTATACATAGAACATTAAATTGTTCAAAATCTCGTAATAAATCAGTGGCAGCTTGGCTCATATGGAAAACAAAATGTGTGCACTGTGCCAAATGTAGTAAAAGTAGCACTAAGCATAATAAGGAGATGCATTGTGTCTTCCTAGAGAACTGAAACGACAGACGTGTTGTTGTATGACGCCCGTCTTAGTTTAACTTTATAGATATGTGTGGAATATTTCCAAACAGCCAAGGATTTGTCTTTCTGGTAAGTGTAGCCGCTTTCTTTCAGCCAGCTGACCAGCAATGTACAGCGCCATGTGAGGGAAGGACAACACTACATTACTTCGTTGTCCATTCAGCCAAGGGAATTTCTGGCCACTCCAGTGATTTCTCTGGCAAAGGAGTTTAGACTGTAGGTAAAACCCAATATACGTAAATAGACCATGTGCATCAGCATCGTTACGAACAGCTTAACCTTTATGTACCACTATGTGCTTTTAACACGTCTTGTTTTATCCTGAGCTTAGAGAATAATGATTGGCCTTCAGTGTTACAGGCTGAAAAAAAATCACATGGCTTTGTGGTCTTTTTCTCCCCTTTAGTCACCCAAATGTCTTCACCTGGAGGCCCTGTAGCCCCTGCCACACATAGAGGAACAACAATAATCAAAGGTTGACAGCGAGAAAAAGGACGGCAGGAGGAGGAGAGGGTGGTGGGGGTCTCCTTTTCTCTCTCCGTTTCCATGGATCCTATTCAGGAGGTTAGATCCCTCCCAGTCTGAAGAACTGTCGGACTCAAAGACCCCTCCCCTTGTCCAGACCCACGTATAAACAAACAGAATGCAGCAGAGTTGAACCTAAAGTGTCCACATGAAGGTCCGACAGAGTGGGTGGTGGTGGGGGGGAAGCTGGCAGAGACAGGGGAGAGGCCTGAAGGAAAACGGCCTTTATTTTGACAGTCCCCGTGTCCATGGAGAGAACCGTCTCTGTTCTGTTTGTTTTCCAAGGAGAAACATCTGAACATCTGCGGTGTTCTTCGGCGCAACATGCTGGGCTAGAGTTACAAGCTGAACACAAACATGTGTGGGCTTTCCACACATAATGATGCACACACACAAGTAATGAGGAGAAACGAAGATGGCGCAGAGCATAGCAGTGTCGGGTACAATAGGTTTTAATCAGGATCCATGGAAATTCCTCTAAAGGACAACACGGAGCGTCATCCTGAATATGGCCATGTGTACAAACGTCTAGCATAAATGAGCTTGTCTCAAGTCGTGGCAGGACAGAACTGCTTATTTGTATTCTGGCTGTGTCCCACATTTGCTTTGTATTAGTTCATCTAGAACCGAGAAATCCAAAGATCCAAAACAAACATTGTGTAAGAACAAAGCCATTTCACCAGGCAAGAATATCTGGGCTTCGTGACAGACTTCTTTTTTCTCATTACAAACTCTTTAAGCCCGATTTGTTTCCAGGAATGCAACAGCCTGGTGAAAAATAGAGTTACGGAGGTTCTTCAGAACCATGCCTCGTCCACAGGGGGAAATATTTCCTCTAAGATATTCCTGTTAGTCAGGTTTTGCCCCATGATGCAACTTCTGTAGTTCCTAAAGATCGACATCAGGGGGCACTGCTGCACCTTCCACTGAGCCCTAAACCCCAACACACACACAGACCAACACAAGTCCACACCCACACCCACACACTCAGGCCCCACTTCTAAACAGGCTGCTGCCACGACTCAACTGTTTTCTCTCGTTTGCCTGAAGGAGATTAGTCTTTTTTCTTTCTTTTTTTGTGTGTGACCATGTCCAACTTCTCCATTTCAGATAATACAGAGAGGTTGTGGCCCAGATGTGAGGCCCCAACTAAAACTCAGCTCCAAAAACATTCAATTTCCCCTCCTTCTCGGCCCTCGCAGTGTTTTTCTGTCTAATTTAGGTATTACTGCTTTTCTTGACCGTTTGGCGGGACTAATTTCATGCTGGAGGAACCCACAAAAAACTGAAATTATACTTTAATTCCCTGGAGAGGAAAGTACAGATATGTATTTTAAAAAACATACCCTGGAAGATGAGGTGGGATGAAGCACAACAGAGGCAAAATATGTGGTTCAGTTTTAAGATCATTTCCAGGTAACTGAACTGTTTAAATTTTCCCAGAGTAAAACCACAAACAACAATGCATTTTATTGGGATTTTAAGTGATGTGGAATGTGGATTTTTTTTTAAAGAAAAATATTAATCATGAGCTGTTCTTTATGGAAGAGCGGCAAGAAGAAAGCCGTAGCTGAAAGAAAACCCAGAGTCATCGGAAAACACTTTCTTGGCAGCATCATGCCGTGGGGATGCTGTTCTGCAGCAGGGACAGAGAGGCTGGTCAGACTGGATGGGAAGACAGACGGAGCTAAAAACAGGGCAATCCTGGAAGAAAGCCTCTTAGACGCAGATAAAAGACTTGAGACATGGGTGAAAGAAGAAGCTTTCACTCTCTAGATCTGCAAAGGTGTTACAAACCTATTCCAAAAGTCTTGCACTTCGAGCAAAAGGCTGTTCAACGTTGATCAAAGGAGCTGAATACAAACACAGGATATGGATTCTTTGAGGTTTTCGTTTGTGGAAATGTTTGAAAACCTTTTTATTTCCCTTCAAGGTCGCAAATTTTTTTATATTTTGTGTTGACCTATTCCATAAAATCCAAACAACATGCTTTAAAGGTAGTGGATAAAGCCATGATTTTAAAAACTCTTTTTACTCCTCCAGTCCTTGGGTGGGACATGCGAGACTGCTCCGGTACAACGTCTCTCAAACCACATCTGAGTGCAGAGCCTCATTCAGAAATTGTGGCCTGTAAAATGGTAATGATGGCTAAAATAGAGGGTGGAGCTGCTTTGAAATGACTTAGTCAGTCCTAATAGTCTATCATACTGGACACAGGCAGACATTTGAGAGAGACAGAGGCGTAAAAAAGCAGCACCTAACCCTCTGGAATGAAAAGGTGAAAGAGTCGCCAGAGGACAGACCGAATGCCAGGGCAACTGCACAAATTTGTGACCCTGCGTTCGACTGCACAGACAACATCATTATTATGTCAACATCTTACATGAAAAGGCTTCATCAAACAGTCTAGGAGGAAGACTAACAATTAAGACTTTGCAATTAAGCAGACCTTTGCTCATCGAAAGGCTGGTGCAAATGTCACCTGGGATTTTCAAATGAACCCAGAACAATCTCTAAAGCCTCATTCAGCTTACTGGAAAGAGACTGAGCAAAAATGGCATCCAGGGGAGAGATTCAAGTTGAGAAGCAATATTGAGCAAAGAAAAACAAAAAAAGGATAAAACAGCATGCCTCACACTCGCCGGAAAACTAATGCTGAAGATCCAATAAGGTATCGGAAGGACAGATGGTAGTAGACCTTGCAAGGAGGATGCCTGCAGAAGAAAAGCTCTTATGAAATGCTTTAATCGATCGAGTTGTAGGAACGAGCCGCGTTATAAAGTAAGCTGCGTAAAGGCGATAAAATGTGAAAAGTAATTAAAATATTTGAATATCGAATAAAATAACGGTGTTATTTTTTCACGCCGTTACTGCCAATACCGGGAACAGGTACATCAGCTCAAGTTAGATGTTTTGGAGATAAAGCCAGAGAAGATTGACTGAGATGGTTTGGAGATGTTCAGAGGAGGGATAGTGAGTACATCACTAGATAGATGCTGCGGCTGGAACTGCCAGGCAGGAGGCCTAGAACAAGACCAAAGAGGAGATTTCTGGATGGATTAGATTAGACGGAGACAGAAGACTCGCTGTGAAAGGAAAAAGGTGAAGGAAGAAGAGGTTTGTGACCATAGGCCCAAGCCCACTTGGGTTAGGTCTTTAAGACGCTTAAGCTGTGGTGGCAAGGAAGGGGTTTAAGTTATGTGTTGGCACCACAGAAAGTAGATTAAGAGACGTCTCTTGGTGGAAACAGAGGTTCTTGCCAGTTCTGACACAACTAATCTCACAGGACACGTGGCCGGCCCCGCTCCGCTGAGGAAGCGTACGGATCCAAAAAAAACACTTCAGGAGAAACATACAGATGTGTGGAAGGAATGCTGGATTTTTGTCCAAGAGATTTGGATTTGTTTCTTTGGAAGAAACATTGTTTCACTTCACAGTTCTTGGGTTTCAGTAGATCACTTTCAGATTTTACTCTTTTTTTTTTTTTTTAAAACAGAAACTGGTTTCTGCTATTTGCTGAATAGGTGAAGGAAGGGATTTCTGTCTCCTTTGACAGAAGCCTTTGCATTGTCACCTGGTAACCAAGCAGGCACTTTACCATGTCTCTTAATCCATGGTTAACAATCAATCTTTGTTCCAAATATTTCTGTAAACAACACTCGTATGTTCTCTATAACGCAAACGGATCAGAGATGAAGGCTTTAACAATCAAAGGAACACTTGGGTTTTTCTGTGTATCACTGAATAAAGTTTGGGGACAAAGGAAATGCCTTCAATGTGTTTTTGGAAGATTTTCCAGTTCCATGGGGCACCTTTAATTGAATACTTCAGAGGCTTGGTTAAATAGCATTAAACTCTGGTTTCTGGTCGGAATATAGTAAATTAAACAAACAGCTTTACATAATAACTGCAAACAGAAGGAAAGTACCTGTTCCACTTCATTTTCTCCCCCAAAACTACAAAAGGTTCCTGCAAGAAAATATTCCCACACAAAACATGTATGATTAAGACACTTTGCTGAAAAAAAGAAGAAGCTGATTGCATGCCAATAGTTAATCTGATCCGTGCTAGCATGAGTCACTACACTGAAATGGCTGCTGAAAAAAAAAAAAATAGAAAAAAGAAAAGCTTCGCTACAGGAAAAGCGCTGGGTTTGTCCATTTTTGGTCCATCATAAACACGAGAGGGGGATTCTAAAAGAGTACATGCCTCGTTTGGCTTTAGTGTTAAAATCACAGGATTTATTTCTGCACTAATGAAAATTTAAGTCGACATATTGTATAACATTTCTGCCTATAAAATGTGAATTCAAATCACAGCTTTAAAGCAACTGGTACCATGACAAACAAGGCTGGATACGGACACATGTTTATCTTGTCGCCGCACACAGTGACAAGGATAGAAGGAGAGGTAATTAAAAAAAAAATCTCTAAAACTCACTAAAGAGAACTGCAACAAAAAGGGATTTATCAAGCGCACCAAGTCTCCACAGCCTCATCCTTTTTTACCCATCTATACCACGGCGACCACTACTGTGTGCATGCTATGACTATTAAACAACAAACAACCTAATGGTCAAAAATCCAGACACTCTGCAGCTTTAAAGATTAACTTGTACATCAGAGTGCCAGAGACTTCAAAAGCTCTGCAAGTGTGTGAGATCAGCTGGTAAAAGTACTTAGAAGCCTGATGGCAAATGTTCAATCCCACACACTAGGAAGCATGATAATGTGATAATGTGCATGGCAGCCCAGATTGCCGTGAGTGCAGCCTGGCTGCGGCCCAGCTCGGTCCCACAACAGCCATGCTAATGAAGAGCTGAAGGGGTGGCGTGGTTCCAGGCATGCCACACTGTTGGGGTTATCAACCATGAACTGTGGAGCATGGCTGTCCGAATTCAGGACAAAATGTCAGCTGCTGCTCCAAGGGGGCTGCCTGATTTCCTGATGAAAAGTGGCATATTGCACCGAGACACCACTAAGCACAGGTTTAAATGCATGACTTATTGAAAGGAAATTACATTGCAAATGATCTCAAAGACGCTGTCATGAATAGAATGGGTATTGATAACCCTCTGCTGGCAAATCCATTTACTGCCAGAGGAGCACTGTAAACATAGCCAGTATTCTATTCATAAACCGTTCCAGATCATCCAGAAAATATTCACTGCTGGTTACGCTCACGGATGAGTATTTTCCTACACATCAATGTGTATAAATGTGTTCTTACACATCAAAATGCAATACTTGGCCTGGAAGGAAGGAGGGATGGACTGAAATGTGCATCCTTTACCTCAGACGTGCACAAAAAGCAGCCGCGAACCACGCTATTTCTTCAACATGAGAACAGCTCAGAAAAAAACAAAGCATCCAAAATAAAATAAGCCGCTGACGTTTGTATTTTTCTGTACAACACTGGGGGTTTCCAAGGTTTGTGCCTCAGGCGTCAGAGGAACAATGCTGCAAACGAAGGCTGGTGCATGAACCTTGAGCACGTTAGAGTTCTGAACACCCATTTCAGAAATTTAGCTTTCAGGGTCCACAGAGTTCTCTGTGAGAGAACGCCTTCTGAATGAGAAAGCCTTCCCTCCTCGGTGAAGACTTGGCTGCGCTCAGCAGGGTGAGTCCCTGAAATATCAAGTCCAATCGAGAATATGAAACTTTCAGCTAAAATGGCGCATACTTATGAATTTATTTAGAAAGGGCCGCGAGTCTGACGTGACTTGAGCATACATCAAATTAAAAGCCAATTTTGCAACAACAGAAGAAACACAGGGGTTCGCCATGAATCACCCAACGTAAACACACATTTGTAGTTTTAGAGAAGACAAACGTCTCTGGGATGGAGAAGAAAACAACGGAGGAGGACGACAGAACCCTTTATTTACATCATGGGAGCAAGAGAGGGCCAGAAACGCAATCGGGAGAGAACCGCGTGTTCGTACACACAGCTTCATATAAACACAGCCATTAGAAGGCAGGACAGATAGGAGAGGGCGGAGCAGCTGATGAAGAGACCTGATTAACCTTTGATCCATACTCTGCAGTATCTGCATTTGTGTGTGTGTGTGTGTTTGAGAGCAGGAATGACAGAGTTGGAGTGAGAGTGTGCGTTTGCTGAATGATAACTGTGCTATGTGCTCCGCTGCTCCCGAGAGGAGACAGAGACAGATAACGGGTGACGCTGCTCAGATCCGCTGATAATAGGACGGAGGGACAGAGAGGCAGGGGGAGGTCGGTCCTGGTGGCTGTGTATGTTTGTGTAAGTTTGTGTGTTTGGCAGGCGGCTGACATGCTGGTCAGCATGGCTGTGTGGCCTCTATTCTGCACGGGTCCCTGCACGCTGCTGCTGTCAATTACAAGGAATTTGTAAAAAAACATGCTGGGAAATTTTTTATGTTACTTTATAAAAACAAAATTTTGTTGCGTGCACTATGAATCTTATTGAGTTTGTGACAGATCATCACAAAGTAATGTGACTGTCAAATGGAGGGAAAAATCACAAATGTTATCAAATGTAAACTCTAAAACAGGGGTGTCCAAAGTGCGGCCCAGGGGCCATTTGCAGCCTCTGGACTAATTTTGCGCGGCCCCCCAACTGCATTTTGTCAAAAGATTTGGCTCCACCAGCACCGGCTTTTAAATAGGGAAAAATTATTACAGACAAGTTAAAATCTTCTTTTAATTGAAAATATTAAGACAGAGTATCTGTCTTTTAATCACTACACTTTTTCCATTCTGTTTAATTTCATAGCAAATGGGACCACAACTAACCAAATGCAGGTTAAATGCAGACCTTCGTGCACAAACTGGTTTTAGTTGGTTATTAAAATTGGTTGAATACAGCAAGCGTTTTCAAAGAAAGTCTGACCCCAAATGCTGTTCTTATTACTTAGAATACGCAAAAAAATTATAAATGAAAGGTCAATCGATTCCAAGAGATTTTGAAAACTTGATGACCAAATTTTTATTTGGCAAATGTGCAAAACTATTTTTCAGTTTTGGATCTATTTGCATATTCTCTTTCAAACAGAAAATCTGACGAATTTAATTAAAATCTTTCATGCACATATTTTGTGGAGCAGGTAAAAAAAAAGAAAAAGAAAATATAAAAAAACAGTTGTTCTGTTCCTGGCTGCAGAGGTTTGTTAAAGAACATGACAGAACAAACAGCATCATGAAGACCAAGGAACGTGGAGGAAGATGTGGAGACATTTAAAGCCGAATTAGGCTATAAATATATATCCCATGCTTTCACCTAAACTGAGAGGCGACATATTTTTATTTAGATTTAGGTCTGGCCTTTGACTAGGCCATTCTAACACATGGATATGTTTTCATCTAAACCATGGGTGTCAAAGTCCGGTCCTCAAGGAACGATGTCCTGCAATTTTTAGATGTTTGTCTGTTTTTACACACCTGAATAAAATAATGAGGTCATCAGCAGGACTCTGCAGAACATGACTGCATGCTTAGGAGGTAATTCAGCCATTTGATTCAGGTGTGTTGGACCAGAGACTCATGTAAAAGTTGCAGGACTGAAGTTTAAAAACTCCTGAACTAAACTAGTCCAGCCTCTTCCCTTCACCTGCAATAGGGTTGGGAATTGATAAGATTTTCACGATTCCGATTCCCTTATCGATTCTGTGAAACGATTCGATTCCTTATCGGTTCTCTTATCGATTCCAATTTGGGGAAATTCTTTTAACCTCTTAAACAAAGATAGACATGGTATTAAGCATTTAAATTTAAAGTAATACTAATTTAACATTTTAGAGACATAAAAAGACAACAAATAAACATTAAAAGAACGGTTTATAGGTTGGGTTCTGCAATGTTATGAGTATAAAACTCATCTTTAGAACCAATCTCTGTTCAAAATGGTGACCTGCACCGCCTAATCTACTTTCAGCAGTTATCATCAGTTATTGCAACCGTAAACTGCAGAAAATACGGGCAGAGCGGCTTCTTCTGAGTTTACTCTCTGCTCCTGTCAGGATGAGCTGCAGTGCGTTATGAGGCGGAGGGATATTTCAGCGTCACTTAGTTTAGACCCCAAACAAGTGACTTTACTTTCAGAAACAAGCCCAAAAAACTGCAACCCACAACTCATGAAATTTACAAGCGACTTTAGAAAGAAGAAGACCAAAGTCGCATAAAATAAGTGGGCAATAGTGAGCATGCTATCTAAGTGCGTCATATCACTCCGCCGCTCTGGTTGGTAAACAAATGTTCCGGCAAATTCTACATTATAAAAAAGAAAAACTTACCGAAAAGTGTCGCTCTCATGTCATCTTGAAGACATTCTTCTTCAAAATGTTGGCTACAGACGACGTGTTTTCTCTCTGGCCAGAAGTTTGATGGCAAGTTGGCAATCCAACAAAAGAGCCGGTGGTGGATCATGAATCGGAAAGGTGAAAAAACTGTTTTTTTTTCACTTTTACTCGATGTATTGGAACATCCAACTGCTATGCACGTGGACATTGTTGCTTTAACAATACCTCTCGTGAATTTCAATGGTGAAGTCCTCTGGAAATCCGAAACAATTGTTGTTGTAGAGCGCAGTGTCTTACCGCGACATTACGTCACAGGATGTGATGTCGGGCAATAATGGCTGCCCCCATACACAGTGATCGAGACGACAATTTATGCTTTTATTTTCTTATTGATTAACGCTAAATTCATGAAATCACCACGAACGTATTAGTTTTAGGTGTAGCTAATGATCCACGGATTTTTCCTTGTTGACCGGACTTTCGATCGCTTTACCCGATGGGGCGGCATTTGTTTTGTTTTGCTTTTCTAGACTTACGCCTGGTCACGTCGTACTTGCTTACCGAATGCCGTGTGAGTAACTTGCGTAAAAAACGTGACGTAAGTCGTGCTGCCCGGCTCTGGTGCTGCCTGGAATCGATAAGAGAATCGTTGAGCGAGCTGCCAAACGGTGCCGTGGAATTGGAACACATGGAACCGATTCTCATCCCTAACCTCCAACCAGCTTCCCTGTCCCTGTAGCTGCCACAGAGGTGATTGTGTGTTTAAGGTGATGTGAAGTGTTGGTGTCTCTCCTCACACAGTGCATGTATGCCCAGATTTGGTGTCATCTGACCAGAAGACGTTCTCCGATATGCTTGCTGTGCCCCCTTGTTACAAATTGTAAATGGGACCTTTGATGCATTTCCTTCTGTCATTATTCTACTGAGTACAAAACTATGGGCTATCTAGTTGAAAGACTCTCCCACCAATGCCGTGGATCTCCTCCAGAGTTACAATGGGCTTCTTGGCTCTTTTTCCTGATTATTCCTCTCCTGGAGGGCCGTGTCTAGAAAGCTCACAGTTGTGCCACACCGCTTCCCTTTTTGGGATGTTGGACTGAACAAGGCTCTGTTAGATGTTCAAAGCCTAATGTGTTGATCTCTAACCAAACCTTGCTTTAAACTTCTCCAGAACTTTGTCTCTGAGGTCTGCTGGGTTCCTTGGTCTTCATGATGGTGTTTGTTTCCTAATGTTTTCCAACTAACCTCTAAGGCCGCCACAAAATAGAGAACGGGGTAATATGGGACATGTAACCATGCTGGCTGAGGAACAAAACCCGCCCAAAAAACTCAACAAAATCAAGCAGCTTCTCAGTTTGTTATAATGCAACTGTCAGAAGACGTGAGCAATGAAAGGAGAGTGTCTGTGGGAAAGGCAGACGAGAGAGATCAGTTTCTATAAGTGCTAGACAAGGAGTTGTGTATTTTTTTGAACAAGTTCATGCATGACTGTTTATTGACTCTAAGAATCTATTGCTGCTTGGTCAGGCTGAGGTAATACTCATCTGATTGGGAGAGAGAGCTGCAGGTTGAATGTGATACCTGCAGGGCAAATAAACAACCTGGGCATGGCAGATTTGAACCCAAAGGAATAAACTCCACTGTAATCTGAGCTTCGGGGCCTGTTCACTGGCTGATCAGTCAACGCACACCACAAAGAGGCACACGGTCCGAGATGAATCTCCACCAGGACGCAGAATATGAAAGCAGATTTTTACGCTATGAGATATTTGGGACCACAATAGTGTAAAATCAAAGACAGAGTGAAAGTCAGTGAGAAACGGCGAGACGTCTTCGGTGGTCACAAGTTTCTGTGAAGGGTAAGACATGGGTGGGTCGCAAAAGAAAGCAGAGATTAAAACCACATGTGGCGGCATAGCGCACATAGGAACACACACACAGAGACTGATTGATTGGACCGGATTGCTTCATACTTTCTCTCTGAAGGTTTTTTAGCAAGGCCAGGACAGACAGTCATGCGTTGCTTTTTTACGCTGCTACACATTTAAAAGGGACTCGCGCATTCTTTTGTTCAATGTCGCACACTCATCTGACCATTCAGATGCAGCAACTCAATTCAGTTCTTTCAATCCCTTTGTTATAGATATGCCACTGGGCCTTGGATCAGTGTTGTTGATTAATTCTTTTGTACCTCTATTTCAGAAAGCCACCTGTGACCAACCCGACACCAGAATATTAGAGGAGTTTATGGTCGACTTAGCTTGTAAAGAACTCAGGTCCTGTACCAAGCCACCGACTTGAATAACCCTCCATCATCATGCTTGACAGATGGTATGAGGTGGTTGTGCTGATGTTCCGTGTTTGGTTTTTGCCAGACATGGCCCTTGGCATTATGAGCAAACATCTCTGCTTTGGTCTCATCTGTCCAAACAACAGTGTTGTGGTCCAATTCAGACTAGTGCAGCTTTGCACAACCAAGTCATGCAGTCATATCATTTATAAAGAGAAAAGTCTGTGTCCAGTGAACCCCACCAATCCAGCCTCCTTTTTTTTTTTACTGTATTGTCATGAACGTATCCTTGAAAATGGTAAGTAAGGCCTGTAGAGTTTTACATTTTCACTGAGCATTGCACTGTCTGCCCTTGGGGTGAAGATTACTAATATTCTCTTTTCCACTTGTCAGTAACCTTTCTCAATGAAAAATGATGAATTATCAAGGTGGCGACGCTTGTTGAGGATCAGTTTAATTAAGTACATAAAGAGAGCAGGACCTGGCTGCTGCTTTCTCCTTTGTTTACCTTCAGTCTTATTACTCCTACTGTATCATAATCTCAAAACTGTATATTTAGATCATTGGGGTAGGATGCATCATATGCTTCTACATATTCACTGTTTCTGTGCTTAACCGTTGAGCGCGCTAATGCCCTTTAAATGCATTTAATCATATTGATGAGCATTAAACCAAAGGCAAATCTTCCCAATGAGCAGTTTACTTACTATTGACATTTAGAACATGCATTTGCATAACTTTGTAGGAAGACATGCAATCAGGTCAAGTAGGGGAAACTGATTAAAATATGTGAGATGATAAAGTGTTGCAGTATGATAACAAGAGATTACTCTTCCCATTTTCCTAATCGTGAAGAAAAATCTACAAGATAAAGAATTATCTTATTCAGTTTTTTATGACGTTCAGATACACTGGCATGTCTTTTTAAAGTTTAATTAAAAAGTTAAAATTAGATTTCATGTTGACCTTAAAGCCTTATTCACCTCTAAAGCCTCTCGTTGCTCTTTTCAGGTCACAGCACATAATAAAGAACTCATTCTCCATGAAACTCTAGGGTGCTAACGTCTACTGTTCCTAAAATCTCTGCTTAAGAGGTTTCCTCTCTTTGTAAAAGATTCTGACGGCAACTGGTTGTGGTATATTTACAACTGAACCAAATGTTATTGTACTAATCGCATTCAGTCGCGTTTTTGTAAACATTTCTCTGATTAACGCAGCTGATGGGTTCCTGAGTTCAAGCTGTGTAACACATCAAGTCATTAATATCAGTCACTAAACTGTAAATACTTGTCTTTGTTGTACTGATTTTAAATCTTGACCTGATCAAGATCTAGCTCAAATATAGAACTTAAAGTAGAGAAAAACATGTTTTCCCCCCCCAGCTTTTTAGCAAATTGTCTCCAGAGGTTCTCAAAAAACTCTTGGATTTGAAGATCTAGCCACACAGAGCAGGGATGTTCTCATGGACTCCAGCGGTCAACTTGTCAGCAGTCAAGTTGTGCAGTGGGTTTTAAGTGGGAAAAACACTAAGCAGCCTCTTTAGATCAGTGCTTCCCAAAGATGAGGCTGGGGCTCCACAGGTGGTTGTGAAACAGCAAAACCTTCAGATGTTTGTGTCTGTCTGCTCTTCCTTCATTAGGTTTATCATAGTTTGTGAGGTAGAATGCGCCACAGTCAAAGTTGCTGGTCTTCATCGGTACTTTATGGGTGAAGATCGAAACATCTGAGTACCACTGATCTCGACAGCGATATCAATAAAATGTCTTGCCTTAGCTGGAGCAATCTTATTTCCAAGTGGTTTCTCCAGATGTACACAAAATCACATTCCCCCACCTGTCGGCTGTTCTGACCTGCTCTAAATGAAAATCCCAAATAAACACAAGCTTCTGACAGTGTTGCTTAGGAACCTTAGCCCACTCCTCATGGGCAAAGGCCTCCAGCTCATTAATACTTTTAATTGTTCATGTTGCAGCCATCTTTCTCTTGCAGGACCTATTCTGAATGGTAAATGGACTCAGTTTATAGTCATACTGACCACCCACTTTACACTAGAGCCACAACAAAATGACTCTAGTTGCACTGAGAAACACGCACACATTTATAAACCATCCGCAGATCAGTGGGAAATGTTGGGTTAAGTGTGTTGCCCAAGGGCCATGTCAACATGTGTGTTACGGAGAAAGCTGTAATTGAACCCACAACTTCCAAATTGCAGGATAGTCATTCTTTCAATCGAGCCACAGTCACCCTGAACCCAAGCCTGTGGATTTGAAATCCGATGTCCTGACATTCGACTGAATCAACATTGCCTTTCACCCACTGCAGGGGCCAGAGGAAGCAAAGCAGCCCAAAGCATCACCGAGCCACTGCCATGCTTCAATCCATGTGTGATATTCTTTTCAGTGAATGCCAAACATACCCCTGATCCACATGCCTGAGAAGTCCCTGGTTTGAATCATAACCCCATACTTCTTTGACTCATTCTCTGGGCAAATTGGAGCTGACCTTTGTTGTTCTTTTGGGTCGGTAGTGGTGTGAGTCTTGGAGATCAGACATGGAGCCCTTCAGCCTTTAACACGTCCTTTACTGTAGAAACTGAAAGCCCAGTGTCTGCTGCCATAAACTCTCAGTTGAGGGTCTTGACCACCAGGTTTCTGAAGGCGCTCATTGATAGCTCCCTCTATGTGCCGCGCCCACTCGGGGCACTTTCATTACCTATCCTTTTCCATATTTTTGCAAAGCAGTTATTTCCTCTGTTCTTTTCGTTATTAGAAAATGAAACTTTCAAACAAAATACCTGAGTTTTACAAATGTGGGTGTTTTGAATGTCTTAATTTATAATGTGGTCTGTCTTGCGGAGGAAGTCCTCATTAATCTGATAAATTTGTTTTCCAGGTTAAATACAGGCCAAATACATTTTTAAAACTGAACAAAAATGTTACTTTATATGCACAATTAACCAAATACTGAATATTCTACTGAATATATTTGATGTACTTGATATGAGTGAGATTAGGTGGTATTTTGTTGCCAATTAGATGTGAAGAGCTGATCTGCTGAGGCAGCATTGAGAAAGAAAAGAGTAAAACAAGTAGGAGGAAGTGTGTGTGTGTGTGTGTGTGTGTCTGTGTGTGTAGTGATAAGCAGGTGAGTCCCTCAAACTCAGAGGAAGCCTCCTATCACAGGAAGTTTCTTTCACAAACGTCAGATCCCTCTAATCACAGCTCTGCTTCCTCGTTCAGCTCCACGTGCTGAACAACCTCGTATGAAACTCAAAAAGACACAGAAGCGGGATCACACATATACTTATCCTTTCGGGCAGGCGTCCTGCACAAACATCCCATCCTGCTGGCGTTTAGGTCCACATCAAAGTGGATTATAGGGTGGATGAGGCCGCTGCTACACTGACCACTGGCCGACTCAGACCACTTATTATTTCTGACCTTGGGAACGTTTAATGGAACGTCTCAAACATCTAAATCTGCATAAATATATATATCTAATCGTCTCAGTTTGAAGGCAACGGACTAACAACACCCCAATTTGCTCATGAGATGTAAAGTGCAACATAAATAACACACTATGTTGCTGACCACAACACCATTAAAACACACACAACCTCCTCATCCAGCCCTTTAAAACAATAATCTACTCCGCTTTTGCAGATCCCATCGGAACGCACAAGGGATCACTCTCTGTGAGCTTTACAACTAAAGCCATGTGGACGGCAAAGGAAGTTTGCTTGAGAATTATTGAGATCAGGTGAGGCTGCGAAGCAGAGGCTGCACACGTGTGTGTGTTTTCCGATGTTCAGACTCTGGTGCAGTGGTGCAAGGAGGCCTCTCCAGGGATTTCCTGCTCCCACCTGAGACCTGAGTTTGTTGTGTCCATGTGTGTTAATGCATCCACATGAGAATATATGAATATGCTAAACTTGTGGTTATAATGTTAAATAGATGTGACTGATTTTTGTTGCACTATCGGAGGGAAACATTGACGTAAGCACAACAGGTACACCCAAGCCTTATGCCTCATCTCTTTATATTTTAACATGGAAGTAACCCCAGCCTCGTCTTTTTTAAAAGAAGGTTCCTATAAAATAAATGTGTATTAACCCTTTCTGTAACTTGTACTCCACTTTACATAAGACCTTTTAATTAGAGATTATGTTTTACAAGGGTAAAAAACAGCAACACAGAGGCTATTTCTTACTGGCCACTCTTAAAAACTGTAAAGAAAAGCGAACATGCTATTAAAGCAGGGCATATGTTGTTGTTGATCTTCATAAGTCAAGAATTGGCTCCTGGAAAAGAGCCCCTTGCCTGAATTTGTTTATATCTGCAGTCAGAGCAATAATTACAAAGTTTTAAACAACTGGGACCAAAAATTATTTTGCCACAATGTACAGTGAGCAGAAAGTTAAAGAAGTAAAAAAAAAAAGCTCACTGTGGGAAACCTGTTGCACTGAGGGGTATCTTGGGGTCATCGAGTCTCCATAACAACAATTAGACACAATACACATGCGGATTGGTTGGTTAGAGCGCATGCCAGGATAAGACCTCTACCCTCCTACCTTCACAAACAAAAAGGTTGGGAGTTTGATCAACTGCATTGAGAATCTACCTGGAGCCGTGTCTGTCGGGGTGATGGGACCAGCAGCAAACACTAATACCTCATACTCACGGCCAAGTACAGCAAATGCTGTTGGCCTCCTTCCCCTACAAATGGTAAAATAGTACATGACTTGCCGCTTTATCAAGTCAGACGACCCCAAAGCGCTTCACACTACTGTCAGTCATTCACGCATTCATTCACACCCTGATGGTGGTGAGCTACGTTAGAAGCCACGGCTGCCCTGGAGAAGACTGGCAGAGGTGAGGCTGCCATACATCAGTGCCACCGGGTCCTCTGACCACCGCCAGCAGGCGGTGTGGGTGAAGTGTCTTGCCCAAGGACACAACGATTGAGGCAGCCTGAGCAGGGGATCGAACCGGAAACCCGACCTCCCTGATGATGGCACCACCGTCATCCCAAAGGTCCTGGAGATCTTGCTGAGAGCATGGCATCATCAGCTATTTGAAACACAAGGAGATTGTATAATCTGGTGGACTCTACCAGTAAAATCAGACTTTCTTTTAATGTGTGTATTGTGTGAATAAATCTGTGTTGGTTTGCTGATTTAAATAGGTGGTTAATGTTATATAGTTATATTGGTGTGTACAGTTATTAACTATAACATTAAATGCATGTAAACGTAGTCTACCCCTTTTCCAGCATGGGAATTTGTTGATCAATTGTTAGAACATTATTTATAGTTCAGTTAGATATAATTGATCTAAATTTCCATCAATCCATCCTTAAATTAAATAATGACCAAAATGGGAAATTAACAAAGAACTGGTTCACCAGACAGATCCAGTGGAAGAGATGTGGGATAAGCAGAACAGAACACAACACACAACAGGACCCAGCACTCTGCAAGAGATTGCACTAAAAAAAAAGAGAGGTCCACGGTTTTTCTCTTTCAGTCTGCTCCAAGACTTGATGCTGAATGAATGTACTCAAGTTCAAGAGTTTATCAAAAATATAGTTTGTGTGAGGCTGTGCAACTCCAGCACGAATTGTACAGAAAATGTGTAAAACGGCAGCCAAAGTCCAAAGAACCAAGGCCACCTGAACATATTAAAACAAAGTTTGCCTCTTAGCACACAGAAAAGCATATAGGCGTGTCAATACTAAGTTTCTAAGTATGATCATCAGCTGCATGGATGCTGAATAATATTAAGTTTAGGCTTGACGCAAATCCAACGTGAACGGCAGACATCAAACCTCTAATGTTACTTTGTCAACACTCTGCCATAAGTGCTTCATTAGAGGGGAGAGGTTGTGTACAACCGTGTGATATGCAGCAGCATATGAGGAGAAAGTCTTCCGAGGGGGAGGGGAGTGTGGAAGAGGGGAGAAAAAAAACAGGAATAGGAGAAAATTAAAACCATACAACCCATCCTGGAAATAACACTCTCACTAAAGGGCAGATTTTCTAGAGACTGGCTGGAGCTACGGTAGTGACAAGGAAAGACAAAAATGACCGTATTGAATCCTCAGACTGCAGGTTGTATGTTGACATACGGCAGGAGGAGCTGGGGGAGTATACAATTGTAAAGGTTGACTTTACAGCACAGCGAGCAGTTATAAAGGAGGTGAATCTGTGTGTTTATTTTCTGGAGGGGGTTAAGTTTACAGTGCAGCAGTCCTCCCTGCAGACTCCTCATTATCCCCGTCTGTACGCCCACGCCATTTGGATGTGCCGGTGATAACGACGGAGACTGCGCTCTCTGCTCGAACGTTTCATGTCATGCTAGAGCCGGAGGAGGAAACATCCCAAACAGCCGGCCCATTCATCCCTTCATCCCTGGCCTTCAGAGAGAGAGAGAGAGAGGCGTTTACCTGGAGCGAGGGCGGCTGAGTCGGATGCGACAGCACCGAGCCTCCTGACGCAGAGCAGACGCCGCCGAGATTACGGCAACAAAGAAACAGTCTGGAGTGTGTGTGAGAGAAAAAGTGGGTAAAAAGGATGGAGACTCAGACTGCTCTGGGAGAAGATAAGATGAAAAAGATGGAGGGGGACAGAAGATGTGACGGAGAAAGAGGCTCAACACCAGAATTTAAATGATAGCGAGCCTGTGTTTTATCAGACTGCAAGGATCTATTTCATCAGACGCACTTTTTTCAAAAGCTGAACAAATACAAGAAAAATGCTCAACAGTTTTACTTATCTTTTACATCTGAATAAACCCCTTTGTTCGTTTTGGAATACGCTTTCTGAAGAGAAATGTCTCGCTAAACTGCTTTGTAGTCATGAAAAACCCATCTTTGATTGCTTCTTTTTCTTGCTAATACAATTTTTGGGCAAGTTACAGCATTACTAGATATTGACCTCATTTGAGATGCTTTTCACCTTTCATAAAACACAAATTAAAAAGGCAGAAATACAGATTTGAAAAAACTGACGGGTTATAACCTTGGCCTGATATTTAAAAATCCCAAAGCCTCGGGATCAGTTTCAATTAGTGTCCAGGCTCGTAAGGAAAATAATGACAGTACAGATTAGTTGTTCAGCTATAGATTCTTCAGCAAAAGCCGGATACTAGACTTTAAAGAAATCAATTTGTGTTCATTTTCTCCATCTTATAGGCTGGCAGCCTGTCCAGGGTGTACCTGCCTCTTGCCCAATGACTGCTGGAGATAGGCACGGTCTATCTTCTTTTTAGGTATGACCTCCCTTTTCTTTTACATGAAGAAAAGGTCTTAAAAGCCAGATGATCTGTATGTATGCTTGATACATGTATGCTTTAGCTTTTAACATCAGCGTCACTTCTGACACGTACCCCTCTGGAATGATGCTGAAATAATGGCTTTCACTACCCTGTTTTACTGGGCTGTTTAATTAAACTCCTTATAAGGTAAATAAAATAAAATTAAATCCTTTTCTGCATCCGAGTCCAACTTAAGGTATAAACACGTGTGTTCCTGCTCATGGGTCCAGAGCCTCCTGGCATGTATAACAGGAAAGCCTAAGCACTGTGTCACCATTTTGAACGGGAGATGAGGCACGCTGACCAGCTTGAGAAAGATTCAGCAGGAACCCCAAGGCAGGAGGGATGAAGGAGCGTCTGAAAGACCCCATCAGCTTTAGGGTCTGTGTCTGGTCAGCAGGCTAGGAGGAGCATGAGGATTAGCCGATCTGTTACTCAGTCTATCATATTCCTTAAGACCCAAACAGACACATCAGAAAGTGACCAGGCTCCCCAGCCTGGAAGTAAAGAAAGACTCCTTTTTACTCATTCCTTGCTATCTCTCCCTATCTACTGGCTGGACCTGCAGTTCTCAGAAGGGACTCTGATAACACGGACCACAATTTACAACCAGTGACAGCGGGATCTGTCATTTGCTAAACAAAGCCAGGGTACAGTGTAGAAGACAAAGGAGCGTAAACTTAAGGGGAAAAAGGGAGGCGAGAGGAAAAATGTATTTCTTTGCCATCTAAATTGAAGGGGGGAGGGGAAGGGGGTAAAGGAGACAAGTCATAAAAGAGGAGGAGGTTGAGATGGGGGAGTTGGGGGCGTTTCTGCTGGCTCGGGCCTTGATTAACACCAGACCTCTAGCAGGAAATGACCGGGCCAGCTCAGAACGCCAGGAGTGCTTCCATCTGGTGCCGAGGCCACGGAGGAGCTCTCCACCCAGGAGAGAACTGGATGAACACATTTCACTTTCAGGACCTCGACGGAGTCCCACAACCAGTACATGATGTGATTACAGAGAGCGTCATCCTGTTCTCGTCGTTGAGTGGTGCTAAATTGCCGTTTTTGCCTCTAAATCTAAGTGAGGAAACATAAAATCCAGCTCATTATTTACGGTTCTCCTCTCAGTTAGTAGGATAAAGGTTTGAGCTGAACATGAAGGCAAAAAAAGTTAGAGGGTTCCTCTGAATTAGGAGAAACATACTGGTGAAGCAAGTTGGATGGGGTGAGTGTGGGAGGGGTGTGCAGAGGGAGAAAGGGGACAGTTTGGGGAGGAAAGCGGGTACATTAGGACAGGTCATCTTTCACAGCTGAATGGAATCTCAAACGTAAACAAGTCCTTCCGCACTAAGAGATAAAACGCAGATATACCGTAAAACCAAGTGGGTCTGCTGAAAACCAGACTCGCACACGGACAAACTCAGCGAACTGTGCTTTTCTGTCCGGAGAACTTTCTGTGGTCAGACTTTGCCCTTTTGTTATTCTTCAAATATCCCGACAGAACAGACCTGGGCCAGATGCATCTACATTATACTTTAGGGTACCATTAACTCAGAACAGGAATGCACACAGATACATTTATGAAGTGTATGATCTTAACACTGTCAAAACGCAGAAAAAAAACATAGCGGCAACCCAAAAGACACTCTTTCAATCCTGAATCCAACTTTAAAGCAAGAATTCATGAAGGCAGATGAAGAGGGGTGTCTTCCCAGAGGACGAAGATGTGGAAGACAAGAGGGAAGAGTACCCTCGCCAGACGCCTTTCCTGACCCTCCATCCAAGGGTCACCAGTTAACCCCAGTGTGCACTGACGCGTGTGCAAAGGCCAGGGGCCGCTGCCTCTGTTCGGGTCCCCCTGGAGCCGGGCTGCATGTGCCTCTGGAATGTACCTCTGCCATTGATTTGTTAAAGCCAGAGTATGTATATGGGACGCTGTGTGAGACCATAATGGGTGTCCATTGCAGCCCAAATCCTGGCAGAGCAAGAAGAAGTGCTCATGAGCTTTTTACAGAGTGCATTTCCTGTCATAAATGAGCAGAGGAATTTGATGCTGGCTGATAAAACCACTTCACAGAAGAAGAGAGAAGTGTAAATACACAGCGGGTCCACTCAGCAAAATCCCAACAAACTAAGGCTAATGCTGATTGGACATGCATTTTATTCTTATCTAATCAGTCCTGAGATGCTTCAGTCTGATGTGCGAAATGACAAAGCAGAGTGAGGGGTTAAAGTCGACCCCATGCTGCAATGTCTTTAAACCTCTACGTAAAGAGTCACAGCCGATTTAGCAAGTAGGTGTGAAGTAGGGTGAGATTGAGCACCTCAAGTTTCATACATATTAGAAATCTTCTTAACCGCCTTACAAAACTGTTATATAGGTCAGACACATAAAGCCAAGTTTCCCTTACAATCTCAGTCTTTTCTCACTTTACATTGATTAAAATAGGGACTTTATTGGCAGCTGCATCCTGTTCCTGTTATGACTCGAGGTGTACTCAAGGCGGACTCTGCGCGGACTCTGTGCGGACTCTGTGCGTACAGGTACGTGCAGACAGGGCTCAATTCTTATGACTTCTTAGGCGGCAAGAAGTCTTTACATCAAACTGTTTTATATGTGACACCAAGCGCAGCATCACAGTCCCTCTCTGTTCTCACCGACAGGTGTGTGGTGGGAGCCTGCTGGAAAAGAAACGTCTCTAGGTGCTCAGCTAGCTAATCACACATTTTACCATCCGTTCCACCGATTCGTCCCTCTGGCAGAAAATGTGGGATTTGTAGGAATTTGCCATAAGAAATGTAGGCAACAGTACGCTCCACTATGAAGGGTAAAATGTCCGCAGAGTCAGCGTGGAGTCTCCCAAGCTACAGTATGCGTACAGTACGCCCGAGTATGAGACTTTAGGCAGCCTGTGCCCGGAGTACACCCTAGCAACAAAAAACCAAGTAAGTTAATTCAATATAAAAGTTAAGTTTATTTTGGCCTTATGTTAGAAACAGGGCAGTGTAATCCAAGTACTCTGTCCTCCCAACAGAGACGGATAGAGAGCTGTGGAGGTGAAGGGGCGGAGTGATATTACACACTTGTGAAGAATATTTAGTGCGCCTTATAATCCAGTGCGCCTTATGGTCCGAAAATTACGGTACTCTATTTAAGTATTGGATTGGGACTCTGTATACTTAATCTTAAATGGTTTGGAGGTAAGAAAGCTGTCAAAAGTGTGTGCAGATTCTAACAATTCGTATTGGTAATTTTTATGTCAGAAAAATACTGTACACAAAATGCTGCTGCCATATGTGAGTCTAAAAAAATGTGTGAGTTAGGGTTGTTTTTTATAAGAGTATGAATCTGAAGGCTGTGAGCCTAAAGTCTGAATACAACTCTAATTTGTACGACTACAAGCCTTCACTGCTGTGGACACAAATTCAAGTTTGTGGGTATGACTAGAAAAGTGTTGAAATGACACCACAAGGGGGCCTTATCGAATGAGGAAGAAGTCTCTGCTGCAGTTACGACAGGACATTTAAAATTTACTTAAAGCTATAGCTGGGAATCCTGTTCAGAAGCACTTTTTGTTGTAGCGGGTAAAATCGTCTCTCTATCCTGAAGGTAGTCAATACATTATGTATTCAGAAAAAGAAGGTAAAAAAAATCCATTATTCCATGGCTCCTTGCTAACAACTGGAAAGTAGTGGCGTTCACAGTCCCAACTCGGTCATTCGGCGCGTCGTCTTGACGGCGGCCATGATGGTCCTCATAAACAGAATCCCCATCTGAAGAGTTCTCACTTGATTCTGGAGATCCAGCTGTAGGTTCAGATTCATGCTGGTATATTTGAATACCCAGAACTACCGCCAAATATTCCGGCAGTTTTTCATATTCAGAGAAGGCTTCTTCTTCCATGGCTGGGAAGTAATGACGTCAGTGGTTCTCTGGCGTTCTGTTGTAGCTGGCCTTGGCTCACCATACATCAGACGCTACAACAGAAGGCTAAAATAAGCCCACTTTGGCAGCTATTGACAAAAATGCTAACAAGTTATATTAAAGCCTAAAGTTGGAGAAATCGATTACTTGAATGTTTGAGGAAGTGCTTCACTAAATGATATTCCAGTGATGTCCACCATTTGCACATTTAATTTAATTTCTGCTTTAAAACAGCACCCATTCAAACCTCAAGTAAGGTGCTCCATCTGTTCGTCTGTGGTTGCTGGCTGGTGTTAGTAAAGCCGGGCGTACACTGTACGAGTTTTTGCCCTATTCGGGCCGATTCTTCAGTCGTGCGGGCATTTTTTGAATCGGGCCGAATTTCAGCTTGATCGTAGTGGGGGGGAGGAGGGGAGACTGGCTTCTCACGACTACCTCCCGATCAAGAATCGGACGGTCGGTGAAAATCAAACATGTTTGAAATTCAGTCGGCTGTCGTGAGGTTTTCGTGAGCGCATCCTGCTGTTCAAGCAGAGCTACGAGGGGGCGCCCTCCCCTCCTCTCCGTCCCCGCCAGCGGAGGGAGGGGAGCGGGCGTCCCTGAAGCGACCTCCACCCGGCCCGCTCACGGGGGCGTTGGGGAGGGCGGCAACGCGCTGGCCGCCTGTTTCGGCACTCCTCCGCGGTCCGCCGCCTGTTTCGGCACTCCTCCGCTCGCGGGGGGGTGTGGGCCGGGCGACCTGCCGTGCCGAGCGGCCGCCGGTGCGTCTCGTCCCTCCTCTCTCCCCTCCGTTCCCCCGACGCCCGGTGCCTCCTGCGGGCCTCGCCAGAGCTGGGCTCGAACCCCTGCTCTGGGTCCCTGTCACCTACCGTCGCTCGCCTGCCTCTGCCACCACAGCGAGCGGTCCCAGAGGGGACACGACGTACAGTGTGAGCAGTCCGGTCGCGTCCAAGCGTCGCGCAGATCGTGAGCGGTGAACTTTTTAAAACCCGCGGTTCCGTCGCACAGTTTGAGATGTATATAAGTACCACGACTGAAAAACTCGTACAGTGTACGCCCGGCTTTAGGTTGATTAACCTTAAATGTGGTACTTCCCAACCTTGAGATCAGAGTTTGGTATTAGTATTCAGAAGGTCATCAAATTCTTTCCTTCTGGCTTCTGAGAAATTTATTTGGCCCTGGTCATTTTTAGCTTTTTAATTATTTTAATTAAAGTTGCTTTGACTGTTTACTAGTTGTTAATTATTTCTCTAATTAATGGTAAATAAGTTTGATTTAGAATTTTTCTTGGCTCAGTCTTAATTGTTTAAGCTTGTTTAATCAGTAGTGAGTAGATGTTATGTTAATATCAAATATAATTACAGATTCTATTGCGTCTCAGCTCTCGCTGATTTAAGCTTTATTATCAATAGAATCCCAAGTCGATTATAAACAAGTTCTTAAACCAGAGAAATATACAAACATTTTTGCATAGATCCCTGGAAAGGATTTACCCATTACATTAATTTTAAGAAGCTGTAGGAGATAAATTCTAAGCGTTACAAACTGCGAACGTGACAAACAGCAGCTGATGACAGATATGAATTTGTTCCTTTACAGTGATCAGCTATAAGATGAAACCAGCCACCAACTGTGTGTGGCCTGCCTGTTAACCAGGCCTCCCTGGCTCTGCAGTAAGAGGCTGATGAGACGCTGTTAATTAAAGCCTGAACACCATCATCAGCCTATCTGATGAAGTGAACTGGGTGGGGAGCCAATGCCACTGGCAGCCTCGGTCACCCCTGGGTTGGCTGTTCTCTGGTAGTATCTGAACGAGTGTGTATGTGTCTTGCCCTTGTGTGTTTGTTAAACAGGGGAGGAAGTAAAGGAAAGACAACCAATTAAAAATAATTGCAGCTAATTCCATAAACAAGTGCAACAGGGGAAATATGTTTAATAAAGCAAAATCATTAGGTGAAATTATGCTCTACTTCCCTGGCTGCAGGCGTTATGCTTCGGGGCCTTCGAGTGAGGAGAGGGAGGAGAAATAGAGGGGGAAAGAGACACAGACACATAAAAAACAAAGAGAAGAAAAGTTTAGAAAGTAGGCAGACAGACAGTTGGTGGCAAGAGTTATGCGTGATCCCTTTCAAGTCCTCTGACTGGCTCATGTTGTTGTGCCAATCCAAACATTCGCATTTGGGGCGGTTTGCTCCCCTCCCCTTCCTCACCCCATGCATACACCACTGACAGGATGAATCACAAACCCAAGGAGTGGCTGACGCAGAAAGAGAGGAACATGATGAAAAACCATCACAATTCCCGTTAAAACTCTCTTTTTTTCCTTCTACAAGTCATTTTCTTGTGTAAGCCTGCTGACTTAAACACTAGCATCAGCACCAACTGGGGTTTGAGCCTTCCGTCTCACCCCTTGTGCGCTACACTCACTCACTTACAACAGCACACAAACTATGATCCAGTTTCCTGACCAGAGAGATGTCCAAGGGTGGGGAACTAGTAACGTTTGGCTGAGCCTTTCCATCCTGGCCCGCTTTGCCCCAAAAATCAGAGAGGAAACAAAACATTTCAAAAGCAGGGCTGGTGATGGATTCCCTACCAAAGATTCAGCAGGCCTGACAGGAAGCACATCTATAAAGCAGCCTGAAGACCCCCCCCCCTCCCCTTCCAACCAGCATAAATGTCGTTTTTTCCCACAACTGAACGAGGAATTAAAAGTAACTGCTTGGAGCTATTTACAACCTACACACATCACACGCACCACAGCGTTGTACATTATAAAGAGTCTGGCAGGGCCCAATCGGAACCGAGCTTTCAGAAGCGTCTGGGTTTTTTATCCAATCCATCGTTTGCTCTGGCTCTGTGGCATTGCCCACAACCAATCGGGCTCTTCCCACATGTGGTGTTGGCTGTGGAGCGTTTGGTTTAAGAGATCATTTCCCAGTCTGCAATAAGCAGGACCATTTTCTTGGATAAATACTGTTGAGTCCTTTAATCAAATCCATACTCTAAGACAACAATACAAAGACATAACAGCAAGATTCACACACTCCGTGATAAACATGTGGCCCTGGGTTGTAAACCTAGAAAGTATGTTTAAACATTTTTGATGTAGGTTGGGTTTCCCCTGTTGGTTTTGGTGTGAAAATGAACATGTAAGAAAATGCAAACCTTTAAAACTTTAACTGGAGTCCTTATATTGGCCCTAATTTCCTGCACAAAAAAGTGGCCTGAGAAATAGCTTCAGTATTTTTGGGCAAACATGTTAAAGAATAGTAAAGGAAAGAGTTTATATATACAGCACCATTCATACACAAAAGGTAGTCCACACAGCTTTACGGTACATCAAAGTAAAAGCCAAATGAAAATAAAGCATAAGCGTAGAAGCACTGCCTAAAAGGAAAGCCATGTCAAAATTCAGACATTAAAGACATAAATGAAACAAAAAAATGTTTTGTCTTTTTTAAAATGTGACCATTGCTGAACTTTTCCGCCCACATACAAAATTGACCATGGACATCAGCCTGCATGATACCGTCCCTCCAGTGAAGCATGGTGGTAGCAGCATCATGCTGTGGGGATGATCATCTTAGTCGGAGACAGTAAAGGGATTTAAAACCAATAACTCTACAAGCTATTGGCTCAGAGGGGCTGATTGTAAGTGCGTGACACACTGTAGTTGTTAATGTACAAAAAAAGTATAATAATTTTCCCTTGACTTCACAATCATGCACTACTTTGTGTCCGTCTATCAGCAACATTTTCACATTTGAGGTTACAAAGTGAATAAAATTCAAAGGGTATTTTGACTTTTTTACACAGCACTGTACATCCAAAACTGCTCAAAAAAACTTTTCTTAAGTTAAACGCTTGTTTTAGAGGGTGAGATAAAGCTTTGGTTTCATTTTCAGGCTTGGATAGAACATGTTTAGGTATCAGAGGTCAAAAATGTATTGTAACATATAGTTTGTGTTAGAGATTTCCTGAAGTTTATTGTAAAATATCACACATAGGATATTCCTTGCCTGAGGGACCTGAGATCCCAGAGTAGGGGACTAAATTACTATTGCTAAATATTTGGCTTGAAATCTCGGGTAACTATTACAGAACGGCTTGACCTGGCCAAAAGTGAACTGCAGCGCTGTTAGGAATAATGTTAATAATATATGAATAATAACATAAAAAAAATATAGGAATCTAAAGAGCCTGATCCTGTCAGTGAGTTTGTTGCTGGCTGCAAATAAAGACCTACCTGGAACTTGTTTTTTTAAACTACAGAGGGCTATTTTCCTTGACAGATGAGCATTATCAGTTTCTTACAGCAAGCACTTCCACACTGATGAGACATTGTTTTTTTTTAAAAATAAACTGGAAATATAAATATGTGGGTAGGTATATGCGTTCATGTTGCAATTAGATATTGGGATAAATTCACAAAGCTATGTGACCGTGCAAAATGTGTGCACATCGGAGTATGTATGTTGCCCAAAATGCTTCCAAAAAAAGATCTACTCCTACAATAAATAGCTCTATAAATCAAATAACACCTCTTTGCACCAAGACAGCTTGCCCAAAACAAGATAAGATGTTATGGCTGTATTTAGATAAAAATATGCCTATGATCATTCGGGACAGCTGGTTTAAGTAGGGCTAAGTCATCCCTGGTGTTCACAAAGTAAAATATCAACATACCTAATAAACACAAATTTAGATCATAATTTTTTTTTGGACTGATTATTTTCTCCACATGCTCCACCCTTCCCAGTCACCATTGCAGCACTTAATCAGGTCCACCGGCTGCTGCCACTAATTGCATGTCGGTCAGACTGGTTCTGCCTGCAACTCATCTCTTCAAGTCATCATCTGCCTGAATACCTGCTCTAGTCAGCTGCTGCCTGCACCTTCTGGTCAAGTCTACCTCGGCCTGCATTGTCTAGTCTTTCTCCTGCCACCGTCTACCTTAAATAATAACACATTTGAAACATAGCTCTGTTTGGCTAGAATATCGGGTTCTCCACGTACACCTGCATTACATTCACCTCTTTCTCCGCTACTATTTATTCTGCCAGTTTCCTCTCACTCCTTGTCAGGTCCTCCGTTATGCTACCCTTGTTCTGGTCACTTCTTGTTTTATTCCTGATCTTTGTAGGTTTTGTTGTGTCATTTATAATAAACCCCTTTTTCACGCCATCATGCTGCTCCCAAGCTCTTGTCTGCAAGTTGGTCCATCAACAATCACACAACTTATGACAGGATCTGGTTAACAACAGAATCAGTTGGCAGATCACCTGTCAAATACACGGGGGTCAAAGTACGCCTCTAAGAGCAGCCAAAATGAGCTGCTTGATTGCATTTAAGAGACTTTTCAATAAAAAACAATGGAGATACGATATTCGAAGCACCATTTGTTGCGGAGCGAGCTCATGGAACTACAGGTGAGGGATGTGAGAGCCAGTGTGTGATTGTGCTCAGTTACGTCACTGAATGCACTGCAGTGAAGAGATACCTGGGCTGTTGTCCACTAGACGACAGGTCTGCAGAGGGATTTGAAAAGCTGCTGAAGGAAAAACTCCAGCCATTGAAACCAAAAAATAAACAACATGCCCCAACATCTGATGAGTGGCGCATCCTCTGATTTGCAGTCTACGCTGAGGGAGGCCTTTTCCTCATTTTGTGCACCATTATGCCCACCAGTTAAACCTCAACATTACTTACACCTGTCAGAACATTTATTTCATATCTTTCTGCTTTTGGAATTCCAAAAGCAGAAAAATTTCAAGGAAATGGCAACCACGAAGAGCAGCTAGCTCCACGAGCTGCTGTCCTGGAGATAAAGTGCGTCAGGATTCAAGCATCAGGCCAGATGCGATGGAACTTTGAGAAACGCACGATGAACGCTGTGTTTGAACATAAAGAAAATCTGAGGATCTGCTTTGGAAAAATCTATAAAGATAAGACTAGGGACATCGTGTCAATCCAATAAAACTCATGGTTTGTACACATGGGTTGAGGAGAAAACCTTTCTTTTTGTTTTTTCACGGTGCCTTTGTCCATGCGGAGATTCTCTACAACTTCCTCCAAAAATGAGCCACGGATTCTCCGAACCACAACAAGCCTTAGAGAATTTGACCATAAATGAGCTGAAGGAGCTGCTGCCCACAGAGGAACCACATTTAGATGCAGACGCAGGTGCTCCAACACTGAGTGTGCCTCTATAGCAGCTCAGTGCAGCAAAATACTGACAGAGCCATCAAGTCCCCGCTTTGAGAAGACCCTTTAATTATTTTGAACTTATTAACCTGGATTTGTTTTCAAATTTTAACACCAGTTTCCCAAGGAAACAATTGGATGCCACACGTGGACATTTCTCAATTATCTGCGAAAAAACCTCTCTATGGAGCATGCATTCATCCAAATAAAAATAAAAAAACACCGGCCTCAACAAGTATTTTGCATTCCAGAAAAGTGGTCGGAGTGAGCTTCTCTTTAAATAAGAAGGCCTCATTTAAAAAAAATGCTTTCCAAGATCAGATGTTTGATTTCATTTTACCAGTATGATTATTTGTGAGTAATTGTGCCAAGGAGTGTGGTGTAGTGTTTTACAAAGCTGTCTGATGGAGAAAATCTTTGGTGAAAAAAAATTATAGTTCAAACCTTTAATGCAGAGCAGTTAAGTACTGGACAGTGGTGACAGAGGCTATGCATAAGCATGGTATTTGGTGGTGGTTTGCTGTTTCTATGCTTAAAAAGGGACATATTCTTGTCTTAAAACAGGTTTTCCAGCACTTTTTGCTTCTTGCAGATTGTGTTAAATAAATACCGTCTGCTGAAAACTTGGTCATTTTGACAGAAAAAAAAAACGCGGCAGATGTCACAGGGGGGGTCTAGTATAGCCTTTTCCCTCCAGTGATTCATAAACTGATTGCTTTGCAAATTATTTCTACAAACAACTTGGCATAATTATGTTTAAAGCCTTGTTGCTGCACAAACATTATGGTTGTAGAATACGTTAATGGACAGTACTTAACAGGAGACATAAATTTACACAACCTAGATAAGTTCTGTAAAGAAGATCTGCATTTATTGCACTATTTGGGTAAAGTGCACTATAAAAATGTCTGTAGGAGGGCGTAGGGTAAGGGGGAGGTGGTCGGGCGCACAACCCCAACAGAGAAACTAAACTATGTTTTTTCACTTAATAAAAACAAGATGCAATCAAAGTCAGGGAAGCACTTTAAAAAAAAGAAAAAGAAGTGTGTCTTGTTCTGACAATATGACAATTATTACAACCACAAGTGTTTTGGATATTTGCAATAATTTTGCAGTCTGATGTATTTAACTTCAATGTTAAATCTAATGTGTTTAATTTTGTTTCTATGCTTGAGCTTTGAATAAAGCTTGGACATTTTCAGAACCAACATACTGTGAGAATTTTCCTCATAGTAAAGAAAAAAAAAAAAAGAGTCCACACCTTGGTGTGAATTACAGAACTTTGAACATTGCGCATAATTATTTTGAAATATAGAAACCAGAAAACCCTTAACCAGATCTTTAAACACACAAAACTACAGTGCATAGAAGTCTGAGAACACCAATTTCCTAACGATGCCGTTAACTAAAGTTATAAGAAGCAAATGGCTAGCAGGCTTGGGGTGGGTCGCCCTAAACTGCTATGCTTACTTTCCTAAATTCTCAAGCTCCCATTTCTCTTCTGGCATTTTGTCCTCTGTGTATATTTTTCTGGTGAGTCTGCTCCCTGTTTGCAGATACACACAAACGCAGTTCATGCACAGTGCATTAAACTTGAGCCGCTCACGGCAGCCAAAGGGAAAAGCAAGGAAGAATTTCCGAGAGAGAGCACGGTTCTCATGGTGACCAACCTTCGCTCTGCGTCTGTTTCTTATTTGACTTCTTTAATTGAGGAGAATGTCACAATCAATGTTTTGCTCTGGATGCTGAGACTGACGACCTCCGCCTCATGTTACTCGAGTCAACCGCTTCGTCGGCTGTTATAAAACCGTGCGCGCACACACACACACGCACACACACACACACACACACACACACACACACACACACACACACACACACACACACACACACACACACACACACACACACACACACACACACACACACACACACACACACACACACACACACACACACACACACACACACACACACACACACACACACACACACACACAAAGTTTAAAAAGTACTTGAACTGCCAGGTTTCCCTGACATGCTTTCTTTATTCGGTCTTAAACACACCTGGAACAGCAAGGCAGCCTTCCTTCCAACAAAGTGTTTATAACAAAGTGAGCTTTTTTCTTTTTATACGTGAGCCACATCTCTCAGTCTGAACTGGCCAGGAGGCCCCTCGATTACCAACTGCACTCCGCCAAGTAGAGCAGGAAGAGGGAGAGACTGAGTGGAGGAGAGAAAAGTGGAATAGAGAGGTCGGCAGTCTTTATTAGTGTTGCCACGATTTACAAAGCTCTATACACAGCGTGACCCCAAATGTGATATAGGATGGAATGTCGGTGTTTTATTTCAGGGCGTGTGCTAATGTATGGTGCGGACTAATTGTGAACTATATGGCTGGGGGAGGAGAGCATACGCTAGAGGCTGAAGGTTAAAGATGCTATTACTCTGAGGGAGGTACGCTGGCTGTGGTGCTGAGGTAGATGGACCATTTATCTTAGGGGCAGGCCTTGATCTGCTCTACAGCAGCTCAGCTCAACAAGTACAGAACCCATTGAGGTTGTTGCCGTTTTGTCTTGGAACAACCGCAGAGTTCAATGTTTTTCATATGAACTGTAGATGGCAGGCCAACACAAAGTGATGAATAATTATTATGGGAAGAAAACCTACACGTGATTTTGACATTTCTGAACACATAAATATCTGAAAACTGCGGTTTGCATTTTCATGCAGCCCCCTTTACCCAGTGCTCTAAGTGGACTGGTACCAATATGCAGCACTGGCACTTTTAAATTTTACCCCTCAGCGTACCAGGACATTTTCCAGCTTTCCCCAGCAGTCTATACCCACCTCTGACTTCTCCACAGTTTACTTTGAAGCCTACTTTTCATTAAAAAATATCACCTCAAAAGAAATCAATTTTTCATTGTTGTTTTTGTTTTGTTTTTTAACACGTCCCAAGAAACTCATTGTTTCGGCACAGCAGAGAAAAACGATCACGACTGTGATGTCAACTTGGCTCCAAAAGGGCTCAGAGAGGACCCAAACTGGAGCAGAGCTGAACGACAACAGCAGGACTCTGAACAGTCGCTCACTGCTCAACAAAACAGAGGTCGGACTTCGCAAACCAGCCTTAGCACATCCAACCTGAGGCGGCACATATGCAGTCGCTTGCGTTGTGTCACTGACTGTGCAGCAATCCCTCATACTAATTATGCAAGTTGCCACAGTTGAAAGGAAAACTCCCCTTTAACAGGAAGAGATCTCCAGCAGAACCAGGCTCGTTGCGAACGGCCATCTACCACGACCGCCTGGGGTTCAAGCGCGGGTCAATCCGTCGTATGAGAAAGGGAGGAATAAGGCACTTTGTGAACCTACAAAGACACGGTCGTCCACCTGAAACGACGAGCTGTGCAAACAGAGATGCAGCCATAATCCAAATAAAACAAAGTTTGTCTTTGTAACTGCACACATTTACAAGGCAACCTGACCTGGTTGGCATGTACATGAGCTGTACTAATAAGCCACAGAACACTCTATACAGTAACTTGTGTATTACAACCTTAGAATAACATGCAGGAGAGGTCTTGATGGCAGAAAGGGTTTTCTGTCCCAGAGCATGGTCTTTAGAGTGCAAAGCTGTCTACAGTATGTTTCAACGACTGACTTTTTGTGTAGTTCGTATAAGCGTGTGTTTTTGCCCCAGTACGTGTGACACAGGGAGCTGGGGAGAACAACCTTCCCATTAACAGCAGTGAAGGCGGAGATAGAAGGAGCACACACTCAGCCGATAACGCCTTGTTAAAGCTGGTGTGGCAGACTGTGACAGCAATAGCGCCTTTTCTCACCGGTCAGGTTTTGGAGCATCGGGCTGAGTTCTGTCTCCTGTGTGATGACCAGCGTGAGAGCTCCTATCAGCTCCCGCTCCAGCTTCTCCAGCTCCTCCTCCGCAGCATCTGTGTGCTGCGCCTCCTCGGCCAGGGAGTACAGATAGATCAGGAGGAGGATCAGCTCTTCTGGCCCGCACTCGTCCTCCCTGAGCCTCGACCCCGACGATGAGCTGTCCTTGCCTCCACGGGGCTTCATTAAGGGCAGCAGCTGCCTTAGCACGGCGGGGAAATCAGCGTCTCCAAGAGCCTGGGACACGGGAAGTACACACAGATACATTTCGTGGTGTAAGCATGATAGACGTTTGGGCACAGCAAAACTAACGATATCCTGATCAAAACCCCCGTCAGTAAAGCAAGTCACAGACTGTGTAACGTTTACAAGACGCATAATCAAAGTTTTAAAAGATGTCACAGACAAACCTTTTATGATTTTTGACAGTTGTGTTAAAATTTGTTCCTTGTTTTTTCCAGCATCATCTTATACATGTGTAATACCTCAAGATCTTCGCTGTAACCCTTTCCGTGGCAAAGACACATAACGTGACGGTAATGAAAGTCTAAAGCATAACAGATTAAGTCTTGTTTGGAGGTTTTCGGTATCCTATTCATGCAAATGCCCCTGATATGCTCTCTAAATTTACCTTTGCTAATTTTGGCCAGGATGTCCTCCAAATTAATCCACAACATCTTGTTTTCAAAATCCATCCCTTTTTAATAAATATTAATTTGGAAGGAAACAGGACATGTTTTCTGCCAATAACTTTTCCATGAAGGTCATGTTATTGCAGGTGTTGCTGGGGAGTAAAAAGAGCTGCACTCCACAGCCAGCTAGATCCTTAGGCACTTTAATTGCCTTCCCTAGAAACCCACAAGCTGTGTTCTCCATCTTTCTTTGGATTTCTACAGAATGGAAAATGTTTCTTTATTTCAGTAACAACTAAGGCAATGGCAACCTAAAAACACTATTATTTCCTTAAAAAGACCTCTCCAGCATCGTGGGCGTTATGAGCATGCGTTATGTCTGCACATTTCTGCATGGAATGCAATGTATATGAGCTCAGTGACACATTATTATCATCATTTATTATTATTAACTTAAAAAGGTAGGTCAGAACTCTATAAAACCAATAAATACACCCATCTAACAACTGAACACAAAATGGTCTGAACAATGTAATTATGGACGAGATCTTTTTCTGAGCTCTCTCAACGTTCAGATTAAATCTTTTCCATAGTTTAAATTAAAGTTGTTTCCATCTGACCTATAGAGTAGAAAGGAGCTGCCACGGCAAATGGGCTCCAGAGCAGGTTTAGAGAATCTTCAGCTTCATATTGGTGCATCCCTAGTTTAAATAGCAGCGTGTATTATACCAATAAACAATCTGAGAATTCACAATTATTTCAGTGCCTACAGGGAGAGGATGTGGTCACACCAATCGACATTAAAGGAACATTTTGGCTGAAATACAAGACTCGAGTGAACAAACTACGATGGTATAAAGTTAGTTCTTGTGTAAACTCCAGAAAGATTTTAGAGTGATGCTAACCCTAATATGAAAGGTTTTCAGGACACTTATGAACAAACAATAGTAAACCACATTAAGCAAATCATAGATTGACATATCACATCATTAATGTGTGCTGTATTGCAAGAGCAAAAGACTGCTTTGATGCAATATTTGTTAGACCGATGTACTTCAACTACTATGTATAATGCATATTTTTTGACAAAGTCAGGCCATCCAGTCACTGTCTTTAGTGCATAAAAAAAAAAAACTTTAGAATTGGTTTAACTTCTGTGTGCTGTCCAAATTTAACCAAAACAAAGAAAGTGAAAGTCATGACTGGTTAGCCCATTTAATCAACCAGAAAAACATTTTTTTTTTTTTTAAACTAAAACAAGTCTTGGTGTAGTGATGGACTCAGATCTGAACCGTCAAGGACACATAAAAACAGTCACAAAGTCAGCCTTCTACCAATTGAACAACATTTCCTGGATTAAAGGACTGATGTCCCAACAAGATCTAGAGAAACTCATCCATGCGTTTATCTTTAGTCGCATTGATTACTGCAACAAGGTCTTCACAGGTCTGGCCAAAAAAATCAATCAGGCAACTGCAGCTGATCCAGAACGCTGCTGCTCGTGTTCTCACTAAAACCAGGATGATAGATCATTTCAACCCAGTTCTAAAGTCCTTACAATGGCTCCCTGTAGCTCAGAGAATAGACTTTAAAATACTTCTGTTAGTTTATAAATCACTGAACGGCTTAGCACTAAAATACATTAAAGACCTGTTGTTGCTGTAAACATTGAGAAGCAGCATTCAGCTTCTATGCTCCACAAATCTGGAACAAACTTCCAGAAAACTGCAAATCAGCTGAAACAGTTCCTTTAAATCAAGACTGAAAACCCACCTGTATATAGGTGCTTTCAGCCCATAATAACAGAACTATTGACCATGATATTTGATGTGTATTTGATGTTTGTTATTGGTCTCATAACCGGTGACCGGTTTGATGCGTTTATGATGTTTTTACGTTTTCATGTTGTAAAGCACTTTGAACTCTTTGCTGCTTTACAAATAAACTTGACTTTATACATATCTAGACATCAATAATCTTCTCCATGTTAACATATTTTCCTCTTTCAGATATGATCAACATTTTATTTTACTTTGTTCAAATAAAAGGTCATGCTATCTTTGAATTTTAACTCCTACTGCCCTTCAGGCCCTTTTCCTGATATGGTGACCACATTTTCTAAAACTCAAGGCAATTGTGGGGACATCATGAGGATGAAAAAGACGGAAAAGAGTGACAAAAATGTGGGTTAACTTAATGTTCAACACTGGCGACTGCCTGATTACATGCTAAAAAAAACAAAAAAAACAGTTAATAAAATTTGAACTTAAAGAAAAGTAATTTCTCGAACCTAATTTTCCCAAAAATCACACCTTTCCTTAGCATTGCAGTTTGGAGTATTTGGACTTGGGGTGGGAATCGGTTCATATATTAAAGTAATGCACAAACAGTCCTGTAGATTAATTGTGTTTGTTTCAACAAATTTACCAAAAATGTAAACCTTCAGTTTTTTGCTGACATCATTGTTCCATTTGCTAATTTTACAGCTGAGTTAATGGTTCACTTGGTCTCACCCCTTTGTTTAATTTTCACGAAAATCCCGTGTATTTCAGACACTGCAAACCTCTGCACAAATGGTCACAGACCCAAGACTCGGAGCAACGTTTTGGTGGAGTGGCCTGTTTTTGTGATTCCGTCTCTCTGCAGGTCTTACTAGTCAGGAGCTCGCTGTGGCTGAATGGGGCTCTGGTCCAACAAGCAATAGATCACAAGATCCTTCACAGGCCACTGGCTGCTCTTACAGCAAGGGTGAGCTCATAGACCAATAAACAAGGGTGCGGAGCTAATCTGTCTGATGAAAAACATGAAACCCAAATGAGAGACTGGCCAGAGAACAGGAAAACAGGCAACAGGGTGACCAAGTGATGAGAAAAGTGAATAATAAAGCTCAGAGGAAGATACACCAAGGGAGTTGAGGTTCACAATAGTGGAAAGGAAACGATTGTTGAGAGTTGAATGGGCCGTTTGTGTCGGATGAAGCTTCAAATGTCCCTGTAGCTACATCTTTTTTTAACGTGGGATTCCTCTGTGAAGAGCTTTGTGGTCCTCTCATCAAGACAAACAGGCTCTGAGAACGGCAGGCTGTTATTGGTGTTGTGGGGCGGCCAAAGCTATGTCTGACCCAGAGGAACTCACCACTGAGCCAAAGATGCAGTAAAGTCCAGGGAAGGAGCCAAAGCCCCACAACACCCTGGCCGTTCCAAAGATGTAGAACTCAGTGGTTGCTAATCTATATTATGAATAAAGCTAACCAAGGACTGATTTCTGTGTCCACCCCATCCTCGTGCTCAGGTAATCAACCTGCCCGTTGTCTCTGAGAGACGTTCGTGAGGTAGGCTTAATCATACGAGACCTCTTTCCCACCTCATGCTCCAGCCAACCACTCACCCTTGGGGACCGTTCACAATCTCACCGCACATTTCTCTTTTTAAGCGTTGTGAAATCAAATACCTCTCCAAGTTGCACTCATCTGATCTGCCAAACAATGTTTGGGATCTTTGCCCTGTTCATTTCTGTGGGCGGACGGCACGAGGAGAGTAAGACTGAAGATGTTAGGGGCTGTTTGACTGGAAGCTGCTGAGCACGTTCCTTCTCGTCTCCACCTCCACTCATCCCAAACAGGACATTTATTTGATCCTTCAGCTTCTCAAAGAAGCGTGCCATGGTCAGCAATCAGCATTTTCCTTTCAGAAGACTCTGTTGCTATGCAGCTAGGGCATCAGACGCTGTCAGCATGGGGCAACAGAGAAAAACAGAGTTCAAAGGGGGAGATCTGGAGGGACTCTTTGTTAGAAAACACTTTCCAGAACTGGACTCGTGTTACCTTATGGACCTCTCTGCACACAAACAGTATGCTCTCTTGATTGTTAGAAAATCTAATTCCTTTAAGCATTTACTCTTAATTAATTTTGTATCGATTTCCAAGCTTTACGACTTGTATGTCCTTCACACAAAGCAATATCCACCTGTGACTGTTAATTACATGTTATTGCCACAATGTGAACTGGAGACGTGTCTAAAGTTATTTACATGAATCCCACCTAAAAAAGGCAAATGTCTAACTACTCAACTTTGTCTGATGAAATATGTCTATTATTTTTAGGCCCAGATACGAACCTAGATTTAAGAAATAGTTAAGTTTTGCTGAATTAATTAATAAAGAGTGCTCATTGTGCTGACGGATGATTCCCGATCACAAAACCATGGCAGAAGGTACCCACCACTTTATTTATCTGGTAGAAATTCAGGCATCCAGCAGAAATAAAAGTGGGGGAAAAGGGACAACCATCATGCTGATGATCTGAAATGATGCTGAAGCTTGCATCCCATTCACAGGTTCTTATTAGCGCAAAAGTAAAGGCCTTTTTTAATGAACTCTGGACTGCTGTTGACCACCTTCAGATTAAAATCAAAATTACTTAAACCGAACAAAGATGTGCTGAATTATTCTCCACAGACTGGACTCTACCTTTACTAATGTAAACATCAAATGTGAGGGAGGGGAGAATTTTGGGAAATATTCCTCAAAATATTGTAAATAACTCTTATTGTCGTGAGCTTAACGTCTTTTGCAATGCTATCTATCCATTTCCATATTTAAAGTGATCTGTTTAACTCACTGATGGAAGATGCAGATTTTTTTTTTTAAACTAATGCAAGTCTCTGTCCCAAACATTAGCTGCATAGAGTAAGACAGAACGGAGCCCTGCCGTTAAAGCAGTGTGGCGTTTCTCTGGCTTCACAGTGTTCGGTGTCATTCATCTTACTTACCTTCTGCAAAAGCACCATACTGGGCTTTTCCAAACTCTGTGGACTGCACAGTCTGTGTACAGCGTGGTATGTGTACATTTTCTGAAAGTGCTTTAGGAAGCATTGAGCGCAACTGGGTCCCTTCAAGAGGTCTATAAAAGCTGCTGTCAGCTGCATGTCATGGCGCCAGAGCAGGAAATGGAAGTCTTTGCTTCAGAACCGAGACTCTGTGCTGAGGGGAAGCTGAGAGAGAGAACTGACTAAAGTAATCCCAGCAGCGAACTCAACCCCGTCTGACTGAATATGTCGGCTCACAGGCTGGCTCTGATCAGAATGGATGGGAAATAAGATTGCTAACTTTGATATTTTAGAGCAGTGGTTTTCAATTCTGGTCCTCGGGAGCCGCTGCCCCGCATGTTTTAGATGTGTCACTGGTCCAGCACGCCTGAATCAAATGATTGAATCAGCAGCCATCAAAGGGCTGCAGAGGCCTCTTCGTCACCAATTTATTTAGGACAGGTGTGTGGAGGCAGGGAAACACCTAAAACATGCAGGACAGTGGGTCCTGAGGACCGAAACAAAAAAACCCAAAACTCTTTTAGAGAACTAATCACAATATCGCGTGTTTACACCAGATCCAATTAATATGCAGCCGTATGCAGTGTAAGCAGTCGTAAAATGAGACATTGGGTTAATGCTTCATTTTGTCTTTTAGTCAAGAAGAACATGTCATATTGTAGGGTTGCGTTTTATGATGCTACATCATGTTCTATAAGGCTGATAATTATAAAAGATGGAATAAAAGATCAAATCTATACATCTGAACACTGTCTTTTAATAGGATTTTGCTCTCTGTAACTTACTGGAAACATTTACTTCTTGGTGTTTACATGGACAAACTAACCTAACCAACACAAAATATTTATTGTTAGTCTTCTGTTAGTTATTAAAAGAAATGACCTTCAACTTCCACAACAGATTCAGATATTTTTAAACCCAGATTTCAGGGAGCAGTGCTTCTTCCATGCAGGGTCCCCGCCATAATAACAGGAAACTGACATTATTATTACAACAATTACAGAATGCACCGACCATGTAGTCCTGTGCTAATGTGACCATTACACACAATTACACAATAACAGCGGCATTATTCAGCCAGATAAACCCTAATTTTAGGTTTCGCTATTACTAGACAACACTATTGCTCTGAATAACTTGAGTTTGTGTTCATGACACAATGTCCTCCAAGGAAAACCTAACTTTGCACAACATACAGAACTCCTCTTTGTTCTCTGGATGGGCTCCTCAGATTGGCTGACTCGAAATGCGCCACCAGGTTATTGGTGGAAACTCGAAGCATCGCGAGCTTCTCTCCTGCACGGCGTTCTGGTTTTTAATCTGCGTGCCAGTGATTGACAGATTTCTGCTTTGGCAAGCCCAACCACCTTGGGCTCCATAAAGGCTCCCTCTCGCCCAATCAAACAGCCGGGCCAAACCCCGCCCCTGCCCGGCACAGGCTGAACAGGAAACCAGGTCCAGATGCAACCCCTGGAGGAAGGTGAGTGTTTCAGATGGAGTGCAGTGTGCTAACCAGAAGCAGGCTTCGCTTGAGCTGCATTGCTGACTGCTTGCACAATGAACCTCTTTTCTGGGTCTGGGGGCAAAGGGGGAGGGCTGGGTAGTGGAGGTCCAGGTTTGTGAGAGAGCGAGAACAAAGCTGGCTGCAGGGCTGCTCTTCTTGCTGACCAAAAAACGTCTCTGCCCAGACAAGGTTCAAGTCAAACACATGGCAGTCCCTTCACTTTTGCCATGGCAACCTTAAAAAAAGAAGTTACTCACATTCCTTTGGAAGCACACATGTGCTTCATTTTCAAATATACAATCATATCCAATTTGCACTCACAAATAACAACACGCAAAGCTGGAAGGCACACAAGCACACTTTAAAAAGAAAAATCCATAAATCCTTAAGCCAAAAGACAGCAACTAAAGACTGACTCTAAATCATGTTCAGCCAGCTCACTATTGATTCGTTGTAAAGCAGCTGGAAGACAAACAACTCATGTGCTCAAACTCAAAGAAGCTGGCAGAACTCTGAACAAGTAAACAAGACCAGAACCAAGAGCAAAAATCACAGCGGATTTTCCCCAACATGCTGTTAATGAGTGCGGCTCATCTCACACGAACAGGATCTGAGCGCGGGCGCATGTTCAGTGTTACCTGCCGTGATGACAGGGACAAATCCCACAACTGGGCTCACCGGACACTTTCTGTTTATCAAAAGAGCGGATATTTGCCTTAAGATGAGCGAGAGTGGAAAAAAGATCCAGTCTATCTCTGGATTCTCTTAAACAGCGATTATTCTATCCGGTGTGAAAACAGTGCAGGTCTTTATTGCGGATATCGGAAATGTGACTAAACAGAAAAAGGAGACCGGGCGCATTCGCAATCACCGGTGAGCATAACAAATCGAATCAAAGAGGAACTGATAAAGTTAGAAAGCTCCGTATTCTCCTCCTTGCACCCACGTTTGTCCATATTTCTACAATCCATATTAAAACAGAGGCGAGGAAAAGTTTGATGACCGAAAACGTGACTTCTGTCAGATTTAAATCTGTCCACTACTGACAGATGTTTGAGGGCTCACATCGCTAGAACAGCATCTTCTCACCTAGAAGACAGTGAGATGAGAAGCTCTAATGCCGAAAAAAGATGGATCTCCAAGGTATTGAGATTTTTTTTTCTCAGATTTCATTTGTAATATAAAAATTGACCTTTTCCCTCTACATTGCAGATACGCATGTCATCGTGTCCTGCTCATACAACTTTGCATTAAACCAAATGCAACTTGGAAAAAGAGAACACGACAATCTCAGATGAAAGGGAGCAAAGTAATCGACTTTATCCTTGTCTAATGTGAGGAAACCTACACCATCTACATAATAAGTTGACATTTTTGTGGAGATGGCTGAAAATAGCATCGCAAGGAGTTTGTTTTGTTATTACGTCACATGTAATGATATTGCAAGCGACCACAGGTATTGGCAAACAAACCAGCACTGAAACATTAAGGATTGCAACTTTGTCGTCTGTCAGCACTCTCTCCTTCAACCTTTTTTTTCACCCGGACAATTTGATGACTCAGCAAACATAAAAAAAAAAAAAAAAAAAAGGCGTCATGCAGAAGAATGAGGATGTCTCATTACAATAAATCTGTTAGCACCCTGCAATGGTAAAGGAATGTGCAGCATGAGCACCATTCTGACTTGTCCATCAGTCGGTCAACTCGTCCATGTTTGCACTGGAAGCAAACACGCACACTGAAAACGACAAAAGGAGTGAAGTCAAAATGCAACAAACACACAGAGGACCGACGTTGTCGTAAGGCTAAAGATTTACAGCGGCGCAGAGCAAGTGGAAACACATGCAAACACGCACAACACTGACAGGATGAAGGAAAGCCTGCACAAACTGAATATGACACACAGCCCTGTGTTTTTCACACTGGGTTATACTAGGAGGTATTTTTTTATTAATAATGTTTTTATCAATATGTGTTGACCTCATTTATGCTGTAATGTTGAATCCAGAGAGTAAACGATAGGCAGGGTGAACTCAAGTCTGGATTAATCAGATCGATGCTTTTTTTGGTCGAAGGGAACAGAGACAAGAATCTTTGTTTTAAATGCAGCCTTTATTGTTAGCATGTGCTAAGACCTACAGGGCCCTGCAAACGTATTCCCACCTTCAAAGCTTTTCACAGTTTGTCCCGTCACCGCCAGAGACGTCAGTGTGTGTCATTTGGATTTCACGTGACCGACCAACACGAAGCAGAGCACTATTGTAAAATAGAAGCAAAATGATGAATCAGTTTTCAACATTTTTACAAGTGCATAAAACAAATGCCTTCAGAAGTCATCTCCATGGTGAACAGGCCACCTTGTGCGCAATTTAATCTCAGCGTGAATTCAGTGGGGAGAACGTCGTACAAACGCAAACCTAAAAAGCACGCCACCAAATCAGACAGGCCGAGCAGGACAGGAGTACCCAGCAGGTCAGCGACAACTCTGGAGGAGCAGCAGAGATCGCAGCTCAGGTGGGAGAATCTGCAGACAGAACTATTATTCATCCTTTAAAATGAAAACGAGAGCCAGCGTTGAAGCAAAGCCAGAGGAAATCCTGTGTAGACTTTGTTTGAAGCCAGGAAGAAGACACCGCAAACTTTTGGAAGAGGAAGAATTAGGCCAAAATCGAAAGGTTTGGCCCACATGCAAAAACTGCCGTGTGTGGAGAAAAACTAACCCTGATCCACCATGCCGCCATGAAGCCGGGTGATGGCAGCATCATGCTGTGAGGATGTTATTCTTCAGCAGGGAGAGGGAAGCTGGTCAGCGTTAAGAAGAAGGTGGAGGTGGTTAAATACCGTGTAACCCTGGAACAAAACTTGTGAGATACTCCAAAAAAAAGCAAAGAATGGGCTGCAGTTTCACCTTCTAGCAGGACAATAACCTGTAACATACAGCCAGAGCTGCACTATAGCGGTATAGGTGCAAGCTTCATTTGTTTGAATGGCCCAATCAAACTCCAGACTTAAATCCATAAAGAATTTATGCCAAGACTTGAAAGCTGATATTCACAGCCGCTCTCCTTTCAGTCTGAAGGAGCTTGAGCTATTTAGCGCGAAAGATTGAGTCTCCAAATGTGGAGAGCTGGTGGAGACATCCTCCAAATGACTTGGAAGGAAGAGGAGCAAAGCTTGGTTCTAGTAAGTGTTGATACAGGGCGGCTCCGTTCTAAAAAACATATATAGTTTTTTTTCCACTTTGCAAATATGCCCTATTTTACTCTGTGTGCAACAAAAACATCCCATTAAATTAAACTGGAACTTGTGATTGCAAGGTGACAAAGTGTAGTAAAGGAGTATACAAACTTTTGCAAGGCACCGTACGCTTGACGCCCAGAGAGACAGCCAAAGATCAGCTCGCTGGAACCAGCCTCAGCGTCTGTACATGAAAGAGCTTTCACATCAATCCTCCGCTCTTCCACCTTTCATCCCCTTTAATCCACTGTCTGCTCCTGCATCTCTCTGTGTTTTTTCTGCCTTTATTTCCTCTTCCATGCTGCGTGTCAAACGTTGGTTTGGCCTCAGAGCTCGAGGGCTATAATTTGGAGGCGACACGGGACCCAATCAGAGAAACAAACACACAGTCCACGCACTCCACCCCGCCACCGCCAGCAAGCCACATGCTGGTCACTGCGGCTGGATCCTGTCTGCCTGGCACACGACGTGCCGCCTGCTTACCTCCCTTCATCCAGGACCTGCACATCCACAAAATGTAGCTGCACTGGTGGGGGGAGACAAGCTTTTAATTGAAAAATTTGCATCCAAGCCACGACACCCCAGTTGTTTGGAAACATTAGGCAATTAATGAGGCTGAGTTTTGCTGCGTAGACTTTAACAGAAAATGGTGTAATCCTCCAGATGAGAGCTGCTCTGCAGCTGCAAACCCTTGGGTCGAGTAAATTCTCCCTCGCTTTTCCCCCACACTTCCACAAACTGAATCATGCGTTCAAGGCTCCCTACACCTTAAACTGCTAAATACAGTGCATTACATCCATTACTAATTACCAACCGAGGCGCCGGCACTCACAGAGCCATGCAGAAGTGTAAAAGGAAGAGCTTAGGAAGTTTAAACATATATTCTTTACATTATTTCACAGCCTTCTTCATCAATATTTCTTAAGACTTTCTGAAAGTTTTTCCTCTGACATTTTTGCTGTATTCTCAGATTTTCTCCCCGGTCCAGGTAAATCACCATGAAACAAACACATGCACTATGTGCCTAAATAATGAGGGGAGTGAAGAAGAGGAGAACAAAAGAAGAGGTGTCAGGTCTAAATAAAGCCAAAACAAATCACCAAAAACTCAAAGTCATCAGTTCAGAAAATAAGAAATGTTATCGTCAAACAGTTCTTTGGACTTCACGACGCATTAGAGTCCCTGAACGGCGACTGGTTGGAATGAAGCTCAAAAACACAATCCTTTTCCAAACAGTGAACACACCATACCTTAGCAACAAAGACTTTTCAGTTTGGAAGTTGTTGCTGAAAGATAAAAGCATGGTCAGCTACTTTTCCCAACAACCGTGAGGTTTTGAAAAGAAACACAAAAGGTGTACGGAACTTTTTGAAAGGCAAATGTAATTTCTGTGAGGGCATGTCGGCTGTTCAGTCAGGCTGCTCTGTTGAGCAGGGAGAGAGAGGGAGCAGATAACAGGAAGGCTGAACCGGAGACAGCAACATAGATCTGCTTGATCGCCTTAAAGCTTCTACTTCTGTTTGCCACGGACCATGTCAGAGCTGGAATTTTTAGTCGTCTTTTGGAAACAAGGGTCTGCATTTTCCGGTGGCGTCTAAAGTCAGTCCTCATGGGCTGGTATCTGCTTGTTTGAGGTATATCCCTGGTTCGACACAGCTGAATAAAATGATTATTCATTGTCAGGTTCCTGCAGAACCGGATGGCCTGCTGGGGAGATAATTCAGCCATTATAATCAGCTGTGTTGGACGAGAGACACATAGGACATTTAGGAATGGACCTAGACACCTCTGGTCCACAGTTCCTAATGCTGATTGATCAAATTTCTAATATCTTAAAACACCAACTACAGCAGCTTTTCTCTAACACACACAGTGTGACATCTCCTCTGCTCCTCATACAATTAAATAAAATATTTTCATAGGTAATTAGATACAAGAGTCAGCGCTGCAGTTTTTAACTAAGGAAATAGAAACATGTGTCTTCTTAAACTGCTTGTAACAAAAAAAATACAATTTTAAATAAGTTGTCTGCTCTGTGTAGACAAAGTTTTATCTCTTGAGTTTTGGAGCGTTTTTACACCTGAATCAGCTAGATGGCCTAACGAGCTGGCCCTGGCTGAAAAATAAACGAATAAAGGAGGTTAATTTCTAAGAAGATTATTGATCAAGTCCACTTTACTTTGAAGCAAAGCAAAGAGAGATGAGGAGAGGAGTCATGGCTTTTGCTCAGCACTGTGTACTAAAACAATAAAGCATAAAGTACATGCCACTGATACTTTGCAGTTGGTCTGTTTCACTTTTCAGCACAGCCACTCAGAAATGGTTTTAATAACACAGCTCAATTTTCATTCTACCAGCTGCATTAGCACGGATGGAATGTTTTTCATCTGTGTGAAAGAGTGCTTGGAAAAACAAAAGACGCGTACAGTACTCACTGACGCTCTGAGTGTTTAGTTGGGTGTTTATACTGCATGTCTGTCTGTCTGTGGGGAGATTTCCCCCCCCCCAACAGCACTCCATCACAACAATGCAGTCATCACAAACCGTGCAGTTGAGAACTGAAGTGAAGTCCAGAGCCTGGTCTGATCCATGGCGACAACATACACAACTCTTCATACATCACAGGTGAAAAGGTCAGTGTACTAAATGATGTTGTAGCTCTCATCACAAAATGGTTCCTAGTGGTTTTCTGATGACAGATTAAACCAGACCCAGCGAACTGAGCGTTCACACACATGGATGGGGAAGGTGCTAAACACATGGTGCCATTGGGGGGAGCTGTTGCACCACACCAAGTCCAGGAAAGCTTGAGCTCAGCCTTAATGGAGTGAACCCCAACTCCTTCTCTTTCCCTCCAAAACTCTTTCAAGCTTCAGTAGACAGGAAACGGTCTGTAGTTGAAATGAAGGATATTTTTACACTATTAGGACCACAGCTATGTCTTTGTGAATTTAGCATAGCTTTAGAGTGGGCTCCTGTAGTCGAGTTTATATCAAACATGGAATGCATCTCCCTCAGACACATGGTAGTGGACGCGTCCACACTGTGAAGCACAACAGTGTCAAGCACGCGAGGCGAGCGCGGGTGTGAGTTATTGACGTGTTTTTTTACTCAGGGGAGGAGGCGGGAATCTGCTTCAGCCAAACGTTAACACACTGGTCAAAGCTGGTAAGAAACTCTGAAAGAAATAAGTTAAGCAATGAGATCCACATCTTGGGAAGGCTGAGTAATGCACATTTTCCCTGTGTGGTGTAAATATGTTTCACATCATAACCTGGAGTTTCCCGCTGACCGGAGCATATTGCAGCAATGGACACACAATCACACCTAAGCGCGGCTGCTCTTCCCAAGCATTGAGACAACATACGTTACACAGAGAGGAAACATACACCCGACCCTGGGAGGATGTTCAGATATGAGGGACACACAAGCAAACAAACAAGTTAAAAAAAGCCAATTTGTGATGACAGGAAGAGAACAAGCATCGCAGACTGATGTTATCGATGTAGTGACGATGGTGGGAGTGGGCTGGCTGTGTCATCTGGCTCCCCATAATGATCACGTTCATTAAATGACTCGCACTCATTTTTTTTATTTCTCGATTATGAACTACAAGGCTACAGGGCGGAGAGACTGACAGAGAAATTCATAATGAAAAACAAAATTAAACAAAGTAAGAGAAACCTAAAATTGTATGCATGCCAGAGAACAATGAATTATTGACTTTGTAATAAATTATTTAAAACCTGTTCCTCCCTCATAAGTTTTTTTTCTTTTCCAGACTGAAGAGCATTCAAAATACAACTATTGCTTCATACTTCTATATTTCTTTTGCCAACTGGAAATTGCCTAAACTTTAGACTGTTGCATGCTGCAACTAATGATGCTAGAAGGAATAGTGTCAAATTGAAACATTAGACAAGACAAAAAAAGAAAGTTTTTAGCTGCCATCTTAACCCTAACACATCTTTGTAGAGGTTGGCCTTAACATACTGACTTGTTCTTTATATTCAGTTTATAAGAGCAGAGACTCATGGAGAGAAAGTTGTTCTTGTGAGTAATCAAAGAACTGAGACAGGGCGGCATTCTGCACAGGCACCCCCCCCCCCCCCCCAGCGTACACAGAGAGTACAGTACCTCTGCTGGCAGGGGCTTCGTGGCAGCGTGCTGCACACTTCGCACTCTGTCTGAGCGGGGCAAACATGCACTGGAACCCAGGCAACAGGAGCCGTGTGTCAGAGCTGTGTTTACTGAAGTGTCACAGGCAGCGTTACACACAACATGCAGGTCAGAATGAAAGACAGCACAGACGACCCGTGATCCGTCCGCAGACTGCGTGTCTGCACACTAACACCCGTCATTCAGCGTGAATCTCATCTGTTCTAACTCTCAGAGTATCAGAGGGCTTTAGCAGGGCCTCTTTTTTGGCAGGTCGTATGAGAACTGACCCCACGCTTCATGAAAAGCGTCAAAAACCGAGAGTCGCCAAACGAGGACGCGGCTGAAGAGGAGGTGGGCTTTGGTCATTAAGGGCAGGGTGACCAAGTGAATGGTGAACTCGTCGTTCATGTATGTCTGTCAAAACCAAACATACCTAGTCTGCTACGTCTGGGTCGGCACAACGGCAGAAACAGAACATTACAAACAAAACCATGCAGGATTTCTACTGTGCAAACATTCCCACCACTTTAAGCCCAGAGCTCAGCAATAAAACCGCTACGCAGCGCGGCACTGACACAGGCTGAAACCACTAAGGCAGCCCCGCACTGTTTTTTTTAATCCGTTTTTGCTTTGTCTTGGACACAATACATCATTCTCTCCAACACTTTCTCCCCTTAAAGATTTCTAAACCCATTCCCCCGTGCATCCCTTTCTCGTCTTCTCACTATACTTCACTTGTTCATGCCAAATCCCACACTCTTATCTCCCCTGATATAAAAAGAAAACCCCAAAGACAAGTATAACTTGGAGATGTCATAAATTATATCTTTGTCGAAATATCAACTCCCAGAACTCACAAGCAAAATAACTTAACTCGACCATCAGCTGCACTGAGGTTCTGTGAGAACATTTCGTTGGATTGACAAAGTGTTGGGCAGAGATTTGAGTCATGAATGGGAGGCTTGACCGAACCTATTTAGCTTCTGTCACCTCTTTTAGTCCTTGCCTTATAGCACCATATGGAGCTCTAAGAATAGTTTCCTGGACCACCTTTGATCCCTAAAATGCTTCACTTCTAAGCTATCAAATCGCTCATTAAGCTGATGACAGCAGCAAAGATGAGTGATTTTTTTCTCACACTTTCTCCTCGTCTGGATACAATGTCTAAATGTGTGTAGATGTTAACATTTAGGCTATTTTTTTAGGAAATAAGGTTGAAATGTTTTTTTGTGTTTGTGTGTTTTGACCAGTTTTTTGTTAGCATCACCAGAAAGCCTCATCGAGGATCTCTTTCTGTTTTTCTACATTAATTAGACAATGTGCCACAGAGGGTATGAGAGCCCTTAACTGAATTGAATGTGCACAAACTTGCCGTCATCAACCAGCTTCTGGCATACCTGTGGCTGAATTTTTGACTAGTCCTCAGAAATGGCAGAGCTTTTTTAAGCTGGTTGTTTTCCGGACACAGGTCTTACTTTTGAGTTTAGCTCAAACATTTCCAAGAAAGTTGAAGGTGGAGGCATTCGTGAAACTTAACATTAGTCCCTTTTATACGTTGCCAAAATCAGTTTTACTGAGTTTGGGATCAGTGTTGTTGGAGCACCAATTTGTGTTCAAGTTTCAACCATTTAGCTGTTGATTTGGTATTTAATTTACTGGCTTTGCTGTGTAGACAGTGACATTGCTGTTTCCACATCTTCTAGATTATACCAGGCTTGAGCGTTGTTGGCTCCTGAGTCATTCCTAAACATCCCAACCAATTTTATTTCATCTGAAGTTGACCATTTGGCTCAGATTGTTAAAGCTTGGATACAATTTGGTGTTCCCAACCACACATCTAGTTTTAGTTTTTCAATGCTACCAATAAGATTCCTGAACGGTCTCCCCAAAACCCCGACCTCATTCCTCCTTGCCATTTATGGAAAATACTTAAAAGCCAGGAAAACAACCAATTTAAATACACTCTACCATTTGTAGACAGACTGGCGACCTGTCCAGGGTGTACCCCGCCTCTCGCTCGGTGAACGCTGGAGATAGGCACCAGCACCCCCCGCGACCCCATGAGGGATTAAGCGGTTTGGAAAATTGATGGATGGATGGACTTAAAAGCCAGGAAAACAACCAATTTAAATACACTCTACCATTTGTGATAAGACAGGTGGTGAAATATTCTGCCAGAATTATGGCAGAAGCTTGTTGATGGCTACAAAAAGTCGAAGTGTGATTTGCTAAAAACCAAACCCTTTGGAGATGTTTGTATAATTCTGGCCTTGTGAACAACATTCCCAAGTTGTACACTTTTCACCCTGAATAAGAAGGCTTCAAATGTATCATTTATAGGTTCAATTTATTATGTCATTCTTGGCCATTATGAATGCACGTAACCATCTGACAGGATGTGTAAGTTACGGCAGATGTCTGGGGATAATACCCGACTCGACCCCCAGAAGACTGGTCTCCGTCTACCCAGTGAGACTGTCCTTCTCCCAGATCCTCTCCCAATATTCGTGCCCTTCCTGAACAGCTGGTAAACACATCTCTAGTGCCCTGTCTGTCTGTTTGTCTATCCTGTGATGCAGCACAGAGCCGTGCCATTAAACGACCACCAAACACATCACACAGTAATGGAGGCGCAGCGTTTTCAAACAACACTAAGGCCGGGAGAATTATGTCAAAGCGTGCTCGATGGTATAAAGCTGGCTCACACTGCAGCAACGCTTTCAAGCAGAGGGGCCAGGTGTTGCTGAGACCTGGGAGACAAAACAATACAGCTTGGTAAAGTGTTCTGGTACGTCATATTTTTGAGATGACCCGGATTACAAACCATATTTTCTTCTGTTTGATTGAGCTTTTCACTAAAATGCTGCATTGACATTACATAATTAACTGTCTGACAATGAATGGCGCTTTTCAACATGAAATAAGGTAAAACAGATTCAACAGACCTAGATCAAATGCTTTTTAATAACAATGTTTAACAATTAATGTTGAAAAGCTTCAACATATAAAAATGCAACGACAATAAAATTAATCAGAAAACGACACTCATTACACGAAACAAGCAAACAACTCAAACGCACTTCCACTGCTGGAACGGCTGCTGACTGCGAAGAAGTTAAAGCAGAATTTACTGGAGCGGCCTGCCAGTGTTTAAAAAATAAAAAGGACCAAAGGGCTGAGTCAGCCTCACTAATACCTGCTAAATTCAAACAAAATATGAGAAAAGTGATAAATGTGTGATTTATTGCATTGCCCCCAAATCAGATAGCATTAGATTTATAGTAGCTGTGTGTGTGTGTGTGTGTGTGTGTGTGTGTGTGTGTGTGTATGTACTTTTCAGAACAGAAAAGCTTAAGGAAAGTTTCTTCAAAGAAAAATAAGGTGAAAAGGAGAAACCAGTGTTTAGTCAGAGTCAGCTAATTAAAGATCACACCGATGCAAAATTGCAAAATGAAAAATCGGATTCTGCATTTTCCCTCCTGGGTTGTTATGTTTGAGTCAGGATGTGGAGAAGAGGTTAGGGCTGCGTGAACGAGGACGAATGAACTTCTGATCTCCCCCCCCTCCCAGCCAGATGTGCTCTGTGTTTCAACGTCTTATCTGAGTACGCGCTTCGCTTTCTCCGCAGCCAACTCCTGATTACCACAACAAACGGCCGACAGTGACACAAAAGGTTCTATATGAACACAAACATTACCACCCAAACAGAACACACGTTCGTCAAATCATACACTGCAGAATTTATTAGGCCTCATAACAGGCCGTAAACCTTGGCTGCATCCAAACGTCTCCTCAGAATGTAGACGAATCGTAACATGGAGAAAAAAAGAAAAAAAAAAAAAAAACTACAAAAGGCATCTTGAATAATTACACATAAAGGCAAATCCCAGAGTGGAATGCAAAAGATGGGAGACTGAGGAGGCAAGAGAGTAGGACCAAAGGGGTGAGAGAGGGGCATGGCAGACTAAGAGAGACCTTTTTCCCCCATCCTCCATCTCCTCCAACCCCGCCACTCATAATTAGCGGTTGGGCATCTATACTCGCTTAGGATTACTTTTACGCCTTTTCCCATTTCCATGAAAACATTAGTGGGACTAACTGGCCCACATGTGTCTTACAGTACAGCAAGAACAATAGAGCTGGCTAAGTGGGGCACATGAGTTCACCCCAGATGAAAGCTAGAGAGGAACGATGCAGGAATTGATGAGGTTTCTCACCACATGTTTTCAAACCGACTTTTCTTCCCTCACTGAATCACAGTCCAATGGATGGCTAGAGGAGCTTAGTTTTGGCTTCGACTGATTTACATGATGAAGAAGAGAGGAAACTTTTCAGCTACACTCTGCAGCTCTTTCTCAATTTTGCTTTTGTTGAATCGCCCGCGTGTGTCATTACTTCAGTACGTGTCTCAATGGCTCAATGAAATCTGGCATCTATCTCCAAGGTCCATCAAGATCACATGTGGACATTTGTTTCTAGTCATCATGACTGCACAAAGCACAGCCAGTCTTCTGGCAAATGTTCTGACGTGTTTCCCCTAAATCCATTTAAAATATTTCGTCTGTGTTTTCTTGCTCGCAATGGCCTCTCTGGTTTCTTACACAATGTTTTAGCCCGTGGCTGCAGTCTTTCCAACTACACCAGATCTTCCTTCTGCTCCTCATATTGGCTCAAGACATGAAATGAGACGTGTGTGTATCACTAAACACATGAGCAACAACACTAATACGGAAGGATTAAAGGGTTTCTGCAGAAGAAAGTAAGACTCTTGGGCACAAATATAAAATAAAACAAAAAGACCAACATGGACGAGGAAAATTAAAACCGAGAGAGAAAGTACTGATGTCATGGAATAACAGGGGGGCAGGAGGGATATTTAACTGCCTCCAGACCCCAGCAGAGAGCCTGGGGGATACATCTCCATATTCCCTGAATCCAGATGTCACTCATACTTTCCTCTGCAGACGAGTTTCATTTTAACAACTGAAGGTACAGTGCCAGCCAGAAGTCTACATTCCCTCATCATAGGCATAAATGTCAAATGAATTTATGTTTTTTATGATTTATTTAAAGCAATCCTTTTTGCCATGGACTGATCAAACAATGCCAACACAGTCACAATTATATGTAAAGCCTTAATATTAGCATGCACCTATACTAACATTTGGATAAAATGTTGCTTAGGAAGTTTTACCTGAAACACATGCTTTTTAACAAGATCCTGGGACAATTCTGGGTGGATACTGGGACACTACTGCTGATTTTGCTTTTAAGCGTAGTCTATAAATATTCTATACTGTAGAGGTCAAGAGAATCCCTGATGTACCTGATCCAAAACAGGTTTCGATGCACGTTTCAGATCATGTTTGTCAGATTTGTCTCGGTGAACTAGAACAAGCACACACACAGAGCGCAGAGCAGCTGTTCAGACAGTTTATTGCTGGGTAAAGTGATAATGGATGAAGCGGACCAGGGTCTTTTACCGGAGTTGGGTGGGCAGATGAAGAATGCTGGAGCAGCCTGATCAGAGTGAGCTGGAGAGTCTCGGGAGGTGCTGGGGTAGCTGAGGGACCAGAGGAGACGTGGAGGTAACTTCATCAGAAGCACGGTGAAGGCGGCGAGCGAGATCTTCTCACAGGAGAATGAGAGACGGACTGGCGGAGAACAGGAGACTGAGGTGGGTTTATATGGAGAGCTTTGCAGGTGGACTGAGTTCGGACTGATTGAAGATTTAACAGGTGAGAATGATTAGTGGAGCAGAGCATGAGGAGGAAGGTTCTGGAAGATTCAGGGTGCAGCAGGCAGGATTGCACCCTGACAATGTTTCTGTTGGAGCATCGGTTGTGCCCAAGCTTCAGCTATCCGGGTACTGTATTGGAAGGCAGACCACCATCTTTAATAAATCCATGCTTTTTGTGCAATGCTGGCAGTGTCATGCTACCATGCTGGACAGTTGGTACCAGTGTGCTTTTTTTCTTTAAACCCTTTCATTGACTCTTTCAAGCATTCTTCTTGTCATGGTGACAAGATTGCTCACTAAATATTTATCTCCTCTAACAGCAAAAAGGTCTCAAGATACCTTTGAGTTTGTCCAGGTGGGAAGGAGCAAATTCCAGTTGAGCCTGAAGGTGTTTTTCTTGTAGCAGGGGCATATTTCTTGGTCAGCACCTTCTCAGTCCATGTTAATGTTAAACTCCCTTCACCGTGGACAGAGACACTGGTGTTCCCCCAACTTCCAGTTGAAAATACATGTGGTTCCTGCATTGTTCCTCAACATTGTAACCAATGGCCTTAGCTTGGAGGTCATAGGTAGGATCAGATGAGTGAAACCTTGACACAATATTGTGTTCCAGCAGGACATTGATCCCAATCACATCTAAATGGCATCTGGAATAGATAAAGCCGCCAAACATTAAGCTTCTGGAAAGACCTACACCTCACACCTAGTGAAAATTGGAGAAACTAACCAACTTAAATGAACCCAACCAGTTCTGACGAGAAGTGGTAGAACATTCAGCCAGACTTAAACCAGAATCTTGTTGAGGGCCTGGGGTGTATGAAAATAATTGAGAATGTTTGTATCGTTTTGAGCCTGACTAGGACGGAAAAAAAACACATTAAATAGTAATAAAAAATAAAAAGAACAAAAAACAGACAAACACTGAAGTCGTTTGTCTTAACACCTTTCCAACCTGGAAAAAGAACGGTTCAAATGCATAATTAAAAGCTCAGAATGATCAGGACGTTCCCTCCAACGATGTGTGGAGGTAACTTTGCCACACACAGACAAAAGGCAGACTTTGCGGTGAGCTTCCCTGCACCAGCATTTTCCAACACACGTGGAAAGAGCAGCTCAAGGTGAGAGCCAAGCTAAAGACGAAACGAAACTAGTGTTGTTGCAATCGATACAAACTGAAATATTTAAAGTGAGAGAACCCTGAAATCTGGCGAGTATGTTTCTGAAAAAAATCGACCTAAACTAAACACCCTCCACTAAAGAAAAGGCTCCCACGGAACGGAGATGCTCCACGATGGGTTTAATCAAATAAAGCCTTCCCTCAAAATTAGAGGTCCCGTTGGATCACACAGGTCACAGGACACATTCAAGTTCTTATTACCAACATGACCCGACCTCTAAGCACACTAGTTTCCAAACTGTGTCAGATGTGGCACCCCGCATTAGCCGGCAATAAAAACGAGACTGAGCCAGCTGTAAATACACATATGAAACGCATGCTGAGCTTCATCTGATCATACACTTAAAACCGCTGGGATTCAGCCCCGCTGACCTATGTGGCCACATGCTGGAGCGCAGCCCTGGGGAAGTGTGCGTAATTAATGACAGAGCAAGGGGTGGTAACAGTCTGTCCATGATTGACCCGCTTTGACCCTCACTGTTTAGTCACTGTGGTGATTGGTCAGGCTCACTCCCTCTGGGTGATCTGGTAAGTCCCTGGGGTGACAAGGTAGTATGGAGGGGTGGGCATGGCTGAACAGAGGGTTGGGGGATAGAGGAGAGAATAGGGATGTGGGTTGGAGTTTCAGATGGCTACTATTACATGCAACAGCAAAAAGAGGCCCTTGTCCCACCTTTGCTTCATGATACACAGCGCCCAGCACCAGTATTTATAGCACTCGAGCGTTTTCACATTAGGTCACGTAACAAGCACCGACTTCAGTGTATTTATGGGGCATTTTAAATCAGCACAAAGTAAAGCATGGTTGTGACATATAAGCAAATTGATTTAGGATTTGAAATATCCTTGAGAAATATGAATCGAAATAATGGGGTGTGTATTAGTCCATACACAATCGATAGACGTATATCGATGATAGAAAAGAAAGGGTCAATAAAAAGTTCAATAGCAACACAGTTTTCCTTCCTTATGCTGTCTAGCCATGTAGGTTAATACTACAGTCATTACATCTTCCCAACCAATCACAAACACAGACCCAGTAGTGCTCCGTCACCAAGCTCTGCCCCTTCAAAGCGTTCAGAGAGCACGCATTCTTTTTTATTTTTTATAAAACTTGCAGTTATAGTAAAAAGTTGGTTGAATAAAGATGTTGAGTTTGAATTCAGAGTTTGTGTGTTCTGTATCTAAAAATAGGTGATTAAGCAACAGCATAAAATAGTCAGGGTTCCACTTCAATATATGTTTTGAATTTGTTAATAATTATCTATATCGATCAATATGATTTCTATTTTATCAATATGCTTTTTTTCTATATGGTCCAGCCCTACTGTGCATTTATATTCAGACCCCTTGAGTCAACACATCGTAGAAACACCTTTCACTACAATTACAGCTGCAAGGCCCTTTGGTTGTATCCCTACCAGCTTTGAACATCTAGAGGCAGACAGTTTTGACCAATTGTCTCATGTCCAGTTAGACAGAACGGATAGCGTCTGTGAACAGAATTTTATCAAGTCGCAGATTCTCGAGACTGGCAACCAGTAACAGGGGCCGCCATGGGCTGCTCTGTACCTATCTCCGTCCAACTTCCCATCGACTCTTCTCTGTCCCTGCTGAAGCAAAACATCCCCACAGCATGATGATGTCACTACCATGTTTACTGTGGGGATGCAGTGTGTGGATGTGCAGTTGTAGTTTTCTACCACACACAATATTTTGTATATAGGCCAAAAAGCTCAGTGTGGTTCCCATCTGACCGGAGCAACTTCATCCACATCTTTGCTGTGTCATTTGCTTAGTTTTTTTTTTACGACACTCCTTCTACAACTGATTTCCTCTTACCACTCATCCATAAAGGCCAGATCTGTGGAGTGCATAAAAAATAGTTGTTCTGCTGATAATTTCTCTGAGCTGGAGATCTCTGCAACTCCTCCAGAGTTGCCGTGTGCCTTCTGGGTCATACAAGAGAGCTCTTTCTTGATTCCTCTAGCCGTTTTCAGATCTACTACTAATCTAATGTGGCTTAGCTGAATAGTTGCCAAGGAAACTGGAAGTGGGTCCAAATAAAAACAAACTGATGTCACTTGGATGAATTCAAATCACCAGATCAATCTGCGGTCTATGTTTCTCTGAGTCAAGAGGTTCCCAGAGAGGACAACCAGAGGTCCTGGAATGTTCCTCTGTCTCCATGCAAGATCAGACACACAGACACAAAGACGCATGTCCTGTGGGCTGTGACCTCCCTGGCCTGTGCTCAGCAGGTAGTGACAAATGACCTGATAGTTAATCTGTCCTGAGGTGCAGCTTTTCAGTGGGGAACAAGGGGGCTGTTTGTGACAACAGGAAGTTGAAACTTTGTTTCCAGAGTAAGCACATTAAAGGATGCACATGCATGAATGCTTGCATGCACAAATGGATACAAACACACCTACTTTGAGGCACATCTGGACATAGTTTCAGATGTAGAAGAAAATGGAAAGAAGTGCAAATAAAGAGTGATCAGAAAGATGTAAACCGAGCAAAGGCTTGCGCCCCACTCTGACAGCTATAAACAGCTTGATTTGATAGTTCAGTCTGGAACAGTGGGTCATTGTTAAGCTTTTTTTTTAAATACCAGCTCTCCTGGTAAATGGTCAGCTTTTTCTATGGCCTTCCCCCGTTAACAATGCCAGTGTGAATGCTGGGCATTGTGCTATTTTTCCTGAAGCTGTGGTGCATTGTTGGAGTCTGGTCAGATGGAGCTTGACGATTTCTTTGAATCGTGCAACACACTCATAATACAAACATTAGTGAGGGAAACAGACAAAACTCAACACCACAGAAAGGTTATCCAGATGTGAAGGCCTTTGACTCTGCAGTTTAACAGTCAGAGTAAACAATAAAGCCCAACAAAATATGCAGAAACAGCAACAACAGAGAGCACAACTCCCACCAGGGATGACCAGGGATGACTTTAGCTCCCAAAAAACCTTTCTGAGGAATTGCATATTAGGAAATATTTAGTGAGAAGGCAACTTGTAAAAGAGCTAAAATGTCTTAGAGCATCATTGCCCGATTCATGCAACACAGCAGAGAGAATTGATTCTAGGAATTTGCTGATCCAATTGTGAATTCCCACAAACTTCAATGACTTTTCTAATGTTCTAACTATATTGTAATTTTAAGGGATCAGGAGCAATATGGTAAATGGTAAATGACCTGCACTTGTTTAGCACTTTATCAAGTCTCAGGAACCCAAAGATCTTTACACTCCATTCAGTCATTCGCCCATTCATACACACATTCACATGCTGACGGTGGTGAGCTACATTGTAGCTGCAGTGGGGCTGCCATACAATCAGCACCACAGCCAGCAGGCAAAGGGGGTGAAGTGAGTTGCCCAAGGACACAACGACTGCAACTGATGGAGCGGGGTTTCAAACCGGCAACCCACCGATTACTGGACAAGCTACTAGCTCCTGAGCCACTGTTGCCCCTAAGGGAAAGATCAATTGAAACAAACAACTTTCTATCACTAAGCATCTGCATAATCTGTTTGTACTAAGTTCATCTTCAGGGAGACACCTGTAGAGCCTCCCGGGGCTTAAAATGTTTCTGTCCATCGCTCGTCACTTCAGAGACGGCTAACAAAAAAAAAAAAAGAGGAAAAGCACTTTTCCCAGGAGGCTGTTTCGGCCATCAGAGACAGACAAGCTGCAATTTGCCAATCAGTAGCGCACACACCAGGGAAAAACAGCTCAACTTGTCTGACCAAGAACTACTGACGAGGCTCTCAATGGGCAGAGAAGACACAAAAAAAAATACATAAAACATAACACCCACTTGTTGCTTGACGGGATTGTTTCTAGTCTTGGACAGAAAGGGTAATACATAAGACCTAAACATGTATAAATGTCCCCATATTCACCTTGTACCCAATATAAATAATCAGAACAGTCTATTCTGATATGCTTATGCTAAAACTAATCTTTGCCACCCAGAAAATTGACCTCTGCCCCATTTCCCTTCTGGTTACTTCAGTGGGACAGTCAAACATATTCCCCTTCTGTTGCAGTTTAATATCTTTGAGTGGGATATAACCTGTACAACATCCCAGAAATCAACTACCATTTCAGGTGCATTCTCCAGCTTGTTAGTTTTGACCACCCCAAAGGAAACATATTCAGTAGCTCATACCACTAAGACGCCTGGGATGCTTTTCCACACCTGTATGCACAGGGTTTTGGGACTTCATTAACATGCGCACCATTCTTTTGCTACCATTTTTGGGTCGGCAGCACCAAGGCGGTTTCCCTCATACCATAATTTACTTAAAACCTGTTTATTTTCCTCTGTTCACGGTTTGAGTCGAGGTATTTCTTTGGCCGTTATGTCTGTGGCGCCATCTCTTAAATCTAGATTTTAACATGGAGCGTGAAATAAGGGTACGCTACACACTCGCATCGTTGCAGAGTAAAAAAAATAAAAATACCAACAGACTAGGGCTGCATACAGAAGGACTTGATGAGCTCTTAAAGAGAGATACAGCTCACAAAACTTACAACACACAAGTCTCACAGTTGAGTGGACTTGGAAGTACAAAGTAAAAAGTGATGATTCAGCTTCCCCCCCCCCCCCAGTATTTTGACATAGAAAAAAAAGGTGGTCACAAAAACTGTGTCCTGCATTCCTATTGTACTTTAATTCTGAACCATAAAATAAAATCTTTCTTCAGAAGTCACCTAACTAACTAGTAGGTAGATTCTACCTGGGTGTTATTTAATCCCAGTACAAACCCAACTGTGAAGGCCTCTGAGGTTTCAAACTGAGACAGACATGGTCAGCGACCTAAATGGACACACCAGGCAAGGAGAACATAATTGAGAGAAGCATTCAAGGGCTCCATGGTAACTCTGGAGGAGTTGCAGAAATCTACAGCTCAGGTGTGAACATTTGTCAACAGTACAGCTAATTACGCAATCAGTAAATATGCCATTTACTGAAGGGTGACAAAAAGCCCTTGTTGAAAGAAAGCCATACGTTTAGAAGTTTTATTTGCTGTTTGCTAAAAGCCATATATGGGAAGCAACATACACTACTCCAGGAATTAAAGGAACACGTCTTAATATATAATATCAAGTCAGTTGAACTTCTGCATTATTGATCTGGTCAGTAGTGAGCGTTGTTAATCAGTGTTGGCTGTTCAGGTGTTAATGAAATTAACAACAGGGGCAATAAAGGAGCAACAATGCGACAACCACAAAAACAGGAATAGTTTTGCAGGTGGAGGCCACAGAAAGGTTATCCCTCTTCGTTTTTTTACTACTTGTCAGTAGTTTTACATCTGATCAGGGTCAGTGTCACTATTGGCAGCATGAGGCGATACCTGGACCTCTACAGAGGTTGCACAGGCAGTCCATCTCCTCCAGGATGGCAATGGCATTAATACCTGCCATTGTAGGAAGGTTTGCTCTGTCTCGCAGCACGGTCTCACGAGCATGTAGGAGATTCCCAGAGACAGACAGTTACTTTAGGAGAGCTGGACAGGACTGTCAGAGGTCCTTAACCCATCAGCGGAACAGCTTTCTGCTTCTTTGTGCAAGGAAGAACAGGGTGAGTGCTACCAGAGGCCTATAAAGTGACCTCAGGCAGGTCACTGGCGTGAATGTTTCAGACCAAACCATTAGAAACAGAATTCATGAGGCCAGGCTGAGGGCCTGACGTCCTCCAGTAGATTCTAGTAAGTAGAACGGCACAGTCAAAGTCAAGACCAGAATACTGTTGAGATTCTGGGAGAAGACTTGAAAAAGAGATGTCTATAGGGGTTCTCCCTTCAATTTGAATGAGCTTGAGCTATTTTGCAAAGGTGCAAACCTTCAGTCTCTAAAAATGCAAAGCTGGTAGAGATGTAGCTGAAAAGATGTGCAGCTGTAGTTCCAGTGAGAGCTGGTTCAATAAAGTATTGAGTGGCTGAATCCAAATACCCACCACACTCTTTGAAAATCATGTCTCACTTTCTTTCCACTTTTGCTGTTATGCGCTAGTGTGTTTTTGTCTCAGATAAAATCTTACGTTTGTAGTTTTAACTTCACAAAACGTGAAGAGGTTCAAGCAGTACAAATACTAAAATACAAAATCATTCATGTTTTATGCCCTGTGTGTGAGAAGCTTAAAAATGAAATCACATGGATAATTTGGTCAGGTATGAAAAATATCCTTTTATTGGAGAGGTGCAATTTAGGCAAAATGGCAACTCTTTAGTGTAATACACACATCCGAGCCCATTTTACTTCCTTCAGCTTTAACTTTCAGAAAGCTGCAGCTCTGTAACTCCACAGCCATTAATGTCAAACTATTAACATACAGTTTCAGTTCAGTGGACTGAGATATAGATTTATTAGAAAGATGCTCAGTGGAACGCTTAAAATGCAGAGCAGGCAATTTACTATTGACCTGAGAATACAAGCTTATGAGGTTCAACGTGAGGAAACTTCTCATGTTCCTCAATTTTCCGAGACAGATTAAACACAATCATAGCCGGCAGGACAGCCAGGAGATTAAAGATAAGTAATGTAGTCGGCCTATCTGTCTGCGAGACGAGAGGTAATGATAACAGGAAGTGAGATGAGTTGCTGTAGCCCCTGTGGCCCACCGAGCCATCACCTCAGTTAAAAAGGTCCCTTTCTATAAACAGGCCTCCCTCTGCCTATTAAACAGATAGTACATTAGGACTGAGATGTGCAGGAAAATATAAACACAGCCGGCAGGGTAACGTTGCAGAGGGGTGGGGACAGGGGGAAGGAAAGGGGCTTGAGATGGGGGCTATTCCTGAGTCTTCCTGGGAGTAAACTGCTTCCCAGCCTTTCTTCTGCGGTGTAATCCTTTCCAACTAAACACAGGAAGGAAGAGATAGGTAAATAACTCAATCTTCTGATAAACCCAGCTATGTGTTCCCTCAAGTTTTACAGTGCTTGTTATGCTAGAAAATACAGAGACACTGAGTTTCTCAGGGTGCAGAAGTTCACGTTGACCATGTGAGTAAAGTAAAGCATGTTTGGGTAGTGCATAACAGAGAAACTGAGTTGTCACGCTCATACAGAGCCCTGCAGATGTATTTAAATTAGGGCTGGGCAAGTTAACGCGTTAATTTCGCGTTAATTCATTAGACTATTAGCGGCGATATTTACTTTATCGCGCATTAACGCATGTTGCTCACATGCTTTTATTTTGTGAAGGTCTGTTGCTGCGGTGTAGGGGTTTGAATCAGAACAGTAGGTGGCGATAATGCGCGAATAACCTCGCTGTCAGCCCAGCCTCGGATTCAAACAGGAAGAAAGGTGCTGGCCGGGAAAAGGAAAACGCGGAAAAAAACAAAGCTGACATGGGAAGGCGGTGTTTCCCGCAGGAATTTGCTTAGGCGAGGCGGTGAGTTGGCGGCCGGAACAAGTTTTGTGCGGATAACCGGCGGTGGTGGGGGGGGGGGGGGGGGGGGGGTCTGCATCGTCGACGCCGTCGGTGAAGTCGCTTCTCGCTTCAAAGTATCCATGTGTTTTTGCCTGTTTTTTCCTGCCATTCACTATATGCACGCGAGAAAGCAACAACAAAAAACCGCGTGTTAACGTCAAATAAGCATGCAAGCATATCGAGTTAGCAAGCATTTCAGTTTAAAGTTCTTCCAGCAACGAATATGACAGAAACAGGTTAGTTGTAACCACTGCCAAGTTAAACTTTCTTATCACCGGAGCACCTTGAGCTTAACATATCACTTAAATGCCAAACACACTGTAGACATCACCAAACAATTCAATGACTCAGAGAAGCTAACCAATGTAATGGCGAAGTGGATAGCTACTGTAGACCTTTTTTTGTGCTTCACACTTTGGTATTGAACATAAAATGGTAATGCTGCTCCCTGCTGTTACCTCAGAAATTGCCTGTTTTTGGTAGATTTTTTCCCCATAAAGAGAATTTCCTGTCAGTAGCAATAAGCTTTAATTTATTATTATTGCTATTTTTTGTTTTACATGTTTAAGTTGAGCTTTACACTAAATATGTGTTACTGATAAGTGCTACAAATGTTACAACACTTTTGTTCATATGGCAGCAGAACATTAAAATAAAAGTTCTTTTTACACTACTTTTGAATTCATTCTTGGAATGAATTAATCACGATTAATCACAATGTGATTAATCATGATTAATCAGGCAAATTATGCGATTAATCGCGATTAAATATTTTAATCGTTGCCCAGCCCTAATTTAAATACAATGTACCACATTTTATCCGCAAACAACGAAGACTTGAAGGCAATTTACTGGTATTTTATGTGAAAGTAGGTTGAAATTGTTAAAGGGGAGGGAAAGGGTTATTTAGTTCCTAACTGTTCTCACAAAAAAAAAACAAGAGTGTGGCTTGCCTATGTTTCCAGCCCTTTTTACTTTGATTCAATAAAACAATTGCCTTTTTAAGTCAGCTGGATATCAAATAGCAACAACCAATTGTGTATAATTTACTCTACATATAAAACAGCTGGTCTGTGAAGGCCTCAGAGGTTTGTTGGAAAACATTAGTGTATTGCCGGCTTAATGAAGACCAAGGATCACAGCAGAAAGATCAGAGATAAAGTTGTTAAAAGAAGATTAATGCAGGATTATACTGAAAAACAAAATCTCAAACTTTGAACACCTTTCAAAACCCCGCCATGCATCTATCAACCAAAAATGGAGAGAGTATGCCCCAGCTGTAAACCCACCAGGACATGGTCCCCCATCCAACCTAAAGGCCAGGCAAGGAGAGCGTTTTTCAGAGAAACTGTCAAGAGATGAAGGGAAGGTGCGTGTCAACCTCTCTGCGAGGCAGTGACCATAGCTAAAACAAAGCATCCATCTGAGGTTTGAAAACAAAAGTATGCACACAAAGTAGAGCAGAGAGACAGAGCGGCTTAGAGAGGCAGACGGGAGAAGATCCTGAACCTCCTTGGGTCTGGTCCCGCATGCAGATCCGTGTTGCTCCAGGCTCGGACGTGGCGGAATGCCGCACGGGGAGGGGACGGGTGCGGAGACAGTCAGTCCGGGTCAGTACAGATGTGAGGGTGTTAAACAGTAGGGGAACTGGAGGAGGTCAAAGCTGGACTTTTTAGGGCAGCGCCCCGAAGTCATTCATGCTTCTTTGTCCCAAACGACAGCGAGCAGACAGGAACACTGCAGAGATGCAGCACAAGGGAATGTCTGGGATGTGGGGACAGACTCCATACCCCGGGGAAAGGACAATTACTGGCTTAAAGCCCCCGTCTTCCTGCGGCATGCACCTCAGATAAGATTAAAGTTACTCAGGACCAATATCAACATTTTCCTCTCTGCTGCCATAAGGAATGATGAAATCCAGATGTTACATATATGCAACAGCAGATTTAGCAGCACTTTTACGGGTTGGCGTGCTTTCTTACAGATTACCATAGGAGGAGGTTACGTGGATGTTTCACCGTCAAGCAATAAACCTAGTAGATCTTCTCAGGTTTAGGCCTCTGCGGGACAGTGTATGTCCAGGAGGGTTAGGGGACTGAGGTCAAGGGGTTTTGGGTCTCTGTGCCAGAACTGTTTGGCTGTAGTGGGGGTGGTTGATTGAAGGATGCTTTTCTTAGCTGACCCTGGCGCTGGGATGACTTACCAACACTGACATGAGCAAAAACAGAGCAAAGCCACCCATCTAAAAAACAACTCTGGCCTTCTCTTGACAAATTCAACATTCAACAGAAAAGGTCCAAAAACATTTAAGCTTTATTAACCATGACAACTCTCTATGAAGCATCTGTTTCTGCAAGAACCCCAGTAGCATTGCTCCAGGATGAAATAATGTTGACTTTTGTCTTTATTTTTTCTTTGTAAAAGGGGTAAAAAAACAACAACAAAAAAACAGGTTAAAAACAGGTAGTGGAGGGAAATCTTAAAACAACATGGCAATGTCTTACTCTGCAGTATAAAGCATGTGTGTCTGGCCCTGCAGCAAAAATGTAGCCTGAGGTTTTTCTTTCGAAATATCAATTTTAATTTATTCTAAATATACATTTCTATGCTTGGTACCTTAGGATAAAGTCCAACAGTGAAAAATACTGGGAAAGAACTGTAAAATGTACAATTAAACGCGTAAAAGAAAAAAAAAAAAAACTATTCAAAACTACAGTGTAAACTATTTTTCAAAAACACAATGAAAGGTTTTTAAGACGAGACACAAATCTGCTGCAAACTAAAAAGACCTCCAAGTAAAAAGCTCAACAGCTTCAGTCATTCAGCAGCATCGTATGCTTTGTAAGCATCCTGGACCACTAAAAATGTTACGAAGTCCATCATGTTATGGCCATAACTTTGGTCGGTAGTATTGAAAGCCTACGCGATGCAACATACAGCAGCAAAATAAAAATACAAAGTGTGGCATGTTTTTGTATTTAGCACCTTTGCTCTGATACCCTAAAATAAAACCAACCACAATAAATTGCCTTCAAAAGTCACATTTAAACATTAATATCAGTAAGAATCTGGCTGTTCTGTGAATGCTGCAGATGTTTGTTAGAGAACATTAGGATGGGTCAGGAAGAAAGTGTTTAAAAAAAGAGGTTGAAAACATGTTTAGGTTATGATCCTGTGTTAAACTGTTCAATCCATTATACAAAAAAAAAAGAGCTTGGCACAACTGCAAACTAGGGCTGCACAATCTCGAAAACATCTCACTGCAATACAGTGGCTGAATATTGGAGCGGCGATGTTGATTACGATTAACTTCTTTTTACGTGATTACAATGTCCACCATTTTTTATGGACTTGAAACCGGACAAATATATTATTGGCACGAAGGGTTTGAAGGGATGCTATTTGCACTGTAGTATGCCATCAACAACTCCATCCAAAACTGAAAAAACTGATAATGTGATGAGGACTGAGATTTGATAACTTGGGCAGCTCAGTTTCAGATATGTCATGACATTCACTCCAACTGTCAGGCTGGGCAAGGAGAGGATCAATCAGAGAAGCAGTCTAGAGGCCCAACGATAACTCTGGGGGAGCTGCAGTGGTCCACAGCTCAGGTTAGAAAATATACTGACAGGGCAGTTACTAGTTTTACGTGTGAGAAATGTGACCTTTATGGAAGAGTGACAAGAAGAAAAACATTGCTGAGAGCGAGATTTGAGAAGCCTCATATTCAGTTTTGAGAATGGAATGAAGTAAACATGTGAAAAACGGTGCTCTGGTCGATGAAACCAAAATTTTACTTTTTATCTTCCAAGCAATAAGCTATGCATCATATTTTAATAGGGACGATGCAGTTTGACATAGTTCTATTATCGTCCGTCCGTCCGTCCGTCCGTCTTCTTCCGCTTATCCGGGGTCGGGTCGCGGGGGTAGCAACTTCAGTAGGGAGGCCCAGACGTCCCTCTCCCCGGCCACTTGGGCCAGCTCCTCAGGAGGAATCCCAAGGCGTTCCCAGGCCAGCCGGGAGACATAGTCCCTCCAGCGTGTCCTGGGTCTCCCTCTGGGTCTCCTCCCGGTGGGACGTGCCCGGAACACCTCACCAGGGAGGCGTCCAGGAGGCATCCTAACCAGATGCCCGAGCCACCTCAACTGGCTCCTCTCGACGTGGAGGAGCAGCGGCTCTACTCTGAGTCCTCCCCGGATGACTGAGCTCCTCACCCTATCTCTAAGGGAGAGCCCAGACACACTACGGAGAAAACTCATTTCAGCCGCTTGTATCCGGGATCTCGTTCTTTCGGTCACGACCCAAAGCTCGTGACCATAGATGAGGGTAGGAACGTAGATCGACCGGTAAATCGAGAGCTTCGCCTTTTGGCTCAGCTCTCTCTTCACCACAACGGATCGGTACAGCTATTTCTATTATATAGAAGGCAAATGATGTGCTGTAAAGAGAGTTTATAGTTAATGCTATAACGTACGCCCTACATTGTGTTGGTCTATCACTTAAAATCCCAGTAAAAGACATGGAAGTTTATGGTTATAATATGTCAGAATGTGAAAGGTTTAGGTTACTTTTGTAAGTCACTGTACATTGATTTGATCATAGTTTAGATGTCACACCTAATTCTTAACCATGAATAGTTGTTGCGCTTCACTTTCTAAAACCTAATCTGGAAGTAGGATTCATTTTGCCAAAATTCAACACATGCTTCCTATTCACACAAGAAATGTATTAGCTACAAAATGTAACTAATCTAAATTGTTGTTAGGTGCACATGAACAGCATTAAACAGCTCAATTTTAAAATCAGAGCATTTACTTCAGCAGACCTGAACCCAAGCACACAGCAAAGACCGAGATAAGAAACAGGCGCGCGGTTTGAGTGACCCGTGGGAGATGGGGACATGCAGCCGAGCGCAGTTTTCCATCTATCCGAGCGGCGCTGTGACAAGCAATAACTCTGAGCTAAAATGTTTGCAGAGGCGTGCCCTGGTAATCCCAGCAGAGTAGAGCAACAGGCCGGGGTGAGAGGGGTTAGGTCTTCTCTGCAGCGCTACTGTCATCCCAGCCGTGTTCAGTGATGTGACAGAGCTCTCAGCAGCAGACTGTAAAGCACTCTTGGACACAATACTGGCCTTAAAGAGCCTGGGATTCCAAAGGATGGAGCTACACGATGTCTTAAGTCTGTTCTCTGTGGGAGGGAGTTGCAGCAGTAGCAAACATGTTTGTTTTGGCAAAGCAGTGTCTGTCTGACTGGGTGGCTGATGGGAAGGTAGCGCAGCGCGCCTATGATGTTCTGGGAAGTGGTGAAAGAGCAAGTCTGTCGGGTTTCGCTTTGGCTGCCTGCAGCTGAAGACGTCTCGCACACACGGGTTCTTTAACTGTGGCCTGGAGCGCGACCAGGGCTGTTCAATCTGACCCTTTTAGACTAAAACCCAATTACATGGTCGACACCCAGGACAGCCAGGCAGGTGAGGAAAGATGCAGGCAGGGTGGCATGCCGACTAAGAAGATATGTAGCAGTCCAGGACAAATGTATGCTTTATATTAAGGAGGTAATAAATCCAGTCGCAGTACAAACTTTTAATATTAAACCAACCACATTCATGTTGTAGTCCTCCTAAGATAGTTCTACTGAATAAACCTTCCAAAGCCAAGTCTGACCACTTTTCTTAAGAACCTTCCAAGCTCAACTCACAGGAATATCACCTTTCAATTTAAGCCTGCACTTTCACATCTGCACAGTCTCTGTGCATTATTAAAATGGTTTTTACTCTGTCCAGGCATTTTTATACACAATTTCCTCCATCCCAAATAGCTGAGCTGCAATAGGTGCACTGTCTAAAACAGCTGATGAACGCTATTTTACGTTAGACAGCTAATGACAAGATGGCACGGGGCGAGACCAGATTTAAACTTGTGGAACCAAGCTAGCTAAAATATCGACCCACAGTCGTTATTGGAATATATCCGTGTTTGCAGTATTGCATTTGCAAAAGACTGTGTTGGTGCAATGTTCGGGCATCTATAATATAGAAGATGCAATGGATATAAAAGGTCCACACAGCCATTTTGTAATGTCAGGGTTTTGTGATTAGAAAAAAGATAGACTAAGCTTTATCAATTCAGAACTTTTTCCAATTTAACGTGATGTCTGTCCTGTACTACTTAAATAAAATTAAACAAATCCATTACAGGGAAAGCTTTGATGAACAGAAGAACTGCAACAACCTGGTTGCATTAGTGGGCAAACCCTAACAATAATACTTTTCTGGGCTACCTTTTGATTTAGTAAAAGCATTTAGTTTTCCTGCTGCTTACATTTAAATGGACCAGGGTTCTCGCCATCGCAAGTTTTCAAAATCACAGTGAAATTAGACCGTTACGCTAATTAAAAATGAGCGAACATAAGCTAACACTAGCTGTTATTAGCTTGATGAACAGCCCCCTTTGAGCTGCACGAATGCATTCACAGAAGCAGCAAAACGACACACCAGCATTTGCATTGCCATCCAGTGGTGCGCTACGTGAATCACAAATGACTTCGTTAAGTGTGTAATAACTACTACAGAAGCCGCGGAGAGTCATAAATGTGACGTCAACATGTCCTCCATGCATTTGGTACCAAGCTACTGCTAATAGCTAATATGGTCATCGTGTGAAATGGTTTTTGGCACTGTTACCAAGTCCACTTATTATAAACAACTTTGTGTTTCTATTTTTCTAAAGTTGCTTGTAAGTTCTGTGATTCGGATATAAGTTTCTGAACTTATATCCGTCACTTATTTGGGCACTAAAATTAGCAACAATAAACATGAGTAAAGAGACCCGCTCGTGCTGCAGCACTACGGACAAGAGTGATCCAGCCGGCTGTTATCACTCCACCGCTCCGCATACACACATACTCCCTGAGAGGGAGACGAGACGAACAAACTAGCAGCTTCTGCCGGGAGAGTAGCTGCTGGACTGCACTGCCCTGTTTCTAGCATAACGTCAAAATAAACTCCACTGTTATATTTATTTACTTTCCGGTCCAGCAGAAAGCCGGCAACCTCCACATCTGTTTTGAATCCACGCTCCCTCTGAATTATCTCCAGCTGGTAATAGTAGCTGCACCGATATAGACTCTCGTTTCTTTCCTGGTTATTACTTCTTTTTCCATTTCTTGGTTACTTTCTCTTCCCTCTCGCAGGGCAAAGAGTATGCATGGTCCTCCATTTCAACAGAAAACGGCAAATAAATGTATCTATGGTTGTCTTTGCTTGTTTTATAGTCCACCACCGACAGCACATCTTCACATAGGAGACCAGCAATGGTGACGCAACCTGGCGCCTCCCAGTGGGTGCACCGACACTTACGTATTTATAAAACTACTAATTCTAAGTTATGAGAATGTTTTAATTTTTGATATGATGTTATTAGACTTTGGTAGAATATGCATTTATAAAAGCAATACTTGATTTTTGCTAATTAAAAGCCTAATTAGTTACATGCTGTCCCTTTAAATAAATGTAGTGAAAGGCAAAGAAGCTAGACACAGAACTCAACAGCCCCACACCTATGTGTAGCAGCGGCCTATTTCAAGGACCCACGGTACCACGCAGGAGTTGGCCTGGATGAACTCAAAGCATCCACCAAGCGGCGGCGAGTCCAGCTCTGGTCAGCCGTCCCCACACAGCCCTCACACACACTCAGGCAGAGCAAACACATGTCGACCGCCAGGCCCGTCTGGGAGGCCTTTCATCCACCCATTTTCTACTGTAATTAATCTCTCTCTCTCTCTCTCTCTCTTCAGGGTGAGCCAAAGCAAAAAAACAAAAACAAAAGGAATTCACATGGAAATGAAATAAACAGAAAGGGCAGAGAGGGCACACAGCTCATTTCCCTTAATACCTCAATAAAACTCAGGGCCGTTGTGATTGCAAGCAAAAACTCTCATATCACTCTTAGAGCCTCGTTGTGACAGATTTTTAGCGAACGTGTTTCTTGAACTTGAGCTAAGTCAAGCTAAATCAAGTAATAAACCAAACTCAAATGCAACTCCTTTCAACCCAACCGCCATCCAGTCATAACCTCATCTGAAATTCATGTTTCTTCTCGCAAATTACGAAACCTGGGCTGAAAATGTGCGGCATGACAGTTGTTCTGAGTTATCCAGGTATGCTAGACAACCATGGGGGAGCGGATCAAAGAGGAGGCATGAAGTAAATGGATACTGGAAGTAAAAACCCCCCTGAGTCCCTTTCCCTCATTTAATAAACGACTGGACCTAGTTGAGCAGCGAGCTTTAAGAGGTTGTTTTCAAACTCCAGCTTGGCCATGGCTGAGAGCCTGTTTAATTTTTCCGTGATTTAGTTTAATACGTTCCTAAACACTGAGCCGTCCCACTGCTTGCCGTACGGATTCAGGAATGTACAGCGGATCAGTGAAAATAACAGCGTATGAAGAAGATGATGGAGGAAATGACTGCGGCATTAGTTATTATTTCGATGCAACTCAGACTGTTGCTTTTAGTAAGATAGTTTAAACTATGTCCAGGTTACTGCTGGTAAAGTGAAACAGGCGGTAAACAACTAGTCAATCTGTGAACCTTGACTTCTGACTTATTCTTTTTACCCCTTCTCCCCCTCATCGCCTCCCGCTGTCTTGTTCATCAGACTCGATCTCTGACCTTTCAAAAGTCAAATGCACGTGTACGTCCTCCCTGGTAGAAAAAGACCTCTTCCTTTCCTTTTCTGGACTCCAAAGCTGCCAAGCTGAGAGGGAGAATCTGTCATTTTTGCTGTGTTTACAAGATCTGAATGTTTTCCCTGCAAGCAATACTGACCTTGTTTATCAAGGAGAGAAATCTGGAGATGTTAACAGTATTCTGGTCACTATGTTGAAACCCAGTCGCTTACCTACCCAGGGTATCACATTTATACGCTTATTTTTCCCATTATAATTAATATTATTATCATTTTTTTTTTTTTTTACATTATTTGAACCACTTACTTTAAATACAGTTTTTTGTATTAAGATCAGGAAAAACAAGAAATGGGTTCACAATTTTGAATTATTTGTGGATCTTCTCAAATCCACAGTGTGAAGATTCTGCAGAGACAAGCCACAGTAGTATTAGATATATGTCTCTTAGCACATTTCAGAGACACAACATCCTTTTTGTTGCCATCAACAAGCTTCCAGCTTAATTCTGGTTGAACATATGGCACCTTCTCTTATCAGAGACGGTCAAGTTCATTTAAATTAGTTGGTTTCATACCACCGACTTTTAAGTATAGCTCACAAATTTAAAGGCTGGTTTTGATGTCCTTTTGGAATCATCGTCAAAGTTGTGTTTAACCAAACTTTCACTTTGAGCAAAGGGAAATTGGTCAGGATGGTAAAGAACAAACCGTGAACCACCCAAGTCTCAAGGCTGGCCTTACCTAAAAACTCCTAGAACATCAGTGTTACTCTCTACAGTGAAGCCAGATTTATAGCCCCATGGACAGAGGGCATCGACCAAGACATAAGTCCCTGCAACAAAATCTAGTCCTTCATCCATGACTGAAAGTTGCACCTTCATAACAACACAAAGATTGAGCTTTTTGGCTGCAATGACAAGAAGAGTATTTGGAGAAGTCAAGTCAAAGCTTTCAAATCCAAGAAGACTTTACAAACTGCAAAGCATGATGCTGGTAACATCATGCTGAGGGTCTGTTGAGCAGGCACTGGTGCAACTGTATCGCAGTAAAATGGTGAGTAATGGCGTTTTCAATTTTACCTCAAATCAAGAGCAAGACAGTTCAAACCTGGGCATAGTTTGGCATCGTAAACACATAAAAAACACATTTTTGAATTAAAAGGCAGCCTAAAGCCCTATTCACAGGGGATAAGCATTATCTGGGGACCCAATGTAATAAATAAATTACCCCCTATGTCTGCTTTTTATGTGGATAACCAAAGCGAGAGATTTTGCTGAAATATACGGACACTTCCCACAGCGATGTAATTATTGTCTCTAATAACCCGGTTACGTACCTAATCACGTATCTGATCCTGTCCATTTCTGCCCGAATCACAGAGATTGCTGTTCGCATTGGATTAGTATTATCACAGGGCCTCGGAGTTCATCAACATATTGCAGGTAATTTGCAGGGGAATTTTTTTACTTTGCAAATTACTGATTTAGCCAATTCGCACGGGATTAACAACACGGAGAATCTTAACAATCATTACAAATCGAATCTGATCCCTTGGTAAAACTAATCCCCTCAGAATAGGATTTAATATACCACTCCTAGAATGCCCTGATAACAACTCTATCGAAACTGTGTAGACTATGCTTGAAAGCCAGGCTGGTGCCAGGTAACCTGCCAGTTTTGATGAGATCTAGCATTTATGATAAGGAGAGCGGTCAGAAATCTAGCCAGAAATATGTCAAAAGCTTGCAAAATGCAACAGAAAGAGTGTGGTAGCGATGTATAGGTTTGAGTCTGTATGTATAATTTCAAACCTGCATCGTATCCACAATAAATTCAGACTTATGCATCTAATTTTTGTTTCTGAAAATCCTAGTTTTATCAATCCTGGTAAAGGTACAGTTCAAAAGAATGATAAAAGCCATTAAAAGTCACGATGAATCAGTGTAAACCTCTCACCAGAACTGTAAAACTTAATATAAAATATAAATCTGTCATATGAGGAATCCAGTTTTTACCTGGCAGATGCTCACAGCGTTTATTGTGTATAACATTCGGACACATCAGGTTGCATAAGATGAGCACACACCTGCAGCAGCAGCCTTTCAAAAGCCAGACAGGAATCCCAGCGGGCCAAGCTGGGGTGTTGAAGCATCTGAGCCGTGGCCAAGCCCAGCTGAAGCACCCCACAGTGACTCTCTAGCGCCTCCCAGCTGCTCCGGAACAACTTTACGTAGGAACACAGCTGTTCGGGGGTCACGCGGCCTGAGAGGAGGAAGTTGCAGGGTGAGACGTTTGAAAATATGCACCAACATTGGTAAACGTAAACATTACATATCCATTTTACAGGGAATTCACAATTATGACTGTTACAGACAGAGTTGGAGGACTTTATGAATTGTCATGTGACTATATCCAATTATTATAAAAGTAGATCCAATGAATAAGGTCTTTTGCAGTCGAATCGTACTAAAAGTCCAGTTTCTCCAAGGTGTGGCAACTCCTGAGAGCAACTTGTTTTGGTGCTGTCTCTTTAAATCTAAAGGAGGTACTTCACACCCCGCCCCTCTCCAGGAGGCAGTGCGTTCCACTTCAGCCCCCATTTTTGGAGTATGCTGGGGGATGGTGTAATGGTCTAACCTGACAACAGCCAGCTGTATGTTGCTCCGCCTAGCTCCACTCACATACATCTGGGACACCGCCGGTAGCAAGTGATTTCTCCAACCAAATTTATGGTCTGGCCAATCAGGACGCAGGGCTGGAGTTTCATAGATGTGACGTAGTGGAGACGTGACCATGACGTGAGACTGTTTTGATAGCAATGGCGGCTAGTCGATGCTGCTATTTCTTCCGTGTTGTCCAATCTACCTAATATTGTTTCATTAAAAGAACATCAGAGAACGCCTCTGAAGGCTTTTGTTGGTGGACACGATGTTTTCGCCCTTCTCTCGACCGGATTTGGCAAGTTTTGTTTTCCGGGACCAGCGGACGTGCCGACGCGGAAGCGCCCCGGAGCGGTTAGCGGTTAGCGCTAACTATGTTAGGAGGCCTTTAGTCCTCAACGTGGTCGGCCCGGAATCGACTCCGACCCGCGGCGCTTTGCCGCCTGTCTTCCCCCCTCTTCCTGTCAGCTCACTGTCAATAAAACGCGTGCCACTAGAGCCGCAAACACATTATTATTATTTTATTTTTTTTTCCTGCGTCGCTATCATCAGCGTCACGGGTTAGCTTCGATGTGAGTGGTTGAAATAGCACGTCAATAAAGATGACAGACAAGTGGCTTATCCAATCATATGCAAGAATTTTTGATAAGGCCCAGCCTTCTGTAAAGGCAATCCCTATGGCGGTGTCCCAGATGTATGTGAGTGGAGCTAGGCGGAACGACATGCAGCTGGCTGTTGTCAGGTTAGTAATGGTCCACTTGTAGCTTCAGCATCCTTCAGCTTGGACTCTAACATCCCTCAGAAATATAAAAATGGCAGATTCACCAAACTGGTAAGCCGGACCAAATTAAACTGAACAAAATATGACCCAAACAGAATCTAAAGATATTTACGCAGAACCTGTACAGACTACATTCAACTTTTCTGCATTCCTAGAGACTCCAAGTAGACAACAAAATGTATTTAAGGGCTAAAAAAGAGGATTTTCCATGATATGTCCCCTTTAATACCAGGCCATCTGCACATGAACAAAAAAATATAAAAAAAACTTATATCCAAATTGGGCTTTTTCTCTTGAGGGCTTAACTTTTTTAAAAGAGGGTGTGGATTATCTCGCACCGCAAAAACTCCAGGGGTTGGAAGAAGACATCAAGCAGGGTTCTTTACACTGTGAAGACAAACCCTGTGTGAAGAGTTACCATCACGGTTACAGTTCTTAGTTACCATCAGTCACTGACTGCAATTAAGAAAATGGAGCACTGATTAGAGCTCCTGAAATCCTGTCTGGGCTGTGACTAACGTGTAAATGTGAGGTCTTTGCTGATTATTTATAGATACAGACGAGAAGAACCAGACAGACAATGTTTAGGATCTGCTCTGCTGGACATTTCCAAACCCCCTGCCACCTTCTCAGCCCCCCCTCATGAAGGATCTCAGCAAAACGCAGCAGTAACAGCATTGAGTCCTAGAAGGACGACAGCATGAGGCAGGGGCCGAGATAGAGAGATGACACACATTCCCTCAGAAAAAAAGTCTATTTCTTCATGTTGATATTTTGAATCAGCACCATGTGTGAGTATTTCCTGTTGGAATGACCAGTGTTTTCTTTGGCAAGGCCAACCATGACTAGGAGAGAAACAGCCTAGTAGGATAAAGAACATGGAGCAGAAACCTGCAGAATAATACATCGACCATGTAGTGAGAACACTTGAACACTCTGGCAATGTTGATTGCTTTTAAACTACAGTCAACTGTGCAAGTACTTGTGCTCCTACAACATTTTCACATTGCAGCCACAAGTTATATACATATGGTTTGTTGGGAATTTTTGCAATGGACAAACAAAAAGCAGCACGTAATTATGAAGAATAAGGACACGAGGTTAGGGGTTTAATTTGCTACCTGAAAATCTGAGAATCGCTTTAAACGTTTGTTTTCAGCCTTGTTGGCTCAATACTGCGGCGCCTACAGCAGTAGGACTTACACCTGCAGGTCTTTTGGGGGGGATGTCTCTACTACATTTACACATGTAGAGGTTGAGATTTAGGCCCATTGTTCTTTGCACAATGGCTCAAGCTCCGTCAGGTTGGATGGAGAGTGTCTGAACAGCAGCTTTCAAGTCTTGCCAAAGATTCCTGTTTGAACTGGACTTTGACTGGCCCAATGTAACACATGAATATACTTTAATATAAACACTTATATTGTAGCTTTACAGAATGGTTTAGGGCTGGACTTTTAATCACGTTTCCAATATAATTGCAATTTTAAAAAACCCAATTTCCAAGTTGCAGAGGTCTGCAATTACTGGCTACGTAACAAATAATGGATAAGACACGTCCTTCAGGTGCCGGTAATGTGTTTAAAGTGGGTTTGCCTCCACATGGAAGGGAAGAGAGATGCAGCAGTGAGATTATCTAATTTTATCATTTGTTTTAGAGTTTATATAATCATACTTTTTACCAGAAACGTTCAGGAACCTCACCACAGCATTAAGTACTGGTAAAACTGTTTAATACATACAGACTTGTTTGTTGGTTGCCCTTTCTGTACGACAAGGATTGATGTCCAACTCAACAAGCTGTTCTGTTGAATCATAATATTCTGATTAATAAAAGTTATATTTCTTGTTTTAAATAGTCCTTGTTTACAAACACCTTTATCTACAGGCCATTTTTGTTGCTTGTGGTTAATACAGAGAAAAGTTTAAATTAAAACGCAATTATAGTTGAAACATATCGCAATTTAGATTTTTGTCAAAATCGTACAGCCCTAGTATGTTTACTGTCATCCTGCTGGACGGTGAACCTCCACACCATTCAAGGCTTCTGCAGCCTCTAACAGGTTTTCTTGCAGGATTACCTTGCTTAAATCCCGTCATCTTTGCATCTACTCTGATCAGTTCACATCCTCCTACAAAAGATGATCATTCCCACAGCATGATGCCACCCCTGCCATCTTTTACTTGAGGACAGTGTATTCAGTTAGTTTTCTGCCAAACATTGTGCTTAGCATGTAGGGCAAACAGTTAAACTTAGGTCCCATCTGACAAGTGCTCCTTCTACCTTCTGAACTTTAAACACATTTCTACTCATAGCTCCAAGGACCAGATTAAAATGTGAGTGGATCGCTCTTTCCAGACATTTGCACCTCGACTGTGGAGCAAGCTTCCTTTGTTTTTACATTGTCTTGAGAATCTGGACTCCTTTAACAAGGAGCTTAAAATCTGAATGAGTTCAATGGAAATTAATACGTTTGCCATGCAGATGAACAAATCAACGCAAGTGTGCAACCTATGGATGAAAACTGAGGATGCAATCCTGGCGAGCCTGAATCAATACCTAACAAAGAAGAGCAAACAAGGAGCAGAATGAAGGAAATGTCTAAAAATGGGTTCAATTTTCTTTCTGAACAGAAAAGATTTCTGAAGCCTAAGCTGTGGTCCAGACTTATTCAGGATACTGAAAAGCTCTATTGTTAACATATTCAACCATAAAAATCCTGGCGGTAAAACTAAAGCTCTCCTAAGCTTGACGTGCCAACCATAATTCAAGACAGTACCAGGAAACACATTCAAAGCCGACAACCAAACGCCAGTCCGGCCTCTAATGGGCACCCAAGAATGGCACAGAGCTGGCCAAACGTAATCAGGCTTTACGGCAAAAAGCTCACTGAGTGATTCTGAAGGAGAAAATGTAAGACATCAGGGAAACCAAAGAAAAGCAGCTAAGCCAAGAAGCCACACACGGCCCTGCTTTACATTACACACTTTGAGCATCCTGGCAGAGCCTCGGCTCTTATCTGTCACTGAACTTCCCTGCGAACAGCTTTGTGATTCCTTCAGCATCTTGTTGCCAGATGAAAAAAGGAAATTCAAAGGAGACGATCTATCAGCTGAGCTCTTGCTCCAGACTGGGGTTGCTTCTGCAGAAAGGGGAAATGGCTGCATAGTTAAACTTTAAAATTTCAGTCGATACTTGGAAACAACAAAAAAAACAAAAAAAACAAAACGTTTTCCAAAGTTTAATTGCGTTTAAATATGGATGGTATTTAGCTTTTTTTTTAAACAATACTTCACATATACTAAGATTTTCAAAAAGTTAATTGAACTATACATACTGTAAATGTAACAACATACAGTCCCCTTGCTAAACTACCGATTGGCTTTTTTAGGTGAAATCTCCTCTCCGGGGTCAGATGTTTAAAATAGGGGTCATTTTCAATGTTTAAAGCTTGCTTGGTTGTAGCCACAGTTATTTCCCCATCAGATCTGATCAGCTTCCCTTTCCCTGCTGAAGACAGGACGTCCACAGCATGACGTGGCCACTGATATCTTTCACTGTGGCAGGTCTGTGATTTGTGGTATAGGTTTTCTGCTGCATGCAGCACTCTGCATGTAGGTCAAAAGGTACATTATGGTCTCAACTGGCAGTTTTTCTACACGCTTGTTGTGTTCACTACGTGGCAAGTGTTCTTTTTTTTTTTTTTTCTTCCATCAATGGTTTTATTCTCATCACTCTTCCATAAAGTCCAGATTTGGGGAGTTTGTGACTAATGTCCTGTCAGCATGTTCTCCTACCTGAGCTATGGATCTCTGCAGCTCCTCCACAGTTACCATAATAGTCTGGGCTGCTTTAGCGATTAATGCTCCCTTTGACAGCCTGTCAGCGTAAGTCGATGGCAATGTCTTGGTGGATACGTAGTCTGTTTTCAGATGATGGACTGAACAGCACTCCGGGGATGTTGAAAGCTCGGAATACTGTTTTCATGATATAACTTTTCTAAGTGTCTCCACAGTGTTGTCCTTGATCTGCTGTATTCCTGGGTCTCTATGATGCTGCTTGTTCACCAATGTTCTCTAAAAAAAAAAATCTCTCGGTCCTTCACAGAACCGCTGGGTTAATAATGTGTTTGCTTTGGATTTTTATTTAAAGGTATCAAAGTAAAGGAGGCTGAATACAAACACAAGTACCCAATCTCAGATTTTTTTTCTGTAAATCTTGTATGACTTTCAACCACTTCACAATCATGAGCTATCACAAAAAATCCGAATTAAATAAATTGATTTTGTGGCTGTAAGATGACTAAATGTGGTAAAGGGAAATGTAAGGCACTGTAACTCATGCCATCATGTGGTTCATAAGTGTCATATATCAGAAGGTTCGTCTCAGCACCGTAATTCTTGCTGCTCTTAATCCAAGATGGTTGAGAAACTTGAACCTTTGGGCCCGTTTTATTGTACTATGGGGTGCATTCATACGAAGAGCAGACATAAAGCAAATTCCATTTTCAATCTCATGAGCTTTTGTCCACTGCAGCAAGATGTGCAGAGGTGGCAACTGAGACGCGGTCATGATCAAAGTCTTTGGCAATGCACGAAACGCTGAGGGCAACAGTGATTTAGTTCTGTTACTGGAAGATGACTTACATTCTAGGTGCACAGGGTTGCAGAGAAGCTAAGTGATCTCTGATGTGAGTTGCAGAGCTGAGTAGTGACGCGTCTAAGCAGCCGGACAGCCTCGTAAGTAATTCCCCAAGAATGAGGGACACAGGAAGTCCGAGAGACTTATTTATGCACGCCGAAAGGAGGACCATCCTGAAAACGTACGGTTGTGCTGCAGGTGGAGCCTCTACTCAAGACTCCACACAACATTCAAGCACACACTGCACCACATCATTCAAATGGCTCTGCTAGGTTTTACCAATGGATCTGCAAACACATGCAGGTATTGTCCTACATTAAACTAGCCTGAAGTGAGATATTTAGAGTTAGCTGGACATGAAAATAGATTGACTTTCTTCTCTTCTCTTTAGAATGCCTGGAGATGAGCTATTTTTCACTATTACCACAGATGACCATCATTTGCATGTAGGGATAAAAAAACTCCAGTGACTCCTGATGTATTGAGAAACCAGTCTGGACGGCACTCATAATTAAGCTTAATAAAAGCCACAAGTCAGATGTGTCTGTTTAGAAAGTTGTTTTCTCTGTGACTCCAGACTCTGCTGGAGTCTTTACCCAACCAGATCCTATCCTCTCCATGCACCTTGGAGGGAGGTAAAGCTGAGCCAGAACTTTGAACATAGCATGCACTGGATCTATATAGACTGTTTGCATCGGGCTTTATGGGTATTTTCCCCAAACTCACTCACTTCAAACTTATTCAGACCCAGAAGTTATTTCCCAAAATTACCCTTTTTGGGTAAGGTGCAAGACAACTTGTTGCAAATGAGGATGCAGCCGCTCTATGAATCCGTTCCGAACTAAATCACTTCACTGCTGGTCTCCAGGCCTAAGTGGGTGCCCCATCCTTCTGCCATGGGACCAGGAGGGTCTCGGTACAGCCCACTATGTTATCCATTTAGTCCGATGTAAACACATGCACATTTGCATGAATGGATGATGAAATGTAACTATTAAGGTCCCATTTAGGAGCTAAAACACCCAAGACAAACACATATTGTGCATGTGCTCACACACAGCGAGGGAATTTCATCATCCTATTACAATCCAATTACATCCTATGAGACCTTAAACGGGTCAACCTCAGGCTCTGAGAAATGGATTATTTTCTCTGTGTCTCTGTGGATGATCCTATTCTGCTGAAAAGCCAAGCTCGGTCCGAGAGCGTACGAGACCACTGGGAGCGTATGAGGCCCCGCAGTCCGCTCAGAGTATTTTCTTTGTTTATCTGCAAAAACCAACAAGAGCGGGAATGAGCTCAGACACGAGTGGGAAAGTGTTAGTCTTTTAGAGAGCTGCTGGGCATCAAGTGAGCAGATCGGTATTATTTCTACATGTCTCGTCTGAACAGAGGACGATGGGCCGAAACTTCGCTGGTGGTGCTGTTCTGCTGAAGGAGGACAGCGTGGGGGGTTTACTGGGAGCACACAGGGGGGTTGGTGGTGTCTGGTCCTCTGCCAGCTTGGTATAAAGGTTCAGTGTGTGAGGGGGCTTACAGTGCCCCCTTCTCTCCTCTTTTTCCCCCTCCCTCTCTCTCAGCAAAGCCTTTAAATCAACAGACCGTCAGTCAGCAGGCAGGGGCCGCTTTAATTCACCTCCTTATTCAGACACTCGTGACTTTACTGTCACTCCTAAACTCGGCCGAGCATTTGTTTAAATAAATCAATTCAGATTTCGAAAAAAAAAGGCCCTTCATCGCAAAAGTGTGAAACGACAGCACGTTGTGCACACGCAAAACCTTTACAGGCTGTGTTTGAGAGTGTGTGATCTTGTTACGAGACCTTCTCTACCTCACAAATTATAGGAGCTAAGGGACCAACAAGACCCCTCCCTGGTAAAAGCCCCATTTCTGCCAGATGTCAACCTGAATATTAGACCTGGCTGCGTGCATGGGAGTAGAGGGATAGCACAACGTTCCTGTGCATGCAGCGACTTTACGTTTGCGTGCCTGCACGTATTTTTATCCCTCGCTTCAGACCCCCTTTTGCTTCATTAACGAACAACAAAAGTTTTTTCGCAAAAAGCAGCGTGTGCAAGCAAGCAAAGGAACACGTGTGTTTGTGCGAGTGTGTTTCATGCAGCCAACATGTGGTTCAGATTTCCTCTGAGGCCACATGTGCAAATACACGGCAAGCCAGAGAAGCTGGAGCCCAGCAGGATCCGCTGCAGTCCTGCTGCAGAACACTGAAACACAGGCGCGTGCATCTCCTCGAGAGTAAACGTCTACATGAAATGCTTTTTATGTGAGGCAAATTTTATTTTTCTGTGCATTGTTATGGGGTTGCTTTATCGTTAATGGGAAAGACACTCTTTCTGTGACTAGGCATGGGCTCGTATGATATTCTAACAGAGCCTTTAGCAAAAATATTAAAGGATTTACGCAAAAAAAATAGAAATAAAGATAGATAATATGATTCAAATTGCTATTTTGAACTTTAAAGCTACAATTGATCATTCCTACTTCTGTTAAAGTTGTATAGCCAAATGATGCTTTATCCGGCCAGTAACTATTACAGATTTTCTGTGAGGTCTCCGCAGCTCAATCGTTTTATGAGTTTTTTTGCTATTTGGGGTAAAACTTAAAATAAGGGTACAAAAAAATGTGACGTTTTTTTTTTGATTGAGGTAGTAGTATTTAATCCAAAAGAAAATAATTAAAATTCCCATTTACAGATGAAAGCGTATGTCTCTAATCTATGTCTGTACTGAAGCCAAATAATGTGCATCAAAGTACATGCTCTTCGTTTTATGTGTTTATAAACCAAAAATGGTGGGAATTAAAAATTGTAAGTATTTGAAATGCCAATTACTGATCAGAGGGTAAAATTCACTGATTCCAATTTTGAACCAATTATTCATAATTTATAAAAATGTTATCTATATTTTTAAATCTTCATTTATAAGCCAACATGCAGAACAAACATCAACTAAATTTAGTATCAGTTTCCAAGTATCAAATGAGCAGATTTGTTTTTGCTGGTCTGCTTTTAGCCGAACACAAGCATAACAAGCTGAGATGAGTTGGGTAATTAGTCAGCTAGTAGTTGCTTGCTTTACAGAAATGCTGCTCATAGCTTGTTAACTGTGGTTAATAGAAGTCTGATAACTGGACTTATGGCAAGCTCTCTTTTGGCTTACCCACCACGACGGTCCTTGCTTTTTGCAACCACAAATATTTTCTCAAAGCCAAAGGAGTCTATCTTGCATGCGAGGGAAAAGTTTAGTTGGCTTTTTTTTAAGCCAGCTGAAGGTCAGTGTGCAGCAACAGCTGGGGGAGGGTCAGCGCTACTGTACTTCATGGTCCATATGGTCAGAGATACATCTGGTCAGTGTAGCACTTTCTGTGCTAATCTCATTAAAGGTATTTTAAATCGTAGAAACAGTATGAGGACATACGTTTTTTTAAACTTTTTAAAAGTTTTTTTAAGTTTAAAATAAATAAATAATTAAACCACGGTACACCTGAGTACCAGCAACATAACGTGCGCCATTCACATTCTTACCCATGCTCATCTTGATTGGCAGCTTTTCCTTGGTTAACGCCTCCACTAGGTGGCGACGGACTTCCATCAGAGCCTCTTTATGTTTACTGGTAAGCATCGTCTCCCACAGTGACCTGGCGGAGGATGGCCTGAGAAGTAGAAGGATTCAACAAGTGAGTGTAAGTGGAAAGAAACGAACGGCAAATGAGCGTGTCTTGTGACTATTCACAAAATGAAGCTGAAGTGAGCAGACAGTAGACGTAGAATGTCATCGCATCGATCCAGCGAAATGTGTCTGTGTGCCAACATTTCTCGGACCCGCTCAGTGCTTAAAGCACAACAGCTTGCACACCAAGTCAACCTCCATGGTACCATTATAGGCCACGTGTCATTCCCTCCCCGATCAGCCGCTACGGTACAAAACACCCTGATCCACGTCTCTGGTGGCAGCGTGATGAAGAGATCACGGTCAGGATCGGAAAACTGCCAACAAAAGAAGCCCTTTCGTCATAAAATTTACTGATGTCAAGAACTGCTCTTCAAAAAGGCTTCTATCAAACTTCAGGCTACAGACATATATCTACGTCTTTGTCATCTTTTTCCTCATCTGTTAAATACACTCAGTGAAGGCCTACCACAGTGTCTCTGCCTTCGATAACTAAAGTCTGCAGCAGTTACTGGTGAACAAATACCAGTACTAAGGATTCAAGAAGTCAGGCTTCCAAAACTGCTAAAAAAAATGTCTATTTACATGGAGAAGCAAAATACTGATCCTTCCCCACCTGTTGCTGCACACTACCAGTCAGCGAGCTGCGAAAAGTTTAAAACATTTGTCCTTTGCCGACAACAACAACAACAAAAAAACAATTTCAACATTTTGGAAGAAGTTCTGAGAGTGAAAAACATTAAAGGAGCACAGCCTCTTAAATGAATATATCAAATTGGTGGCGTTTTATGCAAGCTCATAATACTGTGAAAAACCTCATACTGACCCTTGGCTCCTAAACAGCCATGATGTTTTTACTCTAACAATAAATAAAAACCTGAACACAAGGAACAAGACAAAAAAAAAAAAAAAAAAAAAAAAATCAAGAAAGAGTGGAGGGAGGAGGGACATCGTTGACAAATGCACTGTTTTCTTTGGCCTTCTCTTTTTTTCTAAAAGGTTGTCCCCCCCCCCCCCCTCCTCTCGCCTTTTCGCCTTTCTAACTGCTGCCATGTGTTTAATATCAGATGTAATGTGTTCCAGACCTTGGGCTGGGGCTGGATGATGAGGAATGGTGCTCACGCTGGGACGCCCGCCATCTTCACACCAGAACTAGACCCTGAGACTTGCAAAGACAACTAGAGCCCGAAAAAAAAAAAAAAAAAAAGTTCAAAATAAAGTCTGAAAAAAACAGGGGCTCTCGAAAACCATTGAATGAACCAGGATTTTAATAAAACATGACTTGTTAAACATTAATTAAGAGTTAGTGGACTCAAGCTATTGGACAAAACTCCGACAGAGGGCCACGGCTCTGCAGTACACGTCTTTATCTTTGGAGTGAAAACACCCACACCCTAAATGATGTATCAGGAATGCTCTGATTACACACAACATGCTGTCCCACGTATTTGTAATAGCTGAAATACCAGCAGCGTAATCTGACCGGGACACGTTCAAGCAGCCGTGAGTGTGTTTGTGTCTGAGAATGTACACATGCATCGGTGTATGTTTGCGCACAGTCCCATGCACCCGTGTCTGTGTTCCTGGACGTTACAGGGGCTCTGACAAGTGTGGATGACACATGATTCTCATTTGGCTTCTTGCCCAACACCCCCCCCCCACACCCCCCAAAAAAAAGAAGAAAAGAAAAAAAAAAACAAATAAGAAAAGGTCCTGTCTATTTTTGTTTCATGCATCCTCTGAGTCAACTGTTCAGAACGTTGGCTGGCGAGCTCGACCGAGGGCTGATGTTTACATGGCCAGTGTGTGAGACAGGCTTCTTGACCAGCCAGAAATCTTGGTGAGTAACAACGCGACTCGCAGAGCTTGGCCGACTGCAAGGCTCCGTGCAAGCGTGGTGTGCCGTCTGTCTTACTGTAGGGGGCACTCCTGCACTTGACTTGTGCGCACCGTGATGAACATCCTCCTCTGGTTTGCAGAGCCAGGCTGAGCTGCTGTACTGGGAGAGCTAAGTTTCACCAGTGCATGAGTAATAAGTGCTGTAGCATTTAAAGGTTGTTATGAATCCAATGGGGGGGGGGGGGGGTGGACTGTTCCCGGCAGAGAATGATGCGCAGGTAAGGAATGTAACTGGTTTTTACCCAGAATTACTTTGATTTATCCAACATTGTCACTGGTAAGAATTTACATAAGAAATAATAATGGTTTTTGGTTCATACTCTGGTGGAAGTGAAATGAATATGACTAAAAAATATCTGCACATTTACAAGTAATCCATCTAAAGTATTAAAGTAAATTCAATTGTTAAATAGGCCCTGAAATAATGCTGAGCATTACAAGGTGTTTTGTCTTGTTCTTATTGTCCTCCTTATAAGATAAAAAAGGTTTTAACCTTGTTTTGATTCTCGCTCTCATTGTAGATATGGGTTTAGATAAGAACTTATAAAGATCAAAACACATCCATCTTACACTGATGGCATGTTATTTTGTTTTTTTCCCCCATTCTGAAGAGTCGCTAATACAAATGGTTCTCTGCCTAGTTGTACGCTAGGGAAACAGCAATTTATAAATTACTAGTTAAAAGTTGCAATAAGCCTGCATCAGCTGGGAAAAGGAAAGTTAAAATAGATGTTTAATCTCCATTTCTTTTTAAAATATTATTGCACTAACAGTGCTGTTCAGAGCACCCTCAAAACTGTGGAGATGATCGTGGACTTCAGGAGGAGCCTTATTGTATACGTAGGCACATGGTGAGCATTGTACAATCTAGAGTCAAATTCCTCGTATGTGAACAGAAAATAAAGCTGATTATGATTCTGAAAAATGTTCATTCTATTACAAATTTATGCTTTTCTTTCATATTTAAATGTTTCAGATTATTAACTGAATTTTATCATCAGCTGCAGTAGAGGATGTTTTTTGTACATTACTGACTTGTTGAAGGTAAAAGCGTTCTTAATCACTATTTTTTTTTAAGCCATTCAGAGTAGGACCTGCTGGTGCGTTTTGGATCTGTGCTTTACAACATTCTGGTAGAGGGAAGAATTTGGGGTCCCATCAATTACATCTCTAAGCAGCACAGCAGCCTCATGTTTCACCGTCGGTACGATTTGACACCAGACACGTCAGTCCAAAGATCATTACCTTAAGTATTGGCCGTTTTTCAATTCACGAGAACGCGAGTACGGACTCGCGTTCTCGTCAAGTCCGGTCTTGGCGAGAACACAGGAAGATCGGACTTGACAAGAACGCGAGCACGCAGCACGTATGGTGTATTGGAACAGAAGCGTACTTGTGACGTCATGAGACGCACAGTTCTTTAGCATTTCTTTAACATTCAAAAGTATTTATATACTACACCACAATAAATCTTATTGAAAAAATTTTTAAAACAACATTTTTAATTTCTAAAAAGCCTAAAAATTATCTTGCCGCGGTGCATTCTGGGAAAGCGGTCAGTCTGAAGAACGCACAAGTCTGCTCTGATGCATGCTCGATAAAGAGGGCGGGCCGAGAACAACATCTGGGGATGTGACGCGTTCTCGCTCTGGCGTTCTCGGCACAGTGCTCGGGCTGAGGCTGATGACGTGTCACGAGCACACGAGACCGCTCAAGAACGCATATTGAGAAACGGCCCTTATCTTAAGTATTATCCAGATTCTTTATGACAAAGCTGAAATGGGCCCTTGTGTTGGTCAGCTGTGCTTTTGCCTGGACCTCACCAATTAAATGCCCTTTTTGGCCTTTTTGTTGAAACAAATCTGATGAAGATGCTGTGGAATGACCTTAAACATGCCATTAATGCTTCCATTACACTTGCAGTAGAACAAGTCTGCAAAGAAGAATGGGCTGCCAAGGGTAGCACACCCACCTATTAGTTATTTGCAATTACTTTTGCACATTGGTATCAATAATTTCTTTCCTTCGATAAATGAAAATTTCATTTGAAACTTGCTTTTTCTATTTATTGTCTGATATTGACATTTGTTGGATGACCTGAAACATTTAGGAGTGTCACAAAGGCAAAATGTGAAAGAATTTGTAAGGAATTCACAACACTGTGTATTCAAATAATGCAGTTTAGATTTAGCTTATTTTATATTTTTGAAAGAAATTTTAAAATCAATAATTATATTTTTAATCTTAGTTTTATTATTATTATACTTAAGCTTATTGTGAAAAAATTATTAGTCAACTAGCATTGGATTCTTTTCCCAAATAAATTTAATGTATTCAAATTAAGAAAAATTCTGCTGTATTAAAAGACAAGATTATTTGAGGAGTTTTTACACAACTACAGCAAAGGTGCCAACAAATGTGAATTAGATAGAATATACCGATTAAAAATCAGATAAAAAAGGAGACAGAACATTAGTAACGTTTTTAGCAACAAATCAGCAGGGATTTGCATTTGTTTTGGCTGCTCTGTACCACATCTTTCACAAACTTTTGTAAACTCCTCCTCAGACTCCAAAGCGGGTCTTCACAACTGCCACTGCTCAATTTCAGCACATAATGGAAGCAGCTTGATGTTGCACCACTTTACAAGATCAACGTTGCTTTCTGGTTTGTTAGTTTACGGACTTTAATGGTACAAAAAAAAAAAAAAAAAAGACATGGTTGGTTTCTTGTAAATGTCCTCCTCTAAACATTCTCCTACAGGACAGGGCAAAACATGGGGGGGCGGGTGAAGGGAGGATGTTGGACCAGAAGCAGACCTGGCCTTGGGTTTGTGTGTGTTTTCTGGCAAAGAGGACCAAATGACCCAGCAAATTTATGCAGCACAACCAAGAGCAAGGAGCTCAGCAGGAAAGTGAGGAAAAAGCGCAATCCGTCACTGGCCGGTTATCATTTCTTGTGTTTTAGGGCAGATCAAAGTCGTAGACCATAATAAAGCATTCTAGGCTGTTTATGGGAAAACGTAGGAATTTATGTGTCAGATTGTGGTTACAGGCCTGGATACAAGCTTTCTATGGAAACTGAGGAAGTTTTGTGAGGTTGGATACATTTTCACAAGTGATGTCATTTAAGTCTGCCCTGACTGAGGCTGACTCATGCTTTGGTAAAGTTAGAATGACCTGACATGCTTGATTACAGTTTATATTTAATGAGAATTTGAAACGAACGGCAAATAAATTCATAGTTTTAAATGAAACAATTCAGTTAATATAAATAACTTCAACAAATGTCCTTCACATGCACTGGACCATAGATGCTTGTAGAAGTTGCTATATCTTGGTTCCCGACTTTCCCCATTGGGAGACAATGAGAGTTTTCTTATTCTGTTTTTTTGGAAAGATTTCCATAAAACACTTTAGAAGCACACAACAAAGCACAAACTAATCTAAAATAATAATTAACTGAATAAATTAGCATTTGTGTATAAAATGCACAAATGAATCATTCATGCAACTGTATTTGTATCCCTTGAAAGTTTTGCGGTTTTGTCACTTTACCATTAACTATCATTTTAGGACATCATGTGATCGACCAACACAAAGCAGCACATCACTGTGAAGTGAAAGGAAATATCCTTCTCTCCAAATTCTGGAGAAGTTTGTATTTAGCCTCCTTTACTTGGACACCCCTAAATAAAACAGTGCAACCAGCTGCCTCACCTCATCAGGAAATAATTGTGGCAGCATTATGCTGTGGGGATGCTCTCCTTCAGCAGGGACAGGGAAACTGGTCAGAGCTGTTGGGAAGATGGGTGGAGCTAAATACGGGGCAATACCAGAAGAAAAGCTTTTAGCGGCTGCAATAGGTTTGACACAGCGGTGAGATTTTCTTTCCAGCCGGACAGCAACCAGAAACATACAACCACAGCTACAATGGTGCTGTTTAGATCAATTTGCCTGCCCTTGGTCGCTTGACATTTCGCCTCCTTCTTGAAAACAATTTGCGTGGACAATGGTTCCTCTGTTCTGTTCAACTGACCGTGCCGAACACTGATTTTACCGAGCGAGTCACGGTGCCGTATGTAATGAGGAAATTACATGCAGCACCCTGGGTCCACCAGAGACGCACCCGGTTAGACGAGCACCACCACCTGCTCCAAGAGCTGCGTCTGGATGAAGGTCGCTCCCATCGGTACGGCCGTCTGTCCAGGACCCGGAATGAGGACCTGCTGCCCTGCTTCGGGGGAACGGATCTCCCTCTGGGACGCGAACTACAGGTGCTCTATGCCCGCTGCAGAGTGCCTGTCCATCTGTCTTCGGTCAGTAAATTCATCATTACTTAATAAAAATTTAGCATAATCCTGCTGTCTAAATATGTAACATTTAGAAAACATTTCTAACCTTAAATGAATGGATGAGGACAACCCTAAATACGACGTAAACTGACAAAGAAGTTCAGATTGTTGAAATCGAGCCAAATTTGGCTTCGCTGTACTCGCGGGTCTACCACTCTGTTCGCAGTTTCGCTTTGCTCCATTCGCCCAATTCACACCATTCGTATCGCTTGAAATGCGTCGTGCACATCCCCTACAGTTAATTCGCTCCTTATCACGCCTTTACGTAGGCATAACATGTAAATCACTTGCTGCTCTAGCCTTGTTCGCGTTCGGTGTGAACGCACCTTTAGAGAGGCCCAGTTTAAGTCCAGATCCAAGTCTGATTAGACTTTGAAAGCATCTGTCCACAGATGCACTTCATCCAGAAACCAAACTTAAGCTATTTTGCAAGAATCAGAAGGTGATAGCAGATATAGACATCCCAAAAAAAGACTGTAAATGTAGGGAAAGGCGACTTTACAAAGCATAGACTTAGGGGGGATGAATACTTCCACGTGCAATGCTTTTCAGGTTTTTATTTGCAAAAATGTTTTCACACTTTGCAGAATTTTTCCTCCACTTCACAGTCGAGGAGGCCTACTTTGTGTTGGTCTATCATGTGAAATCCAAATACAATATGCTGAAATGCTACAGCATGACAAAAGATCCACGGACATAGATACGTTTGCAAGGCACTATAGTTAGAAAACGTTTTTTTGCAGCATAGGCAGATGGGTAAAACATGTGGTAACATGAAAGGATGAGGAAGGAGGTGCAGAGATGTTGGCCTCTTCTTCCTCTCGTGTCTTGGCTACTCCACCGTTTCATCTGAAACCCATCAGTATGCACTCTCCCAAGGAAAGGGGGCTGGAAAAAGCACAGCAACATCTTTGGGGGTGCGTTTATCAACTTACTAAATAAATTCGCACAAACCTTTGAAAGGGGAAAATGTGCTCCGTAGTGCGAATCAAATGGCAGCAGCAGAGGACAGCATATTAGACAGAATAGGTTACGTTATCTCCGTCTCGATGGGAACACGGAGAACAAGATGTTCAGAAAGTAATCTACGTGATTTATGTACTGAGGCTTTTGGTTTAAGACACCTTCCACGTTGGACGACAGAGCAGGATCGGGCGGGGAATAAGGCAGAGACAACATGAGGATGCATGAGTGCCCTGAATAGCCAGATAAAACGGAATCTCTGCATCTGCAAATAAATAACTAAGTTCGGTTTGAGAAAAAGAAAAACTGCTGTGGGAGAAGGTCACAAATACAGCCATGAATCAGAAAAGCCAGAATCCAAAAATTTGCAAAGGCACACAATTAACACAAAGTAAAATAAATACTTTATAAAGTAATTTAAAATCAGGTATTTGCCGATACAGAATTTCTCTCCAGAATTTCATTAAAGTTCACAGAAAAATCACTGTATTTGTCTCTAGATTTCCTCTACATGCTGAAAAAGTTCATGGCGGCTACAGAATCAGAGGCAGAGGAAGGCGACTCCGGAGCGTTATTTACATTGTTTTACTCCACTGAAACGCAAGGCAGATAAGCAACAGTGGAGGGGGTGTTAGTTGCTTAATTAGGAACTAATGGAAGCATAAGTGCCAGATAGTCAGCGCAAAGAAATCTTTATTTACAAATCTAATATCCAATTTCTTATGTAAGGGACCTCTCCCTAGGAAAAGCTTAAAGAAAAACAAGTCGACCTATTTAAAAACTGTTTTACAGTAACTGTGACAGTGCTTTCACTGCTTTTACATTGCGTTGTGCTTGTTAAATGTTATAAAATGTGTATTTTATTATCTTTAATACACAGTATGTTTCCACTGGCTACAACCAGGGTAATAAAGACAGTGTAATAAAGGGTAATAAAGAGTAGAAATGGTTAACCATATCATACAATAATATGTTTCATCCATTTAGTTTCTGTACTCTCATTTTATTTTGGCTGACACAATTCGTCAACTTCCATCGATGATATCCACAATAAAAATCTACTGACATCAATACGGATGCCTCATCTTATGAATTCTTCTCATTTTTTGTAAAAAAGCTACAACTGTTTTTCCAAAGAGCCGAGCAGGAACCGTCCTGATGTTTGTGGAGCCCGCGGGGAGGGAACAAAGCATTTTGGGCCAAAATCATCAGAACTTCTGCCAAGAATCAAAAAAAGGATGAAATCAGAACAATTATGTCGACTTTTCTTGTCGATGAATTTGACAAATTGCGGCAGCTCTACATGTCATAAATACTAGTAATTTTAAAGTTAGTGTTTTTTGTTATATTTATTTCTAGTTCATTCTAGGGGTGAACAATAATTCAACATAAATATATATCAAGATTTCTAACTTTATTCAATAACGGTGATATGACATTTCCAATATTTCAATCTACATTACAGTCTATGACAGGCATCTGTTGTGGGGATTCTTGGCAGTCTTTCTGAGGCACTTATTTTGTTTATATCAATACCTTAATTATATCGTATTGACTGAAAAATTAAGAAATATATTGTGATATAAGTTTTGTCCAGATCGTCCAGCCCTAGTTCATGCTCATATTTGACAATTTGAAGATGCAAAGCTTGTTTTATTTGTAAATACATAAATAAGAACTTTTTATTTTTGTCATGCTGGAGGGGACACTTTACATATAATTCATACTTTAAAGTGCAAAACATGGGTTACACCTTGTTTTATAGGATGCAAAAAAAAAATTGCGTAAAACATAAAAACCTAACTAAATATACTAAATATAATAACTCAATTTATACTAAATATATTAGCAGCAGCCTTACTGTAATTCCTCAGATTCACAGGGTCTGGTGCCTTTGTCCAACAATCTACGGGTGAGAGGAGGGGTGCACTCTAAACAGGTTGCCAACCTATCATAACAGCAACACAAGGGTCAAACAACAATGCACGCACATGCTCAACTGAACCTAACAGCTTGCTTTTGGATGAAGCCAGAATGCCTGGATAAAACCGGTGCAAACATGGGTTTAAACATGGGCGCAAACTCCATGCAGCAAGGCCCCAGGATTTGAACCAAGGAACGTCTTGCTGGAAGGTGAATGTGCTAGCAAGTGGACTACCATGCAGACCAATGATGAGATGATGATGGTTGACACCATTGCTGACACAAGAAGCTCAATTCAAGTCATTGCTGAGAAGGATGATCACACAAGCTACATAATCACAGGCTGGACTTCATCCCAGGTATCCTATTTGGTCAAAACTAGCATCCTTTAGAACGCCGTTCAAAGGTTCTTGTCTTCGGCTCAAACAAACCTGCTGCTCTATATGAAGCGCTCTATATAATGGACATTGTAAGTGTAATAACAGAGTAGAGTTGTCAATGAGTAACTTCCATGACTTAATTTAGTTGTTTAAGCCACTGTTTTATGTCTAAAAGAAAAACAACCATAGCACTGTTGGGAACCACAACAGAACGAACATGGCCGCTTTCTGAACCGCCTTTCTATTCCTCTGGAGTGTAAAAACAGGGTTAGCTATCCTCAAGTGTCTTTCATTTGTTCCATTCTCTCGACACTTGACTATCTCTGTTGTTTTTGTTACTTTTCCCACACCACCCTCCCTAAAAATCCCTTACTTTTTTATTCGCGCTCCTATTTCCCAGCTAAGACAGAAATAGGTGTTTTTCCTCCGTGCTGGCGGTATGTGTGCAGGGTCTGCAGGCTTGATTTAAGGAGAAGAGATTTTTTTTTAATGGCAGGGTGGGGTCAGTCTCTTCCTGAGGGAGACTCGGAGCACCTTGGCCACCCATGCTCTGCTCTGCCCACACTGCACACGCTCCAACCTCGCCATCAAGGTCCAAGACGGACAAATGACGGGTGTGTGGGGGTTCAGTCTGAGACCGGGGGAAACTCTGTGCCCTCTGCCAGTGCAACTCAAAGGACCTTCTCTGGATGAAAAAGCGGCTCCGAAGCCAAGCACAGCAAATTACACAGATTGGGCTTCAAGGGAAATGACCACAAAGACACACACAGACACACATATAGATATATTAAAGACACAAAAACTTCCACTGCCACTTTCTTTGCACAGAATGAAAGAAAACACAGCAAACTGCACATCTCAACTGTATTTACTATTTAAAAAATCTTATAGAGGATGAGTACAAGAAAACCCATCCATAAGCAAAGTGTGTACAAGTGGAAGACCTCTCACACACACACACACCTTCTCTCTGGACTGATCGCTGCAACCACAGAGTGTAAGTCAGGTTGTAGGGTTTGGCGTATTCTCACCAGGTTATGAAAGATAATACAGCAGTAATTGCAAAGTAACTGTGGGGTCTCGCCTGCAGAGCTAGAATCAACAACCACCCACAAAATGTTTAAGACACAGTGATCTAAAACAAATATCCTGGAATTACTGGGGGAAATATCGTACGAAGAGGTTCAAATTAAGCCTACACCTAATATTTAAAGGTTTAAGATGGTCTACACAACAAAACCAATCAAAACATACTAAAAATAGCCTTGCAAATCATAGGTGTATAAACATCCAGTAGGAGGAAATTAATTTTGTGGACCTAAAAGACTCTCACAGTTCAAATTTAGCAACAACAACATTACTTTTAAGCAAAAGAAAAGGTTTATTTCTGCCTGATTGCGAATGATTTAACTGTATGAACACATCTAAAATCGTACGCATACAGAGTGCTCATCATAAACGGTGCCTGTGGCGAGCTGTGCACTTAAAGGCACTTCAGCATATGGGGACACCAGTGTTCCTCCTCGCTCTGCCTCTGCAGCGCTTCAGTCTCCGAAGCATCTGTGATGAGGCTCGACTGGCCCATCTGCTCTGAGACAGCACCGGCAGTAACACTCCTGCTGATCGCCCTGACCCCCCGCTCCACACAAACACTTCTGACTCGTTACTGTGGTTTGCAACCAAAATGTTAGGAACAAGTACACGAAATGTGTTTGTAGATATGGGCTGGGCCAAATACTATCGGAGCACACCAAACTTTAAATTGTCTCAAAACGGCTAAAAACGTCCAGCGTACAGTTTCTGTGGTTGTGATGCAAGAACTATGGCAGCACTGACCCCGCCTCCGTCTGTTGCTGTGCACTGCTGGTCAGCGAGCTGAAAGAAGGCTGCTACATGTTTTCCTCGCTTGAAAAAAAGAAATTCGGCTCTCTGGAAATATTTCAGGTTGTGAAAAACTACAGGAAGTCATGGAATAGAAACTAAAGGAGCATCACTTTTTTTTTATTAATTACACTACTGTTGCGAAACCATGAGCGACATCTCTGTTAGGCAGCCGACTGCTGGCTCTAGCCGAGCAAACCACCTGACAAATTAACCAGCTAGGATAAACCTTCCATATTTGTTACTTAATACAGAAAAGAACAGCAAAAAAATTATACTAAAGATAGGAAATAAAAAAATAAATCGACTTTAAATATTCTGCTCAAATGCTTACGCAGCTAAAATTAAGTTTTTAGTTAATATTTTTGCTCAAGTTTATAGATCAAATCTAAGTATTGATCTAGATAACAAGTAGACTTTACATACTGCAAACCAGAATTAGAAATATAATCATGTTGTTTTAGCAGCACAAAAATAATTATTGCTTTGTTGTTGTTAAGTAAAAGCATCTTGATATTTTTTCAAATAAGCATACCATAAATGGGATTTTTACATAATGTTTTTTTCCCAGGGATGAAATACTGTGCCTGACATAAACTAAGCTTAGGCATTAAATACGCAGGTTTAGCCATTGGGTGCTACTAATCAAATACAGATAAGCAGTTCATACCATGCAGGCATGAATAAATCTATAAAAGCAGAAGTTTTAGCCCGTTTGAAATATTATATAATAATATTATATAAATAATGTTACCACAATGACAAAATGGACAGATATCAGACATAACGTCACAGAAGTGCCTGTTAGCATTCATCACCCTGGGAAAAACTGTGTCAGACCAACGTTTGGAGCCTACAGTTCCAAAGAAAGAAAAATAGTTACCGCAAAATACAAGTACAGGAGAGGTGGCTAAAAATAAACACAAATGGCAGCAAGCTTTAGGTTCACAAACCTGAATCCGAATAAGTCTAAGTCTAAGAACTTAAAGACATTTTCTTCAAATTGTCAAAGCGGGTAAGAAATTAACTACAAGGAATGAAATGAGGAGTACCTAGAGATCTAAAATTTGTTAATATTACCCCAAGCACATCATCATTAACACTTCAAATCAATTGTTATGAATAACCATTGGCTTTTAGGCATCCCCACAGCTTGGGTCATATTTGAACTCATTCAAACAAGACAAAGATCAAAGACAAAACCAGCATATGTTCAATTAAATTGACTGTAAACCAAGTTTATGATGCAGCACATAAAAAAAAGAACAGAAGCACGGTTCCAAAGAAACGGTAGGCCATAACTTTCCCTGCACGATGAGACAGAGAAGAGACAGAAGACAATAACTGCAAGTTAATCCTGCTAATGGCTGTTGTAAAAGCTACCGAGTCATCAGTTCTTAGGTTTTCCATACCATGCTTGGTGTGGTTTTTAGAAAACAGCTTACAAGAGAGTGTAAAAGATCCTCTCATCTGAGGATGTTTAAGAATCTGATTAGACCAGATATTCTTTATCATGTCATGACAGGTACAGCCTACAAATGTAAAAAAATAAAAATCCCTTTTTCTTTGGTATTTGTAAGCCTTTGTGAAATCGCCATGGTTACACCTAATGCATCCCAGGTCCAGCCACCAAACCTTTCCTCCAAGTCAAAGTGTTTTCCTCCAGCAACCACATAAAGGGACAGACGCTGAGTGGAACACATGATGTAGGACTAAATCCTGCCATGAACAACAGCCTCACCGCAGGCACTTAACACATGCACCTGCACAGCCGCACAACAACTGGCACCCCATGCTGGTCATGTGCTGCTTCCTTCAGCCCAGAGAGGAGTGGCTCCGCCTGGTGAATTAGATTTTCCATCCTGGCCCCAACACACGCGTGGCCAGTAAATTAAAAATTTGCGGTTTAGTAAAATGATTAAATCAGATTATTTTTTTCTGTTGAGAGTTTGTTAAGGCAATATCGGCCATGATTTCCTAAACATAAGTCATCCCGGGTGGCATTTTAACTACACTGACAAGATGGAGGAGACTTTAAGAGACAAAAAAAGGGAACGTTGGGAAAACTGTGTTAGTTAAGGGGGGGGGGGGGGTTTAAGGGGAAAAACAATCACACAAAGAGCATTGGAGCTATCCATACGTAGATAAAACCTCCTTTGGTTAAATTGCAAACTCAGATTAATTTAATAAAAAAACAAGTAAAAAGCCAAGTCTTGGTGTGTTTGCTGGCAGAAAACAAAAACAGATACATTTACTGATCACTTCAGCAGCTCAATTTAATGAAACACTCCAGTAACCATTTTACAACCCTGTGAAATTATTCATCCATTCATCCTCAAACTATTCTGCACCTTGTCCCATTATAGCCACAATCCTGAATGGGCTTTAATGGGAAGTGGAAGGAAATGATACATGGTTTTAAATCATTTACAAATTTAAGAAAATCTGAAAGGTCTTGCTGGCATTCGTTTGCAGCCTCATTTATTCTCATGATCCTAAAAGAGATCCAGTGCAAACACACAGCTCCACAAGTCATCCAATTAAAACAGGAAGTCCACCTGTGTGCATTCACCTTAAAGCACAAATACCACTGTTCTGCAGAGGCCTCAGAAGTTTATTAAAGCAACTGTAAACAAAGGTGATTTCCTCGCTGACCTCAATATTCAGGGATCAATCAAAAATATTGCAATAATGAAATTGTGGAGAAGTTTAAAGCAGAGTTCGGCTATAAAACACCGTCCCCAACTTGAAACATCTTACAGTTCTTTGTTCAATCTATTATCTGAGAATCTGAGGACAGGACAACTATAAGTCACACAGCAGACAAAACGGACCTCAATGCAAGAGTGGCAAGAAGAAAGTCGTTGCTGTTAGTTTACCACATAGCCGTGTAGAGGTCAGATGACACCAGAACTGCGTATTTAGCCTACATGCCAAACACTATGCGTAGGAGAAAACTAACACAGCACCACAATCTGAACACACCGTTCCCATGGTAAACACGGTGTTGGCAGCATCATGCTGTGGGTATGCTTTTTTTTCCCCTGCAGGGAGATGGAAGCTGGAACATGGGGGATTGGTTTAGGGGCTGCAAGTGGCTCTTTGGACCTTCCACGGTGGCTCTTAATAACTTTGGCAACAAATTATATTTTTATTAGCGTATATAAATGTAATAATTATAATAAATGCAGGTTTTAGCAGTTTTTTCTTGGAATAATTGCATTTTATTTTTCACAACAGAATGATGCTAAAAGTGCCAGTAATGTTTAATTTTAAATCAATATTTCTTCATTACGTTGAAAACTATGATTTTTTTTTACATCATTATCCACAAATATCAACATCCCTTCCATCCTCTTTGGTTTTCCTCAAAATAGACATAAAAGGGTGTTTCTTTAACGATGACAACATATTTCCTACAGTAGATCTTTATCAAAAATTAGAACTTGTCTTTTTTCAAAAGGCCAGGCAACATCTGCGGCTCTGAACGACTTTAATTCAAGTGGACCTTTACAGTCTTTAGACAGGCCCCTGGTTTAGATAAAAGCCCATTGACGTGTTTAAAATTGTCCAGTCTAAGTCCAGATGTTTATCTGTTGCATAAGTTGATATGTGACACTCTCAGATGATCTCCGTCCGATCTGACTGATCTTTATCTACTTTACAAAAACAAAACCAATGACTAAATGTTTAACATAAAGATGTGCAAAGCAGGAACAGAGATACTGGGATACTGGGGCTGAGTACATACACATTCTTCCCAAACTTATTACCTTTGTTTCTGGAAAAACAAAGGCTCTATTCATACATATGCACCCTTTTGTGCAAATCTATCATATAAAATCTCAACTTGCATTTAGGATGTTTGCATCCTAAATGTATGTTTGCAATGTGACAAACCGTGGAAAGGTTTAAGGGGCAGGAATTCTTTTGCGGGAGAAAGTTTAGGTTTCATTTCTTCCTCTGTTTATTTTATGCAACAGTGATTTCACAATAAAACCTGACAACAGTTTAATGAGTTTGCTCATTTTACAAATTGAAACAAAGGTGATACATTTCCTGACGGTGAACATTGAGGTTTCCATCAGACACAAAAATGCACAAAGCAGAAACGACGCAAACAGGAGCATAAATATGGCTCTGGAGCTTTTCATTGTTCATTTTACAAACTAGCAATGGCTTGATGCAGTCCTCTTTCCCTGCTAATTTAACAAGTCACCTGCTAATTGTCGCCCTCTTTGCTTGATGATGCGGTGATTGGCCCTGCAATCAGAACACGAAAGTTAATGACAGAAATCACGCTAATGGACTGGAGCTTTCTCAAAGTTTCACAGCAATCACACACACGCATTGTTAGAAACCCCGGCACACTGCATCTGTATCGCAAACCAAAGGTGAAATCAGCTCTGGCTTTAAAATAAAAGCTCCATGATGACGAAATCACTTGCATTTCATCTTTCACTCCTGTCACAGCTTTCAAAGAATTTATTTCTCAAAGGTTGGGTAAAACAACTGACCCTTTATGAAGACTTCCAGTCTGCTTTTAGAGCAAACGACAGACCTGAGATGGTGTCACAACAGGTGAAAAACGACTACTTGCTTCAGACTACACTCGTGTCTGGTTTTGTTCGGCTGAACTAAAAATGCTCTTCATGTAAGGCCATCCAGCACAGCATCTTACTGCTGAGACTGACCCACCTTACTGGGGTCAGCGGTGTTTTCCCGCCACGGGCTCCCGTTGGGTGACATCATCAGAAAACATGCCATCAATTTCCATTGCAACTCAGAGGACACCCATCTGCACAGCCAGATGTTTCTGAAGATATAGTTGGCATAGAAACTTGTCTCAGAGGCATAAAATCCTGAAAGACAAATAACTGTTTCCACTTGATTTCTGTCCAGACAGTTTGGTTAAAGTGCTTTGGTCGATCCAAACCAAACTGGCCCAGCTCTGTCCTGGTAACAAGACATCCTTGTGGCTTATTATCCTCCAAAACACTGGTCTCAAGAGGCAAGTTTACTTTTTCGCCTTTAGAAGTTCTATGGCAAGAGTAGATGCCTGAACCGTTAGTTTTCAGGCCCCTGACCTCTGGAGTTAGCTTTATCTTTGCTCAGGGGACACTGACACAACACCAGGTGTAAAAATAAAGCTGAAATCCTACCTAATTGGAAGATCTACACTTTGTGCTTATCGTTTATTATGCTTAACAGTTTTTATTTTACATAATAGTATTGGGTTTTGCGGGATTTAAAACAATCTTTTTAATTTCAATACAGTCTATCATATATGTTTATCACATGTCTTGGTTATGCCTTGTTCAGCACTCTTATTTGAATTTGTGTTTGAAAAGTGATATGTAAAAAAAAAAAAAAAAAAAAAAAGGTACAGCTGTACAGAACTCACTGTCTTTGAGCAAGGCAGCCGGGGGCCACGGTGTTCTGGGAGTGAGGAGTTCTCTGTACGTCTGTGAGTTCTAACATGTCCACTTGCACATCCGTCACGTGACCGGGCAATGGCTTCAGCACTGTAAGAATCTTCTCAACCAGGTTGTCGCCGTGATGACCAACAGCCCCTGTGAATAAAGAGAGGAGAGTGCTTTGGTCTGCACACTGATCGTAACATTATGACCATTGACAGGCGAAGTGAATAACATTTATCTTAAAAGGTATATAGCCACATTATATGCTTAAAAAAAGACCAAAAACCGTTTGATCATGATAAAAAAAAAAAGTTATGTACACCAAGCCTCCATCCTGATAATGTTTTGCTGGTCCTTTTTGAGGCTAAATAGCCCCAGCGCCAGACGCGATGAGCAGATATAAACAGACGTGCCGCCATAAAGCGCAGAACTATCATAATGCCGATTTGCTTAATTAATAAATCAAAATTAAATAATGCTGGACTGAGCCTGATCCTCTGCAATGCCTCACAGTAAATTGGCAGCTCGTCGTGATTGAAGACCAACCGTTATTAATTAAATACACCGATGTACAGCAACTTTAAGAGCCTCATATCAGAACATTTACGTCAATCAACTCTGCGGTCACATCTGAGCAATCGGCAGGTTTAGCGTCTGCTTTAGTGAACACCAACGTTAGCCACTTCCTGTTACGCCTACGCAGTGACGTACTTCTGTTGTTATTAAAAATAAACACGAAATGCTTTATTTACTAACAAACTGAGCAAAACCAAAGCATAAAACACCAAAATAACAATGATAATCTTTCATAAAAACTTTGTATGCAACCAGAGTGAGCTACTGATGTATAAATTAAAAAAAGTCAAATAATGTGGCTATGCACCTCTGAGTGAACATTTGCTCCTGAAGTTGATGTGTTAGATGAAGGAAGGTGGGCGAGGGTAAGGATTTCAGCCAGTTTAACGAGAGCCAAGATGCTCAACAGCTGGGCCAGAGCCAGAACTGCAGCTTTTGTAGGATGTCTTAGAATGCAACATCTATACTGCCTTGCAAAAGTATTCATCTCCCTTGGTGTTTTCTAATATATTTTTTTTTACATTCCAATTAGCGTTGCACAATTAATCGCATTTGCAACATAATTACAATTTTGAAAAATGCGATTTCCAAATCGCAGAGGTCTGCAATTTCTGGCTATGTAACAATTAATGTATAGAACACCTCCTTCACGTGTCGGTAATGTGTTTAATGTGGGTTTGCCTCCACATGGAAGGGAAGAGAGATGCAGCAGTGAGATCATCTAATTTTATTATTTGTTTTATAGTTTATATATTCATCCTTTTTAACCAGAAACTTTCAGGAATCTCACCACAGCATTAAGAACTGGTCAAACTGTTTAATACATAGAGACTTGTTTGTTGGTTGCTCTTTATGTTCAACAAGGATTGAAGTCCAATTGACAAAGCTATCCTTAATAATAATAATATTGTGATTAATAAAAACAGTTAAATTTCCTGTTTTAAATACTCCTTGTTGAAAAGTCCAAATTAAACCGCACTTATGCTTGAAATATATCTCAATTTAGATTTTGGGCAAAATCTTACAGCCATACGTTTAAATGCTTTTTTAAATCTTATTCTATGTGTTGGATCCTCAAAAGCTCCAGAGCTCCACAGCAGAAACAGTAGGATCTGTCCATAAATGTCTACCACTGGGCTTTGTGGAAGAGCGGCCATAAAATATTATTTAGCGTTAAAAATAAGAAGGCACAATTTGAGTTTGGTAAAGGGAACGCAGGCAACTCCCCGAAGGTACGGAGGAAGAGCTCTAGTCATGAGACTTAAATTGGATTTTTAGGAAAACACTATGTTTGGTGCAAACCCAACACATCCGACCACCCAAGTACACCATCCCCACAGAGAAGCATGGTGGTGGCAGCAGCATCATGTTGTGGGGATGTTTTTCAGCAGCAGGGACTGGGAAACTGGTCCGAGTCAGGGCAAAGATGCATGGTGCTGAATAATACAGGGATATTCTGAAACAGAACCTTTCAGTCTTCCTGTGATTTGGGACTGGGACCGGAGTTAACCTTTCCGGCAGGACAATGACCCGCTTTAGCATACTGCTAAAGCAACACTAGAGGGGTTAAAGGGGGAAAATGACAATGGGTTGCGATGGCCTGGTCAAAGCCAAGGTCCAAATCTCAATCATAAATAGAATATGTGGTTACACTTAAAGATCGCTGTTCACAAACTAAGACCATCCACCATGGATGAGCTGGAGCAGCTTAGCCTTGAAGAATGAACAAATATCCCAGAGGCAAGATGAGGAGAGCTCATAGAGACTGACCCAACAGACACTTGCAGCTGGAATCGGCACTAAAGGTGGAGAAGTAGTGACTTTTTTGGGGAGAAGTGGGACGATAAAGTCTTCTGTTATTTTGTCCTAGTTGTTGTTTGCCTCACAATGAAAAATACATCTTCAAAGGTGTGGGCATGTTCTGCAAATGAAAATAGTGAATACTCTCAATCCATGTTATTTCCAGGCTGTGAGGCAACAAACCATTGGACATTCCGGGCGAGTATAGGGCGTGTAGGTGTATACTTTTGCAAGGCCTCTATCCAAAGCAATCACAGGGAAAGAGCACCTTGAACCTGAAAATGGCGCATGGGCAACCAGGCTTATTGATAGACGTGGGATGTGAAGCGAAATGGGGTCCAGCCGTTCCCGGCCTTGAGGAGCACAACCATGAATCGGAGGTGTTGGCCTATCTATTCCTCAAATCTCAATCCAATTGAGTGCGGGAAGCAGTGGATAAATGCCTGATCCATGGATGTCTCATCTAACATGTGCAGCTAACAGGCTGGTGCCAGGTACCACAGGAAGCTTTGTCCTAATGGGTGAGGAGGGCAGCTGTGACCGCTAAAAGGAGGAACCGGCACACTGGTGGTCATAAAGTGACAAGAATGACAACAGTAAGGTGGGTTATTGTCAAACGATTCCAGATGTGCTTCAAAGTAGACTTCACCTGTCAGATCCATTGTTCGGTCTATAAAGATGATCGACGCTTTATTGGGAGCCGTCTTCCTCCTGGTTTTCGCCTGGTTGTGATTGGCCAGCTCCCCTGCGATGATGCGGCTCATCGGTCCCACGGCGAAACTCTCCTCCCTCATCCCCGCGGCCTCAAACATGGAGTTCAACGCCGAGACCAGGCATTTGATCTCGATCTGGAGCTCCGCCGGCAGAGCGTGGACATCCAGGTCGTTCAAAGCGCCAAACCTCTTCTTCTCCGGCCGCCTGGCGTTGATGCTCTCCAGGTCTGGTGGGAGCAGGGGAAACAGGCGAGCAAACGGCGGCGCGACGGTCAGCTGCTGCGACACGGGGGCGAAGACCACCGGGGAGTGCAGGACCTCCGCCGTGTAGTTCACGTTCCCCATCCACTCGCAGAGCTTCTCCTCGAACTGCTCGAACACGGGGCTAGTCTCCGTGTCCGAGGAGACGTTGTTGGCGAACAGGTGCACGGAGTGGGGGACGGCGGTGAAGACGATGCAGTACTGGAAGTGGCTGAGGGAGACGACGTCTTTGATGACGTCCACCGTCCTCCCTTTCAGCAAAGTGCTCACCACGAACACGGCTTTGGGCTCGTTCTCGCCGCCCGCTTCGAAGCTCGAAAACTGCTTGACGTTCCTGGCCCCGGCTTCCAGCAAGGCTGCAGCCCCACCGCTCCAGTGGAGAGCCTCCGCGCACCTGTCGTCCATGAAAACCACGGCTTTCTTCACCTTGGAGAACACCTTCTCCCACATGCGGTGCGGCAGCTGTGCGAAATCCTCAGCGGTCAGCATCGCTGCTCCTGAACGGCGTCGGTAAGAGGCGAAGAAAAAAGTAAAAAAAAATAAAGAAATAAAAAAATAGCCAGAGATGCGACAGAAACCAGTTGCCTCCACAAACCAAAACACACGTCTCTTCGAGGTGACGTGGCGTCTGCGCGTCGCAGGGTTTATACGTCACCAAACGTTGCCATGGTGATAACGCGTCGCACCCGGAGAACCAACTGTTCCGAGTTGTTGAGAAGTGATTTTTGAGAGCGTCGGCCGTACCTCCATAAAGAACAACAAAATAGAAAGAAGTAAAAACAATAAGAAAACAACAATTTTAATTGTTTTTATTTTAATACAGAATTTTTCTTTTGGTTTTTATTTTTAAAACAGCATGATTTACTGTCAGGATAATTACAGTTGGTCATATTTGCGCGAGACAGCTTTCCTCGGTCCCACAGATTAACTGCTTGCATTGTTACCGTGGTCTTCATTTAGCTACAATTTCTTTACTCTTGAATGTTGTTGTTTTCCAGTCCTGATGAACACAATGACAAAATGCTTCAATGTTGCCGTGGTAAGTTAAGAAACATGCTACATTCTATATTATTTGTCCATCCTCATTCCTCTTGGATGCCCATTAATTAGTGGACTAATTGGGTCAATAATTACTGTCAGGCAACTTAAAGTCTATCTTGCGTTTCTTTCAGGAAAACAACGATGACATGGAGGCAGAAGGTCCCCACAGTCTTCATAGGTATGTTATTCATTCCAGCAGCAAACAGCCACTATTTTCATCACCATCACCACAAGAAAAATATTTAGAATATTTCTCTTGCAATGTTGTGTGACAGTCATATATAGTTTATATTATATATAGTTTCAAAAGTTGTATATTTGTATTTAGTTCATTCATTTTTAGCTGCATCATAGCTGCACGCTTTTGTTTTAAGCCTCCACCAGCTTTTACAGTTCAAGTGAATTTTCCCCATCTGTCGTTTCTTTTCTTTCATGGGGAGGATTTTTGCAAGCCAATGTATAAAACATTTTCCAAATCAGAATTTTGGAAATGGAAAAAAATTTGGATTTGGATAAATGTAACAACTTTTAAAAGCATTTTTATTTTTATAGTTTTTTTTTTTTTTTGTCTGAGCTGTTTTTTTATGTTGACTCGTAACAACAGATATTTTTATTTTCTGACAGTCACGCGTTAACTGATCAACTTTTTTTTTTTTTTTCCTTCACGCTTATTGGGTCTATTTTAGCTGGTTGTACTCAGTTGTTGTGTCCTTTTATCGCCTGCAGTGGTCAGAGAGCCCGGTGGTGCCGATGTATGGCAACCTGTTGCACAAGCTCAATACAAGCCATTTACCATTTATTTTCTAATAGCCTCAAATGATTTGAAAAGTGTATATTTTGACATCTGAAAAGAATTATTAGTCAACAGTTTAGATTCTTTTTTTTCTACAATACATGTGAGCAGGTATAATGATGACATCTGATAGCTGTGCTCTGTGCAGAAACCAGGTATTCAGGTGTAATGCAGTGTTTTCTCTACATTAGTGTCCATGATCATTATAGTTTCACAGTCCAAGTGACAGCTCAGTGTTCACTGGCCGTAATGTGGCGTGAAGTCAATCTGCTGGAACATTAATAAATATATCATGCTCATTAAATCTACTGCCAGCAAAAGAATGCTTGTTTATGGGCTGGAAATATTAATGTAAGCATTCACACAAGGACAGCATTGATTATTTCAGTGGTCTGCTTTCACAAGGCTTTTTCTGTTTTTTTAACCTCCAATTAAATGCAGTGTGAAGTGCCATTAAAATTGCATTTAAATTTCTGATTAAAATCATATACTATATTTAAAACACATAAGATCCTTGTCTGTTGTTGGATGAAATTAGGCCGAATCGGCTGAGGTTTGAAAAGCAATGTGAAAAATCAAATGTAAATTAGCAAAAAAAAAGTATTTGTATTAGATTATTGAAATTGTCATTTCATTTTGATCGGAGCACTTTTAATAATTTTGCATTTAGTGTCTTTAAAGAATGTGTGACCTGAATAATTTGTTGTTTACTGTTCATGTTGAAGAATTGTAGGAAAAGGAAGAAATATGGCAGAAATGCAGAAGAATTATGTTTCCTTTGTTGTAAAGGGAAATCTAAAACCTCTCACCTATGGCTGGGTTGGTGATAATAGAACTGCAGTCGTTTTCAAAACTGCAGTCATGTGGCTATACATGTGGTATGAATCATAGCTAAATAATGGTATATTTCCAGATTTCTAATGCATTTCTTTTTTTCTTTTTCTTTTTTATTGCCTGCAGGACATATTTATGAACTTGCATTAGTTGTCACGAACCCACTTCTGTCAAGGTGTAGCCTTGTGAATTTTTCTTTCATAATGTCCTGGGGAGGAGGTGTGATGTATTACTCTTCCATTTCAAGGCGCCATTTGAAATTGGGCTATTAGCACTCAACCCAGTCCAAAGTGTGTCTCTGAGTTCAAGTTCTTCTCATGATGACAAGGATAACAGCTGTAGCAATGTGATTTCTTGCAGTTCTGGGCAAACACCCGAGAATGCTGAGTTCACTTCTGAAATGAGGACAGATTCAGCTGGTAAGACTCATGCTAACCTTTGAAAGAGCACCCTGAGAACAAAATGACCCATAAAAACAAAACAAGCACACATTTCTTAAGAAAACAAGCATTCAGCATTCAGACATGCACAGGCTATAATCTTTTTTTTTATCTGTAAAATATAAGAAAACATGCTTAGCAGTTAAGATTAACACTGTCTTTCTAAAAAACTGTGAAAATGTCTATCAGGCTGCACAAAAGAAGAGGACAAAGCTGTGTTTAAGGATATCCAGGAAGTCCATCAGTCACACCATCAGCCTGTAGAGGAAAGGCCATGGAGGAAATCTGGTAAATTACTATTAGTTAGTGTACATAATCTATATGTTCGTTTAGTGTCTGTTAATCATGCATACTCAAACTCGTTAACAATCGTTTAATGTTAGGGGCTGATATCTCAGATTACTTTAACTATGGTTTCGATGAAGAAAGCTGGAAGGCGTACTGTAGGAAGCATGCCAGACTTCAAACCTTCCAATCACAACATATCGCTAAAGTCACGGTAAGATGAGATTTAATGAATATATATATATATATATATATATATATATATATATATATTTTTTTTTTTTTTTTTTTTTTTCTTTGGGACAAGTAAGAAGCATTTTTAAACACAGCATCACAACAGACAGAGAGCAGAGATTGATTGTGACTTTTGTCTCCCTACCTGGACCCTAGAGGGAGCAGGCTAGATATGAAGAAGAGGGGTCAAGGCCTTCTTCTACTTCAAGCAGATCATCTAAGAAATCTGGCAGGTCAGTAAAGTTCTTTGCACTTGTTGTGCACGTCCTTGTTCATCCACATAACTAATTCAGTATTACAGCTGTGAGACCAGGGACAGGAGAGGCTGGGAACTGGTTGTTTCTGTCCATAACACAAAAACATGACCGATGTCCTCTGTTTTTTGTTTTGTGATCGACTCAGCAGAACAATGTTGTTTTGAAAATACCACTTTTTTGTGAAAAGACTGAAAAAACTCTAATCTAAGAATTATTTCTAATTCCTTTATTGAGCTTTCCATTATTTGATGTCACTGTTTACTCTGAGCAAACAAATTGTAAGTTATTATTGGCATTTAAAATATTGAATTGCAGATTTGTTGTCTTACTAATGTACAGTGCATTGCAAAAGTATTCATACAGAACTTTTCATATTGTGATGTTACAAAAACAAACTTTGTTGTAGTTTTTTAGGGCTTTATGTGATAGACCAACACAAATGTGCGTGTAATTGAGAAGTGGAAGGAGCCAGAGGCATAGTTTTACTCCTCTTTTGCTGGAAAATGAACCTCTGCCTAAGTTCTTAAGTCTATTTTTCCCAGATGGTGCAGGATTTAGCTCCAACCACCTTCCCATCTACTCGGATAAGCTCCCGTGTCCCTGCTGAAGAGAAGCCTCCCCGTAGCATGATTCCTACGCACCACGTTTCACAGTGGGGGTATTCTGTTCAAGGTGACGCGCGGTGCTAGTTTTCTGCTTCTCTGTTTCCCGTATGGCCTGTGGCTGTTCTCTTAGCCAAGACTTTCATCTTGCCACTCTTTCTTAAAGGCCAGACTTGTGGGATGCCCAACAAATAATTTCAAAAGATTCTCCCACCTAGCTCATGAGCTCTGGATCTCTCCAGCTTCTCAAGATCTTTATGGTCCACTCGTCTGCATCCCTGATTAGTGGTCTCCATGTTTTGTATGTTTTGTATATTAAATTACAATGGGCCTCTTTGTCACTTTTCTGATTCATTTTCTCTAGGCACAGCCAGTTATTTACGGTGGCCTGCCCTTATCTTGGTGGGCTTGTAGTATTGCCATATTCTTTCCATTTTTAAATGGTGGGTGGAGCGGTGCTCTGGGAGATGTCCAAAGCCCGGCATATTGTTTTTATAACCAGCTTTAAACTTCTCAATGACTTTAAGCCGGACCTGTCTTCTGTGTTCCTTGGTCTTCATGATGATCATCAATGTTTGAGAACATTGATGATCAATGCTCTTCAAGGTTTAAAGTATTGTGTCACTTCATGCCTTTTATCATACCCTGATGCTCCCATCACTCTGAAGTATGGTAAACATGGACTCATCAGACCACATGACCTTCTTCTATTGCCCCAGAGTCCAAGCATCAAGCTCATTAGCAAATTGAGTCCTTTTTCCAATTAGCCTCACTGACCAGTTGTGCTCCTAAGGCTACAACGCTGTTTAGTCCCAATCCATTGGGTCACAGTTGCATTGTTCATGAGGAAATTTTTTTACTTTCGCCACAACACAGCCTGGATTTCTGTGTTTTTTTTAAATGATTTGATTTCACAAAACGTTTGCGTGATCACATCAACATTTATTCAATAATTTCTTTTTATACCATTTCTGCAATTTCTTTCAAGTTTGTACTAATGCATTGGACAGGTTTTTCTGTGTGTCCTGTCTGGCAACGTGGCAATAAGAATTGTTGTCTTAATGCCAAAAAGAGCCCAACAGATTTTATTTTCACAAGCGGAGCCTTACCGCTTTCGCCATAGTACTCAGCTTGATTTATATATGCAAGAAGCTTCATTAGAATTTATGCAGGGAATATTTCATGTTAAATGGACACTGAAACAAGAAGGTAGAAGAGGAGAAAAAAGGAGAAAGAGGAGAGAAAAGGGAGAGAGCGATACAACATCCTCAGTCTGCTTCTTCACCTGCATAGGGAGATGTAAAAAGAACAACAAACCCAGCTGATAAAGTATTACAGGTACAAACAAGCAACACCTCGATACCATTGGACAGTTCTTGACCAAGTTTCAGTAGCTTCAGCAATCTCCTTGATTGATGCCAGTTAAATGGACTATTTTCAGACAGATTGGAATCTCTTCCACCACCACAGGATGTGTCTCCGACATGGAAATGAGAAGCTGCTCAACACGTCAGCTAGGGTTAAAATAATTTGTCGCCAGCTGAAACATAATCATCCAAGCAGTAATTATCCAGTGGGAGGCTTATTAGCTGTAGCGGTGCCTTTTTGATGGCATTGATTGACAAAGTTTAGGCGGTATGAAGAATCTTGCAGGGTTCTGCAAATCCCTGTTTAGAGGCAGACTTAGTAAACATCTCTTAAACAACAAGGATTATAAACGGTCGTTGGGAACAATCTTGTGAGCTGGCAGGAAGGAAACAGGAGAAAAATGAAAACGTACCAGTGATGACATTTTACATTATTCACTGCCACCTTTTAATTAGTAAAAGACGAGTACCCTCTAGAAAACTAATATTTTCTGTCATATATCACCCAACACCCAGACATATTTTTATTCTGAAATTACTGGCTTTAGTAACCCCCCCCCCCCCCCCCCCCCCCCCCAACACTTGTCCTTTGGCTTGACAGTTAATGAAGACGCTCACCACAGGCCTGACTGTCAGCCAGGATGGACTGGCAGGACATAATATTTAATTAAAGATTCTTGATGATGTTCTCAACCATTGCCAAGGTTACCCTACAGTGGAGGTCATGGAAATCTAAGTGGTATGTGGGGACATGAATCTAGCTCACTTCGTGTGACAAAGCAGGACCAGAAGGGATGCAGGAGGTCATACTGTAGCATGTTATAAACTCACAAAGCCTAACATGAGATGCCCTTTTCTCAACCGACATTCGGCAGAAGGCTAGTTATAGAAGAGAGCTGCTTGCTTAAAGAGGTTTATGCAGTGTTGTTTTTTTTTTCCATTAAGGCATGATATTATCCACTGGTGTTTACAGCTGTACAGACTGTTAGGCAAATGTGGAGTTTTGTTACATTTTCCCCCAGTTTTACATTTCTATCTCATAATATTAAAGGGAACTGATTTCCATGGCCTTTTTGCGAGCAAAGCTTCAGCTAAAGCGCATGTGTGTTCTTCAAAGATGAAGCAAATAAAAGAGACATCAGGGAGCTGGAAAGTGTTCATTAATGAGCTGCCATTGGATATCACAGTTACTCTCTGTTTCCATGTGCAGTTCTTCTTCCTCTGATTAAGTTCTAGTGACAGAAAGAGGTTAGTGTCCCATCTGTGTGTGTTTGTCTCCGTGTGTGTGTGTGTTCTATGAGGGTTAGTGCTGGAGAGTGGCTGCGTGTGTGCATTGGGGTTGGACGTTAGGAAGGGAGTGTTGTTAGAAGAAGACAAAATGACCCAGAAAGGAGGTTTAATGCATTAATGGACCAGTGGAGGGATGATGTAGGGCCACTGGGAGGGAGATTAGGCCAAACTAATGCGCTCTTTTTAATATATTATAAGTGCACATCAGCATAACATATGTTCATGGTTTAAGCCTATTTGGTAACAGGAATCAAGAAAGCCTCAGTCACTTCTTGGTGTTATGTTGGAATCTTGTCGTGTAAACTTAAAGGCCATATTGTGTGCCAACAGACAAAGGAAAGCTAACAGTACTGGGAGTGGAGGCAAAGCTGGAAGCAGCAGCAGCAGCAGAAGCAGAAAGAAAGCACGCCCTTGTTGCAGCAATGCAGCCAGAGATACTCAGGTAGTGTGTGTGTTTGTGTAGTGAGGGAAAACGACACAGTCTCTAAAGCTATTTATAGCTCCAGATGGGGGGCAAATAAAAGAGAAAATTGTAATCTCTTTGACCCTCACTGTAAACGCATGCAGTGCCTCTGTTAATTTGTGAGGAACATTAATCTGTGAAGGTTGAGGTCCACTTGCCCACCTATGTTTGAATCAAGCCATGTCAACCTTTTATTTTTATAGAGCACATTTTATGTTACAATCACAAACCCAATAAGTGTAAGGGGAGAAATAATAAAACAACTATAAATAATAAAGAGAGAGATCATTGAAACAAAAATAAAGCAAGTCACCTTATGTCTTTAGTTTAGAAAGCATGCTTGTTCCAGATCAGTACAACGCTGTGGATAATGACACTCTCTTATCAGCTTGAACCAGCATCTTGATTTTCCACGATGTCACAGGAGGAAGAAACATGTTTGAGATGTGTCTTAATACAGCTACAAGTATGCTTCCAGTTAATTAAAATATTGAGAATTAACATTTAGAAGCTTGAGAAGCTTTGACGTCATCTTCTAGACTTTAATCAAGTCTTTAAAGGCATTGTGAAGTGTATTTAAACTTCTGAATTTGAAGGAAGTAACAGAAAAAAAATTATAATTTTCTGGTCTTTCTAATACGTAAGAAAATAGAAATTTTTTTGGTCACTCTAACTGACACAAAACGAGACTGAGTCTGACAGTGAGGAAAAAGGTCCATGTCTTTTTATACAGTGTGTGTAAATATTGTTTTATTTGTACATACACATTACTATCTGGTAATAAAATGACATAAAACACGAATAGAATTATCAATTAAACATGAAGAAAACCTAAAATAAAAATCAAGAAAACAAAAATAAGAGGTTAAAACGCCTATTGTTTTACGATAAGAAATGACATTCCTTTTTTGCCCCACAATGGGGAAATTCGGGCATGACGGTAGCAAAGACACAGACAGAGTTAGACACAGTTTATAGTAATGAAAAAACAAGCTAATCTACTCTAAAGTTAGTTCAAAAGCACCAGGGAATGAGCTTTGCCAGAAACGCCAAAAATAAAAGTAAAAGTACACGCCAGAGTAAATATTGCACAATTATTGATAATATGGCAAACTCAGGTAAAAAAAAGAAGAAATATTCAAGTGAAACAGTGGTAAAACACCAGCCTATATACAGAACAATATGACATAATATGCAATATACAGTATAGTACAGCAGCATTTCAAAGTAGCTAAGCTGTGTCCAAGCGTGCTTTAGGATTTGAGATAATGTGAAAATGATTCATGATCGGATCAGAACCGGTGCAACCATTAGCATGTTTGTAAACAGTTATTAAGTCTGTTGTTACCAGCAGAGATTCTAAATCTATAATCTATATAATTCACAGATTAATTAAGAATATAACTGAGTAGCATTGATAATATTATAAGGAGCGAGATAAAGCAGTGAGGCTCACTTTTTTGTTGTTTTTACACCCTGCTTTCTTTTCTAACGTGTAATTTTTGTTGTTGCATTGCAGGTCGTTGCTGGGATTTCCCACAAGGAGAAGAATGCCACCAATTATGATTTGCCACGTTCAATCAATGTCTGCACTGTGTTTTCATTTGTGCCTCCACCATGTAAGTCACCATGCTGCAAGGCAAAACCATTATGTTTATATACATGTACATGTATATAAATAATCATTTATAGTATGCTTAGGTGTTCACTTTTTATTTCAGCAAATAATTTGCTGATGATTCAAACTAATTATGTGCCATTAAAATAAAACAGATGGATCATGTTTAGATTAAACACAGAGATTTTATAGGTGGATGGGGCCCAAGGGGGACCTCCTGCTGTCCACATAACTCATCATGCAGCTGCACAAATGACTAACGGCGCTATGAGAGTGTTTTCGTGAACCTGCAACACATGTCCAAATATACAGCCCTGTGGAGTAAAAGGACAGAGGTGAACACTGCTAACTTTGTGAATGTGTGTGTGCTTGCAGCACATTTGGGGCCATTATATGGTTGCAGTGCAGCTCTGTATTCAGCCAGGTGTCTGTAGTTCTATCCAGGAGGTGGTCCATCAAGGCTGTCAGTCAGAGGACTTCCTCTTGGTTCTTGGAGTGAATGAGATAGAAATCCAGGAGGACTTCCTGGCAAAAGCACACAGCTGAGGATATAACATATTTTCTTCTTCAAAGGTTCCAAAATAGAAACACCAGCTTGGGCCCCTCTCTTACCCCTCATCCTGTGAGCCCCATATCGTGCAGCAAAGCCATGCCAGGGCTGGTAATGCAACCATAATATCAAACATCCTGCTGACTGCAGCTTTAAGCAGAAAACACCAGCTTTGAAGTGCATATTCATTGCTTTTCTCTGTGAAGGCTACTCATGTTCTTTAAGTCGCCGGCCCAGCCTCCTCGCAAATGCAAATGGCTAACATGATAAAAATAGCCTGTACAAAAAAAAAAGAAAGCCCAAAGTGCTTTGTCTGCATATTCTAGCACGATAAATGTGCTGAGCAGACTGGCTGTGGGTAACAGACCAGAGGAAAAGACTTAGCTGTTTTTAATTTTTTTGTTTGTTTTCCACTGAGGTCACATCAGGTGGCAAATGAATTTCGTAGATGCAGAATGTGCTGCAGAACTGTGTTATTACAGAGTTATAACCAAGGCTGAACTTGTGTCATTTAAAAGTGCAACACAAGACTCAAACAAAACCGTGGCAGCTTACAGATGTGCTGAAACCTTTGCTTTCTTCAGCTGGTTAGTTTGGTGACAGCAGTCAGTAAAGGACTAATGTTTAACAATAGTTAATCACATATTGTTTTCTAAGTCAGCTGCAACATGACAAAACTTCCTGTGACACAAACCACTATCATGCAGGTATATCATGCAAAATCTTCTTTTTTAGCTTCTAAGTACAATTTGTTGTCTACTTGGTGTCTATAGGAATGCTGAAAAGTTCATTTTAGTCTTAGCTCAAAAGTTCAAAAATAATTTCCCTGGGCAATCTAAACCAGGTAATAAGCCACTCGTCATTTGCAAGCAGATCAATAAAATCTCTGAAAAGATGCTCCCTCCACATTATTCCATCCATGTCCTCCAGCAGTGCTAACGCTGCCGTCGATCCACAATAACACACCTGACTGTTTCAGATACTAATCTGCTGATCTGACCCCGTTTTATTCTCAGTGAGAATGAAAGAGCCCCTTAGATAATTTGCATGGATTTTATGCTCCTCAGACCACAGACAAAAACAGAGAAATATTTACAGTTTACATCTGAATGAGATTTTTTCCATCATTTTTTGAGGGGTGCAACGTTAATGTATGAAACTAAATGTGACTCAATTTCTTTGCGCGGATTTAAATCAAAGAAGCTCAAACTCCTGAAAAAACATCAGGTTCAGTGCTCCTTGAGATGAATAAAACTGAACTGAGGTATAGTTCAGTGTATTTAAGTGAGATTTAGAACTTTGAGGTTTGTTATTGTCGATTGAAAAGGTTTGTGTGGCTGCCGCACATTTTCACTGCAGGTCAAGAGTTTGCATGGATTTCCCCACTCGTTCACACATCGTTTGTTTCTCTAAATCCGGGGTTGGGTTTAACACAATGGATTTATAAAAATGCAGCTGCCTATTTTTTTGTGCGTAGACATTCTTTATACATGAAGCCCCTGGAAGGGGTTTGACGTGTTCCCATGCATTTGAAGAGACCGCATCAAAACCGGTTTCTCTCAGACGACCCTTAGAACATGGGCAAAAGAGGGGCTGTAGGGCAACAATAATGAGGAATTAAGACCAAAGCATTGCAGTTCCACTTTCTATACACCACAACTGAACGATTTAAAGTGGAAAAGGAAGGCTTTAAAAGCACAATATATCCCCTTTTAAAGTGTTGATCTTGGATCAGTCACATTTTTTCAACACTTACTAGATCATTAGAGCATTGGATTATTATCAAATCAGTTTAAATTCATTTGTAATCAATCAAGTTCAACATTTAGAACATAATTTTAGTATTTTAACAGGATAAGGCAGGAAGCTCAGAAAAACAATAATGAGAATCACCTTTATTGGCCAAGCTTGTGCTCACAAACAAGGAATTTGACTTTAGGTTCACACACTAAATATGCAGACAATAAAGATGAATGAGTCAAACCAATAACCAGGATATAGACAGATTCTAATTAAACTACGTATAATTAGTTTGATACTATTTATAGTTCAATACAACCAAATTCATGTCACAAAGCCAACTATTAAAATGTTATCTATCTAATGGGGCCTAGCCAGTTGTATCAAGTCTCTGACTTCGCAATAAACTCTCCTTCTGTCTAAGCAGGCTGGGACAGGAAAAAAAAGATTTCTTCCTTTTAACGCGACTTCCTTTTAACAGGAAAGAACTTCCAGCAGGACCCAACAAAGTATCAGCAGCCATCTGCCGTGATTAGCTGTGGATTTGAGACGACAGAGTAGACATACAAAAAACACAGAGTACTGGTCCAAGAGCACTTTTGATGCTAAAGCAGAAAGTACATAAAGCTAAAGTAAAGACAGATAAGCACTGAACCAGGACTACTATCTATGGGATGAAAAAGAGAATACATGTTAGAATTGAATTATTTGTAGGAGTAACTTCATCAGCTTTGTACAGGAAAACGGTGAGGTTGAACAAAATGACAGAAGCAAGTGTTTTATGTATAGGTGGAGAAAATTACATTCCCTCATTCCAGTTGTGTTCTTTGACACGGTGAGGTCAAAGGAGACCTGTAGTCTGAGGAAAGGGATGCTATCCATTCTCTTTACTGCAAAGCTGTTGATCCCGAGGTGTGTATGCTCAGGTGGTGACTTCCAGAGGTTGATACATCCTCCATACCTCCTAATGTTAGCACTGGGAACTTGAGTACAGACAGTACGTCCTCAGTTCTTGAGAGTGTGATCAGAAAAGATTGGACATTTTTGACTTGAGAAGTCTTTGGCTCTGGTATGCGCAGGCAGTAGAGGGGTGTCAGGATATCGTTGCATGAGAAGAAAACTACTGAGAAGCCAGTTTAAGAGTGTGGGGTGCCACAATCTTTCCTGAACATATGCTCTGGAAAGCAGCAACCATTGGTCTACAGTGAAATATCGTCTCCATCTAAGTCTGCAGCCTGCACCTCTGTGAAATATTAGCATGAAACAGAAAGCCACGCAAGCCCAGGCTGCAGCCATTAGCCCTTAGCCATTAGCTCTCTTATATGCTGCCAAGCATAAAGGTCCAGTCCTTATCAAACACTCCCTGCAGGTAGAAACGATTAGTCACTCACACTAACTTTGCAGGCATCTGTGCGGACGAGCTGATGTTTATTGTAAAGGCATGTTTATGTCTGCGTGCTATTGTATGAAGCACGCACTGCCTGTTGTTTTTGCTTTTGCTTTCCCATGCTTAACTGTGTTGCTCAGTATTCATGAAGTGTTTCATGCCGTGACCTCAGCCGGTAATGGTTCGTCTCAGGTGCATGTGACTCACATCATTGTCTTCTGGTCTGCTGTCTTTAAAGCAATTGCCTGAAGGCCGTCAGCATTTCACTCTTGGCTCAGCTTTGTTCCTACAGCACGTTTCTTTAGTTCTGAGATACTTGTTCTCTCAACTGTACGGCACTTCTTTTTCAAGCATGAAGGGGTAGCTTGGTCCTCAGGGCAGCGTACAGTATTTGTTCAATAGCGCATATAATTATTCCTTCTGTTAAAAGCACTTAGTTGTTCTTTATCTCGAAAAGCTGCACCAAGCTTTTCTCACGTTAGGGGTCATTATTTTAAGAAAAAAAAAGAAAGGATAGTATCCAGATGTTAATGTGTTTGCACCAAGTGCTGATTCGTGTGTGTGCATGCTGTTGTTCGGAGCAAGTTGAGTGTGTAATTTGGAGCTGATTGTTTTGCTAGCTCTCGTAAAATTTGAGCAGTATCACAAGTTGGACCATTAACTGTGAAGTGAGCGTTCTGTGGAGCTGATGGTTCGGACCTGCCATGTTTGTTGCTGTTATGTTTGGAGGCAAGTCTAATTTTAATACCCTAGGAGCTTGTATACCACACATTGCTTTTGGTATCTGGTATCTACACTCAAAATGTTTTGAAGGAAAAATATTATATATATACCTTTCATATATTTCAAGTATTCCTGGACCATTCATCCAAAAAAACAAAGGACTTTGTATTGCCTTTTGTTTTCTAAATCTAATATGAAGAACACCTCAGTGCCATTTAGTAACACTTAAATGTGATGTAAATATAATTGTGATATAAATATAATTAGGAAATTCTATGGCAGGTTGCTATTTGTAAAGGGGCCATGACATCACTATATAAACTATTGAGTTAGTAGTTAGTTTTAGGTTGAATATTGGAGATTTGCGCTCCGCGGCTTCTGTGGCGAACGAGCAGACTGAGAGCAGCAGCCCCAGATCAGCTCGAACAGGAGGCAGACGCCGCTGACGCCACGGAGAGCGAATACCCAATATCCAACCTAAAGCTAACTTCACCGCGGTTCAAATTGGGAATATAATTTTGTGGTACTTCCCCATTTTTGAAAACCCTCTGTCATAAAAGCTCCGCTTTTTAGGGGCCATCCTCTGCTTGAGTGGAGCAGTCAGACATGCTAGCGCGACTCACGGTATTAAATTAGCTGACTGATGTATCAACTGGGGGGAGGAGGGAGAGGGGAGAGGGAAGGCTGTTTTTTTATGGTGAGCTCTAATTGGAGAATCTGAATTACCTAAAAAGATAACGTACATAGAAAGATGAACTGTTTTCTGATTTGACCGTTTATGAGCAAAAAACAAAGCTGACCGCCCATAAGCAGGTCCTTTGGTACCCGCTCTTGACATTCACACGGCCTCATTAGTGCACAGCAGATCATATTATACCACCTAAACCAGAGAAAAATGTAATTATTGTAACGCCCCCCTTTAACAGTTTTTAATTCACAGCCAAAGCAGCTACCAGTACTTAAATGAATAATATTAGGCTTGTCCTTATTTGGGTTCCAAAGTTCTGGGAATTTTCAAAGTTTGAAACTTTAGTTTTATGATTGCACCCCATTTAACTCACCAAAGACTCTACAGTATCCATTTTCACTGACAGCTCATGTATTTTGTCCCAGATGGAGTCCCACATTAATATGTTGCCACATAACGGCTTCACTTGGTTATGATAGCCATCCACATTGGGCGTGCCATGATGCATTCCATCAGTTTGCCTACATCATTTGGCCTCTTTAAAACACACTGGATGCAACGTGCTGAAGCGCTCTGAGATCCCATAGATTAACAAACTTCAGATGGAGTGGTGGCCACCAACCAGACCGCGACAATAACAGAGGTGCATACTTTGATGCGCGTCTGTAGGGTCAATTAGAAAACCATCATAATTCCAGGGCTGTGCATCTGAAACATGCATTACTTTATCTTTTGTTTCTGTGGCTATATCAGCCTTGCCACATGTATAGTCTTACATAATGGCCACAGTATGTTGTAACGCTAGCATGTACAGGTAATTGTGCACAAACAAAACTTCAAGAAAAAGTGGTTCTCTTGCTTCATAAACTTCCAACCTCATTCTATGCTCACTTAGGGCGCTGGAAATTAAAAATAATCCCGTGTGTATAAGAATTTAAATATTCAATATTAGTGAGTTACATTTAAGTTAAAATGATTTCATGTGCCTGACTTGATATGTATTTTTGCCTTTTTTTGCAGCTTCCCTTTTCCAGTTTTACCAATCTATGTCCTCCACTAGCATGCTGGACAGGTGAGTTTATTATTTCCACAGTATGTGTGTGTTGTCTCAGAAAACTGACTGTACTGAGGGATCAGGAAAGACTGTGGATGAGACGGAAAAGTACCAGGAAAAGATTTCACTGATCAGCATTTAGGGAGATTTTGCTTGGTTGAAAGAAGCAATTAATAAGAAGTTAAAACCAAAATTGTTCACTTTGGTTTGGTTTCTGGGGCAGTCTCTGGAGTCTCTTGGCAGTAGAGAATAAGACATTACTGCTCTCTCACTTTCTAGCTTAATGAGATTTTTCAGTGTATGCTGTTGCTCATCTTGCAACTGACACAAAAGCCAAATAAGGTAAAAATCTGATTAAAACCTTGTTTATGCCTTAAACCTCCTGTTTATCAGTATCCAAGACATCGCTGACTGTGCTCCTCTGATCTATGTCACAAACTGTCTGCAGACTCCCACACTCTGACTCTTAATTTATACAAATAAGATCACAAGTAGAGTCACGTTGTTCCCTAAACTCCCTCATTTTTTAAATACAGACACAACTTTAGTCCCTTGCCAGTTTTGTTTGATGATAGGTTTGTTTCTTTTGGATGTTGTCTGTGTCCAGCTTGTCTCAATCTCTACATGCTTGTCTGTCTCTAAAGCTTCCTGTCTCTTTATCTTTTTTCTTTCCTGAATCCTTCTTTTTTACTATTTCCTAATTTGCTCTGACGTGTTCCTGAATTCACTCTGCACTGTGTCCTGAAAATGCTTTTCTTCTCACATCTCAGTCCAGCTGCCAAATCCTCACATCCTCAAGGGACTTACTGTTCCTATGAACTCTGCCAGCCATCCCCTGTGCACTTTATGATTTCCTTTTTTATTTTTGTGTTCTTAGACTCACGTGTACATCATTTACACTGACAGTTCCTGCCTCAGGTTAGCTGTCTAGCCTTTAACTTCACAATATTAGGAACACCGGGTATTCCTGGCATGAGCCGGTTGCTGGCTTACAATGCTTCCTGCAAGGCCAAGAGCTGATCTGCTTCATAAATGTAATTTTAAAACATTTACATTTTGCCGAGTTTCAGGAAAACACTATTCTGTTATATTATATGTGTGATCTTATGAGCCTTTTACATTCTTAGACCTATTTTAGATTAAATGTTGTGTTTTCTTTTAGTTCCCATTGCATAGATTCTCCTGCTGATTGGACACAGTTTGTTCATGTCTATAAAAATTACAGAGCCTTAAGGTTCTCCCATAGATCAGTATTCTAGTTTATTTTGAAACTTCTTAATGTCATCACTTTGAAATGAACATAAAACAGTTTAGAATATTGAATGCAGTTCTAGGGTATTTTAGATATAAATTTACTTCCTGAAGCACTCAGCCTAAATTTCCTTAGATAGTGGTTTGCAAAGGTATTTATACATCATTAACGTTCCACTCTGTTATGTTGCTTTGTACACTAAATCTTTTTAGACTTGTTGTGATAGACCAACACAAGTCCCCCTTTATATGAAGTGGATGGAAAAGGACAGGGGGTCTTCAGGTATCCTTTTGGGGAGGAGACCCGCTCCACTCAGTTTCCACACTGCAAATGAATCACACCTCCGCAAAGCTGCCGGTGATCCGGCCCTGGATTACAAAGTGGGATATACATATAATTTAAATATAGTTTATACTGTGTGCGCCTCATAATTCTCTTTTGGATAAAATGGGTTTTATGTAGTGTGGGTTCAGGCATTGCATTAAAATTTATGAATTATTTCATAAAGTTAATTTCTGATTCCAAACATATTTAAAGATTTGAATCACTTTTTTTCTCCTCCCAAAAGCTTTTCTTTCCTCAAACCTGGATTGCTACATTAACAAATATGCAAATTAGGCAATAACGTCATCTAGTGACTTTTAGGACAGCCACTTTCCTTGCTGAGGAGTTGGCGACAGTGAGCTCCATTCATCCTCATATCAACTCCAACAAACTTTCCTGTCCCCAGTAAAGAAAAGTGTCCATATAGTATGATGTTGTCACCACCATATTTTCAGCAGAATCTTTATAAAGTGGTGAGAGTGTGGAATGCAAGCTAATCTGCCATGTCTTGCGAAAGAAACAAGCCCAACAGGCAACCCACCACGTTGTAATACAGAGGCCGCTGGTAAAATGTATAAATGAAAAAGCCAGTATAAACATTATGAATGAAAAGTAACTTCATATTTTCTAGTCCTCCAGTTCTTTATGGCTTGCACAGATTCTTCTGTCCAGGGTGTGACAGGACATGGACGACTTGCTGGGGTTCAGGGTCTTCACAAAGCCGTCAACGGTTGGGGACAGGGTTGCCAACTATCCCTTGAAAAAAATAATTCTCCCATATTTAGAAAAACAAATGATGTGTTAGATTAGATTAATTAGACTCAAGTTTTAGTCAGAGGTTCACAAAATCATTTCCCACACAGAAGAAAGGTTGAATCATGTCAGATGGAAGACAATGCCTGACCATGAAGTATCCAATATTTATTTTCTCAAGGAGTTGGCAACCCCAAGCAGTTGGGGACTCTAAGACATGCAGCGGCAGCATGTTCCCCACAAACAAGTCCACAAAACTCTTGTCCACCACAGATTGTGGGACACCAATGTCAGCAATTTGGATCATAGCCTGGTTATTGTGAACTGTCACCTTTTTTTTCTTCTTTTTTTTTTACCGGTGAACATTCGGGTTGAACATTCTCTGTTTTATTATTATTTATTGTTAGTAACCAGAAAGGGATACAAGTCACCCTTCACTGAAAACACTTGCTATATGCTGCTATGTTTAATGAATGGCTGTGACCACGATCTGAGTTTCTGAGTGGAAATTCTGGATGTTTGTGGTCCTGAAAATGTAATTAAATTTAAAGAAAAGAAAAAAAAACCTGCAACAACAAGGCAGTCACTTTGTGTTGTACCCAAAGAATGAAAAAGTGTCCATCTGCATTAACTCTCATGCTGGGGGTCCAAGCCACAATTTGGTCCATTACATAGGTTCCCCATAAGGAAGTCTCTGGTTTTAGTGTGACATAATGTGAAAAAGTCCTAGAGGTATAAATACCTTTCAAGGAATTGTAAATATTTTATAAATGGCAGAGCTGATTTAACTTTCTCTAAGTCCAGACTTCATTTTATTCCTGTCAGTTCTTTGCTGTGTGCCACATGCTCATCTAAATCCGTCTTTATTTCATTCACGGTATTCCATTCATGCGCAGGCCTTTATCTGTTAATGCCTGCAATAAAATAATGAAATTTAGGTGTCTTGGACTGTTTGCTGTGGAATTTTTGGCACTTCATGTTTTGGACTCTTACTGCTGGATGAACTTCATACACTTTCGCTTCATCCTGAGCACACTCGGAAGTTTTCTGTTGGAAGCAGTGAGCGCCCAAGCCATGTGGAGGGCAGAAGATCTAGCCGTATCCGTAATATGCCCTCCATCCATTCTCCAAGGGTTGGCGAGCGCACACTGTGCCTTGACAATGAGCCAGTCACTTCAAACACTTGGAAAAAACACAGCAGAACATTTGGAGAAGTTCTTTGATCATTATGCGGCGTAGTCCGCAATTTTCTTTTCAACCGAGTCACTTGGGAATTTGTTTGCTTACACCGTTCACTATCATAGTAATGATCTCACACGCTACATAACATAAATGACACTTATGAATGCAGTGGACCAACAGCTGGTGACAGAACAGACATGGCTTAGTGAATGTCTTGTTAAAATTCTTTTTTTTTGAAAGATTTCTTAAATTTTCTGTTTCAGCGGCAAGCTTGGGAACTTTGATGAGCCCTCAACGTCTTTGAATCCATATTTTGTAGGTAAGGGATGCGTGTAGTATCTGTAAGATATCATCACCACGTGGGTGATCTTGCACACTGTTAAGTCCAAAATTATTCATACTTGGCAGGGTTAAAACCATTTTTATCCAACTGTAAAGTTTTTTTGCGGTGGAAGGAAATAAGACAGATATCTCGCAAAAGATTTTAAAACTATACAAAACGAGTAACAAGAAATTGTGGAATTATCATATTGAAACAAGGCTCAAGTCTGCCATGAACAAGAAACTGCCGAAACAGCTGTTTCATTGTCCACAATGAGGTGAGTTTCACTGATACTGAGCTGACCAAAACAAAGTCCAAGATCCCAGCTTAACATTAAGCTTGACTTAAAATTGCTGTCGACAGGATAAATGTCTTCTAAGGAAAAGCTTCATAGGCAGATGAGACAAAGATTGGGCTAATTACCTCAAAGACAAAAAGCATGTTTGGAGCCATTAAAGTAATGCATCAGTTGTTAAGCATCATGCCGTGACAGTTGTGCTGGCAGTACTACTGGTGCACTGCACAGATTAGGTGGAAAAACAAAGGAGGGCTATCTCCAAATTCAAAATACAAAACACTTGTTTTGGAACACATGAAGCAAATTAATAGGCTTTTGGACAGCACTGACATTAGCTGTTAGAAAAATGTATGGGCTCTTCTTTGAAACAAAAACCCTTGCCAGAAAACCAACAATATAAAAATACAAAACTCGATCAATTCTGATTTCTGGTCTAATCTTCAGGCAGTTATGCCTGCAACTTGGTAATGGCTATAAAAAGCATGTGGATGTTGTGCAGCCTGCTCAGGGACATTTAGGCAAACATTAGTGAGAGTGGATGTATGTATTTGGTCATGTGTGAATTAAAGAAAACCAACAACAGTTCCAAACTTGTGTATCCACTTCTTTCGTTTTTGATTCACTGCTTATTTATATATATATATATATATATATATATATATATATATATATATATATATATATATATATATATATATATATATATATATATATATATATATATACAGTTTAATCATTCTACCCTCAACAAACTGCTCAAATGCATTATTAAAAGCTTAAAATGAAAACAACATTCACATCAATGATTGTACACTTCTGTTTATTAATAGGATTCTTCAATACACACAAGCATTCCTGATTTTTATCTGTCCCAGGTATAAGGAAACAGAGAGATATTTTCTTATGGTGATGAAAAATGTATGATTTAGAGTTTAACTCTTAAAGCAATCTGGCAATGCTGAAGGTTTGATAGATTTCTTTCTGAACCTGCCCTACATATTCTCTCTGAACACTTATTGTGTATAACTTTTTCTTTAAACTTTCTTTGAAAAAAAGTGTTTCCAGAGCAAAAGAAAAAAAAACAACTGCATGGATTTTAAAAATACATAATTTATATGTTAAGTAGAAGTGATGGATTTGCCTGCTCCTTCTGTTTATAGTCCTCCCTCGTCATTTGTTTTTGCTCTGTCCCCTGAGTTGGCTGTTTCATTTAAATCCCAGGGAATATGGCAACAGACTCTGCAGTGATCGATGCTGCCAACGCCTGGGAAGGCTACATACAGCAAAAACGTGACAGAGACAGGGACAGATCCAGAGAGCATGGCCATGACAAAAGAAGATGCAGAGACAGGGGAAAGCAGAGCTCTTCCTCGTCACACGACAGGTGGGACCAAAAAGCGAACAATCTGTGTATTTCATGTAGAGAGATTAAGTCTGATTTTCCTTTTTCGTATCTCATGATGAAGTACAGTGTGCCATCTCCCCTCTCACTTTCCCTTTTCCATTCATGTTTTTTTTCTAAAAAGATGAATAGAAATCTGCTAAACAGCTGCGGGGTCTGGATAAGGCAACACCCATCAGGAATATATTTTTGATGGACCAGTTATGCAGTTTAATCAGTATAGATACATTGACTGTCTGCATCTTTCTCTTTTATACATAAAGTATACAGATGTACTCCAGTCAGTCGTAACATTATGACCAGATAAAGTGATTAACCCTGCATGCACGAGTGTTGCATTGTCCATTCCCTGACTGTGCTGAGAGCTGATTTGTTTAAACAAACAAACACACAAAAAGCCCATTGGCATGCAGTGTTATGACTGATCTGTGCGTGTTTACAGGAAAATATCTTGAGAAGTGAGTGAAATATTTACAAGAATTACAACAGAAAAATGAATAACTATTGGATTTAGGATTGAATGCATGTTGACATCAGAAAGAAAAAGTGTAATTTTTCTGCTTGACTACAGAGCAGTAGATTAAAGGACTTTCGGTGTTACTCAGTTCAAAGCATGAAGCCGAAAAGGAAATGTAGAAAATCAAGTATGTAAATAATTAATATAAACTGAGCTAAATTGTTTCCATGCAGCATAACTAAGGGGATTTTTTTTTTATTTTAGCTTTTCATGCAATTACTGTAATTCTATAAACCCGAGGAGAGTTGTGGAAAAATATACAGCTATTGGTAGAAAAAAAGCACGCTGTTGCAAAAGGCCTACAAGGGATGAAGACCAGGGAAATGAGTGCCAACATATACGGAACATTTGCTGTGAAATGAGGTAATAAACAGATGTATTAACTTGCTTTAGCCAAGATATGATTGCATGTACACACTCTTGGATGGAATTAGGACTGTTTCTCTTTGGGTGTCACGTAGCATCCCTTGGCAGCCAATAATAAAAGAGAAATCTGTGACAGTTCCTGCATTTTATCCTGTCTTCATCAGAAGCACTCGTGGCCATTCAGACCACCGTGAAAACTGCATAAAATGTAATGTACTGTAACATCTTAAAATCTCAACAACGACATAGTCCGAACAACAATAGGGATTCTGTGCAATAGTCAGGTAATCTCAAGTATACATGGCTGTTGTCATGAAAGTAAATATTGATATAACTTTTGTTGCCGTCAGGTAAATGTAAATGAGGTCTGCATCTCAGTGGGTCTTTTGCCTGGTCTTTACCCTAGCTTTGATTTTGCAGAAGAGCTTGAGGAGTCACTAGTCACCGAGTGTTTTATGCCTCCCAATAAAAATACATGGAACCCCCCCCCCCTCCTCCAGTGTTTATCATACATTCATGTGTATTACGAGCCTTACAAAAGTAAAATATTTCGACTTTCTCACATCATCACTAATGTATTGTGATTACTTTTATCAAATGATGCATATCTTTGAAGTGGAAAGAAAACCTCACATGGGTTTAATTTATTTTTTACAAATAAGAATCTAAAAAGTGTGGTTTTCAGGTTTAAGCCAATATCCTAAGCTTTGAACTTCATATTTCGCTTTGAGCACCATCTTCCAAACATGAAAGAAGTATGGCACGACCCAATCAAGACATGACTCAGAGAATCAGCAGAGGCATGGTAGCTTTGGAGGAGCTATGGTGATCCACAGCTCAGGTGGGGGAATGTGTTGACAATGTAAACAGCAAGCATAAGGAAGGAGGTGCTCTAGTCACACGAACTATCTTTTCCTACAAGAAAAAGGCCATGTGAGTTGGAAAACTAACACCAACCATCACCCTGAACACTCCTTCCCCACTGTGAAACATTTTGCGGTAATGTCATGCAGCGAGAAAACTTTTCTTCAGTAGTAACAGGGAGCTTGTTGGAGTTCGTGGTAAGAGTGAATAAAGCTGCAAAAGACTGGAGACTGGAGCGGAGGGTCATCTTCCAATACAAAGAAAAGGTTCAGATCAAACATCCACGTTTGAAAGGCCCAGTCAACGTTCAGCAACTTCATTCTCTAGATGTGAAAAACCTAGTGACAAACCCTAAAAGTTGCACTTGGAGAGGTTAAAAAAGTGGCTGTACAAAGTATTAAGTGACAGTAAATACGCGCTACACTTTTAAGATTTTTTATATGCAAAAACGTTTTAAAGCCATGTAACCTTTTTCGTTCCACTTTACTGCTAAGTGCCCGTTTATCTTGTTTGATCACATAAAATCGTTTAGAAAAAGAAATTTGAGTTTGTAAAATGTTAAACGTTTAAAGCAGAACAAATAAATTAGCAAGGCATAGTGAGAATTAATTTATCTAATAACATTAAATATGTGCTACAGTTGGTGTGTCAACTTTTAATTAGCTTTTTATGCAAATTTGTGCAAAATTGTCCCTCAGTCGTTCCCATTCAGTCCCATATTTCGTCGCTAAATTACAGAGAGGAGATTTCCTATTTAAATCGCTGAGTCCACATTTATACTTAATGCCCAGGCCAGTCTTGTGGGTCAGGCGAGGGAAGTAGGACATAAGGACAGCTGCGAAGCTTTGGGCTAACCGTATAAGACAGGAAGAACAGGAGTCACATGTGTGTGACAGGCACTATGGAAATACTCGGGAGACTTCACTACTACTGCTTCACATTTAGTCTCATGTAGGTGCCACAAAGGACTGTGCCTTCAGCCTTATCTGTGTGCTGCTCACACATTCTGGGCTAGGCTGACAAGTTTGCCCTACATTGTCTTCCCATGATCTGGCTTCACACGCATGTGCTTATGCACAGGTTATATGTTACTTTGATTTATGACTGCTTGTGGACTATTTTTAGCCTGAAACTGGAAAGCATTGCGTACCACTGTGTGTGAAATGAAGAGAAACAGATGGAGCTTTCAGCCTCTTTGTTGGTAGCCACTCTTATTGTTCACTGAAGTGATGAACGTAGATGCTGCATGGCAGATTTATGCATGCTGGCTGGCATTACTTGTGCTGAGTCACCCACAGGCCGTCACTTATTCCTCATTGGTTGTTGCCCAGTTGATTTTAGGGTTCAACTATTAGTTTTCACCTGCTGATATGAAAGCCTGCCTTAGATTTACCAACACCAATAGTGTCTGAGACTGAAATTTGAGTAAAGGCGAAACAATATATCAGCCATCTCTGACACGGTTTACCGTTTTTTGCGGGCACAAGCTGAGCACCTGATTGGACATTTGGTCAACACTTGTGATGTGATTGTAAATCTCAGCTTTGGATCATGAACGTAGCTCATTCCTGCTGGCACCACTTCTGTCTGTCTTATCAGCTCTTTCCTCCACACATGCGGCCACATGTGGAGGAGACAATGGTGACATCCAATATCCATTTATCATCTAGAGCCATGTATTTATGTGGCATCAGTTCATACAAAAAGCTGTAGATCAAATTTAAAGACTCTTCATCTAGCTTAAGCATTGGTTGAAAAAAGTACACATGTATTTTCCTGACTTAAGTCAATGGTTGTTTAGCAGGGGTAGCCTCTCCTCCTGCTTAAAGTTGGTTACGAGGCATTATTAAAATGTGGAATAAATTACAATGTAACGCAGTCCATCAACGGCGAAACAAGAGGGCCACTAATTTAAGGTAAGACATGGTAATCTTATACCTGTTAACAAGTGTTTTCTCATTTATTGAATGTATATACCTTAAAATAAAATTGTTACTCATTCCTCATCAGGAAAACATTTTCAAAGGCTTTGTTTGCATTTTGGAGAAAACTTCACTTGAACTTTGAAGGAAGCTCTATAATGCGATTTATTTTTTTGAGATTTTTATGTTAGATTTGACATTCCAAAACTGAGAGACGCACAGGAAAACCGTTTTCTTGATTCCCATCAGCTGCTTTTGTGGGATCCTGGCTTCAGGGCCTGTCTTTGGTTCTTCACATTCTTACACCAACATCTGTTTTTGTTTTTCCTGCTTTCCAGTTGTTTTAGGCCTTAATGTGACACACTGTTCCTTTTATCCCAAAGTCATGCAAGTTATGCTCTTTGTTTTTCTGGGGCAATAGCTCAACCCTTACTCTGAGTTATGAATCTGATGCTCGCTTAATGTATAGCACAACTCTGTTTGTTTGAAATATGGATTTTGGTTGTTGATGTAGAGGTTAGGGCAAAGACATGTGGTGGGTAACTAATTTGGCTGTGTGAATGTGAGCCTGCATGGCTGTCTTGATGTTAGTTCTGTAGTGGACCGACAACCTATATCTCTCATCCTGTATAGGGTGGAGTACTCTGCTGCTCCTGCAAGACTCATTTTTGTGTTTTCATGCCCAAGACCAATTACAAACCTGATTCTGTTTGACAAAAACTGTTTTTTGTTACAGCTTCACCAATATGATAAACTAACACAATTGTGAAGTGGAAGAAAAATGATGTAGTTGTACCATTTTTATAACCAAAAATATGACAGTGCGTTAGTCACCGATCTTCTGAGTCAGTTTCTCAGTAGAACCATCTTTCATTGCAATTACACCTGCAAACCTTTTCAGGTATCTCTCTTCCAGCTTTACACATTAGACACATAAGACGTTACTTCCTCATTCTTCTTTGCAAAATAGCTCAAGTCATTTTAGATTGTAAACAGCGGTTTACAAGGCTTCCCAACTGTTCAGATTTATGTCTGAACTTTGACTGGACCATTCTTACAGATACGTTTTGATCCCAGCCATTCCATTGTGGATGTGGCAGAAAGTTTAGGGTCGCTGTCCTGCCAACCCTCGTCCTAAGACTTTTGTGCTTCGTGTTGGACGGTTCACGCCTACGCGACGTCCATTAATTTCTGATAATGGACACCTCTACGGCCATTATTCTTTACATATTGGAGTAAAGGGGACTGAAACTGCATGTCCTACACTTTTCATAATTCTATCTGTAAAACAAAAACAATAAAAAGTGAAATGTGTACCATGCTTTTTTATTTGAGGCAATGTTTTGTAAAATCACCTTTTATTGTATTTATAGCTGCAGGTTTTTGTCTGTCTCAATCAGCTTTCCACCTCAAAACTGTAATATTCTTAAGATAAGAGATACCTTTATTGCACCACACATAGAATTACACGCTAAATCAGTAGGCCTAATGAGAAACAAGCAAATCTAAAGTTAGTCTTAAAGCAATAAAGCATGAACTTATCAGAAAGACAAAAAAATAAAATAAAAGACAAAGTAAGTATTTTACAATTATTTGAATTTTGCATGATGTTTGAGCTTTTTAATTATGGTTTGTCTCTGTAACTGATAAACTACACCCCCTATTACCAATGTGAACACAAGGGTTAAGTTATTATTTATACAATGTTTTAACTATTTTTTTACAGGTGAGTTTAAAACAGCGCTTCTGCCACCATTCTGCCTGATTTTCCAGTTTAATGAAAGGTTTTGATTTCTACGGTACAAGTAGAGTATCTTCACGGCAACCAATATGAGCCCTGGCTCTGGATCTCTGCTGCAAAACGAAAGCTGTCTCTAAATATGTCATGTTTATCAGTGCACTGAACTTTTAACACCATTTTTCCTTTAGCTTCTCCTTGTATATTGAATGAGAGGTAATAATGAGAAGCCAAGTTCTGTTTTACTGTCAACATTACTTGCTTAGTTTGTGTTATATTTTGCTTTACTTAGCTAGATAACTCTTTTGCAGACGTTTGTGAGAAACCTTAATTGTGTTTATTCTTAAAGGTCAAGTTGATTGCTAATCTAGACCATTCGCTCTGTGTGTTTTTAAAGACAACTTAAACATTTGATTTTAATCGTGGGGATTTTGTCTAAACCTGTATTGTTTCATTATATTTAGAGATTCATCAATCAGAGTTTGTGGTTGTTTGTTTCTGATGTCTCTGTAAAGTTTAGCTTTGTGATACCGGTTATGACCAAATAGTTTCTCTTCACAAAGTCTAATTTACAGCATTTGACACATAATTTTAGCCTTTCTCTTTTGGCCAACCATTATTTACAGGGCTGTGAAACACTATTTGAGCACTACAGATGTCTTCTTTTTTGTGTTTTTTTTTTCTGTCACACTTGTTTTTGATCGGCAGTTGTGCTAACTCATTATTTCCCTTTGTTAGCTGCAGATGCTTACTTCTATTTTCCCAGTTCAGAGCGCTGTTCAGCTGTGTTTACGAACAAATGAAGGTCTGGCTCTCTAGATAATTGTCATGACGGCACTCTCGTTTGTAGAGAGCTGTCATGACATTTGAGTTTATTTTTTTTTAGCCTTCACCCACACAATAGTAAACAAAGCCTATCATTTGCACATTAGCTATTTACTGGATGCAAGGTTATTAGCAAGAACACAAAGGCTGAATGTCATCTGAAAGTTCTTCAACTATACTTTTTGAAAACTAATATCACTACCCCAAAATCATCCGTCTTTTGTTCTATGGTGTTGAAAAGTTGGTAATTTGCTTTTTCTGGATGGTGTCCTAATCTGGACAAGTCTTTGGATTTCTTTGTTGATGTCCCCAACAACAAGAGACAGATCACTTGGTATAAATTCAGCGCTGTTTTTCCATTCTGGTATGTGCTCTGTTGAGCTAATTAAACAGGATTATGTTCTCTGACCATTGCAGTGATGTTTACTGATTAACACAAATTATAGCACATTAATATCATGAACCACAAAATGTGTTTTATCGTTCCTCAAAGCACTAACAAACTACCAATTATTTCATTTACCAATGTGAACTGGATATGTCAGCTCAGCGTGAAAAAAGATTGAATCAATTACAAGAGATATTTTTAAGTTCTTCTCCACACGTCGCTAGATATGCCGAATCACATGAGATGTTGTCAACAATCACTGATCTTTATAGTTAGAATGGCATAGTCATTCACACAATGTCTCTCCACTCACTTTACCACGTGCTATGGACTGAACTTGGCCTGAATGCTGGAGATTGATATGTTGAGATGTCCAGATCTGATCTCAAGTTTGGTCTCACACATTTTTAAATGTTTGTTATCACAGTCTCAAGCCCTTCTGAACTTCCGATACTTGTTGTTGTTCTTGTACTACAGGCTACATGATGTTGGCAATTTTATGAGGCCAAAGCAAGTTTATGAAGTGGAAGATACAATTAATTTGAATGAAATTAAAATGTGTTCTTATTGAAATGATCAATGAATCAACTTGAAACTGAGAGCAAACTTCCTGATGTTCGCCTGGCAAGCAAACTCCTCCACAACAGGAGAAATGTTGCATGTATGTTTATTGAGGATTTTAGTTGCATGAGCTAATGTTCTTATATCTTTAGAAACAAAGGGCTGTCCAGCAACAATTGCTGTTGGGACAAAATATCTGTCACTCTGAAGAAGAAAGGATCCTGCAGAGTCATTATCCTGATGAGAGAGTGAAATCGGACACCATCACAATACTGATGCAGAGCATGTACAAAAAACATCTTAATTATCCCAAAGGCTTTTGGCAACATTTTCTGTTTACTGACAAGACAAACATGAAACTTTTGGAAGGCTAATCCGTTCTGCATGAACTACTAGTGGCCAAAATTCCTTCTCCAACACTTCATGGATGCTGATGGCTCCAAGTGTGGCACAACCAGTTATGATGATTTGGTGGGAATTACTTTTGTGCCTAGGACCACATGGGTTTGGATAGATTTGTTCCTTTAATTAATTAAATCATCAATTAAAAGCCACATTTTGGATCAACTCTGGTTAACTTTGCCTGTTAACAGTTTTTGGATGATCTGAGACATTGAAAGGCAAACACAAGCAAAAATTGAGGAAATCTTTAAAGGGGCGAATACTTTTACATAGCACTAACATATTTAGTGTTTGTATTATTTGTTTCAGTGGGAGAAAGCAATTGAAGCACAGGGACTCGACGGAGCATGCGTATAAACGTCGCAGAATTGATGGAGCCAGTGGTAAAAAAAAACAGAAAGAGGAAAAGGACGGATCGCAAAAACCATCACAAAGGTGTCAAAGTCACACATTCCCAAAGAGTGAAGACAAAGTGAAGACTGTCTGTCTGTCTATAAAACATTTTCTTTTTATTATCAGCAGAAGTAGCAACTTCAGTGGAAAGGATGACAGGAAGAAAAGACGTTCTCAAAAGAAGGGCAAAGATGTAGGGAGGCCTCAGAAAGCAACTCTGCCAGCTAAGAAGGAAAATTAAAATTTCAGTGGCTTTAGAACATGTTGGAAAAGCATGGTCCCTAAAGACCCCGGGTTAAGTTTCATGTGAAAATGAATTTGTTCTCATTACATTCTTTAAAACTTGTGTTTTCTGTATCGTTTCTCTGGGTGTAGCTTTGTGAATCCATGTGAGCTTTGCTTGTAAGAAGAGTTCCTCGCGCTGAACTTTTTTTTTACGACTTTATTGAGCATTTAACCAAATGTACCATCAGATGTACTACACGGGCCAAAGCATGACAGACAGAACCACAGTAAACAGACCTCAGGCCATCCACTGATCAACAGAAACCTAGTCAGTTTTTTCTTGAAAGTAAGAAAATTAGTAAGGCCTCCACAAAGTCTCCTATTTAAATGTTATTTGTTAACATATAATGAACACATTGATCCTTTATTTTTATACATTTTCTTTGCCAGTGGTTTGAATAACTTAGCCATAGCTTCTGAGACAACAGAAAGAAACCTCACAGACGACTACTTGGCAACGTGTCTTCAGCTCAACGGATGAAGATGACAACCACTGTCAGTACAAACAGAATAAAGCCTACATTTAAAGGCCATACAACAAACAAAAGAAACATATTACAAGTGCTTTGTTCTGTACTTTTTTTTTTTTTTGTAGACACCCAACATTTACGTAAATAAATGTGAGTCCATCTTAACGCATATCCTAATATATATCTACTGAAATTGGCAACGGGTTGTGTCTCCTTTCAGTCCTGCCACCCCACTCACTGGATGCTGTTCCAAGACGCAGACAATGTCCTCTAAACAGACAAGCATCCAACATCCAGCCTGGATCTTTTTAGTTCAGAATTTCCTCAGGGGCGAGTCAACCTTCTGGTAACAATCCAGTCTCTTATCGGTGCCCCTGCAAAGTCCTGGCAATGTCCCCGCAGCCCATCTGCAGTGAGGTATCCACACAGCACAGTCCTGAGCTTGTCTCCCACACAGCAAGCTTAGGGTGGTCGGCCAGTCTAAAGCTCTGCCCTCCACATTCCTCGGTCAGTGCCGATAAAGAGGTGCTGGATGGCCCGGAGCCCCGTTACAGCAGGCTGCCCGGCCAAGACACGATGGTCAGGGTGATTCTGCCCCGGAGCTCCTTCAAGAGGCGGACCAGTGCCGTGTGCGTCATCCCCCATGTGCTATTCCCGTTCACCTCAAGCAAGACGTCCCCACACCTGCCCAGAGAAAGAGAGGGACATTTTGTAATGAATGTGTCATATTGAAGGTGGTGCTCATGGGTAACAGTATTCGAAATGCACTGGCTGAATACCTTATCCTGCCATCGTTGTAGGCTGGCGTCCCCTCCACGATGGAGCGGATAAAAAAGGATTGATTGCAGTTGACCTCCTCCTGACCTCCCACAATGCTGAAGCCCAGGCTGCCCGATGTGTTCCGCCGCAGGACGATGTCTTTGCAGCAGTAGAGATGTCTGCATGAGCCAAGAAGGAGATTAAGCACGCTAATCTCTAAGGTGCACCTTCAAATTACAAGCCGGACTTCAAGAGCACGCACGCAGCAGGAAGACCAACAAAAGCCAGCCCTCTCACTTCGGCTGCTCACAGCTGAAGTGAGACTGCGGCGCGCTGAGAAAATAGTCATGCCCCTAAAATGTTTCCAGAGTTTGCCACGTTAGAGCAACAAACTTTTATGTGTTTTGTTGTGTTTTTATGTAACGGACCAACACACAGTAGCACATCATTGCGAAGAGGAGGGAAAGGGATACGTGGCTTTTAGTTGCACTACTTGTTCTCAAGTTCTAATGAAGTTAGTGTTTCAGCAAAAGATACCGCTTTGAATTTTACGTGCAGAAAAAGTGGATGTTTTTTTTTGTGTGTCAGTGCAAGGCTGTATGTATTATTTAAAAACAACCTTTAGTTCTTGAAGGTTTTAATGATTTATCGGTATTGAATATTAAAAAATGCTTTAAAAGTATAATGAGCTTTTCTTTCCCACTGTTTCTGTCAAAACGTCCGTGTGCACCAGCTGGCAGAGGTCAAAAGGACCTGTTTGAGCTGTGAGCTGTGTGAACCAGCCTCACTTCAGAAAAAAACAAACCTTTCCCAGAAAGACGGAGATCACAGCCGGGTGCTCACCTGGGTAGCTGGAGCCATGAAACCCACAGCGGGGAGTAGTCGTCGTTAGGTAGCGGGCTCTTGGTGCTGTCTGTGGGGGACGACGTGAGACAAGGTGGCAATGTGTACTCCTGCAGGCTGTCCTCCGGGGGACCCATCTCCAGGACCTTGAGCACAACCGGAGAGGAGGTGTTCTTCAGGTTGGCCACGGCCTCGCCTCGGGTCACCCCCGTCAAATCCATGCCGTTCACGTTCAGCAAAATGTCACCTGCGTGACGGAGCACAGGGTTAACGCTCTGATGGTGCCTCGTTTTTGAAAGACATCACAGGACCTGGACTGATCTCGTCCCTGCTTGATATTCATCGTTCTTGCAGCTGGATCACAAAGAGACTGTGCGCAAAAGGCCAGCTGGGCTTTTAAAAGCCTGCTAATGATGAAAGTGATGCAAAGATGGACAGTGCAGTCCAGTTTTGCTAGTAGGCAACACAAAAGACACATTTGCCCTGAGGGAAAATGCAAATGCATGCACCGTTACAATGCACAAGCATCTTTCACAAGCACATGGGGACAGCTGCTGCTGCTGTGTCCCATATGAATACGCTAATGTGCACCTTGAACCGTGCACAAAGCAACAGACTCACTGCTAATTTTATGAGGTCTTCGTATTACTGTTATGTCCCATCACAATATTTCTCTTCCTCCTGTCACAGACAAAGCTTTAGGCTGGGGATAAGGGACTGAGGGTATGGACTGTGAGAGGTTGGGTTGCACCTGTCACCAAAACCTGTGACTTTCCTGCCTTCATCTGCAGAATCAGATCCCCAGGCAGCTATATTTACTGCTGGTTATTAGTCAACTTGTTTCAGAAACGGCCCTTTACAAATAACAAAAGACAGTGCCTTGCAAAAGTATTCAAACCACTAGAAGTTTTTCATGTTTTGTCACCCTGCAGCCACAAACGGCATTGTGTTTTAAGGACTTATCCGGTTGAGCAAAACATATCAGTAGTGGACAAGTGTGAAGTGGAAAGAAAAGGCTAAGTGCTTTTTGAAAAATGAGAATCTCTGTTAGTGATGCAGGCATTGAATGCAGCCTACACATGTTGCTACAGCTGCAAGTAGCAAAAGGTGTAGGCCCCCCAACAGCTTTGCACATCTACAGATCGGATTTAGACCTAGATGTTGACTGGGCCATATCATCCACACAAATATGATTTTTTAAAAACAGCTTCCCCACAGCATGATGGTGCCACCACCATGTCTAACCATGGGGGCGGTGTGTTTAGGGTGATAAATGCTGTCTTTGCCCAACCCGTCCGTTTAGGTGGACATTTGGCAGGTTTCACCATGTTTTTTCCATTTTCAGATAATTGTAAATGTTTAAAGATTGATTATATAGGTTTTCTTTTTTTACACTTAACCCTGCTTTAAACTTCTCTAAAACATTCTCCCTGACCTCTATGCTTTGATACTTTTTGTTCACCAATGATCTCTAAAAAATTCTGAAACCTTCACAGAACATTTGTGCTGAGAATAAATTCCACAAAGATAGACTCTGTTTAGTATTTAGGCAACTTAATCTGAACGGTTGCCTTACATCTTATATGGGCACGTTTTAGCTTTTCATTCACAAAAATATTTTTACTTCATTTTCTTTCTACTTACGGTTATGCACTAATTTCTGCAGCCTAGTTTGCAGTTGTAACTTGAAAAACTGTGGGGGGGGGGGGGGGGGGGGAATTATCGGACATGAAGACTTTTGTAAAATAATAACTGATTTGCTAAATCCGGTCTATTTCGTACTATGGTTTCAACTCTGATGAGCTAATTTTTGTGTTTTCATTCTGAGGGAAACAAATCTGCAGAGCAATGAGCTATAGCAGCACCAGAGTTATCTGCTGGGTGATTAACCTTCATGATGAAACACGGATATGAAGTGCTCATCTTTCATTTTGTCTGAAATGAAAGGCTCATCTGTAGCAGACTGCCTGCAACAATATTTCACTCATCTGCACAATTCTAACAAAGCGCGACAAATAAGAGCAATCATCAGTAATTCCGTATAATTAAATGTGAGTAATATCCTGAAACCTCAAACATAAATCAGTAGATGCTCATATTACCTTTGCGAATGGATCCCTCCTGTCCCACTACTCCGTCAGGGTCCACATTTGTGACGTAGATGGGAAGGTCCCATCCTCGGCTGGACATTCCACCCGCCACCGTCATTCCCAGGGAGTCGTACGGCTCCTTGGTTAGTGTGACTGTCTTCTCGTAGCATGTGGGCTTCTGACATGAGTCCTTTACAAGAGATAGAAAGGCAAAAACAGTATGTGAATGTTTTCTCCCATGAGGAGGATTGTTACACTTTATTTCCCCAGATCAAAGTCTCATACTTTCCCAGAATTCAGACCCAGGTTTTTATGATTCTGAGTCCTATTTAGCTAAATTTTAAAGTATAAATACAATACAAAACAACACAACGATGACAATGGATGAATGGAGGGATGAAATGATGAATGGATTGATAGCAGACAAATGGATGGACGGATGGACAGATATATGGACAGGCAGATGGGTGAGTGGATGGACGGATTCTTGAATGAATTTATAAAATTCCATAAAATTTCAATTTTCCGAGACCGTGTAGGTTCCCAGCACGCTGTCATTGTGATGTCTCAAGGGTCTTTTCTTTTAACTTATATTCCTCCTATTATTGCGAAAACAATGAAGCAAAGCACACGAAGAGCTAACACCAAGGACGCCTTCTTGAAGCTGCACGTTCTAATTAAAATTTGGAGGATCCTAATTTGCATAATAATAACGGCTGTTTTGTCGAAGACTTGCGATAATGCTGAAAAGTCAACTGGGTGCCATCCATGCAGTGCCACTCCAATAATGCACCCAAAGTCGATAGGTAATTGATGAATGACCTCATTAGCATAACTGCTATGGAATGATATATGATGATAAGTAATGTAGCATGTCAGCCAATTCAAGTGCCTCCTCACTCTTGTTCAGTACAGACTAGCGGATTGATTCATTTGCACCAGGTTGCGGCATTTAACGTGGTGCTGTGCGTGGGGTAAAGTGGGTTTTGACTTAATTTATGGCGAGAGTATATCTGAGTCAGACGAGGGAGAGCTGTGCTGTAATGAAATAGCACATGGACACATTGAGGTTGATGGGCTGGGGCTTGTGTTGCTATGCTAATGTGCTGCATTCACACATTTCAGCTGCACTTACAGCAGATCACTTGCAGTCACGTTATTGACCTGAGGGTACAGCACTGACTCAAGCTGAGCCGAAAGCCTCCACAATCTGAAGCTTCCTACGCGCTGTGCTGTGTGTGAGTCATGTGTCCTGCTCTCCCGTGCAGCGGGTTTTTCACGGCGTCTAGTGAGCTCTAAAGGTTTTACCACATCCTAACAGAGTCAATTCAATGTAGCTTTTTTTTAAGTCTCTTGCTTCAATGAAAGGCTGAGGTAATAAGCTGCTGGTCATGTTGACAAATTTACAGTCGAGCCACAGGAACTCATTTCGGGGGAGTACACAGGGGACATACCCCTCGCTGTAGGTAATAATGGAGCATTGCCTCTTTATCATCTGAAAACTAATGTTACACATCTACAGTCCAGTACCCTTGAAAACATACATTCATACTCATTTTTTAAAAACAGGACAAACTGATTTTAAAAGACAGCTAGGACCTTGTTGTTGCGAGGCAACAATGCTACCAGCGGTCCAACTATGCAGCCTGTCACCAATTCCTCCCCCCACTGGGTCACCATATCTTCTTTGTCCTTTTCCTTTGTATCCTAGCAAAGACCAAAACAACAATTTTTTCCCTTCTCTTCATTCAAGCATTATTTGCGATTATTCCTACCAGGCACTTTGGGCACTCTTTTGTATTTTTATTTTTTTTATCGCAAAGTGGCCGAATGTTTGTTTAACCATGTGTCTTTTTTGGCATCGGCTATTAACTGACTAACTGCCGCCATTAACTTTCTGTTTTCTGTCCAGTTTTCCTCCCATGGAAGATGCACGTTGGAGTCTGTGTTTAACTGTGTCTCTTTCCTGAAAAGAGCCATTAACAGAGCTATGGCTGTTTAGAAAGCTAGTTCTGTGTAGGAAACAGACTTCATTAAGACTGCAGATCCACTTTACTGCATGATATTTAATGGACAAATCAGCCATTTTCCTCAACTAAAGACACTTTTTAAGAGATTCTGGGAAAACCTACAGTGCTGACTGCAAATGGGATTGACCTGATAAGAATGAAATAATGCATTGCTTATTATGTTGATCTGTGGAGCGGCAATCGGGGTTCCCTTAGTGTTATGTAGTAGGGTTGTATTGTTTTCTCCTACACATTTCACCGATACTGTGATTCCTCCTTTTAATCGCTTTTCTATGTTTTTCAGTGGCTGAGCCGTAATTTCGATATTTCGTTTAAAACCCAAGTAGTACCTCTGCATCCAGCTTCTTCTTTTTTTTATATAAAATGCCAAACTGATATAGGTAAAACAAAATCCATTTACAGGAATCACTTTCCACATTTTTCTTGCTGAAATCCTCTACAGCGGTTAAACACCTTGTCAGTAGCTCGATGCTACCAATTAAAAAACTAATCAGCTACTGAAATGAGCAGCCGAATGGACAGTCAGAGCAATAATAACGGAGGTGGAACGCTATGAGACTGCCGTCACCTTAGCTTAGAGCTGGAGAAGAGAGTAGGTGGGGATGTTTAGTGTGTTTGAAGAATGTTGGAAAAGAAAATATAGCAAATATGAATACTGCAAATCTGCTCGGATAGAAGACTCTCCTGCTGCACTCTTTGAATGACATGCCTGACTTTGATGGGAGAATAATTGCGCCATGGATTGTTTGCACCTGAAAGGGAATATTTATCAAAGGAACAAAGCTTTTCTCTTTCTGTTTGGTGGTGCTCCTGTCTCCTGAGTATATGTGTATATGTGTGTGAGTTGGCTTCTCACCAGAAGCGTTTGCTCCATATCCACAGGGGAGTATGGTGGGGGGCCATCCATGCCCCACGGTCCTTCTTGTAGGATGTCTGGGGTGGGCAGGCAGATCTGACGAGATACGATGAAGTGCACACGCTGCTCGCTTGCCTAAAGTGAACAGCAGACAACAGAAGCTTTGTGGCATCGCGTGTAAATGAACGTGTGAATTCCAGTAAGTAGAGACATGTGCTTCATATTTTGTGTTACGTTTTGAAAATAGGCCTTAAAAGAGCTGCAGCCCTCTCCCTGCTCTCTTTTTCCTAGTCTGTCTAACGCGGCGCTGAGCCCTGAATTAGCCAGTCCAACCCATTATTGCCCTAATTGGACTAATTCAATTTCTTCCTTGCCAGTTCCTAATCTCTGACAGAAAGTGGCTACTCTGAGAGGCCATCTTGGCTCCGTAGAGACCCAGAAGAGCCAGTCAGACTGCTCAGACAGGAACTCTGAGCCCAGAGACCCTGCACAGTCAGCCATAAACACGCAGTAATTAGCCACTATGAACCAAACGCACGCCATCGCTGGCTGGCATCAACCAGAAACCAGAGGAACCCGCACCGCCCCGGTCCATCGGGGAGTCGCCACAATTAAACAGCATTAACTGCATTGAGTGCAGACGCGACAGCACAGCTCAACACAATTAGCTCGAATCACCACAATTATCTTTAATACCTCGGGGAGGCAAGAGTATGAGCAGAGCACAGCTGGTTGTGGTCTGGTGCAACATTTAGGTTGAATTTGTCACAACTGTGAACTTTCTGAGTAAAGCCGACGCTTGGAGCCTGGCCCGGAGCCACTGCTGACTGACCTGGATGAGCAAAGCGGCGTGCTCCGGCGCCCCGTAACGAAGGTCGTGTCCGTTGATGGCCAGCACACGGTCGCCTATGCACAGCTGTCCGTCACGTGCAGCAAGACCGCCCTCCAGCAGGTGAAAGATATAGACCCCATGCTCCTCTGCTCGCCGGACCAGCTTGATCCCCAGCTGTTCATCCGGAAGGCTCTTTTTCAGCACCACGTGAAAGCTGTCGTCTCTCACTGGATAGTGGGACTGGCCGAGAGACTGTTGGACCCCGGCTCCATTACTGTGGCCGTTCAGGGCCGCGTGAATGCTGTCGTCTCTCATTGGGTAGTTGGGTTGGCCGGCAGACTGGTGGACCCCGGCGCCCTGAGTGTGGCCGTGCGAGTGCGAACGGTAGCGGTGCCGCTGCTCTCTGAGCACGGTGAGCCGCAGGAGTTGGCACGGCTGTCTGAGAGTCGTCACCGCAAAGTGGTGAGGCACGTTGCTTATGTCAATGCCGTTGACCTGGGAGGGTACACACAAGCGTAACTTACGGGTAGAATTGCAATTGGATTTGATCCTCCGTGTTTCATGGGCCTCTTGTTATACCTTAAGAATCATGTCCCCGGGCAACAACCGACCATCCCGAGCGATGACACCCTCTCTGTAGATGTCCTGGATGAGGATGCGAACCAGAGGGGTCTCGTTGCCGCCAACGATGCTGATGGCCAGCGGGTCTGATGGATCCTGTCGCGTGATCTTAATACTGGTAAGTTCTCCATCAGGGATCAAGTGATGCAGCTGAGGAAGAGCCAGCACTGATAGAGAGAATATGGGGAAAAGATAAAAAGTCTCACTTTAGTTCTACTACGGTAAAAAAAAAAAAAAAAAAAACTAATTTGGGAAAATGACCAGATTAAACATGGCAGTAATGGATGAAAGAGAGAGGACTGTGATAGGATAGAAAAATGGAAGGAGGGAGAAAGCGTGGTAGACGACAGTGGAGAGGTTCAGCCGTGGAACCAGCTGTCTCTACTCCCTCAGGCTACTAACTCAAACTTTTACAAGCTGAGAGGGAAACGTCTTTGGCTCATTGTCCCATGTGACGTTCGTATCATTAGTCACAGTCAGTCCATCTGTAGAAACTATGCTCGGGGAAAACCCTTCATTTCAAATATCCAGTGTATAATGACTGGGGTGGAGATAGAGAAACAGCAAAAGTTTGACAAACTTACAATACAGCCTAGAAAACTAGCCAATCTTATGATTCAAAACAGGGTTTTCAAATAGTTCAGCTTGTCACGTATTTGACTCCATCTGTACAACAAAAACTCAGTTACTGGACTGGCAGGACAGGGGTGAATCTGAGATTTGTACCTTGTGTTTGGACGTAGGCCCAAAGTTCAACAATGGTCTCATCTGACCAGAACAACTTCTGCCACATGCTTGCTCTGCTCTAATACATGGGAGAAAATGCAGGCCACGGTTTTCACAATTTCATCTGGACAGTCCTGTACCACTGTGAGATTCCATTAAATGACATTAAAGTTTGTGGTTGGAAGACGACAGAATTTGGAAAGGTCCAGGTAGTGTAAATAATTAGTTCAAGGCACTGGGCGAGATTCTGCAGTGACCTTAAAAGGATGATGAGCTGCTCTAACAAACATTATTGAAAAGTCAGCAACTGTGTGGAAAATGCACTTGACGCCTCGTTGCTGCTCTTTCTGTTGTGAATCTTTCTCTTCCTTCCACATCAGTGAATTCACCATCCTAAACTGGATCCTTTGCGGCAGCCATTTTGGCCAGGGGCTTTGCCCAGTAACAGAGAAGGCATATTTTTCATCCTGCTTCCTTTACTTTGGTTGCAGAAAACGTCTCTGCCTATCTCCTTGTTTTCCTCAGTGGACTGTCTGCTGTCTAGTAGCCCTGGTGGTTCATTCTACTCACTGCTGCACTTTCTTCTTTACAGAGTCAATATTTTGTCTTTATCACAGCGGAGTGCTTCAGGGGTGCAAAACACTCCTACTGAGACCTGTAGCTCTTATGTAACCCTTCTTTTTCACCACTCACACCATTTCAGCCCTCTATCATTTCTAGCGCTTTCTTTCCAGCTTTTTATGCTCACGGATATTGTAACACTAGTATTTATATTTTAGTCATTCCTCCTTTTAAAAAAAAATCTGCATCTATCTTTTACAGCTTTCAAAGAATGGCTTTTCTCTCCTTCGCTCCTGCATCTCTTCGTCTCCAGGAGCATTCGATGAATATTTAATCTGTTCTCTCAGCCTCCTCAGTGATGGCCTTTGAGATTCATCTACTCCCAAGTCATTTGTCATTCTTCGTTCTTATGTAATGCCATATCCCTTCTCCACGTCCCACCCCGCTGCATCTCTAACGCTACATAATGCTCTATTATGATTGCCTGTGTTTCTTCCACTTTGGCAGGGAAATGCTTTTGCAGCGGATATGACATCGTGTCCTGTTTTCTTTACTCTGCCAGGTGTTATGGAGGCACATGTCATAAGCAATGCCTGCCCCTGGCGCTGCTTTTAGATAGATGATTTAAGTCTGAAGGTGAAGAGGTGTGGATGATGGGATGCATGGTCACCGAGGATGCAGATGAATGGGAAGAGATCAGCAGAAGGTGGAGAACGGGGAGAGGTCTGTCATCCGCCTCATCTCCAGTGACCTCTGATATGCCATCACTATGCAAAAATGCCTCAGGCTGCCACTGTCTCTTCTCATCTCTCTGGGGTGATGCACCAGTGTCCTTATGCAATGTGGTTTGTAAATTATTAAAGAAACATATGCTTCTGCTGTTGCACTCTGCGCCCAAAGCCATGTCACCTTCCTTTGCACTGCTGAGGGAGCATGGCAAATATAAACATTTGGTAGACACATGCACTTCCTGCTCTGTCTGGACGCCTCTCCTGAGACCTTTAAGAATCACACAGATTGATGTGAGAAGCACCGCTCCATACCTTCTGGTGGCACGCTGGAATTCCTGGCGTTGTCTCGCTCCTCGGACGTCTCATTGCTGACCGCAGTGCCGCTCTTGGTCCTCCGTAGGACGCTGAACGCCCGGTTCAACCTCCTGAAGGATCGGCTCCTCACCGAAGACCGGTCAAAATTTCTGACTGCAAAGCAGTAGGGAAAGAAGACGGGCTCTTTATAAATGAGCTCCTTCGCAACATGCCCAGACATGTCTGAGTCTGGCTCCAGCCAATCCTAGCTCTTTACTGGAAAAAAAAACTTGTGTTAGCATGTTTCAGCATACTCTGCTGAAGAGCTGAAATACTTGTCTGAAACAGGTTATCCACGCAGAAAGCACCCATGAATTTTAGTACTATTGTTTCTGTCCAGTGAGCAGTGATTGTTGAATTGTGTTGTGCGTTTCTTTTTTACTTATTTCCACTGAAATAAACAGCGAGAATACATGGTTTCAGTGCTCTATTAATGCACTGCATGAAAAGTAATCTATGGGATTGGATTGTTTCTGTCTACAGGAAAGTAAATGGCTGCAAACCTCATCAATCTGTGCATTGCTAAAGTGGGATTTAAAGGCCTGCATATGACCGTTTTAAAACCTGAAAAGGACACATGCTTCGGTCAGCTGTGTAAAAGAGAAAAAAGACCAAGAAGTATTTATTTTTAACCCTAAAGAATATCCTTTGTATACAAGCATTGCCAGTTTTAAAATCTTCTAGGCTTAGTTATATTTCAGGTACATCTCAATAAAGTAGAAAATGATCTTGATGTTAATTCGTTTCAGTTCATTCAACTCCAAAAGTGAAGCTCAAGTTATTTAAATTAATTTCACACAGAGGGATTTATATTTCAAGTGGTATTCTGTTTCTTCCTGTTTTTCCCTTTTAGGGGCCATCATAGCAAATCATCTGTCTCCAAGTCTTCCAAGCGTAGATTTCTGTTAATAGTTTTGATGATTATGGCTTAAAGCTAATGAGAACCCCAAAAACATAAATACTGCATAAGACCAATAGAAAAAATATATTGTTCACAAACGGTTCACAATTGTCTCAGGGATGAAATTATCCCTGTTTTATACCACATCTTTTCCTTCCACTTAACTTTCCATGTATATGTGAATAGAGCACAGGTTATTAATAATGACTTCCCCGTCCTTATGGATGATGCTACTGACTGTCTGCTGGTAAACTTCTCCATGCTTCCCTAGGCCATAACATAATACCTCTGTGTTAAAACCATTGTAACTTGTCTTGTGTAAAATTGCAGAACCATTTTGACGTAACCATCAAATTTTACACAAATAAATGCTTGAAATATTCTGCTTTGAGGGTAATGAATCTGTTCATGAAATGTTCTTTTTGAACCGAATGACCTGAATAAATAACTTTTTCTGATGAATTCTGAACCCGTCTTGACATCTATGCAGTACTATGAGATAACAGCACCGTCTCTTCTTTCTAGCTTTGCGTGGCGGTTTGGCACAAACATATTGCCCATTCCTGCTGTTAATATCAGGAGTTGGATCCTGCACAAGACCACAGGACTGATGGTATATGCAGTTGGTTTTAGCAAACAACAAATGCCCTTCTACAAGTAAAAAACTAGCCCACGTTGAGTATCTTCACCTCTAATATATACTGTTGTGTCACTGAAATGGAATAAATGGTGACACTAGGGCTGCAGAGCTTTTTAAAAGCAAGACATTAACCCACGGTTTCATACCATTACACCCCCCCCCCCCCCATCATCACAAGTTCTTCTCTTACAATAATAAAACCAGGTACTATGTATAGTTATATGGTTGCAACAGTGATGTAACACAATATGGACTTGAGTAACCATGTCCAGAACAGAGCAGCCCAGAAAGACTTCTCCTTGCTGCTGTGATTTGGAGAGTAGAGGGGGATGAATCAAGGCCGCTGCCCCAGCCTGGCCGCTCCGCGCACGGAGCCTCTGCAGCGCCACTCCCTCCCTCTGCGGTCCCAGAGAGATGCAAAGGTTTCTGACAGCCACATTATTCTTTAAAAAGCGCCAGCGGCTGCTAGAGCTGACAGCTTGTTCAGCAGTTGCAGCGCTCATGGTGATGGTGGTGGGGTGCTCAGCTGGCTGAGCTTAAAGTGCTGGTGCAGCGTCATTTGGTGTCCCGAGCTCTTACTTTAGAGCAGGGACAGAGAGGAACTCTCATGACCGCCTCCTGGTAACACAGGTGGGAAAAATGGAGGGAGCGCTGCGATCACGTCACCAGCCATTATCACATGCTTGCACCAGCTATTTTTAACCTGCCTCTCATTACGGTTCTCCTTTACAGCACAATGTTCCTGCCCTTTCGGTGACTTCCTCTCTCTGTGACTTTCTCTCTTGGTTTCTCTGCTGGTTTCCTCAAATAGAATTTTTTCTTTTTTTTTTTATAGATTTGTGGGGGGAAAAGAGAGCAGCCAGGCTAATTGGTTAATAGGATTTCTATCCGAGAGCATTAGGTAGAACAATTGTATTCAGGACCGAATAAGTGCCTGGGTATATCTCAGCTGTAAGTACATGTTTGAATGAAATACAGTACCTGGCACAAATATTCATATCCCCTCGAACCTTTTAATAGTTTTTCATTTGACAAACACAAACTTTAATGTGTTTAAGTGGGATTCTATGTGATAGATCAACACCAAGCAGCACAGGATTCATATGTCGTTCAAGTTTTAAGTACTGTCACTACACATCATGCTATGGGGATGCTTCTGTTCAGCAGGGAGAGGGATGCTGCTCAAAGTTGATCTGAAGATGGATGGAGCTAAATACAAGGCAAAACTGGAAGAAAAACTGCCAGAGGCTGCAGGATATTGAGCTGGGATTGAGATTAGAGCCTATTTACATATTAAAATGGCCCAGTCAAAATCCAGAACTGAATCCAAATGGCTCATCTGTGGTGTGACTTCATCTTTATAAAAAAAAAAAAAATCATGTATTCCTTTCTTTTCACTTCAAAAGTGTTGGTCTATCACATTTAATCACAATAACAAAAACATAAAATTTTAGGCGGAACAGAGCAAAATGGAAGTTATGGACAAAAAAACGTAAGCAATGCGCTCTGCCTGTTGCAGATCGATCAGTCCTCTGTTAGATGAGGTGATGCAGGCTAGCACGTGACCACACACATCCATTCTCACACTCACTCTTCTTGCTGCTGCTGCGAGCCGCCAGGCTGGTCATGCTGCCTGACTGACTGTTGTCCTCCATGCTGGGGTCGAAGGCCGGGTTGACCAGACCAGGTTCGTCTGAGAGCAGAGCCACGGCAGCGGAGGTGGGGCCATCACTGGGCAGCGTGGCGACGGTGAGTTCTGACGTGCTGTCTGTGCACTCCCCCTCCTGCGAGCGCCGCTTCCTGTCTGCCGACAGTCCATAGTGGGAGGCCCCTTTACACCTGCAAACATGAAAAGAAGGAGGGTCTCAACCTTAGACTACAAAGAGCTAGTAAAAGTCTTATGAAATGTAGTGCGATACAAATGTATTCACGCCCTTTAAAAACTGCACCTTTGTCACATTACATCGATTTTATTGGGATTGGGATGTGATATGCCAACACTCAGCAGGGCATAATTGTCAAGTAAAAAGAAAATGAAACATAGTTGTCAACATCTTTTTTTGCAAAAGATCTAAAGGACAAGTCTTGCATATGTATGGAAGCCCTTTAGTTAATGCTTTACAGAACGAGTCCTTAGGGGTATACCTCTAGCATCTTAGTACATCAGTAGATGGACATTTCTGTCAGTTCTTCTTGACTACATTGCTCAAGCTCAAGATTTGATGGACAGCACCTGTGAAAATTAATTTTCAAGTTTTGCCAAATATTTACCATTGGTTGTCGGTCTGGACTTTGACTAGACCATTCTAGCACATGGATTTGTTTAGATTAAGCCATTTCTTTGTAGCTCTGGCTGTACGTTTAGGCTCACCGCCCTAAACATTGGGAGCTGGATAAGAGTGAACCTTTATCCAGCTCCCAACTCTTTTGTTGCTGCTTAATTTTTTTTCTCTCCCAGTATTGTAATATTTCTGCTCAACAAAGGCCTTCCCACACCATGATGCAGCCACCACCATACTTGACCATTTTCTGCAGATTCTTGTTTCCTAACAAACCTCTGAAGCCTTCACCGAGAAGATTTATTTATACTGAGATTAATAACAGAAGTGGACTCTGTTGACAAATTAGATAAATCATTATCAATTTGATCTCTATTTCATTTTCAGATTTTTATCAGTTAAAATTCTTGAAAACATCATCTGCCTTCTAATAATGATTCACGATGTATTTGTCTGACAGGCAAAATCCGATTAAAACTCGTTGAATTTTGTGTTTGTTTTTTTTTAAAGAAATGTGACCAAGCCCTTGGTGTGTAAATACTTTTGCAGGGCACTGAATGTAGCTGGGGCAGTGAGATTGGTGATGCATTGTAACAAACTCATAATGAACCTCATGTGGAGGTAGTCAGAGGGAACCCGAACTGATTTCTCTTAACATTTCTTGGAAAGGTCAGATCCGAACACTGATGGGAGCAGATTTCAGCTTTTCCTTCAGGCTCCGGCTTCTGCTGTCAAGCAGCCCCACACAAACACCGCTTATCTGACTTTGACGCTCAAACAGCATCGCTCTGAGATAACGCTCAACCTGTACACCGAGTCAGAGAATAATACTCTGGTGGTATCCTTTTATTTTTTTCTTTGCTACTTTCAGTTTGAATCCAAGTCACTTATCTCTGAAACTACCATGAAAATAGCTTCCCCATTAAAATCCACACGCTCGTATGGCATCCTGTTCACAGTATTCACATGTAGGATAAGTCTTCTCCGTGGCGCTGAACATGAGTGTCGCTGACAGTTAAGTGAATCCAAATGCAAGAAAACAGCCGCCCGGTGAGAAGGGAGGGTGGGGAGCCGACGCTGCATCTGAATATGGAACAGAAATTGTTTGATTGTTGTTACTCTGAAAAACAAATCTGATTCTTGAGCTCCAGATGTCTTCTGTCTGTCAACAACAGCGCAGCCACAGCACACCGTCACACCCACTCTCCTACACACGCACAAACGCTCGCTCATCCATTAAAGGCGCTCCACTGTAACAATAGGAAACTGGGAATGTTTGTGTACGACTCCAGCATTTCCCTGCGGATCGGGGTGTTGGGGTTTTTTGGAGAGATTTCTTCCATCTGTAAGCCATAAAGGCTTCATCAGTGGCAGGAATAACTCTGCCTTGTCTCTCCGGCTGTCTCTGCGGAGCCATCAGCACAAACATTAACTCGGTTTTAATGAGCTGGATCAGACCCAGGCTCTGCTTCACCGGTAGCTCAGAAAAAGAAGAGAACACAGGTGGTGCGGCATTTTTCTCCTGTGGTCTGTGTTATTTTTTTTTTTTTGGCTTTTCAGCCAAAGATGAAAGGTTAAGTAAAAGGGAGGTAAAATGACAGAGATTCCTTCGGAGTCACAAAACGAAGAAAAATGCAAGCTTTTGAGCCATTTGAGCCGAGTTAGGGCCATCAACCCCAGAGGGCTCCACATCACCAGAAGCAGCATTTTGTCTCAATTACAGAGCTGTCTGGGCAGGTCATGCTCCCCGTCCATATCTCACCGGCAAAATCATTTCATCCAAAACAGGGTTCTACGTCTCACTTGTAGCCACTAGTCAGGCTTCCAGTCAGATATAACATTACACAAAGCTGAGGTGCCTATTGATCGCCTTCACTCACTGCATGATGTGTACCTGTGAGTGGACAGAGCCACTTTGAGGCTCGGCCGTTCTTTAAGTAAATTGATAACTACCAACAGCAACATACCACTTCACCAAGTGAAGTGGTGGAAAGAAATCAATATTTGAATTGACAGGCAAGTGGAGGGCAGAAGCTTTAGTAAAGTCACTCACTGTCAAGAGGCTTAAAATTGAACATTTGATTGAAACTAGGGTGTCTCATAGCAATGCCCAAAATGTACTAGCCCTGGCAACGGTGTGAGGACAGTCAGTCAGTCAAGGTACTCAACCATGGAAAGTGTACAAAAGAGATAAGCACTGTATGTAAAAAAAAAAAAAAAAAGAAATTGAGAAAAAATTGTGATCAATGTGGAAAGAAAATGATTGGGCTTTGCTTTCAACCTGGATAATAAACAGCTATGCAAATATATTAACCCGTTATCACAAGGATTAAAACATTAGCATCTGAAGATATTGAAATAATTAAACAGTTATCCATACAACACCAGCCTGGGGTCTCTTTGCCTTCAGATAATGACTAAATGAAACAAGCCTGAGATATTGTTGTCTTGACATAATAAGATAATAACGGCATCAGTTTAATAAAATGCCTTTTGGATCTTGTTATGAATCGAAGGTGTTACTGAAACAGTTATCGCTTCAAAAAAAAAAAAAGTCAGCGATTTTTTTTTTGTAGTCTGACAATTCCAATTTTGACCAATTCAGATTTGAAAACATAAAAAATGTGTTGCAGGTTCTTTGATCCAGTGGTTTGGAATCCAGACATAAATTGCAGCATGTTCTTTAAACCAAGCAAAAAAACCATATAAAACTACATGTACAGATCTACCAGTGCATCTACAAACAAAATTGTACCCATTCCCTATGACATATTAACTTCTTCATCTTATGTTTTAGGTTTTGTGGACCTAGAATTAGGACAAAGACAGAGAGATGTAAAAACAAACACTCTGCTCCTCTGTGACAATGAGAAAAACTTCCAAATTTGGCCTCTACGCCATTGTTTTTAATAGTCTCCGAATTCTAAAATTGAAAATGTCCTTTTTTTTCCTCACCAAAAACTGCTTTCATATGAATGGCATCAGCCATCGTAGCAGAAAATCATGACTTTTCAAAATATCTTTGCTACTGTCAGCAAGCCTTATATATCCAACAGATATGAAGCTTGGACATCTGCAGAGACATCAAGATAAACATTTGTCTTTGCTTTTCTTTTCTTCCTTCCCAAAAGCCAACACGCTTTTATACGTAATGCTGGACCTTTTACTGCAAAGACAAAGCTGCTCTAATTTGCCATTTTTTCAGGGGCCGATAACAGAGATTAGAAGGGGCTCATTAGCACTGCTGTAGCCTTGACTCAGTTATCACATCATCTCTCTGAATCCAAGGATCTGTAGCGAGATAAAGAGCTGAGACGCGTGCTCATCCTTCCAGAGCTCCCTCCTCCCTCTTCCTCCTCCTTGTCCCTGTACAATAACAATTACCCGTAATGCTTTCAGTGATGTGGTGGTCGTCCCTGCGTTCCCCGACTGTGACACAAACGGTGCTGCTCTTCTGATGTGCTATAAACACCAGCTCACAACTCATCAAAGCCCGTGAGATTCTCCAATCCTCTTTAGGGGTGAGTGGATTATCCTTTCGAACCCAAATACACTCTCCGCTCCCTTACTGCAGCGGGCAACCATGTTAGGCCGCCCTGCCGCTCTTATGCAGATTGCCCCCACTGGACTGACGATGGCAGGTCAGGCGCTCAGATGCAGGAGATTTTCGTTTTGTCTCGACTCAAAAACAGTGCTTGCTCATACTTCGGTTGTTCTTACGGAGGAACAGGTGCTGTGCGACATCATGAACGCGCTACCCGTCTCCCTTATTCCCGCTGACTCCTTTGCAGCCGCGGCAGCCACCTGTTCCTGATCCAGCCGAGCGTTTTTGGGTTCTTCAAAATACCCGCAGCAACACCTGATGTGTAAAAAACACGAGAGAAAAGCAAAGCATCTCCGCCTGAAGGTGGCCTGCAGGTTTTTCTCACCACACAAAGTGAGAAATACAGTCAGCGTGCATGTGTGTGTGTGTGTGTGTGTGTGTGTGTGTGTGTGTGTGTGTGTGTGTGTGTGTGTGTGTGTGCGTGTGCGTGTGAAAGGCTTTTTGAGACATGTGTTGAGTGTATTCTTAGAACACTAATGAATGCGGGGACGCACAGACACAGTTGGAGATTTATCCACTCATTAGTCAGTTTAGAGCTCAAGGGATGGCTGTTGTTTGCAGCTCAGATTGTCTTAACCAACCGCCCCGAGCCAGAAAACAAAACAGAATCTGTCTTTAACTTTTCTTACTATTAAAAAGTAAATAACAGCCCAGGCCTGCTCTCAGTCCCGTTCCCATTGCTTACATTATACTGCACAGAAAAGGCAACGCTGAAACCCCCCCCCTCCACCCCTTTGAATCTATTCATTCAGCTTGAGCCTTGGCCTTGCAGCACTACTGGTCTATCTGATTCAAATGGAGAATACCATCTTTCTGTCCCAGCCTTGCGCTAAGACCCAAGGGGAAATCTTTTTGAAAGCTGTGCTCAGAAAAGAACTGGGCTCTGGAGAGGAGCGTGTTGGCATGAAGCAGGTGAGCCGCGCCTCCCCTGCACGAAGCTTTTCCTGAAACATGGAGCTGCTTTCTGGGGTCATTGCTGTTCTTCTGCATTTCCGCTGTATTTACCAGACTAAAACATGACCAGGGTAGATATTTACCAAGAAAAAAAAAAAAATCATCCTATCTGTTTCAAATTGTCTCCAGCTCATGTCTCTTTGTTCATTTTAACTGCGTTAGGAGTTTCAAGTCCCAGATGTCTGCTTGTAACCATCGGTGGCGAAAAAGGGAGACTCCTCCTTTGACTCCTTTAGTCAAAGTAATATCTTTTGTTTCACGCTGTTTATGTTCAGAGGCACAAATAGAAACAACCACACCTCCCACAGTTATTAACATGTAGATTTATGAAATGAGACGACTTGTGTGTTTGTATTTGTGTGTAGGATGCTCCTTTGGGGACATTTCTCTCAGTCTTTTGATACTTATGAATGTATTGAACTTCCTCTGAATTTGAAGTGATTGTTGTTCAGTTTCACAGTGTAAACTAGGGCTGCACAATTAATCGCATTTGCAATATAATCGCAATTTAAAAAAAACGCAATTTCCAAATCGCACAGGTCTGCAATTTTTGGCTATCTAACAATTAGTGAATCAGAAACCTCCTTCATATGTTTAATGTGGGTTTGCCTCCACATGGAAGCGAAGAGAGATGCAGCAGTGAGATAATCTAATTTTATTATTTGTTTTAGAGTTTATATAATCATACTGTTTTACCAGAAACTTTCAGGAATCTCACCACAGCATTAAGTACTGGTCAATCAGTTTAATACATAGGATTGCTTGTAGGTTGCACTTTGCACTTTATGTTCAACAAGGATTGATGTCCAAATCAATTAAAAGCTGTTCTCTTGAATAATATTTTGATGAATAAAAACATTAAAAGTTCTTGTTTTAAATAGTCCTTGTTTACAAACATCTTTATCTAGAGGCCATTTTTGTTGCTTGTGGTTAAAGCAGAGAAAAGTCTAAATCAATTCGCAATTTTGGTTGAAATATATCGTAGTCAGAACGCAATCATTTCTGCTCTGAGTTGAGACGCAGTGGGTCTTTTAGCACCTCATCTGTGCAGCGATGAAACAGACTGATTTGTTGTTTGTATATGTTTAAAAAGACACGATAAATTAAGCAGAAAAAAATAATCGCATTAAATCGCATATGCAATATTAAGATAAAAAAATCGCAATTAGATTATTTCCCAAAATCGTTTAGCCCTAGTATAAACACTGTGAAATGATCCCAAGTTCAAGTTATACCTCTCGATGGAGTTTGCATTGACTCTGTTGTAATCTGTTAAGCACTTACCTTGAGTATATACAGTAACTCTCTTGGTGTCTTTATTTAATATAAATCCATAGAAGGAGGCTGAAGATACCAGCTTGTGAAAGAGAAGACTAAACCATAGCTGATTTCTAGAATCGTGAACATCTCCGATCTCAAATACGTCATTGTGGTTAATGTAAATGCTAATTTATAAGCCTTTAAAACCTTGCCAGACATATTTATAAAGCAGTTGACAGCTACTGTCTCCTACTTCCATTTTCTATGTAAAAAAGTGCTTTCTTTGTAAATAAATGCACCAGCCAAAGATGACACTGGTAAATAATCATAAAATAGCGTTTGCACATGAGCTTTCTGAGATTAGATTTTTTTTAAATGGTGAAAGTCTGCTTTGATCTCAGATAAACTTTCCCCCTTACCCTCCGGAAACAATTAACACCAATCATGAGAACATGCTAAGAAAGTCATCTACTGCAGGTCAGACATTAAACTACATATGTTAATGGAACCTCACTTCAAAAATCTTAATCTATTCCTTTAAGTTGAATTGAATTGAACTGAAGTTTGATTAAAAGTAAAACAGGCAGAACGACTGAGGATAGAGCGACATTAAGACCCAGTAATCCAGTTAATGATGAACCAGGGGAGTGTTAATCAGATGATGCGCCTGTGTGTTGACTGGATCCGCCTGCTGTGAGGGGTAATCCCATCTGCTGCGTGAGTCGGGGGTCAAGACACAGGACGATGGGCAGTCACTGACGTGGAAAAGGAAAAACTGGCCTGCCAAGCGCACACTGGAAGCCAGGATCTTTAGGGTGTAACTCCTCACTGCCTTTGAAGGCAATCGCATGCCTTCAAAGGCAGTAAAGTGCTAAGCTGCAGATCAACCTTTGTGTTTAAATTTTCCATTGTGCTCTGGTGCCACAACGAGTAGCCGGACAGGTTTGGCATGCTTCCTGCACCCTTGTTTACGGTCGCAGAAGAAAAGAAGCCTCGTTCTGGCGTGATATAATTCCAGTCTGCCAGTTGCAAGCAGCCCCGAACTCTGAGTCATCTTTTTCCAGCCAATCAATATGTGTGATCATTGGTTGAGCCCTGACCCCATGATAAAGCTGGAAGGGTATTTATGCAGCCGTTTACTGTGCGGGTGTCTGGTTTCTACCAAATAGGCAATCCCTGCCCGCTTTTGTCAAGAGCAGAGCCAGCACAAGCACTTATTTATTCTTTGCTGCCTGGCTGAGCAGGATCCCAAGCTTACTGAGGCACCTATGTCCATCTGAACGGTGGCAGCGATCGTATCACGGCAATTGTTCTTTTCTCTCGCCGGGTGCCAGTTGCTCTGATTGTAATCTTCAATACGTCGTAGAAACGCATGATCACAGAGAATCCCTGCAAGGCCGCTGTCCCACATTGCTTTCGGCACCTTCTAGCCTCCGTTGTTCTCTCTGTGCCATCCTAGCCCTTGGCAATGTCCTGGTTTCTCTTCCACCCCATGTCATCATGCCTGCACCACAGCCCAACCCTAGGCAGTCTGCGGGGCGCAGCTCACGTGAGAGATTAACTGCACGCCGCTCTCCCCTCAGCTGTCAGCTACAGTCTGCTGCCTGCCAGGCCCGCTCGTACGGAGCCTTCCTACAGATTAGCCCGCTGCAGACGCAAGGTTGTGGGAGCAGTTTCGTCCTGCTGGTTCCAAGCCTCAAAATCCATAAACGGCAGCCGGACTTTGAGTCAGCGGAAGGCAAAGGTTAACTGAGACGCAGTCCGCACATCCTCAGTGACAGGTCTGAGAAAGTAGGCCACTTGATGTAAATGATTCAGCGCCGATTTGAGCGTGTGCTGCATTGCGGAAACAAACATGTATCTTAGTTTAGTCATATGCATTTCCTGCGACAGAGCAAACTTGGTGCCATCTGTAAGCCTCCTATCCGCTCACCTTGCTGCTGTGCTGTTTTCTGCTTGGACGGTGACACAACTGAGAGGAAGGCTCTGCTGAAGTAAACACTCTGACCCGCTGTTCGCATCTCCTCATGAATAAAGGAATACACATTTCGACTGTTCCACGTAACTGAGTACAGTGCTCGCACATGGACTGTTTACCCTTTAGTTACATAATGTCAGATGTGCATTCTGGCTGGCTGTGTATTTTTCCTTGATATATTGATATTGCAAATACAAGCGTTTGTGTATCCTAATAGACCAACAGAGAAAAGGTCAACCTCGGTCAGACTGAATGCAGATTGCCCATCAAAAGCCATTGTTAAGTTTTGCCATAGATTGCAATTTGGATTTTTCAGACTTTGACTGGGCCAGTCTAACCCTTTGATCTATTCTAAATCTTTCTGTTTTTATCTCTGGTGTTAGACCATTTCAGATCTTAGTACCAAGATAGACATGCATCTTTTTAAGAAACCCCATCACATCCTACCAGTCAACCTGCCACAGTATCTGAGTTTTAGAGCATGCAGATGGAGTTGGTGAACCAACAGGAAATGGCCTCACACCTTGCAGCATTCACATGAACAATATACAAAACACATGTGGGGGATTTCCATGGCTTTGCAAAGTGGTCATCATGCAAGCTACCCATTTGTTGCTTTAAATACAGCACAGTTGACATGTCCCCCCTCCCCCCCCCCCCATGATGGTACCATGTTGGAAACAAGATAGAGTCGCAGGGGCCTGCACACGCCCGAGGCTCAGCCACTCTTTTTGTTTGTCTTTGTGTTTTTGTCCGTGTTATAACCACTATGTCTTCATTTGTGTCTGTGTGTTACAAGTATGTGTGAATTCTGAGCTGCTGTCTCACCGACGTTTCATTATGGCTACATAATGACCATAAAGACTCTGGATTCTTGATTCTTCTTGACTCTTTTTAGCGCCATCTATCTTCCCATCAACTGAATTGCTTCTCCTCATCCCTGACAAAGAAAGGCATCCCCACAGCATGATTCTGCCACCACCGTGTCCATTGTTAGTTTCCCAACACCCAACTTGCGAGATGGCAGAAAGGTTCAGTTTTATAAATGATGTATCCTCCTTTTACATTATAATTATTACTACTTTGGGTTTGCTCACCGCCAAAAATCCAAATGACATATTGAATTTTGTGGTTTTAAAGTAACAAAATATAAGAAGGTTTTCAGGGTGTGAATACTTTGCAAGGATCTTTAACATGGTATGACTTATGCGGGCATTTTCTGTGTTTGCTAAGTGTCTACTTGCTAGTTGCATCTTTTCTAGGTTCCCTCCCTCTTTGCTCGTAGACCTGCTTGGTTGGTGTGCTCATGCATAAATAAGTACTCCCTTGTTAGATTCACTGACTTAGCTTCATGCAAGCACAGGAATAATTACTCAGATTTGTCTTTTTTTCAAAGGAGTAGGTGAGCGTGATAATTCATTTCAGCCCCTCTCCCTCTAGCTTTCAAGTATTTTTGGCCTGCGAGTTGCAATAAAACAAAGTGAGGTCCTGACTACAGAGCAGGGATTAATATTTAGCCCAGACAAAAAATCTAATTAGCAAAGCCTGCCCCCTCACCTGAGGCAGACACGGGGCCGGAGTGGGCCCCGGCATGGTGCCCAGCCTTTGATTCTGGTTCAACCTGATATAAACAAATGATCTGCATTGTTCAGATTCAATGAGTGCGCGGCTGACGGGGTGGCTAATCCTGTTAGGAAGCACCCATGCCGAAGACGTCCGGAGCACCGGGACTACGCTCGAGCTCGCAGTGATCAAACACCTCGCAGATGAGGGCTGAAAGGACGGAAGCTAAGCTAATCATGGCGTTTAAAGCATCTCAGCCCTGGCTCAGGAATGGACTTAGATTAATCATGAGAGCTCTACAGCATTGCTTCGTAAGTATCAAAGGAGCCAAAGAGAGCTGTAGGAAGGGAATGAGTCCAGAGGTGTTTATGAGTTGGGTCCATAAAGCAGAGGCTCCCTGTTTGCGCCTGTGCCGCTTTCTTGTTGAGCGGTGCTGACAGATGGGAAGCTTTTTATTAAAGAGAAACATTTATTCTCCCCCTCATGATGTAAGTTACATCTACACACAGAAAGTATGGTCTACACAGCAGCCTTTGCACGCATACCGATGCATGGGGAAGACAGCCCACGGCCTCTCTCATTTTTTCCATGCAACATAAACGAACTGTAGCAATCACTTAACAACAAACGGGGAGGCTCTGTAAAAAAAAAAAAAAAAAAGAACGAGAGGGAGAAGATGAAGGAGGAAGGCCGCGTGTGCACAGGCGGAGCTGGAAGCTGCTCCTGTCAACATTGTGGATAAAGACGAATGGTGTGGCACTGCTCTCCATCCAGGCAGAAAAACACCACGTTCGCGTTTGTCTGCTCCTTGTTTCTCTCCCTGTCGTGTCATAATCAGCAAAAACAGAAACCTCCTCCTGACACCACACGCAGACTGTCACGCCGTCTGTACCCCTCTCTCTTCGTGAGCTTTGTAAACTACTAACAGGTTCTTGATGGCTCCGTTTGAAGTCATCAGGAAGCGGCAACATACTGGGGATGCTGGGTGCCGTCACCATGGCAGCCGTATGTATGGCCAGATGGAAGGCAGGCAGAGGAAGTGACCTTCTACCCCTCCTGTCTTCTCTAATCAACAATAGGCTACCTTCTACTCTCTGCTGCACAGCTCATCCACTTTATTGTCATCCATCTGCCTCTCATCTCAGTTTATCATCCTTTTTTTTCTTCCTTTCCTCTTTTATCTAACATATAATACTCTCTGACCCATGCCACTGGTCCTTACTGTCCCTAAAGGGTACTTCTGCCTGAAGACAGTGTAAAAGGAAGAGACCTGATTAGAAAGGTGTGGCTGTTTAAGGGCATGTTTCAGTCAAACTAAAAGAGAAGAGCAAAACCAGCTCAGGGATGAGAGCGCTTGGACTTCCCATGGAGCTGCTGAATGCAGTCAACATTAGCTTCCACTCAATGAGAGTCTGGGGGCCAATACACAACTCAAAGCACCGTTCAGAAGGAAGGGGAGCCAAGAACGAAGACACTTTGATATATAGTGCATCGGTGTAAAAGGACTTCTCAGATGATTTGTTAATTATTCAGGCTGACTATTGAAGAGCAGTTTGCATTCAAGTCAGATTTGCAGTGGATGAATCTGGAGAGTTGTTGCTGTTATTGCGTTTGTATAGTAAAGAAAGCCACAATTGCAACTGAATGTAAACAAACTGTATAAGACTGTGTGAAAATGGCTAAAAGGAAAAATTAAACATTAGTTTAGTGAACCAGAAAATGTGACTGTGGTACTACTTTGTTTTAATTGGTTCCGGTGCATAGAGGGTTGTATTATGTACACAAAACGTGAACTGAAAAAGCTGCAAAACTGACTGAGAGGAAAATCAAAACGTTAGGAAGCTGCACCATTGAGTGTGAGTTTGCTTTATGCCATAAGTTACTCTTGTGGCATGAAATGACATGTGACTTGATCTGGTGAAGCTAAGTGTTTGTCCAACAACAAGGGGCAGAGATTTTTGTGCCTGGTGACTTTGGATCAAAGTATAATCATGGATCAGAATAGACTTGTCAATGAGTAACTCCAAATCAGAATCAGTACTGAGAGTTCAAATGTTCCACCTTATCTGGCTGGTCTGGAGCTCTTTTGTGAAGCATGGCTCACAGTTTCATCAAGACGTGTCCTTTAAGTGTGACGCCTTGCTTTGTCCATGACTGAGACTCTTATTTTGTAGCAAGAAAGGAAATAGTTCTTGAATTGTCCTGTTGTTAATGTGTATGAACTTGTAATTGGGATGGTTGAAAATCCTTTGGTCCCATAAGCTTTGGCGAAAGGCTTTAGATCTTTCAGCACCTATGCGTGGCAGCATTTTGTGTGGTAGAAAAGAAACAATGGCGGAGATACAAGATAGAGACGATACGCGGGCACAGAAAATATAGCCTTGTGCTTTTTATCGGTCAGGACTGCGTTTGATCATCTGTAAACATCTAAAATACTGAGGTTGGTCTAACCTGAATTATTCTTGCTGAACATTGATTCTTTACACCAGAGTTTGAGGGGTTATGAAACCTTATAAAACCAGAAAAAGGAGCATTTTCAAGGGTTGGGGCCAACTGGATCTCCTCTGAATTGGAGAAGGATTAAAAAAAACAATATACTCTATGGACTAGTCAAACATGGAATGGATTATTTTACGCTGATTACACATGCTTTAAAATACACTTTGAAAAATTATTCTTAGTTTGCCCCATATAAATGGCTAAAGTCTCGTCTTGTCTTGTGTGATGAATTAATCATTCTACCCCTCATAGTTTATTTCCATAATATTTCCATTTTCAAAAATGCTGCCAAACACACTGTTAAGGAAAAAGACAGTATGGTGAACCAGCAAATGTGACTGTGCTACTATTTTTGTTTTGTTGATAGACTCCTGTGCATAGACAGTTGTATTATGTACAGAGATGTGAACTGAGAACAGTCGACAATGCATTTTTAATGCTGAGGTAAAAGTCGTTTTCACAAACACACTCTCTAGTTACAGACGGCCAAAATGCTTGACAAGACTCAGCATCCGTGCACTGCGCTTAAAACCCACAATTCTGTGCAAAGGTGTGCTGACATTCTGCTCCAATCAATACAGTGGGCAGGCTCTCACTCACTCACAGAGAAATAAAGGAAGGGAGAGATGCCCTGCTGCAGGGTTGCTCTGTAACATCCGAACGGTCCTCGACAGAACTACCTGCTGGTTCTGCTGAGTCCCGGACAGGACCACAGCTACCAGCAAGCAAAGCACCGGGAAACTACTGAGTGGTCGGCACAGGCGAACTCTCTGACTCTTCACGTGATGCTCCGAATGTAAACACTGTTGCAGTTTATGAACATGCAAAGCAGATGAAAGTGGGAGAAACAAGCAACAACACTGAACAGCTGCAAGGTTGATGGATGGATGGATGGATGAAAGGATGAAGGGATGGATGGGGGTGATGCCGGGGGAAAGATGCTAGATTAGGCTGAGTGTGGTACTCACAGTTCAGAATAGAGGATGTGCAGGTTGCCCAAATTGTCTGTGTAGTTGGCTGGGCTGAGCCAGGGCAGAACCAGCAGCAACAGAGCCTTCATGGTCAGCCTTTACCCCCCACCCACCCCTGCTCTTCGCTCCCTGATTTTCCCTGAAGCTGCCTCTTCTCCTGTTCCCCCTTCGTCCCCCTCCCCCTCCAATTCTGCGACCCTGGCCGTGCTGACCCCCCCCCTCTCCCCTCAGCGCCCGCGCCTTCCTCCAACAGAAGCACTCTCAGATGTGATTTAATCCTTCACTTCCTACCTTTTTTTACTCCCCTCCCCTACGCTCTTCCCCACCACTTCTCTACTTGTGTCTGCGCGAGTTTCTTCGTCTTCCTGTGCCTTAGGCTGGTTGCCTGGTCATCTCAGCTGCAGAGTCAAATGGGCTGGTTGCCAGAGGTTGAAGATGGAGCTCAGAAGAAAAAAAAGCAGCCGAGGCAGGTGCAGAGAAGAAGAAGTCCTGTTGTGGCACAGGAGGAAAAGGAGAAAGTGCAGGAATCAGAGGAAGGGGACCCATGCAAAGGTGGCACATTTGGAATACAATTTGAGATGTGCAGCCCCTTAATCTGCTCAGGGCACTGGCGAGTTGTAAGAGGATTTGTGCTCGTATGCACTGTGAGCCGGTGTGTGTGCGTGTGTGTGTATGTCAGAGAGAACAGCGCAGGCTGACTTATACTGCAGCAGAAACCACTAAAGGGGGGGATGGAGCAAACCAAAAATAGAGATGGGGGGTGTGCACTTTGTACTCCTCTGATTGGCCCTGGCCCATTCATATGCACTATGATCCACGCATACACCCTCAGACATACACACACACAGGTGGCAGCTCTGCATTCACATCCCCCCTGCTCCTGGATGTGTCAGTCTTGCAGGGGAGAGAGAATGTGTTGCTTTCCATTGCCTCACCCCTGGTTCACAGCAATGGACTGCTCCCAGTGCAGCAGATTGGTCTGATTGCTTAAAAGAATCTGCCTACAAGCGTGAAAAAAAAAAAAGAGGAAGAGCATGACCAAAACACACCGGCAAATCAATATTCTCTGCTGGGATGGGAGCTTGTTTGTCAGAGTGACATGAATGAGAAAGATGAGGACACAAAGGAGAGGATATGGAGCATGTCTGTACTGAACCAACTGAATTCAACCCGCTCAACCTTCGTTTTCACATTTAGTAAGGAGAAATGAAAGGAAGGCTGCAAGCTAGGTCATTTATTATGTCAGAGGTAAAAGCCATTTGTCATCTGTACTTGTTCTGATAGATCGGATAACTAGAAAACAACTGGAGGAGAGATATGTGCTGACAGCGTTAAGTATGGATGGCAGATACTTAAAATAAAAAAAAGACACATCTGAATTTAAATTTGTAAAATATGCTTCAGTGCACTTTGTCTGGTTCACTTTTTCTGTAGTTTGCACAAAAAAAACCCCAATAGGGAATCATTAGGCTCAAACCATTTGAAAAGGAATCTCAAATAACTTTAACTTCATCTCCAGCTTCAGCTGTGATCTTATTTAATTTTTAACCTATATAGGTGTGCAATAAAATTATTTGTTAAAGTTTTATTAACAGTGCCCCTGAATTTGTCATGTTACACATACCTCTTACACATAACCCTCTTAATGTTTTGGAAAAGTGTGGCATGCTTATATAATCAGCTGCTTTTAATTTGATACGTTTAAATAATATCCACTGCAAATTTCAGCAGGTGCTTAACATCCCGTATCTTAAGGTGTCAGAGCTTTTTTTTTATAGAGAACATAAGCGCCCTAACAGCTTCAGGAAGACGAAACAAGAAGAGGAAAAATAGCATTTCCTCTGAAAATCACAAGAATGCACAAGACTGAAAAGCAATCTTGTGCTTTCTAAAAGCATAAGATTGTCTGTCAGTATCACCCACACCGTCACAAAAATCAGAGTCACCACCTGGGGATGGGAGGTGGATCTGTGTCGGCTCGTTGTAGCCATCAGCGCTCTGTAGCAACGGCACGAAGGTAAAAGTCTGAATAACCTGTGACCAGGACGTGTTGGGTCGACAGCTATGTTAGCTGCCCTTTTACTGGTCCTGGACCTGTACAGGTCATGATTGGATGGAAGGTCAGTCCTGATAATCCTCACAGCAGCTCTAATTGTTCGTTGCAGTATGTACCTGTCTAGTTTTGTGGATGAACTGAACCAGACAGAGATGGACGAGCACAAGACAGACTGGATGACAGCAGTGTAGCTCCTGAAGAAGGTTAATATATACTGTATATATATATATATATATATATATATATATATATATATATAATATCATATTTAAGGCTGTATAACATCATTCTATTTTCTTATGTGGCCACATTGAAAAAAACATTTGTCCACCCCAGTCCTAAATCCAATTAAGAATCTGTAGACAGACTTAAAATTGCTCTGTATATAATCTGAATGAGCATCAGGTACTTTACAAAAAATTATGTCTCTAGATGTACAAAGTTGACTGAGATGTGCCATGTGGCTGTAACTGCAGCAAAAAGGTGGATCTTAAATGTACCGATATGTAAAAAACCTGTAAACCCTTCCACTTCACAATCATGGTACTACGTTGTACTGGTCTGTCCCCCCCCCCCCCACCATATTTCAAATGCAATGAATTATATGGTTGTAACGAGACAATTTCAAAGGGCACTTGACAAATCTTACTTACTTTTCTCAGCGCTTTTTTTTAATCTATTTTATCTCCTTCCCAGTTTTCAGATTTACGTAATGCCATCTGATGCCCTCGAGGAAGTCATTTAACTGGTGTAAATACCCTGTTTGACTAAATATTTCACTGATGGAGGTTGCGTGGTTACAGGCAACGCTGTGTCTGCGAGTTAATGGCTTCATGCAAGCGTACCGAGACATCAGTTGTCCTGTGGTATTTGAGCACTACGCACAACGACAGGACCACAGGGCTCGCAGGAAATGGAAAAGTAATTGGATTGTGACAGGATGCAGTTTTCTTGAACAGAAGCTAGTATACCCCAGAGGAGTCATTTCATTCACTCGTGCATTGAGTATCTCTCACAAAAACGCCATTGTGACGTACATATGTACTCCTATTCTCTTATTTGATTATTCCTGTCCATTTCCCATTCACAGAAGTCGATTCCTTACACTGACAGAGTGTCACGGTTTGTTTTTTTTGATTCACTGTGTAGAAACTACGGGCAGGAATGCACTGGAGAAAAGTCCTTGTAATCTTCCTTTGTTTAAAGCTTTTAAAATAGAGTTGCACTCCATAAGTTCAAAGCTTGATTTATTAGTGTTAAAATATGCACTAAATATTGGAGCACATCTGCCACCGACTCAAACTCTGAGGGTGTTTTCTCACCTGCGGATTGTTAGGTCCAAATCAGTCATGGAGTTTGCTAAATTGTAACGTTTTCTGGTGGTTTAATTTCTTTTCACTCCGAGATAACACCAAGGAAATCACAACCAGTCACTACAAACCTTGCTAGAACGTTCAGCCTGTTTATTGCTCAGATGTGTCTGGGGCGGCTGTACAACTTGTAAATCCAGGAAGCAGATGCTGTGTTCTGAGCTAGTCAAAAACACGGAGAATGCTTTCCTCCTTTTAGCACTTTTCTTGGTACTATTTCAGGTTAGGTTTTCCGAGTGGCATATTTAATAGATTTAGAGAGAAAGGATCTTAACGAAATAGTTACATGGCCTTTGTTTGTAGTTTGTTTACTCTACAGCATCCCAGAATGCAATGCTTACCTGGCTACGGGAAGGCATTTCTATTCAATTCAACAATACTTTATTCATCCTGAAAGGAAATTAAACTAAATTTGTCTGAAGCTTGCAACATTCACCCTTGGATCGAGGTCAGATCACATTTTCACCATGACTGCTCTGGAGTTTGTTTGGAACCGTACCAAAACACCTCCTTCAAACGGTCTCGGTGCGGTTGTTTTGGTATGTACCCATATTGGGATTGCTGTGTTCACATTTACACGAGTGAACTGCACTATGGCGGTAAACGAACCAGAGTTAGTTTTACATGGGCTAGTCAAGAGTGAAAACAGCCTAAGACTGATTCTGCAATCATCACTTCATGAATGTATTGGGAGATGGATTGACAGACTGAGATACAGGTCCTGTTCTGGGACGTTGTTGTGAAAAATAGCCAAGCCTAAAGACCCAAACATACTCAGAGCAATTGGCATCAGGAGGAAAACACTAGAACCAAAAGGACTCAAGACCACATGAATAAAAAGTAACAGAAGTAGGACCAAAGGTCATAGTAAACTGAGTTGTACTAAACAGACAAAGCAAATTGACTCAGAACAAATACACTCAGTCCAAATGGACTAAAGTCAGACCAAATGGACCAGGACCAAACGTGGTTGGAGCAAATAGACCCAGACCAAATGAATTCTGTTCAGATTGACAAGGACTATACTGACCTAGAGCAAATAGACTATGATCAACAGGTCTTAAAACAGATATTACCAGTCCATAATGGCCTCAGACTAAATACCTCCAGAGAAAGCAGCTTTAGAGGGAAGCATCCAGCTGGTGGTGTTCTTAGGTCATTTTGTCTGAAGTCTGATGGTTCGATTTCAGGGAAGTTTTTTCTTGTCCACGGTGTGACATCTGAGGTGTTTTTTGGTCTGATGTCTAATGCTGTCTTCCTGAGACCCAAGGATATCCTAAAGTCTTCACCATAAGCGTGCCTGGGCTCAGCCTTTTAAAATAGGCCAGCAGTTCCTTCCTTTGGTGGAAGCTCGAAGTAGAGCTGCTGCTGCTCATCTCGAACAGGAGTCAGCTCCTCGGCATATTCACTTTCTAGGCACATCCCAGTGGGAAGAGACCCCAGGTCAGACTCAGAACTCACTAGAGAGATTACATATCCTTCTGGCCTTTGAGCACCTTGAGATAACTCTGGGTTTTCCTGGGTCTGTCCACAAGCTGCTGTCAGATAAGCGGCAGACAGTAGATGGACGAATGAGTGGCGTTTACCAGCCTCTGGTAAACGCCATAAATTCCATTTCGAACATTTGTACTTTTTCCATTGCTTTTTAGAACTCAAGTCAAGACAGCTTTTGTAAACAAGAAAGAAAAAGAAGAAAGCACCCGTGTGCTTGAGGCAGTGCTGCAAAGTCAAATATTTGTACTAAAGCTAGAAAAAAAAGACTGATGTGAAGAACTTGAATGTGAGGATCATTCAAACAAACAGAAAACAGGTTCAAACCAACACATGTGGTTACATGTCAGTGTACAAAATATGTTGTGCAAGTCCTGACAGGACAAAGCTAAGGATTAGACAACAGATCACAGTTAAGAGTTTGCTCTTCATTGCAGTGGATGCATTCAGAATATCAGTTTCCCTATCTGAAGGCCAATAAAGGTCATGAATGATTGCCTTAGTGTGATATCAGCCCAGACCAGATGGCCGCGTCTCAGTCACCACAACCTCTGACCCAATGCCAGAAATCCTGGTTGAAACAGCCAGAAACGATGTACCGCATCATCACTAGCATCAAAATACAGGCGGAGAGAAGAGTGAGGTCCTGCAAGCAGGCTGTGAGACTTATCTCCATGTCTACAATGAATTTATACCCATAATGCATGGCCTGAAATTCAAAAATCTCTGAGGCAAAAAATAAGAATAAGAATCCATATTACTTGAGCCAAACTTTGTGTCATACATAGTTAGATCATGTTAAAGAAAAAGATTTACACTTACAGCATGGGGAGAAGGAAAATAGTGAAAACAGAATCGTTTTCTACTCAATTATATTCAATAAAAGTTGCAAGGAATTGCTAAAAACTTTGAGGAGGAACAAAATGATATGAATAGATTGACTCAATAGCATACATCCATGCCTCTGTTCAACTATCCATTCTCTACTCTCTTAACTAGGGCTGCACAGTATCCTACAAATGTATCATTGCAATATAATAGCTGAAAGTGATTTTTGTTTAAAGCACCATGATATGTTGCAAGGGTCATCAGGATGTTTTGGTGAAGTCATGAAGAAACTGGTTGCGTATATAGAATCCGTAACCAGATTTTTTATTAGCCAAATACACACTATGGGGGTCTATATGTGCAATGTACCCAAAGCTCAAAGACCAGGTCCCGGAAGACGTTGGTATTACTTTATTTACTGTAAATCATATAGTCACCGCTGAATTCACCAACATTACAGCATGTTGCCTGTTTTCCTGATATCCTGCGGCCCTATGCTTAACCCTTGGAGTCAGCAAACAAAAACTATTTGACAGCGCTTATTTAAAAAAAAGCACTGAGGGATGCTTGTATGGTAATATTTTGTATAAAAAAACATGAAACCTTTCAAACACTGTGAGAATACTGTGATTGGCTCAGCGATAGCCACAAATGATGCTAAAGTTTGCATCTTCTTCAAAGCTTACTTTAGTCTATAAGGATTCTGAACGGCATTTCTTATGCCTGAAATATAAAATACTCAGTAGTCAAATCTGAGCTGGATAATTCTACACTGAACAGGTTTATATCAGAACAGGTTATTATGTATAAAACCCCATAATATGTTTGTTAAAACACAAAAAGAATATGTTTTAATGCTTTTGGATTGATTAAGATTCACATAAACCCCATTTCACCCATGAAACCTGTAATGGTGGAAACAGAAATGTTCCTGAAATCTTTTTTTCTTTGTTAAAAAATGGAAATCTTTTGATAAACTCAAACCTGGGCCCTCCTTAATGTGAGGCAACAGTGCTAAACACTGCCCACTGTGCAGCTCCAAAAGCAACAAACTGCTTCCAATTAAACTTCTAAAATACAACTTTTGAAAGTCTCAACAGCATAAGTAATAATCAACCAATAGCCTTGCTTTTTCACCTCAGGGGATAATTTGTTTGCTAATATGGTCATGAGACCTTTAGCTGTCAAACTACATATTAGAACCTCTTGCTGAAATCTAAGTGAGGATTGTTATTGTGCCAAAAAGACACTACTGGTATGGAAATCAGATGCAAATTAAAGTCTCCAGCGATTAAATTTGACATTTGCTTGATGCATTATGCAACTTGACTTCTCTGTGCCTGCACACCATAATAACTTCACGCTAATAACACAGTTTGTCTCCTTAGGTTTGCTTTCCATCATTTAAAACTCTCCCAAACTCGACAGGGTAATTCAAAAGAATCATAAAGACTCCTATTAAAAGAAATGTGCTCAAGGAGAAGTGCTTTTTATTCACTGCCTCAATCACTGAAGCATGATAGATATGTTGAAATGGGTTACTCACAGGAACCTTTTCACATCCTTGCACACAATGCATTCTGCGATCTCTGCGGACGTGGCCCCTCACCTCTACAGATAAAACTCTCTAACTATGGTGGAGCAGCTGAATCCTGCTGGGAGACAGCCTCAGAGATCCACACCTCATTATGACATTCACACTACATGAGAGGAAGCAAGTGGAGGAAAAAAAACCTGACAGACTGAGCAGAAAAGATGGTGTGAGAGAAGCAAAAACAATGGGAAACTATTATGCACATGCAGGCAATACCAATAAGAGAATATAGAGGAGAATTTGCTCTTTTTATGGATTTTGAAACAACTTGTGTTTCTAAGTTTTGAATTGAACTCAAAAGGAAACCCTTTTTCCCGTTGTCTGTGATGTTTGGTGGGGTACATTAATCATCTCTTACTAGTGCCAGGGGTGTCTTGATGAGCAATATGAGCAGACCCACACTGAGAGAAACCAAAGTGTGGCCTTTTAATGATATGTAAGCAGATGAGCTGGGCCTGGTTAGATGAAAGCCTGGTTGGAAGAAAAACTCTGTCCTTTGGGACAGTATCTGGTGGTTAATGATGACGGGCAAAGAAGGAAGGAAAACCTACAGTCAGTCTTTATTGCTGGTTGTTGCCGTTTCTTTCTAACAGACAAGCACAGATGAAGATCTGAAAGTAAAGGGTAAAAAAGGTGGGCATGCAGGAACTGGAAAAGTGATTGCATTGTGGCAGCGCAACATTTCAAATGATTTGCAATCAAAGAGGCATCATAATGCATCTGTAAATATGATCCATGTCTCAAGAATTCCTTTAGCGCAAGAGCGCATGCACAAGACCATCTTACCTGCTCTTCTGCTCCTCAGGAGGATCAGGGGGAAAAAAAATCTCCAAAAGCCTTCTTCTCATAAACTTGTAAGACAGTTTGCATCTTGTGCCATTTTCAAAGTATACGTTGAGAGCAGCAGAGCTACAATGAACGGCTGAAACCGAAGCTCACTGGATACATAAATACTAGAAGTGTTCATGCGCAGCAAGAGGAAACTAGCAAGGAGCGAGCACGCACACTGGGGTTAGGTGACCACGTCACAATGATTGGCGTGTGGGACAACCAACAGACAAGATGATCCCGCCAGAACTCGAAGCCGAAAGATCGTCTACTATACTTTTAATTGTGACGTTGAAATATCTGAAACTAACTGCATATCTTGGAAGCGCTTAGCCTTAAGGACTAAGACCAGTGGATTCCCTTTCACTTTTCCAAAATGAAACATGGCAGTGGCAGGATCATGCTGTGGGGATGCTTTTTTTTTTTTTTATCAGCGGTGACATGGGATCTGGTCAGAGTTGATAAGAATATAAATTGAGCCAAATACAAAGGAATACTGAAGGAAACCATAAAACAGACTTGAAACTGGGGCTCAGGTTCACTCTCCAGGACAACCAACACAAACCAAAAAATCAGAGCTACAATGGTTACTGCTGAAATGGTCCAGTCAAAGTCTAGAACTAAATGCAACTAATGTGGAGGGACTAGAGTTGTTTTGTGTACCAGTGTTCACTTCGGAGAAATGCAAAGCTGATCAACACTTTTACCTCTAATTGCAGCGAGAGCTGATTCTGCAAAGCATCGACTCCTGGGGCTGAATAGAAATCCTCACTACACTCTTCAGAATTTTATTCTACAAAACACATATACATGTTAGAAAAACATGTATTATTTTTTTCTACTTTACATGCTTTGTGTTAAATCCCCTAGAAGTACAGTTGTCGAAACTTTACAAAATGCACAAAAATTCAAAGGGTATGAATACCTTTTCAAAGAAATGTACTTTGTAATGACTGTTAGTAGATTTAGGGAACTGAAAAGGGTTAAAGGATCTGGTCACATGTTTTTTTTTGGAGCCTACCTGCCCTTGATGTGGTCTTCCAGCTCACTACGAGGCAGGGTTTCGGTGCAAAACTCCATGAAAGGGCAGACCACCATCAGCTTATCCAGCAGCTTGTGCACCAGGAGGCTGGGCTTTCTGCAGCTCTGCAGCATGAGGGGCATGCGGCACACGGGGCAGAAGTCCCCCTCCAGCAGGAAGCTAGTGAGGCACTCCTGGCAGTAGGTGTGACCGCAAGGTGTGTCCAGGGGCCTGATGAGTGGTTGCAAACAGATGTGGCACACAAGGTCATCGTCCACCTCGTCCTGGTAGACGTATTCATGGTTCTCCTCCAATTTGTGACTGTGGCCGCATGATGCGCACAGGTCAGGGGCTGGGGAAAATACATCGCTGTCTGTCGGGGAGCTAGCTAAAGGGGACGCTTCTGCCATGACTGCTGCAACTTCAGGCTACAGACTCCTCTCCTGGGCGCTCATTTGAAAGGTAGGACCTGGGATATCAAGGTAGATGAGATGAATGGGACGTCAGCAGAGGAGACCTGTGAGGAAAAAGAGAAGCAAAGTAAATACAATGACTTGATGATGACATTAGGGTTGTGGTAGCACAGAAAGGGGAGCCAGTTTGATTTGTTGACTACTTTTTTTGTTATCTCCTAATTTAGTTACACACTAAAGCTGCTGTCAACCAGTCTTCCCATGGATGCATCTGTTTGAAAACAAGTTTCACACGGTTCTGTATGCAAAGATATGAATAGCATTCTGTATAGAATAAAGTACAATTTTTTCTTTAAGACATGTACTGTATGTCACTTTCAAATAACCCTTGTTTTTTATTGTGTATTGGAATGAAGGATGCAAAATTCAGTGCTCTGCTGCCAAAGCAGAAAATCCATTTAATACACAGATTAGTGCTAACTGAGGTTTTTGTGCTGGTTAGTAAACTCATAAATTGAATGAGTAAAAAGTCCCAATAATAAATACTATTACCTTTAACAAATTAATAATGTTGCCAAACAAAGAACCCCCCCCCCCACCAAAAAAACAAACAAACAGAAAGTTAAACAGAGTAAGGAAAGTGAGGCTTGGCAGTCAGACTTGGTGAATATGGTAGTTGGTAGTGATCTAGCCAAGGACAGCTAAACCCAAACGGTACACACTGTGAAGTGTTGTTACTGCAAATCCTCCAGCTAATTTAAGAAGGAACAAACCCAATTATGGGATGCTAATCCGAGGCAATATCAGGAAGGTGGAGGAGAATTAGGGCATTTACAGACTGCAGGAACTAAACACAACAACAGAGGAAGAAAAAAAAACCACTATATGTAATTTAAAACTACCGCATTAAAATGTAATCCATATATTCACCAAAAAGAATAAAAAAAACATTTAGACTGTAACAATCTAGCATACAAATGGGATGAAGGAGAAATTGGATGAAACCCCAAAGCACTGAGAACTCAGAAGAATCAATCAACTTTCAGATTGATCATCTGATTCTTGACTGGCTGGTCGTTTCTTGAACAAAATTACTCTAACAAAGGTAAAATAAAATAAAAATCAGTCAAATGAGGATAAGATATGTCCAAAGCTATTTAAAATGTATTTTCTACAATATATCAAGACATCTTTAGAGTTCATTCAGGCAACAAAATTGAGACTAAGACAGGAAGTAGATAACAGGAAGGCTGAAAGATGTGCAGTTGCTCTGTTTCATCGCTTTGAGTTTAACGCCTCTGTCTGTCTCTGTGTAACTAATGTAGATATTTACCTCAACTCAGATTTATAAATGGCTCATTTTATAGTTGCTAATCACTAAAAGTTGCTAAAGTCAGATAAAGTCAAGACTGGAAATCCGCCACAAAATTCTGCGTTGTTCAGATTGTGTGTAGATATATAGTAACATCAAAGGGACACAAAGGACTAATTTCTTTGCTAAAAATTATTTATTTCCACTATTGAGAAAACCAAGGTGGAGCCAATTTTATGATGTGTATAATAATTCATTCATTCAAGCTTTATTGTAGAATGACCGTAGAGACGGTCTGGTTCTTTTCTTCTCACTTATACAAAGAACTGCAGGAATCTTTTTTTTTTTTTACTTCTTGGATTTACAGCAGTGGCCCAGATAAAAGATATTGAACAACTGAGATTTCTCGTCTGGACGTGGGAACATCAATACCACTCGTCTCAGCGGCAACTACTGAGACAGACTGATACAGATAAGTCTCTGGCTCTCTGCTCGGCGGACTGCATGACAATCAGTCATCTCTGTTAATCCATAGCAGGATATGACATGGTTTCAATCATGCCAGGTTATTGTTTTCTGCTACACAAGTTTACGTTGTGGTCGATATCGCAGGCAGGCCAATGTGCACGTCATCGCCAGAGCAGGTGGGTTCCTTCGAGCACATGGGCACCGACAGATGGGCTTAGTCAGGCACACGCCACTTTGGCAGGGGCAGCCATGTTGGCGCTCCATTTGCTTTGTTTTCTGGGCCCGTTACTGGCTCTGTGCCGTGTGATGACATGCTAGATCTTGTAAAAACTCCAACAGCGACAAAACGTGAAGTCAAACTGTAAATATACAGTGCTGTATAAAAAAAAAAAAAAGTATTCGCCCCCTTCTATATTTCTTCTGTTGCTGCTTTTTTCCCCCAAAAAGTTATAGGTTTCGGATCACCAAGCAAATTTTTATATCAAAGATAAACTGTGCAAATACAAAGGGAGGTTCCAAATGATGATTTCCTTTTTTAAAGAAAAAAACCCCAGCTGTTCAAACCAGCCCAACCGTTTATGGAAAAGTAATTGTCGCCTAAAGCCAATAACTGCTACCCTAGACAACTGGTCCACTTCTCTATGCAGAATTGTTTTAGTTCAGACACATTAGAGGCTTTTTAGGTATACAGATCCACAGCATATCCATCAGATTAAAGCTCTGGCTCTGACCAGGACCTTCTTTTTGAGCTTTTGAGCCGTTCAGACTCACATCTGCTTTGGATCGTTATCAACATTTAGTACGCTACAGTTCAAGGTCATGAACGGATGGCCAAACACAGTCTTCCATTATTTTGTGTGAGAGAGAGCAGAATTTAAAGTTATGTCAATTATGGTAAGTCATCAATGTTGAAGCAGCAAAAAAGCATCAAACTACTACCATCATGTTTGACTCTCTACATTTGGCTCTTTTTCTGAAATCCTTTTTTAGCCTTAATGCAGATATCACAGAACGCAAACCCTCCAAAAGGTTCCAGCTTTGTCTCGTCAGTCCACAGACCATCTTCCCTTTATCTTTTAGGAGATCATTAAGATTATTTTTTAGCAAATGTGACTTTCAGTTCACGTTATTTGTGAAATAAATGGCATTAAATAATTTGTGTTGTCTTTGGGTGCCATTTTCACCTACTCTCTTTGATGTCGTTTAATCATGAACCTTAACTGAGAGAGGCCTGCCATGGTTTAAATGTTCTGGGGTTTTTTTGTGACGTCTTGGAGCCATGGCATGGTCTTGGAGTACATTTGGTAGGCCAGTCAGTCCTCCATGTGTTGCTAATGATGCTCACTGGTTTCCAGCTTGAAGTTCAAAACCCTTAGAAATGGCTTTGCTAAAATTTCCAGGCAGATAGATGTCAATTACTTTGTTTTTTTTTCATCTGTTCTTCTTTATATTGGGACAAAATGTGTTGCTTGACATTCCCTGATAAATAAATACATGATAATTTTAAGCCTAAATTCTGTATGCATTTTGGGCATATTTAAGTTTAAAAATTGTTTGACAGTCAGAAACCTTTAAGTTTGACAAAAAGCAAAAAGGAAAAACAAAAACCTGTAAGGAAACAAAGACGTTTCCACAGCACTGTAATCTGAGTACTGCTTCTGTTTTGGTGTAACACATTCTCTTGCTCTTACAACCACCCATGCTAGAAAGCTTTTAGAAGGCACAACAAACACTGACTTTGGTCTGCAACACTCCATGGCGCTGCATGGTAAGTGGATGTTTGATAACAAACAGCATCTTTCTTGAACATTATCGGTTTGAAGCCTGCAGACTGTGACTCATGGGACCGTAAGGATTTCCGTCTATGTAGTGTCTGATGAAGGAAGGCTAATAAGAAGAGGCTGAACAGTCTAACAAAGAAGAACTTGTGATGGCAGGGTGGATTCATCACGCGGCACCTGCTGAGTGTGGCCTGATCCTATAGAGCAAAGCACTTTCATCACAGAACAAGTCAGAGACAGACAAGCAATAGGAGCACAAATACCAGTTAAAAGGAAAACCTAAGAAAGAACAAACAATTTGGAGAAAATGGAAAAATGCAAGGGACTTGATCCCCTCTCAAAGATAATCTCCTTAAAAAAATAGTTTTCACACGTAAACCTCAAAATTCTGTTCAAGGGAAAGTGGCATCTCTTTGGTGTAGACTTGTCTCGGATTTGCTGATAATAACACATCTACTTCACAGCAGGATGTTTTTCACTGAGGAGGCATTCTCACAGCAGGAAATGCAAGTGAGGGGAGAGCACAAAGAACACTGGGCATGATCAAAATAATCTAAGCTGTTTTGTTTACAGCAGATCCAGAATACCAGATGAGGCCTCTCTCTGGCTATCTCTGTTCTTATTTACCTCCACTTATATCTGAACAGAACCATAACATCGAGTGGATGGAAATGAATGTGCACCCCCACACAGACCCAACCCCACACTGATTCACCAACAAAATCTATTTTCTATATATCCAATGAACCAGGGAATGATGCTCTTCTGCTAATCAGCTATTAATCTATTAAAAATCTTTCTTTCACAAAAAAAGCTGTTACATTTCCATTACAAATAGACTAAGGGCAACAGATTTTAGCTGTAAGCAGAAAGACATTTTCTTTTGCTGATCAATCTATGATCTTTTAAAACAATTATAACAATAAAATAGCGTAAGTGTATAGAGAATTTAATTTATTAATCTGAACCACAGTAATCCAAATACACACCGTTTAGCAAATCCTGAGCTGGCCCAAGGTAAAAGCAAACTAAGCTACTTCTTACCAATCATAAATGAATGTACTTGGCTGAGACATTTCTGTTGCTTGTGACTGGGCTGGAGTCAGATACCATGAATAATATAGCTGCAAACTAATAAACTAAGTCAGTTCCCCCAATGGTAAGTGGAAAGCTGTACTTCAGATATGAAGTACAGCTTCATATCTTCCAGACCAAATGAGTGAGTCGCTGGAAATAATGTTAATTCTACAGTTTATTTCATGCCATTTATTTTACAAATAATGTGAACTGAAATTGGGGCCTCAAATAAAATTGTGTTTAGGGGTCTTATAGAAACTCCAGCTGGCGCTGGGGGAAGCAGACTATTAGCAGTCAATGTATCTTACATGCCATAGCACCTTGTTTCCCCAGAAATATTAGCTGATCCACTACGCTGGACTGATGAGCTACTTAACAAACTTTATCTTGCTATTCCACTGGAGGAGGAAGAGCCACACACAAATATAACTTTTAGATTTCATCTGAATAGGTCAGAAACAACTGATACAAACATTTAAAAATGAATGCCTTACTATTTGATCCGAAAATTGCAATTTAATCAAGGACCTGTCACCTGAAATTGTTTCAAATTGATTCATCTATACATCAGCAACATGCACAAGCTAGACCACTCGCAAATGGTCTTCGACATTACGAAGAAGATGAATCAAAAACTTTGTGGGCAATCTTTTTTATGTTTTGAAATATTCTTTGGGAAACTTTAACATGAATGCACATTGCGATGGCCCCTATGCATCGTGTCAATTAACTTTGGCAGAACTGATTATTGGGCTTCAGATGTGGATAGGTTCCTTAGAAGCTTTGGCAAAGCTCAGTAAAACAAGTTTAAATGCGATCACAACAACTAGACACCACCAGTCCTTTAGAGGAATATGATACTTCTTGTCATGTGTCTTAAGCTCCTGATGTGCGTTGCCTTAAACTGTTTTCTCTTTTGTCTGAAATGATGCTGATGACTTTTGCGATATGCAAACAGCCCAACCAAAAGTGAAGATCGTGTGACAGATCCACAGTCATAAGCAACCACTGACCCACGAACACACTTGCCTCTACACACCCGGTTTCTCCGGTGAATTCAGGCGACACACCCGTGGCCGAGGAGCATCAGCTTTCCCTGGCTCAGTCCTAATCTCTGAAGTGAAAGCATGACGCTGTGGCAGCGGCACGTTTGGGCCAATGTTATTGCTGGAGACAATGTAAGAGCTCTGATTGGCTGTAACCTGATTTGTAGCTTATGTTTTATTGATGATTAGTACTTATACTTGAGTGCTCAAACAACCAGGAGAAAGGTGAGGCTTAGTATCCATAAATCGTGTTGTGTCCATTTTTATATTTCATCTTTAACTGAAAAGAGAAAGAAATGTTTACACAAGAGTAGGCCTTGACTTACTCCTTTGTCTTTGAGGCAATCACGCCAATCCTTGGCTCAATAGGCTGTCCTTTGGGATAATATACAGCTATGTTCCTCACTCAGAGTATATTTTATGTAAATACCACTGCTGGGTCAGTCTCAGATTTCTCTCCTGTGATCCGAGTTAATAATGACGCGAGACAATGCGAGGTCAGCTCTTTTTGGTAACAACGGAGTGTGGAAAACAGAGCCAGGGACGAGGTATCTGTCTGCATCAGCATTCGGAGCATTCACACTGAGCTGGCATGTTGCTATGTACACATCCACTCCTCAGGTTCAGGCAGAGAAATGGAATCCTATCTACTGATCGAACACACCCTGAGGACAAAAGGCAAATCTGTGGAGTCCATAATGTTCGCCAGCAGGTGACGTGACTTCAGATATATACAACTGCACAAATGTGGGAGAGAGTAGAGAACAAGAATAAAGAGCAGAGCTGAGAAAACACACATTTGCTTTTACCTCAGGTGCTGGTTGGCTAATTACCCTATCAAACTACGACGTATCATTATCTAGCTAAATGACAATGGCTGCTCCAGCTCCTTTCTCTCCTCTGTTTCTTCAATGCCCTGGTGAGCCCACAATGCCCTTCGACACGTGGATGAAGACGCTCCATAATTAGCTACAAGTGGTTGCAACTAGTTCTAATGGACGGCCGGATTCTTGGAAGTGAGCTCTTCTAATACAATCAGTCATCCTAGAAACCGAGGAACAGAGACTGTTTTGAAATTTACCAACTGAAGGTGAGAGCGTGGATGAATCTGTGAATGCTCCAAAGGCGCACTTTTCCCTGAACACCACACTTTATTATCTAAGTACATCACAAAATCACACTGTTGATCAGCGTGTTGACCATTGCAGATTTCATTTAGTGTCACTTTGTTACTTCAGCTTAAGTTGAAGTACTGCTGGAGCTGGTGTGGTATCACATTGTCAACACAATAAACTCTGTGAGTCATGTTCAGAGGGAACTCGTTCAGAGGCCGTCGCCGAGTGAAAGGGCCCAGCTTCAGAGAGCAGCAACACAAACTGGCCCGTGAATGGATCAGTAAGTCATTAGATCATAAAAACACAAAAATTGTAATGGCTAATCAGGATTCATACCCATACCCATAAAACATGGAGCCTGAGCAACAGGATCAGATAGCCAGGAGTTAAAGGAGCTAACTTGTCAGATCCAACACATGCAGACTGCTACATAGTCTGTTGTGTTCAGGCATGCCCTGAAACGCAGAAGTCTACCAGTTAGTCTCTTTTTCTTCTTCTGGAAAACATCTGCCTTGTAATCACACATAACAAAACAAGGAAATAACAAAAATAGCACAGTTTCTTTTTAACTACTTATAATGCTGAAACATTACCCAAATATGTTTGCATTACTAGTCAGAAAGTAAATCAGTTTCCAGAGAACCTTCAAGAAACTTGATATGTAAATCATGCACCCCCCCCCCCAAAAAAAATCTAATCAAAATGCCAAATAATGGAAACCTTTCAGAAATTTTTACTTTTATTTCTTAACAATGCCTTAATTTTACATATTTGCAAAAACTGCTATTTTATGATACCTAATAGTCTTAAAATGATTTTTGAAAAAAATCATTTTACACAATTAAAGGCATAAATTTGTTATATTAAAACAGTTATAGAAATTTGGATCATCATTTGGATCATCTTGCGACCTCCACTTTGGGAACCCCTGCCTTAAAAGTCTCACTAATCACAGTTAAGCACACATCCAATGTTTAATAGGATGAGAGGACAGAATCTTTCTATGTTATAAATGCAACACAGTTGGCTCCAGTGTGGCGACATGGGCTGTAAAGGGTCAGTATTACTATTTCAGTATAACTCGTGTCCTGTCACTAATCTCTCCATGAAGCCCTGGTGTATATTTGTGGCCTATGTGACTTCTCTGCAGATTGTGTGAGCCCCAGCTGACACTTCAGTCTGGGTGAGCAGCTGCAGGCAGATGTGAAGCTTGGTGAGGTAATATTGAATGGCTGAATGGATCAGTACAGACTATACAAAAAACCCCCAAAAAAAACAGGTGAAAATCTACATCTACAACAAACTCATACATGTATAGCTCATGTGAAAACAGAAAGTAATGCTCACAGAGCTTCGGTGCAAATGACGTTTCATGCCAATAATAAAGTCACTGTCACATTCCGCAAAGTTCCCTGATGAACAAAATCATGATTACCACCTAGGTACTCCTCTAGAAAGAATAAAAACATGTTAAAGTCTACTTACATAACCTCATTTCAGAAGTTCACTTTCAGCTCACCTGAACAGGTAAAGTCTCGCAGTAGGTGTAACATTAAACCCTTCAGAGAGGGGAGGTGGAGAGCAACGGCAGGTAAATGACTCACAAAACAGGACTTTGTCCTGGTCAGAGAGCCTGGCGAAATGGATGACCGACCTTCAGGGAAAGAAATTGTATCTAATTCCCTGTCTTTTCGGAAAATCTTCCGACTCCAACCCAAGGTGCGGAGCTGAGCTCCTGTGTAAGCTCAAAAACTGCTCATCTGTAACCAGCCAAGGTGATCAGGAAGTGGCAGTCAGATGGGCGGGGACAGAAAAAGATAAACAGGAGAACTGCCCAAACCTGCTTGAGGAGAAACTGGATTCAGAGTGGGAAGATGAAACGGAGGTCTGAGCGGAAACACCACAAATGTCTGGGAGAGGTGCTATTCACACACAATGTGTTTTAAAAGGGAACATGTCAAATCGAGAGGGCACAAGTGTTTTAAGCTGCGCGTTCTGACAGACTTTCAGAAAACAACGAGGCAATAAATAGTGACAGTAATTAATAATCTCTTACTTACAGTACATTAAAACCTAAATGCAAGTAAAGTTTTTAACCAATAAGCCGCTAACCACACCAAGTGTCAAGTCTACTGGTGACAGTGCTGCTATGTATGTTGTCAGTACATACTCCAGTATACATTAAGACACTATAATCTATGCGCTTGTACCGAGCTTTCTTTTTCTGTTGTGGTTTTCCCTCTCTTTGACTTTAGCTGCTTCTTTAAAGCCATGCGTGTGACTTGCTTTGTACAAAAACAGTAGTTATCCCTGATTTTAGGCATGGCTCCCCTCTCTGTTTTCCCTCTATCACACCCAGACTGTGAGCCACAGGTGCCTCCGGGACTCGCAGCTCCACAAAACGGCAATTTTATGAGTCATGCTCTGACGTAAGGAGAGCTGAGTCTTTTACCCAGTTTGTTGAATATATTCTGTGAGCAGCGGCTCAGGATCTACTTGTCACACATAATAATGCATTCCTTTTCTCAGGACTTTTTTGTTCTGTTGCGTGTGCAGACAGACACACGCGTTACTTGCCCAAGGACACTTTGACATATTAAATCTCTGAGCTTTGAAATGGAAGAAAAAAACTCCTCGGTTGAGCCACAACCACCTCCACAAGCATCGGGAGCTACTTGCCAAAACCTTTTAAGATTAGAAAAGGAAAAATATTCATTTCTGATTCACTATTCTGGTTTTTATTGTGTTGTTTTATTTCAACACTGTCAAGGAACGGTCATCATTTAGAAGACATTTTGTTTCCCATCACCAAGTAAAGTTGGATTTAATATTTCTTTTGCTTGGCTGTGGCTTGAAAAAGTATTTCTTCCGAAAGGTGTCATGTTACAGTCACAAAGTCAATGTGTTTTAATGTGATTTCATGTGACAGACCAACAAGGAAAGTATACATGATTTTCATTATTTTTAACATACTAAAACTCAAGTTTATGCAGCCTGGCATTGTCTCCACCAGTGATTTTCAGTTTAACATTCCTCCACAAATAGCATTTAAATGTATGCCAAATTATTAATACAAAACATTGGGCAGAGCACATTTCTCCACATGTTTGTGGTGTCCCCTACTTGGCTTGCAGCCAACCGCAAAAAGGACTTCTTAATGTTTATATTTTTCAACGATGGTTTTCTTCCTGCCTCTCGAGCAAAAATAACACAATCTGTGGTGGTTGTCTTGATGGCTAATTCTCCCACCAGAGTTGTGGATCAGTCCAGAGTTGCCCTGGGCCTCCTGGCTGCTTTTCATCTGATTTATCCTTTTCCCGGCTGCTGTGTGCCTTGGTCTTCGAGAGGCTGTTTGTTCACTCGTGTTCTCTAAAGAATACCCAAGGTCATCCCAGAACGGCTGAATTTATACTCAGATAAAATTACTCATAGATCAACGCTATACACTAATAAGATGACTGAAATTATGCACTAGTTTCTATTGAGAGAATTTTAAATAAATGGGGGGGGGTGTTACTTTCCCCAAAGACAGTCTAAAGGTATAAAGGGAGGCTTATTTAGAAGGTATAGAGGAAAGTATATAGGAACACTGTCAAGACTGAAAATACTACTGTTTCTTCAAACTGATGTTGCCAATGCTTACTTTCCAAACAATGATCATCTATGTCTAAAACTTCAACTAGAATGTCTATTTTATTTTCAGAATGAACTATTACTTGAATGTTAACATGTTAAGCCTGGTTTATGCTTAATGCCATCTTACATCATTTTGGCTACAGCACCCCTCCTCGTGGCTAAAAGTTTCTGCTCAGCGCACCTAAGAAAATTCCTAACTACATCAACAATCCTGTGCGAAAAACATGGCGGGCAAGCAAGAGCTCCTTCTGGCGTAGGTTTTTAAACATAGACATCTTTACGATTCGGCCAAAAAAGATCACCGTGATCAACAAATTGTTAACAATTCCTGGAGAAAAATTGTTGGAAACAACTGTGTTTTCTACTTTTACGTGTAGTGGTGTGTAGTAATCCTGGCATAGGAACACAACACTGCCCTCTAGAGTCCAGGAGAATAGTGCTACTTTCAGAGGAAGAGCCCCATGGAGCAAAAATTCATTAGAACGTTGTGTCCACATGTCTCATTTACGCATTGAAATGATGTGCGGCAAGCATAAACCAGGCTTTAATCTTGGATGTAAGGTGCCAATCATAGTATGACTGCCTTTATTGTTACTGTGAGCATGTTAGTATCCTCATGGGAAATATCTGCATTTAGGGTATGAATTGATTTTCAAAGCCGGGGTCTTCATGTTTAGAAACCTGCTGTCAGAAGGTCAACAGTACAAGGCAGCTGGATATTTTCATGCTTCCTCAAAAATCAGACACTGATGAATAGAAGTCAGAAGAACAGCTCCTGGTGTCCCTCACTGTTTTCATTTTCCTCCCACTTCCTTTGCAGAAGACCTATCTGTCCTCCAGAGAACAGTATAATGTGTCAGGATGTGCTAAGAGCCAGAAAGTGCCCATAAAATACCACTTCTTCCTAACTCTTGCAATGTGTATTGCAGCAGTAATTCAGAGATTTAGAGTTCCTTGAACTCTTGAGTTTTCTTTGAAGTGCTGAGTTGGACCTGCATCCTGTTTCATTTCTGCTGATTCCTCAGCTCCCCGCTGCTGGAGTTTATCTAAACACTGTAGTCCAGGTGAAACCAATCTCCTCCGTCTCTCTAGGACACTTTCTTTGCTTTCTGTTATTTCACCTTTCCTCTTAGACTGAAGCTGATCTTGCTTGCTCCATCCCTTGTCAAATGTATATCACTAGGTCACTCTTCCCTCAAATCTCCATGAAAGCTATTGACTTAGATTTCACATGAGAATCCAAAAGAATGGGTCAATACAAAATCATTCAGTATTTCCCTTTTCACAGACTATTTGAAGTGCTTATCACTGTCTTTTTTTTACTCACACTCATAAGAAGGGTTAGCATTTGTTTTTCATTGTATTTGTGGAAAGACTCTACCTGGAAATAAGATATTGACAAGAAATGCTTCATCAGATAAGACATCTGGCTGGCTCTAGCATCTAGAGTGATGGCATTATTCAGCACAGATACAACCGTGCTGTGAAAAGGTGTTTACCCTCTTTTCATCAAAACTTTCAAAAAGAAAATGTATTGTGAGATTACATCTTGTATAAATCCCATCATCCGATAGTTACTTCAAGCAGACAAATGCAACATGTAACCAGAAGTGAGTGGAACAGACAAAAGTTGTACTCAAGTAAGAGTAGCTATACTTCAACTTATTTTTTAGCCTGGGAGCTTGAGGGTTCTTCTTAGTTTCTTAGCTGTTCCTAAGATTGTGCTCATCTGGACTGAGATGTCTGATGTTTCTCCAGGTAGCTGTTGGAGCCATTTCTCCAGAGTGGGAGTTATGGCCCAGAGGGCAACGATGACCACAGGCACTACTGTGTATCCTATTCCTGATCTATAGGGTCAAATTTGTTGATGGATCCCAGCAAGAGCAACTTTAACTATTCTGTATTCTGTAGCTTCTGCTCTAGTTCATCCCAAAGGTGTTCGATAAGGTAGAGGCCAGGACTCCGTGGGGGCCAGTCAAGTTTCTCTGCAGTTGGAATGAATCTATTGATTTGGTGGTTGTGGTCCAATACTTTTGGCAATATTGTGTGTATTAGAACAGTGCAAATATCTTCAAATGGAAATGTCTACTGTTTACTGTTGAGCTTAGCAGATAGAAAATAACATTAAAATGACAAAGATTGTATACAACCAAGAAACACAAACTGTAGGTGTCTGTCTCTCTGGGGCGTTTTCCGTTAAAACAAGTCTGTTCCTCATTCAGTGAAGTTACCCATGATGGATAGAGTAGCCAGAAATCTTACTCCAGTAAGAACAGTGATACTTCTTGATATAATTACCCAAGTAAAAGTGAAAAGTACAGTGCAATAAAACTACTCCTAAAAATACATTTTGTTCAAGAAGTTACTAAAGTAAATGTGAGTAAATGTGCGTAGTTACTACCCACCTCTACATGTCACAAAGCTCAAATCATTTCAGTCTGATTTCTTGATCTGTACTCTGACAGCCTCCACAGTCACCAGATCTCAGACCTATGGATCACCTTTGGGACATGGTAAAACAGAACATTTACAACACGAATGTGCAGATAACAAATCCTGATGGTGTCATGTCAATATGGACCAAAGTTTCTGAGGAATGTTTCTGACGACATGTTGAACCCATGCCACAAAGCGTTCTGAAGGCAAAATGGGGTCCAACCCGTTATTAACAAGGTGTACCTGCAGTGTATACTGTTCGCTACATTATTTACGAGTGGACATCTCAAAACCCGCCTTTATCTTTTAGTAAAACTGCTTTGCTGCTTTCTTGGAAGGAAAACATTATGTTTATTTTACCTGAGGACAAACTAGATTTATCTCTATGATTGGACTGATTTAACCCATATGGGGTTGTGGTATATTCAAAAACAAGTAATTCTTTCTGGCTACACAGTCTTGTTCTCACCTTTACATTCCTTGCATTATTTGATGACATAACATGATTAAAAAAGAAAAGCTTTCTGTGCTACAGGTGTTTTCTTTTTCCATTTTACTCCGTCTTTGAATGCGGTCCTGCTGTATATCCTCTGCCCTCACATGAATGCATTTTCTGAGACGAACACTTTCGATTTCTGCAGGTAACCTTCAGCATACCGCCCTAATTCGAAATGGCATCTGAAATACACAAGTGCTCCTGTCTAATATGGTTTCCCTCACCCTTCACTCACAGCAGTAATGGAATGTGGCTTTCCATCACGTCCGGAACCTCACACATACAGCCATATGCGCTTAACTGCACACACACGGCACATAAGCACTAAAAAACGCCACACGTCAGGCGGCAGCCATCTATTAGTCTGTGCCATGACACGCTTGGCTCCCTGCCACCTCTGGCACACTTCAAGTCTGCAGCTAAGGTAAGACATGCAGGAAGGATGAGTTTTGGAGCACGTTCCTTTCACTTCTTTTAATTTGCACTAAAGGGTACATTGACAAAGTAGGGCAGTCGATTTTAATTTTCCCCCTCCTGGTTATGTAACAAAAAAAGCACAAAATGATTTATTCAATAAGCCATTAGTCTTGTATCAAAAGGTGCTCCATACATATTTTTTTTCACAATGAAAATCTCTGTAGAATATGCACCTGTTGGTGCGTTTGTGTCCCGACATGAGATCTGCTCTATAAGCGGAAATCAATGGTGAAGAGCTTATTATTCAAAGTGCAAAGGATGGATGGCGTGATTTGCAGCGCTATTTGTCAAATGTCACGGTGACACCAGGCCAGATTGCAACAAAAAAGGGAGACATTTGTACATAATCGGAAACAGGGACGAGTATGAAGCAGAATGCAGAATGAGAAGCTGGCAAGCAACAAGGCCCAGAGGGACAAAGAGAGAGGGCTGGAGAGTGGTATGTCTCATTCATTTTTCAGAGTTGAAGCAGTGGTCTGAGCGTCTGGGGGAGGGGGGGGGGGGGTTTAGCGTTGCTGTTCCAGTCGGTAACACACAGCCAACAGCAGCCAGCCAAATGAAGATAAATGCACCTAATCTGTCTGCTGCTAAAACAACACCTTTCCTTTGGAACTCAGTGCCACCTGCAAGCCCCCCCCCCCCCCCCCCCACACTGACTTATACAAACAAATTCAATTTCACGAGATCCCTGCCCAAAAACTGCAACAGTGCATAGGCATTCATACGACCCTGCAAAAACAGCCCTAATGAGTGCGCTTTAATTCGTGTTAGCAGAAGTGTGTCGAAGACAAACTAGAGCAGGGACGCAGATGCTTGACAGCGGGACAGTCTCATTATCTTGGTCCAGTGAAAGAGGCTAGCAGCGATTCCTGCCGACCCCATATGTCACTCACAAGTTGCCTTTGGTAACGGCACATTAGCCTGATCGACTGAAACAAGGAACCTGACTGATTCAAATATAATTTAATATGAGACCAAGTAAAAAGGGTAGTCCTTTGTGAAAGCTCTTATACACGTAAACAATTTGTCACATTACAATCTAAATTTGTAATGCAAGACCAACACAATATAAAGTATAATGTTTAGTGGAAGGATAATGCGGCATGGTTTTTAAATTATTTTAATAAAAATAATCTGGAAGGTGCGGTATGCATTTGGATTCCAACATGGCGGATGCAAAGCTTGGCCTATTGTTATCTAACCTAATTGTAGTTTTAACTTCTGCACAGCCTGGTCTGCTGTGCTCCTTGGTCTTCATGGTGCTTTTTGATTACTAATGTTCTCTAACAATCCTCTGAGACCAGAAACAGGATTAATACTGAGTTAAAATACACACAGGGGGATTCTTTTATTTATTAAATCACTTCTGAAGACAAATGATTGCAATAGACTTTATATGTTATTAGACTAAAGGTTATGATCATAAATACATGCCACACTTCCCAGATTGTCATTTGTATAATATTTTGTAAACCATGTTTTACTGATCTGTTGAACTTTTGGGTATTAGCTGGGTTTAGAGTTTTTAACGTCTCGTTTCTTTGCATTGCATGCTTGTGATTTGTGTTTGGTCATGTTCCTATACTTTCCCATGTTTGTCATCTCCCTAGTCTTTGTTGTTTCCTTGTTCTCTGTGCCATTTCTAGTCGTTCTCCCTTTATCCTGTCCCACATCTGAAGCATGTTTGGTAAATTACACCCACCTGCTCCTTGCTCCAGCAAGCATTGGGCCAGTACTTATGCTGCGTTCCAGTTGCAGTCAGAACTGATTTCCTATGGGAAGAATCAACTGGAACAGTCCCTAAAGTTGGACTTCCCACTTAGAAAGCTTGAGAAACTTTGTTGCGTTCCATTTGCCTCGGAAAACAAACATAGGAGATGAGAATGGGGCAAACCTGAGTAAAAAGCGCTCCAGTTAACACAGTCGGATAAGTCGAGATTCCACAATAAAAACCAAAAAACAAAAGGTTAGGATTCCAATGTTTGTTTTATTTATGGTACCTCTTATAAACGTCCTTTAAAACTATACTTTCCACATGCAAACACCACCTTTAATTAGTTTGGTTTAGAGTTTCAGCCGCTACATGCAAAGTTATAACATTTTCTGTTTCATTTTTACTTCACATGCTACATATTTCTGCCTGTATATAGGTACAATCCAACAGAAAATGACACATATCCTTTTGCCAATACTTCACAACTGTGTGCTGCTTTGCATTACTTCTTTACATAAAATCCCAAAGTAATGAGTAGAAGGTTGAGGCTCTGATGTGACAAAATGTTGGAAAAGTTTGATGGGTATAAATGCTTTTGCACATTTTAGGCAGCCCTCTCAAATGTCCCAGCTGTGAAAACACATTTCACTCCTCTGAGAATATCTGGCAGGATGTGAGCATCCACTGTCTAATCTTCCATGACATTTATATCAGGATCTGTAAGGAGACTGCCTCCCTGTAGCACCTTAACGTCTTCTCCTATCAGTAAAAGCTCCTCCTGAAAATGTCATTTCATGGCCTACAACTCTCATGTTGCCTCTATTTCATAATCTAAGTAAGGGTTACGTAACGACAAGTCAGTTTGCCGCAACAACTGTTAAAAATCCAAGGATTGTTGTGGCCAGTGTTGGTCCCGCTTTAATCATTTTCGTTGTATTTTGGAGTGATTAAAATGGGCTTATGATGCAACAGTCCAGATGACCGGGTCTTACAAGGATGTGAGCAGACGGAGTCATTCATAACAAATGTAATCCTCTCATCCTTTTATTAGACAGTTACTCCATTCAGCTAAACCTGCATCTGCACCCATGGCATGTCGTTGGCGAGGCTCCAGTCCAGACCTTTGCAAAAGCAGGACAAGGCGCTTGTAAGAGATTGTATGGCTTGAGAGCCTGATTCTGTTTAATATGTCTGAAAGGACTCTGGAGCACTGGATGAATCAGACTTTATAAATATACACACATATTCATATTTTCTCCTCCGCTCTCTCTGCCCTACTGCGCTCACTTAGCTGCACATCCAGAAAGCTTCAGATCTTTGTGAGTACTTCCATAGGGGATTCCAATTCCTACTAATACAGTGAAACTACACATGTTTATTTATTGAGCGACACATTATTTGACTCAGAATGAAACAGAAATCCTGGCTTGGAGTTGCTGCTGCAGAACACATTAGTACAAAAGTTAATAATGGGAGCAGTCTAATCGCTCTGTTTCGGCTGTTTTGACATCTATGTATGAGCTTTTCTCCGTCTGTCTGTTGCTATGGTAATAGGTTTCTACATTAATGCTCACTGGCACAGCCTTTGTGCTTGTTGACACTTCAATGAAAATTTGTCCCGATTTATTTTGTGCCCCCGTGTTTTCTGGCTGGTGCCTTTGAGTGTGTCTGAGGCTCATTATGCTTTGCCAGGGCAGCTGAATTATTCCCATGTTGTATTGATTATCACAGTGCAGTGCCTGTCTCCCCATGTTTCTCTACAGGAGCCTGATGTGGAGCTCTGACCATTGTCCTCACTGCTCGGCTCTAAGGCCGCCGACCAGCAGATAACCGGGCCTTTGATGTGAGGCATCAGCACGGCTCTCATTCAGCCTCAGGTTGTAGCATTGGATGCAGACCTGTTAATGATAGTTCCCTATATGAGAGCCTCGGCACGATTGGAGAACAGCTGCAACAAAACTAGAACAATGCAACCTTTTTAGAATCCAGTGTGGTGAAAAAGCCTTTGTCCCGTTACAGATGTCTTCTGTTTTTGCTCTTTTGTCACACTTATGTTTCAAATTGTCACACTAATTTAAATACCAGCCGTTACTGATTACTACCAGACCTGTTCAATCAATAAATCCAATAAGTGGTTCCAACATAGGGAGTAGGTAAAAAGATCTCAAAAACAAAAACATCACGCTCAAATCTAAATAAATTCGAGGACAGACGAGAAACGTCTATCAGTCTGGAAAGTGTTGCAAAAACATATCTAAGGTTTTGGGAATCCGGCAAAACCACAGTTAAAAATGGAAATAACATGGTAGAGTGGTGAACCTTTCCCAGGAGGGGCTGGCATCAACAACTCATCCAATAGGGTCATAAAAAAGACAAAAACTTAGCGAAAAGAGGCCTCTATGGGAGAGTTTCAAGGTGAAAACCCGCACAAAGGCCTGTCTCACATTTTTCAAAAGACATTTTAATGGCCCCCAAAATACCTTTTGAATTACACTCTGTGAAAACATCATACCAATAGTTAACATGGTGGTATTGTAATGGTCCGGGGCTACTTGCCATATCTCAAGGAACCATGAATTCTGAGCTCCACCAGAAAATCCAAAACAGAGAATGCCCAGCCATCGGTTCATGACCCATAGCTGAAACTTGGGTCATGACTGGACAATGATCCCAAGTTCACCAATAAGTGGTGGCGTAAAATAAATGACAGCTTTAGACGGAAGGTTGTAAAAGTCTGGACCTTGCTGAGAGGAGCTGCTGTGGCACAACCTTAAACAGGCCGTTCATGCCTGAAAGCTCCCCAAGTGTGGCTAATTTCAAATAATGTGGTTAAGAAAAGTGGACCAAATAGATCTCCAATGTGATGTAACCGAGTCCTCTTGCAGTTTGAGATATCTGGCAATGAGGCATTTGTAATTACTTAGGGCATTTTTGATTAACATTAAAAAGACATTTCTAGAATCTCAAACATTTAGGTAAAAGCAAATCCAGTATACTGTATAAACAAGCAGTGTTGGGGGTAACGCGTTATAAGTAACGCGTTAGAGTACTCTTATTAGGTTTTTTTCAGTAACGAGTAATCTAACGCGTTAGTTTTGCGAATTCAGTAATCAGTAACTCCGTTATTTTCCAAAATAAGCACTCGTTACTCCGTTACTTTAAGAATTTCCATCGATAAGGAAAGTGAAGTCCCTGCTTTTCTGCATTTAGTCAGATGCGGCTGCTTGCGTCTGTACCCTGCTCCTCCTTGCCTCTGTGTGTGTGTGTGTGTGTGTGTGTGTGTGTGTGTGTGTGTGTGCGCGCGCGCACCTGTGTGTGTAAGCTATTTGTGTTTGTACCGCGGCAAGATGGGCGAGAAGACAGCGTTTGATTCTTGGAGGTAAGCACGTTATTTTGAGTTAAACAGCGAAAAGGACAAGAACATGGGTCCGGCAACACGGATGCGTCGGCGCATGAGTCGAGCTCGTAGAGAAAAACCTGTGTCGACGCGCTTATGCGCTACGTGACCGATACAGGAACTGTTTCGAACTGACTGACGCGCCAAACTGTTTATGTTTCTTCTGAACTGCACGCGTGTGCATTCGCGCACAGCATCTGGATTCAGCGCGCACAGCAAAGCTATGCTGCACAGTCGTTTCAGAAAAAACGGCTGATCTACACTGAGTAGAAAGCTGCAACTCTGAGCAGCTCTTCCTCCCTTTGTCATTCTCAGCCAGGCCCGTATTAAGACAATGTGGTGCCCATGGGCACTATACCTCAAAGCCCCCCCCCCCCCCCCCCTTACCCGTGCTGTCCTCCGGTCAAAAACATCAGACATAATCAAGGAGATTTCTTTACTATTTACTAACTTACACAACTACGTGTAGGCATATGAGCAGTGAGCAATATTCAAATATCTCATTTTAAAATGTTGAAATCAAAAAAATCTTGATTTATTTATCATTTATTATTATTGTGACATCAGTGTTCACAAAACGAATAATGCATGGTCTTTCAACAATTTCAAGTAGCTAAATAATATAACTATTTATGAAAAATATATTTTTAAAGCATGTGTCATGTGGTGCCCCCCCATGGTTGGTGCCCCTGGGCACTGGCCCACTGGCCCTTATGGATAACGTCAGCATGAAAAAAATCCTGATCACTGGAACGCAAATAACGTGATTCACCATGGCAATGACAGGAAATAAGTTTGGAATTGCGCATGTCCTGCGAGTAGAATTAGAAATATTTAAAGAAGGCATATGGACAATATTAAACCATAAGAAACAACGCCGTTGTTGCTGAAAACCGCAAGAGAAAATTGTTGAAAAAGTCAATGCATGCGCGATATGAAAGTTATGTGATGGAGAATTAAAGCTGCTTTCACCACACTTCACTGTTCAACACAAAAGGGGGAGTATGTGTGTGTGTGTGTGTGTGTGTGTGGGGGGGGGGGGGGGTGCATTGAATGGACATGTCAGCAAAAAATTTGTAAAAAAATAAATAAAAAAGCCAGAAACGAAAAAGTAACGCAATAGTTACTTTTACTAGTAACTAGTTACTTTTATAGTGGAGTAACTCAGTTAGTAACTCAGTTACTTTTTGGGAGAAGTAACTAGTAACTATAACTAATTACTTTTTCAAAGTAACTTGCCCAACACTGTAAACAAGACTATATTTACAGTTTATAGTGAGTTTTCTGAGCATCATTTTCAGTGGGATATGCAGCCTCCACACTGACTGAGAGATTTTCCCCTCAGTGTCTTCTTATATCACTGAAACAAGCTGTTGTGTTCTTTTTTTTCTTTATGTAACCAATCACTTCAACATCCAGGGTGAGGTTATCTTATGTTAGAGTACATCAACAATTATTAATGACTATTCATAAGTACCTTACCCAACACCAATTAGGAAAAGGAAGAAAATATCTGCTTAAAGTCTGAGTTATTTAAAATCTACTCAAAAATCTGCTTTCCATCATAATGTGCTTTCCACCGACACTGTTTCCAACCTCAACAATGGTCGGAATGATGAATATTTATTGCTACCATCAAAACATTCAATTTCTAGCTACCAAGGGACATGAGTCCAGCCTGCAAAAGAAGCCTCCCACTGAATATAAATTACTCTGAAAGTTGTGTGAGCCAAAAATATTCACTGCTCATCTCCATATTTGCAAAGCAGAAATGTATTTCAGCACATTAGCTTTTTCAGATTTAATACAGAGATAAGTCTGGTGTCTATCATTAGTGGAGCATGACTCCGTAAAATATGTAACATAGTTTTTAGTGTTGCTGTATTTTACTTTAGGTTTTCATTACATACTCTACTAATATAATATAAACATTTTATAACATTTACCCCACCTTAAAAAAGCCTTAAAATATCTACAATGCCTTGCAAAAGTACCCTTGAAGTTGTTCACATTTAGTCCTGCTGCAACCAGGAACCTTTATGTCATTGAACACCATGAAGTATTGCGTAGCTGAGAAGTGAAAGGAAAAGGATTATTTTTAAAAATGTTCACCAGTAAATTCCAATAGTTTGGTACGCATTTTTATCTTTCTGCTCCTTTGGTCTGATACCAATAAAGTGCAACCGATAGCCTCCAGAACCACTTAATTAATGTTATTTTATGCATATTTTCAAGGAGTAAGAATACTTTGGTTCGGCACTATGTCAATTTAATGATGTTTAATTCATCCGAACACAGCTATGTTATTTTATTTTTTTACAGGGCATGTTGCAACACAGTGACTCAATGTTCTTTGTCTCCCAGTCAGCTGCTGTGTAAAAGCAAACGGCAGCTTTCCCGAAGGATGGCAGACAAAGGCAATAAGGTGGACGCATATACAGTAGGGAAACCAAAGGCTTTTAGGAGAAATGAGTGACCAAAGGAGAAAAAGAAAGAAGAGAGGGATGAGGGATTATTTCAGTTCTTCTGATATTGGGCTGGAAAAGGCCTTGGGGTGACCCTCTGTTCACACATGGAGCTGTGTCTCTGTCTTTCAGCTCCCTGAACCAACCTCGGTTGCATCTTTATCCTCTGTTCCCTGTCCCCCTGAGCTCCCTCTGTGGTTGTCCTGTGACGTTGAACAGACGTGGAAGTTAGCGCCGCTGAGAGTGCGTATGTGCATGTGTGGTGTATGTATGAGGGGGAGACATAAATAGACACTGAACTATCATGAACATGTGCTGCTAGATATGATTACCTAACATTAACCAAGGGGAGGAGAGACAACACATGAACAAATTTCTGCTTTTAAGCAAGAAAAGCTTTTCATATATGAGAACAGATTAGAAGGATACTCTATTGTGAGTTTAACTCAGCATAATGACCCTGGTTCTGTCCTTGTAGTGTAGGCCTGATCAGACATCTCCAGTTTGTCACGCATTGCGTTCTGCATTGTGCGGCACAGCGACGGATCAAGGTTGGACCAGAGCAAACTACTGATAGAAAACATGGGAGTTCACAGACACGTGTCTACAGACTTCAGTATATGCCTGTAAAAAGAAGAAGCAACTGAACCAATATTCAGCATGTCTAAAGTGACCCGTATCAAATTCAAATTTAAAGTGATATATTAATCTCAGAAGAGGGGGATGGAGTGAAAATCAAAGGGGGGTCCTTGAGATGGTAGTAATCCCATTTAAGCGACCCCCCTAATCCTGTGACATAGACGTCCCAACAACAGAAGACAGGACTGGATTCCAACTGCGAAAGAGTGTCCACTGTGATGACGGACTATTTTTAAAATGTAGTTGTTACGTAATTAGGGACAAGTCAATAAGCGAGTTGAAGGAGAAAGGCTAACAGCAACAAACTTGTGTTAACAAGGCCCCTGAGGGTTGTCATAACCAACGTTAGGAGAAACTCCCTGTCGTCGCTGTGGTATTACATGCAGAGGAACACAAAATAAAGTGATCTTTAAATCCTGCATCTAAATATTCATTGGCAGCTCTCTGCGAGCGCAACAAAGAGCAGTTTCCGTCCCAATCAACAGAGAGCAGTGAAGCAGGGAGCTAGGAAATTATGCACAGATTCAGCTCATTTGATTCTCTTTTGTCATTTTTTATTACAAGAAAAAAAGCATCTGTGTTCAGTCATTATGCTAAATTATTGAAATGAAAGCAATGAGTGAGATCGGATGGAGCACTGTAGCCCTATGTTTACTCCCGTGTAAATGTGGTGCTATTGACAGCGTTGTTCCCGTCAAACTGGCTGCAAGACCGTTATGTAAGACTGGTTGAAACTGTGACACGGTACACGCATTCGTAACACAGCACGTGGTCTGTCAGAGGTGCAGAGTCTAATTGCTCTTATCTAATCTCCCTTTGGGATTAATAAACCATCTCCCAGTTCAATTTGGCTATTTGCTATTGATCTTTCCTCACGCCGCTGTAAGTAAAGCTTTGATGAACTTCTGGCGGCACCCCTCTAGATGTGTGCAGTAAAATGGATTTTAGCTGCTATGATCCTAATGAAGCAGTCTGGTAATCTCTGCTGGGAGTCATGACAAAACAGGCTAAACCAGGGATTTGATATTTGTCACCTTTGATATTGGGGTACTTTTGGCTCTGACATAATCATCAGAAAAGATGAGAGACAAAAATAACAAATAATAATTTTACTTCCTGTCTGGCTGTGTAGCACTAAGAATTGCTGCCTTAATGCCAAAGAGAACCCAACAGATTCATAAGTGCTTTCACCATAGTGTTCCGTTCGATATATATATATATATATATATATATATATATATATATATATATATATATATATATATATATATCTCAAATATATATAATAGAGTCTGATTCTACACATGCCGAGAGATAAATAAAATGAATAGCAAAACCAACCAATAAAGTGTCACAGGTTCAAACAATTACTGAAAAATATGCAGTATTGTTTAAGACAAGATGTATTTAATGACAGCCACAGCTAATGATAGGGTTTATCTATGTAGAAGTGTATCTGTAAGCACCAGGATCCAAGCCCCTGTGGGTGTTTCAGCCTGTGCTTGTATATGTAAGGTTTATCCATAAGTAAAATGTTCAGTAGTGGTTATGAGACGCCAAAGACCTGCCCCTCCAGAGCGCTGTGGTAGACACCAGGGAAACCAGAACCCCAGACACCTGAAAGGCCCCCAGAGCAAAGGAACCCAACAGGGACAAACACAGGGATAGCTGCCTCCCCCATCCCAGGGAAGAGAAGAGGAGAGCCCCAGGAAACCCCCCTGCAGCCGGAGCAGATCCAGCCATGGGCCCAGAAACCCTGCCCCCCAGCTGGGCCTGACAGAGCCAGAGAGCTCAGGCTCAGCTCAGAGGGGGCAGCCCAAAACTCAACCTGACAAAAAGACAAACACATAAACAAGAAAGACAAGAATAACTTGCGTGAAAACTGCTCAGTGAGCCACCTGCGCATCACCTGTTAAACGGTAAGGTGCTGGAATCCCAGGCAACAGAAGCTATGCAACAGGGTTCGCTTCTCTAGTGTCATCGGTCTTACAAACCACAAACTTTATTTAAAATATTTTACAAAATATATTGTGATTTCACGAAAATTGCACACAGTTGTTTCATCAAAAGAAAATGATACGTTAATTTAATAGATTAAAACAAACAACAGCGTGGCATGCTTTGCATTAACCTCCCCTTACTACGATACCTGCCAAAAACCCAGTGAAAACATGTAGCTTCAGAAGCCAACCAATTGGTAAATAAAGTCTATCTTTGATTAATTTAACATCAGTATGAATAGATCTGCTCTGAGAACATTGGGAAACTAACAGCTTCATAGAGACCACAGCAGACAGGCCAGGGACAAAGTTTTAAAGAGGTTTAAAGAAGGGAAAGGTTATAAAAGAATATCCCAGTCTCTGACAGTTTCTTTGAGAACTGTTCAATTCATCATCTAAAAATAAAAGAGAAAAGGATATTTGCAGAGATACCAAGACATGGGTGTCTACCTAAATTGACAAGAGAGTGCTGATCAAAGAAGCAGCCCAGAGGCCATTGGTAACTCTGATCAGAATGAGACCAAAATGTCATTATGTCTCTGACAAGCAAAACTTTCGTTTAACCAACCTAGCTCCTCATCCTAAACACAACATCCACACGAGGAAACATAGTGTGTGCTGCATCATGCTGTGGGGATTGTTCAGCTGGGATAGGTAAGCTGTTCGGGCTTGATGGGAACTTGCAGTTTAGATCAGAGACGATTAAAGCTTAAGATGAGTTCAAAAGGAGCGACTTGTCAGCCATCTTAAACATCTTTAAATGTTAAGGAACATTACTGGTTGTGAGCTTAAAATGAAAGTCTTTGGTCATTCAGCGGGACAGACACACCAACAGTCTATTCATCTTTTTTTCGACCTACGAGAAATAATGGACAATGCCGGAAATCTCCTGAGAAATTTTTATAGTGTGACTGGTGTTGTGTCAGACTACTGGTTCTTCCCTCTTTTGCCCAGCCGTAATTATGGAAATATCATAAGACCCCCCCTTCCCTTTATATTTAAATTTCAACCTTAACTATCAAGCATGGTTTGCCTTGGCAAATATCCATTTAGTGCTGGACGTATGTCCCTGCAGTTATGCAGTTTGCCATCTTTAATCATGCAGCGTGACTCATGTATGATTTTGATAATAGGGTTAGTCTGTTTTGAGTTTTAGACAGTCAGGGGTTTCAATAGGACAGTAATACCAGACATACATCCAGGTTGGTTTTAGAAAGGGCAGAATAGGTTAACATTAAGGTCCTGGAATAACCCCGACCTCAAAAAAGAACGGTAAAAAGAACGGTTCAAATGCATCTACAGCATGAATTCCTGCTCCTTTTGAGTGTAGGTGAACCTCTCACAAGCCCAGCATAAGGAGATACTTATCTACAGCTTACATGCGGTGAGAATGTGGGTGAAGGTGCAGAGTCTGGTCCCTTTAGCGCTCTTGGTGTGATTCAAAACAGCAACATTTGAGCCAGCTGCAGCTACAGTCTCAAGCTGCAGCTGGCTTCTGAACCAGATGCTCTTAAAGCTGGCTTCACACCTTTAATGCTACAACACTAATCATGTAAAATGTATGCAAGCGTAAATGTGCAAGTGTTTCAAAATTATGATGAAGAATATGACCAGAGATGTGATCAAATTGTGTTGTCCCATTGTTCATTCAGTGGAGAGGGGCAGACGCGAGGGAAAGTGGGTTGCTAGTGACAAAGGTGGGACGTAAGGGCACAGCTCCTGGAGTCATCGAAATGGAAGTACAGCCAGTGCACAGTATTTAGGTCTAATGAGCCTCTGACTTTGAGGCACATCAATGAAGCGCCTCATTCATAATAAAAAGCTTCAGCCCCGCGGGCAGCAGCTAAATGAACTGGGACCGAATGCAGGCGAACCGTTTAGACTGCTCCCTTAGCTCTGTGAGTGTCAGCTGTGATAATTAGGCACACAACTAACATCCTCAGACTCCCATTATACTCTGCCAGGCTTAGCAGACAATGGAGATGCTCCTGGGTTGGCAAAATGTAAACATCTGACTCTGAACAATTATGCTTTAAGATTACTAAGCAGTCCAACCAGCCCATGAGTCAAAGTGGGATTAAATGACTTAAGATAAAATAAATAAAAATTCTTCTTTTCCCTCATTGTTATCCTTGCAAGTACAAAACCAGTGATTACATTCTACCTCCAGCAAACATTTCAGCCTTCCAGATCCAATAACAGAGAGAACTTGTGAAAGGCAAGTTTGAGATAAATTAAACATGTTGCCATTAAAATATCCAACACCACAGTCAACTTGTGAAGAGTTCACCAGACATTCGGCTTTTTGTCACGTACTCTTCCTTTGGGGTTGATCTTTGCAACTTTGCAATTCTAATAACCACAACAAAGCACTCAGAGGGGGATTAATCATGTTCATCATTACTATCTAACCAAATCAAAGAGGATGGATTTTAGGAAGTAGTTCATGCCTTCTAGTTCTTGAACACAAGACGCCACTGGAGATAGCTCTGAAACAGAAGTGATCGATAGCATGTGGTCATCTATCACTTCTATGCGTCTCTGAAGCCAGCAGCCTGAGCTGTAGCCGACTGGACCCAGATTCACACAGCGAGGTAAGATAGGTGCGTAACGCCGCACTGATCATGCAGAAGTCATGTAGAAATTAGGCATCATATCACTGATTTTATTCCTCTTTCCGTTGGTCTTGATTTTGCATAACTAATTTAACAATGTGCAAGTACTTTTGATCTGGACTTTTACTTTAGATAGTTTACAGACCAAAAAAAGAAAAGACATATTAGACTATCATAATAACCAGTCAAAGCAAAGTCTTACCTCAGCTATATGCTTGCCTGGTGAGGGTCTGGCACAGACTGTTTCATACATGGTTGCAGTCCCTAAACGAACACACTTTGAGGCTTACTCTCACAAAGTTACATTAAGCAAGATTTTGTTCTCAGATATTGTAGCTAAAGTGTCTGTCTAAACATGAGATTTTAGGAAGACATCATCTCTGACCTTCATCTGTTTACTGCAGTTACTTCAGGAGAGTCATTTTATGACAAACTTTAGTCTTTGACTATTTTCTGGTATTGTTTATATTTAGAGAGACTTTAATTAATCAGAGCAGTAATTCTCTGTTTTTTCTAACATAATTTTCAACTCTTGCCAGAGATTCTTGGATTTAGCTCTGGACTTTGACTTGACCGTTTTAACACATGGATATGCTTTGATTTAAAGAGTTCTATTGTAGCTCTGCCTGTATGTTTTAGGTTGATGTCCCGCTGGAGGGTGAATCAAACTTATTCCCAACACAGCTGTGTTCCTTGCTCTTCATGATGCGGTTTGTTCTCTAATGTTCTCTAACAAATCTGTGAGTCTGTCACAGAAAAGTTGGATTTTTACAGAGACCAGATTAAAGATAAGCAGGGCTTCCTGGCATTTTCGGTTGTGGTCGCCCACCATGCTTGTTATATGATATGCAGAGACATGCAACATATCAGCGGGTGTATGCACGCATTAGCTGATAGAAATAAAAATGCGTCATGTGAACAAGCCTATCGGAATATTGTGATCAGATTAAGCTCAATCAGAATGAAATTGTAATCCGAATGAGACGATGGTTAATGCCGATTGATAATCTGATCAACGTGTGTATAAACGCTTGTCAGGTTATTCTGAATAAGGCAAACTGACCCGACTTCGAAACGAAAACTCGTGACCTACATGAATTTAACCGGGGTGGGGTGGGAAACAAAGAGTTTACAATTTAAATAAAATAAATCAAAGGCTCACTTTTCATGTCTCATATACAGTTGTGTTCCAGAAAAATGTTTGATAAATACTTTTACACATACATTAATTTATTTAATTCATTATTCAATGATTTATAAATTAACAAAAATCATTTTTAAATACTGTTTTGATTAAATTTTGAGCATTGCCCGGTAAGCCGAATGGCATGTCCATGTGGATGATATTCACAAATTAAGTGACTTGTGAAGGTACTTGGTTGCACTACATTTTATTTAGAGGAAATAAATAATCAGAGTAACTGGGGCTGTATACGTATGCATGTCACACGTTTTAAAAGGTAGAGAAGATTTTGGCAATTCTTACATGAGGATCTACACTGCTACCAAGCCTATGGCGGTAGATAGTATTGAGTCTTTGTAGAAAAAAACAAAATCAGTAATAGCACAGATTTGGCTGTATAATCAATATATTATGAAGTGAGCATAGACAAAATCTGGCAAGCGTTCTCTTTCACTTTGCTTTCCATTCCCACCCACATATGTTCTTCACTGTGGTGACTAAGGCTCTGAAATTCTCTGCCAGCCCCACGTCACTAATTGATCATATTGTAGTATTTGTAGGTACTAAGATTAAAGTGCTCCATTAGTGTCTCTGTAAATGGCAGCCCTGCTGTGGTTAGTGTTATTTTGTACCAAAGTCTCTCTCAAATTACCACAAGGATGGCATTTTAAAGTTTTTTCAGAGCATTGCTCACATCTTAGTGGGAGTAACATATGAATCAGAGTTGAATAAGTTCAGATTTGATCTTACTGGGGCCCGGCTGCAGGGGTGTTGTGATGAATTGAATCATAGAAGCAGGATTAAACGGCAATGGCATAGTGGGGGTGTTACACTGATGTGAGGAAGGGGGGCAGAATGAGGACGTTGTTAGCATAGTACAAAGAAACAAAAGACTTGACAAAAACCACTGTGGACAGATTATACCTTTTTGCCAGTGTTCAACATTCAGGTGAGCAAATCGAACATGTGACATAGCTTGCTATATAAGAGGAAAATAACTTTTGAAAGAAAGTCATCAGAGGTCTTTGGTTCACATGCAAAATCCCAGCGGTGAGACGTGGTGCTGATAGCATCATGATTTGAGGCTGCTTTAATTCAGCAGCACTGGTTAGACATGATGAGTAAACGGATGACACTTAAAAACAGAGGTTGCCCCTCTGAAATAATTTTTATAGGCTGTACATTGAGCAGACTTTGCTCTTCCTACGCTTTCTCCATTCCTTACGCTGTAGGAAAGCAAAGAGCCTGCGTTGTCACGCACACACAGGGATTCAGTCAGCGCCGTGCACTCTTTAGAGATGAAACTTACTAGCTTTCAGTGTGTGTAAAATGACAGCAAGCCTCGCTAAATCTGTGGATCTGATTTAGGTTATTAAATACAGCGTGCCTGTCTGTATAGAAAGTTGAAGTCTCCTTCCATCTTGTTTGCTTCCATAGTGGTTCATGGTTTGTAAATAGTATAAGAGTTCACAGTCCACCAACTTAGGTTTACATGAAAAGTCAGACTTAGGGACATGTGTGTCCCTAAGAGCTCCGTTTGATCATTCGTAGTCCATTAAAATGTCAGTCTTAAAGAACTGTGGCAAAAATGTATAATGAATTAACTTAAAATGCCAAAAACATCCGGTGAAGACTTTGAAATTTGACATCTGGTACTTGCAGATATTCCCCACAAAGTTAGTAAACACTTTATATTCACTTTTCAGCCCACTGCAGCCTCCCTGGAGAGACCAGCCTGTCAGTGGAGGTCTGGCGTTCCCAACAAGTCAGGAAACAAATTCAAAATGGGCTCCTAACCTTTAGGAAGTGACTGCATACAGGAAGTTTGGTGGTGTACTTTCTCATATAAAAACATCTTAAAACTATGTTTTGTGATAAATTAAGGGTATAAAAAGGATAGATTTATAAACCCATCTCCTTATTACTCCTTACTCCTCTGAGTGGCAGACTGTTTTGCATTGCTGTACATAACCCCATCCATTGAACAAAGCCCCAGGCTTGTTGCAAAGTCCTACCATCAGACCAGGACCCTTTTCCTGTGAAACTAAAGCTTGGAGAGTCTGAAATTCTCCGTGTAAATTTGTATCGAAACGCACGCTGGGCTTTTCAAATGCCCGGGTTTTTTGCATCTTATGGAAAAAGGCCTAATGTAATGGTTTACCTATGAGCATGTTCATGCTGTAGAAAGCCCAGTCAAAGTCAACTGAGTCTCTGGAGCCAAAGTAAAAAAGGATATGTTGGGAGATGTTCTGCACCAAATCTGATTGAACTTGAACTATTTTGCAAAGAAAGGGACAAAAGCTCCACTCTCTAAAAGTGGAAACCTGGTGGAGATACAACACATCCCAAAAGATTTGCAGCGTTTATTGCAGCTAAGGTTGGTTTGACAAATGATTGACTCAGGGGACCTTATTAGAAATGCACGGCACACTTTCAGATTTTCGTTTTTAAGGGTTTGTATGTGACATTGTCCATCCACATCACAACCATGCACTATTTTATGATATAATCAATCATAATTAACAATAAAATAAATTCAAGTTTGCGGTTGAAATATGACAAAATGTGAATGACCTCAAGGTACTTCTGCTTGCCACTCTCGATCTTTTTTGTGGGAGCAAATAATTTGAGGCTTACGGGAGTTGGAGGAAATGTTTGTGGTTGTAAAATCATCTAAAATCATCTAAAACACAAAACAAAACAGATGTTCTAAATAAAATCAGGAAGACAAACAACAACAACAACAACAACATAATAATAATAATAATAATAATAATAATAATAATAATAATATTAATAATAATAATAATAATAATAAACTTTAAACTGTCTCATTTCCCTTGGGATTGAAATTAAGAAATATATCCCTGGAGCATGTAAGTGTAGTCCCTGATAAGAGCTGGTTCAATCCTCTAAAGGCTATAGAAACAAGCTTCAAAAAAAGAAAAAAAAAAAAAGAAACAAGCTTCAGCGCTTTCTTTATTATCTCCATAAGCACAGAAAGCCCTGGGCCACCCTGTTATGAAAGGAAAGGTGTCAGAAAGCTTTATAATAGGAGGAACCACAGACAGGCAGACAGCCAGAACAATGTGAAAGCAGCATCCCTTATTCAAGCAAAACAAAAACTTTAGGCACTACAGAGCAGGTAGATTAAAATAAGAATACAGAACCACATTTAGCAATGCCTAAAACCCAAACAAAACTTGTCAATGCAACATAGGAACAAAAAATATATGATCTGAAAGAGAGGTAAGGAAAACTGAAAGTTTTTATACTGATTACAATTCAGTGGTTATACATTATGGGAAAACATATTCAAAGTTAAAACATTTACCAGTGATCTTAGTTGTAATTCATGCTTGGTTAGCTTCTGATACCTGATCTTGTATCTGTTAATATGTCCATGTAAGCTGATTTAGAATTATGAGCAAAAATAAAATCTGATGGACTGAGAGGGATCTTTATTTTCTGTGTTGGCCCAAATCCCATAAAACAAGAACTAAAACACAAAATCTCCATGTTCTAAATGTTTGGGGAATGTTTGGGGAATGCCTGGGGTTTTTTGTTTTGTTTTTGGTCTTTTGTAATTTACTGTTCCCAATCTGTTATTGTCTCTTGCGTCTCTCCGTGTCATGCAAATTCATGTTTATTTCATCGATTTTCCATGTTTGGACAATATTCATGGACAGTCTGGTGGAAGTGCTGTTTGCACTGTTTTCATGGGTCAAATTTTAATGGGGGCTTTACGCTTCTACTTGTTAATATAGTGATGAGTATCCCCGCCTGTCACGCAGGAGACCGTGGTTTGATTCCCAGACAGAGAGAGCCACTTTTCAAAGATTTCCTCTTAAAAAAGCTAGTGGTTAGAGCAGTGCGCTTGCACTCTGAGAAGGCAAGTACCAGCTGATCTTATTTCTATCAGATCTCTATTAGAGTCCCGTCTTGGTATTAACCGTTTCGTTTAGTCTCTGATCAGCTCCATTTATGATAATTAGTGCGCTTTTCTCAGTCTCTCTTTGCTTCTTCTGCCCTAACTGCTTCTTATTATCCCCTGGTTTACTCACCGTGATTCAATGTCATTCTCCACTTGTCCCTCAGTATATTTGCTTACCAGTTCTCATTGTTCTTTGCTGGATTCTTCCATCAACTGCCACTCTGTTGCTCCATTTCCCTACCAGTTTCTCTCAGACCAGGCCTGTATCCTATTCCCTTTGTGTAAGTAAGTCTTTATTTTATTATAAAAGACTATTTACTTCATATCTTTGCCTATAGTTCAGGCTGCAGTGGAGTCCATCCAAATCAAACATGACCAAAAAAGAAAACCACCTTTCATTAATCAAAAATTGGTGTGCAGCGAAAAACCATTTTTCAGACCCCACACATTCTGGACAATTTGTTTGAACTTTTTGGCTGTATCTCAGATGAACACCATGGACACTGGTCCGGGGTGCTTTTTTTAATGAAAAAAATAAGGCAAAAAAGACAAAGAAAATTGTAGTGTGCCTTAAACCCTATTTTCTCTATTTACAAGCTCCTATTTACACACAAATAAAATCAATTGCAACCAAATGCCTTCAGATACAAATACATGGCAGTTGTTTTATATTTTTTTTATAGTTTTGAAAACCATGTCATTTTCTTTTTACACATTTTTTGTCTACCACTTTAAAATAGATTAGAAAGCACTGAATACTTTGGTTGCAATATCACAAAATGTGAAAGAATTTAAGAAACATGAACCCTTTTGCACTGCAGGTACAAATGAATTACCCCCATAAAAGCAAAGACACATTTTATAATCACATGACAGCTCTGACCCAGAAAACTGCGGCTCTGTTATTGTAACCCTTCTCTCCCAGGGTGATCCACAACAATTTCAACTTTTGTGTTGGCTGAAGAATCAGGTCACAACTGCAAACATTTCAAGAAACTTTGATCTAAAACATCCTGGACACAGAAAAGTGAAGACTCCCAGTTTTGCAGTGAAAGTTATTTTAAATCTTTTGCTGCATCTTTTCCTTTTAATGTACCATACATTGAGTTTTTTTCACCATTTACATTTCTCACATCCCATTTCCTGTGTTTATACATTTTCAGACATTACATCAGGAAAACAAACTACTCTGTTGAACAGATCTACTTTGTTTTAAATCTACTGAAATTTCACTTTACAAGAAATAGAACATTTAATAAAACAGCAAAACTTAGCGTATGCCTGATGAAAAGTAGTACATATTTATACCTCTTTCTGTCACTGCTTTCAGGGAAAAGTGTTCCATCCTACCATATACTTGTTTATCCTTGCAGGGCTGCAGGGCCAAGCTCCAGCGGTCGGTGGTACACCTGGTCAGGTCGCCAATCCATCACAGGGCAACACAGAGACCTACACCGCAAACAACCATGCTTACACCCACACATACCTGAGGCCAATTTTGAGAGACCAACTAACCTAACCCTGAACAGTCATGCTGTTGGACTGTGGGAAGAAGCTGGAGTACCCCCGCCTAACCTCACCCATACTAACATGGGGAGAACACGCAAAGTCTATGCAAAAATACTTTAGGGCAGGAATCCAACCCTGGAACTTCTTTCTGCAAGGCAACGGTTCTACCAACTGCGCCACTGTGTAGTTCATAGAGCAACCTTTATTTAAAACAGAGACACTTTTCCCTACTGCTGCAAAAATAAGTCATTCATTATTGCATTTGTGGTGCTGTTATTGATGCCGTCTTTTTTAGCATTTAATTGTAATACTTGGATTTAGGCAAAAACCAAGCTTAAGCACACATGTACACCACGGTTCCAAGGTTTGGGGTCACTTATAAATTTCTTTCTATTTAATAAATAAATAAAAATTAATTACCATTTTCTTTAATTAAAATAACATTAGATCAATCAGAAATACAATCTAGACAAAAGCTCCCTTTCCACCAGCTCTTCTCTACTCCACCCTCTCTAGGAAAAGGGGTTATAATCAATGTTGTATTCTGTCTATAATGGCGTGGCCAGCACAGTCGCCATATCTCAACCCTATTGAGGTGTTGTGGGAGCAGCTTGACCGTATGGTGTATAAGAAGTGTCCATCAAGCCAGTCCAACCTGTGGGGGTGCTTCAGGAAACATGGGGTGAAAATTTCTCAGATCACCTCAATTAACTGACAGCCAGAATGACAAAAGTCTGCAAGCCTGTCTGTAATTGCTGCAAATGGAGGATTCTTTGATGAAAGCAAAGTTTGAAGGACAAAACTATGTATTTTATATTCATTTTGCACAGAAATCTGTTCCGGTTCTACTCTTTTTGCTGCCGGTTGCAGCTCGTGATCTGTAGTTTTTTAGCAGTGTTACTGTAGTCACTCTGTTTTATTTTATTGTCTACCATTTTATTAAACCATAGTAAAAAACAGTTTAAAAAATACATTTGTTTTAAAGTACACATATTCAAAAGTTTGGTGCAGTTCAATGGGTTCATTACAAACTGGTAAAGGACCCATACCTTGCACAAATAAGTATTTAGACTTAAGCCAAGCACGAATGACAGATCAGGATTATTACAGCCTCATAACCTGTTTCAGTTATTATGACGAAAAGTCAATCATGCATAGTTATACCTAAGATACAAAAGAAACTCAGGATTTTTAAGCACTGTAATGCTGTAAATGAAAATTTGCTGTTTTGCTTGCGTTAAAGTCCCAATCATCAGCAGTAAATATGTTGAAGGGTGAACACATACAAGTCCCTGAAGCTGTATTTTGCCAACAAAATATGTGCACTGCTTTCTCTGTAATTTGAAAAGAAAGTTTAGCCACCCCTGTGACAGCCTGGTATGAATAAATGTATTCATATTTATTCAGCTAGCTTTTATCTCAGTCAGACATATGAATCACCGTGGGCCTGTGTGCCCAAAGCAAATATGTTATCAGCCTGCTTAAGAAAAAAAAAACTTTCTCTAAATTTCTTTGCCTGATCTCCCCGATCAGGTGTTTTTGCCTGTCTTCCTTCCCCCCAGTAAGAGCCATCCCCCCCCTAAGTCCTGTCACTGGTGGCAGCAGTAGGTATTTCAGGGCTGTCTCTCGGCTTCATCCACAAATGTCATCCTTTCATGCCTGCTGCCACATGGCATTTACAGAGTCCTCCAGGGCTTGGTCCTTTGAAGGATTGATCGAAGTGCCCTTGTCTCCTGAACGCCATTATGTAAGGGAGACACAAAAATTCACAAAGTCACTGACAGGCAGGGACAGAGAGGGTGCAAACAGGGAAAGAGGAAAGGCTGGAGGGCAAAGGATATTATAAGAAAGCAGAAAAGGCAGAGAGGGAGATGAGAGACGGAGGGTGGAGTATTAACTGGGGAAGGGAGAAGGCTCATCTGTCTGGAAGAGCTAGATAGCAGGACAGCCGCTAACAAGCTTGATAGATCATGAAGCTATAAAAAAGCCTGTTAAGGAAACCATCTTTACTCCATTATTATTGTGGACAACCACGCCATGTTTAATGGGAATAGCTAAAGGAATGAACGCGTTGATAACCCCTTTCTTCCTGACAAATTACAACAGAAAAACACTAAGTATTTAACTGGTATGTTCTTGTGGTTTGTTTAAATTATTTATTATGGGATAAAATCAATAAAAAAACACAATTCCTTCTGTAAAGTTATTGCTCAGATTTACAGTATGAACACCAGGGACAACCAAGTACTTAATAATAATAAAAAAAATTATGTTGGAGCTATTCTGGTGATTTGATATTTGGGTGCTTATTACTCATGCTAATGCTTTCAGAATAACATGTTATTGGCAGCCCAGGATTAAAATGCCCTGAAATGAATAAGCCTTTTATTGCAGATGAATAAACATCCATTTAAAAAAAGAAAAATCCTCCCCGCAAGTCCCTTCATTTGATGGAAAACCTTCTTGTTTCACAAAATCATTAGTGACACACATGTTGGCACAACCAACAGTTTGCAAATAACACATACAACTGAAGCATCTTTGATTTTGTATTTTGTGATCATTACTTTTTGGCTTGGGTTGTATTTTCCACAAACTCAATTGTTACACCTTCTGCATAACTTGTCAGTAAACCAGCAGTCACTTGCATTGTGACACCTGTAACAGTTGTAGGATTTATAATTTGTCATTTTGTTCAGGCTGTTTTCTACAATCCTGCTCTGCATTTCCACAGCATCCTTGTCTACAGCCAGTGCCTATAACATTCCCCAGTGTCAGATCTTTCTCGGACGGTCGACAGTCTTTTCTTTGGCTGTGCATGACAAACACCTGTCTATCACACAGTGCATCAAAAAGACCTGCTTCAAATTCACAAAACTGGGCAAGTTTGGTAATTCTACAACATAAGATGATATGCTTTTATCTTTAGACTGGTTCAGGTTTGGAGTTCAGGTGGTTCTTCAATGCATTGTCTGCACGGAGGGTTGCACGGGAGACAATAGATTTTGGAGCAGGTTGTATGTTTTAGCACCAATTAAGCTAAGCAGAGTTTGGAGTTTCCTGCCATCACTCGCATCATTTAAAGTAAGATAGAGTTTCTCTCATTCTATATATGACTCAGTTATCTGCTATACGGTCAAACTCCTCTCTGTTTCCCAACAGTTGCCATTCTAGCTCACCTAAGGCTTGCTAGGGCAGCTAACTTTGCCCTGGTCTACAGCTTCTGCCTCTTTTTAAATGATGCTGACATATCATTTAACTGCAATGAGCCAGACAGAGGACCTGAACTTAAAACCAGACACACAAAGTAGTTTAAAAGGTTTATTGTAAATTAACAGTTGGCGTGAGACTGGATTGGTACAGGCTGGAATTACTGTGGAGAGGGACAATAGGTTAGCGAAAGCTGAGGTGTCAGGGATTATGAGCAGACTCAGAAAAAAGCCACTAACCATCAGGAGCCAGGCAGGGTTTGTGGTCCAGTTCATTGATTCCTTTAAGCCACTGAGAAGCCAGCAAGCTGCAGCGATGGTAATGTTACAGCAGGTAGCGGTTTGAGAAAGGGGAAAGCTGGCTTTTAACACTGTGGCAGAATCAGGCAGATTACCAGAGGCTTGATTCAGATCCGGGGGGCAGGCATAGGTCATAAACAAACCATCGGAGTTAGGCAAACAAATCCATGAGTTAGGAAGGGCTTGTTGGTCAGTTGGCAGATTCGAAGTCGTGGTCCAGAGATCAGAAGTGCTGCATAAGTCCAACAAGGACTAGGAAGGGACATTCCAGAGAGATGATCACGGTCCGAACGAGACAGGCAGGCATATAAAGAACATTGTCTATCTACAGGCTAATCCCAAATTTACAGTATCTGACTCTGCTCCGGTGCAAACTCGACAGCAAATACGCACTTATTATAATCGCTAACAACATTTTCACCGCCTCCGCAGGGCAGCACAGAGCGGTGCGCAGTGGAGAAGCAGGCTCAGAGGTGCAATGCATAATTATTGATGACAACTGAGCAATGAAGGTCTGATTTGTGTTGTGCATGGCTAATGAAGGCTAAACATGTTCAATCAACAGACTCACCTGAGCTGTGGGTCTCTGTTGCTCCTTCAGAGTTACAGTGGGTCTCTTTGACCAAACCTTGAGGCCTCCACAACACAGCTGGATTTATTCTGAGATGAAATCACACATCAGATGAAGGTGGCTGAAAACAGATGTATCCTGGACTTTTCAGATTTTTTATCTCTAAAGGTAACAAATGACTGCAAGTGAACAATCAAATACGTCTCCTGGTGTTGGACCGGATGCAGTGGTGACATGTTGAGGAAGCACCCATACAAGGCCCCAAAGTCAGAACGTATCATCCTCAATCAGGGCAATGCAGGCATAACTAAATGATGATGGTTTCACGCTAGCATTATGATTAATCATGAGTGATTCCTAAAGTGAATGTATGTTAATATGAACTCTAGTTATTCAAATTAGTAATGACACTCAATGTAAAACTGAAAAGAAAATAGAATAGTCCATAATAGTAAGATTAAGAGTGAACACAGTCTTGACATAAAAACATAAATCTTACTGTGCCTAAAATCACATATTAAAACATTTCATTTAAGACCAAAAAAAAAAGCTAAGGTTTTGTGCAAAGCTGAAATAGTCCTGTATGTCGGAACTAAAGCTCTCTGTCCCAAAATGAAAGGATAGTCCTTGGTTTGACACGCAGAGCTCCCCGCCATGATGTACAATGCCTCTTCAAAGGTTTTTTTGGAGACAAGCATCGGTGCGAGACTCAGTATGTGACCTCTGAACCAGGTCAGACCCCCGAGCAGCACATCACTCTCCTGTTGTTTTAAAAGCAGATGCATGTGTGTGAGAGTGTGAGCCGATTCCTGTGTCTTTTTGTGACCTCCTTCGCCTGCCTTAAAAGACTCTCACTCGTTTGTGAATATATTCATTTTTAGAAAACAGACAACTAAATGAGAGAAGTATACATTTTCATTTAGTCTTTCATTATGCATCACACTGTGGTATTTGCCTGTAGACACAAAGCACTAAAATCTGAATGTCATTCACCATGAACAGACAGAAGGCTGAGAGGAAATTATTGGTTATTACACACTTTGGTGAAAAGAAAAACTAATTTTCTTTCACTTTTGAAGTCTGTCTCTTGCCTCCTTACATCTATGCATTAAACCTTTTTCAAACCAAAGACTTTCATTTTCCTTTGTTTTTTTATCTCATCTCACTGAGGTGACTTGTTTTCCTTCGAGCAGAAAGATTATGCCTAGAATAATTTATTTTGTTTTCCACCCAGCTATTGTCAATACCTGTTTGTCCCTGGACAAACAACCATGCACGCACAATTATACCAAAGGGCTATTTAGAGAGACCGATTAGGCAAACAGTCATGCTGAGAGGAAGTCGGAGTACCCAGAGTGCACTGGGACAACATGCAAACTCCATGCAGAAAGACCCCAGACCAGGATTTGAACCTTCTTGCTACAAGGCAACAGTGCTAACCACTGGGTTGTTGTGCAGCCCTCATCTGTTTTTGCAACAGTTTTCTAATTTAGTGTCTTCCTGTCGCTCTTCAGGCAGCCAATTCTCAGATTTATACAATAAAACAAGGACAAAAAGGGCCCTGTGCAGCAGAGCTGAATGTGTTGTGGGTTAATGTTTTAACAGTGAGCTCCTGTCTCATTACTGCGTCACTGAGAACCATCAATAGCGTTTTGTTGAAGGAACGTAAAAGGATGTCCTTTCTGCCAAAAAATAAAAAAATTATCTTCCAATGATTTTTGTTTTTTGATAAAAAATGAACTTTTGTCTTTCTATAGAGACAAAATACGAAAAGATTGGGAGGTATTGATTGTTTTCAAAGATGCTGTAGATAAGATGTTATGATAAAAAGTGGATTTCTCTCAGCGTCTGTTGGGTTTTAATATGTCAAGCTTGTAGAAATTAGAAACGTGCTTTATTGCTTCATGAGTGTCTTATCATTGATTTTTCTCTGGAGCTGCCCGTAGCTATGAAATCCCTCGCAGCTCACAGAAAATGTCATTTATAAAGTGATCTGCCAAATAATGTATTCAGTGATTATTCAGGGCTGAGCTTCTCTCTTTGAACTCATTATCGGTTTTGTATCAGCGTGCCTTCAAGCTATCTCACACTGATATCAGAGACAGGACGAGCCAGCCAGCGCTCCCGTCTATCACAGCACACTTACGTAACTCGAGCCCACCTCCCGTTTGCATGTATGCATCCGCACGCGTGTGTCGGAGCAGGGAGGTATCGAAGCCGGAGCCAAGGGACATTTCCATGAGCGTCAGGACTCACTTTGAAGATTAGAGGGGGGGGGGGGGGGGGAGAGATATCATCACAAACACAAGAATGGAGCTGCTGCTGCAGTGAGAATATACCAACCAAGCTGCAAACAGGATACACAGACGAGTCTCACATGCTTGGCTCATAGCCTAATAAAAAGTTGTATCAGCTTAAATTTAATCAGTTGCTGTTAAAATCTCTCATCAAAATGATGCAAGAGCATCTGACAGCGACTGGTTGTTGCTAAGGGATGTCCACCGTGCGTCTGCTTTTGTGAATTCCTCACATATGATAAAACTCTGATTGAAATTCAAGTTGCCGATTTGAAGATGATGGATCGTTAAACGAATCCCAGGCTCCGACATCCACATAAACACGCCTGCTCGGGTCAGCCGCTCGACTGCGCAGGGCTCCCTCAGCTGACCTTGTGGCTCACAGGCTACCATCCATTTCAGTCCATCATGGCTGAAGGTGAGTGTTTGTGATGGGGCAGCGAACAGCTCCACAGAGGGAGCAGACCGCACAGAGCCCCGGCGGTGAGGTCAGAGGTCGCGGCTGTTCCCGTCGTGGCAGAGGTGACTCGTCTCTGCGCGCTGTCACCTCATCAGCCCAATCCTGGCGTTTGACCCTTGTAAATAACCGTGACAGAATAATCCTTCTCCGAATAAAAAAAAAGGTGCAAACAGAATCAGACTGATCACGATCAGAGTTGTTTCACTGTGGGAGCTGCTGGTGTCATCCAAAAAGTTATTTTCAGTATGAGGATGAAACCATTTCAGCCTCTGACACCATTCTATCTTATAATTCGCTGTAATGACTGAAAGACTAATTAGCTCCTTAATTAACTAGCTAAATTACCAAAACTTTGTGCTGAGCGTCAATCCTACTGTCTGCCCACTAAAAAAAGAGGCATCACTCTGTCAAAGCCTGAGGCTGCACACCACCAACTCTGCACTTTCTCCTGGGAAACCATGATTTGAGCATGACAGACTCTGACACATGACTGTGATTGAGTTGGGACTCCAGTAAATGTTGTGCATACTCCAGAGTCCAACAAGCTGCTGTTGAGTGGTCACTGCCTGGTGGGGGAGCCTGCATGGTGCCAGAGGTTGCTGTACGAAGCCTTTCAAAGTCAAAGACATTAAAGATGAAGGAACATGCTAGGAGAAATGTGTTTTCCTTCTCTCCATCTTCCCTCCTTTTCTAGTCATTAATTCTCTAGTAAAAAGTGGACACATTTGTAAAGGAAAAAAAAGAATAGCATTACTTTTAATGCTTTTCTTGTCATTCACCATGAGACACCTTCAGTCACATGACCTAATGCAGCTTGATCAAACCCACAGTTCTTCTGATCCAGAGCCACCTTGAGGCTCTTTCTGCAGGTTTGCAGTCTCTCCTCCTTTGTTCTCCATTGATGTTAACTTTAGTGCAGGCCCAAGCAGAGAGACTACCCTGTAAATCCCCCACAGTAAAGCCTTCTATTTAATTCCAGGCGAATTGTTAACAAGGGATTTTATTTGGGGGTATCAGAGCAAAGGGGCTGCACACAAATGCATGCAAGATTTTTTTTTCAGATATTTATACTTTGAAAGCTGTGTTTTTTTTTACTTAATTAGATATTAATTTCAATTGACAATCAAAGAAGTCTCTTAATTTTAAGTTATTTCGGATAGCCTATAGTTGTATTTTATTGTTTATTGTGGAAGGGTAACAGCAAATTTGGCTGACTGATTTTCTGTTTATTCAAAAGGAAGAAATAACAAATTAGTATCGAGACGTCCACAGATGAGAACCTAAGTTTGGGAATGTTAACCAATGAAGCCACACGCCTTCGTGGACAGCTCTTTAAGATGAACGACGTGTTGGCCAATTATAAACAATACACTCTGTAACTCAATAACAGCAGGTGGATTCAGTTGGTTACTTAATTCTTTCAGGCACGATTATTTTCTTTGTCCTGACCTCCATGCTCCCACTGCCATCCCTCTTCCAAGTACAAACTCTCTGTTTCCAAGCAGCATGCTGAAGGGAAAAAGGTCTATCAATCCCATTAGTTGAGCGAAGTCCAGGAGTGTTATTACTTTGAGCCAAGCCATTAAGTTTTTACCTCGGAGCGATCGATGGCAGATGCCAGAGGGGTTGTTTATCTTTTGTCTTCTTATCAGAGCTGTAGGGAGAGGTAGGAGCACGGAGAGGAGGAGAAGATGGAGGAGGAACAGGAGGCGTGCAGAGAGATAGAGAAAACAAAGGGAGAACACCTTGTTCCAGGACACATGGCTACTTTTACTTGGGATTCAGTACCTCACTGCCAATGCCACCTTTTGATTTGCAAGAATCCATATGAGGCACTTGACTCTTCTGATGTGGGAGATCAGTTAACTAGACAACGGTACGCAACAGGCCCCCCGCCAACAGAGGAATGACTCAATATGGTAATCAGTTGATTTGAACGCTAAGCTTTATACCATTCAGCTCACTAACTTCGTGGCCCTCCTTCATTATACAACACTCAGAACCTACCTAGAGTGTCTTGCAAATATGTTCAACCCACTGGAACCTTGCCACATTTGCCACAAATGTCAGTGTATCTTATTAGGATTTTATGTGAGGCCAACACAAAATAGTGTACAAATGTGAAGCTATGATGCATGCTAAAAGATGTTCAACAAATAAAAAGCATAGAAGTGTGGCTAGCATTTGTAATTAGCCCGTCTGAGTCAATAAGTGGCCTATGATGGAGTGGCGACCTGTCCAGGGTGTTTCCCGCCTCTCTCCCAGTGACCAATGAGGTAGGCACCAGCCGCCCTGTGACCCTGCACAGATACGCAGGTATAGACAATGGATGGATGGATTAGTCAGTAAATTCTAAAAATCTACCTTTTGCTGCAATTACAGCTAGACAGACATTTTGCCTATTATTGTTGCAAAATAGCTCAAGCATCGACTTTCAAGATTTTCCAAAGGTTCTCAATTGGATTTAGTTTTGCACTTTTACTGTGGCATTTTGACACATTTTAACACATAATATCCTGTGCAATTATATAAACCATTGCACTGTAGCTTTGGCTGTGTTTACGATTGTTTTCATGTTGGAAGGTGAACCGCCATTCTTGTCTCAAGTCTTTTGCTGACTAACAGGTTTTCCTCCATTTTTGTTCTGTGTCCCATCAGTTGTGGCCAGCTTCCCTGCTCCTGCATAAGAACCATCCCTTCAGCATGATGCTGCCACCACCTTGATTCTCTATGGAGATGGTGCGTTCAGGGTGATGTACAGTTTTAGTTCTCTGTCACATACAGTTTTTTGAACACAGATCAAGAAGATTTCGGTCTTACATCATTAGAGCACTGTTTTCCACATTTTGTGGCGTTATCCCCACCTGGCTTTTATGCAAGCGTAAACTTTTCTTTTAGCCACATTGTTGTGTTCCTTGGTCTTCATGATTCTCTTTGATTTCTGTTTTCTAACAAACCTCTGTTGTCTTTAAAGAAAGGCTAGATTTATACTGAGACTAAGGCTACCTTCACACTATAGCGAAATGCGACCGCAATCTGATCTTTTTGCCCATATGTAACCCATATCCGTCTTTTTCTTGGCAGTGTGAAGGGCCCAGATTTGTGCCACTTTCATATGTTGTACTGATTCCTTACCTTATTTCGTCTTGCTATGACGTCGTCTTAATATTGCCGACTCCCATTGCTCAACAACTTTCTAATAACGGCAAGGAGAGACGGCAGCTGGTATCCACATTTTTTTCAAGATTTTTTTTTTTTTTTTTTTACAAAACTTTATTGAACACTTTTAGAAACAATTATGTTCTCCATTACTTCCATAAACAATGCGCTGCTCTGTGAGTATTGAACTGTTCAGACAGAAGTCTGGTGGCGGTCGCATTTAATAAAAAAAATCATACTTCAGCAAAAAAACGGAATTGAGCGTCAAAATCTGCAGTGGGAACGTAGCCTAAATGACCCTCAGGTGGACTCTATTTCCTAGTTAATTCATTTCTGAAGGCAATTGTTTGCATTGTATTTTATTTTTCATCTGTAAAAAGAATTTAAACTAGACCTTATTTCTCTTTTTGGTGAAAAAAGTTCAAGATCGGTAAATAACTTTAAAATGCACTGTAAACGTGACTTAGTTCAACATTTTATCCGACATAAACTCTTTATTGGGGTGGCTCTCAGCTGTTGTTTCACTGAATTATTTCTGTATGCTCAGAGGCAACGCAGCAGGTGACTTATGTAACAGAGGGAAGCATACACATGAGAGAAACTGCTTGTCTAAACTATGAGAAGTGAAGGAGGCTGATGAAAGCTGTGTGAGTTGTCCCTAACAAGGGAGATGGACAGAGCATGAAGCAGAACGATAAAAAACAGCTGTCTTCGGGAGCCATCTCCCTCCCCGTCTTTCTCTCCCTACCTCGCTTTGTCTCTTGTCTCTGACTTGTAAACAACTTTCATCCCTTACCTTTTTTATCAACACTAACTTCAAAGGCCTCATTAGGACATGTGCTAATTCCTCTTCATGAAGTCAAGTAAAAAAAATGAGTTTATACTTTCATAATTATGAGATTTGGGTTTCAGATGTCCCATTTCTTTCTAATTCCCTTTATCCACCTCTCCTTTACTCCCAAGCAGGGACGTGCAGAGGGGGGGGGGGGGGGGGGGGTTATAGACCAATTCACTGATAACTAAATGTTATCAGCACTAAAATAGGTGAAAGCTGCTGAGTGCAGTTCTGTAAAGAAGCAGGAGAGGATTTGATTTGTAGAACTTGAGAAATGTAAGTAACCAACATTAGCATCTCAAAATCTGCATCTAATTCTGAAGTATAATGCATTTACCAGCAAAAACCTAATCTCTTTTATAAAACGAAATATTCTGTGCCAGGCAGGAGTTCTGAAGACTGCTGGAAAGATGGAAAAGCAAAGACTGCAGGTTATTAAAAATTCAGAATCTTAGCCACAGCTGCCTGAAAAAGAAAAGGTGAGGGTTTCCCTTTTACCAATATTTCGTTGTCATTATTGCTTAATTTTTTGTTGGCCCTTTGATGCAGTTCAGGTATAAATTGCAGGTGTTATTTCTTTTACATAATATACAGCACAACAACACTAGATGCTGCCTAAACAACTGCTATATTTTGTTTAGACTTTTGCTTATTTATAATAGCGTAATTAGGATTCCACAAAATTATAGCGCTATTTCTTTCACTGTTTCTACTTCTAGAATTAGAATTACGACAAATACAACCGAGGAACACCATTTACATTGTTTTATATTGTACAAAGGTTTTCACACTGTCCATTAGTAAATTAGTGCAAACCGGGGGCGGAGTTAGACATTCTCATCATCAGGGACTTAGCCCATAAAATATTACTTCATTACGAGGGTAAGTTGGTACACCAAAAAAGTAAAAATCATTTAATCTGTTTATGCGGTTGTAAAATTTAATATAGGCCTTTACATATCTTAAATTTTAATCTGCTGTTCTTTAATAGTCTTACTAGTATATGCCAATAGTATATTAATATGTTCTCATTTCAATGATGAAATGGAAAACCACTCATGTAACAATTCAGTCTTGGTGTCACCCATCTTACTCAAAGTACAGTATTGAGTCCTCCATGCTCCTTATGCATTAAGATTTACTGCACTCCGGCTTCCTCCCACAGTCCAAAAACAGGACTGTTAGGTTAATTGGTCTCTCTAAATTCTCCTTAGATGTGAGTGTGTGCATGAATGGTTGTTTGTCCTGTCTGTCTATGTGTTGCCCTGCGACAGACTGGCGACCTGTCCAGGGTGTACCCCGCCTCTCACCCAGTGAACGCTGGAGATAGGCACCAGCAACCCCCGCGACCCCATGAGGGATTAAGCAGGTCAGAAAATGGATGGATGCACATTTAAACATTGACAACTCACTATTGTTAGGGAAATAATTAGTTGTGCGAGAGGATGTAGGTAAGGAGAAGCTGTTATCTACACTTCAGAGGTATGATGTAAGAAATGTATTTGGAATGTTAATGTGACCAATATGGCCCCACGCTCCGTCTTGATCACAAGGGGGAGCAAACAACTCAAGAACCCAACCAGTGAAACAGTCCAGTTAAAGATGGTTTATTCCACAAAAAGAAAGTCACAGCAATAGTGGCACCATAAAAGAGTCCTTTTCTTCTTCCTTTAAAAACAGAAATTCACCAATTGTCTTAAAAGTCACCAATTAGGACCAGGGGTTGAGCTCCGCTTAAAAATGATGCTTCTGGTGGAGGCCACCCGTCTGCAGCACACCTTCGATCCCCAGCTGAAAGAAACAAGTAGGAAGACGCCCACCTCTCTGCTCCAAGACTCCCTCGAAGGACTTTCATCCGACCGATACTCTATTCCAAAGCAGAGTGCTACTTACAGGCGCGGGCAGAGGCTCCCTCTGCCCTGATCCTCTGTACTAGGCCGTCTGTTCTGGCATGCAGATCCCACCTGCTCCTTTGCTCGGCAGTGTGTCCGTCTCCTGCAGGGTCAGCTTCTCCCTGACCTTCTCTTCAAGCTCCTTTTATAAGCCTCTGCTGACACCTGGGCGCAGCTGTGCAATTAGTGAGCTCCGCCTCCTCAGTCAACTGGCTTCAGCCCAGTGTGTTTGGGTTGTTAAAGGGGAAAGCAGAAAAACCAAAACAAAAAAACAAAAAAATCCAAGCATGCAAAACACAACAAACTGAAGAAAAATACAAAAGAAACATATTTTTCCCTGTGTAACATTAAGATAAATTACATGAAATGTAATTACATTTGTTGAACTTTGAATTTAATATTTGTAATGCTGTCAGTGTCAGTGACACCTCTACTTCCAGTGCAGAGTAAATACAAGACATTTATTTGCAGTCCCTTGAATGTATAATTTTGCTGTGTTTTATGATGCAGACAGAGTATCTTAGATAAAAAAATAAGGGTGAGGTTTATCTCTCCACATTTCCATATCTTCAAAAGAAAATACAGGATATATCTAGACAACAGACATATTTTGAATATATTTGGTTTAATAGGCACGTATTTACCATCTGTCTCTGTTGATGGTAAATTCAAATGCAAACTTTTTCAAAGTGGGAAAAAAGTCCAAATTCAACATTCATCATATCGGGCGCTGCTTTATAATTTATAATAATAATTGAACTTTATTGATCTCACAATGGAGAAATTCACTTCTGCATCTTTACCCATCCCCTCAGGGAGCAGTGGGCTGCCACTGTGCGGCGCCAGAGGAGCAATCGGGGGTTAAGGGTCTTGCTCAGGGACCCAGAGTGGTAGTCTGTGGGAGTTGAACTCAGAACCTCTGGGACCCAAGCTCAATGCTCTAACCACTAGGCCACCAGATTAACAAAAAGCATCTAGTGTGTGTCGTGCTTATAAATTTGTATAAATGTAGCAAGAAATACTGCTTTTCTCTTTAGACAGAAGAGACGCGTCCTGACGCTCAAGTCAAGCATAAAGAAGTAGGAGCATACATATTGCGTAGGACCAATGATGTCAGACCAATGAAAGGTCCCTAGGGTTAAAGTTCAAATCAAAGTTCAAATCAAACCTACGCCATTGATTCCATGTTACATTCTTTATAGAATGGATTGGTACATTTTTTTTTCCAGTGTCCTGTCTAGCAATGTGGCAATAAGAACTGATGTCTTAATGCCAAATAGAGCTCGACAGATTTTACTTTCACAAGTGGAGCAATCAGCTTTCGCCATAGTGCTCCGCTTGATTGCTGCATGTGAATAGTTTTATTGTGATTCATGCGGGGAGAATTTCAAATTATGTGGACACTACAATGGGAAAGTAGGAGAGTAAAGGAAGAACAAGAAGAGAAAAAAAAAGAAAGAGAAGAGGTGAAAAAAAGAAGAGATAAAAGGGAAAGAATGATACATTGATGACAGTTAGTACATTTCAACCGGTTGTATAGCAAGGTATGTTTCTGTAATCCGTGCCCCATGTGCCCTCTTTTAACTTTGAGCACCTGCCCCTCCAATGGTCTCTGCACAGCCCTGCTCCCAAGCCTTCAATTACTGCTCAGAATCATTACCTCTCTATTTCCCCATCTCTCAGTCCCACTTACCTCATTTATTAAGCACCGTATTCAACATACTGTTGTTGAAAACAGCTAATTTGTCATAATTTATTGTAGATTGTGAAAAGAATTGTTACAAAAGAGATTACTGCTAAAACGTGAGTCAGCTGTAGAGCAGCTCCTTCTTTCACTGGCAGGGTTTGGTCTCTTCTGCCATGTGCTGTAAATGTCTACAAAAGCCTCAAATACAAAGGATTAACTCCTTCATTTAGTGGAGGGACAACATATTTAGGCTAGTATAGGAGGTGTGAATAATGTTTCATTCACCTGGCAAGAACACAGCTGGTCTGTGACTGGTGAAAAGATCCATTGATAGGCCTGAAGCCGGGGCATTTCCTGCTGAACGGCTGCTGAACGGCTGCTGACGGCGCTCCTGGGAACTCCCTGTCAGCAGCTTCCACTCTCCATAAACAAGCAGCTTCGAACAGTTTTAGGACACAGCCTGTGGTCCGCAGAAACATAAACATGGAGCAAATGTCCTTCCAGTGGAGCACTACCAGTTTTCAGGGTTACTGCCATTGTGCATTCTGAGTTGAAAGCACTTAATTTTGTTTAAAGTGAGGTTGTGCAAAGGATTTATGATTAATCAGTGTCTTACCAGCAGTAAACGGTGGTCAGTCTGGACAAGGAGTGGCCAGTGCCCACCAGCCACAACACTCCTTATTTTTCTCCAAGTGACCCTACTACTCTTCATAGAAAAGTGACTGGAAAGGACTTCTTATACTAGCACAACAGCCAACTTATGTACACATAAGCTCTAGACAACAGGAATTAATGTATGACAGGTAAGTCTGTGTAAAAATTTAATTATTAAATGACTGTTTGTTGAATTATAGCAGGATATTACTGTGGAGAGCGGGTGAGCAACATTCAGAACCAGAAGGTCCTGGGTTAAAATCTTGAGAGGCCTTTCTTCCTGTTACATGTATGGGTTCTTTCTGGGTACGTAAGCTCAGTCCAAGGTCATGCATGTTTGGTTAATTCATAACCTTAAAATTCCTCTTAGGTGGAAGTGTGTGTTTGTGTGCATGGCTGTGGGCTGGCGCTTTGATGGACTGGCAACCTGTCCAGGATGTAACCTGCCTCTCGCCCATTGCCTGCTAAACATAGACAGCGACCCCCCTGTGACCCTGAACAGGATTAAGCGTGTATAGAAAATGGATGGATGACTGATTACAAATAGCATATCTGCTTAAAGGTTTGCACGGCAGCCTGTTCAGCCAGCTGGAGATTGCTTGTATTTCATTGCCCATTAAACACTGCCCTAATGCATTAAACATTATGAAGCTTTTTTTTTCTTGAACATTTTTCTACATTTGTAGATACAGTGAGCTTGCCATTACTCATAGTTACCTTGTCCTTTGGTCAAATGAAGAATAGTGCACTCACAGTCTGTCATGTCTGCTAAAGCACACCCACAAACTGACAGGAGTTCTTTCTTTTAGGATGCTGATTGATGTATTTAACTGTGGTTGGGCAACAAGCACATAACATGGTTGCATATTACAGATGTGATTGTCCACTTGTGAACCAACTTGAGACTATAGGAGCATAGCAAAGGTAAGGACAGTTTTTTAATCACAGGAAAAGAGGGAAATAAATACAGTTGTTTTTTCATATCCCTAGAGAGGCGGCTGATTCTGCAACTATTGCATACTGAGAATGTAGGAGACATCATCATTTCTTTTGTAAAGCTGAAAGGTGCTCAAAGGTGAACTTTTCTCCTCCACAAAACATTTGAACACATATCTGATGTTTGGACGAGAAACTGCATTTTTTAAAAACCAGATGTGTCCCTGATGTGGAAGAAATGCACCTCTGATATGCATTGGGTGGGATGTCAAGGAAGAGTAATGTATTTTTCTAACCCAAGTTGAGGGGTGGAGAGGCTCAGGATATGTGAACACAAGCCTGTTTTGTACAAGTTAACAGCATAATGGCAACAGAAAGTCAAACCAAAAATATAGGTCCTGCTCATACATTTTGGGTCACAGTGAAGAAAAACAGCCCATATATCAATTCCATTATATTTCATTTGTCTTTTAAAACAAATATAAAATAAACCATTCTGTGCAGAAAAGTTGTTCTGCATGGGGTTTTCATACAACGCAGTGTTGTATGCGTGTGCTTCACCTCTTGCTGTGCAAGGTGTGACCAGCAGGTGATTCCACACAGCTGCAGCCCATTAAAGCATGACAAGAGGAGCTTAAGTAGAGCGGGTTCCTTAGAGGCAGATGCCAGATTGTTCTTACTCACACAATGGCAATCAAACCTCCCATCTTTGATTGTGATCTTCCTATGTCCTTTTGCTTACCAGCTTGTGTCCTCCTTTGCTGATATCCTTGTCCACATGCCCTGGCTTTGTCCTTGATCCCCATCTATTGCATCCTAATCCTCAGAGTTTTAAGAAGAACTCATTCTGGAAATCCCGCCCATGATATCCTCACCATGCCACTTGCTGCTCTTGTGGATCTGCAATCAGAATTCCTATTCACTCTAAATACATCACAGACTTGTGATCAGTTTTTCAACCCTCCAGACCACTCAGGTCTTCTGGCTCAAATCTACTCCTCATAACCAGAACCAGAACCAAACATGGAGAAGCAGCATTTAGTTCCTATGCTCCACTTATCTGGAACAAACTTCCAGATGACTGTAAAAGTGCTGAAACCCTGAGTTCTTTTAAATCAAGATTGAAACCCATTTGTTTAGTTAGTTAAATTGTTTTACTAAAACATCATTAGTTTAAGTTTGTAGTCCAACTGTTTTTAAAATCATTAGCATTTGCTTTTAGTTTCCATTTTCCAATGTTTTATTTTGTTTCAATTTTTCTATATTTTATTCCAACTGTTTTTTGGCTTGCTTTTATTCTGTTTTTGTGTCCCCATGTTTTAATCATGTAAAACTTTTGTGTTTTACATGATTAAACACTTGTACTGAAATGGGCTATACAAGTACATTTGGCTTGCCTTGCCTTGTTAAAACGTACCCATGTTCCTCAGTGCCTTACTGGATCCCTCTTCCGAGCCCCGAAGGAGCATTTACTTTCCTGCTAGTTTAAATAAACCATTTAAACCTTCCTAAGTTGTCCGTTGTTCTTGTTTGCACAACGGTCCTACTAAACAGCATCATGGCGTGGTCATGTTAGACTGATCATTTCACATTGTTAAAATGCACAAAATCATTATATCCAATTCAATGGGGGCAATAAAAGTTTGTGAACCTCATAGGTTTACCAGAGATAATAATGCACTTAACAACAAACATGCAGGCTGTGTACCTCAATTCTGGAGTAACATGAAGTTTTGTCACCTTAAACTGAGGCCAGTTAAGATCTGAGTCTGTTTCCGATGGAGCAACCCCTCTCCACTTTATTTTTCAAAACTCAGTCATGCCATTCCTGCCAGTAGGCATTCTCAGAGGTTCCCTGCCTCCATTAAATCACCTTACTGCTCTTGTGATCGGCCACCTGCCTGCGCAGCTGCTGCTCACTTCCTCATTAGCTCTTCAGGATATATAGAGGACACTTAGCCTGGGGTCCGTTCTTCGTACGTTGCTTAAAACATCCGAGATCAAATGACACATCCAAGATGATTTCATCCGGCTAATCATGATCCGGCTAATTGGGTTCTTCGAACACACCTGCTGTTTACGATCAGTATGGCTGGATTGAGTTATCTGAGACAACTGCGCGTTCATGCGTTTGTTTAAAAGGGGAAATGTGTCGATAGTAGAAACATTGATCAGCAACGCTGCTATTGGCTGTTCAGCATGGCCAAAGAACACCCACAGTTTTTCTCCCAAGCAGAACAAGAGCTTGGAAGGTTATGCCGAATTTGAGTCATTAATTAAAACACCTCAAAATCTGTTAAAGCCAGGAGAGAGGGCTGGCAAAAAGCAGCAGACAAATTAATGCGGAAATACTGTCCATGGTAGATGTTTCTATCACTTTCTACAGTATGAATTTTTGCATTTTAATAATTTGATATTTACTTTGTTCTTTTATGTCAGAGCCTCCACGGGACTAGAACATGGGGACAAGTAAAAGTGAAATACAAGAATATTCTACAAAATGGTAGCCTTTAATTATTATACTTTATTTTAAAAAGGCACTTGTTATGTCAAGTAATCCAAATTTCAGTGTCATTCCTTAGACACAGAAGTAAAGGACATGTGCAAACTGGGAATTTTAACAAAAAAAAATCTTTATCCATAAAAAAATGAACATTTTCCTTTTCCAAGTCATCCACAGTTTACATGGTAAAACTGTATTGCTCCGTGGCTAGATAATCCATCCATATTTTTTTCTAATCCAATATACGGCTGGACAGGATGCAAGCCTTTCAAAGTAAACTAAACTTCAGAATAAAATGGCCTGAACAAATCTTCTTACTGAATAGGATAAAAATAAAAAGCAAACCATCATACAAATAACTTAACTATTTTAGATTTATGGCTCCAACACCACTTTTTCCTCTTTAAAAGCCACTGTTAAAGGATGTGTTTGTCTGTTTATAACAGCCATCAAGAAAATCTCTCTACTGTCGCGCTGCGCTCAAGGATCCTGTCTATTGCGCAATACGCGATTAATTCGAAAAACTCTGCAAATTATTCTTGCACCTTCCGCAACAGGTTGCAGTCGTAAAAATGGACATGGCTACGGCAGACTTCCCTATCTCCTCCGCTTATACAGCCGTGATCTAGTCTTGTTTACATGAAATAAGCCTGCCTTCGAGCAGGCTTAAGCTGGCGCACATGTTGCTATGACAACAAGTGCAGGATGTCTTTCGAAGAACCAAACGATCCAAGATCATACCAAATCGTCAACAATGAAATCCTGCTAACTGAGTTAGCGACGTACGAAGAACGGACCCCTGGTGCTTCACCAGCTTGTTTATGGGGCCGTGTTGCAGACCAATCAGAGTCCGACTTGAAGTTGTTGAAGCTCGTGCCGGTAGGTTTGTGATTTGCTTAATATTTTTCTCTTGAGGTTCTCCTATTTGTTTTGATTGAAAAGGAAAAAAACATCTATTCATTCATCTGTTGCATATACCTGCTCATCCTTGTAGGGGAGCTGATGCATCTCCTGCTGTCATTGGTAAGAGGCGGGGTCTACCTTTGACAGTCCACTGCATGGCAAAAAAGAGACACACATGAATGGGGGAGCAAACCAAAATACACGGAGAGCACCCACGAGCCCATGGAGTGAATATGCAAACTCCATGCAGGAAGGCCTTGGCCACGATTCAAACCCAGGACCTTAATGTTGCAAGGCAACACTAACAACACCTGTGCAGCCCCTGTAGTGGAGCAAATTATTGGAAACTTTGGATTTTCATCCAAAAACCTTCATTGCAGCTAATCATTTGTAACAAACCTGCTTTCATTGATCTTTTATATGACTGAATATAACTTTCAAACTTTTACCTTAACAATATTGCTAAATCTTGGATATAATGAAGCGACAGATGCCCTATGTTGAAGTGCCTACATAACGCCATTTTTATAGGTTAGAGATGATTCAATTTAATGCAATACAAAAGGAATGCCTCAGGGAAAAGGAAGGTGGAACTGACAAATTGTGGTTTTCAGTCCCTGTAGTGAAATAAACCTCAAATAACGAGTGTTCATGTAAGTAAAGACAGTGAAAGTTGAGTTTAATGTATTAATATGGGAGTTATATCAATTCACCCCAGCAGCAGTTCTCAGCTCACAGGAGCTACGTATACTCACAGAGGCTTCTCCAGAGGTAGTGACACTGTCGCCACCCGTTGCCCCGGCCTTGCTCTAGTAGCAGCTGTGTGCTGAAAACAGGCTAAAATCCCTGTCAAATAACCCAGATTTCAACCTGTCATAGCGCTGACACGCTCCCGCCGGCTGTCCGCCCTGTCACTCTCCATGACCCTTATCACTTATCACCAGTCTGCTCTCAGCATATACACCTCCACATGCGTAAACATTTCAGACCCACACATACGGACCACATGCATGCTTGTATAAACTACAAGTCAGTAACAGCCACAGCCCTTTTCTTATATTTGTACTTTCACCTTCTTATAATTCACACTGAACGACACTCTTTCATCACACTCCCATTGCAGCGAACCGTCCCCTGCTTGTTTTAACAGCATTACATGGACTCGAGGAAAGCTACATTTGGGCTTGCGGTTTAATCATTCAGAATGCCAAAGTGAATACATTGAGGCGATTAGTATTAACATGGGGTTGTGCTCTGTGTCACTCTGCTGTCCAATAATGGGAGACCTACATTCAGAGCATCTCATCCCTTGAAGGATCAAGATTGTCTCTGATCTGTTGCGAAGTCTCTGTGGGTTTTTCCTCCCTGCTCATATGCTCATTAAACAGTGCAGGGTGGAGGCAGTGGAGGACGTGTGTGCTTGCACATGATTCTGTGAATCAGTGTTCTCCAAAAAGTTATTAATAATTGGCCAACCTAGCCAAAGCCTAATTACAGCCACCCACTTTGGAAAGCCTCTAATATAACCTTAGAAAAATACCAAAGGTTGTACAAGTGCACAGAATGGTTAATTTTGAGCTTAAAATGGCCATGGCATCCTTTTTTTGTGGTGGCAAAGGGAAATGCGTCGCTGCAGACATGGACACGTCAGACAAAGCCCTTTAAAAAGATACACCCATCCCTCCATCCATCCATCCATTTTTTATCCATCCATGGTTGGTGGGGTGGGGGCTATCTCCAGGTGTCATTAGGTGAGAGGCGGGGATACACCTTGGACAGGTCGCCAGTCCATCACAGATGGACACACCATACAGTGCTTTACTAAAGTCTGAAGCTACTTGTCATTTCATGGCATTTTGCTCCCAAAAGAATCAGGTTCTTATTTAAATTAAATTGGACAAGCAAATACGAAAGCAGGAAGTCGCTAAGCATTTTAAGCTCAGACCTTATGCACCTTGAGACCTGCAGTAACTTTTGCTGTGCAGTGCTGTTAGAACTTCTGCCTGTGAACGTCTTCAAAGGACAACATTGACAGCACTGGCACGTTTCAGGCGGCGTATCAAAGAGGTATAAAGTTTGATTCGGCAAACAATGAAAGATTGAGGAGAAGTAAATGTAGCTGTGTGTGTTTGCGGCGTCGGGCTCGACTTGAAACGTCCTTGTATGTCAGCGTGAACTGATTACAACAAACAGAGCTGTCCGTTTGTTGGAGCAGATGGCCCAGACACATGAATGTAACTGGCGACTGTTGTGGTTTTATCACCACATGAGTTTGAAGCGTGTGGCGAGCTGTTGTCAACTATTACGTAAGTGAGAGCGCTTTTTTTTTTTTAGATGAGGTGCTGAGATGAAACACTCCTGTGTGTCCTGTGGTGCCCCCCTCCTGAAAAAATAGAAGCTCTGCGGACAAATGATCTGTGTCTGGTTTTTATTGAGTTGTACGGTCATTGATGGACATGACAACAAACATGGATGCACCACAGACTGTTGCTTCGGGGACTGTGCCATGTTATAACAATGCAGATGCTTTCTCATGATGGAAAAAATTAGTACATTTGTCTTTTTTTTTCAACCCAGATTTTTGTTTGGAGCATGTTAGATCTGTGGCCGGTTTAGAAACTTGCAGTGTCTGTTCAAGTTATTCTGTTTTAGAATCACAGAGTGAGGAAGATTTTCTTACTGAAGATAAGGCAACCCATCAGGTTTTGGTTCCTTAATCAATACCTTGTGAGGATTCATACTCCTTGAATTTTTATCATGTTTTATTACATTACACACCAAAACTTTATTGTATTTCCTTAGTAGTTCATGTTCCTGTCCTACATTGTTTTCAGTTGTTTTCCCAAACATAATTTGTAAAGAGTGTGTATGTTTCTCTCTGACTGCCATGCCTTGTTGCAGAAACACTCGAGCTTAGGCAGATTGGAGGAAGAGCATCTGTGAGAAACACTTTTCAAGTCTTGCCACACATTCTTATTTGCATTTAGGTCTGGACGTTACCTGGGCCATTCTAGCATGCAGACATGCTTTGATCTACATTTTTTCTATTGTAGATTTCGTTGTATGTGTACAGTCATTGCATTGCTAGAAGGTGAACCTCTGGCCCTCCAGGACTGCCCTAAATTTAGCTTCATCCATAAACTTGTCCTTGCTGAAGAAAATCATCCCTAGAGACTGATGCTTCCACCCCCATGTCTTACTGGAGCTCAGGGGAATGCAAAGTGTCACTGTAACATATTGGATTTTGCATGTGGGCCAATAAGTTCACTTTTAGCCTCATCTGATCAGATCACATTCGTCCATGTTTCCTGTGTCAACTGTATTTATGCTAAGATTAAAGTACGCACACGTGAGCTCCATCTACCAAATAAGTGAACTGGATGCTCACTGAACATTTCAATGCTTTTTGAAAAGTTAATCAGCATCTGTGTAAAATCCTCTTGATGAAACTAGACTTCAGACTTTTAGAGAAAATGTGCTCTGACCCAATGACATGACAGACAGACACGCACGGTGCGAGCACGTGCAGCACGCTCATCTGCATTGCACTGCAAGTACTGCCTATTGGTGGTGGACTTTAGATACGAATCTCTGTAATCTCAGCTCTTCTTATCATGCTGCTACGATAACATGACCCTAATCCCACACTACAGTAAAGACATTCTTTACATTCTATATTTGTAATGCAGCAGACCTCAAAGTTCTCTTATCAAGTCCCGAGCACTCCTTGAGCGTCTTTCCTGTGACCAGAACTTGTAGAAAATGGAGCCACTGCTTTGTTCTGTGCCGCTGGGCATTGCTGAGGGCACAGCAGTCCCATCTGACGTTTCATCATCTTGCCAGCGTTTGCCTCCCTGCTTTGTTCATCCTGGCTGTAAGAAAATAACAAGAGTTCAGAACATTTTTGACATTAAAAAAAAAGAATGCGCTTTGAAGGTCAAACCACTCAGCTTCTTCAAATCAATGCATGTGTCTTTGTGTGTCTCTGCGTGTGTGAATGTGAGTGTGTGACCCTGAAAGGATTCTAGGTAGCAAATTGAGTCCTCAAACTTGAGCTGCTCTGCATTTGAAAGGCGACTTGCTGTTCTGGTCAGTTACAGATCTTCCTCTCTGTAAGGGCTTTAAGACGGCCTCCTCCTACTCCCTCTCTATCTCGCCACATGCTCTTTCTCCCCTCCGCCTTCCTCTTCACTTTCTTCTCTCAGATCTGCGCTTCAAAGTGCGTCACAGATCCGGCTGTTTATTCCCAGCCTTCCTCCAGGCCTCCTCCTCCTGAGCATCACTTTCATTTGCCACAGCAGCGCTGATGGCCTGTCAGCTCTTCCACACATGTTCTAATGCTTAATCCATGCTTATGAAGGAGGTGGTACCGAAAGAGGAGAGTCTGGGCAACGTTAGACCTAGCCTCAGCGTGCAACTATTTCCCAATAACTCCAAACATGTTAGAATGAGGATTTATTGCAATCATGTGGCAACTGAAATAACACTTAAGTTTCTTATTTGTCTCTTAAAATCTCAAGCAGGTAATGCTTAGTGGCTTTGTTTGTCTTTCATACAAGCAGTGTCTATCATACTAGATAAGATAACTTAGAGGCCTGCTTTATTACAAGCATAAGAATGTAAAGAATGTCTTTACCTCAGTGTGGCCCAATTATGTTTCCATGTGCACATAATGACAGAAACAAACAGCACACATCAGGGGGGTAATGGAGGCATGAATTCATAAGTGAACTAAGCAGTGCTTAGGGCCTCAATGGCAGTAGGAGACCCCAAGAACCCTTGTATTCAAACACATTTATCTCAGAGTTTGCCCAGCAATTTTTGTTGCTTATGGAATTGAAGGGTAACCATGTCAAAATCTAGTTTTGGTTGTTTTGTGCCTGACTTTTTCAGGTAAGAAATAGACCCTTTTGCCATGGGAATTTCATGTCGACTATGCATCTGTTCCTTTCTCTGTGACATTTAATGCTGGCTTTGATTATTTAATTACTTAAGGCAATGTTTGCATCTGGCTATAACTTATGAACTGGCAATCAACTTTAATTACCAGGTTTTTGCACAAAAACTGGGAATCTGAACTTGTTCTCTGTGAGTTCATCAGAGTGACAGCCCAGAGAAAGAAAGCTTCATATTTACATTTTTCTTTTTCCCTTATTTATAGCTTCCACCTTTTAAGGCTTATTGCAAGAAAAAAATATTATAAATGTATATTATACATTATTGACTAATGTGGTTATCAAGCAGTCTTTGTTGGTTTACTGGTTAACTCTAAAACATGCCGTCTTAAACTCACATGCAGACTTTAAAAAAAAGTGGTGTTGTTTTAGCTGGTGGCTAATGGTCTGATAAGCTGTCCACACACTCCACCACCTATCCCTGTATGCAGAGAGGAGTGTGGTCAGTCTTTCTGGACCTCCTATAGTTCACTATAAACTCCTTGGTCTTGCTGGTGTCCAGGATCAGGTTTTTCCTGGAGCACTACTGTGTCAGATTGCGACCTCCTCTCTGTAATGGGTCTCATCATTGTTGAATATGAGACCCACCACAGTGGTGTCATCCTCAAACTTCACAACCATGTTTGTGGGGTGGATAGCAGAGCAGCCATGGGTGAAGAGAGCAGAGCTGAGAACACAACCCTGTGGTATGCCAGTGTTGAGGATACGTGGAGCAGATGTGCGTTTCCCTGTTGGTGAGGAAGTCACTGATCCAGGAGCAGAGCGGTAGAGATAATACCAGGTTGTGGAGCTTTGGAGCCAGCATGTATGGAAGCAAGGTGTTGAAGGCTGAGCTGAAGTCCACAAATAGCATCTTAACATAAGTGTTGGGATGCTGCAGATGGGTCAGGGCTGTGTGAAGTGCTAGCGAGACAGCATCCTTCTTGGAACGATTCTCCCTGTAGGCAAACTGCAGGCTGTCCAGGCCAGCAGGGACGTCGTTGATGTACTTCATAAGAAACCTCTCGAAGCAGTTCATGATGACTGGGGTCAGAGCAACTGGACAGTAATCATTGAGGCTGGTGATGTTTTTCTTTTTTAATGCAGTTGCTAGTTAAAAGCTAAATGCCATCTTAAGATAATTTATTGTGCAACGTATGGAACATTTACTTTTCTCCTTATGAAGTTTAAAATGGTGCAAGAATTGTATAAAAATATTTAGATTTTTATTCAGCCCTCAGACGTGTAGCCTACAAGTTGATGCTCTCAGTTTTTGAACTTGCACACACATGTAAAACTGGCTGCACAGGGAAGAGGATTGTGACAGAATTACAACTGTGAACATATTAAAATGCATTCATGTTGGTAGCAGTACTTATCCCAGCTTTTAACCTTCAATTTCATAATGCTTGTTCATATTAGAAGATAACGGTGGGAACAGTTCAAAGAATTCATTACACAAACACAGCTATAGATCTCTACTAACTGCCTTCATCCACATGTCCAACCTAAATGTCATGTTTAACCTTATCGTTGCTCTTGTAAATTAAATTGGCCAAATGTCAGGCTTCATTGACCAAGTGATTGTGTAATACTGTTATGTAAGTACCTGCATACCTTAGCACACCTACCACATCTCACATGGCCTCCATGTTGCCACTGTGCAAAGGCGGCCCATTGAATGATTAATCATTTGAATCTCTTTTTAAAGTTTTGCTTAGCACTGATGCTGAGACAGCATATTGCAAAGGTTCTCATCTTGAGTACAAGTCAAATATTAATGACTCTTTCTACTCTTGTTCTCCCCAGTTGGTGTCTTGTGACCAGCAAGAATGTCTGAATATAGCACCGGTGATCTTGGGATGCTGCGTTGCGTAATAAAATACAGTGTCGTCACTTCAATGATTTATTAGTTTATAAGCAAATATTACACAACATGCAGAAAGTCTCTGGTGACAGAGTTAATTAATTTTTATTTCGTGCTGGAGTGAGACATGTTTTGGGGTCCCAAGTGTGAATGGAGCATCTGAATTATTACACATTGATATCAGTCAAAGCGTGAAAAAGAAGGAAAAAACTTTATGCCTGGTATACAGAGTTGTTTTTGCCAGCAAATATTTTGTGCCTTTCTGCTTTCTGTATTTTGTCACTTGTCATTTAAATAAGAAAAATCATCCCTCAACAGCTCAGTATGTAGGACAATTACAAATTTACGAAGAAAGAGACAAACTATGAACAAAGAAAACCATGAAGGGCCTTAAAAAAGTGGTTACTCCTCCCTGAACGTTTTAACATTTTATCAAGTTTACCAAAACCTTTAATGTATTTAATGGGGATCGTGTATGATACTGTGGATGAACATAGAAGTGCATAACTGTGAAGTAGAAAGAATATTAAACATTTTTTACAAATAAAGTGTTTGTATTTACCCCTTTACTCTGATATCCCTAAATGAAATCTCGGGCAATCAGCTCCCTGTAGCAGAGGTGTGTAATCCAGGTTCAGTAAGTAAAAAGCCAGTACAGAGATAAATTCCAGCCATTTGCATTACCAGCTTCACAGCGTAGACAGGGACTAATGTTTATCCCCTGGTTAAGTGAACAGGATGAACGAAAACTAGGTGGGATTTTTACTTTCTGAAGCTGGATTTACCAACCTCTGCCCTTTGGAGGTAGCTTAGCTTATACTGTAGCTAGAGGCCATCTGTGTGAAAATCCAGGTGTTCTGTGAATGCATCAGAGGTTTATCAGAGAACATCAGAGAACAAACCACATCATGAAGACTAAGGAATAACCTGTTAGAGGCTGCAAATAATATTCATGTGTTGAAATTGCCTACCCTGCCAACATGTGTATATACACCATGGAGACTTTTCTTGGGTAGTAAGTGGGCCTTGTTTCAAAATTGGCAAATCCAGGTGGGCGCTCTATGCAGGTCTTACATGGAGGCTCAATTTATAATGCAAAAGCAATCTCATTTGGGGCTAATTTTTAAGACCTTCCAATTGCTGCAGTTCTCACATCCAACTCTTGACTGGGCAGTCAAAGCCCTGAGCTAAGTACATCTGAGCAAGTTAATGTTCAAAGAGGATCTCCATCAATCTGACTGACACTGACCTAGTTTGAAAGAAGAATGGGCAAAATTTTAGGTCTGTGGATGTGCAAAGTTGGTAGAGAAAAATCACAAAAGACTTGCTGAAACAATTGCAGTGAAAGACTGTTCTACAAAGTATTGTGTGAATACAAGGGTTTGCCACTCATTCCAAAGTATTATTTGTTAAATCAGTTTGAAAACATGTAGCCATTTCCCTTCCATTTCATAACTAAGCACTATTTTGCATTGGTTTATCACATTTACTGCAACTTAAATGGAAACTTGTGGTTGTAATGTAATAAAAAAAATAAAAACCCTGAAGGAACATTGTATGTGGATCATACAATGATCAATCATGATTTGACTATTGCAGTATTGCTGCTAAGTTTAGACTCATCACGCTGCGGCGGTGTTCACAGAAAGAACGGCCGAGTCAGCCTAGCTGGAATGGATGTGAGCGACACCATTTCCTGATCGCATTGTCGTCAGAGTGGAAAAGGTTTTTCTTGCTCATGACTAAACCTACGTCTTTACAAGCTCGGACACACATGGAGATATCGTATTTTTTTTGTTATTTTTTTTAAATGGCTTACTGAAAAGACTATCTAAAACAGAGAGAAACCCCTCTGGAGTCTGAATAAAAATGCACAAGCAGTCTTACGTATTAACCTGGCCAAAGCACAATTGTAGGACATCACAGTCTATTGTACCCCAAAAAAAGAGACTGAATGGATGCATACCACATAGACATATGTGTGCTGTATGCCAAATGGTACTGTTGTACTCTCATATGAAGAATGGGAAGATTCTTATTATTTATGAGCTAAAGCTTTTTTTTTTTTTAATTCAGACAGCAACACAAACAAACAAACAAAAACAGCTTGTCACCTTCCATGACTGCACTGTGGAACATCAGCATGATTTGAAGTTCCAGACCTTTCTTTAAGCTTCAGGCTCCCATTCAGCATCATGCTGCAATAATATTGTATTCAAAAAGCAATTAGCTTTGTGGACATTAACTTATTCTTTGTCATTTTAACGCACAAATTTATGGTGGCAAGTCAAGCTTGAAATTAACGGCTGTTCTGCCCCAAAAAAGACTTTGAAACAAAAAAAGAAGTCCAATAGTGATGACAAAGTCTGGAAGGAGGCATATTTTTGAAGGGATTATTTCTTGGAGGAACATTTATTTCACAACGGAAACTGACAATAACTTGAACGTAATTTAAAGATCAGATACAGGTGAGCGGGAAATAAGAGTATAAAAGAGAAACTCTTGCTACATTTATCCTGACTGTCACACAGTTTCTCACTGCAGGGACTTAAAAACTAGAGGAATTTTATTATCTGCTGTATATAAAATACATACAATGTGTGTAAAACACTTCCTCTTTGATCTGTGAATGTTCTTTAGTGTGGAGACAGGAAAAGAAATAGATGATACCAGTAAATTCAAATTCAATTTCAAATATAGAAATGCTTTATTTATTCCAAAGGGAAATTAAATGTTCATGTAACTCATTTTGTCAAGGAGTTATTATAGATGGTGATGGCTGTGGGCAGGAAAGATCTCCTGAAGCATTCTGTTTTACAACCAATCTGAAGAAGCCTCTGACTGAAGAGACTTTTCCAATGACAATATCATGAAGAGGATGTTTAGGATCGTCCATAATTGTCTTGGTTTTATAAACAATCCTTCTTTGCATCATCATCTCCAGAGGTTCCACAGTCGTCCCCAGAACAGAACCTGCCTTCTTTATAAGGTTGTGGAGCCTTTTTAGGTCTCTGATGCTGCTGCCCCAACAGATGATGGCAGAGGAGACAACGCTCTCAACAACAGATTTATAAAAGATATGCAGCATCTTGCTGGAAACCTTGAAGGATCTTAGCTTCCTCAAAAAGTACAGTCTGCTCTGACCTTTCTTGTAGACGGCTTCACTGTTGAGTCTCCAGTCCAGTCTGTTGTCTAGATGGACACCAAGGTATTTATATTCCTCAACAACCTCCACTTCTTCTCCCATGATGGAAATTGGGTTTGATCTAATCCTGTTTCTCCTGAAATCTACAATCATCTCCTTTGTTTTGTTCACATTCAAGATGAGATGATTCCTTGCACACCATGCCACAAAGCGGTCCACCAGCTCTCTGTACTCAGCTTCTTGTCCATCTCTGATACACCAGACAACTGAAGAGTCATTTGAGTATTTTCTATAGATAACAGGTGTCAGTCCTTCAGTCCCACAAACTGTGGTCTGTTTGTCAGGTAGTCACTGATCCGGGCGATTGTTGAGGCCTCCACCTGAGTCTTCTGGAGTTTCAGATGAAGCAGATCAGGCTGAATTGTGTTACATGCACTGGGGAAATCAAAGGACATAATCCTCACGGTGCTACCTGCTTTGTCCAGATGACAGTGGGTTTGTTGAAGCAGTCTTCAACTCCAACTCCACGGTGATAAGCAAACTGCAGGAGGTCCTGATATGTGCTGGTTTGCTTACACAGGTGGGCCAACAGGAGTCTCTCCAGGACCTTCATGATGTAGGATGTCATGGCAACGGGTCTGTAGTCGTCATTGATGACTGATGGGTGAGTTTTCTTTGGTACCGGAACCAGACAGGATGTCTTCTACAACAGCGGTACCTTCTCTTGGGTCAAGCGTAGATTGAAGAGAGGCTGCAGAGTCCCACAGAGCTGCTCTGCACAGACCTTCAGGACTATGGGGCTGACACGCTCTGGACCTGCAGCCTTATACATATCCCGGATTTTCTCAAGAAAAATACAAGTACCTTTTATTAAATATATGTTTTGGATTAATTATTTTGTGCAAAATATTTTTTTATTAATAAGGGGTGAGTTAATGTAAGTTAATACTTCTGCCCCCTCCTTTGAGGGTGTAAATATCGTATATGACGTAGTAAATGTTGCTGTCACCTTTTAATGACATTTTAAAATGAAAAATACATTTTTAAACCAGCTCTATACCCTCAACAGGATTCTGGAGGGGGCATGGGAGTTTGCCCAACCAGTCTACATGTGCTTTGTGGATCTGGAGAAGGCATTCGACCGTGTCCCCCGAGGGATCCTGTGGGGGGTACTCCGGGAGTATGGAGTACCGGACCCTTTAATAAGGGCTGTCAGGTCTCTGTACGACCGGTGTCAGAGTCTGGTCTGCATTGCCGGCAGTAAGTCGGACTCGTTTCCAGTGAGAGTTGGACTCCGCCAAGGTTGCCCTTTGTCACCGATTCTGTTCATAACTTTTATGGACAGAATTTCTAGGCGCAGCCAAGGTGTTGAGGGGATCCGTTTTGGTGGCCTTAGGATTGCGTCTCTGCTATTCGCGGATGACGTGGTCCTATTGGTTTCATCAGGGCGTGATCTACAGCTCTTACTGGAGCGGTTCGCAGCCGAGTGCGAAGCGGCCGGGATGAAAATCAGTGCCTCCAAATCCGAGACCATGGTCTTAAACCGGAAAAGGGTAGAGCGCCTTCTCCGGGTTGGGGAGGATGTGCTGCCCCTAGTGGAGGAGTTCAAGTATCTTGGGGTCTTGTTCACGAATGAGGGGAAGATGGAGCGGGAGATCGACAGGCGGATTGGTGCGGCGTCTGCTGTGAAGTGGGCGCTGTACCGATCCGTTGTGGTGAAGAGAGAGCTGAGCCAAAAGGCGAAGCTCTCGATTTACCGGTCGATCTATGTTACTACCCTCATCTATGGTCACGAGCTTTGGGTCGTGACCGAAAGAACGAGATCCCGGATACAAGCGGCTGAAATGAGTTTTCTCCGTAGTGTGTCTGGGCTCTACCTTAGAGATAGGGTGAGGAGCTCAGTCATCCGGGGAGGACTCAGAGTAGAGCCGCTGCTCCTCCACGTCGAGAGGAGCCAGTTGAGGTGGCTCGGGCATCTGGTCAGGATGCCTCCTGGACGCCTCCCTGGTGAGGTGTTCCGGTCCCACCGGGAGGAGACCCAGGGAAAGACCCAGGACACGCTGGAGGGACTATGTCTCCCGGCTGGCCTGGGAACGCCTTGGGATTCCCCTGGAGGAGCTGGCCCAAGTGGCTGGGGAGAGGGACATCTGGGCCTCCCTACTGAAGCTGCTACCCCCGCGACCCGACCCCGGATAAGCGGAAGAAGACGGACGGACGGACGGACATTTTAAAACATTTGTTAGTGCCTTACTGTTCATACCTGACAGGAATAGTAGAGGCCAAATGCTTTGCCCTGGATTTTGTTGCACCTTTCAAGATAAGGGCCCAAATCAATCCCTCAAATGTTCTATGGAAAACATCAGTCTTCCTTTTCTGTAGCTGTTTAATTCTGGCCTACCGGACAGACTGCCAACCTGTGCAGGGTGTATCTGTCTCTTACCCACTGTCTGCTGGAGAGAGGCACCAGTTACCTTGTAGGGATAAGTGCCTATGGATGGATGCATGGATGGATGGATGGATAGATGGATGGTAATCTTGTTCAGGGTATTGTTGGGGCTGGACCCTGTCCTAAGAACCAATGAGCAAGAGGTGGCATACACTGGGACAGGTTGCCAGTCCATCGTAGTGAAAACAGCACATTGCAAGACTGCATTGGAAGTCTATATTCTGCCTACTAAGAGCAACTGTAGCCTAGTAATCATATTTTGTTTTCCTAACTTTTTTGATTTACCGTGTACTCCACCCTATTGAGGTAAAACTGCATATGTGAATCCCAGTTTATTCAATTTCAGGTCAACATAGCTATTTGAAACAGAGCCAATTCACAACTAAAGGCTTTTTCCAAGACAATCAGGTCCATTTCAAATCCAGGACAATCCATCTTTGTCCAAATTCATTCACTGCATGCTTACACTGCAGATCATGAAGAAAACTAGTTGCTTGATGGTAGTGCTGCATAATGTAACTTTTATACCAATGTAAAACAAAACATATGCTAATCCTCTTTAGAAAGGCACAATGCCAAAGCTTGACATTTCTTTTTCTTTTTAATTTGGAAAATGAATGCTTCTTCCAAAACTCATTGCAGGAGCTCTCTTAACATGGACTAAGACGAGGCATGTTATGCTCTGTCAGGCATTCCATCTTCTTTTAACAACTTCTTTGGAAATGTTTGGAATGTAATAAACCCAGCTGCTGATCTAAACATGTTTTAATCTTTGTCTGGGCCTTCTTTGTCTTGTCTTTTGCCAAATGTTCTCAGTGGGTTAGACAGGCCTGTTCAGCACCTAAACTCTCTTTGCTCATCCATCTTATCGTGATCCATACATGAGGCACTTCTATTGTTAAAACAAGAAGGGTGTTTCCTAAAAATATGTAACCTGCATGGTTAATGTATAGTGTGGGATTTAGCATTAATGGCTCCTTAATTATATTGTTTAACATTGCTATGTGCTGCAAAATACCCTCCTACTTTTACAACAGCCGTTTTAAAAAGTAAGATGGCCTGTGGTGTCTTTATAATGGTCTGATTGTTTTTGTTGGCCCATCAGTGAGCTTGTTTCTTGCCATCAGTACGGTGGCCCTGAAGTGCAAACCACAACTACAAATCTAAAAGCACTGCTACATTAAGGAAAGCGCAACAACATTAAGGAAAACGCAACAACATTAAGGAAAACGCAACAACATTAAGGAAAACGCAACAACATTAAGCAAAGCGCAACAACATTAAGGAAAGCGCAACAACATTAGGGAAAACACAACAGTTTTTATTAATTCAGCTTTTTTTAATTACGTGTGCTGTGTTTCTGTGCCTCAACGCTCTAACTGGTCTGCTCCTCTCCTCTAATGGATCTGAACTGAAGGCCCTTACGCTACAAGCTTATTGAAATCACCCTTAAAAGTGCACACCTTAATTGCATGTAACTTAATTTTGCGCACCTGAATACAAGCCAAGGCAGCACGCCCACCGAAGCGCCACTGGTTCTGTGTCGTTAAAAAGAGAAGAGCATGAAACACAGCTACTGACTATACTATTGATTTTAATTGGGACATTTTGGTAGGAGTGGAAAGACATTAAACGTAGTGATAAGGCTGGCCGCTGATAAAAGCCCCTGGGTCCGAGGGAAGGGAGGGGAGAGGAGCAGACCAGTTAGAGCGTTGAGGCACAGAAACACAGCACACATAGTTAAAAAAAAGCAGAATTAATAAAAACTAAACTTATAAACAGACCAAGCTGCGTTTTAGACTGCATTTTACGGTTTAGATCACCGAGAACATTCATGTTTTAAAAAAACACATTAAAGCCAGAATAACTTCCGGTTCAAATGTAAAAACCAGCTGTAGTCCAATCAGCGATTTCCTACCTCTTCCATTTTGTAAATGTTGTTGCGCTTTGCTTAATGTTGTTGCGTTTTCCCTAATGTTGTTGCGCTTTCCTTAATGTTGTTGCACTTTGCTTAATGTTGTTACGTTTTCCATAATGTTGTTGCGTTTTCCATAATGTTGTTGCGCTTTGCTTAATGTTGTTGTGTTTTCCTTAATGTTGTTGCGTTTTCCTTAATGTTGTTGCGTTTTCCTTAATGTTGTTGCATTTTCCATAATGTTGTTGCGCTTTGCTTAATGTTGTTGCGCTTTGCTTAATGTTGTTGCGTTTTCCATAATGTTGTTGCGCTTTGCTTAATGTTGTTGTGTTTTCCTTAATGTTGTTGCGTTTTCCTTAATGTTGTTGCGCTTTCCTTAATGTTGTTGCGTTTTCCTTAATGTTGTTGCGCTTTCCTTAATGTTGTTGCGTTTTCCTTAATGTTGTTGCGCTTTCCTTAATGTTGTTGCGCTTTCCTTAATGTTTTTGCGCTTTCCTTAATGTTGTTGCGTTTTCGTTAATGTTGTAGTGCTTTTAGATTTGTAGTTGTGGTAATAACTTTACTTTTTGATGGCCAAATTATGGAAGTTGTCAAATACAGTTTTTTTTCCCCAGTCCAGACAGCTGGCCAAAATAAAGTCGATGCTTAAGGCAAAGCGTTTTGAAACAGTAAATCATTCCTTTGTCTTAACACGACTGGATTGCTGAAATACATTGCATTTTGGATCCAGTAGGTCCTCCGATGCTCATCTGTAGTTGGCACAAAATACACGCCTTGCCCAACATGCACAATATGCACGTTTAACTGGTTGAAAACTCACTGCACTGGTATGTTTTAGAATTATTTTAATTGTTTTTCAGTCTTTAACAGTCTTGCACTTCATAATATCTCTGAACTTTTAGAACTCATTCTCTCAGATCTGCTGACCTGCTGGTCCTGTCAGTGGCGAGAACCAAGTAGAAGCCCAGAGGAGACCGCGGCTTCTCCATAGCTGGTCCCAAGCTTTGGAATAATCTGCACATCCAGCAGGTTTCCTCCGTAATGGGTTTTAAATCGCTTTTAAAAAACACTTTTAGCAGGCTTTGAATACCCAATTGGACGTTTGTTTTATGTTGGGTTTTGTATGTTTTATTTATTTGTGTTATTAATTATTAATATGTATTAATATCGTTATAAATTCTTGATATGTATTAATGGCAGTATTAATTATTAATATCGCATAAACATTGTACTTTTAATCAGTATAATGTCAACTATTGTTTTTCTAGGATGGACTGACAGCTGCAAAGATTTTTAAAAGCAGACTTTAGTGCTTAAGGTTACTTTTTTTCTTCTAGTGAGCACAGGATCATAATAAGACACGCTTGCACTAATCTAAAAATACATTCACCTAAATATCTAAAGAAGTTATTCTAAAGATTTCAAACTACAGGTACTTCTCAAAAAATTTGCATATTGTGATAAAGTTCATTATTTTCCATACTGTAATGATAAAACTTGAACATTCATATATTTTAGATTCATTGCACACTAACTGAAATATTTCAGGTCTTTTATTGTCTTAATACGGATGATTTTGGCATACAGCTCATGAAAACCCAAAATTCCTATCTCACAAAATTAGCATATCATGAAAAGCGTCTCTAAACGAGCTATGAACCTAATCATCTGAATCAACAAATTAACTCTAAACACCTGCAAAAGATTCCTGAGGCCTTTAAAACTGCCAGCCTGGTTCATCACTCAAAACCCCAATCATGGGTAAGACTGCCGACCTGACTGCTGTCCAGAAGGCCATCATTGACACCCTCAAGCAAGAGGGTGTGACACAGAAAGATATTTCTGAATGAATAGTCTGTTCCCAGAGTGCTGTATCAAGGCACCTCAGTGGGAAATCTGTGGGAAGGAAAAAGTGTGGCAGAAAACGCTGCACAACGAGAAGAGGTGACCGGACCCTGAGGAAGATTGTGGAGAAGGGCCGATTCCAGACCTTGGGGGACCTGTGGAAGCAGTGGACTGAGTCTGGAGTAGAAACATCCAGAGCCACCGTGCTCAGGCGTGTGCAGGAATTGGGCTACAGGTGCCGCATTCCCCAGGTCAAGCCACTTTTGAACCAGAAACAGCGGCAGAGGCGCCCGACCTGGGCTACAGAGAAGCAGCACTGGACTGTTGCTCAGTGGTCCAAAGTACTTTTTTCGGATGAAAGCAAATTTTGCATGTCATTTGGAAATCAAGGTGCCAGAGTCTGGAGGAAGACTGAGGAGAAGGAAATGCCAAAATGCCAGAAGTCCAGTGTCAAGTACCCACAGTCAGTGATGGTCTGGGGTGCCATGTCAGCTGCTGGTGTTGGTCCACTGTGTTTTATCAAGGGCAGGGTCAATGCAGCTAGCTATCAGGAGATTTTGGAGCACCTCATGCTTCCATCTGCTGAAAAGCTTTATGGAGATGAAGATTTCATTTTTCAGCACGACCTGGCACCTGCTCACAGTGCCAAAACCACTGGTAAATGGTTTACTGACCATGGTATCACTGTGCTCAATTGGCCAGCCAACTCTCCTGACCTGAACCCCATAGAGACTCGTGTGAAAGAAAATCATTCTGACTGCATTCACTGACTGGAGTGACCAGTACTTTGAACTGGAAAGTAGAAAGAAGATAATCAATTTCAGCAATTCAAGTTATTCAGATGGGCCATCACATTACTAAGGTACTCGTACTTATACTTGTCTTCTTCCACTCAGCAGACTCAGCAGAGACGCTCATACTTCCCTCTCCACAGACACCTCCTCCAGACTGGACGCCCCCTCTGAGAGAAGCCTGAGACATTCCTAGGCCAGCCGAGAGACATATGTCGATCTCTCATTGCGATTTGAACCCCCACATGACTCCACTCACCTCACTCTAGCGCTTCTCTATTCTACCCCTATTGGTTTTCCACAGACCCGGTATAGCCAGAAGGTGGTGACGCCTCCTGGAGCTCTCAGCCCCACCTCCAGTCATCTGTCTGTGTGACATTTATACTTTAAAGAAATCTGTGTGAAACTGAAAATAATTTAAAAAAATAAACAAATCATTATCAATAAAAACGTAGTTCAAACAAAAATGCAAATAATGTTTGTATTATTGTATATGCAAGAAGGCCTATTTTTTAAAGATAAAATAATCCCACCTCCCCATGTGGAAAAACATGTGATAAAATGGTGATATTAATGAGCAGCCACCCCGGTTAGCTCCTAATGCACATGCTGCAGCATGCCTGTAGCAGTGAGGGCTCACACGGCTCTTTTATCACGGCTGTGGCCACGCTCCAGATGATGTTTCAGTTTGATATACTATCTTGTTAGAAAGACAAAATGAATAAATTATTAAAAACAACAACTATGAGCACCATCCTCAAAACAAAGCTTAAATATTAATACAGTCATGCAACTTACGTAAACCATCTATGAGAAGGAATTAGATACGTGCATGAAGAGTTTATCTGACAGTTGATTGAATAAACTTTGTTATGAATTCTTCCCTGGTTTCTAATGCCAGACTCATAATTACCTCTCATGCATCCTTTGATTTCTCTGTTGTACCCTTGTTGACACAGTTATGATGTGGATTTGAATATGGCAATTACGTCGACACTGGCAGCTCCTTTCATCTTCATTTTTCTTTTCAACGTAGAAGGAAACTAAACACAAATCGCACTTTATTAGGACGATGAGGTGGAGTACATTTCTCAGGAAGCATTTCATCTCGTCAGACAGAAAACCTAACCAGAATCTGCAGATGTTTTAAATATTTACACAAGGTGTTCTCAGTCTTTTACCCCCAGTTTCCTCTTTTTTGAGCTGGGGGATGGTTTACATCCTTTCTCTGGGGGGTGATCCACCAGGGACATGTTCTGAGCAGTTTTATTACATCTATCAGGGGAATCTAAATATTGTTTTAAAAGGAAGGGGCAAAGCCCGATGTATAATTTTTGTAGCAGGGGGTGAGAAGACTATGCCAATATCAATGCTGTAATGTATGCCTTTCTGTTACTTTGTGACTTTTTCCCCTCAAACACTTGCAAAAGTCTAACTTTTTTGCCGTGTTAACTGCAAAGCATCTGACATTGTCACAGTTCATCATGTTTGTTTTGTTTTATTTCAGCAGTTGCAAAATAATTTTTTATCAAAGTTTGTTTAAACATTCATGGCTTTCAGAGGAGGAATCCAAATCATTTGGAAGCATTTGTGTTAATGAGCAAAATCCCCACACCCCTTCTGTAGATGCGTTTGTTTAGTTCTTTGCAAAGTATTAATACCAAATGACAACATTTTTCATTTTTGTCATGTTTACAACCAAAAACTTCAATGTAGTTTTTGGAGACTTTACGTGACAGACATAAAATGTGAAGTGACAGGAAAATGATGAACGGTTCTCAGAATGTTTTTTTGTCTTCAGCATCCCCGAGTCAATACTCAGTGGAACCACATTTCAAGCTCAGTCTGGATGGAGTTTACAGGAACATCAACTCTTAAGTCTTGCCACTTACTCTCGGTTGGATTTAAGTCTAGACCAGGGGTGGCTAAGTCTAGGCCCGGTGGCTAAATGCATTATCATTATTAAAAAAAATATATATATTATTATTTAATTGTTATTTAATTGTTGTCTTAATGCCAAAAAGAGCTCATCAGATTTTACTTTCACAAATGGAGCAGTACTGATTTTTCCATAGTGCTCCGCTTGATTTATGAATGTGAATAGTTTTATTATGATTCATGCGGGGAATATCTCAAATGATATGGACACTACAATGGGAAAGTAGGAGAGGAAAGGAAGAACAAGAAGAAAAAAAACAAAAGGTGAAAGAAAGAGGAGATAAAAGGAAGAGAATGATAAAACAATTATTGAAAAAGAACGTACTCTGTTTAATTGAAAATCCGCAGTTCCTATATTGTCCACGAGGGGCGCTGTGTTTTAATTAGCAGATTAAGCTTCAGGTGTGGAAAAATTTAAATCATTTCTTAATTTTTATCTGTTTGATGTATTTTGTCATGCAGGACAGTGTTTTTAAGTTCCAAAAAATGTGAATAAATGTAAATGTGAATAAATGTTTTTCAACATTGTACGATCACTGTGATCAGTTCTTATGCATAATGCACTTAAGTAAATGTTTAACTGAGTAAAAGTATTGTTGAAATTGCGCATACTGTTCTTATAAACGCTGAGGTTATTCATAATATATTGTGTAAAAGTGAAATTAATTTAATATAAAAATCAACAACCAGTCCACATTTATTAGTTCTATTTAATCTTGCAATGAGTTTACTCGTGTGGCCCTCTTGAGATCAGATTAAGCTGTATGCGGCCCCTCAACCAAAATGAGTTTGACACCCCTGGTCTAGACCTTAACCAGGCCATCCTAACAAATCTAAATGGTGCCATGGGCATCTTGGCTGCTTCACTGACTAACAATCTCCTTGCCCAGTCTGTAAATCTAGATGCACACCTACCATGTCCTGGTGGGTTTGCAGTTGTGCCACACTGTTTCCATTTTCAGTACTCCTTGAGATGTTCAAAGCTGGGGATCTTATTGTGCAAACTAAACCTACTTTAACCATGACCTGTTTGCCGTCTTCCCTGGTCTTCATGATGGTGTTTTCTCCCTAATGTTTTCTGGAGAACTTCTGAGCTCTTCTCAGAACTACTGGATTTAGATTAAGATTACATTACACACAGGTGGAATCTATTTACATGTTAGGGATCTGGTTATGCTGGATTTCATTTAGGAGTAACAGAGTAAGAGGGGCTGGATGCCTTTCACGACCTTGTATAAAACATTCTAAAACGCGTGTACCATTTTCTTTCTACCTAATGTGGCTGTCTATCTACCATGTGGATCAGTCACAAGGATTTTCCTGACTAAATTTTGTTAATGAGCCCTGAGTTCTTCATTGTCAGGTCAAGATGATGAGCTTCCAAAAAATTTTATTCTCAAAAAGATTTAAACAAATAAAACAAAACAATATTTCTTTTCTGGGTTTTTAGAGCACTATTGGTTTATTTTCCCCAAAGTAGGCTGACAGGAAAGGGGGAGGTTAAAGAGAGCGGGGAGGACATGTGGCAAAGTAATGCAGGCCAGAACCGAACCAGGGTCCGCTTCGTCAAGGACTAAGGCCTCGGTATAAGGGTCATGCTCACTAACCCCGAGCCATTGGAGCATACCAACCTATAGCATAATTTCAATCTATCCAGCCATATATGAAAAGCATAATTTTTGACCAAAGTGGTATCATGTGAGCTACAGAAATTTAAAGTTTAAAGTAAAGTCAATAAAAGATCAGCAAATCACATTCAGTGTGATGGACACCCAGAATTAAAGGGCATGTCGGAAACATGAATACACTCACTGAAGATATTTATCATAAATGTTGACAGAAATCTAGCTGTGTAAACATGGGCTTTCCTTGCTTTTACTGTTTGTCAGGGTTCTCTGTGTTGTCCTGCTCTAACTCTCCTCCTCAGGTGTGTCTAGTTGGCTGAGGGGGCGTGACCCACACCTGCGGCTCATTGCAGGCGGCTTCCTCTGGCTTCTTAAGCAGAGCGCTGACAGATGGAAGACGCCAGAGCCTTAACCAGTCGTGGTACGACGTGGCCGCTGACTCAACTCTTGGAAACCTGCTTGTGAGTTTTTTTTCGTCTTTGAACTTTGAACTAATTTTGGATCTCCCTGTTTTCGTCACAGTTTTTGGTGCTTGGATGCACTCACCTGTCTTGACGTCTTGTCCGAAGAACAAGACCATCAGAATCCTCTCGCTCAGATTTTGCTGTGGCTCACCCCTCATACTTCCTGGATGTTACCCAGCGGGGCCTGAGATTCCCCTTCCCGGATTCTGCTGGTTCTCCCCAAACTCTGGTCAATCCATCTGTCTCCCACTTCTGAGGAGGCTCGCTCTGGATCCCTCAACAGTAACATCTGCCGCCCTCAGCCACTAGCCGCCTAACACCAACAGGGTAGGATCACAGAGTTCCCTCGGCGCTACTTCTCCCCGGTTAGGTCCGCCCCCCTTTATGGTAAGCAGCGCAGTTTCTAGTAGTTCTCCTGGTTCAACTTCCAAAGTCATTTACTCTTCTTCTCCTTGCAGTCTCTCCAGCCGTGACGTTCTGACCCTGCCGAGTTGCCCGTAGTCCCGTCCTTGATATCTGCCTTTTTCCTAAATAAACATCTTTTAAAACTGTGCTTTGCTTCCCGATCGTATCTGCATGTGGGCTCGTCACTTGAAAACCATGACAGAAGAAGGCTCTGGCCACCAAAGTCCAGCAGATGCGTTCGGGCGGCAGCTCGCCGCACAGCGGGAACAAATGCAGACGCTAGGGTTAGCCGTAAATTCGACACAGGAACAGCTTCAGAGATTAGCCGCTCAGTTTAGCCAGCTGACGGACGCAGTCACTTCCGCGACGACTCCGCCTGTCACTCAAGACCTTGGTACCCCGCCTCCCGCCACTCAGAGTGCTGAGAGTCAGTATCAGATCCCACCTCCTGAAGCGCATCACCTTGTCCGGAGAAATTCTCTGGTGACAGCGGAGATTGCGGCGGATTCTTATTTCAGTGCAAACTAGTGTTCAATCGTTCCCCTCAGGCATTTGCCTCAGATCAGGTTAAGATATCTTATGTCTTACGACTGTTAACGGGTAGAGCTCTCAGATGGGCTGAGGCTCGTTTCCCTGATTGCCAGTCATTCAGGTATTCTTTTCAGGAGTTTGTTACCGAGTTCAAGACGGTTTTTTCAGCAGAGTTAGATTCCGCTCAACAGCCTCGTAATCTCCTATCTTTGAAACAGCGCGGCAGACGCATGTCTGACTTCTCAGTGGAGTTTCGCACATTTGCCGCTGCAGCTGGATGGAAACCTAAGCCTTTAAAGGCAGTATTTTTTCAGGCCTTAGATGAGGCTTTAAAGGATGAGTTAGCCCGGGTTGAGGAACCTGAGGGTTTTGAGGATTTCGTGGCATTAGCCATTCGTTTGGATTCCCGGTTAAGCAGTCGGAACCGGGCGCGACCGGACCGAGTCTTGCGATCTCCCACTTTATCAACGTTTACCAATAAGACACCCCGGTCGTCTGTTACCCCACCTCCAGAACCTATGCAGTTGGGACAGGTTCGTTTAACTAACGAGGAGCGTCAGCAACGCTACTCTGGAAATTTATGCTTTTATTGTGGTGGCGAAGGCCACTTTTTAAGAGACTGTCCGGTTCGGCCAAAAGACCTAGTCCGCCGTTCGTAATGGGGAGAACGGCGGACAGTAACAGAACAATTCCCCAGGTAACCACTAAGGCGCCGTCTCTCTCTCGTTTTTGTTTGCCAGTCACTTTAATTTTTGACCAGGACAGCTTTGACGTTTCGGCTCTAGTAGATTCTGGTTCTGATTTTAATCTTATTGACCAAGCCATAGTTGATCAGCTCCGTGTGCCCATCGAGCCTTTACCTGAACCTCTACAGGTTTCGTCCTCAGATGGACAGCAGTTAACCCTGATCACCCATCGGACCCAACCCCTAGTGGTAATAGTCTCTGGTAACCACCGGGAACAACTCTCATTTTTTGTTTTTCCAGTAAAGCGTTCACCCGTGGTTTTAGGTTTAGCTTGGTTAACCGTCCACAATCCGCAGTTAAATTGGGCCGAGTCCCGACTGGAGTCATGGTGTTTACAGTCCGCTCGCCCCGTTTCTGTCCCTCCGACCACCTTGTCTGAATCAGAGGATGTTATTGACCTCTCACGCATCCCGGAGGATTACCACGACCTACGAGTGGTATTTAGCAAGACTCAGGCTTGTTCACTTCCTCCTCATCGCCCTTATGATTGCGCCATTGATTTGTTGCCTGGGGCTCCACTACCTGTCAGTCGGCTTTACAATATTTCGAGGTCGGAACGTCAAGCGCTCGAGAAATATATAGGAGAGTCTCTAGCTACAGGGTTGATCCGCCCTTCATCCTCCCCATTAGGCGCCGGTTTCTTTTTTGTCGGCAAGAAAGACGGGTCCCTTCGACCCTGTATCGACTATCGAGGGCTCAACCAGATAACTGTTAAAAATAAATACCCGCTTCCGCTGTTATCTTCAGCTCTTGAACCAGTCCAGAACGCCACAATCTTTACTAAACGCGATCTGCGCAACGCTTATCATTTGGTTCGGGTTAGACAGGGGGACGAGTGGAAGACGGCTTTTAAGACCCCGCTAGGTCACTTCGAGTACCTAGTTATGCCTTTTGGTTTGTGCAATGCCCCGGCAGTGTTTCAGGCACTGGTTAATGATGTCCTTCGGGATTTTTTGAACGTTTTTGTTTTCGTCTATCTGGACGACATCCTTATTTACTCTCGTGATTTAGAACAACACAAACAACATGTCCGTCTTGTTCTCCAGCGACTATTAGAGAATCGCTTATTCGTTAAGGCCGAGAAATGTGATTTTCACCAGACCTCTGTTTCCTTTCTTGGTTTAGTTTTAGAAGGCGGACAAGTGAAGTCAGACCCGGAAAAGATAAGGGCAGTAATGGAGTGGCCCGTCCCTGAGTCGCGTAAACAGCTCCAACGGTTTTTGGGTTTCGCAAACTTTTATAGGCGCTTTGTCAGGAATTATAGCCAGATAGCCTCCCCATTACATGCTCTTACCTCCACCAAGGTCCCATACATCTGGAGACCTGAGGCAGAGGAAGCCTTCAACACACTCAAGTCCCGTTTTTCCCAGACACCCATACTCGTTCACCCCGACCCAGCCAAACAGTTTGTCCTAGAGATAGATGCTTCTAATACCGGTGTGGGTGCGGTTTTGTCCCAACAGTCAGAGGTTGACAACAAGTTACATCCGTGTGCGTTCTTCTCCCGTCGTTTGTCTCCTGCTGAGCAGAACTATGATGTGGGTGATCGTGAGCTACTAGCTATTAAAGTAGCCTTAGAAGAGTGGCGGCACTGACTGGAGGGATCCGAGCAGCCCATCATAATCTGGACAGATCATAATCATAATCATCGACTCAACTCCAGACAAGCCCGCTGGTCTTTGTTTTTCTCACGATTTAACCTCACCATAACCTACAGACCTGGCTCAAGAAATGTCAAACCCGATGCGCTGTCTCGGCAATTCGCCCCTTCTGAACAGGAGAAGGAGCCGGAACACATTCTTACCCCTACATGTACTGTTGGAGTCCTGCATTGGGACCTGGAGGACAGGATCAACCAGGCCCAACTACTAGACCCGGACCCGGACCCAGGTACAGGTCCAGCAGGACTTAAGTACGTTCCCCAGTCTGTTCGTCCTGAGGTTCTACGCTGGTGCCACGATGCTAAGTTTTCCGCCCTTCCGGGTATTTTTAGAACCCAGTCTCAGGTGTCCCGGTGCTTCTGGTGGCCATCATGGACCAAGGATGTGAGAGAATATGTCCTAGCCTGTCCCGTCTGCGCCCAGAATAAGTCCTCTACTCAGCCATCTTCTGGTTTGTTAAATCCTCTCCCCATCCCCAAACGTCCATGGTCCCACATAGCTATTGATTTCGTTACAGGCCTCCCTTTGTCCCAAGGCATGTCAACTATTTTGACAGTTGTAGACCGGTTCTCTAAGTCATGTCATCTCATCCCCATCCGAAAATTACCCAACGCCCTCCAGCTCCTCATAAAGCATGTTTTCAAACTCCACAGAATCCCAGTTGACATCCTCTCTGACCGGGGCCCTCAGTTCATCTCCCAGGTCTGGCGGCACTTTTGCTCGGCTCTGGGTGCCCGCTACACCCTCACCTCCGGATACCATCCTCAGACCAATGGCCAAACTGAACGAATGAACCAACAACTAGAGACCACCCTCCGCTGCCTCACGTCGTCTTCACCTTCGGACTGGAATAAGTTTTTGCCCTGGGTTGAATATGCCCTAAACTCACACATCACTTCAGCCACGGGACGTTCGCCTTTTGAAGTAGCCTTAGGATATCAACCTCCACTCCTGCCCACGGATGAACTCAGGATCCCCTTCACCACCGTCAACGATTACATCGCTCGCTGTCAGGACATCTGGAGGACCACTATCACAGCACTCACTCGCACCGCAGAGCGGAGCAAGAGGTTCGCCGATAAGCACCGCAGACCAGCTCCCCATTACCGCCCTGGTCAGAAGGTTTGGTTATCCTCCAGAGACGTCTTAACCAACCCATCCGCTAAGAAGCTTGCTCCCCGGTTCTCTGGACCCTATGAAATCGTGACAGTAATTAACCCTACCACCGTCCGTCTACGTTTGCCCCCTCACTCCCGAGTACACCCCACCTTTCATGTTTCCCAGATCAAGTCCGTTTTGGACAGCAACTTGTTTCTGACCCTGCCGAGTTGCCCGTAGTCCCGTCCTTGATATCTGCCTTTTTCCTAAATAAACATCTTTTAAAACTGTGCTTTGCTTCCCGATCGTATCTGCATGTGGGCTCGTCACCTGAAAACCATGACACTAGGTTTAGCCCAAAAAAAAAGAACTGGTAGACAAACTAACAAACAAAAAAACTTCCAGTTTGCTTGGAACGTGGTAGTCATCACTGGGAATACTGATTAAATAACTTCTCTCCCTATTTCACCTAAACCTAATAGGTGCTTTTGCCCTCCTGTGCAGCCCTGTGTAGTTCTGTATGTATGAAAGCTTTTCAATGTTGTTTCAGTGTAAATATGCCCTTATTTGAGTTGGTGGAGATTAGTCAGTTTCTAAACTTGGTTTCCATTTGTTTACCCAAACCTTTGAAATGCCTTCCTGCTGTTAATTAAACACCTCCGTAGTAGTCTTTCTAATCAGTCTGCGATTATTTTATCATCAGCAGTCAAACCGCTTCTGCTTACATCAATCAAAGAGGAGAAAATTGCGGGGACTACCGATAACAAGTGTCTGTGTTTACCAGGTCAGCTGTAGTAATAGATACACTGCCATCTGCACCTCAGGGATAATTTGATTTGCCCTGACATGGTGAATTACCCTGTGACTGCCTGCCCATTTTATTTGCTAATTAAATTTGAGTCATTAAACAGTCAGAGCTTTTGACGGGAAGGCACAGAGAGGCTGGCTCACCGGACTGAACGCTCCACTCTGGGTTGTGGTGAGTTGCCGTGCGGACATTAATGGGGTCGTTGAAAGTGGCCGTCTACAAACCTTCCGAAAGAGTCTGACCGGTTAGACCTTGACATGTAAGAAAAATCTGCTTGTAGGGCAGAAACCCATGCTGGCTGTACTTGCGGCGTCAAGGACAATTAAACACTGGCTCAATGCTGGACCTCAAGAATTCACACTTTGATGAGACTTCAATTTTCAAGAAACATAACATTTTTTTTCCCAATTTCTTTTGCTTAATATTATACATGTACAGCCACCTTGTATGTGTATTCTGATGACGGTTTGTCAGATTTAAGATACCTTTTCAAAAAAAAACAACCTTTATTAAAACATACTTTTTATTAAGTCAGCATTTCTGTAATAAAAAGTTTTTTTATTGGTCACATGTAGTCTTAAATGTTGTGTTTTCATTACCTGTATGTGGAAAATCATCATTCATTAACAGAAAAGAGGCTTGAAAACATCCCTTTGTGGCTAAATAATCTGTGTAATGTGCAGTGGCAGCCTGTCAATAGAGAGTGCTCAGGCACTCGGCCGCCCCCCATCAAAATTGCAGGAAATAAGTTTAGACCAAGTAAACATAAATCACAAAATGAAAAGTAATTTTCTGTCAAAAATGTCTCTGACATTTGGTGTTTCAGCATTGCCATTCCATTTTTGGGGTTATTTGGGGTTATTTTGTTTGTTTGTAGGCCTCCTAATTTTAATATTTCAGTGCAATGAGAACATTAAAATAGGGCTCATGGGGGCCGACCTGTAACTGGTGGGTTGCCGGTTTTAACCTCGCTGCAACTATTTTAGTTGTGCAAGACACTTCACTCGCTTTGCCTGCTGCTGGTGATCATAGGGTTTGGTGGCATTGGTTGTATGCCAGCTCCGCTTCTGTCAGTCTGCCCCAGGGCAGCTGTGGCTTTAAATGTAGCTCACCACCGTCAGGATGTGTGGGGGAGAGGGGGGTCAGGTTGCAGCTGGAGTGGAGGTAGAGAGGTGTGGCTTATCACACATCTACTGTTGGTCTACAGACAGTGCTCAACACCCCACCTAGTGGTGAAATTTTGCTTATTGCTTCTTTAAGCAAATATTTGTAAGATATTTAGATAAACTCAGTTTACTGTAAAAGTTATCCATTAACAATTTAACCGCCAGAAATCAATCCGGTTCTATCCTAATTCTGTTGAGTTCATCCTGTTCACTTCAAGTAAATTTAGTTCAATTGGATTTGGTCCTAATTGTACATCTCATATTTTTCCAATTATAAATTAAGCTTAGCAACTTATTTTTTGAGACTTCATTTATATATACAATGCAAATAATATATATATATATATATATATATATATATATATATATATATATATATATATATATATTCAATTCAATTCAATTCAATTCAATTTTATTTATATAGCGCCAAATCATGAAACATGTCATCTCAAGGCACTTTACAAAATCAAGTTCAATCATATTATACAGATTGGGTCAGATTATACAGATTGGTCAAAATGTCCTATATAAGGAAACCAGTTGATTGCATCAAAGTCTTGACAAGCAGCATTCACTCCTGGGGAACCGTAGAGCCACAGGGAGAGTCGTCTGCATTGTACATGGTTTTGCTGCAATCCCTCATACTGAGCAAGCATGAAGCGACAGTGGGAAGAAAAACCACCCATTAACGGGAAAAAAAACCTCCGGCAGAACCGGGCTCAGTATGAACGGTCATCTGCCTCGACCGACTGGGGTTACAGAAGACAGAGCAGAGACACAACAAGAGAGACAAAAAAGCACAGAAGCACACATTGATCCAGTAATCTGTTCTACATTAGATGGTAGTAACGGGTGAGCCGTCTTCTCTGGATGATGTCAAAGTTAACAGAACGCCAGACCAGGTGTACCTACTATGAAGAAAAAGAGAGAGAGCAAAAAGTTAAAAGCTGAAATGACGACAGTCATTTCAATGTAATACAATACAAAACTGGAGAACCGTAGAATGAAGAACAGTAGAAATCAGTAGAGTGAGAAAATTAGACCCTGATGTCCTCCAGTAGCCTAAGCCTATAGCAGCATAACTATAGAGGTAGCTCAGGGTAACATGAGCCACTCTAACTATAAGCTTTGTCAAAAAGGAATGTTTTAAGATTAGTCTTAAAAATAGATAGGGTGTCTGCCTCACGGACCAAAACTGGGAGTTGGTTCCACAGGAGAGGAGCCTGATAGCTAAAGGATCTGCCTCCCATTCTACTTTTAGAGACTCTAGGAACCACCAGCAGACCTGCAGTCTGAGAGCAAAGTGCTCTGTTAGGAACATACGGGGTAATCAGAGCTCAAGTAAATTTAGTTCAATTGGATTTGGTCCTAATTGTACATCTCATATTTTTCCAATTATAAATTAAGCTTAGCAACTTATTTTTTGAGACTTCATTTATATATACAATGCAAATAATATATATATATATATATATATATATTTCTGTTGTCCATAATATTTATAGACAATATCTCGCTTTAGATTAAGGTCACACGGCAGCATCTGTCACATAATTTGACGCTCAAGCAGCATGAGAACTAAGAAACCATGGACAATGATGTCTGTCCGTCAGCCTGCATTTAATCTCCATGGTAGCCAACTATAGTGTACTCTTTGCAAGTTTAATTCCTGGTTTGGGTCCAGAACAGACAGTTTATCCAGAAGAACTTTGCCATTTGCGTAGAGGTATAGTAGCTGCCATCACAGCCAATACATCCAGCTGCCTTTAGAGAAATTTCCAGTACTTTGTACCAGAACCTGAACATACCAAGGGAAAAATTAGCAAAACTGTTTATACAGGTAGTATTATCTGGCAACTGAAAGTAAATCAGCAAAATGGATGTTAATGGGTGTTATTCTTTATCTTTAGATAAGGAATATCAAAAGCTGCTTACACATAAGAGGGCTTATAAATTACATCAATGGACTCTTCGATATGTCTCTCAAACAAACACATTTCTTATCACATTAGCTTTATAGACTATACTTTATTTCTATATTTTATTGTGAAAGTAAAATTCATTTTAAAATTTTCTTCCACTCTTTAAGCATTAACAGCAATGGGTTGATCCTTTTCACACTGAAGGATTTGAATCTGCTGACTCTGATATTGTGAACCATGCTTTCTTCCTAAAAGTCCCGTTTTCCCCTTTCACCAAAATTTTTGTGTCTCAGTTGATGTTTTTTTCAAAACCCGAAGCCCCCTCTTGTGAGCTTTCCAGTAGACTAATATTTGTCTTTCCACCTCCTCCTACTCTGCGAACATCTGGTCTTGGGGTTTTTGTAGCAACACAAACTTCCTTGGCTCGCCTTCACATCTTTTGATGACTGCATACATGACCGTCAATAGTTTACCATGACCATAAACAATCTCCTCTGACCACCTAGACAACCTAAGCCTCAGCTGACTGTAGATGTTGGTATGCAAAAATATTTGTCAGATGGAGATATTATGCTCTGCAACTTGTCTTGCTGTTGTGTTGTATCTCTTGGACATACACTGATGGTAAATCTAGTCACTCGCAGACCTAAACACTAGTCTATATACTGACTATCTATACATCAGTGGGGCTAACTTTGAAAGCTTGTATTTCCTGTTCCTGACAAAAAAACCTGAGTTTGTTGGACAGTCTGCAGGGGGTTGATTTGTCTGTGGCCTTTAGGGATAACTGGATTGATTTGAGCAGGGGAGGAAATGAAAAACATACCCAAGGCTTCATTTTGGAGCCTGTTTTTGTTAATGTTTTGCTTCTGTAGCCAAGGTAGCTTTCTTGGAAATGGGAAGGAGGAACATGAATGAGTGTTTGGTCGTTAACAGTCTGCATTTGTGTATATGTGTGTCAGTGTGTGTGAATTTATGCATACCTGATGGAAAGTGTGTTTCCACATGTTACAAACTCAAAAGCCTGAAAGATTCTGAGTCATATTTCCTCAAAGTGATGGAAGTCATTACAGCTCTTGCTGCCTGCTCTGATTGAAGTCTCTTAGTCACAATGGGCCTGACTGACTTTCTCTGAGGCAGGGTCAGAGAAAACCAGCAAAGTAATCAGGTGGGATGGAGGAGGAAAGAAACGCTCAATCAAGTCCCCATCCAGCAAGACTCTGCAGGTCAGGAGACAGTGGACTTCGTGAGCGGCAACCTTTTAGAAATGCTAGCGTCAATCAAAGGGAGCTAAGCCAGCAGAGATGCGTTCATGCACACACATCAGGTGGAATATCGAAACTTATTGATGCGATGAAATATTGAATCTTGTTCAGATTTAAATCCCTCCCATCACACTATTGCATATCTGCCGTGCAAACCAGTGCCCTGGTGAGACACACAGGCATCTCCTTTCAATACATCTGATACTGTAGCATACACAACTTAGTCTTTAGCTGAGCCAGACTGCCATGGATTTTTGGGATATGCGGTACATTTCTGTGGTTTAACCATCCAAATGTAAGAGATGCAATGAATATCATACAGAGGGGCCACAGGTATACAATTTATGTTACTTGCATAAGGGCTGTTCTGTGATAGTAAAAATCTGGTTTAATAAGTCATGCAGACACTCTGTCTGTTCTTCTAAAGATTCACTCACCTAGGCATGCAGAATGCAGTTCAACCTTTTTCTTATTAATTCAGCTAATAATATCTGTGTGTATAGCACTGGAAGTTCAGCCCTAGCCGATTAGCTGATTACTAAGAGGGTAAAAATATTGCTGAAACAGCAGCAGCACACGTTATATTATATAATACTTATATATTTACATATACTTTACACAGTGGTGGTGTGTTACACACTACACACATCATAGACATGTTGCTCGACAAAATGCACTTTCTAGCCTTATTTCTAGACCCACATAAATCTTTTTCGATAAGCCAACATATGTGCCAAGATAATGAAGTGTTGGAGAAGTTTTAAATCACTTTAGGTTATAGAGTAATGCACCTGACTCCTAAAGAGCTTTTCTTTGTCACTACTTCTAACATTTTAGACAATAATATGTAAGAACTGCCCAACTACAAAGAAAACAAATTACATCTGCATGAGAGAAATGTCCTTAAACATTGCAGAAGAAAGTGTCTTAAACTGAACTGTAGGAATTAAAATGACTTAAAAATTGGAATTTCCTTTCACATTAAAAAAAATAAAAATAAATTTAACAACTCAAAACAATGTCTACAAATAAACCACAGTTGAAAATAAAAAACATACCTAAGGATTTAGCAATAAAGCATGAGTGCAACCTGGAAGGAGTTGGGTGGTACCACATATTTACAACATCTTTTCTCCCATGTTAAATATGAATTTAAATTTCTGCTTTATTTTTGGATTTTTAAAAAAATCCAATTTTATTATATATTGCTTAAACATATTATCTGACAATTAATTGTATTGTATAAAAACTCTCACTTCGGGTGTTGTTTCCTTATGCTTACTGATCTAAGCTGAATTCATCTTTTTATCAGTTTTATTAAATTCACAAAATATTTTTACTTGAGAAGTCTATATTTATAGATCAGCTCATATAAAAAATACTTAATATAAAGCAGCTTAAACGACATGGATGCTGTTTCTTTCTGCTGCTCTAGAAAATTGCTCTCTGTCTCTGTAGAGGGCAGTATAGCACAGACATCGGGCTGCACTGAATGAGACCGCACAGATCAATCCTCCTGATGGAAAACTTCATTGTATTCATAAAATACAGGCCTTCCATTTTACTACATTCACTTCACTTAGGCATAAATGTCAAATGCTGTCAGAAAAAAACCCTTAGACTGATTTGATATCAGCCTGCGCAGACAGCAAAGAGCTATGATCCAAATGTACCAGAAGGACAGGAGCATTTAGACACCGGAAGGACAACTGATGGAGGCAGCAGAGAGCTTCTCAATGGGCTCTCAGGAAAACAAGCAAGTTCTTTGAGTGAGAATAAACTTCCCCCTGCATTCATTTGCATTCGAGTTTCCAGTAAATAAATCCTTGTGTATTGCAGAGACAGAGCCCTCGCTGTGAAAAAGTGGAGAGCGCTCAAAACTGGAGAGAGGTGGCTGTAGGAAGGGGATGAAACACAGAATAAAGCTGCAGATTAGAGCAGAAATGGCAACGGAAATGGTAAATTTAGCAGCTATGGTAGTGATAAAGCGGAGGTTGGATGGGGGGAATGCTGACAGGAAGGGCCTTGACACATATAGCAGTGTTGCAAAGGGAGGAGGTTGACTTTATGTTGAAAGAAGGAGAGGGATTGTGACTCAGCAGTGGGTCACGTTCCCTGTGAGGTCCAGAGGGGCCGGTGGTGTCTCTTGCTTGCGTTCTTGCCCGCCGTCAGGCCTCTTGCTCCGTCACCCTCTGCTCTTTTTCAACATCTGGAGACTGTTTAGTATCACAAACACTGGGGCCCCTGCCATGACAAGTCTGCTGAGAGTGGCTGTTCCTGAACTTTAAGTTGCAGCATTTCTCTGGGATTTCACACTATTTATTCAGCCCCCTCCCCCTATCTTCATTGCATTTATTGTAGTAATCATTCCTAATCTTGTTGCTCTAAATCAGCAGGCCTCCCTGTGCTAACCTCAAACAACTAAATCATGTTTGAGTAAAAGCTTCGGTATTTTCACTGGAAGGAAACTTGCTGCTTTAATGGACAACACTTCCAGGAAGGTATGCATCACTGTGGGGCGCCTTGACGATCTCAATTAATGACTCCGTTGTAGAATTTGCAGATGCTGCAGGGCTCAAATTTAAACGCTGAATGCTGTTTCTGGTTGCTCTTACTGGTTGTCAACATGAATGAGTCACGTTTTACTCCAAGGATTTTACATAAGCTGCAAACCACAGCCGATTTGTAGGTATGCATGTGTTTGTGTTTACCCGCCCCCTGTGGCTGAAGGATTAGAGGTGAGCAAACACCTCTGTGAAAGTGTTTAACGCTCTCCCAGCGATGACGGATCGCCATGCTGCTCAGTCGGAAGATGAGCACGCCATTAATTTTCTCTGGTCAGCAACGTGACCTCTGGGTGCCTGGCCTGGTCCATCCCCCGATGCCTGCTCGTGGGAACCGATCCTTCAATTCGCTGCATTGGTTCAGGGTTGCAAGGGTCTCCTCCGGTCAAAGTAGAGATGCTACATAAACATGGCTATGAAGGTCGGGGAGGCCATGCAGCTCAGGTTGTAGCTTTTAGAGTTTAAGGTGCTGACAGCAGTTAAACGTTTTGTTTTATATATATGAGGCGAACATGTGCTGCGATGTTAAGCTTGCAGTTGTGATGCATTTTTGGCAGCTTTTTTTATTAAAAACTTTGGGCATAAAGCCAACAAAGTATCCTTGGGGTAAATCTTCTGCACACAGCTGCACTACAGTATGCTTATGTGTATGATGTGTATACAAACAGAAGGGGGTCTACGTGGGAGAGAGGAGGGAGTTCCTGGGCAGCGGGCCTGTAACAGTAAAACATTTCAGAGGCCGTCCGTCAACAACCTAATGACTTCAGCAGACGGGGTCTGGATTTTGGCTTTTCCCCACCGCCGACACCAACAGCCATAAAACACTGCTTGTTTCCAACTTAAACATGGATCCTGAGGATGTGAACAGTAACACCGTGGCTTAAAAAATAGAATATTTTGAATTTTTTTTCTATAAAATGATGTCTGTAGATAAAAGGTCATTGGTGTGGTGTGAATCCTGGGCTACAGACAGGGGAAGGAAGGTGTCAGTGTTCACAGGTCATACCAATGAACCTTTTACACCCAAAGCCAAAAGAAACGGTCAGTTTAATTAGTCTGGAAAGAAAGAAACACCAGTGCCTCTTCATTTCTTCCTAAAAAGTAGAATGAAAAGGGAAATTTCTTATAGGTAGGAGCTGCTGAAGTTGACAGATCTGAATTATTCAAAAAACCTTTTAAGGTGAAAAGCAGCAGATACATTAACTCTCTTGGCATCTACAGAATAGTTGTGCCCAGAATGAAGGCTGACCTCTAAATTCCTAAAATGACTTGGATTTTAAAAACATCACAGTGGTCTTGACAAATGCTATTTCATAAATCTATGCTGTATTTCCTTTTGTATGTGTTTTTTTAAAAACTCCTTAAGGAGACGATAGGAGTGTATGACATCAGGAAAATATTTAACATTGCTGATGAAAGTTGCAGTGATGATATTGTTTATGATTACCCCATTTTTATTTAGTGTGTGGTTGTAGGAGGACTTAATTGGAGACAAGACAGTGGTAGGGTTTAATGACAGCACACATGGAAAACCTACAGGTGTTGGCATGAGGAAAATAGAACATGGAACCAGGGTGAATGCAACAGAAGGAACCAGCAGAGAACAATGAGAACCAAGAAATATAAACACTGAGGAGCAGTGAAGACTGACATAGAAACCAAGTATGTTTATTTAATGTGAAACAACTGAAAGAGAGTACTGATCAGGAAAACTAAAGGAAGGATACTGATAAACACCAAAGGAGCTGAACTAAAAACAAAGGATCCACAAACCAAAGGGAAAAAGCCTGACATCAACAAAAGAGTCTAAACCAAAATGCTTAGAGAGCAGAAACTAAATACAAAGAAGTGAACTTATATGGCAAGACCCTACACCCATGAATAATGGCATCCTCTTTTCTTTCTTTCCTTACCATCCCATCGTTTCCTCCACCAATATCAGCGAACAGTAGAGTTTCAGCACATGAGGAAATGATGCCTAGGCAGAGAACAGCTGAGAGGATCTTCCTTTTATAGCCAAAACCCATTGTCACATGACCTCTACCTGACACACACACAGGAAGATCACTGCTAGCACAACATCTCCATGCTTCAGTTCATGGATAATTAATCCTTGAGTGTTGTACGAGTAATTACCCAATCCAAGCAAAACGACAGCTCAATGGCTCATGAAAGACCTTATGCATAAACCACTTTGCGTTTTTGAGATTGGATTGCTTGTAAATTGGTTAATAAATTAGAATTAGAATATATCTACTGCAGGTAAGATATTAACTGCTTATAACCCTTCAAGAATCTCGCTCACGAGAATCTTAAACTATTCCTTTAAGAAAATGTAATGAAGTCTTTGCTGTATGGTAAATAGAAAGATAAAAAAAATTATAGAATAAAGAAAGGATCTGTTTGCAATCTTTTGGAAGTGAAAGCGAAATCAACAAAATATCAAGTGAATCAAGTCAACTGGCACAAAATACAATGTCTGAAAATCCCATTAGGCCTCTAAAACAAACCATGTCAAAATCCCCAGCATGTTTCCTTGCCGTGTCTCATCTTGGCCCACCTCCTTCATTAAGTGTCGAGGTTGGGTTAGGTTACTGAGATTACCCCCCACCCAGAGGCCCTAGACAGCAGAGGTTGCAATCTCTCCAATAGATTGTTTTTTTAAGAGGTGCTACCTGCAAGTTAATTTGATAATAATAATCAAATAAACCACAAGGGGTAAAGACTTCCAGCTGAGGTTACAGCATGGCAATCTTTATTGTCTGAGATGTCATCCACATCTCCTCATCGGAACATGAAGAGAAATCCTTACTGCCTGAAGACAGGTTCTGTTAACAAATGGCTTAAATCGCCCTGCAGCCCAGTTCAAGAGGTTAAAAGAAATTAGACTTTTTTGCTTAATACATATACCTGTGTGCCACGGAGATCTTTCTCATTTGTTGCTTGTCCCCATCAACAGTTATAGGCCATCCCCTCAATGTGGCTCCTTGCCTACAGGCAAGGAGCCACATTAACGCAATGCTTTCAGGGCTGTTATCAGAGGGAAGCTGTAGATAGGCTGAGCTGAACTGGGTTGTCTTTGCTGTTCCACTGAAGTTGGATTGTTTACTTTCAGTTTCCTTGCAGATCTCAGTATTTTCTTATCTGATTGCATGTCTAAAACCAAGCATCGCTTCATTCTCCCATAAGCATCTGCAATATTTTAGCATTAAAGAACAATTACTTTAAAAGGTTTAAGAAGCTAGTATGTTCTTCCACAGTATCAAGAAATGAAAGAATATACTCTAAAGCACAGCGTAACAAATTGCATGCCATAGTGTTGTATAAAATCATTATGGATTATGCTTGTAGCCTAAAAACTTTAGTCCAGCTCCTCAAACCGTATTTGTGTATCTGATTTTAGGTCCTGGAGATTGTATTGAAAATAGGACTTTTTAATCAATACGCCCAAATTCAGCCTAACCAAAGAGATTTGAAACATCGACCCTACCAGTTTGCCTACCACGTTTAGGCATGAATTGACAATGTTATGTGGAAGCTTTTTGCATTGGGACTGCACAGTGAAACAGCTGTTGGCACTGTTGGCCTACTGCAGCTAGGTCCTGGGATTGATCCATGACGGGGGCTTCTCTGCGTGGTGTTTGCATGTTCCTCCTGAGCATGAGGGGATTCTCTCAGTATACTCCTTCTAAAACATACAAGTGTTTGCACTGATCTCTCTGATGTGTGAATTTGTGGATGGATGTCTGCCTGTTTGTCTCGACTGGCCTCTTGTCCAGGGTGTAACCTGCCTCTTGCCCCCTCATCCCTGGAGGTAAGCTTCAACTTTTGCAGCAATAATTAGGTGGGTATAGGAAATGGATAATTGAAAAAAATCTTACATAGCAAATGAAAAAGGACATTTCAGTCTTATAACTCATTTGTGAATGTTTATATATGCTTTATGTCATGATTTGGGTTTTGGTTGTGTTTCGGACTATTTTGGACTGATTCTCACTCCATGCTCCACTCATCCCAGTTACCTCTCAGCCAACACTCATTCCCAATACCAGCTCCACCTGCTGCTGCCACTAATCGTCAAGCCATTGCACCTAGGACTCTGCCTTTATGTACCTGCCTCACTCGCCACTCCCTGCCAAAACTTTTGGTCTTGTCTCGCTGCCTGCATATGCTTTTCCCCCAGTGATTGTGTCGCTCAGCCTGCTGATCCTATGGACCTGTTCTCACCTGCTCTCACTGGTGTGCTTTACTAGTGTTTGTGTGCACCGCCTGGTTCAGATTGCTTCTGGGGATTCTGTGTCTCGCTCTGCACTCGCTGGGAACTCATCAGCTGCCACCACCAGCCACTCCATTTATCAGCTGCATGGTTTGCTTGTCACCCGCCCATCTTTTATAATAAACTTTAAAACACAACTCCATGTAAGGTTTGGATATCAGGTTCTCTTAAGTATTCATCATTACACTTTATTAAAGAATATAGAATAAGATTGGGTTTATGCTCCAAACTCATTGTTGCATCGATCCATGTTCCTTAAAATGTAATAGGTGGATGGGAATCTTCAACCCCAAAACATGTCTTCAAGCATGCCGGAGAAAGAATAGACAGACTCTGACCTTAGAGCCCATCAGCGAATGCTGGAATGGTGGAGGGGTACGTAAAACACAGCAGACTCTTGTCAGGCACCAGGGCGTGAAATGCAGAATGGTCCACAAAGCTTGCAACTGAAATCAAGCCCCTGAATTTGTGACATATGTCTGATATGTTCTGTGGAGTATGTGTGGAAGATCACATGTAAAGCTGCAGAACTGCTCAGATTGCCTACCTATATGAGGTTGTAGGCAGTTCCAGTTTTTAACCTTAGGGTTAAAGCTACAATTTTTTCATCAGGACAATACATTTAAAAAAAATAAATTCACAGAACGTCTGGAGTGCTGCTGAATAAAAGCAATAAACAATACAATAAAAGCCTTCTCAGCATTTGTACGACTTTTCACCTTCTAGCGACAAATTTGCACAAACCTACTCCACCCGCCCACACACCCATACAGAAAAAAAAATCATTAAGGGTAATTTGAAAGCACATACCTATTTTATCAATGCGGTCTGTCTATTTTAATGCCAGGTACTGTCTTAATATAATTAAGTCAGTCATGGATTTAAGATAGATACCATTTTGAGACATCCATTTTGTAGAGCAAAACTGTCCTGGTGCATGTAGGCCACCGGCTTCTATAAATGGTATGCCTGAAATACCAAGACAGGACACATGAACAAAACTTGCATATAAACAGATGTGGCAAACCCAGTTACATGTTTTTGATTGGAGTCCACCATCGTTCTGTAAGTCCGCCGATTCACCGCGCGTACGTTTAGTTGCAGCCAGCATATGATCAAGGTCAAAGGAGACCAAACCAGTTTTATGCAAGCAGAGAAGCCCCCACCATCACAGACACCTCTGATGGGTCCTCACAACTAAAACACCTTCCCAGTTTCTTTCATTTAGTTAAACAGGCAGCTGGTGGCAGGCAAATAGCGTGACGTGCAGAGTAGTGACGTGCTCTTCTGTGTCATGGCTTTTCAGTGTGTTTCAAGTAATACAACAAGGTTTTGCTTGCAAATAAAAGAAACTAGGGGTGAAAAAAGATACAAAAAAGAATTGAGAGACCAATGAGGCCCAGCAAGGTAAAAATTAACCCAAATATGTCCTCAGAGACATAGAGACAGGGACAATGTAACACCCTCACATCACACTCTTCCCCCCAATTTGTTTCAGTTTGTATTTCCTCAACCTTCCTATCTCTCTAGAAAAAACAGACACTACCGATCATCATTTACACAGAATTCAGTTGAAAGCTTCAGACAGCAAAGCCACAGAGCCATAATCACTCTGTCTGTCTTACATTTATTGGCCACTTAATGGCACAGTCGAGCAAATGAAGAATCATGAGGCTTCGGCTCGTGACTGAACCAATTTGAAGGAAACCGTCAGTGCTTCATCAAGCCTAAACTGCCTGTCACTGGTGCAGAGATACTTTTAATAAAGTAGGGGAGCAGTTACCTACAAAAATATAGCGACTGGATGATGAGGAAACTAAAGTAACACGAAATGGCAACAGGAACACACACATAGAGGAGAACAAGATGATCTGGCAGTGAGAGGACGGAACTCAGCGGCTTAAACCTTGGGGATAGTGCTCACTGGAAAGCGAAACGTAGGATCTCTGATCAAGAGAATTTTGCCGCTGACAGAGGCAACTGAGGAAATCTAATAGGACATGTGTCTGAACAAAAGCCAACACAGAGGAACCAGAAAGGGGTGCAAACTTAAGCAGAAAATGAAACAAGCAGTTAAAAAAATAAATTAAAAACAATCTGAGGCCCAAAAGTGGTTTTCCATTTTTTATCAAATCACTGTGTGAGGAATTGGTGCCCGTTGCAGCTGCAGGCGTCCTGCTTGCTTTGAGAAGAGGCTGCAGTCATGCACATTGCACAGAGGCTGACAAGCTGGAGGCTAAATGAGACGAGGAAAGGCCCTGGGGAGGTTCACCTCTGGGTCTCTCAAATGGACCGGGCAACGGGGATGCGGGGGATCCACTCTACAGTGCAAATTAATGTTCTAACGGAATTAATGCCGCTTTTCCAGTAGTACCAACTTTGAGCGGTGGCTAAAGTCAGTCACACCAAGGCGCGGGAGGATTCCTAACAGGCCGGCCTGTTTCAGGCCGAACTGGTCGGTGGTCAAACTGTTTTTCTTTTTCTTTCTACCCAATAATAAGATGCAGTGATGAGTGGGCGCGAAGCCGCCCTCGCAGCTGCAGGTGGCACAGCATCAGGCTGAGTGAATCTGATGCAAACATTTCTTCAATATTAAAAAAGCAAGAAAGAAACTGGAGCGAGTTAAAGTAGCAAAGATGCTGGAAAGAAAGGAGAATGAAACGAGTGGAGTAGAGAAAATGTGCGCAAAGTAAACCAGTTAAGTTTTTTACTGCTGTTTGTTAACTGTGGGACAACAGTCCTTTACTGGAGGAGCCGAGGTCAGCGGGATTCCAGTGAGCTAGGCCAATAATGGACCGAGCAGCATAACTGCAGGTTAGCAAACACTCCCTACATGGTACCATCCCATCCCAGACTTGGCAGATATTATGAGTGGGTTTAGGATGTGTTCAGGGGACTCAGAACCTTAAATGTTACACTGTATGTGTATACATAATTACACTGCTTTATCAATTAAAATCAATGTCAATCCATACTGGCTTACCAGGAAAGGAAAGACATTATTCTCCTTTGTGTATAAAGGAGAATATTTTAATAACTATAGGCTACATCGTGTTTTCCTGTTTCTACATTAACTATTTTTTACGAGCCCAAGAAAAATAGAAACAAGTTGAGTAATTCCCTTGTTGTGTTTGTGTGTTTAGCACTTTCCTTATTTGTGTTCTAACACAGCATTCTATAATGTTTATTATTGTTGCTGTTATTATTAGTTGTAGCTGAGGAGGCCATTTTCAGTCGTGGAGTAATGAAGAGGGACGGAATGATACCAGTCATAATACAGATAACTCTAATAACTCTCTCTGGAGGAGAAGGAGGAGGAGGAGGAGGAGCAGTGCCAGGTATAGGGCTGGGTTGGTAAGAGGTGTTTGCATTGAATCATATAAAACCTCGAAGGATTGCAGTCCAAACCAAGTTTTTTTTACATCTTCTAGCTAATAGGCTGAAAAGGTTGATTCATTTCAGGTCTAGCTTGTATTTGAAGGTATACCTGTAGTTAATATTTGCTTTGATACGATAAGCTGCTTGTTTAGTAAACTTTCATAAATGGTAGAGTTTTTTGTTGTTTTGCACATGTTGGGGTGGGCGCTCGGAGAGATTCTCGCCTGGGGAGTAATTCAATGTAGAACCGCCACTGTACATGAGAGTAATAGTCATGTAATTCCTTGAAGCTTTTCATCAGGATATGTCATTGTTTCAATATTAAACTGTCTTTTTTTTTGTAAAAAGTTGATTCCCCCCCCCCCCCCCCTCCCCAAAAAAATAAAGCAAGCAGGTGCATAAGTACTCTAAAGTGTGAGTTGGCTCTGCATGTTTCATGGCTGTTTTCTTAGACACACTTAGTGAATCACCGGTCCCTGAGTTACATCCCCAGGTCAGAGAAAGACATCACATTGTCATTGAGCTGGTAAATTAAACTCTTTTGCTTCTTTCTGAGAAACAATTTAACGACTCACTGACCACACTCCTCTCTTAGCCAATAAAAGGCGCTGTGGCTCAAGTCTCTCAGCAAGAAAAAAATAAATTAAAAAAAAGAAAACAGAGAGAAAGGTCATACATAGGTATTACAACACATATCAAGTGTTGTTTGAGTCCTAACCCATCCCTGTTAGTTTCAATTGGGAGATCATGTGTCTCATATTGTTTATATGCAATTGAAAATGGATGCATGATTTCCCACACATCAGAGGTAGAGGGCAGTGTTTGGCTTACTCAAAGCATTTGGCTTCATTAGATGAAATGCATGTACAGTATGTGACAGGAAAGGAGTGGATCAGCTTCAGTTTTCATATTGAATACTCTTATTAAGGTTTTCTGCAGAAGTAAATTACACCCTAAAATAAAACAAACAAAAGCAAACTCTGCAATCATTCTGCACGTCTTGCGTCAAAGGGAGGTTGTAACAATACTCTCCTTGTGACTTGCACCTCTGCTGTACTTTGGTGATCCTAAGAGGGATTATTCACAGTAATTGGTGCTCTAACACTTTTGTCTTCTCTGGAGAGATATATTGAGAGGATCTTGAGAATAGTCCTGAGTGCATCTGTCTCTCTTGAGGAGTTAAGAATAGCGTGCTTCTTTGAAAGCGGTCTCATTTGCCCTGAGAGTCCAGGTCTCTACCAAACTCTCTGCTTTGTGTTGAGGACACTGGTGCAAGAAAACGTTTTGGCTATTTACTTAAGAAACAGAAAAATAAAAGAGGTGGGCTGCATGAAAAGAAATAACTTTGGTTTAACTATAAATGCTGTTGTTTCTGTCATTTTTAGATGTATTTTGTTATCACTATAATTTAGATCTGTATATATACAGTATATATATATATATATATATATATATATATATATATATATATATATATATATATATATATATATATATATGTTTGTATATCTGGAGTGTGTAACGAAAATAATTTCCCTCTGGGATCATTGAAAGTATTTCTGATTCGGATTTATTGTTTTAAATCTGTAGTTCACTCTTTAGACGGGGCAAACATCAGCTTGCATTTTCCGTGAAGTTGCTTTGTTGGGACAGATGTAAATACTGTAATACATGCATAACACTTGGCATGTAGACTGGTAAATTCAAGTTTGCTCTTATCTGTCTGGACCATCTTTTTCTCCTTCGTGCCCACTGCATTTTGTTGAAAATTACATTTGGTTGCTCTCATGGCTTATTTTTCAGTAATAACTTTCCTCTTGCCACCGTTCTATATGGCAAGTTTGTGGAGTGCAAAAGTAATAGTTGTCTTGTCAACAGTTTCTGATGCCTGAGCTGTGTATCTTTATAGATCATCCAACGTTGACTTAGCTGTTTTTTCATTTATTTGAATAATAGACTTGTTGCCTGACCTGTCAAGGGTTTATTTAGTTGACTTATGAAGGTAGCTGGTTGCAATTTATTTTATTTTAGTGTGTCAGAGGGTCAGAGGAATAATAAATTGTGAAAACCATGACAAATATTTCTTTCACTTTAAAATTATTCTAGATTTTGTGTTGGTTTAAAGTTGCAAAAAATCCATTTAAAGGGACATATCATGCTTTTCAGTTCTTCCTTTTCACATTGAAATCATTCAGTTGTGGTTTATATCACGATTGTCGTCCTACAGTCCCTCTTTTACTCCTGTTGTGAGGTGCATCACAGAGCAACTTGTTTTGGTGCTGTTTCTTTAAATCTAAAGGAGCCACCTCCCACTTCACCCTGTTCGGCCATTTTTTTAGTATACCGGGGGACGCTGTAATGAACAACGGAACATTTTCACTTATCCACTTGTAGCTTCAGCATCCTCCAGCTTGGACTACAAAATCACAGTGATAAACAAAAATGGTGAATTTGCTAAATTGCTTAGCCAGAAGTCCAGGATCTTGTTTAGCAGCTCCACAGCAACTCTGATGTAATTGTTCAAAAAAACTTAACAGAAAACAAAGAAAATGAAACGGCTTGTATATGACCCAAACAGAATATAAAGATATCTACTCAACACCTAGACAGACTACATTCAAATTCTGTACAATCCTAGGTACTCCAAGTACACAACAAAATGTATTTAAGGGCTAAAAAAGTTGATTTTGCCTGATATGTCTCCTTTAAATTTGTCAGTTTATGAGAGAAAAAAATTAAAAAGCTCAAGGAATAGGAATAAGCTAATACATGAACTGACAAGCTAAGTATTTTATCAAAACAAGTATTATCACACTCAAAAGTGTGACCTTCCAAGACCTAACTTTTTAATGCTTCTCTAGACATTCAAAACAACAACAACAGTGAGTGATTTACCAAGGTGCTTGGACATGCGCTGCAGTCCTCCCCACAGAAAGACTCGGCAGCAGACAGGACGCTGGCCAGGCCAGTGTTGTCAGAGGCAGCAGACTAAACAGTAAACAGACACCTCACGGGGCAGAGTCAGCATTTAGCTGAACTGTCATTGACTCAGAGAAAGCAAACAGAAATGCATGTTTTCCACACACAGCAAGATCATAATCTTCCACCGTTAAAGACAAAAATCTAAAGGAAAAAAAAAAAATTCATATGAAGAAGTATGTTTATGGCTGTTGTAATTACACAGTGAAGAATGGCCCAATGACAAGATCTATAAGACCTATGTCTAATTGTGTTCAGTGCTTCTGTGTAATTTGTGTATGTGAGATCTGTCCGTGGAGCCTCTGTGGTGCAGGCCATACAATAGGAGGATCCGGCTTCATGGTGGGAAGCTCTCTTTGGGCTTTGGCCCAGTGCCAGCAATCCGGCTGTTGGTTTAGCCATTGATCCCTGGAAGTGGCAGTGGAGGCTTGAGGCCACATTGGTGTTCAGATAAATCACAGGATATGGCTGTTTTTACTGTGGTTACCCCAACCCCCTCCCCGCTTCTATACAATCCCTGAAAAAGCAGAGAAGTTTATTACAAAGGCTGAAAATAATCTTCTGTCTTCAGATAAAGCTGGCAGACCACAACTGAGATCAACATATTTATTGCTTCTTTGGCCTCTGTAATGTTTGTCAGTCCCATACTCAAAGTACATATGAGTACATTCTACTCTTATCTATTCATTTACAAATCTCTCACGCAGTCACAGACAGACAGGCAGGCAGGCACAGACTCAGACGAGCTGCAAATAGCTGGCAGAGCTCATGTTCTTTAATCCGAGGCAGGTCAGTTACAACCGACATGGCTTCTGTTGGAGGTCATTAACTATTTCTACATGTAGTTTTAGTAGTAGGAGACTGGCTGACATAAGCACATATTTTTATTAAAATGAGTTCTATTTTTTTGAATGTTAGTGATTTCAGCGGAAAAACATAAGTTTGGTTTGATTTGATTTTTGGCTTTGTTATTTTATTGTTGGGAACATTTTGTATGCACCTAAGCAGTATGGTAGGTGAGCTGTAAGGAGTCGAACAGAGTGAAGTACAGTGAAGATCTGAACGTACCAAACTTCCTTATGATCAGACGTGGAATCTTTGATCATTGTTAATTTGAAATTTACATTTTAGGGATATTTTTACCGGACTTCATAAGTCTTCCTAAGTCATGTGCATAAAATGTCTGGTTTGTACCTGACATAACCTTTTCCTTGGTGGCTGCGGAGTTCAATTTTAGTCTCATCTGAGAGAACCTGCTTCCATAAATCTGGGAGTTATTCCATGAACCCCAGCTCTGTCAAATGTACAGCTTATTGTAGTCTTCCTATCTCTACTGTGGAACTCTGCTGCTTCTTCAGGGTTACCACAGGGTCTCTGTGCTGCCTCTCTGATTAATGCCCTGCTTGTTTGGTTTGTGAGCTCTGGTGAGAGGCCCTCTCTTGGCAGGTTAGTTGTGATGCTGCAGGCTTCCCATTTAAAGCCTCTGGGGAACATCAAAGATTTGGATACTTTTTCTACTCTGACCCTGACTTGTACTTCTCAACAACTTTGTCCCTGACTTGTTTGGAGAGCTCCTTGGTCTTCGTGGTGTGACGCCTCTTGCTTACTGGTGCTGCAGCCTCTGGGGCCTTTCAGAGAAGGTGTGCTTATACTGACAAATCACGTGACACTTAGACATGAAATGAAGTCCACTTAAGTGGACTTCATTTCACTAATTATGTGACTTTTGAAGGTAATTGGTTGCACCAGAACCTTTTAGGGGCTTTATAGCAAGTGGACTGGAGACATGTATGTTAATTTTTATTTTTCAGTTATTTTGAATCCTTTTTGTGTATTTATTTTTCTCATGTTACTTCACAAACTTAGACTACTTTGTGCAAATCCATCCCATGAAATAAGATTAAAAAAGCATTTTAATTGCAGGTTGGAAAGTAACAACATTAGAAAAAAGAGTTGAGGGTCTGGATACCAACTGTGAATCATCTATATTGAAAAATGTCATGTTTATTAAGATAAAAGATTTGCCGTCTTTTTATGCATAAGAAAGCAAGCCTGTATGTAGCCTTCGGCATGCAGGCCTTTTAGAACCCATATCTCCATTCTTGGTAAGAGGAAAACACTTTCAATTTCAAAGTTAAACACTGAAAATTGTAAGAAGATAAAAGGAAATATTTTGTCTCATCTCCTCTCATAATGCCCAGAGGCTTATCCCACTAGATGTGTAGTCTTCGCTGTGTGAGGGCAGCAGATACACCACCCACAGCCCCACCTTCGCTGTAATGAAAAGTGTTATGAATGTATGTGCCTTAATTCTCTTCTACTAATGTCTGTGGGTGGCAAAATTAGGGTGGGCTGTGCTGAGGCCACTTAAATGGGAAACTGTGTCCAGTTTAACTGGACTACTCTAAGCCGATTTTTTAAGGTCACATTGGCATCAATGGGGGATTAGTTTGGTTCAGATCAATGTCTGATTGGAAGCTTTCTCTCTGCCATTGCCTCCCTCTGTCCTGGGAGAATGCAGCCAAAGTCTTGCGATTTGTACTTGGGGAGAAGAAAGGCTCTCCCCTCCCATGGAGGACAAAGACACACATTAGCTCAGTTTTGCAGTTTTTTTCTCCACCCGCAGCAAAGCTCCCAGTCAAAAGGATCAAACGTATGAAGACATGACCAGTGATGGCACCCCACTGCAGCTGCTGTAGCTACTGTTGCTCTTCGTGTGTGAATGTGTCCGATATGCGCGTGCATGTGCGCATGTGTTACTGTATGTGAAGGGGAGAAGCAGATGGCTTTGCCACTAAGTGTACACATATGTTGTGAATGTATGGCCGTAAACATTTCTGAGCATGTGTAAGGAACTGGCTCTGAAAAACCAATGCCCACATTCATGAAATGTTTGTCCTGTTTCCCACAGGAGTCATAGATGGTTTATTTAAGCTCCACAAAAAAGCCACACAGGTTATGCAAGAAGAAGAGCAGCTTTTCTGAAAACATTAGATCCAAACCACTCCAGTAAGCAAAATGTAGCAATTATATTAAAATCATATCAAAGAATTATACAGTGTCTTGCAAAATTATTCATTCTCCTTGAATCTTTTCAGATTTTGTCTTCTGTGTATTTTATTGGGATGTTAGACTGACACACAACATTCTGACACTGTTAAATGGGAGAAAAAGGATGCAGTTTTTTTAGTAAAAATTCCTGAAAGTGTGGCATGAATTCATATTTAGCCCTATTTACTCTGAAATCCCTAAGTCAAGTTCTGCAGTTTGGGTTTATTGAATTGACTGGTGTGGCAGGAGTTAATATTAGATCAACCTTGCACAGTGTGACATGTTCAAGTCAAATTTTAGAAATTGCACATTGCGAACCGGGTTTCAGAGGCTGCAAAAGACATGAGACTAGCTGTGTGAAGCTGACACCCCACCCATGTAAAAAACTCCAGTAAATAGACTGAATGGTTTGCGCCTCGTTGTCGTTTGTGCTGCCTTGGTTTCGGAGATATTAAAGACTATTTGTTAAGGTCATCCAGAGTTCAACATACCCCCATTTGCTCCAAATCCAACCAAAGTGGTCTACTTTTTTAGTGCTTTGTTTGTGCAGGTTTGTGCTGCTAAAATTATCGTTTGTGCTGCCTTGGTTTCGAAGATATTATGAATTATAATTTCGACTGATGATATCATCATCCCGCCATTTTGCTCCAAACTGAACCAAAGTGGTCTACTTTTTTAGTGCCTCATTTATACAGATTTGTGCAGTAAAAATTAGTGTTTGCGTTGCTTTGGTTTTTGAAATATTAAAGAATTTTTGTTAAGGTTATCAAAACTAATATTAAAATGCAAATACAACATTTTTTTTAGCTCAGACAAGTCTGTTCCTCAGCCTCTCCATTTGGCTGAGGAACAGACAAATAGAGAGATCATCATTCATCCATCATCCCTGTTTATCCATGTAGGATAGTGGGGGTCTCGTGCTTATCTCCAACAGTTGTTTATGGACAGTAAAATATCAACATTTTATCTGTGTTACTTGTTACAGCTAATTGTGTCATTACCCAAATCAAACTGAAGACTTAAGCAAACAAGGCAGACCATAATTTATATGGAAGCTGGAGAGAGGTCTGTAATTTCATCTGTTCCCTCAAACAAAATTGCCATTATCTCTTAAATAAAAAAAAAAAAAAAACATAGTGTGTTTTCTATAATTAGTTTTCTTACATCGACACAACTGTAACCAGCACAAAAAAGGCTCGCAGCAAGACATTTCCCAGCAATAAGACTTAAATTAAACATGTTCTGCCAAAACAAAGACTGAACTAATGTTCTGGGTGACAGATTAATGATTCAATGAAGCTGGAAAATATGGAATTTGACAACATTTTAAATGCCTTCTGGAAATGCTTTCCCCATCCACATTTGCATGCAATTCTTGTATCTGCTTGCACAACCATCTCAAATTACTGCTTCAAGTGTACCACAAGAGTCTTGAGCCCATTTGGGTTGGTGCTACAGAATGGCCTCTCCTCCTCTCTGGTTGAAGTCTATTGAGATGCTCAGCAGCTGGGAGTGTTTTCTGTTCTAAGTACACTGATCATGGTTAGTTGAGTAAGGGTCGCAGGTCAGAGGTCATCCTGAGCCCCGCTGCAGATGATGCTTAATTGACTTAGAAACAAGAACCTCAGGCAGCCATCTCTAATGGCAATCTTTCTTGTCAGGTTTAGAATAGGACCCAAAAGTAAGCACAAAAGTATTGTATCCTGCAAAATTGCTGCTGCACCTTACCGGGAAACGTACTGCAAAACTGTGTACAATGCAACTGTCTACTTTTAAATCACTGCTGCACCTTACTGCATATTTGTTTACATTTGTTTTACACTGTTTACATTTCAACTGCCTACTGTTCACTGCTGCACTTTATCCGGAAGTCAATTGAAACTTATCCTGTAAGTGACTGCGATTTATCACTGCACTTTATCCTGTACTGTAATTCACCGCAAGGTATCCTGTAGAGTTACTGCAATCTTTCTGAGCTGTGTGAAAACGAAATTTTGTTCTGTATGCACTCTGTGTATACAAAATGACAATAAAGAAAGTCTAAGTCTAAGTCTAAGTCTAAAAACAGAGGCAGTAAGATCAGGGGAAAAACAAAGTTCACCCAGAAAAGCTGAGCCAAGACAACCTGCAGCAAGTCCAATAAAGTGATTATAGAAATCTAATGTGACAAAAAAAGCACACTGACCAAAGAGAACAGAAAAAACAATAATATAGAAATGCACACAGACACACAAGATGAAATACATTTTTATTGATTTAAAACATTTATTATACTCAGCTCATCGCGGTTGACGCTACAGTTATATTTATTCTGTAGTTACAGTAATGGGTTTGTGTTACATATTCTTTAAGAAAGCCCCTGCAAGCAAACCTACTGTGGTGAAGTGAGCAGGCATGCATGCTCAAGCCAACTAACTTTTTTTGTTGGCTAACAACTTTCTCAACCCATACACATTGTATTACACTAAAAGAGCCATTTGGGTTCAGCCACTGCGGTAGAGAGGACACTGCAGGTGAAAAATATAACATTCTTTAAAAATCAGTCTTAGATTATAATTTTTATGTGGAATGACAAGAAAACAAAAGGTACTCAAATGTGATATGGATTTTTTCAGATGAAGCCAAACACTGCTGTTTTGTCATTTTAGACTAAAATATACTTTCTGTGTAGTTTGTTACATGCATTTCTGTCTTTCCTCTCCAAACTCAGGCACGTCTATCAGACTCCTTTGACAATAAGACATGACACGAAGTAAGGTTAAGTTAAGAATTATTCTTCTAACATTGATTACTTATGTTATGTTGGACTTCTTATATGATTTCTGAAGCTGAACTTTTATTTCCTCATGCCTCAACTGAAGGGGCAGAGAGAGGCATGAGCATAGAGAATATAAGTTAGCCAATATTTGTTCTTCTATCTGAGCTATTTTAAATTCTTTCTATAGAATAATCAAGCTGAATCACATTATTTTAATTTTCTTATTTATTATATTGAATATTTATTTAATTGAATTTGCTCTAATGTATATTTTTCATTTGTAACTACTCAAAATGCAGTAAAAATAATGTAACGGTATACTTCACCATCATGCTGTTGCCCCTCTATTGTTCCTTCAGTGCATTGAGGAAATTAATACACATCTAACCCATCCTTGACCTTCTTCAGTGTCTGCATTGTGGAAGTGTTTCAACCAAGATATAGTGGAATATGGCTACATTTATCGACCCCTCAATGAGATTAATTTATCCCGTCCACTTAGCAGAAAAAACAACCCAAAGGATTATACTTCTGTCTGAGTGCTTGACTGTGGGGAAGATGTTCTTTGGGTAAAACTTGACATTCCCTTACCTCAAAACACAAGGGGTCGATTTGGATCAAATTTTGTTTCACCTGACGCTGGTACCTTCTGGCAGACCTTATCTGAATTATTCAGCTCGCTTGCAAACTGAAGAAAGGCCTATATGTATTGTCTCCTTCCACAAGGGGTTGCAAAAATTTAGTCGATTGTAGAGTAGTGGGTCACCAAAGGTCTTATCAGTAACTGATATCTCATCATCTGCCTTCAGACTGATAAGAAGTACCTCCTCTTTTGTTGTGGCCTGATCCCACTTTTTTCTGATAATCATCCTTCCCACATGAGCAGAGGCCTTGGCTGTAGCCCCAAAGTAAAGGTTGTTTTATTTTTTATCCACTTCTGAATGATTACATGAACAGTTAAAAATATTTGCATCAGAGTTCTTTAGCTCCGGATACCCGTTGCGGGTGTGTTAGCTGTAACCCCATGCGGAATCGTCTTGAGCAGACAGCTTTTATCTCTCTCAACATGATTTCATGTTCATGACAATCAATCAATATTTATTTATGTATAGCACTATTTCATACCATAGTGACCAAAGTGCACCACAGGTAAAACTAAATATTACAATTCTAAAAGCAATAGGCAACAAAAGTGCAATGTCACAGTTAGGATAAAGATAAGACATGATAATCTCTCTCAACATGATTTCATGTTCATGACAATCAATCAATATTTATTGATGTATAGCACTATTTCATACCATAGTGACCAAAGTGCACCACAGGTAAAACTAAATATTACAATTCTAAAAGCAATAGGCAACAAAAGTGCAATGTCACAGTTAGGATAAAGATAAGACATGATAAGTTAAGAAATACCTTTATTGTATCATAATGGGGAAATTCAGGCATGACAGTAGCATAAACAAGCTAACGTACAGTTAACTTTTAAAGCAACAGAAAATGAACTTATCAGAAAGACAAAAAATAGACATAAACAGAAAGTAGGTTTTGCACAATTAATGATAATATGGCATATTCAGATAAAAATACAATATTCAAGTTAAACAGAGGAAATACAGCAGCCGATTTACACAAGGTGAAAAAAATCTGCAATAAGCATGATTGTACAAGCAACGCTCAGAATAGCTACAGCATTCACAAGTATACCTTAGCATCTGAGAGACACAGTAAATGATTTGTGATCAGATCAAGAACAACCATTAGCATGTTTGTAAACACTTACTGAGTTTGTTGGGAGCAGCAGAGATTATACTAGCAGCAGCTGGGAGGAAAAACCTGTGGAAGTGCTCGTTTGACTTTATGGATGGTGGAAAACTGTTTAGGAGTTGTAGCTATAAAAGCTTGGTCTCCTTTAGTAACCAACTAAGTCTTCAGAACTACTAAAAGCATTTGGTTTTCAGATCTCAGCAAAGTTTGAATGCAATCAAACTTTTTTTATAGGTTGCCCACTTTATCTGGCTGATCTAATGATTTTGACTGTGTTTTGCCCTTTACATTTATGTTGGTTGGGAAAGAGGCTGCTGCATCTCCTGGTCTGTCTTTGTCACGTGACATAATTAGACATTCCCAACTGTCCCAGTAGAGGAGTGTAGAGAGCAGCAGAGAGCAACACTTTTCATTAAATCAAAGCACAAAATTTATTAAACTGGGGAACAACTTTTTGTGTGGGTTTTGTCACCACACAATTTAATGTATTAGAATATGGAATGAGTCAATTGTAAACGAGTCATAACAAAACAACGTAGACATGCTAATATTAGCCTAGCATTTCAGCAAATGGCTTTGAAAACATTGTCACCAGGAGCAAAATGTGAGTTTATTCAAACGTCTATCTGTTGATAACTATTTTGGGTTAGAAAATATTTTTAGACATAAATTAAAAGGCTGATTCAGGACATTATAGCTTTCTGAGGCAGATTTTTGTACTGTTTTTCCTGCTTCTAAAACTACTTTTGACGTTTTAAAAACACCCCACGTAATCTAAATTGAACAAAATGAGCTAGGAAGTATCCACGGGAAGCCGCAAGTGTGTATCTGCAGTCATTGGGTGAAAGGTGGGGTGTTACACAGAGCTCCCATCACAGGGTAACACAAGAAAATCCATGCACAAACACACTGACACCTAAGGGCAGTCAAGAGAGAAAAATAACCAAACATGTATGTTTTTGGACTGTGGGAGAAACTGGGCTATCTGGAGCGAATCCATGTATGCACTCAGAGTTCTTGCAAACTACATGCAGAAAAGCTTGATTTGAACTCAGTGCCTTCTTCCTGCAAGGCGATAGTGGTAGTGAGTGCCACTCGCAGTCTGTGAAAAAAAGTAAATCCTTGACTCGAAACGTAAGCATTAATGCTCAAGAGCACTTTAAAATGTAGCAAAAAAAGTCAATTTACTTGAAAGTAAAGTGTAAAGACAAGTGTTGCTAGTAGAGTTTTATCCAGGTGCTTATGGAAAGCATTAGTGAAGAAAGAGTATTTAGAAGAGAAGATTATGCTAATCAGAGATGATTTGGATCAGGGCAAACAGTAAAATGTTTGCAGCAATATAGCTTGATTACAAAAGGATCATCGTTCATTCAGTATTTTTCCTCACTAATCTCTGTTTTCTCTTTCCAGAGTACATACAAACAACATAATCTAACATGCACGCTATTGCTCGCTAAGTAGCAGAAGAAATTCTGCATAACCATAAGCGATAAGTGCAAATAACATAAAGGCCCCAGTTGAGACCAGGACTGAAGACTTTGTTGATGTCAGGTTACTGTGCTGCCAAGTCACCCATGCGCAGATTTTTAGTCCTTGAAATTGACAGATAATAATAATAATAATAATACATTTGATTTATAATAAACTTTACATAATAGTTCTAGGTTTCCATTTAATACAGTTGCCAAACTTACACAAAGTCATAACTGTATTGATCCATCCATTCGCCCAGCTCTCTTTATAAATAAGATTTAATCTATTAAAAATAAAATCATTGCCATCTTTCCAAATGTGATTAGTTCATCCTCAATAAATGAGGCAGCATTGGAGGTATTTAGAACCTGTTCGGTGTTTGAACTGTTTAGAAGAAGAGCTTTCTGAGCTATCTAAAATGTTAGCTTCATCTAAACCTTCTACTTGTTTGTTAGACCCAATCCCAACCAAGTTATTTAAGGAAGTATTCCCTTTGTTTAATAATTTTAGACATGATTAATCTATCCTTAGTAGATGGGTATGTACCACAGACTTTTAAAGTAGCTGTTATTAAGCCTTTACTTAAGAAACCCCTTCTTAATAAAGATGACTTAACAAATTACAGATTACTATATCCACTTTTCTTTTCTTGTCTAAAATTATTGAGAAAATAGTTGCTAATCAGGTATGTGAACATTTACACAGTAATGATCTGTTTGAAGAGTTTCAGTCGGGCCTCAGAGCTCATCACAGCACTGAAATAGCTCTGGTGAAACTCACTAATGATATTTTCTTGGCCTCAGATAATGGACTTGGGTCAATATTTGCCCTGTTAGATCTCAGTGCTGCATTTGATACAGTTGATCACAACATTCTACTAGAACGATGTGAACATAAGGTATTACGGGAAAAGCATTAGGCTGGTTTAAATCTTATTTATCTGACATATTTCAGTTTGTTCATCTAAATAATACAAAAAGCTTCAAACTCCAGGGTCTCTTGTGGAGTACCACAGGGTTAAGTGGCTGGACCAATTCTCTTTACTTTAAATACGTTTTCAATTGGTAAAATTATCAGACAACATTGAATTAATTTCAACTGTTATGTTGAGGACATTCAGCTATATTTATCCATAAATCCTGACAAATCCAATCAATTACTTAGACTAGAGGCATGTGTCTTGATGACATCAAAACTTGGATGACTTTACATTGTCTCCTTTTAAATTCAGACAAGAAAGAAGTTATAGTTTTTGACCAGAGTCTTTGAAAAAGAAACTTCTAAGTCAGTCACTTCATCTGGATGGCATTAACTTGACCCCCGATAATAATGTAAAAAACCCTGGTGTTATTTTTGACCAAGACATGTCATTTAAATCCTATATTAAACAGGTTTCTAAGGATTCCTTCTTCCACCTCCCAAATATTACTGAAATTAGAAAAGATCTTGTGGAGGGGTGAGGTTGAAAAACTGGTCCATGCATTTATTACTTCAAGGCTGGGCTATTGTAATTCTTTACTAACAGGAAGTCCACAAAATGCATTTAAGAACCTTCTGCTGATCCAAAACGCTGCAGCAAGAGTTCTGATCAAAATTAAGAAAAGGGAAGGCTTCCCTTCATTGGCTTCCTGTTAAATCAGGAATATAATTTAAAATTTCTTTTTCACACGTATAAAACCCTTAGTAATCAAGCTCCATTATATATATCAGAGATCTGATTACCCCATATGTTCCTAACAGAGCACTTTGCTCTGAGACTTCAGGTTTACAGATGGTTCCCAGAGTCATTAAAAGTAGAATGGGAGGTTGATCTTTTAGTTATCAAGCTCATTTCTTGTCAAAACTACTCCCAGTTTTAGACCGTGAGGCAGACACCCTGTCTACTTTTAATACTAGGGACGAAACTTTCCGTTATGATAAAGCTTTTAGTTAGAAAAGCTTAGTTTATCCTATCTCTGTAGTCATGCTGCTATAGGCCTAGTACAAATGACTAGCACTTGAATGCCTGCTAATATTTCCATTGAGGGATTCTAGGTCAGCCTAGGTGGTTGATATCTTGATTTTTATTGTCTTTTTTTTACAACACCATCTAGGGTCTCCTTCTATATTCACCTCTTTTCTCTCAGGGTTAACCTTGAGGTAGTAGTAGGGGGCACTTTGTAGGGTACAATCCAGCGGGGGAGAATTTAGTCCAGTCAGACGGTTCTCCTTGGCACTGTCCCCTTCGACCACTCCAAGTCTCTCTCTCTCTCGCTTGCTCTGTCTCTGTCTTTCTGGTGGTTTTTGTGTTTTTTCCTCTCTCCACAGTAGCTGCATTTTGCCTGTCATTAGTTTAGCTGAGATGCCCCCCTGGAGGTTGATATTAGCTGGGTTGCTGCTGACCTGAATGCTGGCTCAGAGTTTCTCTGCTTGGCTGTGTCTCTCTCCTTGATGAAGCCACTTTGGGAGCTACAACTGTGCTGCTGTGCTCCTTTTGTGTCTCTTGCTGGTCTTCTCAAACCCCCAGTAAGTCATGGCAGATGGCTGTTCACATTGAGCCTGGTTCTGCCGGAGCTTTCTTGCTGTTAAAAGGGAGTTTTCCTCTCCACTGTTGCTACATGCATGCTCGATGTGAGGGATTGCTGCAAAAACATCAACTACGCAGGTGACTGTCCACTGTGACTCTTCGCTCTTCCAGGGGGAGTGAATGCAGCAAATCAATCACTCAATGCAATCTGCTGGGTTTCCCTATATAGAAAACTTTTTCCCAGTCTGGATGATTTGATGAAATTTACCCTGTAAACTGCCTTGAGATAACATCTGTTGTATATAAGTGCTACATAAATAAACTGATTTGATTTCATCAGTTTACCAATCTAAAAGTGATACAATAAAATAGCAACTGTGTAGCTTTTGACCCAAGTAACAGCTTAATTTGAGATATATTAAACGATTTTCAGGTCAATATACAGCACTTGGCATGTATTAATGCTCCGTGCGGGCCGCCTTTCTCAAAAACTCGGCAATGTGAATTGAATTCTAGTCGCTGAATTCTAGGTTACCGCCGTCTGCCCTCAGATTGCTGTAATAACAAGATAAAACAGATATGACACTTACCTGATCAGACATATTTTTTGGTTTTTCTGATGTAGAATTTAATAAATGATTTCTCCATATATACTGGTCCAAAGCGGTCTGCTATCAGATTCCAAAACATGGAGGGAGACTGTTTAATTTTGCGACAGTGCAGTGTTGCCAGTGGCCTTTAGGGCCACTAAACCTGAAAGTTACAGGTCTAGTGCCCCTAGTGGCTAAAATTTACATGATTGTGCTTTAAGACGGTTAATAATAATATGTTACTAATAGGGCTGGGCAACGATTAAAATATTTAATCGCGATTAATCGCATAATTTGCCTGATTAATCACATTGTATTTACAAACTCCAAGAATTAATTCAAAAGTAGTGTAAAGAGCACTTTTATTTTAATGTTCTGCTGCCATATGAACAAAAGTGTTGTAACATTTGTAGCACTTATCAGTAACACATATTTAGTGTAAAGCTCAACTTAAACATGTAAAACAAAAAATAGCAATAATAATAAATTAAAGCTTATTGCCACTGACAGGGAATTCTCTTTATGGGGAAAAAATCTACCAAAAACAGGCAATTTCTGAGGTAACCGCAGGGAGCAGCATTATCATTTTATGTTCAATACCAAATTTTAACTTGGCAGTGGTTACAACTAACTTGTTTCTGTCATATTTGTTGCTGGAAGAACTTTAAACTGAAATGCTTGCTAACTCGATATGCTTGCATGTTTATTTGACGTTAACACACGGTTTTTTGTTGTTGCTTTCTCGCGTGCATATAGTGAATGGCAGGGAAAAACAGGCAAAAACACATGGTTACTTTGAAGCGAGAAGCGACTTCACCGACGGCGTCGATGCAGACCCCGCTCCGCTCCGCACAAAACTTGTTCCGGCCGCCAACTCACCGCCTCGCCTAAGCAAATTCCTGCGGGAAACACCGCCTTCCCCATGTCGGCTTTGTTTTTTTCCGGCTAGCACCTTTCTTCCTCTTTGAATCCGAGGCTTGGCTGACAGCGAGGTTATTGGTGCATTATCGCCACCTACTGTTCTGATTCAAACCCCTACACCGCAGCAACAGACCTTCACAAAATAAAAGCATGTGAGCAACATGTGTTAATGCGCGTTAAAGTAAATATCGCCGTTAATAGTCTAATGAATTAATGCGAAATTAACGCGTTAACTTGCCCAGCCCTAGTTACTAACTTCAAATTCATCCACAAGTGTGTTTTATGATGATAAGACAGTAGCAAGCATAGTTAAAGAAACCTGTCGTAGATAGAGAAGCCATACAAACAAGGGCCTTTAATGCCAAAGGCAATTCTTTGCTCAGTATTTATCTTCAGTGGAATTAGCAGTGTAACCAGCCAACCACTCACAAGACAGATGATGACAACATAGCAATTGAAAAGTCCAGTTCTGTTTATAGAGGCAAATGACATGCAAACACCTCTGTCACCTGTACTGGCTTATATTTACCTTCCCAGCCTACACCCTCCTTATATGTGCTTCATAAAGAGCATGCGGTGCACTATAAATGACTGTTAGCACTAAATACCTGCAAAATAATGTGATACGAAGAGACATAAATCTAATATGGTGCTGCAACACAGTCTATTAATGCAAGCATTTACATTTCTATCATGAACTAAACTGTGCTGTACCTAATTTGGTCTGCAATCTGCTGGGCCCATTTTCACCCATTTACTCAGTGAGGGTAATAATATGTTTGTTTTGCTCATGGGTTTGGTTTGGATATGAAAAGGAAAGATTGACAGTGCACCTGTAGGCTGCTTGTAAAGGAGTGACCCTGAAAAAGAATGGAAGGGGAGAAGAGGGGGAGCGGCAAGCCGAAAGGTTTCTCAGCTCTGCAAACCACTTCAGTTCTCACTTGAGTGCCTCTCTTTGGGCCTTAACCCACACAGACCCCCACCTCACCGTTTCAGATTCAAATTCCTCCACTCGGCTAGACCCCGTCATTCCCCTCCCTCCCCCAGCGCTCGGCACACACCAAGGGGCATTCAAAACGCATTAACACCAAATCAATGGGAAACAGTAAAAAAGCAAAAAAGGGGGAGAAAAGAAAAAAAATCTCCTTAGCAACATAATCTAGACGGCCTGACGAGAGGAGAAGTGAAAAGAAAAGAGAAAGAGGGTTGGTGGTGGCTTTTAGGAGGGGAAGAAGAACTGAACACAAAAGCTGGACACACATACAGAAACAAAATTGAAAATTAACACAGAAGAAACTGTTCCTTTTTTCATGGGAACACAATCGGCTACATTAAACCTTGAGCCGGGCCCCACCTCCTCGCCTGGGCTCGCCTGGGCTCCCCTAGGTGGTGGCTGGAGGCTCCGGTGGAACTCTGCTTTGTTTTAGACAAGCCCAGCTGAAGAAAACTGAGTCTTAGGAGTTTTTAACACATTTGTTTGTGCAAGATTTCCCCAATGCATTGCTTATGAAAAGTAAACAATAGAATTTTTGAAAATGTTTTTTTTGCAAATCACCAAGTAGCAATCTGTACCACCGCAAGATCAATTGTCATTAAATGGTGGCAATTAAAGTGCTTATTTAAAATATTCACGGATCTAGATATTTCTTACATTTTCTAACATTACAACCACAGACTTCAATGGATTTTCTTGGAATTACAGGTCATAGACTCACACAACGCAGTGCACAGATGTGAAGTGGAGGAAAGGGATTCTTATTTTCTAAATGTTTTTTGCTGTAATAAAAATCTGAAATATGATGCACATTCTTATTCAGACCCTTTTTTTTCTGATACCCCTAAATAAATACCAGCACATCCAGCAGCCTTAAAAAAATCCCCTACTTAGAGTTCATTCACTGGTTATTTATTCTTAGTATAAATACAACTTTTCTATGAAGGCCTTAGAAGTTTGTTAGAGTACATTAGTGAACAAACAACCTCACAAAAACCAAAGAAGCACATGTGTACCAGATTTGGTGCTTGTACCACCAAGTGAAAGGTTTTTCTCAGCAGTGTGCTTTGCTACAACCCTGCCTCAGTCGTTAAGCACCTGAACTCTCTTTGTTCTCTGTTGGATCTTTCCTTACCTGCCCTAATGTCAGATCCATTGCCAAGTCTGCTTCTTCCACATTGATTTGCACAGTTCTCAGTTGGTGCTCCCTGCTCTGTTCTTCTCTTGCCTGACTGTAAATGAAATCATTTCAACCCACCATGCTGGTCCACAACAAACCTCATCAAACATGACAATGTGAAATCACAGAGTGGGGGCAGGGATGCTAATGCACAAAGTGCAAAGAAGTTTCAAACTTGCTGCAGTTAACCGCTATAGACCTCCAAACTCCACGTGGCCTTCAGTTCCAAAACAGTGCAGCTGAAAGGAATGAGACACTTCTCAAATGACATCACATTTGCTCCCCCCCAAGAAGGCAACTTCAGTTCCCCTGATGTTTGGACAAATGGATTACAAACTGAGAATGGCAACGTTCACAACACCAACAATTTTGGAAGATGAGGATGTCCTCATGTCATTTCACCATGCTTCAATCAAGAAGCACAGCATCAAACATCTGAGACGTTGGTCGAAATGTAGATGCCGGAAAGTTGGCGGAAAGAAAGCTGCATTAGTGTAAAGGTAAGGCTTTCTCTTGCTAGAAGTATGTTCAGGCTGTGCTAGCAGTGTTCTCCCAAAACCGAAATAAATACCGTAACATGTCACAAAATGTAAATCAGCTCTGTGGATTGACCGCGCTGGTTCTCTGGTTTGTGTATCTATTCCCACCCCCAATAACACCAGTTGAGCTGTCCTCTCATTCCACATAAACGGATCAAAAGTGTGGAAGAAATGCATTGGTTCGGCCAAGAACCAATGCATTATTACAGGACTATGGTTTAAATTAATTATTTACACACATCTAAGCACCAGTGGCTTACTGAGGTAGACATAGTCTGAATATCCTGCGTTGCAGTGTGGGACGTATTTACTGTTATGAGGAGGAGGGAAGTGTGGATTGTCTGCTGTTTTAATTTCGCTGAGAAAAGCGAAATACCCGCACACGTTGCAGCCGCTGATATTGGGTCTGGATATTCCTCTTTTGGCCCCTTACCACAAATGAAATGTAACAAACATATATAGGTGTTTCTGGTCACATTTTGAACAGTAAATGGTAAATGGCTTGTAATTGTACAGCGCTTTATCTACTCCAATGACCACAAAGCGCTTTACACTACAGCCAGTCATTCACACATTCACACCCTGACGGTGGTGAGCTATGTTAATAGCCACAGCTGCCCTGGAGCAGACTGACAGAGGCGAGGCTGCCGGCGCCACCGGTCCCTCTGACCACTGCCAGCATGACATTTGGGTGAATTGTATTGCCCAAGGACACAACGACTGAGATGGTTGGAGGGGAGGATCAAACCGGCAACCCGTCTGTTGCAGGACAAACTCCTGCACCACTGATACCCCACAGTGGCGCAGTAAAGCCGTCCCACTTACATGCTTGTATCCAATGTTGCCATTTTTTGGCATTTGTTCAGGGTTTACGGAAAGGAATGAAAAAAACTCCTTTCATATGGTCACGAAGGCCATATCGGGAGTCACACCGGCACACATCGAAGCAGCAGTGTTTTGTTGTTACCATTATATTTGCTGATGTAATATTCAGGACAGAGCTGCCCATGCTTTTCTACTCTACAAATTTGTCTGACTCCAAGAAGGCTGCAAGGCATGCGCACTGCACTGTTCAAAATTCAGTATTTTGACGTCATTTGAAAAAAAATTCCTATTAATATCCAAGCTTCATTTAAGCAACTGTAATTCAAAGCGTTGGATGTTGGGGTATAAAGCCCATCACCACAGGACTATAGAACAGTGGAAATGTCTTCTCTGGAGTGATAAATCATGCCTCTTTCAGGCAATCATATGGACAAGTCTGGATGTGGTGTCTTTAAGTAGAATGACATTTGTTTGACCTTATTGTATCAGGTACAAATTTTGGCAGATTATGATGTGGAGATGTTTTTTTGTGAGTTGGGTTTGGCCCTTTAGTTCCAATGAAATAAACTCCTAATTATTTGGTATACCAAGAGATAACTTGTTGCAACCAATGAAATGGTTAGTGGATGGGCTTTCCTGGTCTGAGATGACTGTGCACCATTGTACTAAGCAACATGTATAAAGACCTGGAGGAATGAGCTTGACTGGCCTATGGAGTCCAGAGCTCAGTCCGATAAAACACCTTTGAGCTTACTTTGAGTGGAGACGGCGAGGCAGAACTTCTCATCAAACCTCAGTGTCTGACCTCAAAATTCCCTTTAAGGAGAATGTTAGAAATTTCACATAATTCACACACTCTTAAACCATGTGGAAAGCTTTGAAATAAAATTCTTAGAAAATATGAAAAAATTGGGGTTGTAATGAGACAAAATGTGGAAAACATCAAGGGGTATGAATACTTTCTAAAGGTACCGTAAATACTTCCTACCCTGTGCATGTTTGCAGACCACAAACACTTGTAAAAGATGTGAGCTGTCTCATCCAGCCGTTAGGTAAACACTTACCCGGGCTTAATGAACTCCTCGTCTGAGTTTTTGGAAGAACAATAAAGAAGTTCCTTAGAGATAAGACCAGTCTTTGTTTGTCCTGACGGTTCAAACACAACCAAATTCACTCTTAACCAAACAAGCTAACAAATAAAACGATTAAAATATTGACTTAAGTTCCTCAGGGGAAGCAGATGAACTGTTAATGTTTACCAGAGTGATCATGTTGTGTTAAACTGTGTATTTTGCAGGGGCAATTAGCATGGAGCAGGAACTCTGGCCACCAGCAGCCCTGTAAATGACCCCTGACCTCTCCTACATGATCAGCCCACTGAGAGGAGGACCTGCTTTAATTAGGAGGTCATTAAGACCCAACCTCGTTCACCAGAGAACTACACAAAGCCAGGGCTTGCTCCCACCTGCAAAAAAAAAAAAAGAGTGTGGGCTAGTTTTATTATTCCACAAAAAATATCTGCACATTAGTTTCATGTTTTGTCCATTTCTATTTTAAATGACTGCTGATTACAGCTAAAGTGTTGAGTTATTCTTATTTATTCAGTATTTAATTGTATTTTCATTGCATATATGTAAATCTAAGTCGTTGTTTTTTTTGTTGCTTTTTCTCAATTTTTTTCAGTGAGTGAAAAAACTCTGCGCCTGGCGAAAAGGTAAAGTGCCGGTTAAACTCTCACTGTGATTGAATGGATGAAAAATAGAAAGAAAATGAGTGAACCATGAAAGACAAGCTAGCGCTGCCCGGCAAAGGAAAGACTAAAGAGGTGAAATAACAAAGTCAAATGGACTATAAAGGTGGAGAAAATAGATGACAAGGCAAAGAGTGATTCCAGAGGCCTTTTATTCAAGCCTCTGATTTCACACTCGCACAAAGAGCTTTGGGGACGTTTCATCCTTTTCACATTTCTTCTGCATTTGGTCAGTGTTGCGCTGCAGCGGAGTGTCTCCAAAACGGGAGAAGCAGCGCTGCCCTGAGAGAAGTCAGCTCCATTCACAGCTTTATAAATCACCTCAGCATGTGCAGACCATGGCCAATCGGCCAATTACGCCCCCCTGACACCCAGGGGCTGATAAAGAAGGCCCGCGACAATGGGATCACAGGCCAGATAAACGACCCTTTAATGAAGTCGCCCACAAAACAGGCCAAAACCGCGCGCCCCACTTACGTATTCCATCACGCCGTTGCCCTCACATTTCCTCTTGCTCAGTCTCCACGGCAGCCACAGCTGGGGAGAGGTGGCCGCAGAGAAAGAGAGGCAGAGTGAGAGAAAAAGGAGAGAAAAATGACTCTATGCTCTGACACTGCTAAGCCCCCCACCTAAGGGCCCCTTTCAGACTTTTGGCTGAACAAAAGCATCTGTTGCCATACTGTGCCGCTCAAACTCACCCCCAAACCAGCCCCCTCACACACTTCTTCTCCAGTTAGGAGCGGAGCCATGCTGAAGTGAAAAAAAAAAGAAAGAGGCGGCAATGGGCTGTCTGCAGCTGAGGCTGCTCACCTTGTGGCACAAGCTATTGTGCGCCCCATTCCAGGAGCTTCTCCATCCATCTTTGTGTCTCCGGGACAAACAGAGAGAGAGGGAAACTTTGTATGATGGAGTGAGAGAGAGAGGGGCAAAGGACTGCAGCTGCGGGATGAATAGGAGAGGGAATGAAGAGATGAGGTGGGAGTGAGAGTGAGAGAGGGGCAGCTGCAGGGTGGTCCCACCCCTCCGTCCCTTCACCTCGGCAGAGTTGTTTGGCTTCTTGAGATTCAGAACACAAATAGTCATCCAGCCATGCACTTTGAGTTCGGGTTGCTCCTGTAAAGCAGCAGAAAAGACTGATGGGATGGAGGACAGGAATGGCCAAATAACCAGAGAAAAAGGGTAGTATATTTGGAAAGATGTTTTAGTTTCATCGTCTCTCCCTATTTCCCCTTTAAACAGCATGAAGGGTTCGCTTTTAACTCATTCTATCACAAAATGTATGCAGCCTCAATTTGTTCCAGTCTGGCAAAGTTAGGGTATTTACTTTCACATTTTCTCACATTACAACCACAGATTACACTGTGTTTTGTGTGTTAGATTTATTTAAAGTAGTACAGAATTGTACAATGGAAGGAATTGTTTCAAAGCATCTTACAAAAACCAGTCTGAAAAATGTGAAATGCTCATGAGTCAATACTTTGTTGCAGTTTTTGCTCATTTCTTTTTTCAATATAGGTCAAGTTCAGTCAGATTGGTCAGAAAGCATCTGTCAATATCAGTTTTCAAGTATTGCCAGGTGTACTCTATTAGTTCTAGGTCTGGCCTTTGACTAGGCCATCCTAACAGAGCTGTGGATATCTGCAGCTCCCTTCGAGTTACCCCAGACCCCCTTGGTGCTTTTCTAATGAATGCTCTCCTTGCCTATCTTTCAGTTTAGGCTGACGGCCAAGTCTTGATAGAGATAGTGTGGTATTCTTTTAATTTTTCAACGATGGACTGAACAATGGGGTGTTTGGAGTGTGTTATGTTTTATTCATGGACCGCGGCACGCATTTCAAATTGGTCGGGCGCATGCGCGAAAAACCCGGAAGACAAACGCGGCCGAGCGGGGGGGGGGGGGCGAAGAGACTAACGCGGCCGAGCGGGGGGGGGGGGGGGGGGGGGGGGGGGGGGAGATAAACGCGGCCGGGTGGGGGGGTTGTTTGCGGCGGGGAGAGACACGCTTTTCGCGGAGATGGGGTAAAGAGACAAGCGCGGGGGAGGACTTGATCATCAAAAGTAGGTGGGGCCGCGGCCCTACCGGCCCTACCGGTTCCGCGGTCCTTGGTTTTATTAGCTAATAACCTAAACTTATTTCTCCTTGTCTCGTCTGCTCTGATCCTTGGTCTTCATGTTACTTCATGTTTCTCTAATTTCTCTAATACAGAAGAACTGGATTAATATTGAGATTATATTAGACACCTTCAGCCTGGTTACTAACTTCTGAAGGCAGCTTGTTGCACTGTTTTTTATGGGTATTAGAACAGGTTGGTAGTTGTAAACTTGGTTCTAAATTGTTTCACCTGGTAATATAAAGGTAAAATAAAATAATATAGAATAGATAAAGGAGGATAAACTACCGACAAATTGCTGTTGGCTTTTTGCAAGGTGCCACCACATTTTCTTTGATCTCTCACTCTTTGAAATTGGAGGGCCCACTTGCCATCACCCTAATCTTTAGCTTCCTCCACATATTCTTAGATTCAATTCAGTACTCTGTTGGGCTATTCATATTATTTGCAGGCAGGCAAAACATGTAGGAAAAATTTTACTGTTACTTTAAGCCTAAAGTTAAAAAGAAAAGAGCAACAGTAAAAAAGCAAATATAAAAATCTGAAAGCACAAAAAAATACGAAAAGCAAAGAAAAACAAAAATACAAAAAAAATAAAACCTAAATCTGACTGGGGTATGAATAATTTGGGCTAATCTGTAGCTCCATCCATTTCACCACTAAAGTGTGTCATCATCATGCTGTGGGAATGCTGGGAAAGGGAAGCTGTCCCTTACTTCATGTTGAGCAATCACTGTACACCATCCAAACCAAAAGGTTTCATTTTGGTCTAATCGAACCAGAGTATCTTCTTAAACATGGCTACATGTCTCGTGAAAAAGCTCAAGTAAGTAGTCAAAAATAGCTTCATAAAGGTCAGACCTGTGCAGAACCATAGACGTTATATACGTAGACGCTTCGTTGGGCGGGTTCTGCCTATGCTGCGGATGCATCAGAGCATCCACCATGTTGAATGTGGCAAATCTGTTGTTAGACTCAGACACTTAACAGTATCAGAGGGACTTTAATCTCAGAATATACTTTATATTCTTAATATTTTTATTTTTGTAATGTTACGAGTTTATTTTCGTATCCCTTTGGCTTCATTATCCGGACTTTATTATCGTAAAGAATAAAAATAAAAGAATCTAACCTGGCCTTATTAGTCCAGGACTAAAATAGTTCTGCAAATTTGGACTATTCTGGAAATGTTCCCCCTTAATTATCATAATATGACGTTTGTCTCATAATAATACCACTTTTTTTTTTACTTTATTCTCCTATGACTTTTTTCTCATATTAGTAATTTTATCTCATTAATACTCCCCCAAAAAAGTCTGTTGCTAATCTGTGTCTATACCAGATTTTAAAAGGTTCACACGGTTTTATGAAATAATGAAGACCACAATTTAACCAATTGATTTTTCTATTCATTACACATACACATATACATACATACATATATATATATATATATATATATATATACATATATATATATATATATATATATATATATATATATATATATATATATATATCCACTCACCGGCCACTTTATTAGGTACCCCATGCTAGTAACGGGTTGGACCCCCTTTTGCCTTCAGAACTGCCTCAATTCTTCGTGGCATAGATTCAACAAGGTGCTGGAAGCATTCCTCAGGGAGTTTGGTCCATATTGACATGATGGCATCACACAGTTGCCGCAGATTTGTCGGCAGAACATCCATGATGCGAATCTCCCGTTCCACCACATCCCAAAGATGCTCTTTTGGATTGAGATCTGGTGACTGTGGAGGCCATTTGAGTACAGCGAACTCATTGTCATGTTCAAGAAACCAGTCTGAGATGATTCCAGCTTTATGACATGGCGCATTATCCTGCTGAAAGTAGCCATCATGGGTTGGGTACATTGTGGTCATAAAGGGATGGACATGGTCAGCAACAATACTCAGGTAGGCTGTGGCGTTGCAACGATGCTCAATTGGTACCAAGGGGCCCAGAGAGTGCCAAGAAAATATTCCCCACACCATGACACCACCACCACCAGCCTGAACCGTTGATACAAGGCAGGATGGATCCATGCTTTCATGTTGTAGACGTCAAATTCTGACCCTACCATCCGACTGTCGCAGCAGAAATCGAGACTCATCAGACCAGGCAACGTTTTTCCAATCTTCTATTGTCCAATTTCAATGAGCTTGTGCAAATTGTAGCCTCAGTTTCCTGTTCTTAGCTGAAAGGAGTGGCACCCGATGTGGTCTTCTGCTGCTGTAGCCCATCTGCCTCAAAGTTCGACGTACTGTGCGTTCAGAGATGCTCTTCTGCCCACCTTGGTTGTAACGGGTGGTTATTTGAGTCACTGTTGCCCTTCTATCAGCTCGAACCAGTCTGGCCATTCTCCTCTGACCTCTGGCATCAACAAGGCATTTCCGCCCACAGAACTGCCGCTCACTGGATGTTTTTTCTTTTTCGGACCATTCTCTGTAAACCCTAGAAATGGTTGTGCGTGAAAATCCCAGTACATTAGCAGTTTCTGAAATACTCAGACCAGCCCTTCTGGCACCAACAATCATGCCACGTTCAAAGTCACTCAAATCACCTTTCTTCCCCATACTGATGCTCGGTTTGAACTGCAGGAGATTCTCTTGACCATGTCTACATGCCTAAATGCACTGAGTTGCTGCCATGTGATTGGCTGCTTAGAAATTAAGTGTTAACGAGCAGTTGGACAGGTGTACCTCATAAAGTGGCCGGTGAGTGTGTATATATATATATATAAATATATATATATATCTTTCTCTGTATGTATATATATATATATATATATATATATATATATATATATATATATATATATATATACATATAATCTGGACATATACTTATAAATAAACACACACCTTTATTTATAATACTTCAAAATCTATATATGCACATCTGTATCTAAGAACATCGATCCAAAGCTCTCTGTTCTGCCATCTCTATCAATTAATCTATATTTTTTTTTTTACAGTATATGTAAGATCCATCTATATTTCTATTCAAATACTTAAAACATATACACAGGGAACATAGACGTTCACTACTTTCTGCCACATACAATATGACGGCGACGCCGATGTGCAAACCTGTACGCAATGAGGTGTCTACATATATATGTCTGTGTGCAGAACTACTGTCCTGTTGACAGATTCTCCCACCTGAGCTCTGGATCTCTAACCTGACTTCGCCAGATGTATTTCGCTTCGCCTAGCTCCACTCACATACATCTGGGACACCGCCATAGGAATTACCTTTATTGAAGGCTGGGCCTTATCAAAAATTCTTGCATATGTAACCCCTGTTTCCTGAGGGTATTTTATTTTTTGGGCCAACTTCCTTCTGAGGTTGCTTCCTATATGTCATGGGGCTACAACGTGTCACTTCCTCTTCTTCCACTGTGGCTGTGGCAAGGATCTGTTGGAGACCAAACAATTCAACCATTTGGATAATCTCTGCAGTTTAAAAAATATTTCAGCGGTGAGTCTTTGGCTTTATACATTTGTTTATTTGTGGGTTGCAAGCGACCGTTTATTTTTTTAGTGGTTTTCAGTTGCACTCCATACCTCTAATTGCTAATTTCAGCTGGTTGCTTGTGTTTGGAGTCTGACCAAACAATTCATTTTTTTGTTTTGCACTTGACTCATTTGGCTCATTTCATGAGCCAAAAAGTAGTTATTAATCGAAAGAATAAAGCTATTGAGCTATTTTTATGCTTTATTTTTGAAACCTTTCTTAGGTGTTAAAACAATGGTTTATTTTATGCATGAGAACTAATTTGAAACAGATACATATGATTGTTGCGCAACATTTTTCAACTTTTAGTTTGTCTAAGTATTTGGAAAGGTACTTTAATATGTTAAGTACTGGCTTGAACCTAAGTGCACTTAATGATTTTGTTTTGTAAGATATATATATATATTTGAGGTTACTGAGCCTAATTAAGTGAAATTGATTGGATTAATTATTCAATTATCATGTTTGTATGTTGCATCAATAATTGTGCATTCATTTGAATTGCTTTAATTTGTCATTTAACATGCCTGTTTAGTTGGTAAACGTTCATAAAAGTGGTAAAAAATAAAAATAAAGGACAAATGAAATGCTCATTTGTCGTTTTCCCCCTCCATTTTCATTTGTTTTAGGTCAGGTTTTTTATGGACTGAATAAATTCAAGATAGCGAGCTACCCTGAACTACCTGTGTGGTAGTTACGACCCCTGCCTGTATTTTCCTCTGAAATCTTGGAGGGGACTTTGCATTTTTTTGGACTGTGTTATTTTTCCTTTCCATCACGTGGATCCTGGACAGTTCCCTTTTTCCTTTCTCCTGTTTAAAAAGACTGCATTATTTTTCCCTTTTCTGTTTTTTTTTCTTTGGGGAAAGGAAATTTAGAAAATTTAATTGAATTAATTTCATTAACAATGGAATACAAGTCTACAATGACCCTGTAAATTTGTGGTTATTTTGTATGTTTTTCCCTTATGTTTATTGTTAATATTTAATATAATTTCAATTGAAATCTTATACTTTCGTCCTGGTTTTCATTTACACATCAGGCTCCTCAAAGAACCTTTTTCTGATGCTGCTAAGTGGTTATCTTGAGTAACATAAAGGAAGCCGTAGTCTGTAGTTCAAGAAGCGTTACACATATGATTGGATAAGCCACTTGTCTGTCATCTTTATCGACGTGCTATTTCAACCACTCACACCGAAGCTAACCCGTGACGCTGATGAGAGCGACGCAGGAAAAAAAAAACCTTTTTTTTTATGTGTTTGCGGCTCTAGTGGCACGCGTTTTATTGACAGTGAGCTGACAGGAAGAGGGGGGAAGACAGGTGGTAAAGCGATCCCGGGCCGACCGCGTTGAGGACTAAAGGCCTCCTAACATGGTTTGCGCTAACCGCTAACCGCCCCGGGGCGCGTCCGCGTCCGCTGCGGACACGCCCCGGAAAACAAAACTTGCCAAATCCGGTCGGGAGAAGGGCGAAAACATGGTTTCCACCAACAAAAGCCTTCAGAGCCGTTCTCTGATGTTCTTTTAATGAAACAATATTAGGTAGATTGGACAACACGGAAGAAATAGCAGCATCAATGTTAACGCTTGCTTCCTCGATGAGCCGCCATTGCTATCAAAACAGTCTCACGTCATGGTCGCGTCTCCACTACGTCACATCTATGAAACTCCAGCCCTCCGTCCTGATTGGCCAGACCATAAAATTGGTTGGAGAAATCACTTTCTATGGGCGATGTCCCAGATGTATGTGAGTGAAGCTAGGCGGAGCGAAATACATCTGGCGGAGTCAGGTTACTGGATCTCTGCAGCTTATCCAGAGTTACCACAGACCTCTCGACTGCTTCTCTGATTTATGCTCTCCTTTCCTTGCCTGTTGGGTTTACGTTAATCTTACTATATTTAAATGATTGATTGAAAAGTGCTCTGTGAGATGTTTGAACCTTGAGAGGATGTTGTCAACTCTCAAAACTTCTTCCCAACTTTCTCCGTGACCCGTCTGTTGTTTTAATTCGTCTTCATGATGCTGTTTGTTCACTGATGTTCTCTATAGAAAACCTCTTAGGCCTCCACAGGACAGCTGGAATTACATTATGATTACATTACACACACACATGGTTTCTGTTTAGCTTGTGACTTCTGGGGGCAATTAAGTGTCTTGGATTTTATTTGCAAAAAGGAGGACAGCCTCAAGATTGAAAGAGAGGGTCTCTAAGACTTTAGTGAGACCTGCTATGGGATATGGTTTGGCTCTGTCTAACATACAGGAGGCAAAGATGGAGGTGGCAGAGGTGAAGATTGGAAATGAGCAAGTCAGAGGAACAGCTAAGGCTGGGTAGTTTTGAGACATGTTCTGAGAAGAGATAGTTGATACATTGAAAAGAGGATGCAGATGATGAAGAGAGGAATAACCCAGAGAGGATTAATGGGCATGGTGAAGGAGAACATAGAGATGGTTGATGTAACAGTTGGAGAGGCAAAGAACAGGAAGAGATGGCAGGAGGCAGGTGATGTGCTGCAGCAACTAGAGACAGGAGCATCCAGAAGTATAAATCCAAGAGTCCATCGGCTGGACACAAGCGTGTCAAGCCTTGTCCCTTTTCTTCCAAAAGGCAAATATTGTTTATTCATCACATAAAATCCAAATAAAATACATTGAAGTTTGTGACTGTAAACTGACAAAAATGAGGAATATTGCAACGCTTCAATGTTTACTTCAATGTTTCACAATCTGTCACATGAAGAATGAACTTTTTAATACTTTCTGATGGAATCCTAAACTGTATACACCATCAGCTGGTCCAGTCCTTCAGTAAAGTTAGACCATGTTTACAATGGGAGATTTATAGAAACCCTATATTTACCAAGACTGCACTGTTGTACCTATGTCAGATATTTTTACAAACATTTACCCAAACTGAAAGTGAAGTGTTTTGTAGATTTAGAGGCTACTATAAAGGTTTCTCTGGTTTGAGTGTACTCAACATTAATTCATAAGGACAAACCAAGACGAATTCAGATTAACTGTCCCCCCTCCCCCCCCCCAGCAGATGATCAAACACATCATCTAACATAAGAACATTTTATTTGTCCTTTTCAAATACTAAAGATCTGGAGCCTGAAGTGAGCGCAAAAACCCGTCTGAACAAGCAGAACCTGAACCCTTGTAGTTTGAAGATTTTTATTGTGTAAAATAAAATATCTATGTAGCACTACAGCATTTACTTACTAAAGATGTCCGGATTAAAACAAAGATTTTGTGAAGTGTGTGTTTTAGATGATGAGGAGGAAACAAACACAGCATAAAAAAACATACAGATCCTGTATGTGTATTAATCCTCTAAGGAACTACATTTTATGTTTGTTGCAACTGGGACAAATGAAATGTATAACATCATCTTGTATAACACAGAGATTACATACTTCTCGCACCGTTCAAGCAGGCAGCCTGTTCCAGCAGCTCCTCATATGCCCCCTCCACCCAGTGGAGTGGGGGACAGAAGGATTCTGGCAAATATGACATCACTGTTGGACGATGTCTCCCACCCCAGGCATGGAGCTGTTGCAGAGCAGGAGAACTCCGTCAGTGGCAGACTGCTGCATCCTAGGTGCCCTAAAGAGCAAAACTATTCAAGGGGTTGAAATCAAAGTTGTCAGGTGCTACAAATACTTCGGTATTCTGATTGATGAGAGTCTATCCTTTAAACCTCATGTTGACTTAGACTTAGACTTAGACATCTTTATTTGTCATTTTGTATGTACAAAGTGCATACAGAACGAGAGTGCATACAGAACGGACAAGCTGGTTTCTGATCTAGAACTTTAATTGGGATTCTTTTTTAGCAACAAAAATGTTTCTCACACCTGTTTACTTCAAAGATTCTCCCCCGTGATGGATTATGGAGATCTGCAATTCATGAACACCTCAGCCCAGCATTTAAAAAAATGCTGTATATCAATGTGCCCTGCTTTCATGAATAACTGTAGCTAACACACCACTGCGCTTTGCATGCTATAGCGAAAAGTCTGTTTTTGACCAATCGCAGAGTTTCTCATTGGCTAGTTTTTATCTATAAAGGTATTCTTGGGCATCTTCCTATATGCTTAGGCTTACTTCTGTCTAGAACTGATGCCGATTATGGCCTGCACTCTCAGGACATAATTTTGATGCAGGTCCCAAAGGTAGGTGGGTAGAAAGGCTTTTTAATTTTCTGCCCCTGCTACCTGGAATAACGCACAGAAGGATTTGCAGTTATCATCTCTCGTTACTTTGGGGTAATTCAAATGATTTTTAAGGGACAGAGACACCAGATCATTTGGCTTCTATAACTGTCCTAATGTTTGTTTATGTGATGCCTCTTGGTTATGTGTTTTGTGCATCTGGTTTTGTATTTTGGATGTGTTGTATGTGTTATGCTTGGCCAGGTCACTGGTTTTAATCTCAATGAGTTATTAGCCTGGTTAAATAAAAGATACGTTGTTAGACTTTACAACCATCTCTGCTGCAAACAAACTCAATAAGTTGTTTGCTTCCCTGCTGTATTTTGTACAGTATTTATTAGCCTTGTAAACGGTTCGTCGATGCATTCCATGCATAAATATACACACATGTTTTGCATGTTTTAAAAATCACCCTACTCAGTTGCGCAATTCTTGTATTTCTTGAGTATTGCTATTTTTAAGAACTGTAGAGTATGTTGTAAATTTGCTCTTTGCTACTGACACACCTGAACAACAAAGGATCTTTCTATTCTATAATGCAGTGGTTCATCTCCGAACATTACTTTTTTAAAACATCCATCTGTTGTCTATAGCTGCTTAGCCGTGCATGGTCGCGGGAGTCTTTGGGTTAGAGGTGGGCTTCACTCTGGACACGTCGCCAGTCCTTTACAGCAGGTTTTGTATCTTTTAAAGGGGAGCAAATAAATAAGTAAATAAACAAATAACTAAAGAAATAAAATTGGATTTTAGTTGACTGTTTGTTAGTTTTCTTGACCATGCTGCTCATTGTCAATAGTATAATTTAGCCAGCTCTATGGTCACCCATATTGGTTTTCCTATTGCTACTGAACCAAATTCTGACTTGGCTCTTCTTAACCTCTCTCTATCCAGCTTATTTACTGATCAGTCAGTCATCATGTTTTATTTCTTTGGTTGTCTTTTCAGGATGTTAACTAGTTTCTTCAGCAGGTTCCATACAGTCAGGTCAGAGATATTGACTCCAGCATCCAGTTATTTGTTTGATCTTAGTTTCCTTTGTCACATTTCCACTGTTAAGGCAATTTGTTTTCAGTTCTGTTGTTGTAACATTTAAAAGCCTTTTTTAAATACCTTCCCCTCTGATTCCTTCTACGCCAATCAACACCTTTTCCTTAAACCTGCTTTCATGAAGGACATTTATCCTCTTCACCATTGTTTCAGCTGACAGCTATTTGTTAAGTCCCTGCTTGCAGTCAATCAAGTAAAGCAAATTGTCTCCAAGCCTCTTTTGTCCTTATTTGGTGTTTGTTTTGGAAATGTAATTTGCAAGGTGTTCCCATAACTCTTTCCTGTCTAAAATGGGTAAAATATATTCTTTTAATTTATTTTCATTTGATAAAATCCCAATAATAAACTGTAAATAACAATCTGTTTTACAATTTAGTTAGTGCAGCACATTAGTAAAATGTGTGCACATTTTTTTGTTAACTTTTGTTAAGCAAACAGTTTTTTTATTTAACAAATACAACTGGACCAAACATTTCATTTGGATAGAATCTCAATCAATATTTCTTAGAAGAAATATTAGTTGAACAGCTAAACATCAAATAGATGAATTGCAATTTTCAAGAAGGCATTAATACACCAAACTTTGTTCAACTCGAATTAGTGTTTAAGATGATTTTATTCTACTTTATTAGATTATTAATCCAAATTTACCAAGTTTATACATTCAGATATACAAAGCTGCCTTGTTCTGCTCTGCTGATCACTGCACACGACTGATAACATTAACCATGGTCTCAATTTATTTAAGTTCTAATGAAAAGGTGGATTTACTTTTATTTTTATTTTTTTACAAAAAACAAGTATTTCCTTGTTAGTATTTAATCGGACATTACATTTAAAAACTAATGTGCTTGATTAGAGGGATACTAAAATTTAGTATCCCATCCAAAAGAAATGTTTACAGTGTAAAAGTTTTAGTTCTCATGTATTTACTTATGAGAGGTTGATCCTTATCAAAGCAGTTTTTGTTTAGCCTGTCCTTAATGATACAAATGGTACAGTTGAAAAAACAAAACAAAAAAAAAGAAACACACGTTTCAATAAATTGTTAGGGCATCTGTGAATTAAAATAATTACAATGCTACTGATTAGATCATTATTTTTTGTTCTTTTTTAAATCTTTTTTTAATTTAATGTTTTTTCTTTCTAGAAAATATATTATGTTTTTCATCTATGGCTTGAAATGGCTCTTTAAAATCCTCAGAAAACAAAAGCAAATAATCTTTAAGTACTACTTTTCTCACAAGGATTTGGTAACAAATTTTCGAAATGCATTGTTTTGAATGGAACTGCAAGGAAAACAAATCTTTATTATAGAATTAAACGAAGTAAACTATTGATACTTTATTAGTGGTTAAAAACTTAATACATTGCTGCACTTTTGACTGGATTTAATTTTAAGTAGCAGGTGCAAAAAGGGTCTGAGCATGAAAACCCCCTCCTTTGGTCGCTCTTTGCATCCGGCCTTCTGAAGTGGATCCTCACGTTGGACCACCAGCCTCCATCCCATTTTGCTCTACTTTGTATTAACCTCACAAATTCAAATCAGATCATATATTTCTAATGAGGTACCTTCTTGGAAATGTTTTTTTTGTTTTTTCAATTATAAGGAAAAATTAATTAAATGACTTTCTAATTTTGAGATATAGATCCTGAATATCTAAAGATATTCCATCAGCACTGCAGTGATACCTTTTCTTCATCCACACTAACATCTCTCAAACACGGTAAAGACAAATTTACTCTCTTTTTGTATTGTCCGGCTGCAGAATGACACTTTTAAGAGCGTGTTTAGCATTCAGGATCAGTCATTCATTCTTCCTGTCTGAGCCGAGAAATCTTTGTTTGGCCGATCCTCTTCAGACCTCGGAGTGTCAGGAGGGGCGGGGGGATCGATTTGATTCTAATCGGACCATGAAAAGAACATGATCTAACTACTTTCAGAGCGGAGTATATTTAAGCCCACTCCTCTTTACACTTTCCCTCACTCCGTCTCCCCCTCCCTCCTACTTTACCGCAGGAACAATGAAGCTGGTCAATTTAAAAAGCTTTGAATGTCTCGTCAATGACTTTGTGAACACAGGGGAGAGAGCTTTGGAAAGGAGAAGAGGCAGAGATGGAGTGAGGAAAGTGGGGAGGAAAAAGGGAGAAATTGAGGGAAAAAAGGCCAAAGAGCAGACATAAAAATTCCAAGAGTTGTTTAAGCGTGGGTGGGTTCATTTGCATGACAGCGCCATGTGAATGAGACTGACCTCTTGGACCGCCCCGGTGCTAGGCCGAGCTGCAGCCTGACGTGCAGGCTTTGACCCAGCTCATTGACTCTGAATGGATACTTTGTCAAAAGGAGGGACCTAGCAGCTCTCAGCCGGACGGGCATCTGCAGACCTCCTGTTTGACACCAAGCTGCCTCTGTTTCAATCACCGCTGCTAACACAGAGACCTGTCGATACACACTCAGACGGTTACAGACAAAAATGGGTCATCATCGCTGTCGCTATCGTAGACTTTCAATCAGATCATACAAAGGCAAAAATATTAAGACAAAAATAAACACTCGAGGGACCTCTGGTCGGCTCTTTGTTGCACACACACACACGCATGCAAACGCAGACACGACAGGTGCAGCAAAGCTCTTGCACGTGCAGACCCATCAACACGCTTCACTTGATGGCTCCATGATTTACTGCAGCAGGCAGGTGAGAGGATATAGAGTGGACCAGAGGGGGAGCCTGAGCGATGCATTCTGCATACAAATCCTGGTGAGTTGCCCCCAAACTCCCCCTCGACCCCTTTCTAGGTTGTGACTCTATGCAAACACAAAAAGCTCAGACAGTCTCGCAAACAGTCTCTCCTTTTATCTGGCTGGCACAGAGCTGGGACGGTAGAGACAGGAGTTCTTGGCCCTGACCTCAGCTGTCTCGGTGCACTCAAAGGAAGCCCACTCAACTTGGGAACGCAAACAGAGCGAAGCGAGCACTTGTTAAATTTATATAAACTCTCTTTGGTCCATAGAAAGAGATTAACAAAAGTGAAATAAGGCCCAGAGATGTGTTATTATTGTTTTTGTATTACGTCAGGTTTTAAATGTTTGAACATTGATGATTTTGGGATGAATATAGAAATATACAAACAGACCTTTAAATATCTTTCTAGAAAACCATGTGTATTAAAATTAAAAATATAGCAATTTAAAAAAGGACATAAGCTTGTTAAGGAAAACCCAAGAAGAGTGTAGGGATGGAGGTCATACAAGCACACATGAAGCATATATGGAGGCAGCATCTAAGACTTTTACACTTACATTTGCTTTGTAAAGCCTGTGGGTGTTGCAGACATATTCAGCCTATTGTGTTTTGTTGTTTTATTTCTTATTTCTTTTTATTATTATTTTATTGTTCATTTTCAAAGTTTTGTCATTTCTGGGTGTTATTCTTCTGTTTTGTTACTGTTGTTGCGATTGTTATAGTTGTTTGACTTTTAATCAGTTTACTCACAATTCACACCCCAACCTCCTAGCCACTTATTACTACTAACCATGTTCTTAAAACATAAGAAATCAGTTTAATTCACCACTTCTCAAGTTTATTTAGAGTTATTGAATTTATAAGTCTTAAAACAGGTTCAGCCAAATCTATATTTTAATTTGATTATGTTATTTTTCTGAAAATGTATATAAAACTTGTATAAATCACCCCCGGCATAAGTATGAATTGTACTGTAGATGACTGAAATTGCACATCCCATGGCAGAAAGGCGTTTTTTGTGAAGAAGAAATTGCTGAAAATGACCAAGGATCTCAAAAGTATGAAATGATCAGCATAAGTTTGTGTCCTCTGGCTCCACCCATCATATTTGCCTCCTTATATTTGTTGTTGCCTGTCCACTTTGTTTTTTTAATAACATAAGATGTTTGTGTCTTTAAGTCTTTGTGCCTCTAAGATAACTAACCAACAGAGGACATACCTACCCTAACCCTTTTTTAGTTGTTAGTTGATCAAATGTTACCTTTCACTGCAGGATCCACTAGGACAGGACACAGGAAAGAAAGGAAGAAACGTAAGCAGGAGAATGAATTGTGGCTTGAATGATTATGTGTTATTGTGTAGATTATGTGCAGTGCTTCGGTAGTCTAGTATATGTTTTAGTATTTTAAAGTCAAGCAAACCTCACTTTATTCCAACAGTCAGACATTGTGTTTATCAAAACCCACAGAGTAACAAGTCAAGTCAAATTTATTTGTAAAGCACATTTCAGCAGCAAGGCGGTTCAAAGTGCTTTACATCATGAAAACGTAAAAACATCATAAACACATCGGTCACTGGTTGTGAGATCAGTAAAAAACATTGAATTGTATAAGGTGAAAACATCAATACACATCAAATATGTTGGTCAGTGTTCCTGTTATTATGGGTTGAAAGCAACTCTAAACAGGTGGGTCATCAGTCTTGATTAAAAGGAACTCAGTATTTTGGCTGTTTCGCTGTTTTCTGGAAATTTGTTCCAGATTTGTGGAGCATAGGAACTAAATGCTGCTTCTCCATGTTTGGTTCTGGTTCTGGGTATGCAGAGTAGACCAGAACCAGAAGATCCGAGTGGTCTGGAGGGTTGATACAGCAACAACAGGTCTTTAATGTATTGTGGTGCTAAGCTGTTCAGTGATTTATAAACTAACAGAAGTATTTTAAAGTCTATTCTCTGAGCTACAGGGAGCCATTGTAAGGACTGGGGTAATACAATATTTCAGAAAGAAAATTAACAGAGGGGCCGCACCAAGCCGCAGTTCAAAGCCCTCTAAATAGATAAAGGTACACAGAAAAATTAATAAACAATTAACTTCTCCGTGAGAGGAGCCTGAATTTACATTTAACAGCTTGCTGCATGCTTAAATCTTTTTGTATCCTGTAATTAGTGGAAGATACCTGCTCAGTTGAACTGCTTTGATTCCTTTTACCCAGGTTACTATTTATTTTTTGGGGGATCTGGATGCTGACAGGATCATAGAAATATTTAAATTTTCTCATTTATGAGCGAAATATGCAAACTTTATTGTTTTGAGTTTGGCTTAATTACCGCTGTGGTAATAGTCAAAATGTAATAATGCAAAAATCATTTGTGGCCGTTGATCAATAAAGGAAGCTTCTGATCTAAAATGATATGTCTTTAACATGTATAAAAGCAAATCAGTGAATAACAAAATGTACTAATGATCAGTGGCACATTGAGAAATTGTGAAAACCACTCAATTAGCTTAACAATTCTGTACATTTTTGTACATTTATTTCTTTTTCGTTTCTTTGCCTTTGGATTCTGTTTTTATCTTTTGTAAAACAATTTATGTCGTCCTTGCTGTATATGGGGAGTGCTTTATAAATAGACACTTTAACTAATTGGTTGATTTATATTGTAAATAGTATTCAATGCCAAAGCCTTGTTAAATACCCATTTGTTTCATACAGGACACACATTTCTTATTTCACTGCTGCATATTTCATCTGACTCCTTAAGCCATCATAATGAAACATATTATGAGGTCATGGAGTGGGTAGAAATGAGAAAAGATTTAAGTAGTTTTCTCTCTTTTCCTTTTTTTAAATTAAACTGGTTGGGTACTACCACAGAAATCCCAGAATCCTCTGTTAGGAACTCAGAAACAAAGCACATTGGCCCAGGCTAACTTCTAATTGTGGTGAGAATTTTTCTTTTTTTTAGCTCATTATAGTAATAAAATTGTCATTGAAAATACAATTTGTTTTCTCATTAATAACCAGATGTCATTTTTCTTGTTATTTTGAGAGAAACACAAAAAAATTCTAACATGACCCAAGTCATTATAATATTGTTGTCTGTTTCCTGTGAATGGATCATTTCTTATGCAGAATGACACCAATATAAAAAAAATCACTGCCTTATTATTTTTAACTTGAATTTCCACAGTAAAAAAAGATCAATCATTTAAGTAGGTGTGGCTCCTGCAAGATTCTAACCCCTTTTTCCTATTTATTAATTATTAAGATTTTTCCACAGAGCTTCATGTTTTACTGATGCTGTCATGGTTCAGTGCTGGGAAACACACCAATAAATCAAGTATTATTATTAAGATCATAGCTTGTCACATTTCCTCTGAGACAATTTACACCATACAGCTTTGTGTACTTATCCTGTGTTCTCATGATGTCAAAAATCAAAATGCAACAAAGTTGCTGCTGGGTAACATTAATAAATATCTAGTCCCATAGAAGCAAAGTGGTGAAACTGTATAGAAAAAAAGAAAAGGAAAAAAATCCACAGCTCTTTTTAACACCTGTTTTAGCTTCATGCCTGATAATTATGTAAGAAGAGATAATTTTGTTCTACCAAAAGCAGTGAATCACCATCTGTGTGTGCATAAACTCCGGCAGCATTCTCACATATTCATCTGACAATCTACTCACAGTAACATAAGATGAAGCTTGTGTTCTCATAGGAAGTTAGGATGGAAGAACAGTGGAGGGAATACACCAATAAGATTATAAAACCAGCCGCTTTAATGGTGATGAAGACTAAAACAGAGGGGCAGATCGATGTGGTCTTGATTGTCCAAATGAGAACAAATCAGGCTGTGAATGCAGCCTGGCAGACTGTCTCCCGCTCTACAAACATCTACACACTTTCCATTGAATGCGTGATGGATGGGAAAGTCAGGAAAATGTATAATAAAAAAATAATTTGCGTATTTGAGGGAAATTTGTCTTTGCAAGGGAAAGCTGAGTGCAACAAGCTGTCTGAGAGGCAACAAGGAAAATCAACATAATGACAAGATCTAGTCAACAAGATGCTTTTTCAGATCATAATTTAATCTGAGGAACACTCCCCAGAAAATAATGCTGATGTGGTGCTCATTTACACTAGGAAGCCTTTTTGATGTCCTCCATGGACAATGTGATACATTTATATTCAAGCCCTTTTACTCAAATACCCCTGAATACATTTCAGTGCAACCTTTAGCTGTTGCCTAATTAGTAAAAACAGAACGACTGGTTAATCTGATTTTCAGTATAAATCCAGCTGTTCTGTGAAGCCGTCAGAGAATATTAGAGAGCAAACAGCGGCATGAAAACCAAGGACCACAGCAGACAGGTCAGTGAGAACATTATGGAGAAGCTTAGTGCAGAGTTAGGCAATGAAGCGTTATTTAAAGCTTAGAACACGGATTACTGTTCAGTTCATTATCCTAAAATGGAAATAGTACAGCAAAACTGCCAATATATAGTTCTCCACTTAAATTTATAGTCCAGATATTGGCAGTATTAATCAGAGAAGAACCTCATTTTAGTGGCAGAAAGACTAACACTGCACATCACTTTGAAAACACAATCTCCATGTTGAAAGTTGTTGGTGGGCAGCATCATACCACTAGGATTCTTCAGCAGGCACAGAAGCGCTTCCAGGCTAGAAGAAGGAGGAGAGAGCGAGACACAGAAAAGTCCTGGGGGGAAAAACATGTTAGAAGCTGGAAAAGACTTAGGACTCGAGACTAAGTCCACCCCAGTACAACCAGAGCGCCAATGAAACTGTTCAGAACAAAGCATATTCATGTGGTTTTAGTCAAAGTACAGACCTGAGAACTGAGAATGCGTGTGAGTAATTAAAAATAGATGCACACAGTCGATCTCCATCCAATCTGACTAAACTTGGGCTACTTTGCAAGGAAGAATGGGCAGACATTTTCCTAATGGCACACTTTTAATGTTTGAATTTAATAGCCGCAAAACATGGTCCACAAATATTTGCAGATTAAATCCTGGTAAAATTTTGAAACATAACGTGTGGACCAGCATTCATGCACCAAAGTGCATCAATGCTTTTGCAAGGTGCCGTGTGATGAATAAGGGCTTCATCTGCACAGGATATGCAGGGGGCTTTAAGACAAGGTTCAATAAGGTTCAGGTTCATTCTCTACTAAAAAAGGTTCCATTTGGAAAATGAACCAAGAGGAAACTCCCAGCATGAAGTGTGACAGGCAGCAGTGTGACTGACAGCTGTGAAAAGGTGCAGGGAAGGTACGGATGAAACACTTTTGGTTTGTTTGCTCCTTCACAGGCTGAAAAACAGAAGACAGAAGATGATTGCGGCCCACGTCTATTCATGGGCCTGGCTAGCGACAAAAGACGTGGCCTGGACACACATTCCAGCTTGCTTCCGCTCCAGCACACAAGCTCAATCCCAGGGATTTCCCACCCCTTTCAAGCACGAGTAAAAGAGGCTACAATATCACCTCTTTTAAAACGAGCTGGGACTGGTGTGCTCAGGCGCTCCTGTCATTCACTCTTCCTAATTTAGGTTTAACTAGAGGTCAGAAGCTCAGGGAATGGGTGAGAACATTTCAGGTTCGGCCCACGGTCCATTTATATGTGAATTAAAGTCAGATTGATATTTTTTTTGGCATTTTCTGTGCAGAGGATACTCTTCTGATGAAGTTTGCAGGCGTCACCCTGAGGTCAAATAATTTTCCTAAAAAGCCGATCATTAACAAGACTAAAAGAGAATCTTGATCTTCTTGGAAACCGGTGAGGGGCCCAGTAACAAGCCCTTATAGCTGATAACCAAAGATGTACTGCAAAGTGAACAACAATGGGGCGGCTTCGTATTTACAATACGGACCCGAATTCAAGACAATTTGACAACTCAAGCAAGAGCAGATTGAAGTAAGGGTTGTTCTGAGCCGTCTCTCCTAATGGCGTTTGCTCAGTCTTTTGGAAATAAGAGGAGATATGGGGACAAATCAGAGTTTGAACAATAAGCTTCAGTAAAGATGTTTCTCCATGAAGTTAAGCGTCGCAATCAGTCGGTGTTTATCTCATTTTCGGGGCTCCTTGATTGTGTGGGGCCGTGAAGCGCAGTCTCGTATACACGCAGCATTGAGTGTGGACATCCAGACGCACTCGTTTGGGCGCTGGGGACACACTTCAGTCTGGAGTGTCTGGTCTGAACGGCTCTGTGAGACTGAGGAGCGTCTCTCTAATTAGAGGGAGCCTGGTGCAGGACATCTCTATAAGCCATCAACAGGACCCTCGTTGGCTTTGTTCGGAAACCTCTTCTTCCACTGAGGCTGTCACTTTAGTTTTCTAAAGGGCTGAGGGCCTGGGCTCCTTAATGATGTTGTCTGAGTCCAATCACTGGAACCATTTGTGGATAGATTTAAGGATATGGCTGCAACGAAACAATCCTCTGACACTACAGAAAATCTCTTTCTTGATCCCCGTTCTCTGCAGTTTATTGATCCCAAAATCCTCAAAAACTCCTGGCGGGGGGGACGTTAAAAAGGGCCCTCGGTTGCTTTGTTTTTCCCTCCCTGTGCTGTCACGGTGTTTAACATGTGATTATTTCCAACTCGGTTTTGCATACAAACCTAATTATTCACTGAGATCTAAATTAAATTCCACATTCATGGACACCGCGAGCTCCCCCAGACTCCTGCAGGATGCCATTCACAGACAAGTCTCTTTTTCTCTGGCGTTCTCCTTTCTCCCGCAGTCCCCAAAACGGGGAGAAGCCGCTGCAGCTGCTGTTCACATCAAACAGATAATTGCTAATGAAAAGTCATTGCGTGACATTATGTCGTCCATGGGATCATTGTTCATTTCCCCCCGTTGCCACTTAAACGTATACAGAGGGTTGCATAGTGTCCTTCAGTATGTGTTGCCTGGAGACTAATAAAGAAGCAAATTATCCTCTGCACAACAATGCAAAGTTTGTAGGGGAAAAAAAGAAAAGAAAAAAGAGAAGGCGTTTATACAAGTTAATGACGCTTGTAGAACAAAACTTTAATAGTCTTCTTCACAGTATAATATGGACTGCAACGCCAAGTGAATGAGGGGGGGCTTCAGCGGTGCGCTTTGACAACTTTGGTCCCTTTAGTGCAGGTAGAGACACATGAACTCTCTTTGATGTTCAACCTCATATAGTCAAACTACAGTGTGTGTAGAATAAACTCCCAAATACTCTAAAAAGAGTATGTGTTGTGCCATATTCCCTATTCAACTTACATTTTTAAGTTTCTGAATAGGCCAGTGATTAATTGCCCATCAACGGGGTTTGAAAAGGCGCTGAATAGTGAAGGGGAACTGCTGCACCAAAGGGTGCACAGCAGTTGAGGGGAAAGAACAGGCAAACTGAGAGTACAGGGCCCCGGGTGTTTTCTTTTTTTATTTCTGATATTCACCTCCTTTTTTTTATTATTTAACATTTAAACAGTGAGTGATAGTTCACAAGCCTCATTTGGTGCGCAGGCATCTTAACCAAAGGGGGAAAAAACTGTAGTCCTGTCAACTTGAGCAGAATAAAGGGAATCAAAGGGTTTTTTTCCCCTTAAATGGACTAATTTTCTCCATGAATTATGAAAGTAATGGCTAGGTAACAGCCTGTGCTCAGTACCCGACGGCTTAATGCCTCCTAAATCCTTCCACGTGGCTCCACTAGTCCTTGCAATTAGGTCTCATTATAGCCTCATAAAGGATCTCATTTGTGGGATTACTTAATAGACAATGAAATTTTATCATGCAGAATTATAGAAAAATAATATCTGAGCTTGCATGGTGTGCTGAGGGCGCGCGCCACACATCATTCCGCTCGGTTTGCTTGCTCTGCTCCCATCACCCACCCCCATCTCCCCCTCCTCACTTCAGTTCCTCTGCAGTTCATATCTATATCATAACAACTGTGGGTCCTCCCTGTCAAACGCCAAACTCACTTTGTTATAGCAATTATTGTCTGTGTGACAGACATGGGCGTTTTATCTTTGGCACGGTTGGATTTTAAAGACTTTCTAATTCTTTCCAGGAGTGCCTTTAAAGCCATACTTCAGTAAGTGCACCGTTGGCTTGTTTGCTGTGATCATGAGTTTCCTCTTTAATGAGCGTTTATGTGTCTTATATAATGTGGAAAAACATAAACAACAACTTGATAATCCACCTCTGGATTTTTCGGCTTCTTTTTGCTCTTTTTTTTCTCTCTTTGTTCAGGGTCCAGGTGGAAAAAAATACCCATTTAAACAAGGAATTTGGGAATTATTCAAATTAAGCATATTTGTTGCTAAATATAACGATCATTTCTGGTTAGATTACCTTTTTGTAACAAATTCTAATAATAATCTTAAATAGCATCTAACAGAAGATGTTAGCTCAGTCAAAACTTGATCTGATTAGCGCCGTTGTCAACAATATAAGTGGCGACAATATAAGGTGAATTATTCAGACTCCTTTGTAACTTCAAAAACCAACAAAATATCAGCTAATGCTGAGTTTAACAACTTTTTTTGTTTTATTTTGTAGACTTTTGAAGAGACTTCTCTTCTTGACCAGCAGTGAAGGCTGCCATGGACCCCCTAAAGCACTTCAAGGTCCAATCCCCAGACAGCAGTCCCTCCCAGCTAACATCAGGGTCTCCAGACTCCAAATGATAGAAATAAAAAAAAATGCAATCTTTAAAATATAAGCGCTTAACAGTAAAAGTTCATTTGTAATTGTATAAACGTGTTTGGAATTTTATTTTAGCTTCAGTTTTTGTCTCTCCTGTGATGTTAATCCGCTCTCCTACAGCATCTATCCCAGTCACATGCACATGGCAAGTTATGTTGATTAGGTGGTGACATGTCCATCAGGCAACAGTGAGTGGTGGATGATTATATAACCTTAGTAAAGGTTGAGAGTCGTGGTCTGTGACAGGTTATCAAGCTGTAATTCTTGACCCAGAGGCAGCTGTTGCCATGAATGGAACATCTTAGGTGCTGATGCAGAGCAAAGGTTTACATTAGAAGATATTTTAAGCATTTTCTACTATTGAGTGATATTGTATGGCTCGATCACAAATTAGTTTTTGGTTTCCTCTTACCCTGCAGGACAAACCCATTGACCTAATGAAATAAACAGTGAACGTGCTTGCTGGTCATGAGTTAAGGAGGACTCAGCCGAGCAGAGGAGCTCCTTTGCTTCCAGAAAACTTCTTGGGCACGCTAACAACAGCAAGGTGAAACTGTGTGCTTATTACTCATGTCTGCTTAATAATGATCAGTCTGCGTCTGTAGGTTTAAAAGAAATTGGATTCTGGATTTAGATATTGTAAATACACTCACAAAATGGCGGGGTTGTCTCCTGCAGGGTTTCTGCTTTTGGGAAAGAAGTTGGGTAGTTTTAAACAAAACATTTTAAGGAAGTTTGAACGACCCGACCAGACTTCATTGAACCGCTTCCTCTAAATGATATAACAAAATAGCAAGGTAGTGAAATAATGCTGTATGTATGCCGATGTTAACACCAGTAGGCTGTGTTACTGACTTTAGTTCACGTGTCATACAGAAACCAACCATATCATTACACTTGTACCTGCTAAGTAGTTAAAGCAAGGTAGTGTGGCCCTGGTAACTATTAGTGCTTTGACCAAAGAACTGGTCATAAAGTCAACAGAGACAGGCTAAGAAGCTATGTTTATTTTACGATAAGGTTTCAACCAATTGTAACTCGTATAGCTTTATTCAATTAATAATTAATGGCGTACCGCGAGCGAGCTATTTTTAGAACGTGACGTCATATCACGTGGTACGTGGTAGGGCAAACTTGCGTTGTCCTCCGCTCTTTCGCTGTAAAAGAGCTGTACGTAACCCTTGGTTTTACTCGGTAAAACGACTGCTTTTTCCAAGTCGAAGACGTCTCCTAACCATGGTTTTTAAACATTGTTGTTATGGAACGTGCAACAGCGACTCGAGGTATGCTGATAAGCCGCATATGAAGGATGTTTTCTTCATTAATTTCCCGAAATTCAAGACTGCCAAGGAGAAATGTGTGCGCTGGGTACACTTGTGCGGGCAGCCTACACAACAGTTCAACCCGGAAAAAGTTGAGATTTTGAACCAAAGATGAACAAAGGAAAAGGAAACTTGTGTTTAAAATATGATATTTTTAATCTAATCATTTTCAACTAAGATATACGTTTATTTTTAAATATTTTTAACCCACGTTTGACAGCCTTGGACCAATTCCTATAGGGTTAAAAACCAAACCCAGTATTCTGATAAAAAGTTGGGTTGTTTTTAACCCCGTGTTTTAAGTGTATATTGCATTGTCCGGATGACTTTTTTTTTTATTAATAAAACGTACATTTACAAATATGAAGCATTGTCTCTAACCTCTGAGTAGATATAAAACAGAACAGTTATGTAAATAATCACCTTAATTCAACAGAATCACGTTTTTAAACTGGACGGACCTTTACTCATCTATATGGCTTTCATTTGTCAGAGCTGTTTGTTAAGATCTACCAAATAAAATGAACGCAGACTGTTACGTAACTTTATTTGTTTCAATTCTAACGTTGAGATTTTATATAACTCCTGAATTTTGGACCTGGACTGCTTGTGCCCCAAAGCCACTGACATCCTCTCCTCTCCTCTCCTCTCCTCTCCTCTCCGAGGCGTTTTTACTTGGCAGATGAAAGCAGAAGCTAAACCTGCCCGGTGACCCGCCCGGGGGATCAAACTCGCTAATTATCGTCACAAGATGAGGGATTAACGCATTTCTGAAATAGCTGCCTGTTTACCCCCGCACAGACCCACCATTATAAACACTTTCTAATTGAGTCCTAATCGCCGTCAAATAGCTGCGGCCCAGACTCGCCTTCGCTTCATAATTATTTAATTGCTGGACGTGAAACCTGGACCAACCGGATTCAAAGTGTGATTATGGTTGCTGAGCAACTAAAGCTCTTTATCCTCGCGTGAACAAATCGCATATCGGAAAATGTTGTTTACTGTTGTGGAATACAAGGAACAAGGGGGAAAACTGTCATTGGATTTAATTACTATGCTACAGCAAATTTAGAGAAGAAAACGTACATGCATTATTATTATTATTATTATTATTATTATTATTATTATTATTATTATTATTATTATTATTATTATTATTATTGTGTTTAAACTATTGTACGTACATTTCTCAAATTGTGTTGATCTAATTTGCTGTTCAGTTTGACAACTTTGTAACTAGTGATATCAAATCGGAATCCAGTAAATATACAAATGTGGAACAGTTACTAAAAAGTGTGGAGAAGAAGAGTCTCGGAACTTTTGATACTTTTTTTTTAGATTAATGTTCAAACTTTGATTTAAAAAAAAATTGCCCAAATAGTTTTGATCGGAGAAGTGGAGAAGTGGTCACGTGGTTTGGGTCAGTGACAGCACAAACCCTTGGAGCCGGGTGCGCACGTGGGTGACGATTCAGGGCCAACCCCTCTTCGGGGTCCCTTTTGTTGAACCATCAAACATAAGCACCTTTGGAGATCCCGAGGGCTTCACATGAGACACAGTCGTCATTCTGCGCACTGGGCGATCACTCCTTAGCCGCGCAGCAATGTCGAGGTCTTTCTACGTCGATTCTTTGATAATCAAGGATACGGTGCGACCCGGGGCGGCCGAGCATCCTGCCCAGGACTTCCTCCTTCCCATCAGCGTGCACTCTCCGAGCGTAATGACTGTCACCGCTCCGGTGTGTCCCTCCAGGAAGAACGGCACTTTCTGTGTTTGCCCGCTGTGCGTCACGTCCCACATCCATTCTTCTCGCGGTGGTATTCCCATGCTGAAGAGCCAGTTTCCAGGTGTGGAGGCGCAGTACTGTCAAAGGATATCACAGCAGCAACCTTCTGCGCTGGCGCATCCTGGACACACACCTGTTTGCACGCCCACCTTCGGCGTCACGGATCCCAGGAGATACCACTGTCTTTCTATTGGTAAGCGCCTATTTACTTTATAGTCCAATACCTGTTAGAGTAATGTTGATGCGTCTACTTTTTAAGCAATTTTACGCAGACGAATTTACGCACAGTAATGTGCGTCTTGTCCTGACAAATACAACACAGCCAACCTTCTGCTAAAAACTGTTTATGTTTTACTTCAGGCAGTTCCTCGGAGAACAGCCACATGCAGAACGGCAAAAGGATGCGCACGGCTTTCACGAGTACGCAACTCCTGGAACTCGAAAGGGAGTTTTCCACAAACATGTACCTGTCCAGACTCAGACGGATTGAGATCGCCACATATCTGAACCTGTCGGAGAAGCAGGTGAAAATCTGGTTTCAGAACCGCAGAGTAAAGCACAAGAAGGAGGGCAAAGTCACGCAGAGGAGCGCGCACGGCGGCTGTAAGTGCGCCGGCGCTCACACGAACTATTCCAGGTCGGAGGATGAAGAGTCTTTATCTCCGGCCTCTGCATCGGAAGAGAAAGAGGTGTCACCAATTTAAGAGAAACTCTGCTCCCCCCGAATCCCGTTGCTGCACTTACTCTGCCCCGCATGCTGCAGTTGGCATCACGCAACCTCTGAGCTCATGCAAAAAGAAAAGAAAAAAAGGCTTATTTCCTGCATGAAGTATGTCAATTTCAAATGAGTAATGTGAATATATATGTCAGTGAAATATTTTAAACGCAACCACCTGACCTCTTTTTGGGAGTTTGCATGTTCTGATCCCGTTAATTATGTTCAATAAATGTCGTAAATATTCACAGAATCTGTCAGCGCAGCTATTGGATCAGAAAACATAAAAGCCCTTAGAAATAGCCCAGGTCTGAAATGTAAACCTGTGGCCTTCAGGCATTTGTAAACTATGTGCATACCTGTATTTATTGTAATAAACATTCCGAGTTGACCTACGAATGTGTTACTGTCCTGACTTGATATGATGGGGCTTCAACGCTGTCGTTTCGCGCCTTCGCCGTTTCTTATAAAGGCTTTTGGTCGTTTCGAACCTGCTATAGCTGTGTACTAAGTGGAGCCTTCCACGGAACAGTTCGAAACCAATTTGACAAGCGACCTTTAAAAGCAGTTTTGTATAATATCAAAATATATTGGGCATGTTGGCTTGAAGACTCAGATAAACACAATCCATCAGGTTATGGAAGATCATTCTCAGAGAGGTCGCTCAGGATTATTAAAGTTTGATCAGGGGGTCATAACCCATCAATTGTCATCAGTTGCATGGCCCAAATGGGTATCAGAAAAAGATTAAATTAAATTAAATGATAAAAATGGGGAAAGGGTATAATTACAATATGATTTAGCCTTGGATTTATACGTGACATTTAAGGATTTTCAAAATCATGTATCTTTATAATACATTGAAATAATACACTAATAAAAACACCTCCTTTAACCAATAATGGCGTAAATGGAAGTAGGAATGAAGAAATCTTGGGTACGAATTGAAAGTCATCCGGAGGGGGGCTGCTGGAAATCTTGGGATGGCACAACAAAACCACAAGCCAGAACAGAATTGTGCAGCTACCATATGCGAGGGAGAGAAGGGAACAGCCAAGAATGTGTGATAGATATTTAAAAGTTACCCACTATGTAGAACATGGACAACAGCGATAAATAAATACATAAATAAATAAATGTACGATCCATTTTAAATTTGCATCAGTAAAAAAAACATAAAATACATTGAATAGTTTCTGGTGGAGTGCCCAGGAAATTCAAAGGGGTGGCCGCTGCTCCAAAACCCAAGCGTGACAGCGGCAGGCTGCGTATTGCAGAAGAACTTTCATGATAACAGTGTTTTTTACAGTCAAATCAACAGATTTTCTTTTTACGGTGCAGATTGTTTATTGTTTGTCTCCATAACATTGTAAAAAAAAAAAAAAGTCGACTTAGAAATGTTTCTATCATTTTAAACCACTCATGACCTCCTTTACTTTGTTTTTAGAGCATCACATTTAAATATGTTAATCATGAACTCTCATTTCTACTGAGCTGACATGATCACGGCAGTGCCCCGATCTCTGTGGGCCCAGCTGGTTCAGAAACATCAAGATTTAGTTCAAGGGATCGTGCCTGTTAAACTCAAAATGGATGGAAAGGGAAGGCCCTTGTTGTAATTTCTCCTTAGATTTGACCACAAAGGGGTACCCGATAACGCCCTCGGGGAGCAGCCAATCGTCCATTAATGTTCGCTTCTGAAAAGATTTCTGTCGTCCCAAAGCGAGTTTAATTGCGTTTTCGGTCCCACGTTGGTTGATTATGCCGACAGTGGCTGAAGCCGCAGAACGAGGATATATAGAAGTGGGCAAAGGCTTTGACAGGTTAGATTGTCCTGCCTTGGGACCCGCATTTAGCCCGGGACCCCCGACGGCTGCGTGCTCAGAGAGCTTTGAGGGACATCGACAGGGTTCCTCGGAGCCACAGAGAACGATTTAGTCACTGTTTCATTAGGCACTATTTGAACCTTTCAACTTATGGTGAATTAAAAGGGGGCATGCTCAAATGCACTGGGGGATTAGATGGGAGGGGCCACTGGAAATTAGTGGACGCCTAATTTAACTCGTTTCTGTTGGAGTTTGGGATACATTCCTAATTGAGAGGGGAAGCAGGTGAAGTTTTGGTCCCACGCAGGCCCTTTCAAAGCGGGAATAAACGGTCTCCTTTCACATCCCGCTGCTGATCGTATATTATTGGGGGAAAGCCATCTAATGAATATATATTGAACTTCCTATTAATCGAATTAGAGTTCCCTTGCAGGTGTGTCGGACCAATAGACTGAACACAAGTTTTAAGCCTCAGAGGACGTGAGGCTGCTCGCATCAACATTACACATCACCTCTTGCAGTGTGCCACACCATGTCACACAGATGCTTAAGAGAAAAAATGGCAAGAAAAAGGGACTTTTTACCTGCCAACAGACAGAAAAATAACCTCTGTATATCCCCAAAGAAGAGACGGGTCACCATTGAAAACGAGGCAATTACGCATGACAAAAGACAATTAATAAGAGCGCTTTTCAGCTGGTCGCAGCTGCTGTCTCATGCGGAGAGATGGAGGCCAGAAGAAGTTGAAGTACCCGACTACAGGAACGGGAGGGGGAGAGAGGTCTCCGCTATAAACTTCCGCTTCATCAGTGAGTCCGTGCGCCATTTCTGTGTCCAAATCTTCTCATCTAAAATCCCACAAGCAGGAGAAGGCACGGATTTGAGGAGGGCATGGTTTTGAGATTATTGGTGGAGACTTCTTCTGCTGTCGGGTCAGCAAGTTTATTTTTTTTTTGACCTACGTGAAAAAAGGTGTGAGGAACACTCCATGCTCACGCTACACTGGGTTAAATCGATTTTTTCTGGTAAACGCTACATAAGTGCAACAAACACCCTTTTTTAGCGTTAACTGGAAATGAAATGTTAACAAAGTGGACATCTGCCCTGGTTCATTTTTCTGAAGGAAAAAAGAGCTGTAAACCCCTGTTGACACACAAACCCCATTGTAAAAGATGTTGGCAGCATGTTGCTGTGGATATGTTTTCCTGGGAAGTTGGCTTAGATTCAATTCATTAGTTGGAAAACGGGTTTTCTTTTTCAGACAAAAAAGAGTAATCAAAGAGTAAATGTATAATAATTTAAAAATAATGACAGAAGACGAGATTTTTTTCTAAACAATTCAGGAAATTTTAATTCATATAAGTGTTCTATATTTTAAGGACCTGTATATTCTTTATCAATTATACAGTGGGTACGGAAAGTATTCAGACGTCTTTAAATTATTCACACTTTGTTTCATTGCAGCCATTTTCTAAAGTCAAAAAAGTAAATTTTCTTTCTCATTAATGTATACTCAGCACCCCATTCTGACAGAAAAAACGGACATGTAGAAAAGTTTGCACATTTATTTAAAAAAAAGTGAAATCTCACATTGTCATAAGTTTTCAGACCCTATACTGTGGGTTACATGCTGTCCATTTCTTCTGATCCTGCTTAAGATGGCTCTACTGTTTTATTGGAGTCCAGCTGTATTTAATTAAATTGATTGGACTTGATTAGGAAAGGCACATCCCTGTCTATAGAAGACCTTACAGCTCGTAGTGTGTGTCAGAGCACATGAGAATCAAGACATCAAACAATGCCCAAAGACCTCAGAGACAGGATTGTGGAAAGGCACAGACCTGGCCAAGGCCACAAAAGGATTTCTGCAGCACTCAGGGTTCCTAAAAGCACAGTGTATTATTACTTAGAGGGAAGACGTTTGGGACAACCAGAACTCTTCCTAGACCTGGCCGTCCAGCCAAACTTAGCAATCGAGGGAGAAGAGGCTTGGTCAGAGAGGTAAAGAAGCTCCAGAAATGCAGTAGGGAGATGGGAGAAAGTTCCACAAAGGCAACTATCACTGCAGCCCTCCACCAGTCGGGGCTTTATGGCAGAATGGCCCGATAGAAGCCTCTCCTCAGCCCAAGACACGAAAGCCTGCATAGAGTTTGCCAAAAAGCACATGAAGGACTCCCAGACTATGAGAAATAGGATTCTCTGGTCTGATGAGACCAAGATTGAAGTTTATGACGTTAATTTTAAGCGGTATGTGTGGAGAAAACCAGGCACTGCTCATCACCTGCCAAATACAATCCCAACAGTGAAACATGGTGGTGGCAGCATCATGCTATGGGAGTGTTTTTCAGCTGCAGGGACAGGACAACTGGTTGCTACTGAAGGAAGGATGTAAGAGTACAGATATATCCTGGAAGAAAACCTCTTCCAGAATGTCCAGTCCAGTCTGAGGTCCTCGAATGTCCAGGACCTCAGACTGGACCAAAGGTTCACCTGTCTACAAGACAATGACCCTAGGCACCCAGCTAAAATAACAGTAAAGGAGTGGCTTCGAAACAACTCTGAGGATTTTTGACTGGCCCAGCCAGAGCCCTGACCTAAACCCAATTGAGCATCTCTGGAGAGACCTGAAAATGGCTGTCCACCAACGATCAGCATCCAACCTGACAGAGCTGAAGATGATCTGCAAGGAAAAATGGCAGAGGACCCCCAAATCCATGTGTGAAAAACTTGTTGCATCATTCCCAAGAAGACTCATGGCTGTACTAGCTCAAAAGGGTGCTTCTACTCAATACTGAGCAAAAGGTCTGAAAATGTATGACCATGTGATATTGTAGTTATTCTTTTTTAATAAATATGCAAAAAATTTCAACATGTCTGTTTTAGTGTACCTTAATGGGAAATGAAATGGACTGTTTTGATTTTAGCAAATGGCTGCAATGAAACAAAGAGTGGATAATTTAAAGAGGTCTGAATACTTTCCGTACCGGGTGGAGTGATGTAGGTACTTTCTGCTGGATTAGTGTATGTGTACTTCTGGAGTAGTCAGATTAAAACGGGGAATGCTGACCATTTACTACAAGCCATGTACAAGGCACACCAACGTGGGTGTTCTGGCCAGATGAGACCAAAATGTAACTTTTCAGAACAGTTTGATGTTCAAGCAGAGTTTATTGTTCTGTTGTAATATCAGACCTTTAGAGCCCCCCCCCCCCAAAAAAAAGAAAGAAAGAAATGTATCACCAACCACCACTGGGTGGCAGCATCATTCTATTGTGTGCTTTTGTTAAGTGTTTTGTCTTCTTTATCCATACAGAAATATCCATCCAATGAGTGAGTAACGGTGTTCGGACTCATGTCTATTTGAAAAGCAGCAGAATATACAAGTGTGACGGTGCAGTGAAGTTTGAGGGCATGACTCTTTTGTGCGGCTACTGTGGAGCAGATGAGAACATTTTTAATATCTAAGCTACATAAATTCAGAGGTTTTTTAAAAGAACATGTCCATCGGTGCAGCAGACGTGGAAGAAAGGACTGTGTTCAGATGAGACAAACTAGATCTTGTTAGAAGCACTGCTTTGTAACCAAAGCACTATTGGATTGGAGGATATTAAAGCTTGGCTGGCCATAAACTTCTTAAATTGTAACGAAAGAAATACAAGAGATCATAGTGTTTGGACCAAGTGGCCCTTGTGAGTCCACCACTGTTGATTTGAGACTCCTTAAAGTATATTTTAAACCAGATGTTACCGATTTGGATTCTATGATAGACAGTGATTTTAAATTGGAAAGTCAAATTAGAGCAGCTACAAGGTCCTGCTTTTATCATTTATGTAAGACAGTTGGCAGGCAACTCTTTAAAACAGTGACCCATGCTTTGATTTCGTCCCACTTAAATTACAGTAATGGACTTTATGTTGGAGTTAGTCAGTCCTTAATCTCTTGTCAACAGCTGGTTGAAAATGATGCTGCATGTCTTTTAACTGTTACTCAGAAAACAAAACATATCACCCCTGTTCTGGCCTCAATCAGCTGGTTACATGTGCATTTTGGAGTTAACGTTAAAATTATTAAAACATGTTCTTATTATTAAAATTATTATTTCAATTTTCAAATGTTTGAATTATCTTGTGCCGCTGTACCTCTCTGAGCTTGTTCATCCCAATTTACCTTCCCAGGTCAGCCCAACAACAGCTCCTCCTAGTACTGAGGTCCAGGAGGAAGCTCAGAGGGGAAGAGACTTCTCCATTGCTCTCTCTCAACAGTGGAATAACCTACCCCTGCACATTGGAGAGGCTCCTCCACAGCCTACTTTTAAAGGTTTTCTTAAAGCCCATTTTTATTCTCTTTTAACATCACCAAGACTTAGTTTAACCTTAGTTTGATGGACGGACAGACAGACAGATACAGTAGATGGGTGTTTGCAGTGGTGGCTCCTGCCAAATGTGTCAGGGGGGGCAATAGTTGCAGTGATAGCTAAAGTGACCCATCTAATGGGTAAACTGACAGCTACGTAAACCCTGTTTACCGTCAGTGCTTTGTGAGTTTGGACTTACAATTAACATTTCACACATTTTGATGTAAAGTCATCTCTTTTAGCATTAATAAAATAAAAATACTCAAAATCATCTTATTCAGTTGTCATTTTATTTCAAGTGCAGCTAATCAGTAAACATTAGAGATAATTAGTCATTTATGTGCAATTACAGATAAACAAATGTACATTTGAACATTTTATTCACTTTCTACTGTTTGAAACAGTATACAATTGGTACTCATTTATATTGAAATTTTGCTCTCCTTTCTTTCAATGCAGCAAATCTGTCAATCACCCTTTCATTGAAAGTAGGCATGCTCCTGACCAGCTCCCTCTCCATGGAAAGCATGGCTAGTGCATTCAGACGTTCCTGCCCCATTGCATTTCTCAGGAAGGTCTTTATTCTCTTCAGTGTTGAGAAACACCTCTCAGCTTCAGCTGTTGTCATTGGAGTGGTTATAAGGACGTTCAGCAAAAGCACAGTTTCAGAGAAAGTATCCTGCAGGTTGTACCTCTGTAGAGCCTGGTACAGTGCCAGTGCACCACAGCAGCTCTTGAAATCAGGACTCTCGTAAATAAGAGACAGTTCAGTCTTAAGCTTTGCCTGGTTAAGCATGGGGTATGCCCTGACAGTGGTGTTCAGAGCCTCTACTGGGAATGTATGGCAATGCTGTTCAAACAGCTCTCCTTGTAGTAACGTCGCACTCACAGGAAAACAAGATGCTTCATGCTTTTTCACCTTCTCTGTAAGATGATGCATATCGGTGACACCTGTCGTTGTCCAAGCCTTGTCTGCTCCAGTGCTTCCATCAGGATGGAAAAAAATGCAAGGGTAGCAAAACCGCGCGTTAGCTACTCATCCAGCTAGCCATGTTTTCCGCTCGTACCAGCTCCGCGAAAATCCCCGGTTGTACAATTTCCCTCCCTTTTTAGATATTTGTTTGATTTTTAAATTTGGTCTGGGTAGTCCTAATTCTTTGGTTGCATTTTTTGTTGAATAGTGCAACGACTAAACGGATTCTCTCATAACGAGACGATTGAGTTTAGTTGAGTAACGTTACCAGTGCCAATAGACATTTTGAAAATGTTCTCTCTTCTTCTCACACTTTTTTTTATATCAAACTTTATTCATACTCGGACATTCTTCTTCTCACACCTGACAGTAATCCAGCAGCTCTACGTACTGTATGACGTAAATACGTTAGTGCAAGCACTCCCGGAAGCCATAGAGAATGTATTGCAGAGCCTGCGTATTGAAAAAAACTTTCTTAACGTGAACGTCTATGAGAGAGATCAGGGCGATTTTCAACCATGTTGAAATCGCCCAAAAAGAGGCGGGACACAGGAGGCGACGTACTCAACGTAACATTTAACGCAGATTGATTGGTTTAACTTATAAATTCCCTCCTCTCTCTTTCTTTCTTTGGTAGTGCGTCGCCCAATCGCCCTGATGAACAAACCGTCTCTGGCAGACCCGGCTGCAGAATCCAATCTCAATAAAATCCCAAAATCTAAAAAAACGAACAAACAAAAAGCAATAGTGTAGTCAGTGTTGGCAAATTAGGCAGGTTTCCATCCAATTAGGCTTCCTTTGAACACATTGAGCCGGAACAAAAATAGCTTATGGGCAGGTTGAAAAAATTTGGGAAGCTTTTCACATTTGTTGGGCTTTTAGAAAGAATTACAAACAAAATATATCAAAATAGTTGTCAATGTCTAGCAGAAAACTAAACCCATTTTAATAAAATGCCATCTCCTTCAACTCATTTTACTGGTCAATTTATTTTTTAAATAAGTCGAATCTGTCAAATCTGACATCATCAATGAGTAATAGTTGTAATGAATAATATTGATTGTTATAATAAAACAAGAAAAGAATAATGGTTAATCAAGTGTCACTATGAAATTGTATTGATCAATGTAAACGCCCCTAGAGGGGTTGAGTTATACTGATCAACTTAAAAATATTTCATGGCTGTGTGAAAGAGAAATGTTTGATTGAGCTCTGTAAGAGAAATTAAGTTTATATTAAGGTAGATTTACACCTCATGTTGGGAAGTTATTGATAAAAGTTTTTTTCTCCCGGTTGATATATCATTGTTAAAGTGATCTTGTGTGTTATTTGGTTGTCTTATTGTATATTTTGTGCAGAGCCCGTATGTGCAGTTTTTTCTTTGCTTCAGCGCAGTTGTGTGCTAATTGCATGTTCTGATGTGTTTAATAGTTCTCTGCTTTTAACTTGAGAGAGTTTGAGATTTGGGCCTGTTTTTTTCTTTTAAATTGGGCAGGTTTTATGCTGGTTTGGGCTGGAAACTAACAGTGAGATACAGCAGCCTGTAACACTGTGTTTTGACTCAAAAGTCCAGCATCAGCTACATGCTGATAAACATGAGCGCTGGTGTCAGGCTGAACACTGCTTGAAATAAAAATTCAGACTAGCAGAGGTGCTGTAATTGCAGCAGCTAGGAGAACAAGGATCAGAACAAAGCAGAGTTCCCTTCTGCCTGCTAGTAACCCAAGTTTCTTCAGTTCTGCAGTTTTACTGCCTGGTTCTGCTCCTTGTGCTCCTAGCTGTGTAGCTAACCCTCGCAGCGTGAATGTTTACTCCAGTGTTGACTTCAATGCTGACGTTTCAAACAGAAATTAATATCGCTGCTTCCAGCTCGCTCTTGTTTGCTTCGTTGTCTCTTCTTGTATTTGTTTGGTAATCAGACCGAATATCCATCCCACACTACCAACACTGACAGTGACCACAGCCGAGACACTGCGTCTCTCAAGGCATGACTTAGTGTCCCGCCCCTCTCCAGCTGTGATTGGCTAGTATGTTGCCTTCAGTCGTTGATTTGATTGGTTGAATTGTATGATTGACACATCAAAGAAAGTACTAATAGGACGATGGCCACTCCGTGGTAAAAAAAAAAAAAGAAGAAAAAAAAAAGACAGCTTCCAGTCCAGGGCGGGCACGGCTGGCTCAGCGGGCGGGCACGGCCCCCCAATGCCCGCCCATGCCGCCGGGTCTGTATCATCATGAATCTTTATTAAATATACAAAGGTTTTTAGTCGTAACATGATAAAAAATTTGACAAAGTCTAAGGGGTGTGAATACTTTTGCTATGCAGGAAACTGATGGAAAAAACAACAACATTTCAGCACCATGGACAGCGCTTAGGATGCCCACCGCCCAAAGGACTCATAATCCATCCTACAGAATGGTCTGAAACATTCCTTTTAGACAGCTATACACACGAGGAAGGAGATGCTAAAATTAAAAATAAAAAAAAAACAATACAAAAAAATAATTTCCACCAGATAAGCCATCACTTTTTTAAAAATGCCAGGAAGATAAATAAAAAGTGGTTAGGATTTTTCACTACAGACACTACACACTGAAGGCAAGCAACACCGGTGTTATAGTTTTTGAACAGTATATATTCCTTTTAATTATAACAGCATCATGATTGTTGACAAAGTTGCAGAGGGCTGTTTGAATGACATGTGATATTACTTTAAAGCCCTCTGCTGGACAGCCCGGGACACGACAGGACGAGAAACTAATTTGGAGAGTTTTTTTTCCCCTACCTCTTCAAATTAGAGAGGTAGGAAAAAAAATGTGGGAATACAGGAATACATCAATCCTATAGGCTACTCTGATGTGTCTGGTTAAAAGCAAAACAAAAATAAGCAAAAGATAAACAATAAATAAATAAACCTTATAGTGATGGATTTACATAAATCAACTATGATTTAAGCAAACACGTTTAAACTAGTTAGGAATTTTTTTTTTAAACCAGTTTACCTGGATGTAATTGGTCGCAAGTGAGAGTCTAAACTTGCTTTGAGGTAAGTTGGGTCTTCCTAAGCTGAGATCCTTTGTTTGGAGAACAAGGAGACTGTTCTTTCCCCTAACATGTGGAAGTAATTGCGCCAAGCGGCTGCGTGGAGTGAGGAAGAAGGGGTGGGGGGCTGCGGCATCGGGCCCCGGGGCTCCGTCCACACACACACACACACACACACACACACACACACACACACACACACACACACACACACACACACACACACACACACACAGGTCTGAATCTTCCATTCTGTGCCAAGAGATAGGGGATTCACAGGGGCCAATTATTCCTCTCATGCCCATCAGGGAAGCCCCCGGGGTACTGGGGGGGGGGGGGGGGGGGGGGGTTAAGGTTTAAGAAATCGGCCATACTGAGCGGTAAACAGACGTCCTGTTAGTTTTCTGTGACACACAAGCGTAGAAGAGGACATTTCTGACGGTTTGGACTTCTTTTGTTGATAAAAACTGCACGAAATCAATTAGAGGCGTGAGCAGTCATATGGTGGTGTGTGAGCGCCCTCTAGGAGATCTGCAATCTCGTCTGCAGACATTCTGTAAAATGCGCCAGAATTGCGTCTTTTCAATCTGTGATGCAAAAAGCAACAAATATGCAGATTTTTTTATCCTAAAACGGTAGACGGTAGTGAACTCGCCTGGTCACAAAACAGAAGATTGTAGACACGTTTAAAAACAAAGAACCCCGTCAGACACAAAGTTTTAAAAGCACTGTTGACTGCGAAGACGTTTCGGATCATTCTCCTTTTTCATCATTTTGCCGTATCACGAAATTCACATGTTTTCCAAAGTACTCTTATTTTGAAAAGGGCTTCAGCGCGCCGAGGTTAGACTGACAGACAGGGGGTGCCGTTTCCTGAGAGTTATTTACTTTGAGCCAGATGATTACTTTTTTTCGGTCGGGGGGGAGGACTGTAACATTGAATCAGTTACAGGTCGCTGTAGCTGGAGTGCAGTTTTGAAGGCGGCCGTGGATGCGGACGGAAGGGGCGCACATATGCTCTCACAGCGCAGGATCTCTGAGGATTATAGGCGCTGTAAAGGACCCTCGCTGTGCCTTTTGGAGGGACCAATTCACTGTGGATTTACTTACAAGAAAGGAATAAAAAGAGGGGATTAGTAAAAGGTAATTGTAAGGTCGATTAAACATTTGTTTTGTGAACATTCTATAAAAAAAGCTATTTTACTTACATTAATAAAACCTTCAGAATGCATGGTACAATTACAGTTAATTGCTGCTGATTTTATTTATGTATTTACTTATTTCTTTTTACTGAATAATTAGTCGTTTTACAGTTTGATTTGACAATTTTATTCATCACTTTGCACGCTGTGCAAAACTTTTGCACAACTTATTTGCGGTTAGGATTTTATTACAGCTGGGTTTTGCGCCATATGGTCTCCCCCTGGACACCAAGCGGTGAATCGTCCCTTACTCTCCCGGATAAAAGCGTTCAATTTCGGCCTCGCAGCTGGAGGTGTCACCTCGAAGACAGAAGGCACAGTCGTGGGATGTCGCTTGGTTTGATGAGGATCACGATGAAATTTTTGCATCACTTCTTTTCTCGTCCGCCGGTGGGATGCGGAGGAATTAAAGAGGAATATGATCGCTTGCAGTTAAGTGGAAAAGAGGACGCTGGATTTCATTCAGAGTCAGAAAGGAAAAAAGGGCAAAGTGCCGCTTTTTTTTTTTTGGGGGGGGGGACACACGGCGCATTCTTCTTTTACCACCTACCCTGCTGCGAGACCAAACGGGTCTTTTCGTCGGATCTTTACATGTTCTTGGACTAAGAAAAAAACAACAACTCCATAATCCAATCTTTTTAAAGAGGACTGTATCATTTACCTAATAATTGTTGTGATGGATTTTGTTTCTCCTTTTCACTCTAAAATGACCTGTTGCACGGCATACCTTCAACACACGGCGCTTTTTATATGTGCAAACCTTCTGAATCGCTTGGTGTGAGGTAGAGGAGAATAAATACAGAGAGGGACATGCACGGAGCTTCACTGCCTCTACAGACTGTTTTAAGCGCAATTTCTAAAAATTCTTCGCCAAACTGTGGCCAAATATGAAAACGACTTTCAATTAAACTTTTTTTTTTTTTAGCCAAGGCGTGTCCATAAAAATGTTAAAGTGCATTAGGCACTTTGTCGGTCAGATTTCCACGCAAATATGTCATTTTGCGCAGAGTGGATGTCCTAATTATAGAGTTTACGAAGCCACGCTGCAATGGATTATTCAGGCTGCTTCAACTGAGCAAGAGCGGACAACCGCAGGAAACAGTAAGAGGAAAAAGAGTTTTCCTTTTCTTCTTTTTCTTTTTTTAAGACACTGAGAAGACAAGATGCCCATGAAAACAAAACTGGGAAAATCAAAAATAATTAACCTAATTAATGAGGGGGGAACTGACATAAATAATATTTTAGTGAACGATTTTTGTCGTTTTAAAGCGTGGGCCCCCATCAAGACATTGTTCCAGACTGCCATGGTAAACACTGATATGAAAATAATTGTTTCCAGAGCATAGTCCCATTACAACATTTATTGTCTTGTTAGAAAAAAGAAGAAGACATTTTGTCTTAATTAGCATCCTCGATGTTAGCCATTGGAGCAGAATGTTTGCGTTTGTGTTAATGTGTAAGCCGAAGTGAGAAAAGGTGGCGCTTTTAAACGAAGGCAAAAAACAATCAGAGGCGAGGCGATTTGCTCGGAGTCGGCTCTAAAGTGTGGACTATGTCGCCCTCTGCTGGCCGCGGTAGGGAAGCGTCGTTCTGTGGACCAAATGTGGACTCTTGAGCTGTTATAGTCTGTTAATGAATACATAAACGAATAAATAAGGCGTCTTCTACCAGTTTATGTTCAGTGACTAAAATTAAGTTGTTCCTGTGGTTTCCAAAGCTGGGGTCGGGGCACAATTTAGCAAATGTGGGGTCTCTAACTTCTCTTTAGAAATCAAAAATGACAATAAGGCTCTTTGTTTTATTAATATACCTTCGTAAATATGACTTTCTTGTGATGCGTATGTTGCTGATATTCATGGTCTCTTTCTTAGTTGGTTTGTGGGTCAGAAGCAGAAATGTTAATAAACCTGTATTTCTTATCTATAGTTCTCATAAGTTCATATGTCTAATCTATTGATTTGTTGTCAAAAATCTAGTATCAATGTGCAGATAAAAGTTAGTCATGTTAATTGATAAAAAAATAGTCACTATTCTTCTCTTCACAGGGCTGATCGTCCATAGTCATGGATGGCGTGAAGACAAACCTGGTCTGGGGTGTTATCTTTGTGCTGATGATTTCAGGTAAACATCTATTTAAGATATACTGCGGTCCTCTAACCTTATTTTTATTTAAAAATTTCTGACATTGACCAAACTGTCCCTCAGTTACGCCTGGATTGTTCTCACCAACCATATGGCCTAGGGAAGATGACCTCAAACTGGAGCCCAACTCCCTCATCAACATCAGCTGCACAGGGGAATCAGAAGTAGTCTGGGAAGGGCCACTGCCTGATGATGCCATAGTTATTTCAGATGGTTTCACCTCGACTCTCCTAATTTACAACGCATCTATTAAGCACACTCGCTATTACGACTGCAGACATAAAAACAAGGAGGACTACCTGAGCGATATGAAGGAAATCTATATCTTTGTCAAAGGTGAATAGAAAATGATGCCACAATACATAGCGGGGGGGGGGGGGGGTTCCTCAATCAATACATAAAATAAATAAAAATTCAATATGTCACTGCTCAGATTACATCAAATAAAGGCATAAGTGTATTTTAATATGATTGAACGCTAATTTATTAAAAAAAAAGTTGCCATGAGAACTAAGCTTTTGTAAATAACAATACAAGGTCAATGGTTAAGGTGACAAGAAGCATTCAAAAATCTTCTCTCTGCCCATTTCTAGATCCCGACCTCCTGTTTGTCCCAGAGGAACCAGAACACCTGGTTGTTCCCTATGAGCAAGAGGTGGTCATTCCGTGCCGTGCGACAGAGCTGAACCATGCCGTGGAGCTGTTCAGAGTCCCCGCCAGAGAGAAGCTCCACAGGCTATATGACCCCAAGATGGGCTTCATGGGAGCGCTCTCTCCTGGCCAGTATATATGTGAGGCCTCATTTAATGGCAAGACTTTTCTAAGTGACATCTACACCGTAAAAGGTTCAGGTAAGTCAGAACAAAATCTGACAGTCTGTCATAGTATTTCCTATAAATGTAATATTACTTGTTGGATTGTTCTATAAAATCCCTCAATCTCACTTAGATATCGTTTGCCATCGATAAACAACATGGCATGGTGAAGTTTTCTTTTTGTTTTGCAAATATGTTTTAAATTGTCATTTAATCAAGATAAAATGCATCCAAAAGCAATCCTCGACCTGCACAGGCCTCTTATGACATCTCAAAATGCAACTGAGCAGAGTTTATTTTAGTTATGTCCATTTGAGTTTTGTTTTTGTTATTTTGGCCCTCTTGTTAATATGTTTTAATCAAATCCCTCCTTCAAAGAAACGTACTTGCCTTCTAAATGGCTGCAGTAAAACCCTAAGGTCTGGTTTGTGTGTTCAAACAGGATTATAAACAGATTAGTGCCAGTTAGTGTCCTGAAGACAATCTTTTTCGCTGTGGCTATTTTGCTTTATGGATGGGGTTCTTGAATTGAGCCCCTTGCAACTCGACTAACTTCCAAATCTACGTGGGAATCTGTCAAAATTGCTCGTCTGCCGTAGTTTTTTTTAACGTCAGCTGATCAGCTTGATTCTTGTGCATCCTGTAATTTCTTTGATTCAGAGTTAGCAATTTTGTCTGTAGTGAGCTTTTTTAAAATAAAAAAACTTATTTTAGAGAAATCCACATTTCTTCACACAGCTATGATTTTATTACTTGTGTACATTTGTTATAAGTACAAGACTACTTTATCTTTTAAAGTGGAGAGGTTGGTTGTTAGGATACTTTAGTGAAATAACAAGGGTCAAAGAGTGGCAAGAACACTTGTTTTATAGAATAGCTGTGGTGTGATCTCACAGCGTTGCTTTATGTCACTTATGTCCCTCCTGCAGAACCCGAGGAGAACGACTTTGAGGTGGAGGTCGTAGCAAGTGAAGAGACGATGAGAGTCGGGCAGCCCTTGAACATCTCCTGCATCAGACCCCTTGGGCAATTATATCACCAGCAATGGATTTATCTGAAAAAACAGGCAAGGAGCAGTTTTTTCTCCCTTTTTTTGTATTCCCATTACCGCTAATTGTTTTTTATGAGGCTTTATCCAGAATTCCTTTAAGTCAAATTAGTTTCAGTGTCCAATCATGTTTTCATGCCATTGTTATATTAACCATGTACAACCATGTATGTATTTAGGACCCAGACCTTTAGTTTTTTGTTGTAGTTGAGCTCACCTCTCAATGGTAGCAAAGTATTTTTTTAGGAAATATTGTCTTGATTGGAATAACGTCCATTAAAAAGCTCTCCCTGGCAGTTATCCCCATGTCAAAGAGTCTGACAGGAAGGTTAAAGGTTCATGACCCAAGGGTTAAGGAAAGGAGGGAGCTCAAAGGACTAAATAAAAGGATGGCAAGTCCTTTGAACCTGCTGACCGTGGGACCTGTAGGGTATGGATACTGTCTCTGCATGACAGCCAGCTAAACATCTGGGGGTTTTAAGGCCTCGGTTTTAAGAGTCTGGGACAGCACACACACACAGAGCCTCGCAAAAGTATTCCCACCCCATTAGCCTTTTCACGTTTAGTAACATTAAAACCATAACCTTCAACGTATTTTAGTGAGGATGTATGTGATACTGCAGCTTAATGATGAATTTAGGAAACTAATTAACAAAAAATATCTGAAATGTGTCGTGTGCATTTGTGTTCAGCTCCCCTGAGTCGGTACTTTGTAGAACCACCATTCTCTGCAGTCACCGCTGCAAGTCGTTTTCGTTACGTGACTGCCAACTTTATTCGTCTGCAGCCCCTTTTTCGTAGCAAAATAGCTCAAACTCGGTCATCTTGGATGGAGAGCTTCTCTGAACAGCAATTTTCAAGTCTTACCACAGATACTAAGTTGGACTTGGGCCTGTTGGGTAATTCTAACACAGGCTGCATCCACTTCGATCAGAACCATTCCAGAGTAGCTGTTGTTTTTTTGCTGCATTCCCCTCCATCCATCATTCCCGAGGGACTTCCCTGTCCCTGCTATAGAAAAGCATCCAAAGGGCATTATGTAGCCACTGTTATGTTTGACGGTGGGGATGGTGTGTTTAGGCTGAGGCGTAGTGTTCATTTTTTGCCTCACAGCATTTTGCATCTGAACCAGAATATTCCGTTTTGGTCTCATCTGACCAGAGCATTCCTCCGTATGTTCACTTTATTTCCTACATGCTTTGCGGCACACCACAAATGGGACTTCTTATGGTATTCTTTAACAACGCCATTCTTCTTCCCACCAGGTTTTTGGAGAACATGACTAATAGCTGTACTGTCAACAGATTTTCCCACCTGAGATGTAGATGTTTGCAGCTCTTCTAGAGCTCCCATAGCTGCTTCTTTGATCAGTTTATGTCTTGGTGGGTTTGAAATTGTGCTATATTCTTTCCACTTTAGGATGATGGATGGAACAGAGCTATGTGAGATATTAAAGGCTTTGGAGATTGTTTTATACCTTAACCCTGCTTTAAACTCCTTGGTCTTCATGATGCTGTTTGTTCACTAATGTACTTAAACAAACCTCTGCGGCCTTGCGGTTGTAATGTCTCAAAATCTGAACTATTAATTAGACGTATGAATACCTCTGCTAGCCACTGTGCAATTTATGTTTTTGCTGTCTTACGTCATAAATCAGTGCAGCGCATTACTCTATATCTGTGAGGGATTATTTTAAGGTCTTTTTCCAGTGTAGGTGATGTAGGGATGCAGGAGGCCTGACTCCTGGTTCTGATCTCAGGTGCAATTGCAGGATTTTAAAAGGCTCTGTGATCCTGATTTATTTCCCCAGGCACCACCACTGTTTTAGTCATTAGCCCTGCGCAGTATCTGTCAGACGGATAAGCCGCACAAAGCTTAAACAACCAAACACATGTTTTAAATCAAATGCTGATTTTCTTGTGATTATGAATTAATCCTGTTCTATATTTCTCTCTCATAGGCTGTAAATGCGATTGAGACGAAGCAAAGTCTTCCCGACAGGGTCATCCACACTCTTCAAATTCCACAAGCCACTGCTCAGGACAGCGGCCGCTACGAGTGCTCGGTCACGCACGAGGCCAGTGGAAAAACCAGAGCGAGCAGCGTGGCTGTAACTGTGTTTGGTAAGTGTCCCGGTCGGAAACAGTCCCCAAATATTTTGAACAGGTTATAACACCATGTGCTCAAAGTGATGGCTTGCGGTCGATAATAAGTATTCGATATCCTCATCTTCACTTAGGTATTCACATGTGTGCGCGTGCTGCGTTTAGGTGTGTGTGGAGCTATTTTTTCTTCTATGCAACATTAAAGCTCGAGCTCTGTTTTTGACATAAGCCAGCATATTTTATGGGATGGCTTCAACAGATGTGTGTCAGGCCTTGGTTTCACCTCAGCCCTCGCCATAAGTCTGTCTCGTTTGTTCCTCTGACACTATAGGGTTTTTTTCCACACTGACCTTTTTGAATCAATATTTCTAATTATTTGCAACTCCTTCTTTTATTACTATCGCAGACGAGAACTCCTTTGTCACCCTGGACCATAGAGGGATTCTCCAGACAGAGTTTGTCAGCATTTTACAGGAGACGCAGTTCACCATTTATATTAATGCATACCCGGCGCCTAAAGTGTCATGGATGAAAGACGGCCAAGCGCTATCGGAGAACTATTACATTTTCACCAAAACTAGCCACATAGGAGGAAATCGGTGAGTACAAAGTTTGTTTTCCTAAATAAAATAAAATAGGGAGTTATGACTGAAATACATAGAATTATTAATACACCTGTAATTTTTTCACATTATGCCACCGTACAGCCATAAACGTCTTTGAGCTTATATGCAATAAACCAAGATGTCCATTAAGTTGGGTGAATGGAATGGGGCCGGTCAATATAGATTTATTTAGTAAAAAAATTTAAACCAGGTTCCCTTTCCCTCCATAACTATGGATTATATTATTTTGATTTATCACACAAAATCCCCATTAAATAAATTGGGGGTTGAAGGTTGTGGTTTTAATGTAACAACATGTGAAAAAGCTTAAGGGATATGAATACTTTGCATGATGCTGCATACATTCTCATCTGAGTCCAAGCAAGAAATCAAACTTGCAAATATGTCATCATTTCATTGAAGAACATCTTATCAGCTCAAATGTTCTTCACACAGGTATCAGAGCACTGTGACATTCCTGCAGCCTATGGAGAAAGACAGTGGAACCTACACGATCACAGCAATAAGTGGCTCCCACACTGCTCAGTTCTCATTTCTCCTCCAAATGACAGGTAGAAAGAACAGATCGGAAAACAAACACTATAAGTGGTTTAAGATTCATAAATTCTGACAGAAAATTGATTTGTGTCCTGTTACAGGTTTCGGACATACCAATCCATCCTCCGTCCCCATTCTGCTGCCAGACCAGGATGAGATGGTTGTCACTCTTCACACTCCTTTTACTCTGACATGTCGTGGAGATGCCAAACTGCTGTGGGAGACACCATACCCTCTTGCGGAGCAGTCGCAGGAGGACCACAGTGGCCTTTTTGTCACCTCCATCACTGTGGATAAAGCGACAGTAATACACACTGGTTACTACACTTGCTACTATAGTGGCAACCTCAATGAGGAAACCAAGGCAAGCAGCATTTACATCTATGTACCAGGTATGGAGCATACATCTACTTGTGTATTTTTGGTATTTGGCTTTTTTCTTTGCTTTGAAAGGTTTGTTTCACCCCGACACAGATCCTACCACTCCCTACGTTCCATCTTTTGTGAACCATCTGCTGGCTGACCCAAATGAAAATGAGATTCCCTGTAGGGTGTCTGATCCCGAGGCTAAAGTGACACTGGTGAATGTTGACACGAACCAAACTGTACCCAGTGACTATGACAGTAAAAGGGGTGCTTTGGGAATATTTCCTACTGGAACTTATGTCTGCAAGGCCATCATAAATGGAGAGGAGTACACCAGTGAGCAATACATCGTCCATGATTCAATAGGTGTGTGTTTTGGGGTTTTTTAGAGTGGATTTTACCTATTGTCACCAACTGTGATCAGGCTTTCTGGTACACTGCAATGCTTTTAGCTGTATTCATTGCCCTATTTCAGAGATCTTGCAAGTTGAGCTGTCTGCCAAAAGAACTGCTCTGCTGGTTGGTGACACAATAACTGTCAGTTGCCTGGCTCAAGGACCTTACCTATTGGAAGACAACTGGAAATACCCTGGCAAACCGGTAAAGCCCAATGATTTTTACTGCTAGCGGTGGTTAGCAGGATAAAAATCACCTACCATAGCTCACCACCATCAGGATGTGAATGTGTACATGAATGGATGCATGACTGACTGTAGTGTAATGCACTTTGGGGTTGTGGGACTTGGTAAAGCGCTATACAAGTACAAGCCATTTACCATTTACCATTCCAATCTTTCTCATGTTTTAGTTGTCAGGTAGGACTGACCTAAAGGTATTTCATGACTTGTTGTGTAACAGGCTAATCGAGGTACAAAAACTGTACTGGAAAATACGAAAGAAAGAAAGATCCTCTATACCCTGACGATCCCACAAGCCTCAACCAAAGACAGCGGCATCTACTCATGTTCCATTACTGCTGTAGCATCTAGAGACACCCAGACAAAGGAAATAGCTATTCAAGTGTTTGGTAAGAGTCTTTACCTTTTTCAGTTAAAGTAAATATTCTGTTGAGCTACTTTATCAAGCCTTTTTCTGAAGTAGCTATCAGCATTGCTGACCAGCACTTTTCCAACAGCGGGAGAGTTTTTGTCCATCAAGCCAGAGTTTAAGGACCATGAATCTGCAGAACTGGATGAGGTCCGGGAGTTCAGTGCTACAATTTCTTCCTTTCCTGATGCCCATGTTACTTGGCTCAAGGATGGCGTCCCACTCACTGATCCAACTGCTGAGATCATCACTACTCTGGACCAAATCAGTGAGACCAGGTTAGTCTCTGTCACTATTAATTTGAAGACAAATGAAGTTTTCGCAATTTGTCTGATGCTATTTGGAGCATTTGTGGTGAATGTAGTCTCTATTGCTCTTTTGTCATACAGCTACATAAGTAAACTCACCCTGATCCGGGTCAGGGAGGAGGACAGTGGGAACTATACCATGCGAGTGGAGAATGGAAACCAAAGCCATGAAGTCAGCTTAAACCTGGTGGTGAAAGGTCAGGTGGAAGACTTGAACTTGCACAATGTTGGTATCATCAATTGGACATTGCTGATACCAACATTTAGGCATATTTAAGGTCTGCCTACATTCCATCTTTACACACACTGATCTACTCAAACCCTGTGTTACTTATGATGTTACAGTGCCTGCAGTCATTTTGGACCTCATGGACCTCCATCATGGTTCAGCCACAGGACAGTCTGCAGTGTGCATCACCAGGGGGCAGCCCACTCCTGTTGTGGAGTGGTTTGTATGCAAAAACATCAAACAGTAAGATCCCCTTTTCATAGTTTTAAAATGACCCTGCAATGTTTTATAAATACATGCATGTACAGTCAATGCAATTAACATATCCTTGCTTTACTCCCCTCAAGATGTGCCAATGACACGTCTTCTTGGGCACCTCTACCAACCAACTCCACAGAAATCACAATGGAATCACACTTTGATGACGAGAGCAACCTGGAGAGCCAAGTCATGTTTGGTCATCTGGAAAGCACTCTGGCAGTGCGATGCCTTGCCAAGAATGAAATGGGTGCTGTTAGCAGGGAGATCAAATTGGTGTCCAATGGTAAGAACACACCTATCCAGCCTTGGGTTTAAAGGCTTTTTAATTAATACCTGTTCACATTAAAATCATTCAGTTGTGGTCTATATGAAGTGGAACTGTTATGCTTTGGTCTTATTTCCTCGTCATTGTTGTCCCACAGTCCATCTATTACCCCTGTTCTGAGGTGCATCTGAAAGCAACTCATTTTGGTGCTGTCTCTTTAAATACAAGGGGGCACTTCACACCCCACCCCCCTTCAGGCTGCAGAGCATTCCACTCCACCCCGTTCAGCCATTTTTTTAGAAAGTTGGGGGACGGTGCAGATAATTGTGTTGGTTTATACAACAAACAGCAAAAAAAATTCACTTCTTCAACTTGGACTACAAATCACTGCAAAGCACATAGAAATGGCGGATTCACGAAATTCGTAAGCTGCAAGTCCGTGGACCTTGTTCAGCATCTCTGCAGCAAAACTGTGATGTAATTGTTCAAATAATGTAACAGAAAACAAAGAAAACTGAATGGCTTGAAAAACTGGACCCAAACAGAATATTAAGATAGCTACACTGTACCTGGACAGACTAAATTCCAATTCTCTGCAATATACAACAAAATGTATAATGGCTAAAAAAAGTGGGTTTTGCATAATATGTCCCCTTTGAACTTACTTTAGATGTTATTTTCTTTGTAATTGCAATTGGACTTTTAATTAACAGTGTTAAGGCTTGCGAGAGTTGCAACAGCTGGAAGACAATGAGTTTGTGATGAGAAAGCGGATTTTGATTTATGGGTAAAGGACAGTTTTTATTGTGAGAGATAATTCAGGTAGATCACAGATGTTTAGACCATTTGGTCCACACAAATGAGCTTTCCACCCCTATCCTCACCCTCTAACTACTCTGCAAGCGTTTGGTCTCTTTGCCTCCTGCATTTTCATATTAGCCTCCCAAGACACCTTTTGAAGGCTAGTTGTCAGGACACCCTGTGGTTTGAAACCTCATCTAAAAGGGAAATTTCCCTTGCAACACATTTAGTGTATTTCACTGCAAGCATACACGTGATAAATAGCGTTCAGAATGTAACATATACAATCACTGGCTTTCCTTACAAACAGGCCCTCACCCTGAGCTGACGGTAGCTGCTGCTGTGCTGGTGCTCCTGGTCATTGTCATCATCTCACTCATTGTCTTGGTTGTTATCTGGAAGCAGGTACTGTTGGAATCCTTTGGTACAGTTTCCCTCCTCCCATGCTGATCCATTCTGTTGCACATTTCCATTTTTTAGACCTTCTTACGAAGCTGCAGATCAAACCAAAATGTCATGTTGTCGTGCCCATATTTGTGCTAAACTGATACTTAAATATAGAGTATTTGGTTTTGCAGCGCTCCCTGTTCAAAGACAGCTATATTCTGGGGTTTTCTATGGATAGTTGTGAATTCCTGTGTTCTCTGCTTTCCAGAAGCCACGGTATGAGATCCGCTGGAGGGTCATAGAGTCTGTGAGTCCAGACGGCCATGAGTACATCTATGTGGATCCCATGCAGCTTCCCTACGACTCTAGATGGGAGTTTCCCCGAGACAGACTTGTGCTTGGTGAGCTAAATTAAATGCTTTTATAATGTTCTCGAACCACCTGGTTCCCTGTGGAGTTGTGGCGACATGTGAATCTCATTCTGCCTTTGAAGTTGGGCTGTGATAAGATAGCTCAGACTAAGTGTGATTCTAATGGGTGGGATTCGGGTTAACCTAAAGATCAAGGGGGGGGGGGGGGGATTTGGCTGCTGGAAGAGTCACTGATGATAAAGCAGATTGTCTGTGTCTCGTTTCACCCTGGATGATTGACCCGTATACCTTCCTGTGATTCTCAGGTCGGATCTTGGGTTCTGGAGCTTTTGGGAAGGTGGTTGAGGGCACCGCCTATGGACTCAGCCGCTCTCAGCCTGTTATGAAGGTGGCAGTGAAAATGCTAAAACGTAAGTTTAAATAAGTTGATTTAAACAACAGCTAAACCAAGGCAGGATTAGTTTAGTCTCTTTTTCTGCTAGTTCAAATAAATTAGAAGTTTTAAAAACATGAAGTGAACCACGTGAACAAAGTCAGCATAATTGCCTTCACAATTAACAGTTTAAAACCCATTCTTTGAGCCACTGAAGATAAAAAAAAGACCTGCAAATGGCTTCGTTGGCTTTGTTTTAATTAGTGATGATGAAGACGTGTGATTGTAAAAGGGGAAAATAATGATATTGTCTAAACCAGGGGTGTCAAACTCATTTTGGTTTAGGGGCCGCATTCAGCTTAATCTGATCTCAAGAGGGCCACACGAGTAAACTCATTGCAAGATTAAATAGAACTAATAAAAGTGGACTTGTTGTTGATTTTTATATTAAATTAATTTCACTTTTACACAATATATTATGAATAACCTCAGCGTTTTTAAGAAAAATATGTGCAATTTCAACAATACTTTTACTCAGTTAAACATTTACTTAAGTGCATTATGCATAAGAACTGATCACAGTGATTGTACAATGTTGAAAAACATTTATTCAATTTTTTTGGAACTTAAAAACACTGTCCTGCATGACAAAATACATCAAACAGATAAAAATTAAGAAATGATTTAAAATCAATTTTCCACATCTGAAGCTCAGTGCTACCATCTGATGATTAAAACACAGCGCCCCTCGTGGACAATATAGGAACTGCAGATTTTCAATTAAACGAAGTGCATGTTTTTTTCAATAATTGTTTTATCATTCTCTTCCTTTAATCTCCTCTTTCTTTCACCTTTTCTTTTTTTCTTCTTGTTCTTCCTTTCCTCTCCTACTTTCCCATTGTATTGTCCATATCATTTGAGATATTCCCCGCATGAATCATAAAACTATTCACATTCATAAATTAAGCGGAGCACTATGGCAAAAGCCGTACTGCTCCACTTGTGAAAGTCAAATCTGATGAGCTCTTTTTGGCATTAAGACAACAATTCTTATTGCCACATTGCCAGTCTAAACTTAAACACGTGTAATTATACTTTTCTTTATATTTTCTACAATGATGAAGTACAATGTTTACTTATTAGGAATTAGCATTTGTTAAAGATTTTGGAAAAACCATGCATACATCTTTTTTCCATTTCACAATGTTGCACTACTTTGTGTGGATCTAGCACATACAATCCCAACTAAATACACTAAAGTTTGTGTTAAGGTTTAAATGGAGTGGATACTTTTGCAAGAAGCTATAAACAGAAACTTTAAGTCGAGAGGGCTATTATCTACTCCTGTTATATAGGTTCTTACAATACACCAGTAATGTAGGTCAGCTTGTTTTTTTAAGTAATTATAAATGCTTTATTAATGTGGTTTATTGTAAATAGATTAGAGCACTTATTTACTGTGATAAACTGGAGCTGATGTTTTACAGCTCTTTGCTTTTAATTTTAAGAATCTCAAAATACAAAATGTTCCTATTAATCTTGCAATCATTATAGTCATCATCATTGAGTTACTTAATGTTGTGATCATTTAGAGAACATTTTATTTATTGACAACATGACAGTTCTGTCTATTTGCCAAGTGATAAACCAATACTGTTCTTTTACGGAAGATAAAACTTTGAAGCAGTAATATTTTAGTATTTTACTATTTTCTTCTGCATGTTCACAACAACAAATTACTGAAAAAAAAAACACAGTAGCCAGAGAAACAGCATCATGAAAAATTAATGGGTACTTCTTAAGCCGGTTGTAAAGTGCTTAAAGCCGCAGCAAGAATTTCCTAAACAAACCAAGACAAAACAGTAAGGAAACCTTTCAGAAGAAAGAGATAGGGGATGCATGGGCTGATGACTCATCTGCGCTTTGACTGAGTTCTGTATCTTTCTCCAGCTACGGCTCGTTCCAGTGAGAAGCAGGCTCTGATGTCTGAACTGAAGATCATGACTCACCTCGGACCCCATCTCAACATTGTAAACCTGCTGGGAGCATGCACCAAGTCAGGTAATAAACAGCACACACAAAAACAGCAGATCTGTACAAATACGCTCACTCACAGGCAAAAATTAGCGGCATAATAATAGTTTAGTACAACCATCGTTGTCACTTTTATATTATTTCAGTCACCACTTTAAACACAATATGCCCCTCGTGTGAGTGCATGCACACACAAAAACGCACTCGGGTTTGGCCGCAGAAGACTTTTACAGCTCTAACAGCCATGACAGCTCTTGGTGGGCGTGCTATTTTAATTGGCTTTTTATGGGAAAGTAGAGGCTTGCTCTCCTGACTGTGCTTTTAGCCTTTATGAGCCCCTGATAAGATTAGCCTGCAGACTGACGCCGGTGCACACTTTTATCTTCTGTGTCGTTCCCAGGCCCTATCTACATTATCACTGAGTACTGCTTCCATGGCGACCTGGTCAACTATCTGCATAAGAACAGAGAGAGCTTCCTCAGCCTGAGTCCAGAGAAAAACAAGAAGGAGCTGGATATCTTTGGGATCAACCCTGCAGACGAGAACAGCAGGAGGTACGGCGTCCAGAGAGTGTTGCCAAAAAGCCCTGCATGTGCTTTCTTCCCTCAAATGGTTTTGGGTCAATCCATAAACGTTTTATTTTTGTATTTACTACCACTAATGTTGGGAAAAGATAAAAAATGAATGTAAAATGTCCTAAACGATAACACAATCACTACTTTCTCAATGGTAAAGGATATTGTCCGGCATCTTCTCATAATCTGATCAAAGCTCGAAGTGATCTCAGCTTTCAGCCTAATGTCATTTCTGCCGAGCTACCTGTTAATTGTATCTGCCCAACCGTTCAGTGAAACATCAGCCTGTCCTCTCCTTTTTTGAGGAGCATCTTGTGCTGATGGATGACTCACAATGACCACACCTCGAAACACCCATAACATGATTTAATCCTGACTATGTTAGCTTCTACCCCATCTCCCTCTAACCTCAGCCCAAGAAATGAGAGGATGAGTAATTAGACAAACGGATTAAAAAACGAGAAAACAACTGATTTAACTGACAAACTAATGTGTACTCATTATCAGGTATAGAAACTATTCATGTCCCTTGAACTTTCCTCATTTTGTCACGTTACAACCACAAATATCAATGCATTTAGTCTTTTTCGTCTTTCATATAGACAAACACAAAGGAGTAAATAATTTTGAAAAGGATACAAAATTTTATTTCTTTTTTTACAATTGTATTTCAGTGACATTTATATTCTACATTTATTACTCCTGCACCCCTTAAAATAAATCCAGTTCCACCGGTTGCCTTCAGATGTCCACTTAGTAAACAGAGTCCACTTCTTTATTATTTAATCTCATCATCCACCTGTTCTATGAAAGCCTCAGAGGTTTGTTAGAGAAGCAGCATCATGAAAACCAAAGAGCACAGCAGGGAGGTCAGATGAGGTAGTGCAGAAGTATAAAAACAGGGTTAGATGAACAACGCCGTTCAATCACTCATCCAAAAATTTAAATATTGTGGCACAACTACCAAGATTTGGTCGTCAGCCTTAACTCATGGCTCAGACAAGGAGAGCGTTCACCAGAAAAGCAGCCAAGGTAACTGTGGAGGGTCAGCAGACATCTAGAGCTGAAGTAGTAACATCTTTCAACAGCACATCTCTTAGTTGTGCACTTAAGCTTTTCTAGGAGTGTGTCAGGAAGAAAGACACAAGAAGTCCTGTTGGCAGTTTACCAACACAAACGTAGGGAGCACAGCAAACATGTGGATGAAGGAGCACCTGCAAGAAGCTGCCAAAGACTTGATACTGGGGTTGAGGCTCACCTTCCACAAGGACAACAACCCCAAACATACAACCAGAGCTGCAATCTGATGGTTTGGATGGAAACGGTTTCATATGCTAGGATGGTCCAGTCAAAGTCCTGATGTAAATCAAACCAAGTGTCTCTTGCAAGACTTAAATACTGATGTCCACAGATGCTCTCTCTCCAAAACCTTTTCCTTCTACTTCACAATTAACCATTACTTTGTGTCACATAAAATTCAATAACGTTTGTAGCTGTGACATGTCAAAAAGCTAAATAGGTTCAGGGGTGCGAATATATTTCCAAAGCAATAAATGTTCGTTTTGTCATTACAGCAATCAGTATTCCTTCAACCTGCCATCTCTAACAAAACGTCTTCTCTTGTCTTTGCTCTCAGTTATGTGATCCTGTCCTTTGAGAGTAAAGGCGACTACATGGATATGAAGCAGGCAGACAGCACTCAGTATGTACCCATGCTGGAGATGAGCACCACCTCCAAGTACTCTGACATCCAGGGCTCTAACTACGACCACCCTCCGTCTCAGAAAGACTCAGGCGGTATGCACTGCAGCTCTTCTCTCTCTCTCTCTCTCTCTCTCTCTCTCTCTCTCTCTCTCTCTCTCTCTCTCTCTCTCTCTCTCTCTCTCTCTCTCTCTCTCTCTCTCTTCTTTCTCTCTCTCTCTCTCTCTCTCTCCTCAGAGTTATTGGCCCACACTTGCTTGGCATTGGTGTTGCATTTGAGTCATCGTTGGTTAAAGGGGTGCACCCTTGTCAGAATTTAGGCCTGGAAGTGGCCTGTAATTACACGGAGAAGATAATTGTAGCACACACATAATAATGCCCAGTTTGTGGCTAAGCCAGGTCTGAGAAAACTGTGCTATATTTACAACATGTTGTATCCTCATCGTGTGTTTTTTTTTTCCAAACCAGAATCCGATATGGACAACCTGCTGTCAGATGATGTGAGTGAAGGCCTCACCACCACCGACCTGCTGAGCTTTACTTACCAGGTGGCCAAAGGAATGGAGTTTCTCGCTTCCAAAAATGTAAGTTTCAAGAAGTCAAATACGCTGCCAATCGTCGCATTCCCCCGATTTCCTAGGCTATAATGGCAGGTTGTAGATTTTGTTTTGTGCTCTGTAGGATGACCGCTAAGGGTAGTGGGTGGGGACCGAGGAAAGCACTTGCTGTATGATAAGCAGCCCCATAAAGGTTGCCGAACCCACTCAGGAGAGAGGCCAGACACTTAATATAGCAGCAGTAACGTTAGAGCTAGAATTACCAGGCCGAGACAAGCTGCAGCCAGAAGCTATTCATCCAACATCATAGTTATTATCCCTAAATATCCCAGCGGTCATGGCCGTCTCTCCAACTGGCCTGTTTACACAAAGTTGGTGCTTTATAAAGCAAAATGAAACAGTATTAAAAATGAACTCGGCTGAAAATGAAACACAGGAATAGTCTGCGTCTGTGGGAGCAGAATACGCTGGAGCAAACAGATGACAGCTACTCCTTCATGCTTCCTTTTTGACAGTGTGTGCATCGGGACCTCGCAGCCAGGAACGTGCTTCTCTCTCAGGGCAAAATTGTTAAGATCTGCGACTTTGGACTGGCCAGAGACATCATGCATGACAACAACTACGTCTCCAAAGGGAGCGTGAGTGTCTGCTCAGACATTAACTTCTAGCTAAGTCATGCAGTGTTTTAATGATACTCCTTTTTAACAAAAAAAACATTGCTTCTCTTTTGTTATAGACCTTTTTGCCAGTGAAGTGGATGGCACCAGAAAGCATTTTTGACAACCTCTACACCAGTCTTAGTGATGTTTGGTCATACGGCATTCTCCTCTGGGAGATCTTCACCCTCGGTAAGTTTTTAAAAGACCTCAATTCATAAACAAATGTAATGATAAATGAAAGATGTATAAAAATAAGTCTGAAAAGGTTGCTACAGCTGGGTTCATACTGAACACCACTGTAGAAATCCTAATCTAGCTCAGCTGTATTTGTCACATGACTCCTAAAAATGACAGGATGTAAGTTTGACTATTTCCATCATACAAGATTAGCCATTAGACAGTGATGGATTTGCATCAATGTGCATTAGTAGTATACATGTGCCACCTTAGCTGTGTGGGAGTTTGAGACAAATTTGTGACCATCATCACTTTTTCATTGGGTGTTTATTTACAAAGAAGTTGGTGAATATTCAAAAAGCAAAAGCAGGTGGGAGAAGGTGTGCAGATCCCTTTCTGAAATGTATTGAAAACAGAATATTGAAAGAGTTTCCAGCTTTCCAATATACAGGTGAAATGTTGTAGGAAACAATCAGATAATAGCAGGAAACACAGTTTTCTTGACTTTTCAATTTATTTTTACCTCTTGTATCTGAAAGTTGTTTTGATGGGGAAAAGCTTCAAATGTTCCTTCCTCAGTAGATAAAAGATTCAGATTCATGAAAGTCAGAAAATATTTTTGGTGGTGCACAAACGGCATCCAAATAACAATCAGCTTCTGTGTAAATACCTGCCCAACGGAAGCTCAGACACAGTTGAAAAGCTAATAAAAAACATTTCCCTACACTGCTGTGATTTAAACAGAACCTTACTTCAAAAAGGTTTACTTTTTAAATTAAAACCAAAAGCTGCTCTTTGATGTAGATTTATTTCCACTTAGATTTATTTGCATTTGTTGGCACACTTAATATTTCATATTATGTTGATGAGGGTGGATTACTACTTAGAAATGTAATAATTATTGTAATGCAATCTGCTCAGTGCGCTGCTTGTGCCAAGCGGTTCTCGTAGGGTCTGCATAAAATACAACACAGAGGCCAGTTTCTACAAGCTACCCCTCAAAATAGAAAAGAGAAGAAAACATGCCATTCAATTAAAGCAAACATATGCTGATCTTCATAAATCCTGAAATGGTATCAGGAAAATAATGCTGACCATGTGTGCAGTCAGAGCAATTTTGAAGGAGTTCAGAATAACCTAAACTACAACAAAAACAATTGCATGAGGACCAAAAATGATTTTGCCAATCTGAACAGTGAGAGAGTTTGTCAAGGAAGGCAAAAAAAAACTACAAAGCTGACTGATAATCAACTACCGTGATTTTTTTTTGTATAAGACTATGTTCCTGCAAGAATGTTTATTTTATTTTAATGCATTCTACACGTCTATACCAGCACTATAAAAAACTGTGCATGGTGCTGTATATAATAATCACTGGTAATTTTAATTACGAAGCGCATAGAAAGAAAAAGATCCTTCAGAACAGGAGCTGGTTCTCACTTATAAAGGACTGTCTGTTTGTGTACAGGAGGCACACCGTACCCTGGGATGGTGGTGGACTCTAGCTTCTACAACAAGATCAAGAGCGGATACAGGATGTCAAAACCTGAGCATGCTCCACAAGATGTGTGCGTGTCTTTGTCTAAACCTCCCTGACGTCATGTGATGTCTTGTTATTTCTGATCTCTCGTGTGCAGTGGCTGACACCCATCATGGTGAAATTACAGGGCACAGGCTGTGCTGTCTTTTTTGGTAACGTTGTGTACTTTTTTCAGGTATGAGATGATGATGAAATGCTGGAACAGTGAGCCAGAGAAGAGGCCGTCCTTCATGGGCCTGAGTGAAACTATGGCGTCTTTGTTGCCCTCGAGCTACAAGAGGGTGCGTGTCCCCCTTGACCTCTCTTATCTCAGGACCCTCTGTTTCTGTAACACCTGCTTCTTAAATTTACCACCTCTCATTATTGACAAATATGTTCCCTCCCTCTTAGTCTTTTTTTCCACTCTCGGCTCATTTACTGGCCTTGTTGGTATCCATTTTCCAAGCAAAGTACAGATTGAGGATCCTTTTTATCCACTATTAAAGTAGTTTAAAAGCCCTTCCACATCCTCTATAAGAGCCCTGGGAGAGTTTCTGGAGGCCCTCTCCCTCCAGCTGTGTAAAAGTGATTAGAGCCTTAATGCTGCAGCTGGATGGTCATAGCGGCTGACCTCAGTCTGGGTAATGACACAGCCTTGGTTCTCGCCTCCACCACCCAGCTTTAATTAGACTTCCACGCCACATATTGTGCGTCAGAACAGCTTTGCCCCTGTCCTATTCCTCGTTTTAATGGCTAGCAGTTCAGGAACAGCTAGTTTTAGCACGCTCACCTTAGATGGATGACTGGATCATTTCCAGTTTGGCTCACACCACCCAGTTGGCGATAAATCCTCACACACCAACCCTTCGCGCAAAGCTTTATCATATGTTGATATATGTTTACACCGCAATGACTGTATTCCATCTGCATTTCTTGTCTGCACTATGAGAAATGTAATATATGCATTTATTTTAGTTAGCCTGGCTAAAGGCATAATGCTTCTTTCCCCCCTGTGCAGCACTATGAAAAGGTGAACCACGAGTTTCTGAAGAGCGACCACCCGGCCGTTACCCGAGTATGCATGGAGTCTGACGCAGACTACGTCGACATTCCATACAAGAACCAGGGCAAGCTAAAGGACAGGGAAAGCGGCTTCGACGAGCAGCGGCTGAGCTCAGACAGCGGCTACATTATCCCACTCCCTGACCTGGACCCTACATCTGATGATGAGTATGGAAAGAGGAACAGACACAGGTATGGAGATTCCCTATTTTATCATTTATCAGCAAATATGATTTGTCAATGAATTCATATCTCTGAAACCACATCCCGTTATTTTGGTCTGGGTCACATGTCAACAAGTGCATAGCTGTGACGTGAGGAAAATTAGGGTTTTCAACATGTTTTATAATGGAAAAATTAAAAAAAACTCAGCCCCTCTTCAGTTCAGATCAATGCACATTCATGTGTTAAAATGGTCTTGTCAAAGTCCAGACCAAAATCCAATCAATACTTTGTGGCAGGAGTTGAAAAATGACCGCAGGCTTTCCAGCCAATCTGGCTGAGCCTGACTTGGCTCGGAAAGAAGAATGCCCAAACATTTACTGAAATATACTGAGTTTTGTGGTAGTAATGTAAAAAAAAATACAAAGTTAATGATGATGTGTTATTTTTTTCCTCATGTAGCTCACAAACATCGGAGGAGAGTGCCATCGAGACTGGCTCAAGCAGCTCCACTTATGCCAAGCGTGAGGGGGAGACGCTGGAGGACATCACGCTGCTGGACGAGATGTGTCTGGACTGTAGTGACCTGGTGGAGGACAGCTTTCTGTGACAGCTGCCCAGCCTCAGCAGGAATGGCACAGGGCAGAGAACATGGGACACTAGAGTGAGACCTGTAAATCAGCCAAAGACTCTGGCCATGCCACTCCTTCTGCAAGGACAGAACAAAACCACTTCACAGTCTCAGTGAGTCCAAGACCAAGGTACGCCCTTCACGTCTCCGTGGACAAAGACCCTTTTTGGGTCGGAGATGTGGACGGGCATTAATGAAAATGAGGCTGAAGGAAAGGATTCCAAAAGGGAGCGAGCCTTTGTGTTGGACCTATCCAGATCAAACAGATTCGAAAACACACCTTCAATTTGAAAAGCTTTATTGTGTCGGGCATTCTTTTACCTGCAGTCAGCATAAGCAAGAAAGAACAAGTCAAACACGTCGGTCAGAAACTCCACACGTCTCCTGCACCATACCACTACAAATGCACTATTATTACTATATGATTCCAATACCAGGAACTGTATTACGAGGAAGTAGGACCTGTTATAATGGAAGCACCTGATGCTGGCACAATCAGTCGAAATACTTTGACTCTAAGCACAACATTTGGACTGAGTGCGTCTTTTTCTCTGTGACTATATAATGTTCTCAAGTAGCTGAGTACATGCAGTAGTTCAAATTTATTTTTTTACGTCATCGATATAAGAACATGTATTATTGTGAAACCAATTGTTAGTAACAGATCATAGCTGTCTGAGTGGGTGTGAGAAGAGCTTCTGATTTGCATTAGTCTTCGTGTTGCGTCTCCAATTTTACCCCAAACGATAAAAGATCCTCAGCTTTATTCCAGACCTAGCTCATATTTGACATGTAGGCCTTTTCCATATGAAGTGTGATTGTAATGTAAATAGCTCCAGAGTTGTTTTATAAGAGGGTTTACTCGGGTAAAACTCAAGTATTGTATGTGAGTACAAAATAAGCTTCTGCATCCGTATCTGCTCCTGGGACGACACTGCTTTTTAGAAATACGTCTGTTACGGTGAAGGTCCAAAGAACATGGGAACGTGAAAATTAACTTTTTTTGGATTAGAACAAGGCATGGGCCGGTTTGAGATTCATGGTATGGGCCAGTTAAAAACATTACAAAAAGGATAAGATGATCTAATTGGATTTTTTTTTAAAACAGAAAGGCAACAACTCTTCATACTGCCGCTAAAAATGTTAGAACATATTGGTAATTTCAGTTATGATAATTTAACTTACCACATGTATATGTTGTCATTTTGATACATAAACATAAGCAAAAGAATGATGCTTAATTTTGTAATAATACATAAGAGCTTGTTGCACAGAACAGCTGTTTTTGTTGTTCTTGCATTTTGCTCTTTATAGGCTATGTTTAAAAAGAGTGATGGATGAAACTACTTTTTTTGAAACAGCATTTTCATTTATCTATTTTGTCTTTTTTTTGTGAGTTGGAGAAAAGGTATTAGCCTTTCTTCTGCTTGATGACCGGCAGTGGGCAGCGTTGGGTGGGGTAGGAGCAGTGAAGCATTAATCAATGCACCATATGGCTGAGGGACATTTTGATCAAATCAGTTGCTCCTACCAACTGGAAGGACTCTTTAAGTTGTAGGAATTGTATGATGGGACGGTTTAGCCTTGATATGGGAAACCAGCCCATGCCTTTTTTCAACATGGCTAGGGAAAAAAACGTTGTTTTTTTTGTGGATGGAGTGAACTATCAGGGGAAGACCTAGCATCTACGTCTGTGGGAGCTATAAAATAAAATGCATCAAAGTCAAAGGAGCATCTGAACAACCGTATATAACGACCAAAGACCTTTCATCATGTTTCATGTTGTGTTTCACTTGTCTCATCATTTAGACCTCTAGCACCTTCTGGCCATAATGGGGCATTACTATTGAATTCAGTTTTCATGCGGATGTACTGTGGTCCATCTGTAACATATTAAACCCAAGTGTTGCCCCACTGTCGTTTTCTCGCTTTAGCAACAGTGCCCTCGCCTCCTCTTACTGACTGTGATATTAACTACAATCATTGTTGCACTTTGCCTTTTTTCTCCCATTTGTCTTACGTGTTTGCAGATGAATATCCGGATGGAGCCTAAAATACTGTATTCTTCCTTGTCCTCAGATGTATAAAGCAGTGTGGATGTGAGTGGTTATGAGTGATGTGTTGATGATGGTACTCTATCTGTAGTCAAAGATAATCACACCCAGTACGATGTTTTAGTACTATGTTTCATTATTTGACATCATGTACATTCAGATGATTTATATTTCAATAAATGATTTATAATGTAAACATTTACCAGGTTCCATTTTTCTCACCTATTGCAGTAATACATCGGAAGGTTGATCCGATGCTGGAAAACAAATAAAGAGACGTTTCAAGGATGTGTGGCAAACAGATAAAATGGAGGGTTTGATTTTTATTCTCAAAGATATTTTGTGCAGAGAAATGGGATTTCAGTGCATAGATGAATGGGGCTCATTTTTATTCACAACAGGTTTATGTTTTGATACACCAACACTATATAAGTCATTGAGTACGGCAGAAACAGATAAGCCCGCTACCTATTTGTATGTTTTCCTAGAATATTAAACCCTTAAAGACAGTCATGAGAGACAACCACGCTTTGCACACTGTGGAAAATGTACCTATATCAATATTCTGTGGGAAGCAATATTAATTACTACATACAAAATGTACGTTGGATAAGCAAGAAAAGTTACTCTTCAGCTAGAAAATGTGCAGCATGTCTTTTAGCTGCCGCATGAGCATCAGCAGCCAGAGGACAACGGTAACTAGGTAATTATGTTCAGTGGTTTCCATCCAGCAGGACACAAAAAATTCATCTGGCAGATACAGATGATTTATTTTACTTAGAACTGGTCAGAACATCCACTCATCACGGGCATGGGTGTCATTAACTTTGTGCTTTTAATGATGCATTTACATTCCTCTGTTAGAGAGGGTAGACTCATAATACAACATGTACCTTTAAGGATTTTTAAAAACAAAATCTAAATGCACAAATTTGAATTTGCTCTGAACCTTGGCAAGTTACCCCATAACCAGATGTCTTGTTAAGCTATCAGAGAGCTGTTGTTGAATAATTGGAGCTATCTTCTTGGTCGAGATGGTAAAGTTCATTTAAGCTACTTTGCTGCCGTGGACCCAATGAAACATGGTTAACAATGTTACTTTGGATTAAAGGCCAGCACCACTCCACAAACTTAATGCAAAGCTTCCAAAACTGTTTTGTAGTGTTTAGGATCTTTGTTGGAACACCCTGCTGTGTCCAGATTTCAACCAATTGACCCAAAGTCGATTGGTCTCTCATATGAAAGAAAATGAATTATGATGTTAAAGCCATTCTGAGTCATTTTTGGGTGGCGCTCCCCTATAGGACCTTTTGAAGACAGCACTGTCGTAAACTCGCTCCTCTCTGCGTGCCCCCCACACCTCAGAGCTACAGCGCACTGTCACTCTCACAGCAGCTAGATCAGGGGTCACCAACGTGGTGCCCGCGGGGACCAAGTAGACCCCGGGGACCACATGTGGTGCCCACGAGTCTGTTCTAAAAATGGCACAACCCGCCAGTGAGCTGCATCTAAAACTTTATTTTATTCCGTTACTCTTCCTATTTATTCACACTTGCATTTATATATATTTAAAGACGACAATATATATAACAAAGCATGAAAAATGTGTTTATTTTACAGAAAGTTAAGATGAACTCTGACTCTTCTAGTTCAAAGGTCAGTACTGGTAGCCCTTCGTATGACAAAACAGCTATGAAATAGTTCTTAGTTTCAAAAAGTTTGGTGACCCCTGCTCTAAGGACAGGATCAGTAAGCTAAGACAACTTTTATTCTTCTTCTGTCCTCCTTACAGGTTATCCTCCTATGTAGTGCGCCATCACTGACTATAACCCACCATTATATTAAGTGCCTTGCCCAGGGACACATTGACATATGACAGGGATAAGCTGGAATCAAACCCACAATTTTTCAATTGCAAGACGATTACTACACCCATTGAGGCACAGTCGCCCACAGTTGCTAGAATATCAGCACAGTGAAGCCAGTTTACTCTCAACATGGACTGAGAGGGAGGTGGGGAAAAAACACTCCTGTTCAACAATTCACTCCTTCAATTGTAAAATTTGCAGATGCCCCCAGACACTAACTGGAGAAAAGTTTGATAGTCAGACAAGGCAAACACTCATCTGTTTGGCCTTAATGACCTCAATGCTTGAAAAAGTCATGGTGGGGCTTTCCAGCTGGGGGTAGCATTGTTTTAAGGATCAGTTTCACTGTCTGCAACACTGCTGCATTGAACAAGTTGGATTGAATAATGAATGAGGACCTCTGCCTTTTTTAGCATCACTTCAAGTTAACAGCTGGACGGATGTAAACATTGAAATAACTGGGTGTTCCACCAAGATAATAATACTAAACAAGCATCAAAATTGCAGACCAAAAATGCACGGATCATGCTGAAAAGTCATTGGTCAAAGTTTGGCCATGTGTGAATGAGAGAAATTCCACAACTGAAGATGTACGATATATTATTTTTAAAGTGTATGATGATTAAAATGATAATGCTAATATGCAATATATGACATTGATGTTACCAAATAATGTATGTAAACTTATAACTGGGACTGTATCATGTGTATTTTCTATAAAGTCACAATCCTTTTAATCACAGCCCACATTGCATACATTCATTAAGGTTCTGAATGAGACATGCATTTAAATGTAAGGAAATCACTATTTCCTCCCTACATTGATGCATTAAACGTAATGATATATGTTTTGATAAAATAAGTGAGTGTAAAAACGGAAATGCTGCAGTATCAGAAAACTGCACTGATGTGGAGAACTGAAGCAGGTTTTCCTTTTCCATCAGGCAGAGTTAATTGCATTTTGCCTGCAAGTTAAAGTTGCCTCTGGCACCAAAATGCAACACACTATTCACTATTCTTTCACTGCGTTTATCCCTATACGTTTCAATTTTTTCCAAAGTATCTTTCAAACCCTCGGAAAACCGTGCTTGTTATTATCTACTACCTCCACTAGAGGGTGATAGCATACAGAAAATGCTCAAGGTGGATCGGGTATGAAATGGGACGTTGGCTAGACACAACGCAGAGATGAAGCCAGCAGACATCAGTGAACCCCATTCATTAAGAAACCCCCCTCAGCTTTGACCCTGGGTGCTTTGATGCAGATGCAGCAGGAGAAAGGTGAAGATGTGAATGGTATCAGTTTTTAATGTTTCAAAGCCATGACATGCTACCCAAACAAAAATATATGGTACTACTTCTGGTTCTTTTTCTAACCTCTCTTGAATTTCACAGATTTTTTATTTAATTTTTTTTTAACATGGAAGCATTTTTCTCTTTTGTCATATTCATTCCCTCCTGCTGGAAAGTTTTTGCCAAGTTTATTCTGTTTGAACCAGCTGGTAATCCTAAAACTGAACCCTGTGATGGACACATACGAATAAAAAATGTTGCTCCAAACAGGTGGAAGTCCGTAGAGAAATTACAAGCCAGCTTTGGCTGCATAAAATAAAGTAATAATATTCAACAGAGATGTGGCTTTGGGCTATATTTAAATGGTGCTGTGTCTGAACAAAGAAAGTGTCAAGAATTGAAGAATGAGCAAAGGTAAAGCCTAACGTCCGGGTCAGGCTTGACTTTTAAGTTTTCAAAAGAAGCAACTACACACAGGCTTGAAAAGCAACAAGAATCCTAACATCTGCCGTCTAAATTATAAAACTGAAAGTCTGTTCAGAGGAGATCTACTCTGAAGTTTGTCAGCAGGAGCAAAAATGGAAGAAATGTCAATATCATTACAGAAAAAGAAAGCTTTGTTTCTTCCTTCTGCTATACATGGTGTGGATGGGGGGGGGGGGTGCTTTCCCCTCCCCACATAACGATAACAAACGTGGCATTCACTCAACTCTGGTTAATGCGAGTCGTGCATGCAAAGCGTTCTGGTGAACATGCGGCAGTAAAATAACTGAAGCTTTTCCAGAATGTTTAACGGCACACGGCAGTTTCGACCCTCATGTAAATTATCAAATAAAACGCTCTAATTCTTCCTGATTATTTCAAGAAAACAGGAGCATAGGCGTTGTTATAATGCAGAGGTGGGAATTTTATTTGAAATTTGCTTGACTTGCAGCATAAAAGCACTTCTGTGAGCCTCAGAGTCAGAGTTAAATTGCCGTGGCAACAAGTATATATCAACAACAATGACAAACAGTATGGTGCACAGTGAATTAAATTCCACCTGATCCTGTACCTACAGCTCCGGTCAGACATTTAAATCCACTCATCATAGTCATGCACCCCATTTTAAGGGTTGGATTTTAACTATATGCTTGAAATGTTCTTTTTCCGTTTCTGTGTTGCCCCTGTGATGGTCTATACAGGGTGTAACTCACCCCTCACTGGATGACCATTGGAGATAGGGACCGAACATATACACACCCTAACTTGCATGTGAAAAAAGTCCCTTAGGAAGTTGCAGCAAAAAATTTCTTGTGATAGAAGTTGGCTTTCTATCACCTGAAGAAAATTTCAAGGATTAAAGGACAAATGTCTCAGCAGGATCTGGTAAAACTAATCCATGCGTTTATATTTAGTAGAATTGATTACTGCAACGGTGTTTTCACAGGTCTGCCTAAAAAGTGGATCAGACAGCTGCAGCTAATCCAGAACGCTGCTGCCCGCGTCCTCACTAAGACTAAGAAAGTAGAGCACATCACCCCAGTTCTAAAGTCCTTACACTGGCTCCCTGTATCTCAGAGAATACACTTTAAAATACTTCTGTTAGTCTATAAATCACTGAATGGATTAGCACCAAAATACATCACAGACTTGTTTTCAGTGTATCAACCATCCAGACCACTCAGGTCTTCTGGCTCAGTCTACTCTTCATATCCAGAACCAGAACTAAACACAGAAGCAGCATTTAGTTCTTATGCTCCACTTTTCTGGGAAGAAATCCCAGAGGACTGTACAAGTGCTGAAAGCCTCAGTTCCTTAAAATAAATGTTAAAAACCTATTTGTTTAGAGTTGCTTTTAATGTTAATGTTAAAGTTTGAGTCCAAATTGTCTTATACAGCATCTGACCTGCTGCTACTATTCCAATGCAATGTGCTTACCTCTGTAATGTTTTTCCCTCTGTCTCTGTTATGCTTTTGTTTCCTTTTTTTGTTTAGTTATGTAGAGCACTTTGAATCGTCTTGTTACTGAAAGGTGCTTTATAAATAAACTTGCCTTGCCTTGTAGCCATCAGCAAGATCCAATTTGATATTTCTCATCTCATCTATACTCTCATCTAAACTATATTTTATTGAAATGGTTGATTTCTTTTGACATTTTCTATTGAGTTGAGGTTAGGGTCATTCCAAACACTTAAGTTTATCCACTTTATCTATTCCAAAATAATTTTTTGCGGGGGAGCATTATCCTGAGCATTCAATTTTGTCTCAGTTTTCTGACCCAAACTGTCTCCCTCTTATAAAAGAGAATCTGATAGGATGTTTAGGAACGGACTAGGAACAACCCAAGCCTGTCATAAACGGGAAATTGCTGGTCACTGCAGTGCTACTATCCACAGTGGTGCAAGTTTTCCATAGACAGAGAAGGGTGAAAATCCACTGCTCCAAAATCAACACTTTTGACCTTAGGAGAAATTCTTACCTACCCACCTGAAAAAATCCTGTTGCATTCTGGAAATACAATTTCTGGTCAGACAAGGATTTTTTTAGGGTATTTGGCCATAGTGACAACAAACCTAAGAAGATTGTTTCAACTGTCAAGCATGGTGGTGATAGCATCAAGGGTCTGTTTTACCTCTGGCAGTGCTGGTGCAGTACTGGTATGAGATAGACAGAAGAACGAAGAAGGATCACTTCATCCAGATTTATCAACCTCAATTTAAATCCCAAGCTGGTTGAAAGCTTGATACAATTTGATGTTCCACCAGGACAATGATCCTAAGCGCACACCACAACCACTTTTAAGAGAGAAAAGGCTGAGATTAAGAATCTGGAGTGGCCCCGACATCAACCCTTTCGACAATTTGTGGACTGTGCCTAAAAGCCATTCATGTGCCCGGAAATAAGCAAATCCAAATCATCTCTATTTTGATCACCTATAGTGCAAGCCCAAAACATCTCCAAATACAACTGCAGCTTGCATTTCATTCAACGCCGTTAAACATTTCTTTTCAGCCGGACTTTCTTCATCTTATTTCGTGGTTGCGGCTTCTGGAATCTCATCAGTGCACTTTCTATTTGAGACCAGCAGAAACCAGTGTGCTTTATTCATCTGTTAGGTGTGCATCACAGTTTACCTACCGGTGACACGTGTACCATAGTTTGAGAAGCGGGGTACTGCATGACTTCTGTGTTTCATGATTTGAGACAACCAAGCCCAGAGTCCTCTCTGAATTACTATTTTTCGATCTAAAACAACATTTTTAAAAAGTACACAATGAGCTTGGCGTGATAACAGTATAATTAAGATAACCTGTTAATTGAGATTAAGATAATCTGTCACTCTACATTGCTGTTTACACGTATACGAAAAACAGTAGCATGTATTAAGTTTAAGCAAATCCACCAAACAACCTAACCTAACCGACCAATGTGCTCTAACGTGCAAAGATTTCCATCTTTCTGAGGGGAGAGAGAGACTGCACAAAGACCCACATTATTGACTGTGTCAACATTTGTTTATTTATTAAACTAGTGATGCTCTCCACACTGTTCTCTTTATTTCGCAGGCAAATTCAGAGGGCTTCTCATAGCTCCTAGAGCCCTGCAGCGGCGTGATCTCTGTCAATACACGTCAAACGTACCTTATGCCCATAAAAAAACAACTGTTGGGCATGTTAATGGGCTGCAACCGTATGCAGCAATGTAAGTGACAAGATTCTTTTTTAAAACCCATTTTCCACACAAACAGGTCTGTTTTTCAACAGACAAACCCTTTGAAGCCATAGGATATTCATTGATTTTGACGAAGCTGTTAAGGGTTAAGGAGCTTATCTCGGGGAATATTTCATCCTTCTTGCAGGAGAGCATTTCAGCGGTCAGGCACTGATGTTGGAGGAGATGTTTGCAGTCCCTGGTCTTATTCATTCCAAATGTGTTCTGACCGGCTGAGTACAGGACCGTTCAAGCTCTCCCGCATCCAACTTGTGTGGGCAGCTTGCTTAGTGCTGCCATTTTGGAACTGAATAGTGCTATCTCCAAACTCACAGACAGACAGTGGGCATGCATGCAGTTCTTAAATATGCGGCACGGTATGATTCAACAAAATAATTATTATGTTACTTCGGCACCATAATGTATGTTGTGGTAAACAAGGCACAAGTAAGGCCCTATGAGGAACTGACTATAAGCTTTGAGAACCACACTGACAGGGGATTTGATTTAAGATGACAAATAAAGATCTCTTTAACAATTTGGAAAGACTCAGGGAGACCTTCCCAGATCATAAGTTGCAGAAGAGATTGAGGGAAATTTGATTGTATAATGTTTTACTTTGCGAGAGTGAGAGGGAATCTGATTTTGATATATTTGGCTGCAAGAGTGAGTGTGAGACAATTAGATTAGCAATCTCTTTGGTTTGTTTGATATGTAACATCAGTCTCCTTCGTGAAACCCAACACCCCGTTGCCGTCAGTGTGGTCTCCATCCAGTGCTCCTCAGGGAGATCAGGTCCAGGAGCAGCTCAAGGTTCAGACATATCTGTTGTAAAAGATATTTGCCTCCTGGCCGCCGCGTATCCTCAAGGCTGGTGTCTTGTTTCAAGTTCTCCGAGGAGCTTGCCTTGTTTGTGCTCCACAAGCTTTTTGTTTAACAGGGAAGCGTCATATCCAGATTAAAACACCATCACTGTAACAGATATGGTCACTGATATGTCAATGTAGGATGGAAAAATAAACAGCATGTATGGCCCGAGTATGCCACACATAGAGAACACATATATTCTGTGTAAAACCACAAACATATTGATCTCCTGGTCTCAAATTTATAGCTCTGATCACATAGGCCTTGTTGTTGGGAAATTGCTTCCAGCCAGGAAAACATGCTAACTCATGACTATGAGAAGCATTTGCTCTCAGGAATCATATGAGCCTGCTTCAGGCTGGGATAGTACAAGATCCCAAACAGCATTTTTAAGAATTCCTTTTATATTTATTCTTTTAAGTAACCAAGGCATCTTTTGTTTGGTCACATTATTAAGTCTGAGTCTGTTTTATGCTATAACCATGTCACTTTGAGGCCATAAAGTTCTTAATTGACACACAAATCAGCATGAAGAGGAATATTCTGTGCCTAATATCAATTTAAGATTTTGTACATATTTTACGTTTATGAATATTTCCATTTAAACTGGGCAGCAAATATTTTCCAAGTAGTTTCAATTGAAGAATGTAAATGTAAATGCAAAAATGAAGTAAATAAATTACAAAGGGACATCAATTCACTTTATTTGAATAAATTATATATATATATATATATATATATATATATATATATATATATATATATATATATATATATATATATATATATAGTTATTGATTTCATTAAAAATACAGTTCTGTGAACAGGTTATAGGTAATTAGCATCTTAATGCTGTGGATAGGTGCAAAAAGTTGCAAAACTTGGATAAGTAGAAAAAAAATCAACCATTGCTGTAATCTAAATACAAGTCAGAATGGGCCAAAGACCAAAGCTGCATTTATCAGGAATGCCAGATTTTATAGGTGCAAAATGACCAATATACTGTATCATATACTTACCAGGGAACTCTCTTTTATTTAGTTGAACACTTTCTTAGTTTTGTAACAGATCGTTGGTCTTTTTGGATTCAGCCCATGTTTCAAATGGAAAGGTCTTTGAACTACCACAGTGTTTGCTGTCAACTAGTAGAGACTTCTATGTAAATAATCGTGTAATGCAAATGTGAGGGCGTGAAAAGTAGTATTCACATGAACCACATAGACATTTTTTGAGATTGATAGATGATAGTGAACTGCCTTAGTTTTGTAATGGCTAAAACTCCCAGACAGAGTCCAGATACCTTTATCTTAGCTGTGGTGTCATTACTTGGTGTCCACTTTAGATAAGATACAAAGTACTCTAAACCTCCTTAGAGTTTTTGTCCTGGATAACTTCTATGAACAAAAGCAATAGATTGACAGTTTTGAAAGTGGGAGAATTTGGATGCTGGACCACAACTCAAAGATCACCTTTTATACATTTAATACATTTGTTGAAGAAATAAAGAAAACCTCTGACCCAAATATGTAACTACAAGATACAAGGCAAGGCAAATTTATTTGTATAGCTCATTTCAGTGACGAGAAAATTCAAAGTGTTGTACATGAATAGAACATAAGAAAAGAAAAACCACATAGAGAAAAGTACATTGCAGTGGCAAAATAAAGGCAGATAAAGAAAAATTGGAACTGTTAAAATAGAACATACAAAGGCAACTCAAAACAAATGCATTTTTAACACTGATTCAAAAGAACTGAGAGGTTTTCAGCACTTTTACAGCCTTCTTGAAGTTTGTTCCAGCAAAGTGGAGCATAGGAACTCAATGATGCTTCTCCATGTTTGGTTCTGCTTCAATGCAGAGCATGGTCTAGAGCAGGGGTTCCCAAAGTAGGGGTCGGGACTCCCTGGTGTGGGGGGGGGGGGGGGGGGGGGGACTATGCGAGACCCCAAGTGGGGAACACAAGATGATCCAAATAATTATACAAATTTCTGACTTTACAATGTCAGAGATACACTTGTTTTAATATTGCAAATGTATGCCTTTAACTGTGGAAAATTGCAAAAAAATTTGACATCAGCAAATATAGTTTTTACTTGCAAATATGTAAAATTAATAACAAACTTAAACTAAAAATAAACTTCATAGGTTTTTGTGGAAATGTACTTCCTTGTGGCCAGTAATCTATTTTCTTTAATCAACATAATAATATATGTTATTATGTTATTTCCCCCCAAATAATATAATTATTTGGGGGGAAATTACGAGAATAAAGTCAAAATATTGGCGTACAAGAATAAAGAATATAACGAGAATAAACTCAAGCAAAAGACTGCAGTCTTTTTTGTAAGAGTTACTACAATACAATTGTAAAATTACTACAATACAGCATTTCGTTTTTATTCATCTGAAGAAACTACACATTGATTTCTTTTATGCATTTACCCAGTGCTTAAATTAGTTCATAGTCACCTGGTGACATTGAGATGTAGATCAGTGTGTTGTCTGCATAGTTATTGTAATTTACAGTAACTTGTGCTCCAGTCTAGCAGCCAGAGTATCATAATCGGATTTCAGTATAAACTTTGAATAAACGACTCCAAAACTATTTAGGAGTTCGTTTGTTTTTTGGAGCTTTCCAGAGAGGTTTGCTGTTCTGCTTTGGATCTTTGCCCTGCGCATAGCGCAAACACGGTCCTCACAAACTGAGGACCGGACAGTTCGCTTCAGGATTTTATGGCAGATAGGAGAGTTCATGACTCCAACAAATCCAGAATCTGAAATAACAAAGTAGTTCACACCTTCCAAGAAGCTCCACTTCTTCATCCCAATGAATAATTTTTGTCTGGTCTAATTCTTATTTCTGAATTATGAACAATGGCAGTGTTTTACATGTTGTTCTAGCTTCTTTCGTGACCTCCTGGAAGAGTTCTCAATGCGCTCTTGGAGTATTTTTGGTAGGCCTCCCACTACTTAGGAGGTTCATCACTCTTACATCTTTTTCAATTTGTCGTAAATCGATCTTTTTTCGAGTTTTGATGGACTCCTAAAGCCTTGAAATAGATTTGTAAAAACCGTGGTTTATCACAGTTACATGCAAAATACAATGAGAAATCAACTTCTACTTTTTAAGATGTACTTGCCTAAAGCAACATTTTCATATGGTTCACACACCTGAATTACTTGATAAAGTTAAAGAATAGAAATTTAATTTTTCTTAATATTTTTTACGGTTCATAACACCTGAGGGACTGCTTGGTGGCACAGTTGGTAGCACTATAGCCTCAGCCACATATTCACCCTGTGCATGCTTGGGTTCTCTCCGGGTATTCCGGTTTCCTCCCGCTGTCTAAAATCATGCCTGTTGGGGTAATTTATCTCTAAATCACCTTTAGGTGTGTGCCTTAGGGCTGGACAATAATTCAGTAACAATATATGTATCGATCAACAGCCGTATATTGATTATAGAAAAAAGGGTCAATAAAAAGTTCAATAGAATATCAGTTTTCCTTCCTTTTGCATTCTAGCCATGTAGATTAATACTACAATCATTACATCCTCCCAACCAATCACAACGCAGACCCAGGAACACTCCGTCACCAAGCACCGCCCCTTCAGAAGGTTCAGAGAGCACACATTCTTTTTTATTTTTTAAAAACTTGCAGTTTTGGTAAAAAGTTGGTTGAATAAAGGGTTGAGTTTGAATTCAGTGTTTGTGTGTTCTGTATCTAAAAATGGGTTGCTAAGCAACAGCATAAAATGGCCAGGTCTGCACTTAAAATATGTTTTGAATTTGTTGATAATTATCGATATCGATCAATATGATTTCTATTTCATCGATATACTTTTTTCCCCTATATTGTCCAGCCCTTGTGCGTGTGCATGGTTGTCTTTGTGCTGGTCCCTCCAACCCTGCACGGATAAGTGGGTATAGGCAAGGATGGATGGATAACACACCTCAGTGAGCTCCAGTTTACCTTTCTTGTTTGCCCCAGTGACCAGTCTGACTTACAAAATAGGATGCAGAAACACAGACATCAGATCATTTTACATGGGTTTGTGCTGCCGATCGCTGCTGCTGTTGCACATATAAATGTGCCTGAGCTGTCTCAGTGCTGAGCCTTGTTTGCTCCTCAGCCATTTATAGCGAACAAGCAATCTATTGATGCCTCTTGCCTCCATACTTTTACAAAGGAACATGTCCTGCGGCATCTGTATTACCCCATCTCCTTCCCATCAACCCCTAACACACCCAAGTATCTTGGAAATTCTGGACAGAGTGATTATTGTTTAAGTATTTATTTTAATTTGTTCTCAGGCCCTCCTTCCTTTCTGTTTCAGACCATTTAGTCTGTAACATTATGCCTCTTGTTGCCTCCTGGTGGTTTGACCTGGATAGATCAATGTTTACTCAAAGCAATTAAGTATGTGTGTGCATGTGTTTTTCCCAGATTGTGAAATCTTGTTTGTGAACAAAGCAGTTTTTGTATTTTACAGTATCTTTAGCTTGGCTCTAGTGTGTCTAGTGACTTTGTGGATCATTGTGCTCTTGCATGCTACCAAACGACAGTAGTAGTCATGTGCTTGCTGACTTGTGGCCTTGGCCTGGGGATGATAGCCTTCTTTTCATGTGATCAGTAGCAGTGGCCAGTAGTGGGCTGTATTTCCAGGCCTCGGGCCTTAGAGGGTTAGACATGTTCTTTTCATATGCCTGAGTGAAATACAAGCTCCAAAGTCAACAGAGTTCATCTTTCTCTCAGATTGTTGCAGCTCTATGTCACACTGGCTTTTTAAACAGATCTAAAAGGGGGACAGGTTTCATTCTTAATGTGATGCAGAGATGGTGACTTTAGCAGGAAACCAAGATTCGAGTGACATTTAAGTAACAAAAACAAAGACTTACATTGTAATAAATCAAGAGTTGACTCGGATTCATGTTCCGGCCCTTGAGACTTGAGAAAAAATCTCATTTAATCAAGGGTTATACACACTGCTCAGTTTAGATCATTTCAATGAATTTAAATTAATTAATCTTGTATACCAGAATTCCAAGCTAGAAACGCTCAGAATTTCTTAAATTTTTCCCAATCTGATCTTTCCCACTTTCTTTGACCGAGACTTGTCCTATGGGCCTTTGTTATATAGGTCGCCAGTCTGTCGCAGCTGTTTATTTAGATGCATGTCAATACATGGTGAAGTAATGTTCTTTAAAGTAAGGATCTTACTTTGTTCTGAATGCAAGTTGGTAAGTTTCTGCCTCCATTATTTGATGCACTACTCTTAGAGACTTAAACAATAACGTCTGAAAGATATAAGAAAGAAATAATGGCATACCAGAACGTGCGTACTAAATTCCTCTTTGCCTGATGATGTGATGATGGGGGAATTCTGTGTGCTGTTAATGCTGAAGAAGAGAAAGGTAGAGAAAGGAATTGACTGATTAAAGCCCCTTTCAGATTATTGTTCCATCATAAACAACCAACTACGAAGCACCACATAATGGATTGCTTCTACAGATCATGTTGTCCTTTCACATCATACAAATTGATCTGCCCAGATCACAGGTCTTATACACGTTCAGATCATGCAACCATGCTTGTCAATAGTGGGTGCTCAATGGTGGGTATCCAAAATTACTTAATAAAAAGTAATTTTCACATATGTTCTCTTTTAAAATGTGTCTGATGCAGATTGTTCAGCATTCCCATTCCATTTTTTGGTTTCTTTAAAACGTTTTTTGGGTGTAAGTCTAAATTCATGTACTTTAATGGCAAAGAATGCTGGACAGATCGATGCGTATGTTTGTTCACATTCTGGATGTCTTTAGGGCAAAAACATCTAATAGTCAAACTACCATGCTAGGTATTTATGAGTGAAACTGTTAATCAATTGATATATACATACATACATATATACATATATATATATATATATATATATATATATATATATATATATATATATATATATATATATACATATATATACATATATACATATACATATATACATATATATACATATATACATATACATATATACATATATATACATATATATATATATACATATACATATATATACATATATATATATATATATACATATACATATATATATATATATATATATATATATATATATATATATATATATATATATACACAGTATATTATATATATATATATATATATGCTTAGTCATATTTTTTATTAACAAGCAAATAAAAAGATAACTCCTTTGAAAATAGTCAGATAATCAGGTGAAGGAAAGTAAAAGCCACTGAAGTCTAAAGATAAGCATTAACAAAAAACAGAAGATTGAATTATTACTTTTTTAGCCTTTAAATACATTTTGTTGTCTATTCGGAGTTCTAGTTATGCAGCGGGATTTGAAGTGCCTCATTTAGATTTATAGAGACAGCATCAAAACCAGTTGCTCTCAGACACACCTCAGAATAGGGGGGGAAAGGGGAACATGGTGGTAAATCAACGAGGCATGTGGTGGTTTTAAACCTTTACATCCTTTACAGTATTACATCTCAAATGATAAGTGTAGAAATCTGAACAGAGTGACACACTTCAGGCACGGATGGACGCAGAGACTGAGCCGTTGGCAAGGTTATTATGTGGTTCTCTTGGTCTGACAGGCAGTAGTCAGATCTGTAAATTCAGTCAGCGGTTAGGGCAATCCTTGTAATCTGTGTCGGACAAGTAGGAGGTCGAAGCCAGGGAACCCAAACTGGCAGGTGAGGAAGCAGGTTCAGGCAGGCAGAGGAACTGGACAAAAGAGGAAATATGTGAAACTTGAACAAATGGCCTGACAGTGTTGCCACTGGGGTTAGACAACAAACTGACGCTGTGCAGGTGGAGGATCCGTCCTTATATGGCAGCAGCTGCTGATCATGGTGATGCCGCTCAGGTGTGACGCTCAGGTGTGACACAGAGAGTAGAAGGGCTGAAATATGTAGATAGCAAAGTCAAAACATAAACTTTATCAACCTTTTTCCAGTTCATATTAATTTAAGTGCATATTTATGTTATTAATGCAGTAAATGGTGCTAGTTACTGGTTTTTCAAAATGATTGAAAACTGTTGATAACAATATTTAAAGTTAAATTGAACAATCTGAAAAGGATAACAATATTTTCATGGCTTAATTTAAGTTTAAGGATTACTGTATGATCAAAATTAATCACACATAGCCATAGGAAAACTAAAGAACATGCAACAATATGAAAATGTTAATTTCAGTTAGTAGAGATTTGAAACTTGACTTGGACTTTCCCTTCAAATACTTGAGACATGATTTGAATTAAGTACAAATAGCTCTGCTGTGATGTAAGGTTTTGTCACTTATCTTCTGTTGAAAGTATTTTAAACAAAATCAAAATTTGGTACAAGCCAAAATTTGTCACAAAAACGTTAATAATTTGAAAGGGACCCTGATGGTCTAAGAACTTAGCTGTGTTTTATGTCGTTTCTCTAGTCTAGTCCTTTTTTTTAAATTTATGACCTCATCTAAAAAGGTTTCGATAAGCAAAATATGTATGTTAAGAAGCAATAATATTTTCTGTAGTGATGTTACGTGATGTGCCGAGGCTTCGAGGCGTGTGTCGAGTAATGGAGGGGGCATTTCCGCAATGCGCGTATCGAGGCTTGCTTCATTTAGGGGAGGAGCCGAAAACGATGACGTCCGAAGCCTCGCTGGCCGGCTGTACCACGTGACTGCTTCGGGAAGTGGTTCAGATGTTGGCGCGGCTTTGACAGCTTTAGAAACCCCACAGGCTCCATTCAAAATGTGGGTTGTTGTAGGCGAGTTGCGGTCAGTTGAGAGAGTGGATAGAGTTTTGATAGTTTGGATAGCAGAGTTTGGATAGTGGTTATTTAGTTTGAGACAGTTAGTTTGGTGTTGGGAGAGTTTAGGAGAGAGATAGATAGATAGGAGATCAGTGCTCTCAACTATCACGCATTGACCGTCACTGACTTCACATGGTCACACGCAAACATGGCATTTTTCACGCATAAAAATCCCAACGCCCATCTGGGCAGCGGACGATAAAAACTCCGCCTTCTGCTGAGATGTTTCAGCTTCTTTCACAGCTTGTGGCCATCAGTAATTCCTGCTGCAGTTCATGTTAACAGAGCAGCAGGAGGAGCGATCAGAGTTATGAATAATTTTAGTCTTAACCAGCGGTGAAAGTGAGCCGGTAAGGTCCTGTACTACGTACGCAGGAGGGGCGGGGGGCGGGGGAAGAGAGCTGCTGCCAGATATTGCCTTCATTCAGAACCAGTGATGGCTGCACTCTGGATCATAAAACAGTTCTGCTCACCAGATACAGTTTAAAACGCTACGTCTGGTTATAAGTTGTTTTTATTAATTCTGCATTTTTTAACTACATGCACCGTATTTCTGTGCCTCAGCGCTTGCTCCTTTCCCCCCTCCTTTCCCTCGAACCCAGGGGCTTTTATCACCGTTCACCATTCAAAACGTGAATCATTACGTTTAATGTCCTCACACCCGTAGCAAAGTGTGCCAATTAAAGTCACTAGGAGAGTTATGGCTGTGTTTCATGATCTTTTGTTTTAAACAAAACAGAACCGTGGCGCTTCGGTGCGCTGCTGCCTTGCGCTTTAATTCAGGTGCGCAAAATTACGTTACTTGTAATTTGGGTACGCACTTTTAAGAGTCATTTTAAAGAACTTGTAACATCAGGAGGCTGATCTCAGACCGGTCAGCTCATATGATCACTGTATAGGAGCCATTTACAGTTTTTATTTATGCATTTCCCCCCTGTTTATCCCTCGCACGCAGCGCACCATCGGGTAAAATCCTCCCACCTCACCGCCCAGAGCGCACTGAGGAGAGCAATAGAGATTTGTCTGGTCGACTGAGATGAGAAACCTGTTGCTGTGAAAGGTGATATAGGTTATAAACTGTTACTGTCTAGAATTGCATTGAGCTGAAAAGAGAGGAGACATCAGCAGCTGGATCGTGCGTAAAGACGCAGCGGGAACCTCTGTGTGCTTCAGTGTTGCTGCTGAGGGGAAACTGTGGGACCGTATAGTACTGGGCTAATCATCGGTCACAGTACCCCAATCTGTACATACTTGCACTTATTTATTTATGCACCCCGGCATCATCTGTGCCATGTGAGCGTGTCTTTTCAAAGCCTGGAGAAGTAGTATCAAAAAAGAGAAATCATTTGAAACCAAAAACTGTGGAGAAATTGTTGTTTCTTAATAAAAATGCATGAAATCATCCAAGTTACACAAGCATTAGCCTATTCACTACCCCCTGCCTAGTTCCACAAGCACTTTCATTGTCCTCTGCCTGATTAAACCCATGCCATTTTTCTAGAGTCACAGAAAAACATTATTACACAACATGCCATATCATGTCACTACTATTTTGGGAATAATTACACACAGACAATACATTCAAACAATGTTTTATTATACACATGTGTATACAAAATTTATGTAGACAAATTATTTCGTCCTACACCTTTTGTGAAGTCATTCCCAAGAGTCATAATAGACAAAAATTCAATGCATCACACGTGTTAAGATCCAGCTGGCTGTGATTATACACCTGACCAGTAGGTGGTTTCGTGTGCACATGAAGCATCAAGAAATGAACCCTTTCTCGAACCAATTGGCTCAAGTGGTTCAATGCCTCATGAGGCTTCATCTCACCATCACTAGTGTGTCCTTGTGGCGGCCATCTTGGAACCTACCAAAGAGGAGGCCCGCCTCAAACCCAGCTCTTTTATAGAAAGGACCTTGTTTGCTGGACTTTGATTGGCTGGGCAGTTAATTGAGAAGGTGGGGACTACAGTATATAAGGAGACTGTTGGCTGAACCAAGGAGAGAAATGTAATGGCAGTGTTTTTTGATATAGAAAAAGCATATGATATGATGTGGGTTGAGGGATTATTAATTAAATTATACATGTTGGGTATTAAAGGGAAAATATTTAAATGGATTAAAGACTTTTTAACAAATAGGAAAATACAAGTCCATTATTGTTCTCAATTATGATAAATGATATATTTAAAGATATTGGAAAAGGAATGGGGTGTTCACTTTTTGCAGATGATGGAGCTGTTTGGAAAAGAGGGAAAAATGTAGATTTCATTGTAAAGAAATAACAAGAGGTTATTATTGAAATAGAGAAATGGGCGTTGCAATGGGGATTTAAGTTTTCAGTTGAAAAAACAAAAGTAATGATATTTAATCAGAAACAAATAAAAAAGGAAATAAAATTAAAATTATATAACCAAGAATTAGAGCAAGTAAAGTGTGTAAAATTTTTAGGATTATGGTTTGATGAAAAACTAAAATGGAATATACATATTCAAAAAGTTATTGATAAATGTAAGAAAATATTAAATATTTTGAGATGCTTGGCTGGTAGTGACTGGGGAGCAGATAGGCAATCACTAAAACAGATTTACACAGGTATGATTAGATCTAACATAGACTTTGGTTGTATAGTTTACGGTTCAGCAGCTAAAACACATCTGGCTAAATTAGACATTATCCAACATCAGGCGTTAAGATTATGTACTGGAGCATTTAAAACCACACCTACAGCAGCAATAGAAGTAGAAATGGGAGAAAGGCCATTAGATTTCAGAATCATCACAATCTTGATTCTTAAGCCATAGAAAGAGTGCTATTGATTGTCAAAATGTTTTAACATTTAATGCTGGCTCCGGATAATTAAAACAAACAAATAAAACAGCCGTGATGTCTTTTGTGTGAATCAGTTGATAATAAACCATAACATAGTTTCTGTCTTACAGAAGACTCAAAGATCTTTATTCAACCACAGCGATCAATAAGATACAATCGCAGAGAAGAGGCCCATGAAATTGTTAGGACATCAATGTTATGAATCTCATTTAGTTGCAGTCAAGGCCCATCATGAATCGAACAGATGAACCTTTTCTCCTTTCTTCGTGCTTTCTGTTCATTCATTTATTAATTTTTCCACAACCACTATCATCCTGTTTAGAGCAGCGAGAGGGCAGCGCACTTTTTCAGCTGTGTTAGTGCAAGAAGCTGCAGACACCCAAAAAGTATGTGCATATTGGAAAATAGGACTTGAACCACTTCAGAGCTGTACCTTTGATCCCAATAAAATGCTCTAGTCTGTGTAAAAGTAGATTTTGCTCCAACAGTAGCAAATGCTGCACTCTGACAAGGACCATGGCAAGACCATAAGTCACTTATGAAGCCATAAGTTTGTCAATGGCAACCTTAACCAAAAATTGAGTCGGTCATCTGGGCGGGTTCTTCTTTGTTGAAACATTTTGTCTCCCCTGCAAGAGTCTGAGGAGTTAAAGGTAAACTCAGCCATATAATTCCTTACATAGTGGATCAACAAGCTTAACCGTGACAATCAACACTGGTTGTTCTGATGCAAAAGAGGACCATCAGCCTCTGTTAGCCATATGGTCCTCCTTTGCATTAGAGCAACCAGTTTTGATTGTCACCCTCGTTGATCCACTATGTAAGGTATTGTTTATATGGCTGAAACTCCCTAAACTGGAGAAAACTCTTGGAGAGAAGACGAAACATTTCAGAGGACCTACTCAATTCTTTTTATCCATATAAATAAATCATTTGGAATGGGATCCAGATAATAAGTAGAGGGTTTAGCTGTCTTAACAACTGCAATTACCTCAGCTACAACAATGGGACTGAAACACTGAAAAGTGAACCATGAGTAAGAATTTTGTTTTCAGACATAGAGACACTTCAGACATAGAGACACTTGCATTCATAATTTATGAATGCAAGTGTCACAATGTTGAGGTCTTTGGAGAAAGTGTCCTGAAAGCTTTACTACCCTTTATACTGGAGACTAATCAATGTGCTTTCAATCATATAAAATTGCTTTGTAACAGGAATGAAAAATTAGAAATCTTCTTTTTTATTTGATCAATTAAACAACATATTACAATAATTCATAGCATCTTGCAGTTGTTAGTCACAGATGAACTCCCTGACAGGAAAGCCAGTCTGGACAACAAGAGAAGGGGTGATATTTTGATCTAAGGAGACAGATAACTTCATGCATTTCCTCAGACCTGAGGATCTTGGAGGAGACAACAGCAAACTCTAAACCACAACTAAACTGTTGCACAATGGCTTTGAATTAGCCAATAAAGACTTTTTTTTAGTATTGTCTGTATGCTGAGTCCAAAGTGTGGTGAAACATGTCAACATTTTGCTTTGACTAGATTTCCAGAGATATTATTCCCTCTAAAAACATGCTATTATTACACAATTGAAACCAGATGTGTACATACACTGTATAAAAAGACACGTCACCTTTAGTCTCACTCTCTGACATTAAATCTGACTATAGCTTTCCTGTTTAGGCCAGTTAGAATTAGAAAAAAAATATTTACATTTACTAGACGTCATAATAATGAGAGAATGCTTTCTCCCCGCTTAGTGGCCTAAGCAGGTAAAAAGAGTCATTTCACTGTGAGTAATGACAGTATGTTTGAGATGTTGCTTTAAAATACATCCAAAGTTCTGCCCCCAATTTACCCCATAGCCCCATGTTGTGAAAGTACAGAACCGTAAAAAGCCATGATGTCATATTTTTGGGCTTTCATAAGTTGTTTAAAGTCATTGAACGTGTAGTAAGCGTCTGAATTTAAAGGGCATGAATAATTCACAAAAAAAGTATCTCTCTCGTTATTCAAGAATTTCGCAAATAGAAATATCTTTCGTAATCCCAACGACCTGAAAACAGGAAAGAATTCGTCCAATTAAATTTTAGATGGTGAAAACAAGGAGGCTATGTGTTTTTCTGACATATTGTATGTAAGCATTTCAACTCCTTATATGGTGAGCAGGAAATACGCCACCTGTAGATTCTCTTATAATTTCTCTGTTGTTTACAAAGGTAACATGTAATCATACAACAGCCCCACCTCTCAGGTGTAGACTTACAAAACAGTACTGAACTAAAGCAGCTGGATCCTCAGGAAAAACACTGCTTTCATACAGCCTGACTACATTTCAAAACTGCTCTGTATGCTGGGAAAAGCCCAACAAAAAAGTGAGCAGTCTCTGAGACGGGGACAAGGGTGTTTTTGGGTACACAAGATCAAAATGTGCTAGCTCCTTTAGCTGGGAAGTGGACTGATCGGGGAATCTGGGCAGAACCATTTAATTTTGTCTAATTGAAATCTCAAGAAAACATAATAAAACTGTCTTGATGCACTGCTTCAAGTTCATGGGCAAAAACTATTTAAAATGTGTTCTCTGTAGAGCTTTTTGTACTAACAGGAGGTCAATGGTTTTTCCACAGAGTTCTTAAAGTTCCTGTTATATCCCAGCATTTCTCACAATGTTGTTTGTAAGCTAAAGAAATGTTATCAGCACTGATTCTGACCACAGTATATTTGCATTTCACAATTCCCTACCCAAAAAAAACTAAATTGGAAAAGAAAGCAGAGAGATTTCTAACCTGGAATCAATTAGGTATTTTTGTCCTAATAGTATCTGTTACAATTTTCAAATCTGGACAACAACAGATCCATGATCGTTATCTTCTCAAAACTATTTGTTTCTCTTCTCAAGTCACAGTTGTACTTGTATTTTTCCAAATATATTGTCAGCACCTTTCAAGATAAAATGTTACCATTGCATGTGTTGTCATTGCAACAGTCAACACAACAACCTCCAGCAGTCAGTGTTGTGCGCTCTGTCGCTATTAATCATTACTGTGTGACATTAACAGTTCTGTGAGACATGGGAAAGAATAGAAAAGTAAATACATTAATTTGCATAAATACATAATTAAACAAAAAAATACAAATAATGTTTGTTTTATTGTATAAGCAAGAATGTCTTGAACATTTTCAAGGATAAATCCACTGGGATAAATATCTGGCTCACAGATCAGGCTAAACTTATAAATAAAGTACTGCTTCTCTCTGCCTGCACAGGTGGGTGACAGAAGCGGGGAGAAGAGACAAGACTATCTGATCTGCTCCAAAGTTTGCCTTGCGGAGTTAAAATTTAGGGCTTTATGAGGAGGTTTTTTGCCTCAGCCATGATGAGGTGAAATCATTTTTATAGGTGTAATATGGGCTAGTCACACTGCACTGATCCTGTGGAGTGATCTTTCGGGTAGATTCAGAGAAGAGACTGCTGCCACAGCGGTCTGGAGCGCAGCGAGTGTTGCTCTCTGCCTTCTCCCTTCTCCCACATACAGTGGTTTGATCAGGGACCGTGAACAACTTTTTGAACCAAACACTCGTTAGAGACAAGACTTGATAGCTTTCAATGAACGTAAAATGAGAGAAAGTCGCCCAAAATCCACGGATCTGATTTAGGTTATTGAATACAGCGCGCCTGTCTGCGTATAGATAAATAAATAAATAAATATTCAGATAAATGGCGATACCCAAACAGAGTGATTATGAACCGAGCTGTTTGTAAAACGCCCCAACAAAATCTTAAGAACAAAACATAGACAAAGAACATAGCATGTTTAGGATTATTAGTTATTTTCATCTTTTTTTTCATTTTTTGATTAATCATTTCAATTAACCATTCATTGTGATAACACTGTCTACTGTATACAGATAACCATACATAGATAATTGTTATAGGACGATAATGCACTCACTCAGTTAATAACATGTAAAAGGTTATTGATAATGTGTCTCTGAATTTTGACTTTTTACACCAATATTTATAGGCAACCAGACATCAGATTTTCTGCTCTATGTTGATGCCCAGTATTGCACCTATACTGATCTTTAGTATATTAGTATATTGTGCATGGTTCGTCTTCAGTAGAAATATATGGGTGAAAAAGACAATCCCAATTTTTCAAGATTAGCATCATATTATACAATTACAGTGATGGGGGTGGGGGGGTTAGCTGCATTACAGGCCCCTGTGGTGTGGGAAGTCTAAGCTTTTGTCCTTAGTGGATTTAAATTTAAATTACTTTTGCTTTAATACTTTAAGTAATATTTAAGATGGTACTTTTATACTTTTACTTGAGTAAAAAGTTTGAGTTGGTGCTTCTACTTCTACAGTAGTATTTTTAAACTGTAGTATCTATACTTCTACTTGAGTAATAGATGTGAATACTTTTGACACCTCTGCTAAAGATAGAACTTCGACAAACCTCAAAATTGACAAACCTTCCCACCATGAAGTTTATTCAAAGTAAAATGTATCTTTGTAATTCTTTTACATTTCCATATATATAGAAAATTTTTCTAAAGTTTTTTTTCTAAATCTTTTTCTATACCATATATAGAAAAATAAAAAATATAGCATATTTTTTTTACAACATATGCTATATTTCTGATTTGGGTTTGTAGCATGCACACTCAACAATGGCATCAACACCTGTAGAAGAGTCTGTAAAAATAAAGAAAAATGTTGCAGCTTGTATTTACAGACGTTTTCCACCTGTATAGGCTGACAAATGCTTAAGTAAATAGAAAGGCTGTAGTGGAGATCGTAAAACTGCAGGACCTTCTCTAACTCAATCCTAGACTAAAAAAATAAATAAACGAGCCATTGTGGAATAAATAATACTGCCATCATAAAACTGTCTTGCCTCCAAAAGTACCTAGTTCCAGTCATGACAACATTGTAAATTTGTCTGAAGTCTAGCAACAGCCAGCCAGCTCTTGTGGGAAAATAGGTACTAAATATTTACTTGGTGAACTATCGTGACAGCTGCGCCCTTTTGTGAAGTAGACAGCATTAAAGTATATAGCTGTGTCAGGCTTGCAACTTCCTCTCTTGTGACTCTCAGAGGTTCACTGCAGCCTGTTAGTATCGTGTTGATAGTTTTATGGCCCATAACAAACAAAGTATTATATTTAGCAGGGATTGCAACAAGTTCATGTGATACATATTAAATTGAAGGAGATGTAAAGTTTATCAGGGAAGAGCAAGAAAGTAGTGCTTGATTTTCACCCATAAATGTTTTAAATGCAGCCGTTACTGTAATCCAGGATGTGAAAGTTACGCATTCAAATAAGAACCCTAAGTGATAACAAAAAACAAACAAAAAATCACATGAGCTGTATGAGGTGCTGAGTGTGTATGGAAAGCCACTTTGGTAAAATAATTAGGAAAAATGCATTTGTTACTACATCACTTCATAACCACACAGTGAAAGCTGCTACAATAACAAGGTGAGGTTGTTTAAGGTGAGGTTGAATTTCAAAGTAGGGAACTTTGGTAAGATTTATTGTCTCATGCTCGTCTACTGCTAACTGCCATATCCCATTCTTAACCCAATCCTTAACCCTACATCTAGAATTTATTCCTACCTATTGACCTATTGTATAAACCCAACAGCAGGTACACACATGGTAAAAAACCTTCCATGCACCTCCTGCTTCCATAAATTTTAAGACGGAAAGTAAGATTTTGGTACTGCACCTGAATAACTGATCATCAGAAAGTAAGCACCTCTTTAAAGGCGAATCCACCCCAGTGTCAGACCATGCAGTGCTCTGAGAAATTTGAAAAGAGAAGAAAAAGCTTCACTGTTGACACTGGTGGCCTTAGATAGCATCTTAAGTTTGAAAGTTAATGACAGTAAAGTGAGTGAACAACTATAGCTTGTTAGAAATGGTTTCCATGAGGCAGCTTCTTTTCTCTAAAATGGCAGCACACTTTGCAAACTTTCATCTCAGTGAATAGTATAGCTGTATAGCTGGACATTACTTTATTGTTCATACTTGGATATCATTGGTTAAACACAATATGGCACCTCCAGAGACCTAAAACTAGACTTGGGGGTCCACAATTCTTCTCCTGATATCTTGCATAGAATAATTTAGACTTTTGAATTTAAAATAAACAAATAAGAACCGTGACACGGTGCTGTGATGGACTGGTGACCTGTCCAGGTTGTACTCTGCCTTTCACCAAAGACAGTGCTTGCTCACATTATGCAATTAGCAAATATAAACAATTTTAATCATTTAAACAGACCTAACAACATATTAAAGTCATTTTTAATATAGACAGTGAGATAAAAAGTGTTATGTCTACTTTTTACAGTGGATGTAAGGGAATGTTAATGTCTAATTTCAATGGTATGGTGTTCCAAAGCTTCCTTGGACGAGTAAATTACTCTCTGGTTTGGAGGAAGCAGAGGTTCATTCACATTTTCTAGAAAAGACTTTTCTATGTCTTTGCAAAGCCAGTTTTGTCTCTGGTTTCTTCACCCAAGGCCTTTCCCCTTTAAGGCTTTTTTCAGTTAGTTCCCAATGTGGTATACACCAAATATTTAACTTCCTTTGCTTTGGTTTTCCTGTGTATGTGTATTTGTGTATATACGAATGTCAGTGTGTTTTGTCTAAATGCTAAAGTGTTTCACTGTTATGCAGGATGTGCCTGTGCCCTAACAAAATCCTCTATGTTTTATTTTTGCTCTAAAGTTAAACTACTGGCACCCCAGTGACCACAAACTGACCTTCTTGTCAACTCAAATGCTCCCTTGTCATACACTCCATCATTCTGTGGGAACTTGTGGGAAAATCATAACATGATTCAAAGTATAAAACTGTGCACAATGGAAAAACAAATTTCTGCTGTTCTCATCTTTAAAGAAATTCGAACACTCCCTGTTTAGACTACATCCACCTTTTGTAAAGCCTATTTGATAAAGTACATATCAGATGAAACAAGAAATCCAGCTCACAGGAGCAGTCATCTAAGGGTAAGGTACAATAAAATAGCAAATGGAGTCAGGCTAAATAAAAATCAACCAAACCCTTTTTTACTGCTTCAGTATTTTTCCACCAAAGACAAAACATTGACATTTATTCTCATTCTACCAATAAAATTAGACACTATCTAACCATTATTCATTTGACTTCAGCATAGTTTAATAGACAATACAGGTGCTGGTCATATAATTAAAATATCATGAATAAGTTTATTTTTTCAGTAATTCCATTCAAAAGAGAATCTTTTATATTATATTCATTCATTAGACAAAGACTGATATATTTCAAGTGTTTATTTCTTTTAATTTTGATGACTATAACTGACAACTAAAGAAAACCACAACTTCAGTATCTCTATTAAAAAGGGAATTCTCCCTGTTCCGTTAAGAGAAGCTCTGATAATTTTATTGGCCAAACCTTGTAAAACTTGCAACAAATGTGTAAATATAAGACCAATAAGCTTTCTCAATGTGGACTTAAAGATACTTAGCAAAATCCTGGCTCGAAGATTAGAGAGAATATTACCTGACATAATTTCTTGTGACCAGAATGGGTTTATTGTAGGCAGCCAGGGATTTCACAATGCGAGACCAGTGATGGACATTCTTTACAGTCTGGAAGAAAAAACAGACACTGTTTTGTTGTCATTGGATGCTGAAAAGGCCTTTGATAGAGTTGAATGGCCCTATTTATTCGAAATATTAAAAAGAATTGGCTGTGGGGATAATTTATTTCGGTGGGTTAAACGTTTATATAATGAGTCCTATGCTGAAATATTAACAAATGGAGTTATATCTAAATCATTCAAAATGAAATGAGGATGTAGGCAGGGGTGCCCCTTGTCCCCTTTATTATTTATTTTAGCAGTTGAGTTGTTAGCCATGGCGGTGCGGTCTCATAAAAAAACATAATTTGACATTAGACCAAAAGGAACACAAAATTATCTTATTTGCTGGTGATGTCATTCTCTTTTTTGAAAAAACTGGAAAATTCTATCCCAGCCTTGTTAGACCTAATGATATAAGGATATAAAGTAAATAAAGGTAAATCCTCATTAATGTTACTTAACACAGAAGAAAGAAACAGTACCGGGAATTATTTCCAATTCATAAAAGTAGAAGATTTTACATATTTGGGGATTAGAATTGTACCTTATATAAATGACATTGTCGGGGTTACTAACTCAAGATGTCTTGGAAATATGAAGATGTCTTGAGATATCTGAAGATGTCTTAGTAAAATATCACTATCCACTATTCCTTGGTAATAATTTATATATTTTTTGTTTATAGAAAAGAATGACAAACCCTATATGACACACTGAGTATTTAATAAAACAGGAAAATACAATTCAATGTATTGCAATTATTGCACATAGTATGAACATGTTAAGAGGATTAGGTTTACAAAATTGACATCAAGTTACGTGTGTGTTTGGTAAGGTTACTCTATATAAGAGTGTGGATATGCGTTTCTAAGATGCAATTTGTTCCTTGGATTGTAAAGGATTTTTTTTTCAACTAATTGACAGTACTGTCTATTGGTGGCAGCAGACTTTGTCCCGATTCCTAGGTTTTCAATTGGCTCCTAGAAGCATTTGTGGTGGAGGAACAGGAGGGTTTCAGTTAAGGCTGATGTTGGAAAAATTATTTTATTCCCCCTTCTTGATACTGTTAACAGCCTGTCAGTGGGTCTTCTGTGCGTTGCAGAAAGTGGTACCCTCAAACAGGACAAGTGGGATATCTGGGGAGAAACATTGTGCATGTAGCCATGGGATACAAAAATGATCTCTAGTAAAACTGTAACTTAACCTAGTGTTATGCATTATGCTATGAGGTTTACATTGCCCGGTTTCTCTATAATCCTGCTTACACATTATATTCAAGATGTAACTTTACCAGAGATTGTAGCCCATATGGTTGTGATTTTCACTGGTTGCCTGTCACTGTCATTCACATGGTTTGGGTTGAAGGGTGCTATCTCCACAAACGAGCCAACTTTGAGAGTCTTTACATCAAATCTGTGAATGAGATCAAATATTTTTTAAACACTTTCATTCATTAAAGAGGTATATTATAAAAGGCGTATTCCATTTTTTTTAGATACATATCCAAGGGTCTAATACACAAAATGATGCAGAGCTTCTGGGAAATGCTATGCAGTATGTTTTGTTGCTGGTACAATTGGTGCTCTGTGCTATGCTTTTATGAATTTGGCTGAAAAAATATTTAGAATTCAGTACATTACTACTGCTATTACACAAATGATAAACATTGATAACATACTTATATTTTTGTGGGGACAGTGTGGCAGTTTGGTGTTTAATGCATCTCTCTGGTTGCCCAGAGAGAGGGTTGTCAAAGATGTTGATGATATGCTTCCCCTTATCCAAACCTTGGGAATAAAAGCAAATTATGTTAATGATGTTCCTATACAAGAAGACAGGGCTTACAGTACATTATAATGTATAATTAATATTTATTAATCTGTATTTTCCTGTACTGGATTGAGATCAACTACAAGAGTCACACCTTTGGGCCAAGTAAGATCTCTTCCTGTGTCAGGACTCTATCCCCCATTCTCTCCATGAGGTCTGGCTGGCGCATCATTTTTGACACTTTCAGGTGGGATAGCTCTGGCATTTGGGTTCCAAGGTGCAACCCTGTTAAGAAATTAATTACAATAAATAAAATAATTTTGTTACCTTTTTTTAGTCATTGTTGATGGAAAATCCAAGAATATTTTAATAATACAACTATTTTAGTAATTTATTTTTGTAACATAGATTTACCTACCAAGCCCATGTCTTTGATGAAGTTCAGCTGCAAATATCACTGTGGCTGATCCCGATGGCCTGTAAACTGGGGCGTAGCCTGGAAGCCCGGGGACAGATGTATTTTCTGCTGTTTCCTCATTTGGTGTTGACAGTGTGCAAAGGGTATCCAACACAGCAATCCTCTTCACCATTCATTTTTCAATACTTTTATGAGCAATAACTGAAGTACAACAAAAATATCAAGACTGAGCTTCAAACACCTTCAGGAACTAGTATATGAAATGTACTGAAAATGTACCTACCCAAGTCCTTGGTCCTCTGGTGGTATCGCTCAAAGTGGTTGCAGTCACCAATCATAGGGTGGCCCAGGCCAGCATATCAATTTGCTCCCCAATGCGTAGTACATATAAACTTATAAATGTAATTATGAAATTATCAACTTACGACGTTGCCTCTGTGATGTTTACATTGATAAATTCAGGTAGTTGAACATAGAAATGTAGTAAAAATGTGAACTCTGCTAACCTCCAACTGCCGTACTAACTTTCTTACTAACTCAAAACAAACCTGAGATTCGGAATGTTAGTAAAAACTGCCCTTCAAAATAAGAGCTCCTTCAAAACAAAGGTCCCTTCAGATTCATGCCTGAAAGGCAACAACCCATGATGCCCATATTTTCCCTTTTTGCCCCCAAATTTTATAATCATAAAACTCCTGTTAAAACAAGATAGCTTGGCCATGCTTTTGAGAAAGGCTGCAAAGGGTGTCTTAAGCCATCTTAAGATTTGAATGTCTTAAGACAAAAAAATATGTCTTAAGACATCTAAAGACACTCAATGTCTTCAAGACACAAAATACTGTCTGAGAGCATCTGATTTCCTCCAATTACATGTCTTAAGACATGGGTGCATGTCTTCAGATTTTTGTCTTAAGATGTCCTAAGACGTCTTGATGTGCACAAATGTCTTGAGACGTCTTAATTCTTCTTATTAAGACATCTTGAGACGTCTTGAGACACAGTGATGGCTGGGTATGTAATTATAACCCCATGGTAGACTCAATTGCTTCCTCTATATATAGGTGGAAGCACTTGCCCTTATCGCTTATAGCAATAATTAATGTTCTTAAATGTAATAAAATCCCCAAACTTCTGTATCTGTTTCAGAATATCCCACTGCTGCCTCCTTACAACCTATTTCCATCCCTAAGGAATATCTTCATAAGTTTCTTGTGAAATAATAGGCAGACAGGGTTACGTTTATCACTTTTGTATCTTCCCTATGATAGAGGAGGCCTTGGATGCCCCAATCCACTCTGGTACTATTGGGCAGCTCAATTCAGGACCATGATGCATTATTTCACAGACAAGTCCCTCCCACTTTAGATGAATATTGAAAACTGCTTTTCCTCTTCCTCTCCCACAGTACATATACTCAACAAAAGTAAAAATGCTGCCTGAAAGGGGGTAACCGTTTTTCAGGTGAAAACAATGAAGGTGAAGGTGGAGAGATGACAGGGCAGACAAGGAGGAAACTGAAATCTAACAGAAACTACACTACAGAATAAATAACGAAAGTTACGTATGTAACTACGGTTCTATGAATCCCGGATGACCGCCAGAGGCGGTGCTTTAAGCACTGAATGATCATTGTTGCGCATGCGCAGGTCGAGTACTAATGACAACAAAGTCACCTGTGACCTGCCGGGGACCCACGTGACTCTATATAGTCACGTGGCACCCGACGTTCAATCCCTCAATCTTCTCATGAAAAGCAGAGATTCTGAGGGACCAAGCACTCTGGCGGTCATCCGGGATTCATAGAACCGTAGTTACATACGTAACTTTCGTTCTATTTCATCCCTACTGACCGCCAGAGGCGGTGCTTTAAGCACTGGATGACTTATGTCAACAAGGTCACGAGGAATCAGCAACATTCAAGGAACATCCACCTAATGTGTTGTAGATGTATGCTGCTCCAGAATTCTTTGAAGGGGATGAGGCACAGCCACATTCAATCAATCAATCAATCAAATTTTATTGTCAATTACAATTTGCATTGCAATCGAAAAATCAGTTCCAGTACAACCGTCCATCACATAAACAAACAAAACATTTTGGGGGGAACGATTGACTGAGGCCTTGCGTTGCCAAGGAACGCAGCCAGTCAGCCGCTGCTAAATAGCGCAGCCGTCAAGGCCGCATTCCTCCAAACAGCCCCAAACCCCGCCTGCACGGAGTTCACGAGGCGCTGCCCTTGAACTCTCGAAGAAAGAGCAACAACATGGGGGAAAGAGGGGGGGAGAAAAAAAGAGACAGATGTTTGCCTATTTATGCTCTCACCTATAAAGAGACAAACAACCGACACAAAAAAAAACCCTCATAGCACAAAAAGCACAAATAAACACAAGAATACATGTATGCAGAAGGTAAACATTTGAGACCTGTCGCCTGTACGTAAGATTCATCAGTTTTATGAGCATCAGTTATGCGTGTGTGTATGGCCAAAAGTGTTTTTCTCCGTGAACACTCTCCAGAGGCCATTTTCCTTGATGTTGTCAGCCGGCCCACAGTTCAGAGAAGCATTCTCAGGTGTCAGCGGGGGAGGGGGGCTTTTCTGGGCACTCTCCGCCATAACAATCCAGGAGTAGAGATAGAGATAGGGAGGGAATCCAAATATGTTATTTGTTATGAGACAAGCTGCACTGCCTTCCCTGTCAGCTTTTAAGTCTTTTGCTGGCTCCACATAAATCCAATTTTCCAAATTATTGGGCTTTTTCGCGCTTCACTCCCAGATTTTATCCCATCTCCCCTTGAGTTCAACCACCAAAGTCAGTCTGCGTTCCAACACAGGCAGCTTTTCGGCTTCGCTCCATTCACCTGCCAGGTTTGTCCGTTCACAGCCAGAGTGAGCGCGTCATGCAGCCGGCAGCCTGATCAAGGCCAAATGGCTCCGACATCCGCTGTATTTGCCGATACTTCAAAAATCCACAAAAACCAATAAGTAGAGATCCCAGTATCCTTAATCCAATGTGAAAATTTCAAACGTCCAGAAATGACAAGGTCGAAAGACACACCGTTTTCCTCCAGGAATTTAGGGTGTATCTCACAAAATAAGTCAAATCAGGACCGGACGGGTCCCCCTTCCGTTGCCTACCCGTCGAAAAAAATTTATCAATAGTATTGAGAGACCAGCTTACCAGATCCATGTTTTTCAGAGTTCGGTTGATATGAAGAAAGTGCTCAAAGGACAAGACATAGCAAAGCAAAGCAGGAGAGGGGGGGGGGGGTAAAAGCTGCAGAGAGAGAAAAGACACGTCCGACCTCGGAGAGAGACAGAGACAGAGAGTAAAACCGAGTAAAGGTGATTTCCAGGAGGCCGCACGGCATATAACATCCAACGGCATCCCAGTCATGGCAGCAAACGATGTCGACTTGCCCCTTGTAGAGTGACACTTCACTCCTGTCGGCAGTGGCTGGTCCTACAAGGCATAAGCCTTGGAGATCAAATCCACAACCCAGTGTGCAAGTCACTGCTTAGAAAGTGCCTGACCTTTCCGTGAGCCGGCATAGCAAACAAAAAGGCTATTTGTCTTTCGGAAGGATGCCGTGGCATTGATATATGCTTCAAGAGCACGTACAGGGCACAGTGGTTCGGAGGGGCATCCAGTGTCAAACTGAGCAAGATGGAGTGGCTGGTTACCGTCTGCCGCCAGTGACACCTTAGGAATGAACGCTGCGTCAGGCCACAGTGTAACACCTGACCCATCAGGATTCCACCGGCAGCAGGGCTCGGCCACCGAGAGAGCCTGCAGTTCACCCACACGCTTTGCTGAAACCATCGCCAAAAGGAACGCTGTCTTCAGTGAGAGCCATTTGAGGTCTGCTGATGCCAGGGGCTCAAATGGGTGGGATCGAAGAGCCTCAAGCACCAGAGAAAGGTCCCATGCCAGTGCCACAGGGCGGTTGGGTGAATGCCGATCACCTCTCATAAACAGCACAACGTCCTTGTCTCGGCCCACTGTGCAACCATTCAGCCCGACATGCCGACAGGAAATGGCAGATACATATACTTTCAAGGTAGACGGGGACCGCCCCAGATCCAGCAATTCCTGCAGGAAGGTCAGTATGTCAGAGACTGAACACTGCACCGGGTCCTGTCCTTTATTACGGCACCAGGTTGCAAAGACCGCCCACTTGTTGGCATAGACAGCTCGTGTGGATGGCGCCCATGCATTAGCCATTGTATGCCCTACTGACCCAGTGTATCTCGAGAAAGTGGACCACGGCCTTGCAGGGGCCAAATCCAGAGCTGGAGCCGGTACGGTTTGGGGTGCAAAATCTGACCCCCCAGCTGGGAGAGAAGATCCGTCCTGCAGGGGAGACGCATTGGCGAGCCGGAGCTGAGCTCGTGCAGTAGAGGAAACCAAGTCCTCGCTGGCCAGAAGGGGGCTACCAGCAGGACCCTGTTCCCTTCCTGGCGTACCCTTAGGAGAGTCTGAAAAAGCAGACTGAATGGTGGAAAGGCATAAAGGAGGGTCCGGGGCCAATCGTGTGCCAGCGCATCGTGGCCCAGAGGGCTGCTGTCATCCAAGGAGAACCAAAGGGGACAGTGAAATGCGTCCCTTGAAGCAAAGAGGTCCACGTCCGCCCTGCCGAAGATCTTCCAAATGCACTCCACTACCTCTTGGTGAAGCTTCAACTCTCCTGGAAGCGGCTTCTGGCGAGATAGAAAATCTGCTGGCACGTTCTCTGGCCCGGGGATGTAGGCTGCTCTGAGGCTGGCCAAGTACGGAGCTCCCCAGGTTAGCAGCTGTTTAGTCAAACAAAATAGTTTCCTTGACCTGGTACCCCTTTGGTGGTTGATGTGAAAAACCACAGCAGTGTTGTCTGACCTTACCAGCACATGCTTTCCCTGCAAGCCAGGGAGAAAGCTCTGAAGAGCCTGAAGTACAGCCTGTAATTCCAGGACATTGATGTGTTCCCTGCTCTGCCGCTGAGACCATTTTCCCTGTGCCATTTGACCCTGCCAGGTTGCACCCCAGCCCATGGAGGATGCATCCGTAAACACAACTTCCCGATGACACGGGAGGGAGCCGAGCGGGTCCCCTGCCGTCATAAACGCCCTCACCCTCCACTGGGACAGAGACTGAAGACACTGAGGCCCCACCCGAAGTCGTCTAAGACGATGAGTGTTCCGTGTGGAGTCCAGATTCAAGCTGTTCAACCACATCTGGAGGGGCCGCAATGACCGCAGTTCCAAGGGCACTACGGCGGATGCGGCTGTGAGCATGCCCAAAAGGCGATGATACCGCACAAGGGGTGGTGCCATGCCACGCCTAAATTCCGGGAGGATGCTCAATACGCTGTTCACCCACTGGGGTGATGGGCAAGCAGTCATTGAGACAGAATCCATGGCAATGCCCAGGAAGACAATCTCCTGTGAGGGAGCCAGACTAAAAGAATAAAAGCCCCCTGGATTCCGCAGGGGGTCCACAGGCACTATAGTGCCCTTGGCCAGCAAGGTGCAGATTTCTTGGTTCAGTGCCTGTGCCTTCACCGGGTCGCGGATCACAGTCATCCTGGCCTGCGGCGGAATTGAAGACGGTACCCCCTGGAAAGTGTGGACAACACTCACAAATCTGGGGTGTGTGCAGCCCAGAATCCGAGCTGTCCTGGGGTAAAACACCCGACCGCAGGCCCTAAGGCGTCATCTGCGGGCCCTCCGGCCCCTTGAAGGCTTGGGAGGAAGCCGACCAGACTGCGTGGCTCGAAAGGAACGAAATGACCTTGCCCCAGTTTGGTCTTGAGCCCGGTTTCCGTGACCTGGATGGTATTTGGACCGATGTCTGGGCTGGTACCAGACCCTGTGGTTCAATGGAAGGAGATGGGCGTGAGGGCCTCCGCGAAGGACCCGCAGCTGCCCGAGTGTGGACTGGTTGGCGATCACGTCTTTGAAGGCCTGCCAGCTGCTGCCTTGTTCTAGAGGCCTGAGCTGTACGGTCCAAGGCGTCCAGTGCTGCAGAGCCAAAAGTTCCCCCGGAACGACAGGCAGAGCCCAAAGGGTTCTCCTACAAGGATCAGTAAGTGGCAACTGCGCCAACCAGACCTGGCGGCGAGCGTGAACCAGCGTGGACAGTGTGCGTCCAAGCTCCCTAGTCATGAGGGCAAAGGCCTGCAGAGATGTATCAACCAGGCCTTGCGTGGCGGGGTCCAGTGGAACAGACTCCAGGGAGGAAGACAGGGCCAACATAAGAGGGGAGAGAGAGTTCCCAATCCGGCCCATGCGGGCCCCAGAGTCATAGGCCTTGCAGAGAAGGTCGTCAGTAATACGACACTGAGGGCGCGGACAACGAGCATTGGGCCGCAAAACCTCATCAGGTGGAATAATAAGAGAGGCAATGCCAGGTTCCACTGCTGGCATCTGCCCCAAGACAACCCTGGGTGCCTCCTGCATAGCTGCCAGGACTCTGCCATATGTTGTCAGACGTGAAAGCGCCTTGGTGTCTGACCAGCAAGCATGCAGCTCCCGTACTCCCCAGAGGGAGGAACCACAAAGGCAGTCTCTGATCTACTGAGCTTAAAGAAGGCGCTGAAAGCTGCAGGCTGGGTCTGAGGAACATCAATACGTAAACGGGCAAGAGCCGTTCGGATGGCGGCTGTCACAGACTCCCCGTATCCTCCTGGGAGGCAATGGAGTCAGACCCGGAGGCCCCGGAGCCCAGCTCTGGGAGGTCCTCACAGCAGTGGGTGCCAGAGGCCGCCACAGAAATAGCATCGTCATCAGTGACTGATACTTCATCCAGCTCGGGGGGGAGAGCCGCGCTGCGACCACCACCAGCCTGAAAGGACTGGAGAAGGGCCTTCATGTCGGCCAGCTCAGAAGTGAGCTGATCCACTCTTGTGGACAGCCTCCCTGCATCGGTCCGTCTGGCTCGTTTTGCCGGCACCGAAGGTGCAGCCACAGTAGGCCGTTTGCACATCGCCATCCCCGGTGGCAACAGACTATGCGGCTCAGCGCCCGCCCAGTCGGTAGGCTGCTGCAGCGCAGCCAACCGATCCAGCCTGACCGACCGGGGCATGACGGAGCAGTTGGGGCAGGCGTCATCCGACAGCACCTCCCGGAGATGTTCATGCCCGTCATCGGGCTGAAGCGGAGCCAGACAGGTCGAGCAGCACAAATTCTCCAGCATCATAATGCTGAAGGCGTGATCAGCCCGCCACCAACAAAAAGTAACCACGAGCAGGAAACGCCACTGGCGATTCCGTTGTAGGAAAACTCCCTTAGAGGTTTCGAACTCAGCGTGAGCAGAAATGCCACCAGCGAGTACGCTTGTTAACCAAGGATGAACTCAACGCGAGCAGAAAATGCCACTGGTGAGTCAGATAAACCAACTTATAGAGAACTCAACGCGAGCAGCAACGCTACTGGTGAGTCAGATAAACCAACGTATAGAAAACTCAACGCGAGCAGAAAACGATACCGGTGAGTCAAGCAGCTAGGATAGCATGTGGTACACACAGAAGCAGTCAGCTTCACACGACCATACCTGCGCGCGAGAAGAACGAAGGGATTGAACGGCCGGGTGCCACGTGACTATATAGAGTCACGTGGGTCCCCAGCAGGTCACAGGTGGCTTTGTTGTCATTAGTACTCGACCTGCGCATACGCAAGAATGATCATTCAGTGCTTAAAGCACCGCCTCTGGCGGTCAGTAGGGATGAAATAGAACTAAAGACATAGTCTAAGAATAACAAAATCCAAACTCAAACACCCAAGGAACATGACAATAAGCCTCTAAAAATGTGGTTGTTTTGCACTAAATGGAGGAAATGCTGATCCCAAATCCTGATCCATTGAGTAAAAACGTTGCTATTCCTCTGCAACTTTAACTTACTTCCTCTGCATTGTGGCTCCACCATCCAGGCATCTGTTGCCCAAACGTAACAGGGCATTGCACCAGAGGGTCTGTCTGTGCTGGGGGAGGTTGTTTTGCAGATGCATTTTGGAAACAGGGTGGTAGATTTAGACACAGCTGAGAGCACAGAGGTCATTCTGGGTCGATCCTTCCTGCAACACATAAGTGGCTGCTTCAATTATGGCTGTAAAGGAATAACCCTGCTTGAAGAGAAGGTTCCTCCGATTCAACTCATTCCGGGGTGCATGTTGTGCGAGTGGGCCGGGCCCCTGTGTTGGAGCCGGGGTGTGAGCAAGTGGTGCCTGGTCTCTCTTGTTCCTGCCACACCGCCAGCAGGGCTTGGACGTTAAGCCCCACCAGAGCCTTTGTTAAAAAGCATTTTGTGCTAGTGGCAGACGTTATTATCCAGCAGCAGCAATCTGGCGGCATACCCATTAGGATTTTCAGCCCTGGCACCATCCCTGTGAAGGTAAAGAAGGGAGCAGTTTGGAGTATTTTAGCCACAGTGCCTAGGTCCTATGACTTTAAAACAGGCCCAAATCAACACCAGTCCAACCAAGTGCTTGACAGCTATTATGACATGATCACTACACATCTCTACTTTGTCTCATCTATCCAAAGTACATTACTCCAAAAGTATTGTGTTCCCTTTAGATGCAAGATTTAAAACAAGTCATACATGTTCAATCTTATCTCGATGGACTTTTTTCCACCTTTCTAATCTGTCTCTCCTCTCACAAAGAGCATTATCCATGGCACACATGTTCTCTCACTCAGGGCATCACAAATATTCAAATTTGTTCAATCAACATTAAATTTGTCTTACTTTCTGTTTGTATGTTCATGCAACCATTTCACAGATGTAAAACTCAAACGTGATAGTCTAAGGCCATAAAATCAGAAAGCTCTTTGGTTTTTCACCCTTGATTTGGCCTTGATGTGAACTTAGAGGAAGAGCCATTCCTGGGAAGATTGGCTCTTTTACACTTGTAAATAATATTTCCTACATTAGAATTATGGACTTTAAATAGTTGGCTATACTGTGGATCAGTAAGCTGTCAAAGCTGTTGCTTTTGTAGAAGTGATGACACTTTCTTACAGTCAGGAAAACAGGAGAATTGTATAAGCAACACCTGCCTGATATTAATATCTATTGAAGCAACTGATCTGTATTTTTTCCATGACTGTATTTGCAGTCATGGAAACTTTAATTTTCCCATGACTATTGTTATCAACACTGGATCAGAAAATTAAAACGTTATGGATGGGCTATTCTGCATGATGGGCTTACTGTGTAAAGTTTTGAAAGTGTTTAGTTGGTGTAGTGTTAGCAATCGTTTCAGATCATTTCACAGTTCCACTGCTCAGACAAACCCTTCTGGGAAATGTGGGAATGAAGGTGATGCCAATATCACATCACTCAGCAATATATTTCCGCACTACAAGTTGTGAATCTGTCTAGATAATTTTGATTCCAATCCTGTCTGTAGCCAGCAACACTGACAGTCTAATAATCTCACCTGGCGTGGATATCATGATAATTTTATCAAACCCAGATTACCTAGAGGGATAGCTCTGTTGTTCTTTTTTAACTTAAAACTAAATTCACACACCCTTATCGCTAAGCTCCATTGTCCTAAAAACTCTTTAATTCAGATAAAAAGAGAAATTTCTTCGCTTAATTTTTTTTGACACACCTAAACGTTTCAGATCATAAAAATGCATTCTATTACCGGACGCCAATAACGTGTGTAAATACAAAAAGCAAATTTCAAACATGCAAACTACTCAAAGCTGCCATCAAGCGTTTACAATAACTGCCGATGGATATTTTACATTGTTGGGGAGGAATTTTGGACTCGTCTTTGCGGAATTGTTTTAATTCAGTCACACTAGAGAGTTTCTGAGCATCAAAGGCCTGTTTAAAGTCCGGATCAGACACACACCGCTAATTTAGAGCTCCTACAAACCAAAGACAAACCATGAAAAATACCAAGCGGTGAATAATATTTTCTGGGAAAATTGTGAAATGACTGCTTATGCGACCATCATCTGATTCTTGTCATTATTGCGCAACAATAAGTGTTTCTGCCCTTAAATCCCCTTTCTCCTTCTCCTCTCCATTTTTCCCCATCAGACTCTAATAATAAACACATTAATGATCACAACTCAATGTCTTTTGGTCATGAAATGATTTATCTGTTGGATCTAACTGATGTGATTGTGCTGCAGCGACAATTCATGCAGTTTGGCATATTCAATTGTGCTGCGTGACTAGACTTAATTTGATGTCACACTCACACAGTGCGACATGTTGTTGTCCTGTATGATTTTTGAGATTACACAGGGTGTGCTAGGCTTAAGGCCATGCTGTTACGTCAACTCTTTGATTGGGTTACTCCAAAACCACCTTTTTTTAAGATATTCAGAACTCACTGGTGTGCCTCGAGTCATTGTCCAGATGGTAAACCCACAGGAGCTCTTAATCCTGGTTATTGTATTTCAGGGTTTGTTATTACATAGCAGAATTCCCGATTCCATCACAGCAGGTTGTTCAGGTAATGAGGGAGCAAAACCGCACCAGAACATCACACTAGTACCCCACGTTCAACTGTTGGTACGATGTTCTTTTTCTGAAATGCTTTGTTAGTTTAACAGATTAAAAAAAGTTCCACTTGTGTCTTAAAGTCCAAGGTGTTGTTTTGGTAAGTGTGAGACGAGCCTTCATGTTCTTTGCTTTTGTTATGCTTTGATTTTTGGTCAGCAGTGGTTCTCCCCTTGGAGCTCTCCGATGCCATTTCTGCTCAGTCTCTTTCCTATCGTTGAATCATGAACACTAACCTTAAATGAGACAAGTCACGCCTGCATTGGTTTAGGGGTTCTGGCTTCCATTGTGAGCTTCTGCAAGAGTTATCAAAGGGCAATTTTCAAGAGAGTGAGAGCAATAGATGAAAGTAATAGATGGGCAAAGATGGTTGTTCTCAGAAGAAAAAAAAAACATATTTAAATAAGATGGCTCCAGTCTGGCAGGCAGCCTCCCGGCTTCCCAAAAACATGCAAACATATACAAACACGTACACACTATTCTGTGCATAAGAAACACGAAATCTACAGCCAAAACAGAAAGCGTATATTGTCTTCAAGCAAGTGCTATCTTCTATATATTTCTGCTGAGGTCTGCTAAATGTTATCTGAGCTACAGTTCGCTGAACTGCAATAATCTCAACAAAACTACTTTCACATTGATGCAAATCACACTTCATTTGGCAACTGAGCACACTCTCTGGATCTTTGTATCCTAACAGTCCTTTGCAAAATAATTAATACCCCGTGAACCTCACCATACCCCATATGCCTTTTTTTACATCAATTTGTCACAAAAATTAACACTGCACACAACATACCATCCTCATAGTGAAGTAGACATATGCCCCATGGTTACTGTGGGGGAGAGTCAGTTGACTAGATAACCACTTGTTTGGCACTAAGAAGAAATGTATTGTTAAAAAAGACATAAGAAATGCTGTTTGGAGGCTGGCAAAACCAACCAGGGAAAACACAAACGTGTGGAAGAAGGTGTGCTGGTCAAAGCAACACAATGCAACTGACCTACATGCTACATCCTACAGGTCACACTGAACAAATCATCCCCACAATGAAACATGGTGGTGGGAGAATCATGCTGCAGGAATCATTTTCAGCAAGGGCGGCTGGAAGCTGACTACTCAAAACCTGTGAATGGGCCAGGAATCACCTTCCATTAAAACAGAAATGCTAAACATGCACCCAGAACTAAATTGGAATGATATAGATCAAAGCACATTCGTGTGTTACAACGGCCCAGTCAAAGTCCATAGTGTCATGCTGACAAAAGCTTTCCATCTAATCTGAGTCTGGCCTATTTTGCGAAGGACACATTTCTCAGTCTATAGATATTCAAGGCTAATAGAAACACACCCTAAATGATTTGGATCTGAAACTGCACCAAAGGTGGTTACCTGTGGGTGGCTAAATACAAATACCCTTCAACAAAACCGGATTTTTATTTGTCAACATCTCATGGGGCGCTGTACATACAGCACAAATATATTTAGCAAGGTTTCGTTCCAGATGATAATAAAATTAGGCATACATAGTTCATTATAATATAAAGAGTATTGTATGCTTGCTTACATATCTATATTATATTAACTTTTTAACTGATTAAAGTTTTGCATTATGCAGCAATGTAGCCCTGACATATTTAGGTGTGCTCACTGGAGGCTGAGCTTTAAAATGTGAATAATATCATCTTCCACCCTGGACTTGCTGCCATCTAACTCCAAAAGTCCAGAAAAAAGCGCACAGCATCTTTATGGTACATACAGCCGAGGCAGATTTGGATTTGTGCTGTTTTCTGAGGATTAAGAATAGCTTCTCTGATCAGTATATGAGAGATTACAGGTTATTAAAAATGAGAGATTTTTACAAGCTCAGTTAACTCAGTTCTTTTTGCAACCACATGTAACAGCAAAAAAACACTCTTATTTATTTTTGCATTAAGATCCAAAGCCAAATTTTTGAGCTGTTTAATTAAAAAAAAATTAGAACATTTGACTTCTTTCCCAAAACAAAGCACACATCCACACTTTCAAATATGTTTTATCGGACATAAACCAAAACACTGCCAGAAGTCTGCCGGTGATTATAAATCAAGGGTGGGCTGAAAAAAAGAAGACTTTTATTGTGAAGAAGCTGTGGGTTTGTGAAGGTCTACATGGAAGTGTTAAGTTAGCCAGAGGTCTAACTCAAAGCTTGACAAAAGCTGGTTTATTTATTTAATGATAATTTCGAGAGATTATATGAGGAACGTCAGTATTTCCAAAAACAAACAGACTCTGTGCAAAGTTTTTATCTGCTTTTTCTCAGCAGGAAACACGTTCGGTTGTCAGCAAAGCAGGCAATGCTAAAGGGAAAACTTTCTGTCTCTTCCTGGTTTGATTCCTCTTTGTTAAAGATGCAAAAGCTCAACTTTGAGGACATGACTCTGATATGAGCAAGTTTCCTAAACACTTTTGCAAGTAACAAAAGGGTTCTAAAGGTCACAAAAAGTGACAAACAGGTAAGTACTTATATCAGCGTATGCAATGTTTACCTTTGCTAATGGGTTGTAAAACATTAAAAGTCTGCAATTTCACAGTACATAACAAGTAATGCCAAATTTGCAAGAGACACGAAGATGCAAGTTAAAAAGATCAAACACGAGTGAGGCAGGTTTATAGACTACGCTGCTTGTCAGAAATTGTGTAGCAAAAGGGTCTGGGCAAACAGAAACTAAGTAAATAAACCCTTCAAAAGCAACAGGTATGTTGCTGTGGGAACATGTTAATTCCCCTTGAACTATTTCACGTTTGGTAAAATAACGACCATAACCATTAGTGTTTTCTTGGGATTTTCTTTAGACAAACATAGACCAGAGGTCAAATGTGAAGGTGAAACAAAAGAAGTCATAGCTTTCAGCCGTTTTTATTTTAAAAATGAAACTGTGGCAAATATTTGTGTTTCGGCTCCTATGACTATTTAGGTCTGGATGTTGACTGGAACACTAACACATGTGCTTCACAGTTGTGCAGAACTCTTTCTATCTTCAGAAAATGGATTGAACAGTGTCCTGTTCAAAGTTGCTTTTATAACCACACCCAGCTATAAATTTGTCTAGAGCTTTCCTCCTGACCCATCTGTTGTGTTCCTTCGTCATGATGCTCTTTGTTCTCTGAGGTTCTCCAACAAACCTCTCAGGCCTCCAATGAGCTGCTAAATTTATTCTGAGACCCTGTACTAATAAGGTGACTTCTGATGGTAATGATAAAATGTAGTTTAATTAAAGGTATCAGTGTAAAGGGGGCGCAATGCAAATGCACACCAAGACTGGGACCTCCAGTTCATAATCATGCTGTAGTTTGTGTTGGTCCCTGGGTATACACTTCTGATATCACATGCAACATTGAATGTGTTTTTTTTAATAATTAATAATAATAATATTGTTAATGGGCAGTTTTACAGGCTTTAGTACAAAATGTTCTCAAGAAAATATCAACCAAAACTTTCAGATGGAAAGAACTTGTTGGATAAAAACATACCAACAAACAAAAATTGTGACCACAGATGCCCCAAAAATATATTACATCTTGTCTCCAAATGAGGTTTTCTTTCCATTCTATCATTTTTCTTTCATCGTGGTTAATATTATGGATTTTTTTCTTTTGAGTTGGTTACAATTTAAACAGGTAATTTATTTATTATATTCATGGATTTCAGGCTGACATCCGGCAAACAAAATAATACAAAGGCCATCTGTTTTGTTCAGTTTCTCTGGTTCTGAAATTAAGACTCCGTTGGGTTTGTTGACTAAAATCACATGGACTGCTTCCAGCAACCGGCAGCGGCTTTCCGTCGAATATGGTTCCCTTTCATATTTTGCTTGCATCGTTTATCAAACATTTGCCTGCATGCAGCTTCGTGTCCTCGTCGCTGAAGCATCACTTCGCTTGTCAAAAGGCTGGCACCGGTCGCTGCCATGGTTCACTTTTTGTCCATTGCTTATTTTATCAGAGGAGATATTTTTGGACAGATGAACAGTAAAAACATTGTTTTGGAGCTTAAGGGTAGATCCTGATGTCTTCTCTACAGGACACACAATAGACAAAACATTATTTTTGTTTTTACAATCATGATTTTATCTGTCAAAATACACATTCTGCCTAAGAAGAAACAAGCAAAACAAAGAGCTGTTTATTAGCAGCAAGTATGTCAAGACTCTTAAGGACGATGTCTGTTTTCACCATGGTTACCAGTGTCGACCCTTTTCTTTTTCTTTTTTATGCTATTATTAAAAAATACATTTAAAATTCATACTTGCTATTTAACATCATTCTCAAAACTTTCCTTGACGACTCAAATTAATGTTTGGCTTTTCGCTTGTAGCAAAAACCTCCTTCATTACGTTTGGATTGCGCTTTTCAAAATAAAGTGTGGATTATTTCGCAAATTGTCTCCCCTGAAATTCACTGACCACATTGTTGCGTTTGCACATTTGGGCAAGACCACAATCATTTTCTGTTATCCTTACAGGCATTTATATAAGTAGAAAAATCAATGTGTAATAATTGATGGTTCTTTTGTAGGACTTGATGCTTCAAGGAAGTGAAATTAGAGATTTGGTTTCAGTCGGTTGGCCATCTGAAACTTTAACAGTGGTCTGTGGTGCTCGCTCTGTGGAAATGCTATTGAATAACAAAGAAATCTATTCAAGCTCCAGTTTACTGCTCCTGAAAGGATTAAGCTGTGGCATTTGATTAAAGACAACATTCAAAAACAGGAGCACATTTACAATGAGTATGAAGACACCTTTTTTCCCCAAGGCAATATGGAAAATTACAGTGTACAGTAGCTTCATTTAAAAGCAACAGGTTTGCATTTTGAGTCACTGGATGAATATAGCTTTGCATCATGTAAGTTTGGGTTTGCTGTGATACTGGCTGGATACTGGCTGGAGCTTACAAGGCGACACCCCTCCCCCACATCGGACAATCAGACCATCTCTCCCTGTTCCTCACACCTCGGTACTCACCACTCATCTAACGTGTGAAACCTACTGTGAGGACAGTAAAGGTGTGGCCAGAGGACTCAGACGCTGTGCTCCAGGACCGGTTCAGGAAAGCAGATTGGAATACTTTCCACCACACAGATTTGGATCAGTACGCCTCATCTGTACTGGACCACGTCTCTAGCACCATTCACTGTGTCACCACCCACAAACGCATCACTATGTACCCCAACCAGAAACCCTGGATGAACAGAGATGTTCGTCTCCTGCTGAAGGCCCGCAACACCGCCTTCCGGTCAGGGGATGCACAGACCTACAGTGCAGCCAGGGCTGAGCTGAAGAGGGGAATCAAGAAGGCCAAACACCACTACAAAAGGAAGGTGGAGGATCACTTTTCCAACTCCGACCCCCGACGTATGTGGCAAGGCCTTCAGATTCTCACAGACTACAAGAACCCCAATACCTCCCCCGCCTGATCTGATGTCTCCGTCCTCAGCGAGCTTAACAACTTCTATGCTCGTTTTGAGAGAGGGAACACCACAACAGCAACCAAGGCAGCCACTACACCAGATCAACAGCCACTGACTCTCCTCTCTCCTGACGTAAGAGCGGCTCTGAGCAGGATTAAATCCAACAAGGCTGCGGGTCCTGATGGCATACCTGGACGTGTCCTCAGAGCGTGCTCTGGGGAGCTGGCAGGAGTGCTGACGGACATCTTCAACCTGTCTCTGCACTGTGGTACCGACCTGCTTCAAGCCTACCTCCATCGTCCCAATCCCCAAGAATTCCAACCCAACCAGACACAATGACTACCGCCCGGTAGCCCTCACCCCCATCATCACTAAGTGCTTGGAGCGGCTGGTCCTAGCACACCTCAGATCCTGTCTCCCCCCCACACTGGACCCCCACCAATTTGCTTACAGGCAGAACAGGAGCACAGAGGATGCAGTCTCCGTAGCACTGCACTCTTTCCTTTCTCACCTGGACAGCAAGAACACTTACGCCAGAATGTTGTTCTTAGACTTTAGTTCAGCATTTAATACTATCATCCCATCACAACTCATTACCAAACTGACAGACCTCGGCATCAGTTCACTCATGTGCGACTGGTTGCTCGACTTCCTGACCGGTCGACCCCAACATGTTCGGCTGGACAACCACTTCTCATCCACCATCATTATAAACACCGGAGTGCCACAAGGTTGTGTGATGAGCCCCTTCCTGTACTCTCTCCTCACCCACGACTGCAGACCTGTCCATGGCTCTAACGCCATCATCAAGTTTGCAGACGATACCACCATGATTGGCCTCATCAGAGACAACGATGAGGCCGCCTACAGAGAGAAGGTGGACCGTCTGGCTGAGTGGTGCGACAAAAACAACCTGCAGTTGAACACCGAGAAGACCAAGGAGCTCATCGTGGACTTCAGGAGTTACGCTGACCTACACCCACCCATCCACATCAAGGGGACAGCGGTGGAGCGTGTGGACAGCTTTAAGTTCCTGGGAGTCCACATCTCAGAGGACCTGACCTGGACGACCAGCTGCTCCAAACTCATCAAGAAGGCGCACCAGCGCCTGTTCTTCATGAGGACCCTGAGGAAGAACCATCTGTCCTCAGAGATCCTCACGAACTTCTACCGCTGCACCATTGAGAGCATCCTCACCAACTGTATTACAGTTTGGTACGGGAACTGTTCTGTCGCCGACCGGAAGGCGCTGCAGAGGGTGGTGAAAACTGCCCAGCACATCGCCGGGGCACCGCTCCCTACCATCAAGGACATCTATAGGAAGCGGTGTCTGAAAAGGACCGGGAAAATCACCAAGGACTTCACTCACCCTGCACACACACTCTTCTCCCTCCTGCCCTCTGGGAGGCGTTACAGAAGCTTACGGACCAGAACCACCAGGCACCGGAACAGCTTCTTTCCCACAGCTGTCACGCTCCTGAATGCCTCCTGACACAAGGACTGTAACCCCCCATCCCCCCATACAATAATAACATATGGACTGTCCTCACACACACACACACATACCATGGACTGTTCCCCTCACACACATACACAATTTGTATACAATCTGTATAGATTCTGTAAATCGTATCTGCCATTATTTACTTGTATTATAAACCCGCTAATACATATATAATCCTTCTCCTAACATTCCTGTATATTCTGTGTAATCTGTGCATACAGCTCCCATATTTATATTTATACACAACATTTTATAGTCCCCTACTATTACTTTTTACTTATACATACACTTATAAATAATATTTATATCCTGTATAGCACTTCTGGATAGATGCAAACCACATTTCGTTGCTTTGTACTTGTGACAGTGCAATGACAATGAAGTTGAATTCTATTCTATTCTATTTTATACTTGTGAGCTCAGCTCAGTCAAACAGATCTGCCAACGATCCTATGACACTATTAAAACATTAATAAGGTTTCCAATGTTAACACATTGGGTACAAAACTTTTAAGCAACAGTAAAAGTTAAGCAAACATTACATATGCATAATATGAAATTGCTATGCTCACTAATTCTAGCAGTTCAGGTTGATGTAACGGGTGACAGAAATACCAGTCACTGTTCTCTTAATTAAATAGTCATTTTCAGATTTGAAACCTTAAATATTGATCCTTGACTTTCCAATACTGCGTGAAGTTACAGTTATTTATAAATGCAGTGCATCGTCTTTGAAATTTCCATTAACTCAAACGAACAATTTATGTATTAATATGTTTTGAAACTGAGCTCAATATGACTAGGAATCCCAGAACAGAAATACTTTTCAGGTGTTTGATATGCATATGGGCAGGGTAGGTAGAAGCTTGTGTAAAACCCTTCTCTGCAGAGCAGTCTCTTGCTCTGTGCCACTGAGTTTTGTTGTGTCAATGTTGTGGTGCTACAGCACTAACAGATGGCTGCAAACAAATTGTTCTCTGCATGAATCACTTATGTGTGCAACATCTTCCCACAAAGTTGAGGGACAGATTGTAAGTCTTGTTTAAGAAGTTTCTGTTCTCTCCCTTCCCGCAAACTGCTTCAGTGTTGCATTGAGACTCCAGTCTGTTGTCTGGGATATTTGTTATACTTAATGACCCCCTTCACCAAGAATGGAAAAAGTGTTTGACCTTTTTGATTTTTCTGAAAATGTAACTTATCTTCTTTGTCAGCATCCTGTCCACTGCTGATACTACTGTACAATCACAATGAATGTTTTGCATAGAAATAACTTTATAGGTTCCATGTTACCCTAATCTGTAGTTGGCTATTGGAAAGATGTCAACCCTTTGCTTCAAATGCTTTTGGAAAAACAGACAATCTAGTGGACAGCATCACAAAGGCCAAGGCTAAATCTCGTCAAAACATGTAGATTGTTATAAATGGCTTAATGATTTTTGCCAATATGGCACCAACACTCCTTGTTGATTGTGACTAAACCTTTTACAAAAACCAGATGGGCACAAATAAAGACAAATAGGCCTAAATGTCTGACACTAAAGAATTATGACACCCCTCCAAATCACTGACTTCAGGCATTTCAATCCCTTCCATGGTCCCAAGTTTATAAGCACTTCCCAGACTGAATATAAACATTTGGCACTCTCAGGAGTCTAGAAAGCTTACGCATGGTGTCATGACAAAATGACACTGGCAGCAGTGAAACCATTTGTGTAATTTCCTTGTTTCTGAGCGTCCAACAGTCAGCTGCTAGAAGCATCTTCACCAAGCAGGGACAGTACCGTTGGGTGCGATTACTTTCCATCTATGTGATCTCTGCTCTGTTTCTCAATAAATGTGCTGGAACCTGATCACTCCACCCTTTCCTTATTCAATAAGTCAGTTATTGTTTAGAATTCCTACAACATTCAACCAGCTTCATATGCCAGAAGAGGCTTTAAAATAGTAGATGTGATCATACTCTGTTGAAAAAAACAGGAATTGTGTCAAGTCGACTCAATCTGTCAAGTGGAGTCCATCAAGAGTTGTTTACACACCAGGCAAAGATTGGGACTCAAGTTTGAGACTCGGTCTCGTGTCGTATCTAAATTGCAAAAACAAAGACCTGAGAATTGACTTAAGCTGACTGAGACTCCCTTGTCCTTTACAATTTTTGTGTTATCAAACTAAAAGCAAGCTGGTGTCTGACACACAGACTTTAGCTCGGGCAGGTGATGCACTACATACTGTACACATATTTTATGGTGAAAGGATGCACTTGAATTTTTGGTCATTGATGTTCAAAGATTGTGGGCAGTTATATTGTTTATGACAGCTGTTAGGGTAGTCATAGTTTTTTAAGGATGACCACACAAATATCCCTCAAACTTAAACCTGACATATTTTTCACTGTTAAGCTACCAAGCAAAAAAACTTCTCTCAGATTACTTGATTTAGTGCCATTTATAGCGGACGGTATGAACACAGCTGTTAATTACATAGACTAACTAAAAAGCACTTTGTTTAATTACTCAGAAAATCAGTATTACCTTTCCTATAATCCCTGTTTACTGTTTCTTTTGGAAACAATTCAAAGTAGCTCATAACAGTTTTTCATGTTTAGTTAGATGTTAAAAGTTTAAAAGATGATTGTTCATAGATGCTAAAAGATAAAACGATTGATGGTAAATATTAATGTGTGGACTAGATAGCAAACAGATTAATGGGTCTCTCCAAATTGCCCTTAGCTGTGAGTGCATGCTTGTTTACTCTGTGTGTCTGTGTTGTACTGGCAACCTGTCAAGGGTGTACCACGTCTCTCACTCATTGTCCGCTGGAGGTAGATTGGCACCAGCTTCCCTGTGGACAAATAAACCTTCAAAGCATCACCATTAATTTTTTTTTTTGTTTATTGACTTCTACTCCTAACTATTACTAATGTTGCCTACCTGTACTCACCTTCCTCCTGCTGTGATACAGTTTTATCTGGAACATTTTATTGTATTTCTGTTACATACATGCAGATATTGATGGATGGATGGATCGATGATAGCAAGCATTTTATGAGAAAATACTGCAGTCATTAGAGACATTAGGTGTTATTTGGGGGAATATGTTCTTGGGAAATGTTTTATATGTTGTACAGCAGCTGAAACAAATGCATTACATAACAACATGTACTGCAGATAACAAAAATCTTAAATGTGTTGTAAATCTGAGCTTTATGGCTCTTCTAAGTGGCAGCCCACCGTCTCGAATACACAGCACATCCATACACAGACAAACAGGTCTTGCTGTCAGGTAGTAAACAGCCTACATTTACTTAACTGCATTTGCATATATTTCCGTACGGAATGAGGCTTAAAAGGTGCTTTCATGCCAGCTCACAAAGAATGGTCTGTCAATGTCAATTATCAGCATAAACAGAATTCGTGTGTAACACCTTTCATGGGATCTTAAAAAAACACAGCCTTAGCACTCATCCATGGCCCAGGGCCATATAGTTAGCTGCAGCAATAACTCAGCCAATAGCATTATCTAGGAGGGAGAAATAGTTAAACTTTAAAAGATATGGCCAGGTGTGTCATCTGTAGAAAGACAACTTAAAGTTATTTGCAGTAACTCCAGAAAGGTGTCACAGCAAAACAGAGGCACCAGGTGTTACATTATCCGGGCTGGGCGCAGGCGGGCTAATTAGGTGGTAAAGAGAAGAAGAAGAACTCTTTACTTGTCATTGCAATTGTAAATTTCAATTAAATTTGTCTTCTGCATTTAACCCGTCCCTCAGGGAGCAGTGGGCAGCTATCACATCCTCCCAGGGAGCAATGTGGGGCTAAGGGTTATGCTCAGGGACCCACCACAGTGGCAGTCTGGGGATTGGACCGGGTACTCTCTGAATGCAAGCGCACTGCTCAAAAAAAAAAAATTAGGGCAACCTGCATATGCCACCTTTCTTCATCTGTCTGTCCATTGTAAATTTTCCCGCCCCCCGCCCCCCATATCTCTCTCTCTCTCTCTCTCTCTCTCTCTCTCTCTCTCTCTCTCTCTCTCTCTCTCGCTCTCTCTCTCTCTCTCTCTCTCTCTCTCTCTCTCTCTTCCCCCCCCCCCCCCCCCCCCTCGTGTGAGTGTCATAGGCTCCACCAACCCGGCTCCTATAAACATGCTCTTGCCTTTCCTGAGGCAGAGCCACCTGGTGGGCCCGCACCGTCCCCTCCGGCACGCTGCAGGATAACAGCATGCTTTCAGGCAGACCGCTGAGCATCTGTGCCTTTAAAGCTCTGTGAAGCGCGCCTCTGTTAGAGCCCCGCTGTCAAACTTCCCACAAGTCCGACGTGCTCGGCGAGCGCGAGCGAGAGCTACCTTGACCATTGCGGCACTGGCTCACCCTCACAGCTAGACCCATGGAATACTAACTATGGAATACCTCTGGATACTGCTGTTTGTGTTTTTAAAGCTAAGCTTCCAGCCAGGTAAGAGTGCAGCGCATGTGTGCCTCGACGCGTCACTGTCCGTGCACAACTTGTTGCTATTTACTCACGGGAAAGGGTGGACTGAAGTTTAACCAGCTGTAGCAAATAATCATGTATTTTTTTTAGATTTGTTTTGTTGTATTTTGCATCACTGTGATATTTTTTTTTTCCATTTTACATGGAGTCAGTTCCTATAAGTCTGTAAGTACAACCTGAAGCCGCAGAAACCCAATGAGGGAAGCAGATACTCTTATTTGAATGCGAGACATATTTAAATAATTCACGCTTTAATCAAGAAACAGGGCGCCGTTGATGAGAAGAAAACACACAAACAAAACTCTGTAAGGGCGACGCTGGATCTCCAGGAATATTAATAAAATGCAAATAATCCAGCAGCAGCGTGTAACCGTCAATATGTAAAAATATTGGTCTTCCTTGGAAAACATGCAAACGAGCACGACGGACCGTGGGGCTTGTTTTTTTTCCCCTCCTCGTTCAGAGGTGACACGTTAGTAACGCTTTAAAACCTGTCCCCACTCTGAGTGGTCTTCGGCGTAAAAACACATTGCGTCTGTTATGACTTCGCATTATCTCCAGGACCCTGAGGGCCAAGGTCCACAATAGCCAAATGAAAGCACTTTATTACTATAGGGAGAATTTACCACCTGTAGGTCTCGTTGGACGAAGTTTCAGGAAGGTGAAATGCCCAAGTTTATTATCCGGGGGCGCCTCTGTATGATAAAAGCGGTTGGAATTCCCCCTCAGATATTATAGGCAAATTTGGAAAAGGTGTATCGGTGCAGCCGAATTAACGAGGTGCAGTTTTTTTTTTTTTTTTTTTTTTGCTTTGCGCACCTCCGCGCACTCGCTGCACCAGTGCAAAGGCTCCTGCGTTTCAGGGCGGCGTCAGATAGATTTGTAGCCCCTTCCATCCGATCAAACGCTCGTTGAGACTTTATCAAGGAGCCTATAAGAAGGGGCCATGTTGATATCGATCATATCGTCTGGGAATTTGAATGAGGGGCCAATTTCGAGGCAGTGTGCTGAGTCTGAACTGGCGTGTGATGCAACAAGCCATGAAGTTCCCTAAAGCCCGCTTGCGCATGGTGTACAGATAATGAGATAGGGTTTAAGATGATGATGATGATGATGATGATGATGATGATGCAGAAAATAAAACGTTAAAGAATTAATTTTTAAATTGCATGCATAACCTTTACTTTTTTTCTCTTTCTCTCTGTTTTCTTATGTGTGTGTGACCAAACTTTTACGCAAAATATCACTATAGTTTGTGAAATATTTGGTGCCAAACACACACTCTCTGCTGACAGAGGGTTAGAAGCGTATTAACTAAAGAAGTGGTTATTTATCAAACATTTACAGCTGCCTTCTACCGTGGCGCCACCAAATAGGGGTGGGGTGTGTGTGGTGGTGTAGGGTTGCTCTATGGCCACCACTGTGAATTTGCTGCCCCCTCCCTGCCATTGGCCATCTCTGACCAGATAGTCGTAGCTATACGCAGTTGTATTTCAATAATGTTCATTTAAGATGAAAAAATAACACGTTTGAATAAGTAGCAACATTTATGCGTTTATTTATTTTGCTACTTGGGCCACCCAAAGATTGTTAGCGGCCCTCATCTGGCGGTCCCTTTTAAACCCTTCTGGAAGCACCCCTGACTCACTGATTTGATAAATCCTGCATTTAAATTGCCAATGCCTGCTTTAATTTGACAAAGCCTCCTTTTTATTTAAATAAAAGTGAGGATATCTCCAACCGAGAGCGTATCTCTGTCAGGAGCTGCCTGTTTCACACCACCTTTGTGGTTTCACATACTGATCATTTAAAAAGGAACTTGCTCTAAAATAATGTTGTTGTTTTTTCAGACGACAAACAGGTGTTTGACCCAGTTTGTTGAGTTCGAGAACAGAGTAAAGAGATGACTCTTCATTTGTCGAAGAGTGCCATTTTAAACAATATGATGACCTGCCATTGACTTCTGCTCCAAGGATGACATCTCAAATATTATTGTACGCAGAGAAAGTGACCAATAACTATATGGTCTATTCTGTTCTGATTTGACTTCAATGAAACCTTTTCAGATGATTAAATTAGAAATTATAAAATCGTAAAATTGTGCTATATAATAATATTGATGTCAGAGGGTTGCATTAATGCAGTTAGTTCACACTAGATAATGGGTTTGTCCCCTTAGCATTAGCCATTAACAGCTCTGAGTACTCTTGTCCATCCTGTATGTCTCTGTGTTCCAGTGTTATTGACCTCCCTGTCCGTGGGTAACTCTCCTTTTGGAGACTTGCTCCTGAGACCCTCTTAGGGTTAAGTGGGTATTGAAAACGAATAGAATTTTAAGCCCCAAAAAACCTAGTTTGGTAATCCGTTTATGGGTGTTCTTATCAACGCTCTATTTGACAGCTTTAGTGTTTGACATTTGTTGCTTTAACACAAATTTTGGTTGATAACTAACCCAGTATGTTGGACCAAACCCATTATAAACCCTGTTGTGTAAAATCAACCTTGTCAGTTGATTCAGGACTGAATTAGTAAAGTAACCCAAATTGGGTTGTGTTTCGTCCTGCATTGTTTAGGGTGTACCGACCTGAAACTCTGGACAATGTAAATGGCCCCATGAAGGTGACAAGAGGGTTGGCACCATGCTTATTATTAAAGTTATTCTCCAAATTTAAAGAGTTGCCAGAGAGGTTGTCCACAGAGCTTCCCCTTGTCACATGTCAATGTCCCCAAGGCACTTAATCCCAAGTTACTTACCAATCTGCGTAGGAATGTGTATTAGTGAGGGTGATATGTTGAATGGGGCTATAGCGTAAAGCGATTTAAGTGGTCACTATGACTAGAAAAGCGCTATATAAATTCATTCCATTTACCGAAAGTGAGCTTTTTAATTAACTGTTTATACCTTTGGGTATTATGATGTGGAAGATATAAACCTTTGCATAAAAGATTTCTTGTTATGCTCTTGCAATGTACAGAAATTCCTGTAGCATCACCCCCCTCCAATCTGTTTTTAGGCAACTCCAAGCCCACGATTATCCCCGACAAGACCCACCTTGTTGTCCTGCTCAACCAGCCCATTGCACTGGGCTGCAAAAGTGAGAACAGGACACTGTGGTTGCGAGAGAATCGGAACAGGCCTCTAAAAGCAACACAAAGTGATGGGATGTGGACAATACATTACCCCAAGGCTTCAGCTTCCCATATGGGCCGCTACCTCTGCCGGGATGACAAAACCCATGAGGAGGCCTCCATCTTTGTCTACGTGAAAGGTATCTGGGTGAATTTCTGTGATTAGAAGTGTGTGAAACTGTGAGGGGCTTCTGTGTGAGATAAGGAGAACTTAAATTAGCAGGAAACGGAATCAGACTCCAGGCATCAGCAGACAATGTTTTTTCGGCAGTGCTTTCTTCAATGACGGGAAGCAGAGTGTGTGGGTTTGTTTGCAGAAGGAGGTGAATGTTCCTCTGCCCCCCGACAGGTGAGGCAGATTCTGGAGCTAGTTATTGAGTGCACGGCTGAGTTTTACTGTATTTCCTTCCGTGTGACCAAACATCCCTTTGGCTCCATGCCATCACTGCAGGCTCTTATCATGTGCTGATCATTTGCTCGACAGTCCAGCATCTATCTTAGTGGCAACGAACAATAACTACTTTTTAACTCAAAAGTATCATTACATAAAACAACATTGTTTGTTGTTGGATATTAAACAGAACACCAAAGGAATATGTGAACAGGAAGGATAGAGTTTGTGTTTGCCACAGCAGCTGGATAATTCTGTTGCTATAAAAAAAATTCTGAATAATAAAGCCAGAGGCTCTTTAATATCCCTAACCCCGACCCTTATCTCTTTTTTTTCTACCAGTTATCCAACCCTTTTGAAAAATCTACAAAAAGTATAAAAAGGGTAATGAAGCTAAGTGGAGCTGCTGAGGAAAAATTACCTAATAAAAGTATGTTTTTTACTCTTGGCTGCAAAGGGATGATTATATATATTTTCCCCAATGCAACAAACTGCAGCGGAAGAAGGAAAAAAACGCAACTCATGACAAGCATGAAGCATCTGACTTTCAGCATTCCCTGAAGCTGCTTGTTCCCCTGCACACAGTTGCAGTTGAGGAAGATTTTGCCCAAAATTATTTTGGAGTTCCTTAAATGCATAATGTTACCAGAACGGAACTATGCCATATTATAGTCAATGTTATTGTTTTCCCTTCAACTGCTTTGAATTCACTTCCTGTCTTTGTAGATGACATTTTAATCAGAATTTTGTTCGGGACATTGTCTGTAAAGTTGAGCTACTTGGAAAATAATTTTATGTAACAACTGATAGTCATCGGCTGTCAGAAACACCTAAGCACAGGCGCATTGTTCACATAAATTCACTTGCATCGGCAGCATTTTATTTTCCGTATTTTTAAGGCCCATCACACTGCCAAGATGTCAGCATTAAAAAGCATAGCTATAAAGCTTCAACAACTCAGTGTGAAGCCCTGCTCGCAGCTCTCTGACACCACCTGTGCAATGCTTTTACTTGGCAGATCCTGAGAATCCTTTCAGAAAATCACTGATGTCCAGCGTTCTTGTTCGTGAGGGAGACACTGCTTCTATCTCATGCTACCCAACGGATCCAAGTCTGAGCAATATAACTTTGGAAACGTGCTCTGGAGAAGCCCTCTCCCCTGGTCTCCAGTATTCTACGAGCCTGGAGCAAGGCATCATCCTCCACAATATAAAAAAGACTTATGAGGGTTGCTATGTCTGCACAGGGATACTTCAGGGAAGACACGTCAGATCAGAGAAATACTCCCTGACAGTTAAGCCAGGTAAAAATGTGTCTCTCTGTTTGATGCATGTGTATTACTGAGTAAAGCTGGTCAAATCTCCTTTTTATGTCATTTGTTTCTATTAAGGTCCAGCTCTGATCTAGATCAACTTGTTTTCTTTCAGTACCTGTTGCTCCTCCTGTAATCCAGATGCAGCTTCCCAGGAGAATCATTCTAACTCGAAATCAGAGTCTGTCAATCACCTGCAGTGCCACTAATGTCAATGGCGCACTCAAGGTGAAGTGGGTGCCACCACCTGGCTCGGTGAGACCCATCAGCTTTGTCTTTGCTGTAGAACGTGCTTTAGATATTTGCATGTCCAAAAACAGGTTTACCTTTCCTGAGCCGTCTCAGTGTCTGTTTGAATGTGTAAGAGGGAAAAGGGTCAAAGGTCTCTCTGCATGAGCAATAGGATCTTGGATGTATGTGTACACTGCACACCACAGTTGAGGAATGGAGAGTTTGTGTCTGTTGTCGCATGCATGCAGTTGTGTGTCTTTGGTAGTATTGGCTTGGCAAGGATAGACATGCATTCGGGGTTAATCTCTAGAGATCTTTGGGCGTTGACAGGGTGCCGTCTGGTATCCACAGCAACAACCAAAGGTTGATGGCGCTGCACGTATCCTGATGACGAACTACCTTCATGTGCACAGTGCCACACTGCATATAGCGGAAGTGCATCCACGAGATGCTGGGAGTTACAGATGCGAAGCTGGAAACGAAAAAGGGAACAGCACGCAGTCAGTGTGGCTGGACGTTTATGGTGAGTATACAAAGGCCAAACATTTTCCCCACTCACTTGCCCGGTGATGAAAGCTACACGAGTTCTGATGACCTGATCTCTGTCTTTCACAGATGACTGTAACGGTGCATCATTCATGTGTTGAACCCCTGAATACCTGTTTTCTTGGCTCAAAAGTGCTAACAAGAGCTTTAGGTTTACAAATGCATTGTGTTTAAAACATGTTTAACATTTTTGGAATTGCAGTTGTGTTTTACACTCAATACTAACAGTACCATGCAGCAGAAGTGTATATGTGCCTTGACCTTCTCCACATTTTGTCACAGCATAAGCAGAAACATCTGGTAGACTAAGGCCCTGAATATGCAACAACAATCCATTGAAAATGGGACTTTTGTTTTAACTCAAATACATGAAAATCTTCTAATTACAATCTCCGTTTACATAGCAACAGTGAAAGCTTGAAAATGGTATAATTCCTACACCGCACCACTAGTGGTGCTATGTTCTTTGAAACTCAACATGCATACTGCCTAAAAGATGCCATACCTAATAAACGTTCAAGATGACAGAGAGTAAAGTTTTCCAATGGACAATTGACGAGGTTAAACTGTTGCTAAAGGTGAGTCACTGAATTATAGCCATGCTCAGCCTTGGTTATATTCGGAAGAGTCAGCAGACAAAACAGTACGCTACTATATGCCTTTTCTTATTCTGTGGTTTTTAAAATTGTAGGCTGCTGAAAAAATAAATAAATAAAAAATAAATAAAATTGTAGGCTGCTGTAAGGCTGCACCTGTGTGCATTAATTTCTACTGACTCATGACATACTGTGCGTGAGCCAATGTTCCCCTGGAAGAAAAGGGCCGTTTTCCTTTTTATACGACAACAGAAACCGGGACGTTTTCAAACTATTACACTCTGTAACCCGTTTTCACACTGTGCCGTTGTCAGAGGAAACATTTTGTCGTGAAAACGAACAGTGCAAATGTAACCAAACTTCCCCTTAAAAACATTGCCGTGTAAACGGGACCTGGCATAAAGTAGCTAATCTCTGTGAAGTGAAAAAAAAGTAATGCATGGTTTCCTATTTTTAACACAAATAAATTTCTGAAAAGTTTTTTCATGCAATTCTGTTGAGCCTCCTTTACTCTGAAACCCCTAAATAAATGTCAGTGTGACCACTTGCTTTTAGAAATCACCAAGAGATTAAATTGCACAAATCTATACTACTTACTTTAAATGACTTCTAAAGATAAGTAGTGGCACTGGCCCTTTTGAAAGCTATGCTCCCATAACCCCAAAACAATATTAAGAACGCTTTAAGGGGTATGAATAGTAGTGCAAGGTACTTGAGCAATCTCACTCCAGAGTTTGAACAGTTAATATGAAATTACCACAATATGCCAGTTAGTTTAGCTTATCTTACATTAGCTGAGAGGTTCTGCAAAAGAAACAAAATTTGCAGCATTTAGACATTAGAATTCAGATTTACAGTTCTATTTGGCTTTTAAATCAGTAGTGACGGCATTCAAAGAGCAGACATGTAATGCTTTAAAATTCCATTTTAAAATAAGGCCTGGTAAAACAGAATATTCAGTTTCATTCTTAGAAATAACAGCAATGTTTCTAAATCAAGCTAACTGAGATGAGTTAGCAGATTACTATTAGTATGCAGAACATTCGTTTCAAGACATAAAAGCGGTGTGACTAATTTCATCAAACTCCTGATAAGACCACAGCTAAGCACAGTCTTTAATCAGCCCTCAGGCTAATCAAAGCTATTATGCTGCCCATTGAAGCCTGAAATTGAACTTTTAGATAGTGTCTAATTTGCTGCCAAAAAGTAAACCGGCATCTTTTCTAAAATGGAAAAAAACAAAAACAAAAAAACGGATTGTTGAGTTGAGTGATCTTTCATGTGTTAACTCAACATGTTTCTAGCAATTGTAAAGTTTTCGTATTCAGATTGAGTGGATGTGATAGAGGTTACCAAAAAGTCCTTATACCAGCCAACCTGACGCAAGTAAAATCTGGTGTGAACGTTCCACCAGAAGATCTTACACTAATACCTCATGTTTTCATATTTCAGAAAGGGGATTTATCAGCTTATCACCAATCCACAACAGAACCTTCTATGTCCGTTCGGGCGAGAGTTTGTCCCTGAACGTTAGCATGGAGGCGTACCCAAAGCCGCACACCATCTCTTGGAGCTCCATGGGCCACAAACTGAAAAACACCAGTGAACACGTCATCAGCACGCACAGCAAAGACTACAGGTGCGAGCACACGCAAACCTGCTGAACTCCGTCTATCTAGGAGAAAACGAGTGTAGCATCCTATGGAATTTAGCAGCTTTGGCCTAGCTGCAGGTCACGGCTTCCTGAGAAAAACAGCTGGAGCAAAAACTCTCCCCCCAGGGCTTCTTGTGAAGCACTCATGGCCAGATTACAAATGTCAGTTTTCAGGAAATCCAGGCACGAAATTTATGTGTTGGAGAACAATATATTAGGTGTTATCCAACCCCACATGTCCCCACCTCCACCCAAGCATCTATGTTAATATGGGAAGAATTAAGACATAATCTTCAATCCTCCACTGGACGGGACTCAGTAAAACAAATGTTGTGCAGATGTGCGAAAGGGAACACATTGCTCAAACACTGATTTTCTAGTACTCATATTTGCACATGTGAAATTGTTACTCAGTAGGGGCTTGATGTTAGAGATTATCGGTTCTTATCTATTTTGCCCATAACTTAAAGCAGTAACGAAATCACGATGTATTCATGCTAAAAATGTATTTCTCGTGTTCAGTTACAGCAGCGAGCTGAGGCTGGTGCGGCTCAAAGTAGAGGAAAGTGGCATTTATACATTCGAAGCGTCCAACAGCGAAGTGTCGGTAAATCAGACCTTCACCATCTTTGTGATCAGTAAGTAATGTTATGCATTTTGTGAAAAGGTTTTCTTTCTCCTCAAGCCACATCTTGAAATGTATTACTTCAGATTGCATCAATCGTTAGTACTTGCCGTGAGGGAATTGACCTTTAAGAATGAAATGTAATGAAATGAAGTCTACGTCTCTGCACTGACCAAACCCATCAAACAGGGCAAATCCCTTTTCTACAGCCTGCAATTTATTGCTTAATGGTCTCAGCCTGTCGTTAACTTTTGTTTACCAGGTAAACCTGAGATTACATCTCATGAGGGCCCAGTGGATGGACAGGTGCGCTGTGTGGCCAAAGGGTACCCTGCCCCCCAGATCAAATGGTACTACTGTGAGCAATATGTCAGGTGAGACTTTTCAGAAGCTGAAATCAAGATCCAATCAGTTATTCTTATCCACACGAAGACAAGATGTCTGTCAGTCTTCTTGTTTTAGCCCTTCTTCTTCTTCGTCTTCGGCTAACATCAAAAACATGAGACCCTATGTCAATCATTATATGATCAGGTATTGTAAGGAAAAAATAGAGATAATTCATTTCAAATCTTTTAATTTAGAATAAGTTTTGGCTAATTTAATATTTTCTATATTAATCGGGATGATCATCTGACTCACAAAATGACAACGCCCTGAAAAACCTTCTCAAACTAAAACAAAAGCAGGGATCAATGTCAGTTCAGGTTTTTGTAGTTTAATTTCTATGCTGAAACTTTAACAATTACCCGTGAAATTTAACCCGAGGGACCTAAAGGTCACATAAAGACACACTGGATCGACTCAGGGAATGATGATGACGGTGGAATGTGGGATTGCTGGATTTGACAGGTCTGACTTGTGATTGGTTGACAGTGATGACATGATTCCCCTCCCATGTGACAGGAGATTGCTAAGAGTCGACTTGTGATTGGAGGCACTCAGGCACATCTGCTAGGATACAACTTATCAAACATAGAGAGGGCTGAGGGAGGAGCATCTGGTTGCCATAGCAACACCAATCCCAAGCAGCACATGGGATGAGTAACACTTGATAATCCCGCCCATCCGTTTGATGCCCATTACATGCACCTTTATGACAGGTGTGTTACTGTTTCATCAGGAAGAGGAAGTGGTGTGATCTTTAGGCTGTCAGCATGTACACATTTAGAAGCTGCTCTCTAGAACAGAGCTATGAACCACTGGGGCCTGGGCGCTAATTTTACACATTTACCTCTTGCTTGATGAGCACAGAAGTTTCACCGTCTTTTGTTCCCCTTGTGAAATAAACAGAAGGCAATTTATTTTAAAATTTAAGGATATGTTTCTGTGCTTCTGCTTTTACATTAAAACTTCCGCAGTCAAACAGAGTAGATGAACACATCAGGTTGCCAGCACCGATACAGATCTATGGTTCTCTTGTTTCCAAATATTTTGGAATCAGTCATAAATGCTATATAAATATGCTACACATTCATTATAGATAATATTACTGAATCCAACAGAAAAATGTAGATATTATTGGATTTTCCACAATTATACTTTGTTTGTGTCCCCAACCTTTATCTGATCTTTCTTCAACTCGAAAAACGGCGTCTAAGTATCTGTTGTCAACTGATCGGTTTATAGACTAAACATGATGGAAGTTATTACTTTCCACATTTCCTAAATATGAAAAAAATTGTTTTCCGTATTTAACTTTCCAATCAGTAGGCACAGCTTGTCAAAGGAAGATGGGTTGATGCATATCACAGGCAAACTATTTGGTGCATCTCTAAATCTGGGTTTTGTAGAAAGTAAAGCATAAGTTTGCTGAAAAGAAATCATGATAAAATAACAACAAACAATTCTGCCTTTAGGTGCTCCCAGCAGACGAATGCCACCCAGGAGGAACGCAACGTCAAAACCATCACGTTGGTCAGCCCCAAGTTTGGACAGACAGAAGTGGAGAGTCAAGTGAACGTCATCAAGGGGCGGTTTAATACTCTGGAGTGTGTCGCAACAGCGGAGGGAGAACAAGCCTATATACTGTTTTCTGTCAGCGGTAAATTTGCATCCAATTTATACATTTGCAAAAAAAATATTTTCACTAATAGGATGAAGGAAGGTCTCACATCAAGATGCAGATTAATCAGGTTCAGATTGTCTTCCTCATGCCCAGATTTTAATGTTGAATGCACAAAAATGGACAAAAAACATATGAGTTAGTTTTCTTTGATAAAAAAGTGTTGTCCAAAGAATTATTATTTTTTGTTTGGATCACAGTGGCTCTTATGGGTTGGTTGAGGGATTCAGATTAATTATGTGATTGATTATAACTCACTAAATGAAGCCTGTTACTTGGGCAAAGGAACGGAAACGTTAATAGAAGTCAGGGTGGGAAATCTCTCATTAAACCAGACCTCAAAACACAATATGGCTGCCATGCATATAAAGGTAGTTATGGCACTGATGTAAGTAAAAAAAAAAAAAAAAATTAACACGCAGTGCTATAAATCTCCTGTAGTGAAAATGTTTCAAAAGTGTGTGTGAAAGAATATTGCTAATATTAGTTAGTCCCACTGGTTTCCTAATTGCAGCTGAACATGACTAGATCCATGCTCCATCTTGGACAGAGGAAAATATTTCAGTATTAGCAGCCCCTAGTGCTGCCATCCACTTCAGTTCTGACTGGAAGTTCTCAAAACGTTCCCCACCGCTGTTCTCTTCTGAGTACGTTCTCTCTAAGTCTGCAATCCATGTGCTTGAACAACTCATGTTTTTGACCGCACAGGGTTATTAGCCCTACATCGCAGTTAATTTTGATAATATTTACCTCGCAAATTATTCTTACCAACATTTCTTCTAAGCTGCCTGCAGTTAAAGGCAACTCATACTTCTTCTGCAGTTCAACTACCATGGGTCTAAAAAATTATTCTTTAATTAAACAGCAAACCCAACGCAAACTGCCTGTGACTCCCTGTTCAGTGTTATCTCGATTATGTCTGTGAGCTTGCCCTCCCAGAAAAACCAAAAAGGGATAACAGGCCCACCTCAGCTCAAAATGTTTACTAAAAACAAGGATTTTAGCAAAGATTAACCCCGAACTCACTGCTAACCCCTGGCTGATTCTCACCCGCTAGGTAAACATTGGCAAAGAGATACTACCTCGAAAATGATTGGCTGCAGTGACTTGCGGCCTTGTATAAATAGCAGTTAGCTTTGGTCCTTTGTGTACGTTATGACTCCAAATCCCCTCTCCTGCAACGGCCTCCCCATCTGCTGCATGATGCCCTCAGAAGCGGTGGGGCAGCAGTTGAAAGTACTCCAAAGTCGCCCCTGTCTGTGCCTGCATGTTATCTTTGTTGCGGGGGGGCGGGGGGGGGGGGGGGGGGGGTGTAACTGTTGCTGTGTGGGTGTGCATTATGGGGACAGTGAGTGTTTGTGGCCAGGCAGGACATGTCTTTGGAAGCCAGTCCCAGGATTTGTTGAGTACAGAGTAACAGCAGACCAGGCGGAGGCGCTTGAGAGTGTAGGAGCGCAGTAGGAGCCCCGGCGCTGGGCATTCGGTGGTCTGTGGGAGGCTTGTAGGTGTCAGTGAGCTGCAGCAAAGAAAACAGAGCTTTAGAACCCACTGACAGGTTTACAGGGGATTAGTTCCTGCAGACTCTGCATTCTCAGATTTGAAGTGGAGAGAAAGCTTCTTATCGCTAAAGAGCTTATTACACCGCAGTGTGTACAGAGGAGCAAAACAATGAGGCATCACAACCGGCCAGACACAATGGAACAGAACACTGATTACATACAAGTGCTCACCAGCACAGCAACATCAATGCCAAAAACATATAGTGTGAAATCACATGGCATCAGAGCAGAATGAGGCGCAGGCAGTGAATTAAAAGGGTACATTTTTGTATGTATACAAGGGTAATTGGATTAGTTCACTGCTATTTGATCAAAGCGTGCTTCACTTTAGCTTAGCGTTCCCTGGTTTACACCTAATGCCCCTTTGCAATGTCATCTATAGCATAAACATGTCAAACCACTGAAAGAGCCTTTCATCATCCATTATCATTTCTGTCTCCCTGCAGAGAAAAGAGTTATGCATGACCTGTTCAGTCCAATGCTAATTGGCTTCATATCAGCAGCAGGCATCCTCTGCCTCATTGTTGTCATGCTGTTTTACAAGTACATGCAGGTAAGACGGTGTTGCGATTTTCCTGCGTGAGGCACACCTTCCAGTCAATCCACCGTGGGCCTGTTAAAAAATTAACGAGTTCACTTGTGCCTTTGTCTTTTTGTGTGTGTGTGACAGAAACCCAAATACCAGGTTCAGTGGAAAGTCATTGAGGGAATCCATGGGAACAACTACGTGTACATTGACCCCACACAGCTGCCGTACGATCACCAGTGGGAGTTCCCTCGGAGCAACCTGCGTTTCGGTGAGCACGCCTTTACCAAAGTCCGTTAAAGTGGGCGTCCTTTAGTAGCCACCATAATACCATTAATCCGTCATACCTGACACAACGGAGCATTGACCCCCTGCCCTGATGTGTGTTGTCAAGCTGGTATTTGCCTGGCGTAAATACGTCTGGAGAAAGAAACGGGGTTGGTTACAGTAACGGTTAAAATCGTGAAGCCAAACTGAGCTCAAAATGACATCATACAAATGCTGACACGCTCCGGCTCCTTTATGCTGATTTACCCTTTTCTTTTTAGAGATGTGTACACTACATTAAAGTATTAGCCTTGTCTGTGGGTTTTTCTTTACTGACAGACTAATTCTCAAAAAGAAAGCAACCGCACTCATCCAATGCAAACATAATATTGTTGACATATTCTGGGTGTTGTTTTCCACAGCCCTCTTCAAACAGGATTCTACACGTCCTGGTGGCTGCACACACAGCCTGAGGGCTCAAACTGTAGTTGTCCCGAAAGCACTGGTACTCGGCCTGTTTGGGAAAGGAAAAAGAGCCGAGGGGATAATATTGTTTTGTGTCTGATTTTCTTTTTGCCAGGGAAGACACTGGGATCTGGCGCATTTGGGAAAGTGGTGGAAGCCACCGCATATGGACTCTCCAATGCTGACTCCGTGATGACGGTGGCAGTGAAAATGCTCAAATGTAAGCTCTGTCACCGCATGTACATGCTTACATTTCAAGCTTTGCATTCTGCTGCTAAAGCATATTTTATATTTAGCCTGCAGCAACAATCTATTGGTTCAGAGAACAAAAGCATGACATAAGAAAATGTAATCATATTTCAACATGAGCTAACTTTGCTTCTAACCCTTTTGTAAATACTGATCCCTTTGCTTTTATTACAGCAAGTGCTCATGCCACAGAGAAAGAGGCACTGATGTCAGAGCTGAAAGTCCTCAGTTACTTGGGAAACCACATAAACATTGTCAACCTGCTGGGAGCCTGCACTGTTGGAGGTGTGGTATCTATTTTGTCCTGTGGTATTTGTCGTGGGTGAGATGTATTTAGTAGTTAGTGTGACTGGATTTGCATTACCTTATTTACTATAGCTGTGGCACCTTGCAAGAATATTCATACTCATTCACTCGATCACAATTTGTCATTTATAGGGCACAAACTGCTGTGTATTTTATTGGTATTTCTTTCCACTGACCAACATAATAAAGTAGCATTTAATTGAGAATTGGAAGGAAAATTATACATGAATTATATATATACTACAATTGTAAATCTTAAAAGTATGGAAAGATTGTAACTCGAAATACACGGTCAAGGCATCATCTAGCTGTGGGGATGCTTTGCTTCAGTAGGGAATCTGACTTGGTGCTACATTGGACGGAGCTAAATACTGGGCAGTTCTGTTTATAAAGCTATGAGGTGGGTTAGACCAGGGACTGCATTTTGGACAATACAGATGGAAAGACAGACAGCTATGTTTTGTTATTTTGCAGCTAAAAACAGAAAAACTCACAGTGAAATCTGTTTTCCATTTTTAAATTTGAATTAAAAATGTGTTTTTCATAGGCTAAGAGTACTTTCAACTAAACAAAATTGACCTTCCTGGCAAAAGGTTTGGGCACCGCTGGTGTAGCTCAAAGTGTTGGTGTAGCCATTCTCCATGTGTTAGAATGGCCCCATCAAAGTGCAGATCTAAATCCAATTGACCATGGTTGGTATGAGCTGAAAAATGCTGTTCAGAGGCACTTTCCATCCATCCATCCAATCTGACTGGGTTTAAGATAGATTGCAAAATAGAACTGGCAAAGAATTTCAGGCTTTAGATGTGCACAGCTGCAAAGACATCCCACAAGGCCTTGCAGCTGTTAGTCCAGTGAAAGATAGTCCTGCAACATACTGACAAAGGAGTCTAATTACAATTGCATGTCGGACTTCTCAAACTTATATTTGCAAACAAATTTGAAAAGCATTAATCCCTTTTCTTCCACTTCACAATTGCAGCATACTCTATACTCTGTCACATGAAATCCCAATAAAACGCACTAAAGTTTGTGGCTTTAACGTGAAATAGTTTTGCACGGCTCTTTATGTGTCATGAATTCAGCAAGCTGACTCTGATGAGACATGTTTCTCCATCTTTAGGCCCTACGCTGGTGATCACAGAATACTGCTGCTTCGGAGACCTTCTTAACTTTCTCCGGAGAAAGAGAGAATCTTTCATCACCTATAAGTTTGAGGAAAACTACTACTATCGCAACCTCATGCAACAGAGAGTGGCAGATGGGTGAGACTTGCTTTTTTTTGTGTGCGTGTGTATTAAAAATGATTTGTGGTGGAAGAAAAAAATGAGAGTACTAGTATTTTCAATACAGACCGTGCGTGGGAGACTATTTGGACGGCAGGACTCGGCTCAGACCAGACTGCTCCTTTCCTCTTCACAGTGACAGCTTGAACGGCTACATGAGCATGAGGCCTTCTGTCGCTGGCAACCCACCGTCGAGCTCGTCCTCTGAGCGGAGACAGTCACTACGCAAAGGCAAGCCAGCCAGCCATTCATCAAATTTCGACCGTCCCAAAAACGTAAAAACAGTCGAACGAAGCGGCAGAGAACAATCATTTTTCTTTGACCCGTTGATCCCCTCAGGTGGCCAATACATGGAGGCTGACAGAGAAGGCGAAATGTTCGACGAGGATGATTTGTCTCTGGATACTGAAGACCTCCTCAGCTTCTCATACCAAGTGGCCAAAGGCATGGAGTTCTTAGCTTCCAAAAATGTAAGCTTCTGCCTCCCAATTTGCAGATTTTTACACAAACAGCTGCCGTATTTGATTTTCGGACCAACCCCTCACATCTGATGACCAGACTTTGTGTGTGTTTCTGTGTGTGCTGTTATGAGAAGAGCCGATCACGTTTCCACAGATAGTAAACGGATCTAAAACGCATGTTGGAGCATGTTGTTGAAAAATTCATACTCTGTGGAGGCGCAGATACTGTGTCCAGAGAGCTTGTGTGTCAGTGTCAGCGGCTATGCGCTACAGAGTCCGGCATGGGAAACTCAGCGCCCAAGTCCGTTACAAGAAGAAGCTCATTCATGACTAATGCTGGTCAGTTGTTTATGTGTCATCAGATTTTCAACGCTACGTGTCTCGTTTTAGTGTATTCACAGAGACCTTGCTGCCCGAAACATCCTACTGACTCAAGGAAGAGTGGCAAAGATCTGTGATTTTGGCCTAGCTAGAGACATCACCACGGACTCAAACTATGTCGTCAAGGGGAATGTAAGTCGGCTCACACCTAAGATGTCATGCTGATGTCGTGGCAGCAGAAATACAGAAAATAAACAAGCGAGCATTCCTGTAAATGGCTGAAATCCACGATAGGACCTGAGTAGCAGAGTTCTGTTCCTGAGTATCATTTGAGACCATCACTGTTTTTGTAAAGTAGTAATAAATTATGACGAGACTCAGCGTTATTATGTGTGAAGTTCAGGTTGAGACAAGATTTTTAGGAACCTTTAGCTTATTCACACTTGTGAACATCTGACGGTATGACTCTTGGGAAATAAGGTGCTACCCTTTACTTTCCTGCTTTTCAGATCCAGTCTGTGCACATATTGAAGGATTACACAGAAAATAAACTGTACATGTCCTTGGAAAGGTGTTCTAATCTGTTTTATTAGGCTTTATTGTGATAAACCAACACAAACTGGAAGATAATTGCAAAGTGGAAGCAAAAGAAGACATGGTCTTTAAATAAAAAAGCAGAAAAGGGTGGCATGCATTTGTATTTAGCTCCTTCACTCTTTCCTCTTTCACAAAAGATTTCCATCATAAACCTGTGGAGACAGTCTGATTTGGAACCCCTCGCTTTGCTGGTCCTTTCACAGGACGGTGGCAAAAACGTTCCTTAATGCTGCCTTGTTTTGTGAAACGGACTTCGGATACCCTTAAATAAATTCCAATACAATTCCAACAGACGATTAAAGCAGGGTTAGGTTATAAAACAACATCCCAACCATTCATTAACCAACATTAAATCCATCATCTAAAAATGGAAATAGAGTATGGCACAGCTGCAAATCTAGCAAGTGTTGGCCATCCACCTAAACTGACATGCTGGGAAAAGAGAGCATTAATCTGAGAAGCAGCTTGAGTGCCAATCCTCTGGAGGAGCTGGAAAGATGCACAGCTCCTGTGAATGATACTGACTGACTCGTTCCACAGGATTCATTGTGCCTTCCACAAATCGGGCCTTTGTGGAAAGAGAAATGTTATTGTTGAAAGAAGGCCACATGAAGTCCTGTTTGCAGCTTACCCCAAATTATGCAGGGGACACAAAAAAATATGGTAGATGAAACCAAATGTTCCCTTTTTGGCATACATGATACATGTGGAGGAAAAGTAACACAGCACATCATCCTGAACACAGTTTACCCTTTATGAAACATCATCATGTGAACATATATGTTTTCTTTAACAGGGACAGGGAAGCTGGTCAGAGTTAATGAAAAGATATGTCAATTAAGCCTATGAATCTCTTTAAAAATCTCTAACTACTTATGTGGAATTAGGAATCTGTGGCAAAGCCTAAAAATGTATGTTCATTGATGCTTTTCATCTAATATGAATGAGCAAAAATACCCCACGTTTGTTTCAAAGGGTGATGAATACAAATACACCAGGGTATTAATACTATTTTTAATTTTACAATAAAACAAATCATCAGTTTTCATTTCACACAATATTAATACACCTCTTTGTGTTGGATCTATCCTATAGATTTTTGTAAAATACAGTAAAGGTTATAGTTTCAACTCAAGGAAAATGTAAAAAAAAAAAAAGAAAAGTGTAACATTGTAAATACCTTTGCAATTGAACCAGTTTATTGCACTGTTCTGTGTGGCTTAGCTTTTCTAAATTGCATTTATGGGGCCATTTGTTATGCTAGAGTAAACCTGTTGTATGTAAGTTTTGTTTTTCTTTCTAAGTAATTATCTGCCAGTGTAACATTTCATAAAGAAAACAAAGGAACTTAATTAGGAACAATGAGACACTGTCTGGGATGCAATGTACCACTACTCCATTTTGTTAAAAGCAGAACCTTACTAATTAAATCAAATTACATTTTCAACTACTTTTGTTTGTCGTAGATGAGTTAGGGATATTTTGTTCTTGTTTTTTTTCTTTGCAGCTATTTGATATGAAAAGTCCAGAACCTAAATTCCCTTGCATTTTTCCTTTTATATTCATGTTTTCTAGTCACAGCAGAGTGTACTCCTCTGAAGGACAGACTGGTACGCAGGAAACTTCTCAGTTTCGTTGCCGTAATTGTCAGGGATTTAATTGAAAGGTGTAGAGTGAACTGACCGGTGTTTGCTTTTTTATAAAGCTCAAACCAAAAGTCATGCAGTCTTTTGCGTTTGGTTGCTTTGCTTATTAAACCTCCATCAGTCAAGTGCTCACTGAGTGCCTTTGTTTCAGGCCCGCCTGCCGGTAAAGTGGATGTCCCCAGAAAGCATCTTCGAGTGTGTGTATACGTTTGAGAGTGACGTGTGGTCGTATGGCATCTTGCTCTGGGAAATTTTCTCCCTGGGTAGGTTTCTCTCTCCGCCTTGATTTGTTTGCTTATTCCAGGATAGCTGAGTGTTATCTGAGTTGCATAACGTAACCTAAGATTTATGTTGAACATAGGAAACAGTCCTTATCCTGGTATGCCTGTGGATGCCAAGTTCTACAAACAGATAAAAGAAGGATACAGAATGGACGCGCCTGAGTTTGCGCCCAGCGAAATGTGAGTTTCTGTTGACGTGGAACTTGGAACTTGACAGTCTCCAAAAGTATCTTCAAAGGGAGAGATGTTGTGGTTAGATAGTTGGAGATTCTGTGCAGGAATGCAACAATGGGGGCGGGGGTTTGAATCACAGCCTGCTCACTTCCTATTGTATTTGGCTGCACAAAAGAATAAAATAAATATATATATATATATGAATATATAAAAAGATCCTTTGGTTGAACAATAAAGCACACTGTATCAGCTGGAGAGACTTAACTCTGTTTGTGTGTTTGACTGCTTCTTTGCAGGTATCAGATCATGAGCTCCTGCTGGGATGCTGACCCCTTCAAGAGACCCCCCTTCAGGAAGGTGGTTGAGAGCATCGAGCAACAGCTGTCAGATGCCACTAAACATGTAGGTTTCTCCTCTTCTGACTTGTTTTCTTTTCCCACAAAAGGTTCAAAACACATTCCGAGAGAAGTTTATGACAGAGACACATAGACTGCAAATTGAGATTTTGTCGTAACAGTGAATCTACCCCCAGGGCTTGAAAGTTTGTTAAAGCTGAAGTTTTATCTGGTGATCTGGAAGAAAACTTTATATCACGTTGGAGCCCTCTCAAAAATTGCACAATCCTGGACATTTTTTAAATTAAATGTGACATGAGAATTGGCTTCATTATGTAATAACTACAAAACCAGAGGTAAAGTAAATGGCTCAAAAAAACATGTATCATGTGTTTCTCTTTTTCTCCTCAAAATAAGCTCATAACAGTCCAAATGTACTGGGGAACACATAAGCACGTATTGGTTTCCTAACACACACTGTGCACAGATGGAGGTGCACTGGATCAGACTACAAATTTTATAGTTATAAGATGATGAATCTACATGCTGATCCACAACAGCTATGGCATAAAGACCAAGCTTTAACATATGTTTGTGCAAGATGAAACATTTCAGAGTGCATCAAGAAAGAGGCTAACTCAAAACCTGTTGCTGCCCATTTTCGCATGATGGAGGGCGTAACTAGTCACAAGGATAGAAACCTTCCAACAATAATCCATCAAGCAATCCCATTTGTTGTGTGACAGCCTTCCTACATTCCAGAAGCCTTGATGTTTCCTCAGGGTATGAGTTTACATTAACAGGCACTTTGCGAAAAAGGTTTATCTTGCAATGTGTAAACATGAGCAAAGATTCTTAAACCAGGGGCTCATTTTTCTTTGCTCTCATCAGCGCACTTTATCCTGTAAAGACAAAACTCTGAACTACAGAAAAATGTAAAACTAGATGATCCAAATTAATTTTAATTGGCTAAATGTAATCTCCATCATTCTTGGACTATATCACATGCTCACTTGTTCATGTAACATTTAGGATTTTCCCCATGCTCAATAAAAAAAAAAACAATGTTGTCCAAAGTTCCCCTTAAACTTTTGCATATTTTCCAATGTTACCATAAAAAATGTCAATAGGTATTTTCTTGGTATTCGCATGTGGCAGAACAATATCATGTGCAGTTATTAAGAGGAAAGAAAATTATTTGTGGTTTTCAAATTTTTTTACAAATCAAAATCTGAAAAGTATTTGTATTTAGCTCCCCAGAGTCATCATGCTGTAGAATGACCATTTATTTTGGGCTTTGTCTCTACCAGCTTTACACTTGGTTTTCCCCATTCATCTTTACAAAATAACCCAAGCTCAGTCAGACTGGAAAGAGTGTCTGTGAACATCAACCTTCCTGTCTGGCCAAAGATTTTCAGTCGACTGGACCATTTCAACACAGAATTAGGCTTTGAAATCCACCCCCAGTCTCAAGTCCCTTTGAAGCCTTTAACAGGTTCATTTCTGGACAGATTATCTGTTCCTGTTAGATAAAAGCATCCCCGCAGGATGATACTGCCACCACCATGTATCCCGGTAGAGATGAGGGTAATGCCCCACATACCATTTTGCACAAGGATTTCAAACTCCAGTCCCGCAATTTGTACACTGGTCTTTATATCAGTACACCTGACTCAAATACCTGGCTGCTTCTTGTCACTTTTTTTCCCCAGCTAATAGTTGTGTAATTTAGGCACATTCCCCCACATGGGCATTGGATCTCTGTTGCTCCAGAGGATTGGCCTGTTGGTGGCAACTTTGATTAGTCCTTTCATAAACTGGACTGTCAGTTTATGGAAGGACTAACCCATTACCAACTTTGCACATTTAGTTTTGCAGTTGTGTAGGATTTTCAGATTATTGATTGAACTGTTTTCTGAGAAATGTTCAAAACCTTGGACATTGTTTTATGGTCTAAATCCCATGTAACCTTACACAACTTTATCCCTGACATCTCTGCTGTTCTTCTATCATGGTGATCTTTATCATGCTGTTTGTTCACTACTGTTCTTTAACAAACCGCTGAGGTCTTCACCTACAACTAGATTTATCGTGATATTAAATCACAAACAAGTGGAATATGTTTACTAATGAGGTGACATCCAAAGTCAATTGATAGCAATCTAATTTAATTAGAGGTACCCGATTAAAGGGGTCAAATTCCAATGAAGGCCACGCTTTTCAGATTTTTATTAGTAGAAACCAGCGTAAACCATGTATTCTTTTTCTTCCACTTCAGTATCATTTGATATTTTTTGTTGGTCTATCAAATAAAAATCCCAGTAAAATACACTGAAGTTTATGGTGGCAATGTTACAGAATTTGTACTAGCGAGTTCAAAGGCAATTAATTCTTTTGTGAAGCTCTGAAAATATCCAAGCAATTTTAAAAGTTACAAGAGGAGACAGCCAGGCTTTAGGAATACTGCGTTCTCACGAATTAATCTGTTCAAAATCCATTCCAACAGATTTTTTTTCTCCCTCTTTCCTCTCAGATTTATTTGAACTTCAGTTCCAGACTCCCTGTGTTGCCTAGAGCGAGGGAGGAGCCCAGTTCTCAGAGCACAGCAGCTCACAGCTCTCACTCAGCCAGCAGTAAGAGCGCTCCAACAGAGCCCTTACTGGTTCAGCATGAAGTCTTCATAGAGGGGACAATCCTTCAAGCGCAGTGGGTGTAAGGACCCACCGGACTTGCTTGGCTGCCTCAAAGTGCCTGTCATGTTACGCCACAAATCATCCAACCACAACACCTGTCCGCCTCCCCCGTACCAGCACAAGTTGGTCTCAGAAGAGTAAAGGCCATTTCTTACAAGCGAGAACTTCTGTGGATAAATGGCTTTTAACTTTGCAATCACTGTTCTGGATGAACACATGGACTATTGCTCCCAATCTGAAGAACTGTGAAAGACACCACAGAGGTTGGACGATCATCAACCATTGCTGTAAAACTGTCTCAAAGTACATCATTTCACTGTTACATGTTTGGTCATTTTACACTTTTTCATGTTTCCTTTACATTTCATTAAAGTTGTTTCATAAATTTTTTTAATTTTTTGGGGGGTGGGGTGGGCGGGGTGGGGAGGGTCCACATATAGCAGCTGTGTTCTGTCTTTTGGAGTTCTTTTGCTTTTTACGTTTGGTGTTTTTGGTTTTTCTCTGATGTATTTCGGTCATGGAGCACCGTTTACAGTTTCTTTGGCTGTTGCAGTTGTTGGGTGGAAAACAAAGCACTCGAGGCACTTAAACTGTACTTTATTCCATACATCACATGATGCAAATACAATACAACTTTTGTTTTGTCTTCTGTTTTTTTTTTTTTTAATCACTTTAATTGTCAGTATTATTTTCCAACTGTGCATAACTATGCTGTATCAAGTACTTTCGGGGGCCAATTTGAGTTGAGATATGATGACATGGTTACACATATAAGCTACTAGGCAGCATGGTCGACGACAAATCCGTAAGTGCTTCAAGTTTATTAGGACGTAGATCCGGGATGGCTGCAACTAAAGAGCAAATGACTTTTGGGATTTTGTTTGCAAATACCATGACCAGTGCATGACTGCAGATACAGGATAGATGCAGATTTGGTATGCAGCCATTTATGCTTTGTGATGTTGCTGACAGCTACACTGCGAGAGGTCTCTTGTAAAGATGAATGTAACCGTTTCCTCCTGCATCTCCTGCTGTATATTTGTTTACAAGCGTTAGGTAGGTACTGCCGTTCCTCAGAAGTGGTTTCTCCGCTTTTTGCCCCTCCATCCGTTCGTGAATGGTTTGCAAACTGTTTTTACCAACTCAGATTGGTGTGTTGTCACCACATGCTAGCAATGTAGTTCTTCAACTGTTTATTATGCATTCAAGTCAAGCTGAAACCGATGTGATATGCCATTAAGTGGATTGCAGTATTCCCTGAGGTGACAGGAGCGAGCGAAAAACAGAGCCTCATCTTAGCTCTGCTTTCAAACGGTGACACTCAGAGTGGAACTTATTGTGTTGGCCATCTCATTGTTCTCTGTCCAGTAGCTGGTTTCCTTGCTGTCCCGCTCTTCTTTTTTCGTCCAGTTGTTTCCTCTGTCGGAAGTGAGGGTTTTAAGCACCTCTCCAGTCATCTGGAGTGGTATCTCTCCCAGCTGTGGATGTTGTTCCATGGAGTGCAAGGAAAGTGTCCTGTTTGCTTGGACGAACACGTGTGTGAGTGCATTTGTGTGTATGAGAGAGCACGCACGTCCTCCTTCATGTGAATGAGTGTATGTTTGCGTAGTTTAAAAGAGTTACTGTCAAGAGGTGCCACTACTAAAGATTCATCCAGTCCCTTAGCTTACTAAAGACCCCACAGTCTTATTGCTCTTGTCTTTTTGTAAATATAAATGTGTGTATATTACAAAGTAACATCAGTGCTTTGGAAGATGTCTATCTTAATGAAGAAACGGTACATTATTGCAGAAATGATTATGCTTTATTTTCTTATAGGCGCACAGATTTCCCTCTTTAGATTCAACCACAGAATCTGCTTTTGGCTCCTACCACTATGATATCTTTAACAGAAAAGATTACATTTGGCCAATTCCTTTCCCCCCTCCCACACCCACTCCCAATACCCCCCCCCCCCCCCCTCGCCCCGACCCACCCGCTTTGCAAGTTAGGTAATGGTCCCAGCAACACTGCTCCAAATGGTCCAATCTGATCCTCCAGGAAACTAAATGATTTAATGTGATAAAAATTCTACAATTAGAAAGAAGACTTCTTGAATAACAGAGATTATTTTGTATTCAATTGCTCGCTGCATTTCCCTGTGTGTTTATTTAAAAGCTTTAAAGTTATTGTGTAAATCTGATATGTTGCTATTACAAGTGTCAATGTAAATAAAATTGTGTGTATTCAACTTTCAGTTCTGTTTTTTTATTTATTTTTTGGTCGTGATTTAACCTATTTGACCTATTTTCCTGATTTTAACATAGTTAACCTTTTTGAGAAATGTCACTACAAAACAAAGCCTTTTGGGGTACCTCATCACCAACTTTGCACATTTAGAACCTGAGACTTAGCCCATTCTTTTTTGCAATTTAACTCAGGCAGATTGGATGATTTACTCATACAAAAATAAAAAAAATTTGCCAAATATTTTCAATTAGATTTAGGTCTGGACTTTGACTGGGCCATTCTAACACATTTATGCTTTGATTTAAAAGGCTCATGCCCACATGTTTCGGGTCACTGTCCTCCTAAAAGGTTATCCACATCTCAAGTCTTTTCACAGCGTCTGGCAGGTTTTCTTCTAGCATTGCACCGTATTTGTTATTCCATGTTTTGACTACTCTACCTGATACCTGTACCTGTTGAAGAAAACTATCCCCATTTCCTGATCCTCTTTTTCATGTTTGCACTTATCCCCTCCATGCCTTATGGCAAACTCCAGTTACTCTTTGTCATAGATCAAATTTGTGGAGTGCATGTGTTAGCCTGTGAACATATTTTCCCAGGAGAGCTCTGGATCTCTGTAGCTCCCCCAATGTTACTATGGCTTATTCTCTGCATTTCTGGTTAATGCTTTCCTTTCAGTTGAGGTAAATTACGATTTATTTGGGAGGGTTGTAGTTGTTTACATTTTAGGATAATTCTCTCTGAGAGCTTCAACAGTTGGAATATTGTTCTCTTCCCCACATATATATCACTTACCAATGTTCTCCAATAAACCTCTGAGACCTTAACAGCTGTATTTATACATACAGTAGATTACAGTGCCTCTGAAAGTATTCACCCCTCTCTGCTTTTGACCTAATTTGTTACGTTCCAACAGGTAACATATATGTAAATATATATATATATATATATATATATATATATATATATAGGTTTAAAAAAATAAAAAACTGGGAACTGGCAAGTGTATTCTTCCCCTTTGCTATGCAGCCTCTAAAATGTTCTGGTTCAGTTTCCTTGAAACGTCACAATTTGTGAAACAAAGTCCACCTGTGTGCAGTCTACAGCACACTTCCCACTTCAGGTCTTCATATTCAATTTAGATTTTTTATGAAATCCAATAATTTATTTATTTTTTGCAAGGTTGTTCACGTTACTTTTAAAATTTTGCCTTTATCTGACTCCAGTTTGAATGGTTTGAGGCTCCAAACTGACCTGCATGCACCAAAGACCAATTACAATGACGTCATGCCCAGCACGGTTTGGTCCAGGAATCATGGAATAAATAGGTGTTATGATTTTAAGTGTCCAATGGAAGCCATGTCGGAGCATACTGAGGGGGAAACACACAAAGAAAGAGAGTGAAACTGTATTCTTGCTCAGGGATGGGCACAAGTACATCAAAATGTATTTCCAAATAAAATACAAAATACCCACCTTAAAAATGTATCAAAATAAACTACAAAATACAGCAGCCAAAAAATGTATCAAAATAAAATACTGTATTTTTGTATTTTCAAAATACTACAAAATACTTCATTCTAAGCGCCTTTTTCTCCTATCCCTTCACTTGTACACTATCTGGAAAAACATATGCTGACCCCTCATGTTAGACACCCCAATATAAACCTCTGCCCAGAGAAATGTTCAGTAACTCTAGAAGCCCTTCCTTAAGTATACTTATTTACTCTATTGGTGGAATAGATTGCCCACTATGAATCAGTGACAATAACTCAAAGACAAACAATCCAAATAGGCCGTGGGCCAGAATCTGTAGGGTGACTTTTCGTATGAACTGTCAGGGGGCAACTTTCTTTCACTTGGATAAGTTGCTACACATAGCCGTGATCTCAAAACACCAATGTTCCCACGTTTGCACTTGCACATTAATAAGTTTAAGCCGATAAAAAAATTTAAACTGTAGCGCTCCGGTCCAAGAGGTCCCGTGATTTGAGTTTTGCTGCTCAGCCAATCAGATCGCTGTATTGTCAGCTGTGCGAGTTCAACCTCGGGACTTTGAAGCAATCAACTGGTTCCCTTATATAGGAAATTTTTGACCAATCTGTATAATATGATTGAATTTGACTTTGTAAAGTGCCTCAGGATGACATGTTTCATGAATTGGCGCTATATAAATAAAATTGAATTGCATTGAATTGAACCAGTTCATCATGTTGTTTGCATCTGTTTCCAGACGAAGAATGCCCAATAATAGCATTTTCTGGTGCCAGTTGGCAGAGATCTTGATGGCAAGGAAAAAGAAATAGCCCAGTTCATCCATCCATCCATCCATCCATCCATCTTCTAACACGCTTATCCCCGCTGGGTTCGCGAGGTGCTGGTGCCGATCTCTACCTGTCAATGGGCGAGAGGCGGGGTATAAACTGGACAGGTCACCAGTCCATCGCAGGGCAGAAATAGCCCAGACTTTTGCCAAATTTACTGTGATATCACCAAGACCTGCTGTATAGGTGTCGTGCCAAACGACTTATCCCTGCCAGAATTTGTATCCCCTGCGTCGGGAGCGCATTCAGCTGGAAGAATGAATCCAGTCAACTCCGCCTCATTTCCAACCTATTAGGCGTGGAAATGAAGATGTTTTACTTTTCTTAATGAAATATAGCAATGGTGTCGTTACATTATCGTTCAGTTAGTGGGTTAAAACTGAAAATGTAACACTTGTTAGTGCTATCGTAAGGGATTGTTATGTCGTTTAAAAGTCGATTGATCACTCAATATAACACGTTCTGGGAAAGTAAACGGCTCTGTGGTCATTTACACGTGTCACGAAAATATTAGCTTTATGTTATTAGATTGTTGCATGTCTGTCAGCTGAAACCACAAATCCACCTTCCTGAGTCCATCACAGCTGTTTGCTTGTTCGTCTTTTTTCTTTTTCTTTTTTGGTAGCTAAACCTGCATGAATGGATCATATAAAGCGGATTTCACGTGTGATCAAATGAACACTGAATAAAGGTACAGCCAAAATTATCAGATCTAATAAGATTTTAATTCAACCAAGAACCATATAGAGATATTAACCATATTAAGAAAATGAGATATGTTGCTTTTAAAAATATAAAAAAAAAAATTAAGAGTTTAAAAAAATCTATTTCATTTTATTATAATGTGATCTTTAAAAATATTTAGACTTCCCAACTCTGGAGGTTAAAACTTTTATTGATTTCAAGCACTCTCCTGACGCAGGGGATACAAATTCTGGCGGGAATAAGTCGTTTGGCACGACACCTGTCGCCTGTGCTATCCTAGCGCAGCAGGTCTTGGTGATATCACAGTAAATTGGGCAAAAGTCTGGGCTATTTCTGCCCTACGATGGACTGGCGACCTGTCCAGGTTGCCAGTTTAAATGGCTAAGATCTTTGTCCGTAAAAGCAACATTTTAGTTATTCTCACTGCTTGAAATGAGAAGTATAGCCTAAGCATGTTAGATCTGTTGCATGAATGGCAGAGATAACTCAAATTCCCTTTCTACAGTCATCTAAACAGGGCAATCAAATTCCAGGATGACTTTTTTTAATTCTTGGATAATCTTCTCTGGTGCCAATTAAGCATTTCTCAATTTTGGATTAAAAAGCAAAGTAACTTCAGTTACTGAGAATTGTACAGAGTAAAATATTACTGAAATTGTATTGGTAATGCCTTACATTACTGCATTACTGCAAACAGCAATGCATTACTGCAGCCTAATTAAATTACTTTTTACTGCATTACTCCCAACACTGATATTGTGTAGGCTACATACAGTCAACAGTAGAACATTATTTAGGTACATTTCTAAGAAAAAGTAAATTAAAACGGCCAACACTAGTATGAGCCAAAACTAGCCTACTACAAGTGGCGGAGAAGGTCACCTGTGGTGCTGCAGCAGCACACATATTGACAATGAGATACAACAGTCCTATGTAGGCTATAGGCTAATTACATGAAACAAAAAGAAACCGTGTAACATAACAATAACTTTAAAAACATGATTCTTTGAATGTTCACTGGTGAAATCAACAACAGTGAAACTAACACAGAGAGTTAGTTAGCAGCTAACATTCAAAAGTTAAACAGCCTAGCCTTACGAACACTGAACGTTACACTGAACAGGAACATGCAATAAAAAGAGTGATTTATGGTTGAGAATAAATGAGTTACTGAAATAAACTAGGCAAATTTGGTTGCTCACCTTGCTTTGAAACAACTTCCTTGACTGATCCTGACAAAGCACCAAGTAGAAGATACCTGACTGACTCAATCTAATATGCAGCACCGTGCGTTTTGTGCCCATAGCAAGTGTGAAACAGTGCCAAAATTCCCTAGTGGTCGAGAGTGGTATCACAGGGACTTGACTGCAAAGGTGCCACAGACACTATTTCATGCTTTATAGATAGTTAGATGTCATCACAGACTGTCTCACAGAAAGTATTTTACAGTATTTTGAAAATACAAAAATACACAACACTGAAGTATTTTGATACAAAATACAAAGGCCTTTTCATCATCTCAATAAAATACAAATTACAAAATAGTATTTTGTATTTGAAATACGTATTTCAAATACTTGTATTAGAAATACTGCCAATCCCTGTTCTTGCTTAGTATGGAGCTTTGGCTGCCAATTTAACACAGAGGTCTGTTTGGGTGTGGGGATACAGCCAGGATGTGTGTTAAGAGCAACTTTTAATTATATATGTCAGCACTTCTCTTCTTGACTCCTAAGGCAGGATACTTATTGCCATTCATTGTATCACAGGGACAGATTTCTACACATCGGGTAACCTCTATGGCTTTGCTAAGTCCTCTGTTTGCAGGACTGTGCATGAATTTTGCGCACACATTATAGCTTGCGTCAAGTCCCTCCATCAAACGGTTCTTATCCATTCTTCCAATTTGCCGTGAATATATGTTTCCCTCCATAATAAGGTGTAACGTCTCCCTCAACTGTGCAGTACTGTCGCAGCTACCGTCTGTCTTGCTAACTGCTATCACTGCCTGCTGGCACAAAGTTGAGACAAATGTCAATGGAAAGCGACGTCAAAATTGCATCAAATCCACCTTGGTTGTTCCCACTGGAGTCACTTTCAAAAAGATCAGATAAGAGTCGAATTCAGCACCACATATGGAAGTGGGTCAAATCTGCCAGGATTATGATTATTACAGTTATGCACACTTGCCTGTTTTTGTTATGTTGTCATATTTGCTGCTGTTTGCTTCACTATAAAAAACTAATACATCTTTAAAGTTGTAGGCTGGTGCTATAAATTAAATGGTGCAAACTCAAATAATATTATTTTAATTTCAGGTTTTGAGGCAACAAAACTGTAAGGGTGGTGAATAGTTTTATTTTTAGAAAATGGGAAAATAATGAATCAATTTTCTTTTATTTCACAATTATGCACTAATTTGTGTTGGCCTCGCACATAAAAACACCGCATTTGAGTTAATTGGATGTTTCTTAAGGGCACACCGTAAAAAAACACTGCTTCCTTGTGTGACATCATGGATAAACAAACAACAGAGCCCATCCGAGATTTTATGAGGAGAGTTGAGGACAATTTTCAGATGTTTGAAGGTGTCACTTTTATCTGTTCATACAGGTCAAACAGCAGGGGTATGTCCAGCTATAATACTGTACATGAAGAAGACAGGCTCTTTGCCACAATGAGAAATTTGTTTTGGTGCAAAATGTACAAATCAAGTACAGAACACCAGAAAAAGGATGTTAAGATGTTCTCTGAATCTGGTAAAAGAGTGTCATTATCCACTGTGAATTGAGTCTTGTACAGACATGGGTTGAAAGGTCATCAAGCAAAGAAGAATCCATTACTCTAGAAGCAACATAAAGAGCAAAATTACACTTTGCAAAGACAGTCAGAAACAAAGAAAAATGTGTTCTTTTCCTGTTGTCTGCTGAAACGGGAAGAAACTGTTTGGCCATAATGACCATTGTTAAAACAATTTTGGTAAAAGAGGGAAGCTTACAGGCCTTAGAACACCATCCAAACTGTCGAGTACATGGGAGGCAGCAGAAAATAAAGCATCATGTAGTGTGGGGGGTTTTCAAAAAGTTAAGGCTTGGGCACAAATAAGTTTTGCAAATGGACAGCAACCTGAGCACACAGATTAGTTACAAAACGGCTTAAGGAACACAAAATCATATTTTGGAGGGGCTATCAAAAATCCATGATTAGAACTGAAAATGTGTGTGAGATCAATTTGGCTTACAAACTTGATCCAGTCACACCAGTTCAGTCAGAATAAATGGACCCAAATTTCAGCAAAGTTTAGAGAAGGATACCCAAAACTTTCAACCCAAATTACACAGATTAAAGAAAATTCCAGAAAATACTACAGAAATGTATTTAAACTTTTGAACATGAACAAAAGTTGAAAAGTAAATCATTATTCTTAATTTCCCCCTCAAATGTAGAAAATACTAACAATCTTCATAGTCCTACTGGACCTAAAACAGGAAAAGCTGAATCCGATTTAATCTCAGTAATCAGAAATATTTTTTTGTCATTGGATAAAGTTTATATGAAAATCTGGATTTAACTGTATACACAGCTATATCCATAGACTCTCCTCTGTACTAGTAACTTACTATCATTAAGGGGTTAAACACTTTGACACAAATCAGGAAAAATCTGTGAAACAGGCCAAAAGTACTTCAAATAAGCTTTAAAGTGGACAATAGTATCTGTCGAAAGCTTTATTTTTGCAGGTGGTTATATCAACACCTTCAGGTAATTTCACTTAAGCTAGTCTGTCTTCTCTACTATTTTTGTCTTCATGGACTCCTGTCCAGAAAAACACATCTGGTCATTCGAAGCAACCCCCCCATTCAGATGAGGCTCATGCAGAAAGTTGTGGGGGCAGTCCCCATTGTTTTAGGATCTAACAGATAAGACTGGACAGGAAATCCCACCATTGAAGTTAAGAAGTTTGTTAGTCAGACTTTAGGAAGCTTTGTAGGAAAATGAGAGAGGCTAGGGGGAAGCTTTGTAGCGTCAGAGTTTGTCCCTCAATAAATGGTTGGAGCTACCCGTATTTCTGAACATTTTCTGAATTACACATAAAACAATAAATGTTATCTGTGTTTTCAACATAGAACGGTTGCAATAAACGTACCAGATATTTTCTTAAAAAAGATTCACAGATGCAGTAAAAAAAAAAAAAAAATTCATTCATGCTAATTGTTGTTTTCTGTGTCCTTATAAACTAGTTCTGAAATTACAGTTCCTCTGTTGTCAATTTCAGGCAGTAAGCAGTTGGTTCCAAAACGAAAAATAACATATAACCCTTGTGCTTTGTGCTGCTGGTCCCATGTTGATATATGGTTTCTCCAGTTGCTCAACACACTGCGGTTCCTCACAGTGGTTGTAAATTTGATAAGCATGTCACTCTCCAAAAAACACGGTTTGTGGTAAATCTGGCAGTTTAATATGAAAAACCGCCTCGTTTGGCGCACGGTTAGAAGGAAACAGTGGGCCTGTGTGCCGTGGCCACCAGAGATTCCAGGCCTGTCCATGCACAGGAGCAGAACATTTTCAAGTCTTGATCCGGATTTCCAGAGAATAAAACGGTTCTTAGAGTAACCAGCGAGAGAAATAACTTTGAGCCACAGAGAAGCTGCCAAACATGGGTTTATTTAGAGAAAGAAGCATTTAACAACATCCCTCCAGGGTCTCCCTTAAATGACCCCCCTAGACCGTATCACAATGTTTTTTTTCTCGGCATCATGGGATGCTTCATGCTACAACATGTGATGCTCGGGCTCCATCCTTTTTATCAGTGATCTACTATTGTAATGTAGATAGCATCAAGTCCTCCTCTCAAAATAAGGGCTGTCTTGATGTACACCACAACACATTCCCATATGCACTGGACTCCCATGACTGGGAGCTGAATACCAGCATTGTTACAAGCTTTGTTCTTTAGAAAACATATTGTTGCACCACTTCATGTAATTATTTAGCAAGTAAAATTTGTTTGAAGGGATTTTCTCGTGATTAAATTAACCTTTACTAAAAGCTAAATACAGTGTTGTGAAAAGTGTTTCCACTCTTTCAGATTAATTAGCTTTTTGCATTTTCAAACTAAATTTAATATCAGAAAACGATAACCTGAGTAAAAAAAAGGCAGTTTTTAAATGATTCATGTTCTCCAATTATAGCACACCATCAAGCAAACAGCCGTAAGTTCACTTATGGGGAAGTACTACACAATTATAACCCAATTTGAGACTATGTTCAGCGCACTCTGCTGAAGACTGTTTCCTGACCATGAGTGGTGACCACCTTCAGTGATATGTAAAACGCAATTTGAGAAGAATACAATTTGTAAAACTCAATGTGACAAGAGAAATTTTAAAACATTTCATTTAAAAATATAAAATCTGTAAAAAATTATTTGAAAAATAATGTTTGAAAAAAAAACATTTGATTTTTTTTGTGGAGGGAGGGGGATAAAATCTGAGAAAACACCAAAGTTACTGAAAATCCCTTTTTATTTAGATGTTTTGCAAAGTTAAATTTCTGGATTGCATATTTTTTCAAATATCCATTTACAAAACGTGTTCTTGTCTTTCAACAATAATAAAACAAGCTTCACTCCATACACAGCAAGCTCTCCGCCGCGGTCCTGTATTTGGCTTTGTACTTCGTTCCACTGTGTGGATGATGAATTGCGCTGCCAGGTTAACGCCTTTGGTCAGCTTAGCCTCACCTGTCCAACATCCTGCAACACAAATACTTCCACCAGCCATAATACCATAATATGGATTTGTAACGGAGTGTTACGCTGAGAAGAGAGGTGTGGATAGAGGAGGCAAGGGTGTGTGGGGGATCACGTTTGAACGGTTTTCCAAATCCGAGTGAAGTCATCTAGGTAGAGCCACATATCATTGAGGCGGGACATTTGGCCTGGCAAAACAACCCCTACAAAAAGGTGATGTTACTTTTTTTATGAAATTCTTTGGATAATTTACATATGCAGCAATATCAACTACATGAAATAGTTTATACAATGATGTGATTTAAAATCTTCTTAAAGGAACCTTCAATTCTATTTTGAAGGTTGCTTTCAATAGCCTTTTTTCCTAAACAACTGAAATCACCATTTGTAATCTGATGGTTTTTACATTCTTATTTGATGTTTGATTAATTGAAACATGGGTTAATAACTATTCATGGCACTGTACCTTTTACTGTCCAAATTCAGTTAAATCAAGTGTTGTGGTGAAAAAAGAAGACAGCGAGGGTGCAGCATATGTGCAATATTTTATGCGTCGCCACCCATTCTCATGGTTGCTCAAGCTGCAAACATGTACCCCTGAGTGCACCCTGACAGGACAAGGAGGCAGGGAGGGGTTGCCCCTCAGAAGGCATTAGATACAAACCCCGCAGAGGAAACAGGCAGAGATGGCACAGGCCTGATGAACATGTATGTGTGCGTGTGCAGATGGCTGCTGTGGGTTTGCATGTGTTTGTGGTATGGGTGTTAGGGGAGGTAGAATGTTATCTAAGGTACACTGCACTTCCTCATATGGTAAGAGTGAGCCTTCTGTTCCCAGCACTTATGTCTGAGAGGTCATCAGCAGGCTAGATTCAGACCCAGAGCTCCCAAAATCAAGCAGATGGCTCCCCTAACGTTGATGTAACATCCAAAATGCTTAACAAACTTCAACAAACTTTTATAGATAGTTCTGCCTTAATACATTTAATAAATGTTGAAAAGCTTTTATAAGACTATCTAATACATCTTTCTGCTGCGGGAACAATTATTTCACAGTCAAAAGTGAAGGCCTTGGTGCAACAGGGATGGATTATTTATTATATGTATTGACCTGTGGGTTGTTCTTAGGCCTCTGTGGGGCATGGGTGGTGCAGGGGGTCCCAACTCACTCAGTGAGGTGTGGTCTGGATCTGTGTTGTTAGGCATATGTCAGTCTTGGACTCTGTATGTGGTTGGGTTCTTTGGCTTTGGAGAAACCTTGGGGTAACAGGTAGTTTGTTGCCTGACAAGTGTTTTGGGGGTGTTGCATTGTGCAGATGCTGCAGTTTTGGGGTTGTTGAAAATGGGACCTGCTGGGTATTGAACATTGTCCTCCCTTTGTGCCATGTTGTGCTTCCTTCCCACATCTGCTGCCTGTTTTTTGCTGAAACTGGTGTCGCTTCCCCGCTCTTACCTTGTGACATCTTCAATACTTTAGCTTCAGAAAATGCATGGCTATGCCTGTCATCTACTCCATTCACCTCAATAAACATTTTAACATACTATGAGTATTGGCTTGAATATCATGTTCCCAGATGACATCCATACAGTGGCCAATATATTGCAAGTGTTATGAATTTGAAATTTTAGCCAGTTGGACAGTCTCACTCTTGTGTCCTCGGGGCTGTCTACAGGTTGTGTGTTTATGCTTACATCTTTCCTGCAGGGTGCTTGACAGGTGGGCGTGGCCATGAAGGTGTTCTCCATTAGAACCATTTGGAAAAGCTTAATGAGGTATGGATTCCCTGAAGAAGACGCCAGATAATTCTTACACAGTGCAGTAATCAGACCTCCTAAGTCAACCTTCTTCTCTCTCGTATGCTGTTCAACTTATCCTGTTCTTCTCGTGTTCTTCCCAGTGCACCACCAGACCATCTCCCGCATTCCAGTTCCCAGCCTGTCACCACTCTCAAAGAACTTACCTCTGGTCTTCCTCTAAAGGATCTCCTCGTTGTTCGCTTGTTAGCTCATCGGTGGATGACAGTGCCAGATCTTTTCCTTCCACTCCCACCTGCCTGTCCACCTTCCGATTAATACCATTACCCCATCAATCCACCTTAACACAAATAAGGTATGTCACTGACTATCATTCTCACTGCACGCACACTCAGCCTGTAAACTGCAGCCTCTATGGTTTACACTCACCTCTCCTCTGGACACCCACGCCTCAGACAACAGTAAGCCTCTCTCGTCTCATCCACAGTTCCTCAAACATCTTCTCATAACACCATCTAACTTAACTCTCATCCTCGGAACCTCCACGGACCTTTCCTGTGCCCAAAGCATGTAACTTCACGTTCCTGATTAACGTAAGTTGTTGCCTGTCCTAGGGTCTTGCTTTCTAACACTCATTGCGGCAAATGCTCACAGAGACAAATGCCTAAAAGGCTAAAGGTCACAGAGTGTAGGAGGCACAGATGAGAAAGAGTTGAAAGAAGAAAATAGGGATATGTTGCAGTATTTACCATTAACGCCACGCAAAGACTTTCTAATATTGTGCAGCCTTAGGCTGGACAATGAATAATTCTGACCTCATAGTTGCTTTGGCTGCTACAAATCCTGAATTTCTAATCAGGAACAAAATACTTACTCGGTTCTCCATTTAATTCCTGCAAATTCTGGTTTATTATTTTAGGGTTACAAGGTTACACATGGTGCTGCTTAAAGGGACAGTGTGTAACTGATTTGTCTTCCTTAAGAAAAAAAGCAAGTAATGTTTTCTTAAATTCTTTCTTAAATGTATATTCTGCCAAACAATCGCATCAAAAATGAAAGCGTTCTTATAGCTTAGAATAAGTAGTTTATGACTACATAGGTGGTAGTGCGCCCAGTGGAAGACGTCAGGTTGTATCGCCATTTTTGATTACCGTAAGGGGACAAACCTGTTAGCATTACGCATTTTACCTGTAGGAGAAACCGAGAGGCTACAGCGGTGTAGCTTTTACCAGGAGGAGACAATGGGAATGGGGATTCAAAATGGATGCGGAGGTTGCAGGCTTCCTGCTGCACAGGAAAGTTAAATCAATATAAAAACAACGTTTATTTTGGCGTTAGAAACAGGGCAGTGTAGTCCAGCAACTACTGATTTGTTACTCTCCCTCCCACTTCATCGGTTAATCTCTGAGTCTCCAGGTCACCAAAAACCATTTCACATGATGACTGTAGCTATTAGCAGCTGCTTGGCACCAGTTACATGGAGGACATACTTGTTAACATTGTCACATTTATGACACTCCATGGCTTCGGTTGTTGTTATTACACACTTCACACGGAGATCGTTTGTAATTCATTTGGCGCACCGCTAGTTGGGTGTAAATCTTACACACTGGGGCTTTAAAAGTCTTCTCCAAGCTGTCTTTCTTTCACCACAACACAAATATAGAGGAACTGTAAAAAAATTAACACTTATCTAGAATTTCAGGCAAAGGTGAGAAGGTTAAAAAAAACATTTTTAAAAGCATTCCAAATAGTGAAAAGGTTCATCTGTACAATATGGAAATGATGTAATAGAACAAAATCTACATTGCCAGCACAGTGGGATATATGGATGGGTTGTGATTTTTTTTTTTTATTTCCAACTACAAAAACATATTTTTTCGCTTATTGGTTTTGTTGGAAATATGCTAAAATGTTGTGATGCCAGGTTTTGTGGGAACAGTAAAAAAAACAGATGAAGACAAACCAGTCAGGATCTGTCACATTTTGTGATGCTGAAGCAGCACCTATCCGCCTCAAGTACTGAGTACGGTTTTGGCTCACAAATGCCGCAAAACCCATGTAAAACCGACAAACATGTTACAAGCAAACTTGCCGATGTAAATAACCTCTTAAGTTATCATTCAAAAGAACATTAAGAAGGAAGGGACAAAAAGGCGAGTTACAAGAAGCTGCACTAGCAAAAATAAGTAATCCAGTCAGGGGCACCATGAAGGGGGGATGTTAGGACAATTCCAAGGGCCCCTGATTGACAGGGCCCCCAAAAAAGAAAATTTGCATGCATAAATGTGAGCTTCTGGGTTGATTATGATTTATTTATTTATTGGTCATGGGGCTCATAATTCTTGGTCTAGAGTTCCTAAATTACTGGTTAAGGTCTATGTTATCCAGAAAATGTGTTTAAGAATACTTAATTTTGCCCAATTATAAGAATCATGGCCTATTCCTGATAGTTATGTAGACATAAGGGATAAAGTTTGGGAGCTTGTACATACAATCACTGCTATGGTACCCAACATTTCTGTAAATTCACATTAGCATGTGTCTGGAAAATGATTGCTTAAAGTAATAGTACCGTCTCTAAATGCCTTCTTGAATACTTCCCTGTCTTTCTCAAAGAACAAAGAATCATCGGTAAATCCTGGCTGTAGTTTTGTAGAAAGCTACAAAGAAATCTATTTTCTTATTATTATCTCAGACTTATGATTAATGCTTGTTTAATTGACTGAATTTTAAAAATTTGCTTGACTTGGATCACGGCCTGTCAGTAATGGACATTGCTGTGTCTTTTAATAAGTAATGATGGAAATCCCATCTATCCATCTATCTTCTAACACGTCTATCCCTGCTGGGGTCGCGAGGGGTACTGGTGCCTATCTCCAGCTGTCAATGGGCGAGACAAGGGGTACACCCTGGACAGGTCTATATATATATATATATATATATATATATATATATATATATATATATATATATATGGGTTCAGGGTAAGAAAAAGGGCTGCTAACATCTCCGCAGACCCCACACATCCTGCACATAAACTGTTAAGACTTTTAATTTCAGGTTGATGCTACAGAGCACTATTTGATCAAACTAGGCTAGGCTATCCACTAGGCTATCAATCTGATAGACACTTAACCATCAAGAGTACCCATATTGATACATGGTTATATTCACCAATCCAATCTGTTAAAAATGTATATAGCCATTTTCACAAGAAAAATATTTCTATTAACCTTTTTTTGTAAATTGTACTTAAAATGCCTTCATTGATGGAAAAGTGGAAGTAAACACAAAATTCCTTGTTTTATGAAGCAACTTTGCCTTTAAACTAGATTCTGATTTTGTTTAACTTTGGAGGTGAGAGTGTCAGAATTGGAGACCCAGCTCCGTGCTGTTGAAAAATCAGCTGAAAGCCGCCCCTTTGCTAGCGCGGAGCCACATAGAGTAACTTCACGTAGCGGTCCTCCAGCAGCAGTACCCGAGCAGCCGGGTAACCAGGCCGGCCGGGTGACGGTTCGTAGGAAGCATAGCTCTACACTCACCGGCCACTTTATTAGGTACCCCATGCTAGTAACGGGTTGGACCCCCTTTTGCCTTCAGAACTGCCTCAATTCTTCGTGGCATAGATTCAACAAGGTGCTGGAAGCATTCCTCAGGGAGTTTGGTCCATATTGACATGATGGCATCACACAGTTGCCGCAGATTTGTCGGCTGCACATCCATGATGCGAATCTCCCGTTCCACCACATCCCAAAGATGCTCTATTGGATTGAGATCTGGTGACTGTGGAGGCCATTTGAGTACAGCGAACTCATTGTCATGTTCAAGAAACCAGTCTGAGATGATTCCAGCTTTATGACATGGCGCAATATCCTGCTGAAAGTAGCCATCATGGGTTGGGTACATTGTGGTCATAAAGGGATGGACATGGTCAGCAACAATACTCAGGTAGGATGTGGCGTTGCAACGATGCTCAATTGGTACCAAGGGGCCCAAAGAGTGCCAAGAAAATATTCCCCACACCATGACACCACCACCACCAGCCTGAACCGTTGATACAAGGCAGGATGGATCCATGCTTTCATGTTGTAGACGCCAAATTCAGACCCTACCATCCGACTGTCGCAGCAGAAATCGAGACTCATCAGACCAGGCAACGTTTTTCCAATTTTCTATTGTCCAATTTTGATGAGCTTGTGCAAATTGTAGCCTCAGTTTCCTGTTCTTAGCTGAAAGGAGTGGCACCCGATGTGGTCTTCTGCTGCTGTAGCCCATCTGCCTCAAAGTTCGACGTACTGTGCGTTCAGAGATGCTCTTCTGCCCACCTTAGTTGTAACGGGTCACTGTTGCCCTTCTATCAGCTCGAACCAGTCTGGCCATTCTCCTCTGACCTCTGGCATCAACAAGGCATTTCCGCCCACAGAACTGCCGCTCACTGGATGTTTTTTCTTTTTCGGACCATTCTCTGTAAACCCTAGAGATGGTTGTGCGTGAAAATCCCAGTAGATTAGCAGTTTCTGAAATACTCAGACTAGCCCTTCTGGCACCAACAATCATGCCACGTTCAAAGTCACTCAAATCACCTTTCTTCCCCATACTGATGCTCGGTTTGAACTGCAGGAGATTCTCTTGACCATGTCTACATGCCTAAATGCACTGAGGTGCCGCCATGTGATTGGCTGCTTAGAAATTAAGTGTTAACGAGCAGTTGGACAGGTGTACCTAATAAAGTGGCCGGTGAGTGTATATTCCAGCCCCCAGGTCATCACCAACTCGTCTGCGTTTCTAACAAATTTTCCCCACTCAGCGACACACCCGCTGAGAAGCCGACCCTGATTATTAGCAGCTCAATAGTCAGAAACATGGCACTAGAGACACCAGGGACCATAGTCAAATGCCGGCCATAACATAGACTCTGCAATACCGAGTCTTTACCCGTGTTCAAATCCAAACTCAAAACCCACATGTTCAAGATTGCCTTTTCATTATGATTTTATATTACTTTCCTCTGTGTAATTTGTGTTGTTTCTTTTAATTATGACGACTGCTTTTACCATTTATTGTTTTTACATGTACAGTGACCTTGAGTGTTTTGAAAGGCGCTTGAAATAAAATGTATTATTATTATTATTATTATAACGGGCGACATCGAATCCTACCTTAAACTGCTGGCTAAGGATAAGCGTAAATACAGTAAGATTGTTATTCACGCTGGCGGTAATGACACCCGGTCACGCCGATCGGAGGTTGATGTGTAAGTTTGCAAAAAAATGTCGGACTCCGTAATTTTCTCTGGTCCCCTGCCTGATCTGACCAGTGATGACATGTTTAGCCGCATGTCATCATTCAACCACTGGTTGTCTAGGTGGTGTCCTGAAAACGACGTGGGCTACATTGATAACTGGCGAACTTTCTGGGGAAAACCTGGTCTGATCCGGAGAGACGGCATCCATCCCACTTTGGATGGTGCAGCTCTTCTTTCGAGGAATCTGGCCGGATTTATTAGTTCTCCTAAATGCTGACAACCCAGGGTCCAGACCAGGAAGCAGAGCCGTAGTTTAACACACCTCTATGCAGCTTCTGTACTGTTACCCACCCATTACCCTATTGAGACGGTGTCTTTCCCACGGCCAAAACTTAACAGATCAAAAACTGATCTAAAAGGAACAAATCAGAAAAATCTAATAAAAATCAATACGGCTCACCTTGAACCAAAAAATAAAACAATTAAATGTGGTCTATTAAATATAAGGTCTCTCCCTCCAAAGACTAGTTAATGAATTGATTTCTGATAACCAGATTTATTTATTTTGTCTCACAGAAACCTGGCTACAAGAGGACTACTTTAGTATAAATGAGTCAACTCCCTCCAATTATTCAAATTTCCACATTCCCAGATCTGTGGGAAGAGGAGGAAGAGTGGCAACCATCTTTCAGTCTGATTTATTAATTAGTCCCAGGCCAACTAATAAATACAGTTCTTTTGAACATTTAACCCTCAGTTTCCCTCATCCAAATTGCAAAGCAATAAAACCTCTTCTGTTTGTTGTTTTGTATCGTCCACCAGGCCCTTACACTCAGTTTTTGGATCAGTTGTCAGACTTCTTATCTGATTTGGTGATAAACACTGACATGGTTATTATAATGGGGGATTTCAACATTCATGTTGACACAGAATGTGATAACCTTAGTGTAGCCTTTAAAACTATCCTATATTCAATTGGTTTTGCTCAAAATGTGCATAAACCGACGCACTCCTGGCTCCATACTTTAGACCTTGTGCTGACATATGGCATTGATTGTGAAGAATTAACAGTATTTCCTCACAACCCTGTCCTATCTGATCATTTTTTAATAACATATGAATTTAATCTAACTGAGTTCTCCACCCCCAAAAAGAGCGTTCCATTATAGTAGATCTTTATCGGACAATGCTGCATCAAACTTTAAAGAGTCTGTCTCCCTTTTAATATCGTCAGTATTGCAGAAATACCCTGCAGATAGCAGCAATGTTGTTTCTTCCCATTCACAAATAGATGTCTTTGTTAACGGTGTGACTTTGTCATTGCGTTCTGCATTAGACAATGTAGCTCCCTTGAAAAAGAAGGTGATAATTCACAGGAAGCTGGCTCCCTGGTTTAATTCAGAGCTGCGTTCCTTGAAGCACTACGTTAGGAAATTGGAGAGAAAATGGCGCTCTACACACCAAGAGGAATCCTACCTAATCTGGAGGGACAGTCTATTGTAGTATAGAAAGACCCTTCGCAGAGTTAGAGCAGCATATTTTTCATCATTAATTGAGGAGAATAAAAATAATCCTAGCTTTCTCTTCAGTACAGTTGCCAAACTTACTCAGAGTCACAGCTCTGTTGATCCATCCATTCCCTTAGCTCTTAGCAGTAATGACTTTATGGGATTCTTCATAAATAAAATTGATGCCATTAAAAATAAAATAATTGGCATCCTCCCAAACATGATTACCTCATCCTCAGTAAGTGAGGTAGCGTTGCAGGAATCTTTAGAACCTGCGCAGTGTCTGAACAATTTAGAAGCAGTAGAGCTTTCTGAGCTATCTAAAATTTTTGCTTCATCTAAACCTTCTACCTGTATGTTAGACCCACTCCCAACCAAGTTGTATAAAGAGATATTCCCTGTGATCAGTGGCACTATTTTAGACATGATTAATCTATCCTTAGTAAATGGATATGTACCACAGGCTTTTAAAGTAGCTGTTATTAAACCTTTACTTAAGAAACCATCTCTTGATCAAGATGAGTTAGTAAATTACAGACCTATGTCTAATCTTCTTTTCTTATCTATAATTCTTGAGAAAGTAGTTGCTAATCAACTTTGTGAACATTTACAATGTAATGACCTACTTGAGGAGTTTCAGTCAGGCTTCAGAGCGCATCATAGCACTGAAACAGCTCTGGTGAAGGTCACTAATGATATTCTCATGGCCTCAGATAATGGACTTGTGTCTGTACTTGTCCTGTTAGATCTCAGTGCTGCATTTTATACAGTTGATCACAATATTCTCCAACAAAGACTTGAGCATACTGTAGGGATTAAGGGGAAAGCATTTGTCTGGTTTAAATCTTATCTATCGGACAGATTCCAGTTTGTTCATGTTAATAATAAATCTTCTTCAAACTCTAGGGTCACTTGTGGAGTACCACAGGGTTCAGTCCTTGGACCAATTCTCTTTACTATATATATGCTTCCGATCGGCAAAATTATCAGACAGCATGGGATTAATTTCCACTGTTATGATGATGACACTCAGCTATATTTATCCATAAATCCTGATGAATCCAATCAATTACTTCAACTGCAGTCATGTCTTGATGACATCAAAAGCTGGATGACTTAAAATTTCCTGCACTTAAATTCTGACAAGACTGAAGTTGTAATCTTTGGACCAGAGTCCTCAAAAAAAAAACTTCTTAATCAACCGCTTAATCTGGATGGCATTAACTTGGCCTCTGGTAATAAAGTAAAAAATCTTGGTGTTATTTTTGACCAAGACATGTCATTTAAATCACATATTAAACAGGTTTCCAGAGTTTCCTTTTTTCACCTCCGGAATATCGCCAAAATTAGAAACATTCTGTCCAGGAGTGATGCTGAAAAACTAGTCCATGCATTTGTTACTTCAAAGCTGGACTATTGTAATTCTTTACTATCAGGAAGTCCACAAAATGCAGTTCAAAGTCTTCAGCTTATCCAAAATGCTGCAGCAAGAGTTCTGATGAAAATCAACAAGCAGGATCATATTTCTCCAATTTTAGCTTCCCTTCATTGGCTTCCTGTTAAATCAAGAATAGAATTTAAAATTCTTCTTCTAACGTATAAACCCCTTAATAATCAAGCTCCATCATATATCAGAGCTCTGATTACCCCGTATGTTCCTAACAGAGCACTTCGCTCTCAGACTGCAGGTCTGCTGGTGGTTCCTAGAGTCTCTAAAAGTAGAATGGGAGGCAGATCCTTTAGCTATCAGGCTCCTCTCCTGTGGAACCAACTCCCAGTTTTGGTCCGTGAGGCAGACACCCTGTCTACTTTTAAGACTAATCTTAAAACTTTCCTTTTTGACAAAGCTTATAGTTAGAGTGGCTCATGTTACCCTGAGCTACCTCTATAGTTATGCTGCTATAGGCTTAGGCTACTGGAGGACATCAGGGCCTATTTTTCTCACTCTACTGATTTCTACTGTTCTCCAGTCTACTGTTCTCCAGATTTGCATTGCATTGCATTGAAATGACTGTTGTCATTTCAGCTTTTAACTTTTTGCTCTCTCTCTTTTTTCTTCATAGTAGGTACACCTGGTCTGGCGTTCTGTTAGCTGTGACATCATCCAGGGAAGACAGATCACCCGCTATTACCATCCAATGTAGAACAGATTACTAGATCAATGTGTGCTTCTGTGCTTTTTGTCTGTCTTGTTGTGTCTCTGCTCTGTCTTCTGTAACCCCCAGTCGGTTGAGGCAGATGACCGTTCATACTGAGCCCGGTTCTGCTGGAGGTTTTTCCTTCCCGTTAATGGGGAGTTTTTCTTTCCGCTGTCGCTTCATGCTTGCTCAGTATGAGGTATTGCTGCAAAGTCATGGACAATGCAGACGACTCTCCCTGTGGCTTCTCCAGGAGTGAATGCTGCTTGTCGGAACTTTGATGCAATCAACTGTTCCCTTTATTTAGGAAATCTTTGACCAATCTGTATAATCTGACCCAATCTGTATAATATGATTGAATTTGACTTTGTAAAGTGCCTTGAGATGACATGTTCATGAATTGGTGTTATATAAATAAAATTGAACTGAATTGAATTGAATTGAATATTGCAGCAATGATTTATCCTGCATTAAATAAATAGGTAGATTTAGATTTTAAAGGTGTTTGTCTCTATCGGCTTTGGGTTCATAGCAGACAGTCTATCCAGCTACTGGACTAAAAAAATAAAATCCATTATTTCCATCTCATCGACTAGGTTTTATTGAAAAAGTTGCTTTTGGCTGACCTCCACTGTTTTAGCGATGACACAAGAACGAGAACTAAACAGTGTACACAGAGAGAGAAACAGCGTAACATGGAGTATAACAGAGGAAGGTATTGGCAAGAAACCAGCACAGGGAAATGACAGCCGAGCATCTTATATACAGGGGAAGGTTTGGAGGAGAAACATGACAGCACAGGTGGAAGTGATCTGAAGGAAATGAAGAGAAAGAGAGAGAGAGAGAGAGAGAGAGAGAGAGAGAGAGAGAGAGAGAGAGAGAGAGAGAGAGAGAGAGAGAGAGAGAGAGAGAGAGAGAGAGAGAGAGAGAGACCACCTGGCTTCTCCTTTATTCAGGGGTCACCACAGTGAATTATGCCGGGTGCCCTTCCTGACACATCCACGGTTTGCACCGGGTTAATAATTAGCTAACTTTTTTTCAGTTCTTTGGGATTTGCATAAAAGGTATATGGTTATTGTGATAATGATAAATTTGTGATATGTTATGCAGACCTTCTATGGTTTAAAAAAGACTTGATCAGAAACTGCAGCCGCACTGTGCAACAGTTAGACCTCTGTGTTTTTTCCAAGAGCACGCCTGCATATTTGGCTGTGTAAAAGATGATCAGAGATTTCAGATTTGGGTAACAATTATTCCATCTTATCAGTCACACTTACAACCTGTCATTACAACTATCTGTCTTTTTGTTTTTCAGCCTGGCTAAAATCTTGTAAGTGTGCCAATGTTTGTGGGTGTTTGTATGCCCTGAGGTGAGCCACAAAAATCTCCTAATCTATCAGTGAGTGTGTCAACAGACTTCAAACTGCTGTGAGTTTTTTTTACCACATGAAATACCTTTGTTCACAAGCATGTTACGTTGGCTAACATGACCAATGTCTTCTGTAAGGTGTCCTCTGTTTTTTTTGTTTTTTTGTTGAAACATTCCATTAGGCAACAGAGTATCACCTGTCTGCTTATCAAATATTTAGTTGCCAGGTCCAAGGTAGACAAAAGCCAGGTATTGAGTTCACTTTAATCTCCAATTTCCTTGGATCTGACACATTGATCCCAGTGTTTACTCTGAATTATATGTGCCAAACACACCATCCCAATTCCAAAGCATTGTTTTATCTGGTGTTAAATTTTGTTGCAACAAACCAAAGCAGCAATGGTAAATTTATTATGTACAGTACCTTGCAAAACTATCTCCCCACCCCCACCTTGGATTTTTACCTACTTTGTTACATTCACACCTGTAATTTGAATGATTTTTAATTATGTTTTATGTGATGGATCTGAAGTGAAATGACAATATGTTTATTTTCTAAGAGCCTGTTCTGAGATACCACTAGCAGCAAACATTTTGTGTTCTGTTTTAATTTTCTACAATGGCAGAGTCTGCCAGCCGGTTTTACTAGCATCACAGCTTGTATTTAGTTGCACCTTGAATTCAGGTCAACTCCCAGACGAGATAATTGAAATGACAGCAAGTGGTATAGTAAAATCTGAGATTTTATTTTTAAGCTATTATACCATGTGCTTTCCATTCAAAGATGATGGATCTGATGGTGCACTGGGGGAACATCAAAGATCTGGATAATTAAAAAAGAAAGAAAAAGCCCACGCTGGATTGAACTTCTCAGCAAATGGCAAAGTGGGTGAACAGCAGCTGTTTTGTCCAGGGACACAATGACTGAGATGGTTGGTGTCAGGATTCTGCAGAGTGTGCTGTCTGCACGGTCTGTTCTCTGCTAATTCTCCTTCACAGGTGACTGTAGTTGACAGGTGGGCATGGCCCGTACCTGCAGCTCGTCTTGGCAGCTCCAGCTGGAGCTTAAAGGGAGTTCTCAGTCAGCTGAAGGACGGCGGAGTGTTAAACGGTTGTGGTACACTCAGTGGCGACTGTCCTGCAGAGTCTGTCCACTCACCCTCCCCTCCATACCTGGCGGAAAAATGAGCTTTAGCAGCGTAGATTCCTGCACTAAGCTCTCGTTAACCTGTCCCCTTTCCCTCCTGCAGAGCTTCCGAACCTGACGTTCCGATCTTCGTCTGCGGCTCACTTTCTGAGCGATTATTTGTATGATTAACCCAATAAACACCTTTAACTGCTTATTGTTTCCCGACTGTGTTCTGCATATGGGCCAAACACCTAAAAACCATGACAGATGGAGTGAGGAGTTGAACCAGCAACCCACCAGTTACAGGACAAACTCCTTATCTTCTGCACCACTGTCGCCCCTGCAATGTCAAAATGCATTATCGCCATCTACTGTGTCTGAATCCGGGTCAGAGTATCTACTTCATCTAAACTATATTCTTTTATATAATCCTGTTTTCTTACTAAATTTAATAAATGTTTTATTTATCTTTTCTTGTTTACCAATACCTTGTTCATCTTTCATATCTCCATCCCATGTTTCTTTAATTCTTGTTTTTGTCATACTCCGTGGTCTAGGTGCAGGCCTGTCTTCCTTGCTCTCTCTTCTCTGCAGGGTTGGACGGGCAGGTGTGTTTCATCAGAGCTGATTGCCACCCTCTATAAGGAGCTGGAACCAGGAGGAGGGCGTCAGTTCGTTTGCGCTCTTGCGTGGTACAAACCTACCCTATGTTCTCCCGTGATTTCCTGAAACCAGTTACTAACCTTGTTCTTGTTGCCTCCTTGCTCCAGAAACCCTTTCACTGACCTCAGCCTGGAAACCTCGTCACATTGTCAGAAGCCATTCTGGATCAGTTCACAAGAACCGAACTGAACCCACGGAACCCTGTTTGCCCTCCTGCCTGCGCTCACCTGCCTGTCCACTCTCCAGCCAGCCACAACACCGAGAAGGAACCAGGACTTGCACCGACAACCCGGACGTATGCTCAGTACCTCTCCTCTGCACCAAACCCAAGCTACCGCCTAAGTGAGTTCCCGACCAAGTCTCATCTTCACAATAACCAAACTCAAGTTGTTCACCACCTTCTCCATCTTTCTGGCAGAACCCGTGAGACCTTCAAACCTCAGAAAGAACCATCCATCTCCAACCATACAATAAACCTTTTAAAATCTACCTTTTCGTCAGTCATTGCGTTCTTCAGAGTCACATTTACATAGATATGACAGTTTTAATGTTTCACTACGCACCTTATGTTTTTCACATTGAATTATAATATATTCAACTGTTTCCAATTCCATACCACACTCCTTTTTGTCCTAATTGTAACCTTGTTATAGGTTGTTCTCGTTCTTTTTGATTTTCTCCAGTTATCTCATCTTTCCCTACTGTTTGTTGTATTTGAAATAAGAGACAACCTTTAGTGTCCTCCTCCGAAAGCTGCTGCCATTTGAATTTTACTTAGTTCTTAATAATAGCAATTTCCATAATTTGCAATTTACATAATTCTATTTTGTGATATTGCAGACCACTGCTTAGGTGGTCTGCAATATCATTCCCTTCGATTCCTTCACATGAGACTGTGTAAGTATAAATAAAATTAGGTAAATATCATACACCAAGTCTAGTCAGTTTTTTAGATGAGAGAACCAAAATAGACATTTAGGATGACAATGAATCAGAACATAAAAGTACTCTTCCTAATGTATCTGGCTCTACCCACTGTAATGCCATCAGAATAGCGAGCATTGTGCTAAATGACGTTCTTTGCTTCATCCTGTTACCTAAATCTGAGTCCTTAGAGCCATCTGTAAATATAACAACAAATGATCTATATGTCTATTTTCTATTATTTACAAGATCTAACCAGTTCCTGTTATCTTTATTAATCTGCACTTCTTTATGAATGTCTAGCTCTACACTAACATTATGAAATAGCCAAAAAAGGTAATTGAATAGGGTACTGCATAACTATATCTGTTCTCATGTATTCCCATTTTCCTAGCATATTTATTTGCTGCCCAAGCAAAGCAGTCTACTTTAACCTTTCCACTTTCCCTGCACAGCTGCAGAATTCTTCATGCTGGATGACTTTCTGCCTTATGCCCGAGCGAGCTTACCCAATAATTCATCATAACTTGCTTAAACGTTCCTCAAACATAAAGACAGCGCTGCCATTTCCACCTGTATTGCTAAATTTGGAGAGATCTTTATAGCTCCACATCATAACCTTAGATCTTGGGCACTGAACTACTTCTGACTTAGGTTCTTAAAATCAGCAAACAATTTCAAAATCTTGCCATGTGAACCATGGATAGCTCTTTACAACTTTTTTTCCATACATTTTTAAATCAATTTCCTCAATCTTCTTTCTATGAAACACAAGCATTTATGTTTTAACTACTGATAATTTAACTCACCAGTTACATGCCCAATTTTCTACAGATTTAATAGCATTTAGTATTCTATCATACTCTTTTCTTGCATTTCTCCCTTTTCTCCATAAGTTCCCATCATCAGCAAATTATGACTGCATAATGTACTGATCAACTCCAGAGAACATATTATTAATCATGATCAAAAAACAATAAAGGGCTTATAATGCTGCCCTGTGGAGTTCCATTGTCTACTCTACTGTATTTACCTCATCTTGCTGCTCCCATCTGTACCTGTATAACTCTTTCAAATTAAAACAATGTAATCAAATTGTAAGCCCTTCTTGTTATTCCAATTCTGCATAATGTTTTAAGTAATCTATCCTTTCATCCCATATTTGACGCTTTCTCAATACAAAAACACACTGCCGCCACCCAAGTTAATTCACTTATTAACTTGAACTTTCCTAATATCAGAATCCAAAAACATGACTTGGTCCATTGTACTCCTTCTTTTACTGAACCCACTTTGGCATCATGTTTACAGTCTTCTGCTTTCTATATAGTAAGTAATCTATTCAGTTATCATTTTCTCCATAGTCTTAACTTGACATGATGTGAGTGCAATGGGCCTATAGCTTGAAGGAGTTGTTGGACCCTTTCCTGATTTGTCTATTGGTATTATAAACCATTCCATAAATCCTTCCAATTACTGGGTAGCTTTCCTTTTTCTCATATTTTATTAAACAAGTCTTATAGTTTTCCTTCTGCTCGGTTTCCTGAGTGTTTTAGCATAATCTAACATCTGATCTTTTCTTGTTGCTGTTAATCCTGATTTAGATATTGCTGTCTTAATCTCTTTCATAACAATTGAGCATCTATAGCATCACCTGGAGCTGACCATTTAAAATTATAGCATTTGCTTCTCATGTGTGTTCCCTCCTATATCTCCCCTGTTCTAATAAATTGGCTGAACTGTTGGTCTTCACAAATGTTTTGTACATTATTTCTACAATCTCCTGATTTGTTTAGTGTCTATTGCCTCTGATTTGATCATTTTACATACCTTAGCTAAAGGAGTTGTTCAGCCTATTGTCACAAAAAATCCCTCCATTTTGTTTTCTTTACATTTTTAATAGTTTTCCTCACTGCTGTCTGATCTTTTTTATATTTAAAATTTAAATTTAAATCAACTTCCTCTGTTATACTGTATACATGAAGTTTAGACGTAAGAACAAACTGGGACACTCACCCCGGCTGTACCTGCATCCACTGATCTCATCATATGCCCGTGCCTCAGCAAATATACATCAAGTCCTCATTTTATCATCCCACCAGACTTTGCTTATAAGGCTCTCCATTCATGGTTTCTCCTGCTCTTCAGCTGAGCTTCGACCCTCCTCCACCCCGTGTAAAGAAAAGCTAAAACCTATGTCAGCGAATCAGAATCTATCCAAAAAAAACAACCATGTGGTCCCTCTGTATTCAGAGGGTGTAAAACAGCTGACCTCCAAGAGTTCTTGCTCCTTTGTACATCAATGTATTGAAGCGTCTGAACCAATGTACAAATCAGCACCTCTCTGATAGCATTAATTTTCCTCGTCTGCATAACCAAGCATAACTGTGATGCAAAAAACTGTAAAACTCTGTTTTGTCATGTACACACGCAAATACAAAAACGAGGTTTCTCAAATCTCCACTTTGGTCGAAGATTCCCAAATAATTGCTTTTAGTGATGTAAAACAAAGTTTTCCCCATGAACCCACATGTTTTTGTGCATTTGAAGATTTCATCTTTTGAGACAACATACCAAACTCATGAAGACACTTGTGAATCATTTGTGGTAAAAAAAAAAAAGAGATCTAATTTAGTCTTGTTTGTCCATCATGCCCAAGTCATGCAGAACAAATTGAGTTCACACCTAGCTTAAACCATGTAATAAAAGCCTAACCACACACAGATGTCTTCTCTCTTATGTGACATAATCCCTGCTCTCACAAAGTTCTTCGTGCATTTACAGCTCACATTGTAAGACATTGGTATTCATGTAGATGAAAGTTAATGATGTTAGGAGCACTGCAAGCATGTAAGCACTTGGTACTGATTGGTGCAAAAAAGAGTACTGCTGTGAAAGGTGATAAATCATTGTTGTCTGCAAAAGATCTTTAAAAGGTTTACGGCACGGTGATGTTGTGACATACAGAAATCAGTGCAAGGAGTGGCTGTAAATCCAAAATTTGAATCGCAATCTATCAAGTCTTTGTTTTGTTTTCCTTCAGTGAGAGCCAAGAAAAGGGGAATAAAATACATAATTTTTCCACTACTCTTTACTAGCTCAAAATGTTTTCTCCATGTTTCCATGGTAGCAAATACTTAATACTCATCAGGAGTCCTTCCCTCAGTTATATGCCATCAGACTATTATTGCAGCATTTATGAAAATACAGTATTTATGATACTATGGATATGGTTAGGGTACAATGATTAATAACAGTTCAAATTGCTTTAGGTAGTGTTATAGCTTTGACAGAAAAGAAAGAATTTCTGATTAAAATGTCACAACAATCTGATTTGTTTTTCAATTATCATACTTTGGCATGGAGTGCTCTCATAATACAGGGTGTACATATAAGCAGAGGGGACATATAGGATGAGAGCTAGTCCCCAAATCGCAGTCCTCTCCAAGACTACACCTTGAGATCCTGCCCATGTGACAAAAGGCAGCCAAGGATGAGTTAGACTGTTTACCTTTTTACACTTCCATCTTACCTTACTGAGTGTAAATAGTCAAAGACAGTGTTAGTGATCTCAACTGATGTGTGTCTTATACTGCACCTCTTTTTATTCCATTTCAAGTATTCAAGAGTTTAAAAGAGTGGTGACTTCATTATTTATGTTTCAATGAGTTTATGATGTGACTTTTATCTTTTTCTGGTTGCAGTCATGCATTTGGCATTTTATAGCCTGTGTTAAATGTGCTTCTGCTAGCAATACTTAACTAATAGTTTTGCATGAAATGCACTTTGGAAAAATGATAGAAAATGACTGCAAACAATACTGAACTGGAAATTGAATGTTTGAAAAAAAAGTAGGGTTTTACAATAGTCAAGACTGAATGACTACATTGGCAAGTTCAAATGTTTCCACAACATATCAGTTTCCTATTTGTGATTAAACATTTTTTCCAGATTTAGATGCTTTCGCCTGATAGGAATTTACCCTATCATGACATAAATGTGTGACATAATGCAAGTACAGGTAAGAGTACATACTAAAAGTTTCAAAAGGCTCTAAAGAAAATGCAGTCACTCTCTAAATATCAGACGTTTAATATATCATGACGGATTTAGTTTGTTTTAGTCAAAGGCCACACAAATATCTCTTATTGAGTGATTAAAACATATGCAGGCTTTTACATGTTTCAAAATAAGGCCTGAGGTTGCTTTGTTTCTTACAGTATTTGAAAAGTGGGTGTGGACAGGCCTTGAAAGATTCACTATCTCCTCTGTGTTTTTACACGATCTTAAACAATGCAAATGGCAAATGCTGAGGTTTGATTTCAACAAATTATACTGCTGCTTAACATCATCAAAATGTTTTGGCAATTCAAGCCTGATATTCTGGTTTTGAATTGATCTTGAATTTTCTGTAGTAATTTGAGGCGAAATACAATCCATAGTAGGCACAGACCTTTTGTGATAATTGCACAATGTTCTTAGGTAACCTCTTGAGCAAGAACAAACAAAAATAATGTGTTCATTGTTATATATATATGCATTCTATATATTGAAAACAGTTGTTTTCAGTCTTATTACTTTACTTTTCAAAATCCTTTTGAAAGTCATGCAATATCAAACCACATTATTTGTACTCCAGAAGTCAGACTCGCTACCTTTAAGTGTTATGATCCTTATGTGTTTGTGTTCTAGGTTTCTGCTTTCATCCTGTCCTTGTTATTTATTACATTCTAAGAGGTTCAGCCAGACTAGTTCATTTCTTTATTTTTGGTTTCTTAGATTATTCTGTTCTTTGTACGTTTGGGTTTATTCCTCAGTCTATTCCTCTTAGTTAAGTAGTTTCTTTGTGGCTTAGTCTAGCTCACTCAGTGTTAATTCATCTTCCTGCCTCAGCTTCCTGCTTCCATTTTGCCTCAGCTCCTCCACATTATCTTTTGATTACTTACCTGCATTTTATGTCATTCTCCACTCTTCCCTCAGTATTTAAGCTGATGGGTTCTCATATTTCTTTGCTGGATCCCCTCATTACTATCCATTAGGGTGTCCAGTTTGGCGTTGCACACGCATTGCCTGTTCTCTCCCCGTGCTTCATGTTGTGATTTTCTTTTACAAGAGCATCAGCAAGTTCTATATGTTATTATATAACTCTGTTTGCCAGTCAATCTCTGTACTTGGGTTCTTCACCAAGCTGCAGCATGGCATTAAGGGGAAGGATTTACAGTTAAGGTTCAAAGTCTCCACCCTCAAGTCAGCGCCCAGTTTGGAAAAATACAGGAACAAATGACAGATGTGAGAGAGGAGTGTGATTCTAGGCTGTTGCACACATGCTCCATTCTCCCACTGCATAATCTCCCAGAGACTCTCCTTTTCAGATGGTTTTAGGGTTTTAAGTATTTTGTTGGATCATTCATTGTGTTTTTATAAGTAAACTGTGGGTATAAATGAGTTAAGGCTCTTCAAGACAAATTGCTCACAGCACCTTCATAAACAATTTATTTTATCATTCATGTAGGATCTATGTTTTCAGTAATGGCAAGATAATATTGAGACATATGACTTCAAGAAACACTTATTTTAGAGCAGATACTAGCTTCATATTTAATCTGAATTTTAAAATTCATTTTTTTCTCTTGTAATCCATGTTATAATCAGTATTGAGTAAGCATGGGCAGGTTTTTGGTTTTGTGGTATGGTTTTAAATCACAAACATTTTCTTTCATGCAATTAATGATATTAAAGATCCTTTTAATGAGACATGAGAAATAGTGGTGGTTTCTACCCAAGGTTTATCATAGAACATTGCTCTGCTTCCCGACCTGCTGCTGTGAGCCATCAGTCAGCTGTGTACCCTGGCAGAAGGAGGCATATTCATACTAAGTGAAAACCTATCCCCACACATTACCTTACTCAGTCTCACTGAGGACTTAAAAGGATTATCTTCGGATCATTGGGTTGTCATATAATTTTTCTCTCTGCCAGCTAAGCGACACATATTGCTCCTCTGAGAGTCTCTTTTTGCTAACTTAATGTTCTGAAACAAAACATCACACAAGTATTTCTGTTGGTGAAGTAAATGGCCTCCTGCTGATGGAAGTAAATACCATTACTAGTTAAAAAAGATAAAATCAACTTGTAAGACCCCCCAGGTCATGTTACAAAATGCAGAACAATAGGAACAGAGAAGAAAATCAATTGAATAATCAACATTTGGCATTATAACTAGATTAATATTATTTAATTCTTTATTGTTCTCAGCATAATGTAATTTAACATTCATATGATTTAAGGTTTTAATCCTTTTTGAGCATCAACCTGCCAGGGACTTCAAAAGAGAATCATCCTCTTTTGCTATATCTGGCACACTGACATGATTGACTAATGTACTCATGTTGAATAATGTAAAATGTCTGTTTTAAGATATTACGTTTGTGTTGATTATAAACAGTGTCAACACACCCATCTTTGTTCTATTACTGCTGTTACGCATGTTTAAACTTAAAAAAAGATAAATATGTAGTATATCAATAATTCATTTTAGCAACTTGATACTATTTTCCTCTCATTATCAATAAAAGAAGTTATTTCATTTCAACTGAAAACATTATTGATCTTTTGTCATATTTTGATATTTTTCTTTGACATCTTTTTTATCTAAATTTGCTGAAACTGAACAAATGTTATGTTTGCTTCAGATGAACATAGCACCAGAATCTCTTACTGGCAATTGCATAATGTTTTGTAGCTTTTGAGAAATTCATTTATTTATTTAGGTACGCCTTGAAGTAGGTAGAGTTTCATTATAGTTTTAGTGTGCACCTCGGATGATAAAAATCTCAGCATTTTTGTACATCCTAGAAAATATGTGCAAATAAAAGCTTGTTTCTTTGATGTCAAAGCTGTTATTGTGCCAACAAAAGCCTTTTCCAGCTCTCGAAACCGTTCTGCAAACAATAGCACTATCTCTTTGCTCTGTGTGGTCTGCTCCAAACATCCTGTTTTTGCTTGCCTTATTTTGAGAGTAAGGATATCAGTCTTCCTTCCCTTCTAATCTAAGTTCTGTCTATAGCAAATTAAACATCCATACACACACATGCACAGATTATTCAAGGGCACCCATCACACGTGTCATTTGTCTCCTCCATTGTCCATTGTTACTTAACCTAAAATATCAATGACTGTGTAATCCATGATTTACAAAAGCCAAATTAACTATCTTCAATGTTTTGACTGGTTAGAGTCTAAAGAGAAAAGCCGTGTGTGATGCTTGAGCAGAAACTCTAGTCTCTCCCCATGACTTACCAGTCATGCCAACACAAAGCTCTGTCTGAGTAAGGTATTAATTTTAAATCTTTCCTAACAACACCCTTCTTTTCAGAAAGGCATTGGGACACATTATATCAAGCGTGCATAATTGTAATACCAGTAAAGATGGCTTCATTTTATTAGATGCCTTGGGCCTTGTCCACTGCAAGGTTTTGCATTTTGCAAAACAAACTGCTGTGAGTGAACATCTCACCCATATGCAAATGTTATTTTTGGTCTGGAAAACAGAATTCCTAATGAACGCTTTTCAAAGATTCAAAACCGAGTTTGTCATTTAAACAATGTCCTCCCACGCAACTTCAGACATTCCTACTATTGGTTTGTACATTGAGCATGAACTGGAAACCACATCAAAAGTACCGCCTCCGTGCTGTATGGCTAGCTTTGTCCTGCCGCCATTAAAGTTTTGCTGGGAAAATTGCGAATAAATTATAGAGAACTTTTCAACTATTCAATTTTTTCAAATGCACATATTGTTTTGTTATGAAGTTTAAACCGAAGAAAAATTAATAGTTCTACTCGAAATTCATTAAAATTTTATACATTGGCCTAATTTCCATGTTGTTCTCATCTGGATAAGGATAGTTTTCCAAACAGATGGGATCTTATTATTTCAAAATGTAGCAGTGATCATTTTATCCGCCCATACACCTAAATGACACTGATGCTTTTAAGTCATTATTGTGTGTGGAAAGACTTAGGGTACAGGGACTTCCAGAAAAATCTATTCCTTTTGTTGTTTTTTCTCTAAAAATGGAAAATAATTTGCTTTCTTATTTTATGATACAGACCTCCACAAAATAGGTAGTATGTAAAATGTAACTACTAATCTATAACATCGGATATAACGCATTTATATGCTCTCTTTGCTTTAAAGCACTACAGATCGATTCATGTCTGTTTTTCCTTAGAAATGCTTTCTATAATGGCTGGGCATCTGTTCCAAGAAGCTTCTCTTGCTCCAGAAAAACCAAATTTTCTTTTGGCTTTTGGCTAAACTGTGTGACTTGACTGGGACCAAGACTTTAATGCATCCTTCCACAAGCTTCCAATATTTTGCTGGTGGTTTGTCCAAATCCTCCAAACACAACTGGTGTAATAATACAGGTGTGGATGCCACCTTGTCAGAATACACACACACACACACACACACACACACACATATATATATACTGTAAGGACCACTCTGGGATAAAAACTGTTAATGAGTCTAATGGATTTGGCGTTTAGAGTGCTGAATCTTTTGCCACCACAGAGGTCAGCTGTGATACAATAATGCATTCCTCTGCCCTCACCGCCCACTGCAGGTACTTTCTATTCTACTGCAAACAGGAGGAGAACTACACAGTGCAGCAGTGCAAGCAGCAGGCTCTCTGTCATGGACCTGTAGAGATTCATGAGCAGCCAGTGAGGGAGGTGAACATGCTTTAACTTCCTGATGAAATAAAGTCTTTGTTGAGCTTTCCCCATCTGGTATGGGATGTGTGTTTCCAGTTGAGGTCAACAGAGATGTGGACACTCAGGAAGTTCTCAACTCTCAACTCAGGTACTTCTCAACTCTCTTAAACTTGTTGTCGTGTATCAAGAGGGAGGAGTGTGTGGTGCACTTAGATTTACCTGAAGTCTGTAGTTATGACTTTCATCTTTGAGATGTTGAGGTCCAGGATATTTTTCCAGCACCTTGGTGTCAAGTTCTGAACCTCCTCTATGTAGGCTGACTCATTATTAACAAAAATCTGACCTACAACTGTGGTGTCATCAGCAAACTTGACTATAGTGTTGGTGGAGTGAATGAGGGAACAGTAATAGAGGTGAGAGCAACCAACAGTTGTAAAAGTCATCCAGACAGTTACCCTGATCTTTTTTGGTACCGTGGGACATTGTGGGAACAACGGCTTGAAGTAGGGACAGGTCAAAATGATGGCGAATAGGGCTAGCAGGGATGTGATGTCTCTGAGGATCCTTGTGCTAATGCTTTCCAGACCAGCAGCCTTCCTTGCATGGACTCTTTGCAGGATGGATATGACCCGGTGATGGGTGAGTTGTAATGGCTCCTCCTCTTATGTCTCTGCTGTTTGAGTGCGGGTCACTGAGCCTACTTGATCAACGAGAGAAGTGGTTCAGAGAGTGCTGGATGGTCTTGTCTGTGGTGCTAGTGTCACTTAAACTGTCCTTTCATCAGAGATTTAGTTCCCTGTTACATGCGCTTTGTGTGGTTTGTAGAAAAGTGTTTGTCTATGCTGCTTGTACCTACGTTTGGCCTCTCTGCTTCCCTTCTCCAGCTTCCACTGGACTTTTTTGTAGGCCTGCAGGTTCTAAGGATAAAAAAACAGCATGCTGTGTTCTAAACAGAGTTTTCAGTTTTCTTTACTTTTACTTTTTTCACTGTCTCTGCGCAAAAGTTAATGTATGAGAGCATAAGTGGGCAGTAACTAGTGACATTTACCCAGTTATATTTACTTCAGTAACTTTTTGAACAAAATGTACTTTTACAAGTAGTTTTACTGCACTATACTTTTTACTTTTACTTGTGTAATATTATTATGAAGTATTGCTTCTGTTAATTGAGTAAAATTTCTTGCTTTTCTCTCCACCGTGACTAACGTCACTGAATAAAGAACATACTTGTTTTAACCAAGAACACACCAGAGAAACACATCTACCTTATGTTAAAGTGAGGTTTCTTGTTTGTACACAAGCTTTGTTGTTTTAATTTTATTTTCTATCTGCTGAGCTCACTGTGCAATTTGGAGGTCCGAGGAACATAAAGTAAACAACAAATATTGTCACTGGAAGTACGTTGCACTATCCCAACATCCACTATTTTGCCAAAGATCGGGGCACACCAATAGATTAATGGATTCAGGCATTCCAGTCACTTCCATGGCTGCAAATGTATACATTTTGGTGTAGGGAAACTTGACTTGCCTGCACAGTCCTGATCTCAATCTTATAGAAAACCTTTGGGATGAGTGCAGAGGCTTCAATTCTGGTTTTCACATCTAACAATGAACCCTCACCTTGCTTTTGCTGGCAGGGAGGAATCTGTCAACAAATTTGACGCTACACATTAAGAAGAGGATGTCCTCAAAAGATCAAGTACATGTAAAAGCAGATGACCGTGTTAACAACTCCCGCCCCTATATTGCTAATACCTTTGGCAATATGGTGTATATATGGTAAATTATGTGCTGTAAATATTGGTTTCACAAGTTTCATGTAGAAAAAATATGTATGTTTCTTCTACCTGAATATGTTATTTTGTTAAAAGAATTGTTTTTGTTTGTGTATTTTTTGTTGTTAATTTTAGTCTTTAAAATACCAGAATTTGTACATAACTTTATATTTTGTCTGTCCAATTACATCGTTTTAAAATATTAAATCACATTGCGGATAAGTTACTCAGTATTTGAGTAGCCTTCTTACCAAATATTTTTTTTACTCTTACCCGAGTAGTTTCTTGATTGTCTACTTTATACTTTTACTTGAGTAAACATGTTGAAGTAGTGCTACTCCTACTTGAGTACAATTTTTGGCTACTCTACCCACATCTATATGAGAGACAGACACATTTAGATGTGTGTCCTAGATCTGTGTTCAGCGAAACAACCCTCATCTCTTTCTTAACAATCCTACAGGGCTGACATGACGTCCTCATTCCAGATATTTACTGTTCTGATGGTGGATTTCTGCCTGCAGCTAAGAGATTTGTGAACAGGGATTAGGGCCAGAGAGCAGTGATCAGAGAGTCCCACATGTGGCAGAGGGACAACCTTGTGTGCATGTGGAATATTACAATAAACCATGTCTAATTTGTCCTTCCTTCTTGTTGAAAAATTCACATCTTGATGGAATTTTGGAGGACACAGACTTAAGGATGGCGTGATTAAAATCCCCTGCTGCAATGATGATGCTGTCTGGTTGAGCTGTTAAGTCTCAGCGTGATGTAGCTCCTAGCTAGCCGGTTGTTAGCATGACGTGGTTGCTTAATGTGTATGAGAGGCTTATGAGGGTTAGGTTATGACGGTTAACTATGAACCCCAGCATGAAGGCCTCCCCTTGTGTTTCTTTTTTGTCCTCTACTGGCCTCTGCGTTTCCACTGCACGGGGAGGCTTCACCCATCACTTGGTGGCTTTCTCTGTGCTTCCAGGGATATGAAATCTAAATATACATGACTTTGAGACAATCCATTGGTGAATTACAGTGGTTCAGTTTGACTATAGAAAAAGTAACAATGCATAAAAAGACAAAAAGAAGCTGCCAAAACTATGAAAGGACCACCACCATCTTAGCAGACATTAAGCATACTTTACACACATCGTTTCAGCTCTGCTTTGTGATTGCCAATCCAAAACTTTGATTATATTGTCTTTAAGCGTCATTGTAGTTAATTTGCTGATATACTTGTGGTCAGTAACCATCTGGTCCATCCATTTGTGTCCACACTTTAACCTTCTGGGCAATGTCTTGAGATCTGGGTGACAATGTTTTCCACTTTGTGCAAGACTGCATCACACTTTAGCCATTTTTCCCTCCCATTTCACAAATTGAGGCAATGTCTTGTATTTAAAGAAAGGTCCTAAACATATCAGTGGCTGCTTTTTCAGTCAATTGTACTGCAAGCACAAAGCATTGATGTTGTTAACTTTGGCCAACCAGGGCATTTGAAAAAAAAAATGTTTAGTCACAAGCCAGGACCTATTAGTGTACCTTTGTATCATGTAAGCAAGTAGTGTCCAACTGCTGTGCCCTAAGGCCACGTGTTTGTGTGAACCCCCCCAAACACAGCTGATTCAGATTGCTGTGTTGGAGGACAGAGGGCTTCTCAGCACACCACTAGGTTTTACAGGTGCCTGAAAATGAACCCTTCATTTCATTGAAGCATTATGAACGTAGGGAGCAGCCTGAACATGGGCCTTTGAGGACTGAGTTTGGACAACACAATGTAAACAATCATGAGGAGGAGAATGTAGCAGAGGTGGGGACTCGAGTCACATGACTTGGACTTGAGTCATTGATTTTAAGACTTTAGACTTGACTTGAAAAAGTGTTCAGAGACTCGAGACTTGAATTGGACTTGAACCTGTTTGCTTGAAAAGACTTGATATTTTACCCAAAATCTAAAGCTTAAGACATCTATGATTTAAAAAGTCTGCACCATTAATTAATTTCACTCAATCAGTATCAACAAACACAGTCTCTCTCTTTCCCCACTCTGTACGTATGTGTGTGTGAGATGCAGCACAGACAATCAAATTAACCAGATTTTTTTTTTTTAAAAGAAAAGAAAAAAAAGCTAAGGACAAAAATGCTCCCAAGAGTAATTTTGTTTGGGTCTGAATATGAAATATGCTGTTGCATTTTTCACTTAATATTCTGCAAAAATATGGTTCAAAGGACTGTTCTTAAAGCTAAGTTTAATTTTATTGTTTTGTAAGGTCAGTTGCACTGCTTTCATCACGTTTGAGATAAATATGGATTTAAGAACATATGCTCTGCTATTTACATTTAACATGTATTTTAACATTATTAATGACTCAAACAACTTGAAATTGTTTCATACTTGGGAATTGACTTGACAAATACCTGTTTTAACTTGAGACCTGACTCTGACTTGAGGATAAAGACTTGAGATTTACTTGAGACTTGCAAAACAGTGACTTGGTCCCACCTCTGGAATGTAGTTAAAAGACAATTATATTTAAGCTGTGCAGAAAGCTGCATCAGACAAACTAGTACCTAAATCAAAATGCATAAAGTGCAAAAAATACAAAAAGTTTTGTTTTTTGTATTTTGTATAAATTACTATGGACCATTGGTGATGATGTCACTGCCGTGTTAATGCTGTTTTGGCTGTTTCTGTGGAGACACTGTGCAGTCATTGTAATAAATGCTCATAACTTCTGATGCACAAAGCTGAGGGAGGATTGTTGCTTCTTCTGCAGCATCCTGTATTAGCTGGTTTTGCAAGCTAATAGTTGTTTGCATCAAAGGTTTAGTAAAGGGCTGTGTTAAGATTTGGCTTAGAAAGTTGATTTAACAGGCAAAAGCAAACGGTTTAGGCTGGTACAGCAGACTTACTATTCTTATTCTTGTTAATAGCTTATGTGGAGAATCCTAAAGTAGAAAGCCTGAAAACATTGTGAATTGTATTTATTTTTGGGAATGAAAAATGTGAATACCAACTGAATGGTAAATGTCCCTATATAAAATCTAATGCTTTTCTCTTTTTTTTCATTATTAAGTTGTTACATTTTTCTTCATTGTCGAGAATTTTGTATTTAAAACAATACGTATTTGTGTTGTTTACATTATTACATTATTTTTTGAATTAAAGATCAAAAGTTTGACCGCATTCAGCATCCATATTGACATGTCCCATACAAACATAGTCCTTGTCCCGCATTGTGTTGGAAAATATCTGGTTAACCTATTTGAGATGTTCCTTCACCATTTCCTTATAATGATTTTTTTTCCCTTATGATGTCATCTAATTTGTGAAGACCACCTGTTCTTCCTGCAAATAAGCCACAAAGCATGAATGTGCTACGAAATGTAAAATTTCACAGTTGTGATGGTAGTCTCAGGCTGTACACTCTACAAAGGTTATATGGACGACTTACCTCCCCATTGCTTCTGGATTTCTTTGTCATGAATCAATGAACAACAATAACTGTCCTGATTATACGTGCTTTGCAGTATTGTGTTTTCTCACATCACGGCCGTGAGAAGTTTTGCTCTTTGGGTTTTGCCCTATCAGTTCATTTTTTGTATTCTTATGTTTGAATGTTTTTTTCATGCTTGCTAGGTTTTTTCTTGGGTCTTTTTTATCTCGTTTTCTTTGTTCAGTCATGTTTTGATGTTTTTCTATCAGTTTGCAATCAGTCAGATTTATTCCACCTGTTTTTCACTGCCACCTTATTCATGCTATTCAGTCCACCTGCATCCTACCAATCAGCCTCATTGTTCTCGCAATGTGATAAACCACTTATATAATCATCTATTTTCATGCACCCTTCATGGGTGAATACCGTTTTCATGTCAAGACTGTTTCTGGCCACACCACGTTATATCATGCCTGGCATTGAAGCCCACGTCTGGATGTAAGTTTTTCTTTATTACATTTTTCAATTCACCCGCTTGCCTCTGCCTGCCTGTTTGCCCTTGGGTTCACTCTAAGAGCCATTCGTGACAGATTACTGCAGCCTTGAGAGGAATGTCAAGCAAATTCCAGTCAAGAATTTGGGGAAGCTTCAAAAGTAGTGGACTGAGGCTGGAGTCAGCACATCAAGAGCCAATTTGCATAGGTGAGCCCTAGACATGGGCTGCTAATGCTGCATTCCTTGTGTCAAGCCACTCCTGAACCAGAGGCTGGACTGCTGCTCAGTGGTCTAAAGTCCTCTTTATAGATGAAAATAACGTTTGCATTTCATTTGGAAATCAAGGTCCCAGAGTCTGGAGGAAGAGTGGAGAGGCACAGACTTCTCATTACTTAAAGTCCAGTGTGAAGTTTTTGCAGTCGGTAAGGATTTAGGGTGCCATGTCATCTGCTGGTTCTGGTCCACTGTGTTTTCTGAAGTCCACAGTCAATGCGGCCATCTACCAGGAGGTTATAGAGCACTTCATGCTTCCCTCTGTTGACAAGCTTCATTGAAATGCAATTTAATTTTCCTGCAGGACTTTAAGCCTCCCCACAAAATCCTCTTAAAAGTGAGTGGCACATTTTTTTCACAATATCTAATATCTAATATAGTTTTTATAGCTGTAACTGCAAAACTAAATATTTAAAAGAATTGCTAAATCTTACTCTCACCCTCCTTCACCTCTGGGGTGCCGGTGCCTGGACCTGGTAAGACAGGATGTGTGTGGTGAGTGTGTGTACTGCGCCTCCCCCCCCCCCCCTTTTTTTTGTAGGAGTGCCCACATGTTTGCAGGGGCACTAGAGTGGGAACGTGTGAATGTGACTGTGTACGCGGTTTTCTGTTTGTCTATTTGTCAGGCCCCTCCCTGGGCTGCCACTTTACTGTGGTGGAGGGGTTTGAGTGTCCCAATGATCCTAGGAGCTATGCTGTCAGGGGCTTTATGCACCTAGTAGGGTCACCCAAGGCAGACGTAGTGTGTCTGGGCTCTCCCTTAGAGATAGGGTGAGGAGCTCAGTCATCCGGGGAGGACTCAGAGTAGAGCCGCTGCTCCTCCACGTCGAGAGGAGCCAGTTGAGGTGGCTCGGGCATCTGGTTAGGATGCCTCCTGGACGCCTCCCTGGTGAGGTGTTCCGGGCACGTCCCACCGGGAGGAGGCCCATGGGAAGACCCAGGACACGCTGGAGGGACTATGTCTCTCGGCTGGCCTGGGAACGCCTTGGGATTCCCCCAGAGGAGCTGGCCCAAGTGGCTGGGGAGAGGGACGTCTGGGCCTCCCTACTGAAGCTGCTACCCCCGCGACCCGACCCCGGATAAGCGGAAGACGATGGATGGATGGATGGATGGATGGATGGATGGATGGATGGATGGATGGATGGATGGATGGATGGATGGATGGATGGATGGATGGATGGATGGATGGATATTTGTCAGGTTGTGTTTGCGTGGCACTTCTGGGCCTCGGGTCTCTGAGCCAATCGTTGGATCCACTCCAGTGTAGCTGGCTGCAGGCGGAACCCGCAGGCTGTTGGGAGGTTTCTTGGGGCTCCCCTCTGCTCTTCCATCGGATTTGGGAGGCAGCTTTCCCTGTGTTGGTCCCTCTTGGGCTCCTTTGCTCTGGGGTTCTGGTTACCCTGGTGTCTACCTCGGTGCTCTGGGGGGTGGGTCTTTAGCTCCTCACAACCACTATTCAGCATTTTTCTTATAGATAAACATTACATACACAACTGCACTCTAGCAAACACCTACAGGTACTTGGATTAAGGTGTTTACAGATTTACCTCTATACAGAAACCCCTATTACAGCTTTAGCTGTCACTTTGTACATTTTGTATTAAATAATACTGTATATTCTTCAGTGATGTTATCAAGGTGTCGGATGTTTGTACCTGTAATACTTTTTTGGCTGGTTTTAATGTTTGTTTTATATCTCTCTTTGCAGGTGTAGAAGCACACTCAGAGGATGTGATATAGCTCTCTCCCTTTCCTCTTTCTTTTTTGCCTTTTGTCCCTTTTAGCATTTTGTCTCCTCTGTCTCTCTCCTATTTTTGGCTTTTACCTTCCCATTTCAGTGTCCATTGAACATGAAATAGTCCCGGCATAAAATCTAACAAAGCTTCTTGCATATATATATATATATATATATATATATATATATATATATATATATATATATATATATATATATATATATATATATATATATATATATATATATATATATATATATATATATATATATAATCAAGCGGCACACAATGGCGAAAGCAGTAAGGCTCCACTTGTGAAAGTAAATTTGTTGGGCTCTTCTTGGCATTAAGACACAATTTTTAATGCTACACTGCCAGACAGGACACACAAATAAATAAATTAATTAATCAATTGATTAATTAATTAAATATTTGTTTCAATCCAGCATGTGCCACAATCTGATTTGGAAAAACTCCATATTCAATACACCAATCTTGCGAAATGATCAGGAACTGTTAAGAAATAAATCTCTTTTTTTTCAGAGAATAAGTACTTGGAATGAAGTTTGTCTTTTACCATAACATTGATCTTTTGCATAAAGACACAATTTGAGTGAGATAATGTTTCAGAATGTTTTGGTCAACACTAAAACCTTAATTAGACTGAAAATATGTCTGTTTTAAAGGGACAATGTGTAACTAATTTGTCTTTTAAATAGCAAAACTCAAGTATTGCTTTAATAAATACATATTCTGGCAAAGTCTAATAACCTCACATCAAAAATGAAAGAGTTCTCATTGCTTAGAATTAGTAGTTTATAAATACATAGGTGGTGGTGCACCCACTGGGAGGCGCCTTGTTGCATTGCTATTTCTGATTTCAGTAGCAGAAAGGGGACAGACTTGTCAGACGTCTATTTGCTGTTTTCTGTTTAAATGGAGGACCATCCCAGCGAGAGATAAGAGAGAGATAAGAAAAATAAGTAATAACTGGGAGAAAACGAGAGGCTATATCCGCAATTATTACCAGGTGGAGAGAATTCATTAGGGAGCGGGAATTTAAAACAGATGCGGAGTTTGCTGGCTTTTTGCTGGACAGGTAAGTTAATTCATAATGGATATGAATGGTAGTTCGGCTTTATATTAGAAACAGGGCAACATGTTTTATCTCTAATCAGCACAAAATGGCTGCAATTAATCCTATTTAAATTATATTTAGCGATGATCGCATTGAACCAACAATAGTGAAGAAAATAGTAAAACTAACAATCCCACCAAAACTGTTTGTTTACAATTTATCATTGTAAGGAAGACTCATATTATTATTGTATTTGGTTAATTGTAAAGCACATTTGGGTTTTTATATCTTGAAAGGAGCTATATTAAAAATTTAGCTTACTTACTATTCTTACTACAATCAAAACATTTTGATATCAGCCCATCCCTAGTTGCCACCAGAGTAGATCTTGCACAACATTATAGGAACAAATATTTTCCTTAAGATCAAACTGCAAAGGCAACTTATATGCTTCTCTGGAAAAAAAAAAAAAAAAAAAGATGTTGCTCCTAGCCTAAAACACCAGACTGGCATCCAATGTGGTGTCCACTCCTAAAATATACTTAAGAGAAACTTAATGTTGTGCAATTATACACTGTTTAAAGTTATTTAATGTTTAATAAATAACTCTCTGTCTGTTAAGTATTGTCTGGTGATAATCAGCTCTTAAGCCGATATCAGGACAATGGTTGAAAGGGGTGAATTCAAGCACTAGCGATCTTTTAACAACAAACTCTGCACACACATAGAATAAAGGAGTGACAACTTCTTCAAGTTCAAGAATGTATTAACAGAAATAGAATGAACATCCACAGAACATCACTATATAATGCTGTTTATCTGAATGAACACAATATTTCAATCAATAAATCCTCTCTACTAGGCTAGTGAAACTAAACTAAACTACTAAGCAAAATGAAGATAAAAGAAGCTGAGCTAAGGAACCATTTACATGCAAAAGAAACAAAAGACAAAACAAAAGTGGTTGATCATAATCATAATAACTCAGTGAATCCTGTTCACTGCAGATCAGATTTAAAGAGCATGGAATGGAGTTAAATTAGCTTAACTAATTTAGAACAACATTTGGCATGTTTTCAATCCATTCACAATGCGAATCCTGAGTAAACAAAACGTTATTTGATGAAATAACATTTTGTTTGAGTTAAAGAACCAAAGTTCATCTTAAAGACTATGGAATGAGCTTAAATTAGCTTTACTAATGAAAACAACATTTGGTATGTAATTCAACCCATTCACAATGCAAATCGTGAGTTACACAAAACATTATTTGAGAAAATAACATTTTAAAGAATGATTTGCATAGTAAAATAATTTACTTTAGGGACGGAAAATTTTATTTATGCGATTCTACCTCTGGGCGTTAGGGGTCGCTGACGCATCCGCCTCTTTGTAGTCCGGGGACTGGTGGAAACAATGAGTGTCGGTTCTTGCTGGTTGGTGAGCACGCCAACGATTCCAGTTCTGGTTGGGGAAACCCTTAGGTGGGCTTCGGCGGTTACTCGGTGGTCGGGGGACAGCAGTCAGAATCAGGCAGGGGTCAGGCAGGTTCAGGAAACTGAGGACAAAACAGGTAGGTTGGTAGGTAGGATGGACGGACAGAAGGCAGGTTTAGTTTTACCGAATGGCTCAAAATAATCTGGCACTGATGTCTGGTTTTAAGGCTGGTTATGGTGGATCAGATGAGAGTTGATGAGAAACGGGGCGCAGCTGAGCAGGTGTGTAGAGTAAGTGAACAGACCAGCATCAGAGCCGAGATCATGACATAATTAGACATTCAAAACACCACTGCCTTCAAATTTCATTTGATCTTTTTTTCTTTCTTTTTTTTTACCTAATCCAGGATCTTTTTCTCATCCATAAAAGCAAAGTTTTTTTAGATAAATAGATATTAGCAATCACCTCTAATAAAGCTATATATGTTCAAGGAGTCCATTTGCCAGTAGGAGGGTTCAATTTAAACAACTGATTTGTTTAAGACAAAGACTCTGGCGTAGTACAAACTTGACTCTAACCTGACCCTCTACAAAACACATTAATCAATGGAAGGCTTTCAACATCCCCCAGCAGGAAACGAACACGTGCATGTGAACGGTGATGGCGGTTGTATTCTTTGTTGCTGTTTCAACATCCGGGTTTACAGGGACATGTTAGAGGAACAGAGGCCTTGCGACTGTTATCAGTCCTCCTTCCTTCTTTGTCTGTTAAAAACAAAACGACCTGCTTTGTTTTCCCTTGACTGCCACTTTACCTTAGAGATGTGCAGTCGTTTAATTTCATTGGCTGGTTTACATATCTAATCTATAGACGGTCTTTAAGAGTAGTTAGTTGTTTTAATTTTCCACTAAGCACGTGGAAAGTGTAATGGATGAACTATTAAGAAAACAGGTTATGCTTGAACTGAGGCATTCCAGTTCACCTCCCAGAAATTCAATTAACACTGCTTTGAACTTAGTTTACTTTTGATACACTCCTCATTTAATTTAAAAATAAAATCCAGTCATTGATGACGTTTTTCCAGGGTTTGCCTTTTTTGTTCTCTGGTCGTCCACTTTAAATGATCTGGTGACTGGAATGTGAGGATTTTCATCTTGATGTGCCCTGAGTGATCAACGGACAGTTAATAACTAAAAAATGTGACTATTTTCCATTTTGTAAACACAATAACTACTACTAGGTCATGCTTACAATAACACTTTTAGCTGTGGGTGTTGCTACTGAGGGAACAGATTCAAAGCTAGCTACTTTCACTGTCACTCAAGTGTTTAATGTGAAGCCAGAGGATTTAGAGATGTAGGAAGCTATTAAAAAGAAAAGTCTTATAAGTTTGCTTAAAGATTAGTAAAGCCCTGGTGACTTCTTTCTTCAAAACGGCCTGAGCTCCTAATTGAAGTAATTCATGTCTGCTAATTGGACAAAGGCTACTTGAAACATTTTATGTATCTATCTTAAAGAGGAATACCGATACATGCAAATCTCTTTCAGCAGATCAAAGCATCAGATCGGGCATCTCAATATTTTAAAGTTTAGAATTACCATTACTGAATGCTTTAGCTATGGGTAGTTGTTATTTTAATACATTTTCATCCAGACCTTGAAAATGACATGAGGCATAGCCTTGTGATGGACAAACAGGTTTGAAACTTTTTTTAAACAATTTCTAGCCAAAAACATCTAAAGTTCAACCTAGATTAAGACATGACTGAGGTGATTTCTAATTGGGGATGTGTGCCCATGGGGCTTTCTCAATTGTTATGCTTCCAGCATGTTTTCAAGAGTTGTGTCGCAACACCAAACAGGACTTCCACCTCCATGTTGCACTACTGTGGTTTCCCCGGCATGTCTGTAGCTGAGAAAATACGCATCTGCACTGGACCTGGGAATGACGCGAGTGTCCGGTGAGAGCGGCGATAACCTCAGAGGGTCTCCTTCCTGTACAGCTGGGCTTAATCCGCACAACAACACTCATGAATGAATTAGTCATCGAAGATGGGCGCACACACAAACACATTCCCAGATGTAACTCTGGCATTGATGGCTCTCTTCTCCTTGATGTGAAATAAGGTCACTGGAGGCTTGATATTCATCATGTAAGGAAGGAAAAGCAGTTTTATCATGACAGTAAGAATAACATCCCCACTCCCCAGGACCCACATCCATCCTTCCAACAAACACACCACCACCCCCGTTGGTTTTTAATATCCAACAGCTGAGTGACCTCATGAGAAATTTGTGAATGGAGAGCGTCGCTGGCGCTCTTATCTGGCTCTGCAGGTTTCAGCCACTCTTAGGTCTATGACACACACAATAACAGTGACGCAGCACGTCCTGCACTGCTCAATGGAAAATTTTGCAATCAATTGTTGGGGATATAGAGTGCAGTTGCATAGGAATCAGTCAGTTCATGCCCCGATGGCAGCTGCAGATAACTGCAAAGCTGAAACAATGTAAGGATGGTGTGTTTGCATTCCCAATTTACCCCACAAACAGTCTCACACAAAGTGATGTGGGGAGAAAGTGTTGCGAGGAATCGAACACAATTAAGTCTTAGAACTTAAAGCTTTCCTACTTTTTCTGACGTGGTAAAGAAATGTCATTACTGACACCCACATTTTCAGGACATCTTTAAAAACAAAATTGTAGTCCTGTTTAACTATATCTGCTTTACAGGAAGTTAGTTTTAAGGGGTTCTGCTCAGCCTTGTGACGGCAGATCTTTGGATAATTACAGGCAAACGTGTGATACTTCTTTCCTGCACCTAAATCAGATTTTTCTTTCCCTGGAAACAATGTGTGACAAGGAATTTTAACAAGGTTTCACACAGATTGTCTTTTTACACCCTTTGAAGCAAGCAAGCATGATATTTCTGAACCTGATTAAACGATGCTGGAAAACAAGTTAAAGATTGACAAACCTGTCAATGGTTTTGGCTTTTCAAGCTCTCCTGACGTTGCACAAAAACAGCTTTGCCCTGGAGCAGTAAACTGGCAGTGATTGACAGTGGTTAGAGCTACATGGCTCGGAAAGTTTTTTTGTTTTTTTTTGTTTTTTTTTTCATTTAACGGAGAGTCGGGTTATTCTAAATATATTATCAAGTTTAAAATATTCATCTTTGAGACCCTTTCTCTGGACCTGAGATGGTCCTCACATATAGACACTATTCAGAAGAAGGCCCAGCAAAGGCTGTACTTCCCACAGCATCTCCAGAAGTACAACCCTCCACAGAAGCTGCTGGTCATCTTCTCCACTGCTATTCAGTCCGTCCTGTGTTTGTCTGTAACTGTCTGGTTTGGCTCATCCACAAAACAGGACAGGTCCAAACTAGAACCAAAAAGGGAACATCAGGCCTGACCTTCTCTCCATCCAGAACAGATTTAGGGTCAGAAAAAGCATAGCTAATATCTCTGCTGATCCTCACACATCCTGGACACAAACTGTTTTGACTTTTACCTTCAGGTCAGCGCTACAGAGCTCTCTTTGCAAAAACTAGCTGCCACAGAGACAGTTTCTCTCCCCAGGCTGTCTCTCTGACAATTCACTTAATCCTCAGAGTGGCATTGTTGATAGCATGCATTTTATATAATATTACATATTATATATATATATATATATATATATATATATATATATATATATATATATATATATATATATATATATATATATATATACACTACCGTTCAAAAGTTTGGGGTGACATTGAAATGTCCTTATTTTTGAAGGAAAAGCACTGTACTTTTCAATGAAGATAACTTTAAACTAGTCTTAACTTTAAAGAAATACACTCTATACATTGCTAATGTGGTAAATGACTATTCTAGCTGCAAATGTCTGGTTTTTGGTGCAATATCTACATAGGTGTATAGAGGCCCATTTCCAGCAACTATCACTCCAGTGTTCTAATGGTACAATGTGTTTGCTCATTGGCTCAGAAGGCTAATTGATGATTAGAAAACCCTCGTGCAATCATGTTCACACATCTGAAAACAGTTTAGCTCGTTACAGAAGCTACAAAACTGACCTTCCTTTGAGCAAATTGAGTTTCTGGAGCATCACATTTGTGGGGTCAATTAAACGCTCAAAATGGCCAGAAAAAGAGAACTTTCATCTGAAACTCGACAGTCTATTCTTGTTCTTAGAAATGAAGGCTATTCCAAGCGAGAAATTGCTAAGAAATTGAAGATTTCCTACAACGGCGTGTGCTACTCCCTTCAGAGGACAGCACGAACAGGCTCTAACCAGAGTAGAAAAAGAAGTGGGAGGCCGCGTTGCACAACTGAGCAAGAAGATAAGTACATTAGACGCCTCACAGGTCCCCAACTGGCATCTTCATTAAATAGTACCCGCAAAACACCAGTGTCAACATCTACAGTGAAGAGGCGGCTGCGGGATTCTGGGCTTCACGGCAGAGTGGCAAAGAAAAAGCCATATCTGAGACTGGCCAATAAAAGAAAAAGATTAAGATGGGCAAAAGAACACAGACATTGGACAGAGGAAGACTGGAAAAAAGTGTTGCGGACGGATGAATCCAAGTTTGAGGTGTTTGGATCACAAAGAAGAATGCTTGTGAGACGCAGAACAAATGAAAAGATGCTGGAAGAATGCCAGACGCCATCTGTTAAGCATGGTGGAGGTAATGTGATGGTCTGGGGTCGCTTTGGTGCTGGTAAGGTGGGAGATTTGTACAGGGTAAAAGGGATTCTGAATAAGGAAGGCTGTCACTCCATTTTGCAACGCCATGCCATACCCAGTGGACAGCGCTTGATTGGAGCCAATTTCATCCTACAACAGGACAATGAGCCTAAACACACCTCCAAATTGTGCAAGAACTATTTAGAGCAGAAGCAGGCAGCTGGTATTCTATCGGTAATGGAGTGGCCAGCGCAGTCACCAGATCTGAACCCCATTGAGATGTTGTGGGAGCAGCTTGACCGCATGGTACGCAAGAAGTGCCCATCCAACCAATCCAACTTGTGGGAGCTGCTTCTGGAAGCGTGGGGTGCAATTTCTCCAGATTACCTCAACAAATTAACAGCTAGAATGCCAAAGGTCTGCAATGCTGTAATTGCTGCAAATGGAGGATTCTTTGACGAAAGCAAAGTTTGATGTAAAAAAAATCTACAAATCATTATTTCTAACCTTGTCAATGTCTTGACTCTATTTTCTATTCATTTCACAACGTATGGTGGTGAATAAGTGTGACTTTTCATGGAAAACACAAAATTGTTTGGGTGACCCCAAACTTTTGAACGGTAGTGTGTATATATATATATATATGTATATATATATATATATATATATATATATATATATATATATATATATATATATATATATATATTTACAAAAACATTTTATTTCCTATTTAATAGGTTTATGTCATCATTTAGGTTTTTGTTCGCTTTTTTTTTACTTTTTCTAGTTTCAGCCTGTCACTCCTCAGTCCCCAATCAATTAGCCCAGATCAGCTCCACCTGCTGCCAGTAATTACTGCCACCTCTGTTCATCTGTTCCCCTGTCTATATGTACCTGCCTCAGTCAAGTCAAGTGTTTTATTGTCACCGTGTGTTACCGTGGCAAAATTTCCCTTTGGCCACTCTGGTTCACATTACACATAATGAAGGCAAACTGGCCAACAAACAATAGTTACAGTTTTTTTGTTTTGTTTGTAGCGTTCAGGAGAGTCACAGATAACAGACAATGAGGTAGTACGGTGCTTATTGAACAATGATGATTTGATGCTTCGTTTACAGAAATGTGCATTTAGATATTCAGAGATGATGGTGTGCAAGTAGGCAACATTAAAGTGATTATAATGTATGATGGACTAGTAACAGTGGAGTGATTTAAAAGCGTTGGACCGCAGTCTCCCATCAGGAGGCGATTGCCCTCACAGCTCTTGGGAAGAAGCTGTTTCTAAGTTTATTTGCCTTGGCTTTGAGGCTTCTGAAGCATTTAGCTGATGGGAGAGGGGCAAACAGTGCATTGCCTGGGTGGGTGGGATCAGTGGAGATGCGTCTGGCCGATCTTTGGACTCGTTCTGCAGATGGCATCCCGCAATCCCCAGCGCTGTTCTCACCACCGTGCTAGGTCCTTCCTTTCCTGGATGTAATGCCCAGAAATCAGAGGACCCAGAATTCAGCCAGACAAAGACAGATCGCATTTAAAGACAGTTTATTGGAAAGTGAACTGCTGCAGGTCGCAGGTGAACCGCTAGTGTCAGGGACAGGAACCACTTTTCACAATCAGGGAACAGACGGGGAAGATGAGTGCAGATTCCAGTTGGTAGAGAGCGATGCTGATGATTCCCCAATGCAATCAGGAGTCTGGTCAGGGAAGCTCTTGTAATAATCAACAATCCAGACAGCACAATAATCAGGTCCAATGGGCTAGGCAGGCTCAGCGGGTCAGAAGACGGAAACAGATCGGGAAACAGGCTAGCAGGCAGACAGGATACAGGACGCTGGATTGGACTCACCGGTGGCTCGTAACAATCTGGCACTGGTGACTGGTCTGAGAGCTGATTAAACAGTCAGAGGAGCAGGTGGATCTGGTGAAGGCTAATGAGAACAGGGCGAAGCTGCACAGGTGTGTCAGATCGTGAATCAGACCAGCACTAGTGCCCTGATCATGAAACTGGACTGTGTACCTCCCTTTCCATACAGTTATGCTGGGACATGAAACACTCTCTATGGTAGCTCTGTAGGTCAGGTGAATAAAGTCCGGATTCAACGGTCAAAACGGTTTGTGAACTCCAGGGGTGGGTTGCAGTTCCAACAGCTCCTCTCTCCTGTGTTGTATTAGAGCTTTGAGTTGTGATATCACGGGTATAAACACAAAAGCAAACAAAATGAACCGGAGCGCCTCAGCCACAGCAGAATCCTGCGCCGCCATCTTAAAGCACTATTTAACGTCCCATCTTGTTTTTTGTGATGTGCTCTGCCTCTACCAGTTCCTGTGTGTTCAGCCAGCTGGACTCTTCTCTTGAAAGTTGCTTGTGTCTGCAAGCTGCAGTTCTGCCTGTTTCCCCGTGAGTTCCAGCCACTCGCTCTGCCCGTTCTGGTAATTCCTCCATCCACATCGCCTGTTCTGGTCAGCTCCTGCTGCCTTCACTGGTTTGGCCTGTCACTACCTGCATCTGGTGAAGTCTGGTTCTGCTTGCCTGCCTCACCTGCCACTACTCATCCCTTTCAATAAACCTTTTAAAACTTACCTCTGTGTTTGGCTGAATATTGGTTTCACCAGCATTATCCATTACAGGTTTATATTTAAAATCACTTCATTGAGACAAAGGTGGAACCAAAGTCAAATTCTTTGTTTGTATGCACAAACTTGCATAATAAAGCTGATTCTGATTTATTCATTTATTGTCTTTTTGTTGTCAAGCAAATGTTAAATTAGGTCGAGATAATTAAATAAAACTAGCAATATAGCAATTATTACAATTTGGTAAAACAGTAACTAAACAAAGTTTTGCAGTCTCAGGTATGTAGATTATGTTATTGATGCTGCTACTGTTTTGTGTCTCATAAATCAGTGACAGCTAAAGATCACTCAAAAAGAAAAAATACTCCATTCTGTACACTTTATTTGACAAAGAAAAACGAATGTAGAGGTCTGAAAGTTAGCGGAAATAAAGCTGTATTAGTGCAAAGGTAAGGTTTTCCTTTGCTAGAAGTATGGTTGGGCTGTGTGGTAGCTAACACGTTCCAGCATTATGTGAGCTAGGCCTAGCCAAGCCGTTTGCAGTGTTCTCCTGAACAAAATATAAACCTAAACATTTCACCTAACGTTAATCAGCTTCGTGGATTCACCGCGCTGGTTCTCCGAGTTATCCCCGCCAGAATCTGTGTCCTCCGTGTCGGGAGCGCATATGCAGCAGGGAGAGCGAATCCAGTCCGCTCTGTCTCATTTCCAACCATCTACACGTGAAAGTAGAGATGTTTTATTTATAAAAAGAAGTGGGATGTTAATTTACCGTTCAGTTAGTGGGTTAAAACTGAAGATTTAACACATCGGCACAGGGTTGTTTGAACAGATCGAGGACGTCTGGCTAATGGATAATCACGTCTGTTTAAACTCGCTTGATCCCTCAATAACCCATTCTCAGAAAGTAAACGGCTCTGTGGTCATTTGCAGATGTCTCACAAAAATGATATTTGTTTTGTGTTATTAGATTGTCACGTATCTGTTTGCTGAAACCAAAAATCCCCCTTCGTGAATTTGTCACAGCTGTCTGCTTGTCCGTTTATTTTTTGTTTCTAGATAGACCGGCAAGAACGGATCATATAAAACGGATCCCTTGTGATCAAATAAACACTGAATAAAGTTACAGCTGAATTGTAAAGCCCCCCCGCTTACACGCTCTTATCCAACGATGGCATTTCTTGCCATTCTTTCGGGGTTTAGGAAAGGGAATGAAAAAAACTCCTTTCATATGGTCACCATAGCCATGTTGAGAGTTACTCCGGCAGATACAGAAGCAGCAGTGTTTCGTTGTTACCATTATATTTGCTGATGCAATATTCGGGACAGAGCTGCCAGCTTCACCACTCTACACAGCTTGTCCGACCAAAAGATGGCGTGACACAGGTGCACTGCCTGTTCTAAATTTAGTAATTTGACGTTAGGGTTTTTCTCTGGCATGGAATCGTACCTGCTCCGCATGCACGTGCGCACACTGTGGCAAAACTAAACTAAGTTTAGAATTAACTCAAAACTTAGTAAACGCTTTATAGTGACTTTTCAGCCGCGACGAACAGATCCAGTCTGCGGGAAATCAGACAGTCTGGCCGACTAAACGCTGCAGCAGCGGGGGTTAAAACTGCAGTCTCTCCGGTGAGATCAGCCAGTCAGCACGTCTGTGCCACTCCTGACAAGTCCGAGCAGAATTAAAATTGGCTCATGATCCTGATGAATTGACTGCACAGGTGAGGTTTGGAGATGTACTTTCTCGCCTAAAAACCTCTTAAAACAACTTTTTGTGATAAATTAAGGTTATAAAATCGATAGGCTTGTAAACTCCTCATCTCCTTACTGCTCCTCACTCCACCCTTGTGGCAGACAGTTTTTCTTGCTTCATGCTACCCCGCCCCCTCAACAAACTCCGGGAAAGCAGAGAAAAGTACAGGGTCGCTTGAGGGACCAAAGCCCCAGGAAAGTAAAGCCCCAGAAAGGGGAAATTAGCCAGATAAATTTGTATGGGAATGTTACCTGGAATTTGAAAAGCCTCAGGCTTCTCAAAGGCACCAAGCTTTTGAGTGGCAATGGAACAGGGGTTATTGTTCATTTGTTAAAGCTCCAAGAACTAAAGTAAATTTCTTCAACAAAAAAAGTTTGCATGTTCACTCTGTGGGAGTGGAGCCCCCTTCTAGCTACATTGTAATAGCTGTAAGGTTGATGGTATCTGATTTGAAGCTTCTGATATAATGCTAAATTAAAGATACATATTGGCATTGTTTTAGGCAGCCTGGGCTGCATTTGACAATCCTTACATCAAAAATTTACAAAGACTTACAATACGCTGAATATAGTCAACAAAACAGAAAAATTCCTCACCAAACACAGATTCTTTGAGATTGGTTAAACTTATTTTCTATTTGTAAAAGCTGGAAAAAAAATGGTTGCTTGGTGGCCATCAAGGGCACCTTAGATTGCACCAAGCATCAAACATAGCCTTGGATGACTGTTCAATATGTTGAGGGAATTATTTGGGAGTGATGTGTAAAATCTCTATGTAAAAACAGGATTGTATGTTTACTTATCTTTCGGTCATATTTGTTGGGCTCTGTGCAGGTGGGTGTTTTTGTATGCGGGCTTGTTTGTTTGTGCCGTCCCTTTGCGAACAGATCATCAGGAGGCAGAATAGAGCACTGGCAGAGCAGGAGGAGAATCGACAGATTGTTCCCACATACCCAGATGCAGTCAGGCTTCCTTACTGCTAGATATGCTGTTGCTCATCAAGTTTCTTACCTTTGTTCTGTCAGTGTCACCCATTCCTGGTTCCAGACATTCACGCTAGATCATCTTCTTAGTTTCCTCCGTCATTTCCATGGACGATTTTAACGCTAAAAACCTACCTTCTCCTCGCTGAGGATCGTCTTGAAGTGCCACTAGGCTAATCTTAGCCTAACAGGATACACAGTACCCTATAAACATTGATTATCCACAAATGAAGTAAGACACACAACCAGCTGAACTTCAGTTTTTGCTCTATTTTTCAATCCAACCTCTAAGCTCACCTGTCATTTCTTCACTAGTGTTCCCAGCTGCAGAAGAAGACAAAACCATTGTTGTGATTGTGTGAGGGGCAGCAGAAGGAGGGCAACATTCCCTGGCAACGCTGGCAACATTCATGCTAGACCTGATGACAAAAATCCCACACAATACGTTTTTCAAAGAAGGAAAACCACTCTTCCAGTTGGCAGTTCCCGTGTAAACAAGCTAGGACAATTTTCTGGCTTTGTTAAGAACAATACCTCCCTCATCCGTTGTAGATTTGTGAAAAAAAATGTTAACGGCAACTTTGCTCCCTATAATTAGCTGAATGACATGTAGGAAAATGACTTGCCACCTCCCACTTCAACACTTTCACTAATGCTTCTTTTCTACAGGTTTCGCTTGGCCTGGCTCTACTCAGCGCTGCCTGCTTTGCAAGCATTTCGATTACATACAGTCTTGTCTCCCCTCTCCGCTTATGTCGCTTCCCCATACTTGTGCAGACAGCGAGAAGCTGGACCTTATTTTATTATTTGTTCAGGCTGATCTGTGATCCAGTTGTTTATCCCTGTGGATTATTTTATCCCTACAAAAATATCCAAGACGTTCTTGCATACAAACATTGTTTGTATTTTTTATGTTTTATTTATGTTTTTATTTATAATGACTTGTTTACTTTTTTATTTTTCACTGCTTCTCACAGATTCCTTTAAAGTGTTAATGTCACACAGTAATGCTTAACAGTGGCAGCAGTGACAGCTGGAGGTGGGGCTGGAAATGCAACATGAAAATGCAACAGCCTCCGTGCAGAGTAGAAAGAAGCCGTGTTTCCATCAACTTTTTTTCATCAAGCTCTGTGTCTAAAGAGAGTTTGGTTCTGTTTTTATGCACGTTTTGATGGTTCCATTTGTGGAATAAGTTCTGACCTAGTGAACATTTACCTCACATGACTGATCAGCTGTTTCCGCTCTCTGCGTCTTCCCGGATATTCCCATAACGCTCATCGAATTGCAGTTCTTTCTCAAAGTCTCCAGCCACATTTTAACATCGTCTTGACATCTTGACATTCAATCTTTCACCCTAAAGCAAGCCTTTCTGCACAATGGATCTTCCTGTAGCAATTACTGTAAATCTCTTCTTTTTAGTCTTCCTCAAAAATCTCTACATAAACTTCAAGTGGTTCAGAATTCAGCTGCTCGCGTTATTACCAAAACCCCCTGACTTTGTCACATCCCCCCGCTCCAACACAATATTCACTGGCTCCCTGTTAAATTCAGAATACAATTCAAAATCCTTCTGTACACATTCAAAGCCACCCACAACCTTGCTCCCTCCCACCTTTGAGGGTGTAGGGACTCTTAGTTGACAATACCTTGACAACCCTAGTGACCGACTCCTTCTGTAGGGATGGTGTTTCCAAGATATGAGAAGTCTTCGGTTTATCCCATACCCAGTATTTAACTAAATGACTAAAATTGTCCAACAGGGCTTACATATGAATTTAAGAATTTACTTGAAGCAAAAGGAACTCAGATCAAAACAAATGTAGACCAAGCAAAACATAAGTCAGGAGCTCAAACAATTCTTTTGTTGGATCAGGACCCCATGCGGTTTGTTTATTGCCGTGGTAGTTAGCAGCACAGTAACACAACAGGGGACTGTACTCTCACCGTTACTTTCTGTTCTTTACACCTCAGACTTCCTGTACAAGACAGACTTGTCTGGTCTGCAGAAATACTCAGATGACTCTGCTGTCGTTGGATGCATCAGAAATGGACAGAAATCATTCTGAATCTGGATAAAACAAAGGAGATGATTGTAGATTTCAGGAGAAACAGGAATTGTAGCAGCACTATTACCTTCCTGGGAGAAAAGGTGGAGGTGGTGGACAAGAATAAATACCTTGGTGTTCACCTGGACAACAGACTGGACTGGAGACACAGCTGTGAAGCTGTCTACAAGAAGGAACAGTGCACACAGTTCTTCCTGAAGGGTTTGCAGCAAGATGCTGCAGATGTTGTATAAATCTTTTTTTTTTTTTTTTTTTTTTTTTTCCCCAGTGTCCTGTCTAGCAATATGGCAATAGGAATTGATGTCTCAATGCCAGATAGAGCTCGACAGATTTTGCTTTTACAAGTGGAGCAAACAGCTTTCGCCATAGTGTTCCACTTGATTTATGCTTGTAAATAGCTTTATTATGATTCCTGCAAGGAGAATTTCAAATTATATGGACATGACAATGGGAGAGTAAAGGAAGAACAAAAAGTGAAAGAAAAGAAAAAAAAGAATAGAGGTGAAAGAAAGAGGAGATAAAAGGGAGAGAATGATAAAACCTTCTTTGTCTGCTCCATCACCTGGAAAGAGACACAAAAAGAACAGCACAACCGACAGACATAAAGCAACAGATACACTCGAATAACACCTAGATGCCATTGCTAAATCATATATATTATTATGTAAGCTGACATGTGTAATGTGATATTTGAAAAAAGAAAGTGAAAAAACATAAATAAATAAATAAATAAATTATAAGATTAAAATTATAAGATGTTGTATAAATCTGTTGTGGAGAGTTTGATCTCCTCTGCCGTCGTCTGTTGGGGTTGCAGCACCAGAGCAACTGACCTAAAGAAGCTCAACAAGCTAATAAGCAAGGCAGGTTCTGTTCTGGCAGGGTCTAGAGGACTCCTGATTTTAAAATGAGGCTTTCCTCGTAAAATGAAGAACATTATGGACAACCCTGAGCATCCTCTTCATCAGACTGTTGTACAACAACAGTGTCTTCAGTCAGAGGTTTCACCAGATCAGCTGTAAGACGGACCGCTACAGGAGATCCTTCCTGCCTGCAGCCATCAGCATCTTCAACAACTCGTTGAAGAAACCCCTGTAACATGAGTTACAACATTAAATTTCCTTTTGGAATAAATTATTTTTGAAATAAATTGTATAAAGCATGTTAGATTAGTCTTAGATTTCCTTTTTTTACTCAACAAAAGTTCCTCGATGTCATTTTTTTGTATTCTTTTCCAAAGAAGGAAAAGTGAAAACATTCTTACATGACTGAAATGTAATTTAAAATGTATCCCTATCACACCTGCCCCGCAGGTGAAGACTGTCCGATTAGCATGCAAATTAGTTCTGTAGTTCAGCAGACCAAAACAAGAAACAAGTTTATTATCTAACCAAGGACGTTTAGAATTACCTGGGGGGTTTGGTAAGACAACAGCTGGAAGACAAGCAGAGTAGGATGAGGAACAGAGAGAACTGCATCTCATCTGTTACCAGCCTATGTGTTTCAGTTTAACCGTAAACGTCTAAAGAGATTAGACGTGATTTATTGTCAACGATTAGCGTGGACCAGGAACTCATAGCTGTAGCATCTGCAGAACTGTGAAGAGGGGATGAGTTCAGGTCAACGTTTCAAACCAAATCATTCTCTGTGAAATGTTCTTGCCTTTTAATCCAGTCAGGCAAGCAAGATAAGAGAATGAGTATTGATATCAAAAGAGAAAAGGAAGCCTCCGAAGTCTTGCCAATATCTCCACAAACAACTGGGAGTCGGATTCCTACATTCCTACTTGTGGACAGAGAGAGATTTAAGAAACAGTTTGCCTACATTAAGAGCAATACAGTCATTTCTGTTTGAATTAGATTATAATGAGAGACAAACCAGCCCCAGTTGTCCCAGCTTTTTATTGCAAGTGGTTTTGCGGTTTTCTGTGGTGTATCTGCTCCAAACAGGGCAGCGATAGACCATGTTGTCTCATATTTTGAGTTGTTTGGGGGAATGAATTCAGCAGAATTCATGGAACATTAAATTCTAGTGATAAACAGAGCCCCAAACCTTCAAAACACCACAATCAAGTCAAATAGAGAAAGATCAGCATAGGAACGGTTTCTAAACAGGACGATCTAACAAAGACTGACAATACTTTTGCCATACTTTTCTTGCCATACCACAATTTCAAGGGTTTGTATGCACAAACATTTACCCAGCTAAAGACCTTGTTTCTGTGAGTGGCACCCAGCAGTTCTGGTCCTGCAGGGCAGCAGATCAGAGCAACAGGCTCATGGAAACACTGCCTAAAGCTTTACCTCCGCAGGCTTCAACAGAACATGACGCTTCACTGTTCCTGCCAGACCAGATACTTGCTGCTGTTAAGATGAATACAATGTACTGCCAGCCTCTAGCCTCAGGGCGCTGCACAGAAATCATCTTTTGCACATGGCAAATCATTAATGTTTGGTCCCACAGCTGATGCTTTATTAAATTACTTTGTTTCCACTAACCTTTTGTGGCAAAGGAGATGGAGGAAATCCTTCCAATGAGATGCAACGTCCTCCGTTTCCAAATATCAGAGGATTATTTGCTGCTAAAATGCTGTTGGATATCATTGGAGTCAATCTCGACCGCATGCAAGCAAGCAACAGGTTTTTGTAGGCAGCCTTTGTAAGCCTCGGGTATCTGACATTCATAATAGATCAAGTTGCAATGAGCCTGTCAGTCACAGAAAAAATATCTGATAAATCTTTATGTGTGCGCGTTGTGCACTTGTAGGTGTGTATTAACATGCAGGTCCTCCTCTGTTCTCACTAATTTTCTGTCTAGGTAAGTCGTTATGTGGAAAGTGACAGTTTAATGAAACAGGCAGATAAACTGACATTTGCTATCTCTTGGTGACATGCTAATTATGCCTGACACCTTCCCAAGCTGGTGCATAATTTTCGGACTTTGTGTGTGTGTGTGTGTGTGTGTGTGTGTGTGTGTGTGTGTGTGTGTGTGTGTGTGTGTGTGTGTGTGTGTGTGTGTGTGTGTGTGTGTGCGTGTGTGTGTGTGTGTGTGTGTGTGTGTGTGTGTGCGTGTGTGTGTGTGTGTGTGTGTGTGTTGGATTTTCAGGTAATCTTTTGCGCTATGATTATACATAAGAGTGGGAAAATACAGGATGAGAACGATCCCGCAGAGCGACGTTACCTTGTGTCAGTTTTATTACTTTAATTGTCACATGTCAGCAGCTCATGGGGGTGCTCTGCTTGTTTATGCTCTGTGTCTTTAGCAGAGTCTGGTGGTCTGATGTTAGCGCTTTACTACCACTTAGTGGCTGAAGTTCAGAATCAGACTCAGTTTTAATCGCTGAGTTTGTGCACAGAAACAAGACATTTGACTTCTAGAGATTACATCTTAAATTAGCACACTGAGGGGTAAACAGTGCAACAACTTCTGTCACCATGTTCTGAGCATCCACTTTGATGACTTCTTACCTTTTATATCAGGTATTACCCAAAAGCCATGGCCGTTTGATCAATATTCATTTTGACAACTGTTACAGATCTTTTCATTTCAAAACAATAATTTAATGTTTCAACGTGGATAATTTTTTAAAAAGCCTGTTAAAAACATTTGTTTTACTCCAGATAGGATACCAGGCAAAGGGCACATACTGATTTGTTTTATATTGCTTCGTTAATTCCTTGAAAGGATAGCTCAGAATTTTTGAAACGGCGTTTCTCTCTATTCATTTAGTATAAACACAGATTAGCCGGCCCTGGAGCTGAGTTCCCTGAAGCTAAAACGGCTAATCTGTGGCGAGCTGAGACCAAATTGGACTTCTACCATTTACTTACTGTCAGGGTTTAGTTTTGACTTGCCTTTTGTTTAAGTTAAGCTATAACTGGACTTTGTCCTGCATTGTGTACATTTCAATTGCTGTACTGTGAAATCACTGTTTCACTTTATCCTGTAATCTTATCCTGTAAAGTTACTTTATTCTGAAATCTACTGCATTTCACTGAAACTTTCAAGCTGTATGAAAACGAAATTTCGTTCTGTATGCACTCTGTGCATACAAAATGACAATAAAACTCTAAGTCTAAGTCTAAGTCTAAGTTTACTATTAGTTTTCAGTTTTTCCTCTTTGTTAGAGTTTTAGTTATGATTTGACTTTATTTTCTGTTAGTTTTCAGCTCCTCCTTCCCCTCACTTAGCTTTCATTTTTTTTTTCCCAGTGTCCTGTCTAGCAATGTGGCAATAGGAATTGATGTCTCAATGCCAGATAGAGCTCGACAGATTTTGCTTTTACAAGTGGAGCGAACAGCTTTCGCCATAGTGCTCCGCTTTATTTATGCATGTAAATAGCTTTATTGTGATTCCTGCAGGGAGAATTTCAAATTATATGGACACTACAATGGGAGAGTAAAGGAAGAACAAGAAGAGAGAGAAAAAAAAGAAAGAAAGAGAAGAGGTGAAAGAAAGAAGAGATAAAAGGGAGAAAGTGATAAAACGTTGTCCGTCTGCTCCGTCACCTGGAAAGAGACGCAAAACGAACAGCACAACCAACAGACATAAAGCAACAGATACAATCGAATAACACCTAGATGCCATTGCTAAATCATATGTATTATTATGTAAGCTGACATGTGTAAAGTGAAACCTGGGGCCAGGCCCCGCGAAGCAGCCGCCGGGAATGGGCCGGCGCACACCCGGGAACCCGCCCCAAACCCGAGGCCCACCAATGCGCCAGAGGGCCAAGGCGCCTGCCAGCGCAGCGGAGGAGGGCAGGACGTGGGGGGATGGGCTCCGCACCTAGCGGAGACTTGAGATGTTCTTGGGAGAGGGAGCGGACCGGACCCATACCTGGAAGAAAAAGAAAAGGAAAACTCATTCACACCATCCCTCCCTTGTGCCCCACTCACCACACACAGATATAAAAAAAAAAGGACGCTGTACACACATTCCCACATAACACTCGCATCCAACACTCACAAGAGGGGGGGTCACCCCAAATCGACTATACGACTGCTTGTGCCCGACCCCCGGCCCCGCCCCCGGACCAGATGCCCACCGGACCAGGCCCCCCAAAGAGGAGGGGCCAACACGACCCATACGGGCCACCCAGCCAGAACCCCCCTCACCCCCTATATACCTAATAAACCCCCTCCCTCCCCCACCTTACCCTAGCCACCCCTGCCCCCCACCCCTCCTGGGGGGAGCGGAGGCGTCAGCCCCAGACCTGGCCAGCCGCCGACTACCCATAGCAGCCCCCCGCCATGACCCCGGACACAGTTGCCCGCACTTCCTCCAGGCCCCAGACTCCTTGCCACCATCGGAGAACGGGGGTGTGCAAAAGACCCCGATCCTCCCTACGCCCGCTCAGATGTTGTGTTGTTGCATGTTGTTCTCAAGTGTGTTTAAAAACTGGGAGCGCCGAAGAGGGTGCATGGCACAGCCCACCCCCCCTCCGGAAGGAAGCTGGTGCCAGCACACCCCCTCCAAGCAACTGCCCAGAACCCTCAATGTCTAAGTGCGAGAGGAGGTGAAGGGAGCGTCCGAGGTGAGGCTCACACAACACAAGCCCCCCCCCCAGACGTCTTCCCTCCGACCCCCCCCCCCCCCCCCCCCATACCATGGCCTACATGGGTGTGCGTTGTGAAATTGTTTGGAGTGAAAGTGTCTAAAATGAATGATAAAATTGGGGAGAGGGACGTCACCAGAAAGTGGCAACCTCCAATAACGCCCCCTCCCCAAGGACCTACATGTGTGGCGGCGTGATGGAGCAGGCAGAGGGAGGAGTCCGGGGATGGGGAGCAAAGGACTGGGAAGCCATCCCAGGGAGCCAGCTCCCCTACTGACTCCAATAGGCACCCCCACTCCCCGAAAGCCCCACCCAGAGAAGGGGGCCTGAAGGGTTAGCTTTCCCTTCACTCCCTCTGCAGTCAGTCAAACCTGTTGGTCATTAATCAGTCAGACTCATTTCACCTGCCAGCCTCCCTACTTAAACCTCCCTCTGTTGTCACTCTTCTGCCGGTTCGTCATCAGACTACACTTACTCCTCGCCTGTCTGCCTGGTTTGCTCCTGCTAGCCGAAGTCTGGACTTCAGGTGGAGCTACTATCCTGTTGTCATTCTGGCCTACAAGTACTCACCTTGCCTTGCTGCTAATCCTGCTGTTTCTCTGGCCAACAACTCACTCTGCCGTGTTGATGGTCCCGCTTGCAAGTCCCTGTCTCCGTTCAGCTCCAGCTAGAACTCTCCCTCCGGGCTGTCAGCTCCTGCCTTCACTTGCATCTCTGTTCCAGTCCCGGCTTGCTTCTCTGGTTTCATCATCCAACAGCCATATCATTCAATAAACTCACAAAAATACCAAGCTTTGTGTGTGTAGTGTGTTCGGGTCATTAGAACAAATCATGACACTTACAACTTCAGTATTAAATAAATCACAGTAGTTTATTCAAAAACTGATTTAAGAATGTGTCAATCATCCTCAGGTTTGCCTTGGGTGGTTATTTACGAAACGAAACATACTTAGAAGAACAAAATCTTTCAAACATCTGATTTAAAAGTAAAGTGCTGAAAATAAATAGATTATTGTGATTCAAGTGTATCCTACGCTACGGATTTTTACATCGCCTTAGTTTTGTATCGATTGGTCTAACTGTGAATGCTTTATAGGTTGTGTTTGCAGTGCCTTACACAGGAACCATCATTGGTGACACACTTCCTCCCTTCATTTTCCCGCCTAAGTAATGATCACCTGTTTCGTTAATCATCACTAAATATAAATTGGATGACAACTACTAAAAGTACTCAAGCACAGCTGGAAGGGAAAACTTGCTGTTTTTGCATGGCCCTCCATTACCCTTCTGAACATCAAACCTGAGACAGTTTGTTTAGTAAAACAGGGTCAAACCGGCAAATGATAGTCCCATTAAATAATAAAACAGGGCTAATCATCATGCATACAATTTAACCAGGGCTGTGAACCGATTTTTTTTCCCAATCGGTTCGTTCCGAACAGAAACGGAATTATAACGTTCCCGGTTATGAGTTCCACCAATAAATTGACGTTCCCGAACCGGTTAGAACAAAAAAATACTGTTCCCGGAACGGTTAATTTCGTTCCTGTCAGCTGTTTGGAATGAGCGTTTTACTTAACGATGGATCTTAATCAGTGACGGACTGGGATTAAAAAACGGCCCTGGCATTTTCACCAACCAGCGGCCCACATGGGGACGCACGCACGTGCCCGCAACACACAGATATAACTTCACATGCACGGAAATAACACGCAAGTTTGTAGCCCCATTGGTGTTGAACTCTAACTTTAATATGCATGAAAACTGAACCAAGAGGCATTTCAGTGTTTCCCGCAGGAATTTGCTTAGGCGAGGCGGTGCGTTGCGGGGGGGAGACGACAACAAGTTTTGCGCGGACCGAGGGGAGGGGGGGGGGCGTATCCATGTGTTTTTTCCCTGCCATTCAGTATATGCACGCAGCAACAAAAAACCGCGTGTTAACGTCAAATAAACATGCAAACATATCGAGTTCGTTTTTTTGGGTTTTTTTGGAATGTTGGCGAGGCGGTAGCGTGAGTTTGGTGAAGCGGCTGCCTCGCCAAGACAGCGGTGCGGGAAACCCTGCATTTGGCTTATTAGTTGGCCGAGAGATAATGTAGGCCTACAGAACAGGGTGAAAGGGGCCGCGCACACCCGACGATCATGCCGAATGCCAGACCGTCCAGTCCATCACTGATCATAATTTACCTCTTATTTAAGATGTGTAGCTCTAGTGGAGACACCGCTCTCTCTCCATTCAGTCAGCGAATGTGTGATGTGATGTCACACAGGAAGTGAACCTCAGCCGTCATGGTAACATGCGCAGGAAAATAATTACTTTTTTTTTTTAGTTAATTAGGCAAGGAAAACTTTGAGGAACGAAATAAAACCGGTATTAACCGGTTACCATTATTTTTAAATAAGTGTTCCAGTTCCAGAACATAAAAAATAATAACGTTTCCGGTTTCGTTTCTGTTCCCTGTAAAATACAAAAAGTTCCCGGTTTTCGTTTTCGTTCCTTGAACCGGTTCAAAGCCCTGAATTTAACTGCATGAAAGATTGAGTAAAGCAAACTGAATTGTGCCAAGTATGGGAAAAAAACAATACGGGTCCAGGAAAATGCACTTTTCCTCTAAATGAGTCGTCTCAAACACTTGTACTTCCTCCAGATCAGTAGCTGCTAAAAATCCTGCAGGTGCTTTCCTTTTATCAGTGTCTCACTTTTCTCTGCTTCTTATCTGCCTCCAGCTGAGCTTGCTGGCAGGATGCTCTGCTGCACTGAGAGTAGCAATGTCCACAGACAGACTGTTTCTTAATGCCAAGTGGTTTCCTGTCTCGGCAGAACTCTCCCTGCAGCATGTTTGCTTTTTCTACAGGAAATTACACTGAGTTCCTGCAATGAAAGACATACTGTTTTGTCAATGATCCTGGTGTCATGTGAGAATTCCGCATAAAGGACCAGGATACAATATTCTCATACATTCATACAACGGTACGTTATTATTGTGCACATTGGTTTGTCCTGAATGTGTGATTACATTTTTAGAACAGGAGAGGACGCTGTTGCTTGCTTATCCCCCCCCCCCCCCCACCCCAAAAAAAATAAACAAACAAAAAATACAAGGGCTTGGTGCTATTATTACTGACATGTGTTCAGTAGGAAGGTTCTTTCTTTTAAGATATTTGAATTTTGATTAGGGCTTTCTCTCCTGAACAGTCCCACACATCTGTGCTCTTACTCATCTGATTCAATATTAACGCTGTTGAAAAACTCATTGTCTTCAGTTTGCCTACGCTGTCATCAGCCTGCTGGTTTGGCCTCCGCAAACAGGAACAGCCCGGACTTTCTATATATAGACTATCTCCACTATTAGAGGTGGAAGCTTGAAACCACCCCTCAGAGTCTGAGTTGTTTCCTCTGACATGCCATAATTAGAAAAGCTTGTTGTCCTTGATTGCAGACAAAATACGTTTTGCTCTCATGCTTCTCATTCATCAGCCACTCAGACTGGCCAGGGTCAGGCTTTTAGACTCGATGTCCCTGCCTGCAGCAAAACCACTGTACAAAATGTAATGTTCCTGCCACCAAGGCAGGTGCACAAGTATTCACATGTCTTCCACGTTTTTTACGCATTACAGCCACGAACGTCAACGTGTTTTATTGGGATCTTGGGCGATAGTAAAAACAAAGAAGGGTTTCCTTTATTATGGTCAGTGCATATCCCCATTTACACAGATGACACTATATCAAATCCATTGAAACCAAATGCCTTCAGAAATCGCCTAATTAGTAAATAGGGGTAACATGTATGTAATTTCATATAGTAAAATCCAGGGGGGGGGGTTTGCGAAGACCTCCGGTGAACATCATGAAGGCCGAGGAGCACGGCAGAGAGGTCAGGGAGAAAGTTGCGGAGAAGATTAACGTACGGTTAGGTTCATAAGGCTATTTCTCCACATTTCAAAATGGCAAACTGTTCAATACGTCCTCCGTAAATTGAGTGTGGCCCAACTGCAACCCAACCAGAACCTGGCCAGCATGAACTGACTGAGAGCAACAATCAGTGAAGCAGCCAAGAGGTCCAACATGAGGAGCGGCAGAGATCCACAGCTCAGGTGATGACAGGACAAGCAGGAGCTGTGCACTCTACAAATCCGGCCTTTATCAAAGAGCGATAAAAAAAATAAAATCTATTGCTTGAACAAAAAAAAAAACTAAACAAAAGAAGCCTGTTTCCCCACAAGGCGTGCAGAGGGCACAGCAATCATGTGGAAAATGTTTTCTAGGTTCAATGAGGCAGACATAGAATGTTGACATACGTGCAAAATGCTATGTGTGGAACACTCCAAGTGACCCTGAATGCACCATGGTGGCAACATCATGCTTTTTTGAGCAGGAACAGCTGGTCAGAATTGATAAGAAATAACTGGAGCTAAATATGGGACATTCCTGAAAAAAAAAAAAAAAAACGTTTTGAGGCTGCAAAAGATCTGAGGCACCTTTTAGCAAGACAACATTAACCAGACATCCTAAGCACCTTTCAGATTTTTATTTCAAAGACATTTTGAAAACCATGGATCATTTTCCTCCCACTTCACAATTGCCCGCTACCTTGTGTGTTTCTGTCACATGCAATCCCTCCCAAAATACATGTGCGGTTGTAACGAGACAAAGGGAACTGTTCCTGAGTAAAATGGATTTGAGAACATCCACAAAACACCTGCGACTTCATACGCTTCATCGTGTGTTTCATAAGTAAACTGAATATTAAGTTGGAGTTTCAGCTTTGTTGCCATACTGAACCCAAATCATACTCATACACAAAGTGAGAGGCCAAGGCTGAGAAAGCCCTGTTTTCTTTGTGTGAGGGTTATGGACAGCAAATGAAACATTCATGGTTCAGAGAAATGGACGTAACTGTCCAACGGATTGTCATGAATACTGACAGAAACTTTCTATCTCAAACAAATCCTGTCGACAATGAAAGAAAATGTCAAAAACACCTGATTGTAAGTATTTAAATTTTTATAAAACTAGTTACAATTACTCAGGTTTAGTTATTCTTTTTTAATAAAATACTGTAGAGAAAGGGAGTAATAGAACTGTACAAAAGTGCAACAGAAACACTGATTTGAGAACTGGCCATTCATCGTGCCGACAAAATGACACAAAAAAAAGCATAATGAACGGAAGAAAGAAAAGAAAAATCCTGACTTAATTATCTAAAACTCCAGATACATTTCCTGCCGTAGAGGAAGTTGGTGGATTATGCCTCAGGAAGTGGGCGTGCCCTCTGATTTTACATGATTTTAAACGTCCATTCCTCCGGTTGTCCAAAGAGAGACGAAGAACCAACTATTGATACAACCGTCCTTGTTCTCTGCTGACGTACTGGGTTCCCTCTTGAGAAATGTCCCAACACCACCGTGATTCCAGTTGTGTCTTCTGTCATATAGGTCCTGGATTGTAAGGACTGTGAAAAGGAAAAACATGCACTGTACAGCAAGGGAACTCGAGGTCTAACAGATGAGCAACACATGGGGTCAGACAGGTGGCGTGCTGTAGCGGATCTCAGTGCTGAACTTGTCCGCCATCTTGGGCAGTGGAGGCTTCTTCAGCATGTTGTGCTTCATGATGACCTCCTCGTTGGCGTAGATCGGAGTGTCTGTGTCATCAGAGTGGTACCCTGACTGATATCCGCTCGTCTGATTGGACGACTCGGAGGCCACGGACTCTTTGCTTTTGCAGCGCAGCAGCTGGCTGAGAGTTCAAATCAGGATAGGGAACGCAAATTTAGATATGAAAAGAAAAAGAATGGCAACTATATTGCAGGATAGTATTGTATAGTGTTATGGGATTTAGTTTCGTCCTCACCTGAAATTGGGTGTAGCTGGTAGCTGTTGATTTAAGTGCTTCACTTCCTCTGGAGAAAAGCCCATCCCGCTGTCTGTGTGACCCTCCTGCAGAAGAGCCGACCGTTTTAATTGCTCCATCGTGGCATGTAAACGCAACGCGACCTGGCAAAACATTATGACCACTGACAGTTGAAGTGAATCACACTAATGATCTCTTCACCATGGCACCTGTTAGTGTTTAAGGTGTATTTAGCAGGAGGTGAACATTTTGTCCACAATGTTGATGTGTCAATAGCAGGAGAGACCAGCACTTGCAAGGATTTGAACAAGTTCATCTGAGAGCCAAATTATGACGGCTAGACAACTGGATAAGAGCGTCTCCAAAACTTCTGCTCTTATGTGGTGTTCCTGGTCAGTATCTACCAACGGTAGTCTGGAGAAGGAACAGGATTGGATGGGTGACCAAAGCTCTATAATCCAGGATGGGAGCAAATAGATCTCATGCTAATGAGATCTATTTGCCTTGATGGGTCCAGGTTTTTTGACAACATAAAGACCAAAACACTATTATGCCAGTGGTTATAATGTAATACTAGATCGGTGTTAAGCTTCTTTAACATTCTGTCTTATTTCATTCATAACTTGTTCCTGGTTGTGCAGCTAAGACTGAAGCAAAAAGCATTGTCTTCATTATGATCTGGCAAATTTTGCTGGTATCCACTTCCACAATACTGTGCCATATCACAATCACCACATTCCTGATCAGTTGTATGTAATAGAAAAGTTATATCTCTGAAGAAATACAGCTCCATATCAAAACCAAGCAGCTAAATCTCTTCTCACCATCACGCTGCTGTGCGCCAGAGGAATATCTTCAAAGGTCTTCACACTGAGAGACCGGCTGCATCTCTTGCTCTGCTGGGACAGTCTGTGCACAAAAGACACGTTTAGAGAAGCGCTACTGAGTATTTTAACACTTGCCAGCGAGAGATGATGAGAGAATCATGCTGACCCAAGGGATGATGGGATGTCGTACTGCGCTTCCAGGGTTTCCCCACTTTGAGAGCAGCTGTAGTGGCCCTTCGGCTCGGCGGAAAGTAAACATCCTTCTGCTTCACCCGCCGTCAGGGGGATATAATCCTTCCCATCCTGCAGATCAAATGGATTTAAATAGCATAATCTCAAACACACTCTTGCTTAAGCAATTCTAAATAAATGGGTCGAATATTGACTGTAGACTTTAGAGACAAAAAATATGCAGTGCTCTTGACCGTACATCAGGGTACCTTACTTGAAGTTACCCTGGTAAAGATGCAATAAAATAAAATAATCTTTACTTGATGCTGCATTATCTCACAATAATAATTTTTTTTGTCAATTCCATCCATTCCATTCTCTGAGTTGAGCACATTTGTTTAAGGACAAGAGAACTATTGTTTTAACATAATTATGTATCTACCAAAATAAGTTACATTCCCAATAATTCCTACACAGTTAGCATGTTTGTAGCTCATTAATAAGAGTGTTAAGGAAATTGTGATTAGTAGTCCATGGCTTTCTCTGTTTATAGGGTAGAACTAAGAAGTGACACACACACACAAACACACACAAAAAAACATTTTAAGCGACTCTTTAAACTCAGAAAACAAGAGATTCCATTCAGGCAAAGCAGATGTGTGCTGATTTTCATAGGTCAGAGAATTGCAACAATACCCACTGATTTAATACAAAAACCCTGAATGTAGTGTCAGATGAATAAGTAAAGCGTTTAAAACAACTAGAACTGTGGCATAGAACATTTAACATATATTTAATGTAAAGTTTGGAGGATGGTAAAGGAGTTAAATCTTGAACTGTAGGAAGGAGGAGCATCTTGGGGTCACCAAGAGTCCACAGCAGCCTTTAGACTACGCTCATACAAACCAGCTGTGTGGGGGGCATGCCAGGGAAAGGTTTTGTCTTTCCTACCATTACAAACATAGATTTGTGAAGTTTGCTAAACTCTACTTTGACTTTAACTGGAACAAAAAACAGAGTATGGTGCTTTGTGACAAAGTTTAATCCTGACTGATTTCTAATCATAAATCGATTCCCCTCGATTACACACACCCCACCGCAAACCCTCCTACTGCATGAGGGCTGCATGCAGTCTCACATTTCCCTCAGTGGTGAGATTAAAGTTTGTGAGATCTTCCTTAAACTTTTTATTTATTTATTTTTTAGTACATTTTTCTGCCTATGTAGTCTTAAATGGATGCATTTTGAATAGCCTTCTTTCCTCAGCCTTATTCTGACTTGGCCCACAAGCCTTCAGATAAAAGACTGAGGACAGAAATATTAGATACGTTTACATCAATTTTAAAAAAGTTAATTTTTTTTCCCTGTGTCCAAAAACCACCCAAAAAGCTGATTTCACCACAGCATTTAGACCATTCTCCAATAACTAAAAAAATCACTAAACCAAATCGTCCTAAAAATCAAAATCTATTAGGACAGTAAAGACTTCAGTAAAAACCCATTCTCAAGTTCTTTTAAGGTTCTGTTTTAATAAGTCCTTTCATGGAGCACAGTCACTTGATTTATAATATAACCATCACTTCTTCTTCTTTGGGATTTGCAAGTTTATTAAATTCTGTGAGGACTGTACCTTAGTGACGTCCTCATGGTCTAATTTCTAAATGATGAACAATGACAAGCGGTCGGCTGTTTGACCAAATCTACATATGGGTTCATCTTGAGGTCGTGTAGCTCAGCTGAACTGAAGCACGTACACATTTTTTAGATACTCCATGTTTCTTCGGTCCCAATTGTAGTATTTTACAGGTTTCAAGTTTCTCTTACTCCCAAAACCATATATTTATATGGCATGTATTAGAGATTTTGTTTTATCTAACAATAGGGGTATTATAACTGCTGCTTTTATATTCATAAACCTTGCAGTGGAGAAAAAGTCAAAATGGCCTTGTGATGAAAAAAGAGCTAAAGCAGCCACTTGTTACATCCTATAAAGATTAGAAATGGAACCAGGAAAATCTTGTACTTGAACATAGAAACGTAGCAGTTTATATGCACAACACACCTTACAGTTTCGCTTTAAAAGCATGTGTAGGCATCTAGGTAGGTCTAGTTCTTAAACTATTACATTCTTTTCAAATGCTAATACAAGAAGGCTTCTCGTTGGAAGAGCTCGATGATGATCAAGGAAATTTGAAGATGAAGACAACCGTTTAAAACTACAAAGACAGAGAAATTTATTTGAATCTAAAACTCCATCCAAAACTATAGAGAAGATGTCAAAAACTTTATGTTTCCCATTGAGGGACAATAATGACATTTCTGTTTAGTAGGAAGCAGACAGAATCTGTACTACTGGTAATAAAGGGTTCCCAGCCTGGGACATAAACACAAATTTGTTTAAATGGCTGAAATAGCTGTATCTGCTAATCAGGTTAATGGATACAATGAACAGAAACTAATATTTTTATACCAGGTACAGCTTCCACACTCCTGGGATACAACAGTTTGTTTCAGCCGAAGCCTAAATATTGGTCTGGATCTAGCGATAAACAGAGAAACAGCCAATATTGGGGTCACAGACAAGAAAAAAAAAGCATTAAAGTTGTTATAAAGGCTGACCCCCCCCCCCAATATAATTAAAATCAATGTTGTTTTTTGCTCTACATAGAGAAGAATAAGTTATAGAAAGCAAGGCCAGCCTCTCTTCCCACTCAGAAGTCAAACTTGCACGGACTAACAAATAGCATACTCATGACCTGATCTGCTCTAAATACTTAAGCTTCCACCTAATGAGGAGCACTTCATTAAGGATTCAGGATGTTTCGGTTTTGTCTAGAGCCAACCTGTTGTGCACTGGCTTGTAGAAGATTTCCCAGATGTTCAACCAGTTCTGCGAACGTGGGCCTGTCTGTAGGCCGATCCATCCAACAGTCCAACATGGTCTGGTATCTGTTAGGATCACAAACAGAACAAAAGTTTAACTAGATACATTTTTTTGAGGGCTGTTCTGCAGTTATTTTTGCATCTTGACCTCACATTTCGGAGGTGGCGTATTCTGGAGGTCTCATCCTTGTGCCTTCTTTCAGCCTCCTGCAGAAAGACTCATCGATGCAAACACCCGGATAGGGAGACGCCCCTATGGGTAAGACAAATGGTGTTTCAGAAATGCAGAAGTATATGTGCATGTTGCAACATGTGATCAGTGTCAGGTTTACCCAAGGAAAAGATCTCCCAGAGGAGCACTCCAAAGGACCAAACATCACTTTGAGTTGTGTAAACCCGGTCAAAAATGGTCTCAGGAGCCATCCACTTCAGAGGAAGACGGGCCTGTATCAACACCAAAAATGTACGTTTTACTACAACATTTAATTTAATTACATGATTAAAACTCCATGCGCGGTTTCAGAAGACTCACATCTCCCTTGCGAACATAGTCCGGGTCTTTATAGACATCTCTAGCAAGACCAAAGTCGCATATTTTCACCACGTTATTCTCTGAGAGCAGAATGTTTCTGGCTGCCAGATCCCTGTGAATGCACTGCAGAGGAAACAGAGGAAATTATATTCAAAGGTACTAAAAAAAACTACTGGAGACTACTACCTCCAGTATGGAGGCCTAAACGACTGCAAAGAGACCCCATGTGTTTACCTTTCGAGAAGACAGGAACTCCATTCCCTTGGCAACTTGGAAGCTGTAGCTAATCAGGTCCTCCATGGTCAGATGGTCATCAACTGAGCTTTCTGAAATCACATTTTAAAGACAGAAATGTTTAAGCTGCCCCCGAAGGAAGAACATGGTGAAAAGATGTGAGCCATTTCCCAACCTTCGGTAGGGTAGCCACCGGTGCATGAAGCTTTGTCCTCAGCCGTTCCCGTGCAGATGTCCAGCTGAGCGACTTTTCCCAAACCGAGATCCCCTTCTGTCACGTCTTCGTCAGCTGGTGCCCACCTCCGGCTGTTGACTTGCTTTCTCTGTTCACCACAGTAAAACAGAAGCATCGGTTAATTTCATGAAATACACAGTTGACGTTTAGAGTTTTATATATGTATATACATATAAAAAATTGCTATAGAATTCATTGAAATCATTAATTTTACATTTGCACTGCTGCTTAAACGTGAAACAGAATGTCTGAAATTGTTTATGGCCATTGCGATTTTTGAGCGCTTTGGGACAATTTATAGTTCTTCTCCAGCCCAGATGGTCCATGCTGCTTTAAAGGATCCTAATTACCCTGATTAATGGGGAATCGCTTTTCTCATCAACTCAAGAGTTGAAAAACAGTAGTTCACCACAGTTGGTTTGCAGCAAGTCGTGGCTAAAATAAAAGACCTAATGAGGACGTGAGATCTCGCATTTTGGCAGCTCATGGCTCAGGAAAGGGCTACAAGGCCATGTATAAATGTCTTCAAGCTCCAGTGGCCAGAGTACAAAGTGTTATTAAAACTACAACAATGCATGGTGGAAAATCTAATAGAACGTGGCAGGAAGTTAAAAATGACAGCTGCTCTGGCAGGGCCGATGAAACGAGAGGTGAAAGAGAAGGATCATCAGCCAGACCCAAACGGATTGTGTCACTTCATCCTGGTGGGTTCCATGTATGCAGACCAAGGAGGAAGCCACTTTTCCTTGGAAGGTACACAAAGTCCACCAGCCTTTGAAAAATCTCATGAGCAAAGAATAAGATTTATTGTGTCCTGTTCTGTTGTCAGATGAAACAAAAGTTGTTTGGCCACAATTGATTTAGCCTTCGTTTGGCATCAAGAAGAGGAAGCACTCAATCCCCACATTATATCTTCAGTCAAGCATGGTAGAAGGAGTATAATTATTTAGAGGGACTTTTTTAGGCAGTGGAAGAGTAAACCTCATTTAAAAAGAAATCATCATGAAGAAAAAGACAAGAAGATTCTCAACAACAACATCAGGCAGTCGACAGAGAAGCTTAGTCCTGGGCAACGCTGGAAGTTTCAGCATGACAGAAGTTGACTAAAGCGCTGAAGACATGGGTGACCAACCAAAATTACAAGGCTTTGGAGCAGACCTGCCAGAGTCCAGACTTGAACCTGATTAAGAATCTGTGGAGGGAGCTGAAGATTAGGATGATGCCAAAGAGGCCTTTCAAGACTTGAAGCTCATAGCAGAAGACGAATGGTCAAAGATGCCAATGTAGACATGCAAAAAGCTGGTCAGCCATTATGAGAAGCATTTGGTTTCTGTCATGCTAATAAAGGTCTTTCCAGTGATTATTGACAAGAGAATGGATAGTTTTGAAATTCCTTTCAGAGAAAATAGTATTTTCCTCAGTAATACTCCTTTTACAATGTCTGATCTTTTGTTATTCCAAATTGCCTAACAATTTCTTAGTTGACTGACAATACATTTAAATCTAAATCTGCCAGGGCTACCCAATCAGGTTTAACAGTAACTTTCTTGGCTTTCTCGGCACGTGTGAAAGGAAATCTGTTGGGCTTCCCCTTGGCACTCAGACAACAGTTCTGACGGTAATAGAAGACTGAAATAAAACTTGACTCTCTTATTTAGGGTGTATTCAGATTAGTTAGTCCCGGAGGCTGAAGTTAACGAGTTGTCCGAGAGCGGTCTTGATCTGTCTTTGACTAGCCTTTAGTCTCCTCCTACAAAACCAAATAATCTGGATTTGTACTAAATAAAGATGCTAAGAGTGAAATCTTTAAGGGAAGAAACAATCTAATAGTAACTTTTCCATAGAAACTCTCTTCAAAATTCTGAATTTGCATGAGACACATCTACAAGTTGGATCTATTTGGTCCATCTTACAGTACCGGTATGGGTCAGCTAACATTGTGCACCGTGGCTAAAAATATCCTTTGAGTAGTATTTGTTCTTTCGGAGCAGCACTTCCTCTGTGTAATCTGATTCAACCAGATTTCCTCTTATTTTCTCCCAAAAAGCCTGTTCTCTTTGCTATGATAACCCCCCAGTTTCACAGTCTTCAGCTGTTTTGGAAATAGCCAGGCAAACATGTCAAAATACAATCATCAGACTCTGCACGTGCAACTACAGAGAGCAACATGAATTAGCTGAGTAAAAATGCCAACAACCATATGTTTAAAACGTTACTAATGTTACGGGGGGCGGGGGGGTCATACAGGATTGTCTCATACCAGAACTTGGAGTTTGCCTTGTTTCTGATGGTAGAAAATGGACATTAAAAAAGCATCCTGCTTCGACCAGCAGTTAACTGCACATCTCTCTGACTGCTTCATATTGCAGGTAAAGCCCTGAATGGGCATACTTACTCCACATGACTGCGGTGTAAAATAACCCGATTCTATGCGTTATATAGTCTGTTTTAGACAGCTATTGAAGGGTTGTGCAACAATCTGAGGCTACTATTGTGACTCTTTTCTGGATTGTGGGTCAAAACATTAAGGTGTTACTGGCTGCACCTTGTAGGGGCTGTACTCTCCACGCTTGCTCTTCAGGTAGCTGGACAGATTTCCATGTTTACAGTACTCAACGATCACCATCAGCGGCCCTGCGAGAAGAAAATATGTATCATTCACCTCCAATTAGCAAGTGAGATGTGCAAGCCGGCGTAAGTGCTTAGCAGAAACAGATATAAATATATCCCTAACACTATATTAAACTGTGTGAAAGTTCCGGGATTTACTTTAAGATTGTTTTTGTTTTGTTTTTGTCTGTTTCCATGGCTATTATTACTTATTACAGAGCCACATTAAGATTAAAATAAAAACATCAACAACAACAACGATGACAACAACAAAAAGAAAAAGTACAAGATTAAAACAAATTCGAACTCAATAAAAATCTAACATTATTCAAACTCTAACACAATCTCATAATCCCTCACAAGTAAATTATTTATGCTTTCATGCATATCCATTAACATCATCAAAATAAAACACCTTAGAGATAATATTTAAAAGAACTACCGCAATAAAAACCATAAATGTGGAGAAATATATAAAATTTACAATCATCCCAAATGTTAAATTAGTGCTGGAAAACCTTTAACAGGTTCTTTAACTGAGATTAAGATAAACTATCATTGTCTAGCTTTCTAATAAACACTGCAAAAGAATTTCAGTCAGGTGCAGCCTTTGTAGGAAATGCTAAATTGCCAAAGAACTTAACCTGAGAGGAATAATGCAATCTCCTCTCACTACACTTTTTGTTTAAGAAACAGAAGTTGTTTATATGCTTTAGGATTAAAGAAATTACAAAGTGGAGAAGCAAGAACATGAACAACGTTGTACATCAGGTAAACATTTGACCATTTGTTCATATTTTCCATTCAATTCAATAAATTATATTTATCTATTATTAAACAGTAGTGAAAATGTATATCTGTTTATAATAAAATTGAAAACGTTTTGAAATGTTTATTGTATTATGAAACAACTTTCATCCTTTCCACTGATCTGGTTCTACAGTACACCCATGTAACTTTGATAACTGTCAAGCCAACTGTTTTAGACACATTAAGTTGTGAGCAGCTCTAACCATATGTTAAAATGAACCATGGAGTTAAATTTTTTTATTTGATCCTGTCTAATATTGGTACAGTTTGTTTCTTTAATAAGGGCATCATTTACATACATTTGTATGTCACAGTTAAAAAACAAAGACTTGAAGGGCTAACAACAGTGATCCAAGAACAGATCCTTGTAGAACAGTAGCTTATTCCCAATTTTGTCTGTGGATTACCTGTTATGGATCTGATAAACATCATTTTATCTTTATAAGTGTATGCAAAGACAAATTTAAACTAGACAACCTAGATATGAATGTTTGCTGTGACTGCCTGAAATGCTTTGTTTAGATCTGGAAATGTAGATCTAACAACACCTTTACCTAACATGTAACGATGTAAAAGATAAAGACGAGCAGAAGCTATCTATCTATACAAAAAGTCTTTATTAAAGCATTCCCTGCATCGTGACTCACCCCCAGGCTTGGTGCAGGCTCCCAGCAGGTTGACAACATTGAGATGATGCCCAATGTGGATGAGAATTTTTAGCTCTGACATCAAGGCACGATACTCACTGGACGTAGCTCCCTCTGTAAAGGAATGACACAACTCTGCGTTTAAAGATTTCTATTGCAATAACAGCTTTTGTTTTTACAAAAGGAAGAGAAGATACTGACCCTTCAGCATCTTGACTGCAACAGTGGTGCATGTAGTAGCTTTCTCAATGCCAAAGGCAGCTGCTTCTACAACCTGACCAAAAGCCCCTCGTCCCAGCGGGTCACCTTCATCAAAGAAATATTAATCAGAGCTAGTATTGTTGAGTATTCAACCTGTCATCATTGCCCGTCTTGAGGTCATGGAGCAAGATCTAAGGTCTCTTTAACCTAGCCATGGGGCTAGTTTGTAAAGTCAACCACTTGTCGTAATCAGAAATACCAAAGAGGGACAGGAGAGATGGCTAATCCAAGTCACATAGCTGTTCCCTCACTGAGCAAGGGTCCTTCTGCATGGAGCTGGCAGAGGTGTCCATGTATGAATGCCTCTATCTTTCTCCCACTGCCCAAAAATATGTATGCTTTGTAATTGACCACTCTAGATCTCTTGAAGGTGTCAGTGTGTGCATACGTGCTTGTCTGTTCTGTCCACTTCAGTGATTGACTTGAGATGCATCTGCGATCTGTCTAGGGCACCGCGTCTCTCTTACATTGACCTCTGGAGACAGGCACACAAAAACCTACTGCAACCTCTCCTCCCATCTACCAGTCCCAAAATAAGATGAAGCAGGTATAGAAAATGGGTGGATTGATGGATGTTTCCTTATTTGGACGTTAAATAGAGAAATTAACCTTCAAAGGGAATGAAGGATGGAAGACTATAGCAAAAAAAGTACATTAATTAGTTCATAGTGTGCTTGTATACTGTGCATAAACCAATATGACGCAAGAAAAATTTATTGTGGCAAGCTAAAAGGGAAGATTTCTGCAGTAGTACTTGAAGATAAGCTTGGTGACAAAAGGGTGAAAAGTCAAGGGAAGGTAGAACTGCTATGGACATGGAAAACTCTTAGATTGAGGTAAAAGGTATTTGTTTATATTCATATACAAGTTTCGTACAAAGGTGTGAAAAGCATAGAATTCGATTTCTTCCTTTCTTTGTGTCCTACTTTCCTTCCTTGTTTCCAGCCTTCCCTCCCCCGCCTTATACCCTCCCTTTCTCACTTGTACCTTTACTTCATTCTCTCTGTACATCTGTCCTGTTGTCTTTTTATCTTTGTGACCCACGTCTCTTCTTTCTTCTTTTTATCTATCCTGCCTTATGTCCCCCCTTGGTTGCTTCCTTGTGTCCTCCCTTTGGATAAATTTGTGTGTCCGTCTGTCTTTCCCTCCGTCCTTTCTTTTGTTTTTAGTGTCCAGCTTCCCTTTCTCCCTTCATTCTGTTTGTATGTCCTTCCTTCCTTCCTTCCTTCCTTCCTTCCTTCCTTCCTTCCTTCCTTCCTTCCTTCCTTCCTTCCTTCCTTCCTTCCTTCCTTCCTTCCTTCCTTATCTTCTTAGTCTCCAAATATCCTTATTTCCTTCCTTCCTTCCTTATCTTCTTAGTCTCCAAATATCCTTATTTCCTTCCTTCCTTATCTTCTTAGTCTCCAATATCCTTATTTCCTTCCTTCCTTCCTTATCTTCTGTTTTTTCCAGCTTCCATTTCCTAAAGTCTGTCCCCTGTAATATTATATCTGATATAAGTCAATCATGGACTTTATTATTATTATTATTATTATTATTATTATTATTATTATTATTATTATTATTATTATTATTATTAAATAAACATAAGGGACTGCAAAGTCTTGAAAAACATGGAAGTTTTGCATGTGTCATCTGTAACTATATTCAGAAACTAAACTAACTGTCCTTAACAGCCTATAGATAGACTAGAACAAGTTCTTTGAGAGAATAATAAACCTAAACATACTTCCTAAGTACCAATTGAATGCCTTAAGCATTGAAAGTTAAAAGTTTTAACACGGTCCCCAAATTCCATTCATTCATTTTATGTAACTGTGCAAGCCTTGCAGGGTCACAAAAGATCTGCTCCAGCGATCAGTGAGGGAGATGTGACGTACGCCGTGGACAAGTTGAGGCAAGCAGAGAAAATTACTGATGTTGAAGCTTTTCGCGTTGTTAAAATTGAAAAACCTGTAAGGGAAGAACTGAATACTGCAGGAAAACGAGGAGTTGAATGGCTTCATGGCAGTTTTCCTCCTCTTTCCCTTTTGGAAATCAGGTCATCTTTTATTCACTTGTCAACTAACAAAGGCGAAAATTTGGGCAAGGCATTCTGCCACTCTGCCGTGTGATTGTGTAAAACATTCTGTTTATTGCAGACTGATCATCAACTACCTCAGTGGGTATTGTTTTGGCTTAACAAAGTGAATGATTTGAGTTTGATTCTTACATGCTGCACTGATTGTCCTAAATGAAAACATAATGTTCTAACAACGTGACGTGATCTAGATAGTATCTACTACACTTTCACTTTGGTTTCAACCAAAACTGGCCCGTGTTGAAGGATTCTTTGACAATACTCTCCAGACTTGATGATAATCACATCTTACCAAGTTTCAGCCTGTCCCGAGGAAACTCCCATTTGTTAGCGTCATACGTGAGCCGCTCACACTGCTCATCCATGGGCATGTCCTCCGAGTCCAGAATCATGGACAGGTAGCCGGTCTTCAGGTCCCCACCAGCTGGCTGAAACGGCGACGTGGAAATGTCAAAGATGAGCGGAGAGGTAAACTAAGAGTTAATGAGCTGCTTTTTTCCCCTCAGCTCTCCCTTTCCAGTACAATAAACTGCCCAGGCAGATTTCCAGTGACTCTGTTGCTATTCTGATAAATGGGGCCCAGTCATTGTTGCGGGGCTTACGTGACTTATAGGAGCTGAGTGTGGACTCGTTGTTCCCGGGTACAAAAGAGAGTGTCCTCTCAGAGCCAAACCAGTCGCTTCTAATTAATCATACACTCTCCAAAACTGCGTGTGTTTGTGCATACGAGTTTGCTCTGCAAACCGTTTCCTATCATTGGTGGCAACAGCCGAGGAAGAAAGAGTGCGGCAAAAGAGTGAGAACACTGAGAAAGAAGGAATTACTTACTCTCTTTCGTCCACGGATGACAAAGACGATCAAAAGCCAGAAAAACATGGCTATGACCACTGAGCCAATGGGAACAATCAGCTCCACGTTAGTCTTCTCCTCTGCACCTAGGATACACACAAACACTGCAACTAAAGCGACAATTCAAAGTTACAGATCAAACCAAGCTATCGGGTTTAGGAACCAGACTTTTTTGAGGGTGTTGATTTCAGTGGCATGTCTTTGCGGGGTATTGAAGGGTATTCAGAGAGGCTTTTGGTCACTGTATTTGGGTTGTATGTGTATGTCTGAGATCTGGATGAAGGAAGGAGACTGCTGGAATCTGGACTGTAAGCAAACTGATATTTTATCCAGTCATAACAAATGCTCTGGAGTCAGGGTGGAGAGCTTTGCCCAAAAACAACTTGGAAAAGGCCCATCAGACACGCATTAGGGTGCCACCACATACTGTAACAAACCACCTCTCTCCACTGCCACTCAGAGTGAGGAGTGTAGAAGAATGTTTTTTTGGGTGAGGCAGGGTCAGAGAGTTGTGTGTATGCTTTTATTTTCTGAGAGAAGGCTAGTCTTGAACAATATTAGGGGATTTTCCCCCTTCATTCCAGATCCATTTTCTCGTGTGAAGCTCAATTCACATGTCACAATGATTGCGAGGACAAATATTATTATTCATACAGCTCCACGACTATGGTCATACTACTTCTTTTGTATTTTCCTTACAGAATATACGTAGATTAGAGGCCACAGAGCTACCACATGAGTTCCATAAACTGAATCATTTGCTGAATTGTGTGCTCAGTATTCATTATTTTCTGTGGAATATCTGTTGTTTTGGATTTTGGGTGACGGTATTAATCTTATTACATTGTTCAAAATTGTGGTGGGGTAACTTAAATAATAAATTAATAATTGCTATTTCTTAGTATCATCTCATAGTATCCATGTCTTGTCTTATCAGCATACTTCAATGTACTTTGACATTTTTGTGACTAACTTAAAGTCCCATTTACTCTGATACTCATAAATCAAACGCAATACAACATATTGCATTGAGAAGTCCCCTAATTGCTAATTGGAGTCCAGATGTGTTTCATTTAATCTCACAGCTGTTCTGTGAAGTCTTCACAGATTTGCCATTGAGCATTTGTGAACAAAGAGCATTATGAAGAACAAGGAGACAGGTCAGGGAGAAAGTTGTGAAAATGTTTGAAGCAGGATTAGATTGTAAACCAACACCTAAACCCAAACCTTCTTCAATCCATCAACGAAAAGTGTGAAGAAGCACAAACAACTGTAAACCTACCAAGACATCAGTGATGTGCAGTCAGGGGAGGCAGATAAGGGAGTGCCTCGTTCGTAATTATGACAACTAAAATATTAACAATGACAAGAGAAAACCAATTTGTCCACTTGACTGTTCCATGAATTTGTAATGATTTTAATTTGCTCTTAGCATGATTTCAACATTTCATGGTCAAAAGTTCTGAATTTACACATTGCCTGTTCAAATACACGGGAGAAGAGGCAGCGAGGAGCTGTGCCTCTCTTCTGACGGCGCTGTGCCGCACACAATGACAACCACAGCTTAGAAGGGACAATCTGTTGACAGCATAGTTATTAGCACTGCTCTCCACAAATCTGGCCTTTAAGAGTGGAAAGTAAAAAGCCATAAGAAGTCCTGTTTGTGATGGAGAGGACATATAAACATGTGGATGAAGGTGCTCTGGTCAAATGAAGCCAAAACTGACATTTCTGACTCATATGTGTAATAGAAACAAATCCACATCACCTGAACACACCATTTCCCTTGTGGGACATGTTAGTGGCAACATCATGCTGTGGAAGGGCTGCAGAGCAACAGCAGGGAAGCTGGCCAGAGTTTATGTGAAGATGGCTGGAGCTCAATACAGGACAATCCTAGAAGATAACCTGTTAGCTTCCAACAGGAGAACAACCATAAATATAAAGCCAGAGCTACAATGCAATGCTTTAAATCAAAGCATATTCATGTGTTTCAATACCCTTGATAAAGTCCAGGCATAAATCCAATTGAGAAGTTGTGGCAAGAGTTGAAAACTGTCCACAAATAATGTTTCTCCAAGCTATTCAAGTTGTTGTTGTTACTCCAAGCTGTTACGATTGTACCTCTAGAAGGTGTACCTCTGCCCTAGTTTCAAGTCTTTTGCAGGTTTTCTTCTGGGTTGGCAAGTATCAAGCTCCACCAGTCTTCCCATAAAATTTGACAATATTCTTCTTTTGTACAACGAAGATCATTCAAAACTTTCTTCGGATGTGAAAAGCTGGTAGAGACTTTCCCCAAAACACAACGTTCAAAAGTCGGTTCTAGAAACGATTGACTCGGTGGGGCTGAGTAAAAATCCATGCTCTACTTTTTCTATTTTCTCTGTCAGAAATTTTTAATTGGACTCCACCAAGGTTGCTCTTTGTCACCGATTCTGTTCATAACTTTTATGGACAGAATTTCTAGGCGCAGCCAAGATGTTGAGGGGCTCCGTTTTGGTGGCCTTAGGATTGCGTCTCTGCTATTTGCGGATGACGTGGTCCTATTGGTTTCATCAGGGGGTGATCTACAGCTCTCAATGGAGCGGTTTGTAGCCGAGTGTGAAGCAGCCGGGATGAGAATCAGTGCCTCCCTTAGAGATAAGGTGAGGAGCTCAGTCATCCGGGGAGGACTCAGAGTAGAGCCGCTGCTCCTCCACGTCGAGAGGAGCCAGTTGAGGTGGCTCGGGCATCTGGTCAGGATGCCTCCTGGACGCCTCCCTGGTGAGGTGTTCCTGGCACGTCCCACCGGGAAGAGGCCCAGGGGAAGACCCAGGACACGCTGGAGGGACTATGTCTCTCGGCTGGCCTGGGAACGCCTTGGGATTCCCCCGGAGAAGCTGGCCCAAGTGGCTGGGGAGAGGGACGTCTGGGCCTCCCTACTGAAGCTGCTACCCCCACGACCCGACCCCGGATAAGCGGAAGACGATGGATGGATAGATGGATGGAATTAATAACACCATGCGTTTGTTTCTCTTACACTTCACAACTATGCAATACTTTGTGTTAAGTTGCAATGTGACAAAATGTGGGAGACAGCTGTGGACGGGCGAACGGCAGAAAAGCAGCTCAACAATCAGCTGCTTGTTGCAGCAGTCAGTCACACTGCATGATTTTTCCAAAATATTACACAATGCCTGATACTTGTCGTGGATCATCCTCAGGAGAAAACTAAATCAGCTGTCAGTGTGTCACACTCAAGTGACCGAAAACCTTTGATTCAAGTTTACAAATAAGGATTTTCTTTTCAAAGGATTTAGGCATAAATCACACCTGGATTAAAATCCTAGCTGAAAGCTTTCAGATGCATCAGAACAGAGCTGTGAGCTCCTTTACTGGATCCATATTCTGCTTACGGGAAAAGGATCACGTAGACCCTTCTAGTTGGAGCATGTGTTTGTTTGTTGTTTTTGCTCCGTCTCTGCGTTTGGGACAGAAAGGCATAGACAACAGAGCAGAGGCTGAAGCTGGGGCAGGGCTGGCCTCTCCCTTTGTCCTGAAGTCTCCTCATTGTTTTGGATTTAAAAACTCCCAGGAGGATGTGCGTTAACTGGGCCAACTTCCTGTCACGCGGAACAAAAGTTATTCTCGCTCTCTTTGATATCGAAAATGTCATAAGTGTAATGTGATGCTAGAGAACCTTGATGTCAGTCATAAAAATAAATCGCTTGTGGGTGTATTAAAAAAGAAATAGAGGCTGAAATCTTTCTCGTTACATTTTCCCGACTGGGAAACATTCAGGCATCACTGAGCCGGCTAACTGGACACAGGCCCAGATGCCCAGCGGGTGAAGGGGCCTCAAAGCTTTTATGCAAAGACTCAAATAACAGAGACTGAAAGGAGAAACTTCAAAGAGTCGCTGAAAACAATCACAAAAATCCACAACTTCTTGAACATTAAGGGCTCATGCTGTCATATTTAAAAGTTGCTGTGATCAGCTACATTTCCAATCTTTCTAAGTCTCAACACAGATTCTTATTTGGATTTAGGTCTGGACTTTGACTAGGCCATTCTAGCAGGATTTTGTCCAGGATTCTCCTGCATTTAGCTCCATCTGTCTTCCCATAAACCCTGCCTGACTTTTCTGTCCCCTCAGCATGATTTGAGCATCACCACCTTTCATCATTGTACAAGGTGATGTCCACTGTCATTTGTCCACCTCGCATAGCATCTAGGAGGCTGACCAGAAGGTTCAGCTTTGCTGTCATCCCGCTAAGGCACAATCTTGAACATGTTTGCTTTGTCATGTCACCTACTCGGCTTGAGGCAAATTATATATTTATTTTAGCAACAGCTTTTTTCTTGGTGCTCTTTCATCAAAACCATATTTATCAAGTGTTTAGCTCAAAGTTGACCTCTCCATAGATTCTCCCACCTGAGCTGTGAAGCTCTACAGCTCCTCCTGGGTGACTTTTAGATTTTTTAATTAACAGTCGAATACATTAAAGTTTCTGAAAGTAACATGACAAAATACAGAAACGTTCAAGGCAATGAATCCCTTTGCAAAGCCTAATATACAAGTAAAAAGTAGATGAATCTCTTTTGTAAAAATCTGACTAATGTTTGTTAAAAGCAGACAAAAAGGTTAATTGGATTTTATTTCGGATGCATCATTTGGAAACCAAAGATAAAGAAAAATGCAACATCTTTGCAAAAACAATAAATTACATTAAAGGTCTGTTGGATTGTTGCCCATTCTATAGTTTTGATTATGAAGAAAACACCCTTCACTTCAATGAAATGTGGTGGAAGGTTTATCCTGATGTGTTGTTTTTGCCATGGTAAAAGAAAATGTTTTCAGAGTTGTTATAATCCTATTTTGTGGAAGGATGGCGCACAAGCTTTGCAGCTATATTGTTGTCTGTTTTTATTGATTGTAAAGGACTGATTTTACTTAGATTGGGCATAAGGAGTTTCTACTGTTTTCTTTACAGTTGAAGGGTGCTCATGAACGTCATAGTTAAACACACAAAAAGACATACGACAACTTCCAAAAGGGAGGGTTTGAATCTATCTGTGCAAAGAAACGAAGTACATTCGGTACTAGTCGTGTCACAGACTGACCTTCAACACTCAAATAAGCCTGCGAGGTGTCACAGCCACGGCTGTTGCATGCCCTACACATGTACAGACCGCTGTCTTCCTTCTTCACGCGCTGAATGGTCAGGTTGTTCCGGTTCAGAATCACCCCTGAAAGCAGCAAAGGAGCAGGTTCGGTTTAACAGGTGTGTGAACTCATGAGGTCTCAACAGGTGTGCAGAGAAGCAGAGCAGGCCTCGTCCCACCTGAGCCCTTTTCCACTGTCTGGTTGTTTTTGGTCCACTCTACCGTTGGGGTTGGCGTGCCCACAGCGTCACAGTGAAGAGTGATGGTCGCACTCACATTGACCTTTTGGTCGGTGAAGTTGTTACGTATTCTCGCAGCCTCAAGATCTAAGGTACGGATAGGAAGTAAAATGTACGAAATTTTAATGAGTTGCATCATTCAAAGCTGGCCAGGTATATTTCTTCAATCTTAAATCCCATTTTTCATATGTTCTACTGACAGGTGTTTTAATCCCCACCTCTGAGAGACAGGCGGCGCAGGATGCAGGTACTCTTCGCTGTCTTGATGTTCTTCACCTGGCAGGCATACAGACCCTCATCCTGACGGGATGCGTTGGGCAGCTTCAGCTCCAGGGTGATGTTGCTCTGCAGATTGGACAGCACAGCCTGCGGCAGAGGCCGCAGGGTGAGCGAGCGACACGGCAGGGTGGACTCGGCCTGCCCTGACTGAGACACGTTGGTGACACGGAACCAGGCCAGTTTGTCGTACAGCAGGTGGTCCGCTTTACACCGCAGGACCACATCTTCCTGCTCCATTGGCTTGTCAGAGGGAAACATGCTCACATCGAGATCACCTAAAGATGGTGAGATTGCAGATCAGACAGGTTATCGTGTCTTGCAAAAGTACTAATTTTTTCACTTTGGAACTACAAACTAGGTATTTTATCTGGATTTTAATGCATTTGTAGCACATAAATAAAAAGTAGTGGAAGAAAGCTACAAGGTTTTCAAAACTAATTACAACAAAAGTCTAAAAAGTATGTTCGAATTTTTATGTTCCAACATAAAAAAATTATGTTAATTTTTATATTTAAATTTTTTATATTTTAATTATGTTCCATAAAAAAAACTAACAAAATAAAGTGGAAGCAATTGCCTTCAGTGGTCACCTAATTAATAAATTCAGTCCAACTGCGTGTTGTGTATTCTCTGTATGACCATAGCTGTCCCGTCATGGCTCAAGAGGTTTGTTTGAATAAAACAACAAGAAGAAAGCCATTCCTAAAAGAAAGCAGGATGAGGATTATTTCATAGGGCTGCACAGTGACGCAGTGGGTAGCACTGTTGCCATGCAGCAAGAAGGTCTTGGGTTCAAGTCCTACCCTTGCCCTGGGTCATTCTGCATGGAGTTTGCATGCGTGGGTTCTCTCTGGGTACTCTGCAGAAAGGCACCAGCACCTCTCGTGACCCCACAAGGGATAGATGTGTTAGAAAATGGATGGATGGATCTTCCATATACAAGTATATGTATTTTTTATATTTCCCTCTTCCAGGTGTGCTGATTAGGGTGGAGTAGGGCGGGGTTTTTTAGATCCACAGCTTTACTGGGAGAATCTGTTGACTCAACAATTTTGAGTTGTACACGTCACAAACAGGTTTTACACGACTGTCCTTAATGGAGATCAGCAAGACGAAGTTCACTGTTTGAAAAAAGCCATGATAAATCCCACAAGATTTACACGTAGGAGACACATCAACAAAATGGAAGAAGGTGGTCTTGTCAGATGAGACCAAAAAGCATTAACTTTTTGGCCTACAAACTGTTTGTATTCTGGGGGATACTGAATACAAATACAAGGCACACCATCCAGATTTTTTATTCAAAGAAAAAAATAAACACATTTTGTTCCTCTTCACAGTTATGCACTACTACTTTGTGTTGGTATATAACTTAAAGTTCCAAAAAAACACTGATGTTGTGGTTTTAATGTGACAAATGTGAAAACCTTTAAAAGACGTAAGTGCTATTAAGGGCACAGTGAACGCTGAAACTGAGCTCAGGGCTACAAAAAAGACTCCATGAAACAAACCAAAAAACACATAGCTTACGTGTTACACGGAAAAAGATGTTTCGTTCATCCTTCCCTACTTTGTTGGCAGTTTTGCACCTGTAGAGGGCGTGTGTCTCGGCTTTTTGAATCTTCAACGCACTTATAAACTTCTACAAATGAAAAAAAAAATTTCCCCACATTTTTACATGAAAAATGTACGCTTGATGTTAAATATGAGGTAAGAAAAGATTTAACTGGAGAATCACTTACATTTTGAGCTCGATCAATGCTATCGATGATTTCCACTTGGTTGCGAACACCGCTGAGGGAGATGTTTTTCCAAGCTATGCAGTACTTCAGCTGCTCGTCAGTGTTGTTCAGCCATGGCCTGAAACACAGAATAAACAGCATCTAGGTAAGACTGAAACATGAATAAACAATCCATTTTTTTTAAATAACACAATTTTCACAGACATAGTCACAAAGCACTGTACAAGATTTCAAGATCACAAAAAAACAAATCCTGGGACATGATGACATGGGCTTAAAACTATTTAAAAATGAAATTAACTTATAAGAAAATGTGTATGAAGAAAAATATAAAGAGACACTAATGCTGAAATAAACCTTGGATAAATGTCTGACTAAATAGGAAGGACTTCAGCGTTTTTTTTCTCTTCTAAGAATCCAATGATTCAACCACAATCTGAAATGGTTGATCTCTTCTGCAGGTAATGACTGACAAATTGTGATTTGGAAAATAAATTGAGTTAAAAACTAAAGATTTAGCTAGACAAATAGATAAATATACCTGTGTCGGCTCATTCAGGGTACTAATATTTTAACATGAGTTTTAAACTCCACAGCAAGCCAGTGTAATGACTATGAAACAAGTGTTATCAGAGATGCTTGTTGGAACATGTTAATAATTTTGGCCGCAGGATTCTGTATGACTTAGAAACAAGTGATGCTGGTCTAGTCCAGTGAACAGCGTGATTATGGTAATCTGGGCAACAGGAAACATTTTTTCTAGTTCAGTGGACAGCAGAACAGGTTTGAGTTTAGTATTGTTCCTTATTTGAAAGAAATAAGACAGTAAAGTGGACTTTACATGTGAATCCAGACGTAGGTTGGAATCAGAAATTATCCATTCAGTTGTAAACATGGAAACTGGTGAATGGAATGAAAGAGCTTAAATAATGTTTAAATATACTTCAGATGGGGTTAAAAAGAATTTCTGCTTTACTGGATGTCAGATGAAGGTAATTATCAACCAGTCAGCCCCTTTATCAGAGCAAGGCAGTGGCTCAAGGTGTTCAGCTTATCGAGCTAATATGGTCAAAAAACCACATTCAACTGAACATAAGACGTAGATAATACTGGTAAGGAATGCCATTAAAGGACTGAATAACTCCTTCTTGGGGAACTAGATAAAATGGAAATTACAGCGGACCAAGTAACAAACCCTGAAGAACCCGACTAGTTAAGAAAGCTTTCATAGTGGAGTATTCACTAGACTTTACAGAGTAACTCATATCTTTGACTGGGGGAAGAATCAATCCAATAAAGAGCCAGAGATAACGACCAGATGTCCAAGCCTACTCATAAAAAATATTGTCTCCAAAGTACCAAATGTTGTACCGAGTTCAAGTCGCCCAGGCAAAAAAACAATTCCTAGCATCTACGGCCATCAAAAGGTCACCGCAGAATGATTTTCTTTCTGATCATCAAATCCATCTTATTGGCCAATAAGTTGCAATATATTTACAAACTTTGATTTAGAAGTAATTTTCATATTTTTTAATTTTGGCCTTGCTTCAATAAACCTTTTTTTCCCCACTCATATAAACTGAAACCACTGTTTTACGTAGAACAAAGAGAGGTGGAAAATGTATGAATGTTTGCCCAGCATGATTGTAAAATTAAATACTGTAACAGGGAAAATAAAGCACCAAGAGGAGATACAGCTCCAGCAGGGAAACGCGCTTTCTTTTTCAAGTCAGTCCGACAGGAACAACAGGAAATGTGGATCTGGACTAAGGAAACGCTCTGACGTGTAGACAGAAGATAAGGAACGAGCTGCCGGCCTTCTCTGGTCTAAACCTCCTCTCGCAAGGCACACAGACTGTCTTCTTTCTATCAACACTTGTCAAATCGCTGCTGGATTCACTGAGGATGTTGTTGTGTAACTACACAAATGTCCAGGATGCATGTGGACAATGCTGCGACCCAAACCAGATCAAATTACAGCAGCTGTTGTGTAGCTTCTTGTTTGAGCACATTTGAGAACAGCCTGAGTCTCAATAATTGACGCTGCTCTAAAAACGAACTTTGTGATGAGAAGGAATCACATCTGCTGATCTGCATCAAGGTCAGAGTTTACTCTCATTGTCCCTTCTCATGTTTTCATCAACATCACGAAAGCAGCTATTCCTCTTCTAAATCAACAGGCTGTTGACAAAGAGTCAACACTACTACTAGCAGTGATGGAAAACCGTGACTTACAAGAAGGCCCCTGGACAGTCTTCCTTGGACATCCACTGCCACTGGACGTACTCAGGTGTTGGAATTCCACGTGCGGTGCACCACAAGGTTGTACTTTTTCCGTACTCGTAGACGTCACTGTAGCCACTCCCTTTCTCGATTATCTTAGGGGGTACTGTAGGAGACAACAAAGTCCAGTTACCAAAGTCTCTAAACAGAACCCGGGGCAGTGAAAAAGCATTTGCCCCCTTACACATTTCTTCTGATTTTGTTTTCGTTACACTAATCTTTCAGCACCAACAGCAACAACTGCCCTCTGGAGTTTACGATAACTGGCATCACTGTGGTGAAATGTCGGCCCACTCCTCTTTGCTGCATTGTTTCAATTCAGCCACACTGGAAGCTTGTTGAGCAGAAACAGCCTGTTTTAAGGTCATGTCACAGCTTTTCAATCAAATTTAGGCCAGGAGTTTGACTAGGACGCTCCAAAACCTCTCCTTTTTTTACCCATTCAGATGTGGACTTGCTAGAGTGCTTTGGATCATTGTGCTGCTGTATACTCCAAGTGTGCTTAAACCTAAGGTCACAAACCGATGGTCTGGCAATTCTTCTTCTACAGGGTTTTTCTTTGCTAGTAAGCAGAATTTGTGGTCCCATTAATTACAGCAAATTGTACAGGTGCTAAAGCAGCAAACCACCAATATATCATCAAAATACCACCACCATGTTTGACTGTCAGGACATTGTTTTTATTCAAAAAATGTTGTGCCTACTAACGGGGAGCACACCTTCCACAAAGGGCCACTCTTGTGCCATTGGCCCACAGAGCGTTTGCCCAGAAGTCTTTTTTTTTTTTGCACGCACAGGCAGATGTTTGTGTTTTTGTTGCTGTAATTTTCTCATTGAATTCTACCATGGATGCCATTCTGCTCAGTCTCTTTCTTATTGTTGAATCATGAACCCTGACCTGAACTACGCCAAATGAGGCCTGCAGCACTTTAGATATTGTTCTGGGTTCTTTTGTGATCTCCTGGACGAGTCTTTGATGGGTTCTTGGACTAATTTTGGTGACCCCTAAAAAATCAATCACTGTTCCATGTTTTCTCAATTAGTAGATAGACTCTTGTTGAGCTTTGCTGGAGTCCCCAAGCCTTAGATACTTTGTAATCCTTTCCAGACCAATAATTGTCAATGACTGATAGATCATGTTGGTTCTGATCTGTTTTTGAATTTATGTAAATTGGTGCATGATGTGTTGATTTTTAAAATCTACTTCATGTTCTTTAGGATCAAGTAATTCCTGGTTCTACTCAGGCCTGGATCTGGCTACTAAAATTGAACAGATAATGTGGTAAGACAGTTAATTAATTTAATATAGTTACTTTTTTACATAGTTACATAGTTATTTTCTCTTCCTTATCAAAATCCTCCTTTGGAAAATGCTTTGTGTGTTTGCTCAGGTTATCTTTGTGTGATATTAAAATTGTTGAGAGAATCTACACCATTTCAGTGTGACAAAAAAGCAAAAACATGGAAAACCTGTAAGCAGGCAAGGATATTTTCACTTTATTGCACCTTTTCAAGTTCAAGCCGAAAAGGTGAAGCGGTCAAGAACACCTACCATTTACTTGCAGCTTAAAGGAGCGTCTCTGTTCGTCTTTAGTGATCTTGTTGGTCAGGACCACGGTGTAGATCCCCGCATCATCCTCAGTCGCCCCACGGATTATGAGAAAATCACCTTTGTGCTTTATTCTGTAGTTATCCTTGGCTAGAGCTTGGCCATCTCTTAACCTGAATAATCAATGGAGTTAAAGATCATCTGCAACATTCCTTATGTAACGCTTTTTGTGACATATAGCTGAAGAAGTGCATCCAAAGTCGTGATTAAACCCCTGTTCAGGTAAAGCTATCCCTGCTGTGCTGTGGACATACCATTTCAAGTTGGGCTCAGGGTAGGCTGAGTACTTGACAGGGATCTCGGTGGGTCGTTGATCGCCCACGTTCACCTCCCACACCTCTGGCCATGGTTCTGTCACGTCAATAAAAGGCATTTCTGCAGAAATACACAAGTGAGCCAAATGTTATCATCCTCTTTTAGTTGCTGTTTTAACCGGAGTTTTGAAGTACAAAAATAACTGTCAAATAATAATAATAATAATTGTCAAATAACTAATGTATCTAATGTAATGTATCTGTATCTTTACAGGGCAGCTGTATTCATATTGAGCTTACAGGTGGCTTTTATTTGCTAAGTAGCTGTCTGCTGAATGCAACTGGTTGCAAATGATTTCATGCAGCATCATCCAAGCAAAGGGGGTGAACTCAAATGCAGGCCACACTTTTCAGATTTACATTTGCAGTAATGTAGAAAGTTTGTATCCTTTTCCTCTTCAGAACTATACACTACATCATATTCATCTATTAAATCAAATCCTAAAGAAGCCCATTGAAGTTTGTGGTTGTAAAACCACAAATTATTTGGAAAAAAAGCTCAAATCAACAGGTATGAATATTTTTCCAAGCCGTACATGAAACCTTTATACCTTATTATCACTGGATATTTAAAAAGAGTTTTAAATGTTTTAGCATGAGTTTTTCTTCAAACCACCATTAAGAATTATAGCCTTTTAAGTAGAGTTTTACATGATTTGTTGTTGTTGTTTTTTTCTCAAAAGAGATAAGAGAAACATTAATATAAAAAATTGGAGCCATTAAAAAAACAGTGGGGATTTGAGGTACTGAATTAACGAAAAAACTTTGGGGACAGGTAAAGTGTGACATCTGTTGGTAAGTGTGGCATCTAAAAATAAATCACATGGGGTTAGATTCAAACCTTTGGAATGTGGCGATGTTTTCAGAATTTCAATATCTTATATCTCAATATACCCTTTTTAGGGAGCTAGTTTCATTCATAGAATCAAAGTCATTCATTCATTTCCCAAAACATATTTATACCGCCCACAGTCTCTGAGAGGGCAAACTCTTTTCTTTTGTTCCCAGGTAAGGGGTTGCTTACACCCAGGTCTACTTCTACCTCTTAAGCCCCAAGCCATTCTCCTGAATTTGTGCTCAAAATAACATGCTTAAATCTGACTACAATTTAAACATAAAAAAGTCAAAATTGTTAGGAAAACATCATTATTATCATAATGAATATTTAAATAGAGTTTGTAATTGCTGAAAATAGTGCAACAACACGTTTTAAATGCACCCACCAAAAACTGTAAGATATGCTGACGCGCTTTTCTCCATCTGCCCACTGGAAGCGGTGCAGGTGAAATCTCCAGAGTGATCCACCGTCACGTTCTCCACTATCAGAGTATTAGACAGCTCCAGAGAGTCCCACAGCTTCTTCTTGTGGGATACTGTGTGGGAACTGCCGTCTAAGTTCTGGTGTGGGAGCACACAACAGACAGATGGTTGGTGTTTTAAAGTAGATAGATGACTTACAGCCACATAATGTTCTAAAGAAGATAGGATGTGTTGTCTTTTTTTTCAAGAAAAATGTTCTTATGCACAGTGCCTTGAAAAAGTATTAACATGACCTTTTTTAAACGTGTTTCATTCGGATTTTACCAACATAAAGTAAAGTAAATTTATAACTGACGTTCAAATATCAATTCTCACTAATAAAAGTCTGAAACATCCATTGTTCTTGCAACTTTAGATAAAATCCACTGGAACAATTTTCCCTTGGTAATCACCAAGTCCAAATGAGTGAAATTGGTCCGAGGTTTATGGCAAAAGTGTAGTCCTACCAAGACATTGGTTTTTACACCTAAAATAACCTGCGAACAACATGATTAATGAATGAAAAAGTCAAGAGGCCCAATGTAAACCTAGAGGAACTCCAGAGATCCTCTGTTCAGAACCTATTGACAGGACTACCACTACATTTACACTTCCTAAATCTGGCCTTTATGGAAGATTGGCACAAAGAAAGCACTAAAAGTCTGGTTTGTAGTTTGCCTTTAGTCATAGCAAGTATATGGAAGAAGGTGCCCTGGTCAGCCTACATGCAAAGCGCAATGTGTGGAGGAAAAAGAAGTCTGCACAGGAGCCTGATGACATCATCCCCATGGGAAAACACAGCAAAAGACCTGCAGCTAATCGCTAGCATTTCAGATTTTTAATTGAAACAAAGTTTGAAAACCATGCATCTTAATCCCTGTCCTTCACAATCATGCTCTAATTTTGTTGGTCTGTCTCATATCATGAAGAGGCTCAATGAATCTTTTTATCAGACACTTTAGGCACGAGGAACAAATGTTGTCACCTTCGACCTTCTGGAGCACAGATAGACAAATGGATTCCTGAAAGCAGGAAGTCCCAAATATTTGCAAGACAAAGAGGAAGAAGCAGCTCTTCCGATTTTCATCTCAGTGAGGCCTTGGGAGTGAGTCAAAGAGATTCACTCCAGGGTGTCACGTGAGTTCGCTGAAGTTTAGGCAACAACAGTAGGCTACTGCAGATTCAGAGACTTGTGGACTGACCAGGGGCCCTCCAGAGTGCGTCCAGTTGAACTCGATGCCCACGTTGAGCTCTGTGCGGGCAGTGCAGCTCAGCACCAGCCTCTCCCCCACAGACAGCCTCTGGTAAACGGGGGTCAGGGTGAGGTCATAAATCTTGTATCCTGCGGAAAAGGGAGGGACAGTCGTGGTCATGCTATTGTTCTGCTGGGACTACACACGCTCAGGACAGTCCAGCCGACACAATGTCCCTACCACTAGCATGTAATCACGCTAATTCTGTCTCTGACAAGATCTCAGACGGTCAGTTTCTGAAATAATATTTGTCTCTGTCCTTTTTTTGTCTTACCAACAACAGCCACGATATAGAGAGGGGACTTGAATGTCTCGTTTACAATACGAGTCTGGCAGGACACAACTCCAGCGTAGCTTATAAGGTGGGTGGGTAGAACGAAGCCCCTCTTTGGATCCCAAACAGAGTCTCTGCCATCAGGTTGGATCTCCTTGATTGGATAGTTCTGGCAAACAGAGAAAGTTAATTATTTTTATACCAAACAGGTAAATAAATGGAACTTCTTCATCATGGTAGCTTTGTAAATACAATATGAGAAAACTTCCCGACACATTGCAAAAGCCTGAAACCTTTATATTTCATCACATTTTAATCATGAATCCCAATGTATTTCACTGGTATTTCATATGATAGAGCCACACATAAAAGTACTTCCTTTTTAAACCCTGGCCTAATCTCAGAAGGACCCAGCCTTACCAAACTCTCCACACGTTTATCCCTGATCTGTTTGGTGTGATAACAAACCCCTGAGGCATTTAAAGAAGAGCTGCGTTTATACTGACCATAAATTGCTTTCTTTCCTTTCTTTCCATTCTTTCCTTCTACTGGGAATTTTTAGCACTCAGTTTTATTTGTATCAGAGTAAAGAGGGCTGAAAACCAATACGTGACACATTTCAGAACCTCATTTGTGAAGAACTTCCACGTATCTCTGTTCCCTCAATTTCACAGTTATCCACCATTTTGTGTTGTTTTCTCTCATAAAATCCCAATGAAACACACCGAAGCTTATGGTTGTATGGTTGTAACAAGACAAAATGTGAAGACGTTCAGGTGGTACGAACACTTTGGCGAAGCACTGTGCAACATCACCCATCAACAAGCATCGGGAACCCTTTTTATAATAGTGCTGGTCTTACTCTGGAAATCTATTTTTTCACTTTGTTAGCTTTCCCCACATTCAGCAAAATATTTTGTCACAGTACCAACTGTCCAAATGGCTACTGCACCAATTTTACAGACAAAGCCTCTCATTTCTTCCAATGTTGATTGAGACTGCAGATATGGAAGAGAAACCCTGTGTTACGAACTGGGACTTGAAATTCATTAAACACAGATGATCATCAGGTGCCGTGTGAAAACACTGCTTTTGATCACACTATTATAAATTAGATCATTTTGGAAGTTAAACCTTAAAGCAGCACTGTAAGACAGTATTTTAGATTTGTTTTCAGATAAGTATTTTTATTAATGCTTCTATGGAAACCACTTCATATGCCTTCATCTTCTCACTTAATATGATCAAAACAGGCCACTGGAACTATAAATTGTTTTTACATTCTAAAGAAAGTTTTTCATTTTACATCATGTAGCATAGAAAAGGTATATTCTCCTAAGATATGTCTATTGCTTTGGCTTTATTGTTACACCAAAATGTTTTAGATCATCAAACAAAGTGTAATAGCAGACTTATATAGAACAACAAGGACAGGAAGCAGTTTTAAAATGACAATTACATTTTTTAAAGGGGAAAAGCTAATCAAATTAACCTGGTTCTCTGTGAAAAAGCAAATAGTTACTCCATAAGCCAGGAATTTGCTGTGACAACATTTTTTTTGGAAAGTTGAGTTCAATTTGATTAAACACACCCAGGCCTGATTACTACAATAATGATATCAGATCATCTGTTGTATAGAACCTGTCTGACATCTTTAAGAAAGCTCAATGATCCCAAAAAGGGAAACCCATCATACTCTGATCTAAAAAAAAATAACCAAAACAAAACAAACAAAAAGTTATTGACATCTTACAGTCTGGAAAGGATTGGACCATTCCTGGAGAAAACAGAACAGTTGTTGAAGACTTATCTCAGGTAAGGTCAGAGTTCATGATTGAACAATTAAAAAAAAGGCTGGGCAAAAAATGCCATCAATGGGAGAGTTCAAACTAGTAGTGACCAAAGAGAAAGGCCCATCTCACATCTACCAATACACATCTTAATGATGTCCTAGGACTTTTAGGTAAATACTGAGTGGGCCGACAAGACAAAAGTGTGACTTTTTGGGAGCTGTGCATCCTATTACATCTGGTTTAACACAAGCACAGCATATCAGAAAAGGAGCATACTGAAAATTAAACAGGAAGGCCGTAGTGTGGTGATCTGGGGCTGGTTTGCTTCTTTGGAACCTGAACAACTTGCTGTAATTGATACAACCATAAAGTCTGCAGTCTAACGGAAAACCCTGAAGCAGTATGTCCAAACATCAGCTTGTTACCTTAAGCTAAAGTGCACTTGGGTTCTGCAGCAGGACGGCTGAGATGTTTTGCCACAACCTAAAAGAGTCTGATCCTGCTCAACACCACGCTAATGTGACTGAATAGAAACTATTCTGCAAAGGGGGACAAAGTTCCTCCACACTGATGTGAAGAGTTATTGCCAGTTCAGGCCACTTGTAGCAGTTGCTGTAATTGTAATTGCCTTTTCCCGTAGGGCGAGGTTGGTGTGGATAACTTTTTCCAAAAAGAAGTAAAATCAGAATTTTTTCTGATGATCAAATTTGTTTGATTATGTTAACTATTTAATTGTGACAATCAAGGAAAAACTGTATGGCAAAATACCTTTTCACAACGTTTTACAACCTACTAATTAGGCTGCATGATGTAAATGTTTCTGAATTTTAGTGGGAGAGAAAAAGAAACTTACAGTGTTGAGGGTGACGTTGAGATTCTCCACCGAGCCTCGGCAGGGTATCACCACCCACTCTCCTTCACGGATAAACACTACCTCATACTCCTTTTCAGAGGGCACAAATGGCACCTTGGAATCTGAAATGGGATAAAGTGAACAATCATACACACGTTGTCAGCATAAATCAAAAGCAAGTCAAATGGGAAATGAGATTTCTCTAAAGAAAGGGTGTCTAAGAGAATCTCACAACTGTGTTATCTTAGCCTTTCCTTCATGAAACTGGAGTAGGATTGTGTATTAACTTTACAATAAAACCTGTCGCAGAAATACGTGACACAAAGAGCTATACCATGGACAAAGACGTAAACTCCTGCTGCGGTCTTGCCGTCTTCAACCTTCAGGTCTTTATAATAACATTGATACTGTCCGGTTTCGTTCACGGTTGCATTTGTGATGGTCAGGGTCGTGCAGAAAAGTCCCGATCCACTGCAGTCACTGGTGGTGAGGCGAGTGCTCGTGGGAGGGGTGGACCACAGCAGGCGCTGCCGACCTCTGGCAGAGCAACACACACAAGATATTACTGGATACTCTGAAATACTAGCGAGGTGATGGATGAAACAGTGACAAGGAGAAGTTACACAGACCTGCATGTCAGATCCAGGTTGTCAGATTTGTTCATCCGATGGGTCCCGTAGATGTTAAGCGTCGGTGGATCAGGAATGAACCGCAGCTGGATGGCTGGAAGAAGAAACAGGGGAGCTAAAGACAGCAAAGACTGTTTCAGAACACAATCAGGCCTCATGAAATCCGTCTGTAAAACCCGACGAACGTGATTTAACACTCCAGTGTGGCTGAAAGGATAAAAGACTTCCACTGGTGTCTGAATGTGGTTAGGGTTGACCAAATGGGATTGTTAATGTCTTTGTTTTGGCTAAATCTGGACAAGACTTTTAGTGAGGAAAAAAATCTGTTTTCAACATATTTTAATGGATTAAATAAAGACAAGGACTGGCTGAAGTGAACCAGCCATCAAAAAGACACAAATGCAGCTCCAGTGTTTGCCAGGTTTGAAATGGGTTTGTAAGGCAGAAACTGAGTGCACAATCCAGAAAAAAAAATCTATTTTAGCTTATGTTATCAAACCTTCTCTCTAGGACATTTTTTTTTCCATTGCCACAGAAAATGGCGGATCTGTGTCAAAACAGGAAGCGGGGGAAGATGGGCTGGGTCAGGCTCAATAGTACAGCACAGTTTGACCTAGGTGGGGGTTCCTGTTACAGAGGATATAGGCTGACCACCACCTCCCTTTGCACCCCTAAAGGATACATTTTTATTATATGGAAAAAAAATCTTCTTCGGTGACCAGTCAGAAACATGGCACAGACCTTTTTCATTGTGAATGCCATGGAATGATTGCAAAATTACTATTTGAAATTACTTTTACATGTTTATAAATTTACCTCGTTGTGTCGATACAACTAAATTTACCAATGTTAAATTTAAAGTATTTATTTTCCGATTCTGATTTACATTTAAATGGGAAATTACATTTAAATTTGGCACAAACTCCATTGACAAAGAGATTTTAAATCTCAAAGGATTATTTCTGGTTAAGTAAAGGGTTAAATGAAGTAAAAAGAAAGTTTTCTACATAGAGGATGTAGAGTTTTAGCCTCTATGATCACCTTTAAACGTCGGAAAGATCTGATTGGTCAAAATTGGTCACAAATAAACGTTTTTTCAGCAATATGACTGAAAGTTAGAAAACACTCCAAAAACAAGAGGGAAACGTTTGATGACTTGACCTAAAAAAAATGTAGGCATCCGTCTGAGATTAGACAAGAGACCAAAAAAAATCTAAATATATAGAATAAATGCTACTACAGGTTCAGTTAAGCATTAAAAACTAGCTGAATTTAATGATTTAATTTCTTTCTCGTAGTTTCATATTTCAAAACACAACACAGGTGACGCTTTCATTATTCAGTAAATCATTCGAAAATATCATCTGAAAACACTATTTCATCCTTACCAGCTGAACCAGTGATTTCCAGAATAATGCCCAGCAGTAGAATGACTGAGACTGTCTGCTTCATTATCCAACAAAAAGCAAGGACTGTATCCTCATCAAAGTATAAGTAAAAACTTCAGAGCAGAATTTTAAAAAGTATCCAACTGCTGCTTTAGGAATCCATGAGGCACTGAGGTTTTATGCTCCACTTCCAATAGTTTTAGAGTCATGGACACAGCCAGTGGTCACTGCGCTGTGCAGCGGGCCTGTGCTTGATTCGCACTGAGCTGCTGCTGCTGAGGATGCAGAGAGGCGCCTCAGTGTGAGGCCCGCAGGGAAGGAGGGGCATCTGAAACTACACAACACTGACATCCACACTGCTGAACCTGCTCCTGAGGGCCAAAACGCTGAACTTCATCCAGACGTCTTCCTGTCCAACTGGAATACTTTTAATATTTGCTAATCCGTGTTAGTTAACGTAGCTGTGCTGCTTTATTAGAAATAATCAGTTGAGTGCCTTTTCCATGCAGTGGAGTGACAGTGAATCAGAAGAAAGAGTAACTGTTGTGCAATTCAAGAAAAAAAAACTTGTGAGTTTGATTCCATCTTCCTCCTGCCACATGTTGATGTGCCCCTGGGCAAGGCATTTGACGCCAGGGTGCCTAGCGATCTATTTATCCATATGAATGAGTACAACTAAGTGAATGTGGCCCTAAAAAGTACTATAGAAATTAACTCCAGTCCATTCAGAGTGTCTTCAACAACATTCAGACGACTGTCGTGCGAAAGCACAAACTTCAGTGCAACCAACTCCTTTGAGAAATCACAGAGTAAGGGAATCAAGTCAGCTTGTAATCTCAGTCTAAATCCAGATATTCTGCAAAAGCCTTGGAGGTTTCTTAGAGAACATCGGAGAACAAACAAGCATCATGAAAACCAAGAAACACACCAGGCAGACCAGGGGTTCAAGTTGTAGAGAGGTTTAAAGCAGGTGTAGGTTAGGGTAGGAGGCATGGCACAGCGGTAAACCCACAGACATGAATACGTAGACGCCGCGTCCTCGGTTGAGAGGCGTGCCGACAGAGCGGCCATCTTAGGTCAGACCAAGCTGCAGTCAGACAGAATACAAGTCAATACAGGAAAATGTACTTTATGTTTTCAGACACTCTGAATCCGGTGAATTCTCACCCGATTTCCAGATAAATCAACTGACTGAAAACATCATCCCTTTAGGGGCTACATGGGACCAATTGATTGAATTAAATTATTGTCTAACTTAATAAATAATTTCGATTTTGTATTGAAAGTAAGCAAACTTCCAGAGCTACGTCCCAGGAAGCCCGACTTTTACTCCGCTTATGGGTGCGCAAATAAAAGGACACTAGGAACCAGATCCTGGGGAATTACCTTCCATAAGTAAGATTTTATGATAGATCATCCTCATGCGTTACAGTTACAGTTTTCCGGCATAAACACAATATGTGCTAATGTAATGGGTAGCAGGGATGGAAGTAGAGAAAAGTACATTAAACACCAAAAAAAACAAAATGGTCCTAAATTACTGGACAGACATGATTTGTGGGGGGGGGGGGGGGGGTTAAAATATTGTACAGTTTTTACTATGATTTTGTAATGTATTTGATTCTAAGATGCGTTATTAGGTTTTTTGTTGTTGTTTTTTTTTCCCAGATTGCGGTTTGTATTATATAATTTTTAAATGCTGTTATGGGCACCTCTGCTCTCACTTATCTGTATATAGTTTTGCTCCTATTTAGATCAGTGCTGTTGTCTGTAGATCAGTGTCTGTGTATATAGCCTATATATACAGTATATATATATATATATATATATATATATATGTATATATATATATATATATATATATATATATATATATATATATATATATATATATATATATATATATATATATATATATATTGGAAGAAAGAGAGAGAGATTTATGTGTGTATAATCTGTGTGTATATTAGATTAATATGTAACTGCAAAATATGTAAGTGCGTGTACATTTTTCATCCAGTTTGACTTCAGTTTAAATAGTTTTGGTTCTGAATAAATATGTGTAATCTGTCTGAAAGGTCACGAGCATTGTGAACATATGATTAAAATGAGATCTGAGCTGCCTCCTATTCATTTTGACAGCAGCTGTCTGATCTGTGGTCTGACCCAAGATGGCCGCCCTGTAGGCACGTCGGCCTAGCGGCCGGCAGCGTACAATGGGGCGTCTACGTATATGATGTCTATGGGTAAACCTACTGATCGGGATGCAGCTAGCATGTGTGTCAGATGAGATCAAAGCTGAACTTTCTGACCTACATGCAAAACTCCATGTGTAAGAGACAACGAACATCACAAATCACCCAGAACACAGTGAAACATGATGGTGGCACCATCATCCTGTAAGGATGTTATTTTTATCTCTTTTTCTATTCAGTATTAGCAAGGAAACTATTCAGAGTTGACGACGCACAAAACAGGGTAACCTTAGTGGGACAGCAACCCTAAACATTCAGCGAGAGCCACGATGGACACACTGCTCATTGTAAATTTATTCAAATCCTAGCATTTTAGGGGGAAAAAAGGAATCAAAGTACAGTTAGTTCAGCAACAATTATGCGTTCATGTCCACTTTTCATGCTGTCATTTGATCTAATTGTGAGTTTTTGTCAGGATTGGGGTTTTTTTCTCGTCTCGCTATAAATAATCTAATTAGCACATAAGTGCAGGTGGAAAATTTCGTATCTTCATCTTTGTTTCATATATATACCGTTTTTTAGCAGAACCTTTAGAGATTTGCTACGTTTTTTTTTTCTTTAACGGAAGCAAAGATTGATGAAAGACTGGATCAGCAAGTTTAGGTAAGACATTCTCCAGCCGGGGTGAAATGGAGGCAAATCCACTGTTCATTCTGTGGTTTAACCGTAAAAAATATTGGCACCACAACCAAATTATAAATGTATTCAATCCAACGTCGCAGCGTCATTTCATACATTCTGAACTGTTCAACATTTTTTCACTTACAGCCACAGACTATAATGTATTTACTGGGATTTGTCTGGTATACCAACATAAGGTAGAGCTTAATTGTGACCTGGATGTGAAAACCTGGGCTCTCATAACACCTGAGCAGTGCCAGAAACTCATCGACTCCATGCCACGCCGCATTAATGCAGTAATTGAGGCAAAAGGAGCTCCAACCAAGTAGTATTGTACATGCTCATATTTTTCATTTTCATACTTTTCAGTTGGCCAACATTTCTAAAAAATCCCTTTTTTGTATTAGCCTTAAGTAATATTCTAATTTTGTGACACACGGAATTTTGGATTTTCATTTGTTGCCACTTCAAATCATCAAAATTAAATGAAATAAACATTTGAATGCATCAGTCTGTGTGCAATGAATAAATATAATGTACAAGTTACACCTTTTGAATGCAATTACTGAAATAAATCAAGTTTTTCAAAATATTCTAATTTACTGGCTTTTACCTGTATATATGTTATATTCTTAATTAAATGGATGTTTCGCTGTGTATATACTTCCAAAAGGTACACCAATTAACAGCTGCACTGTAGAGGGCTTTGGGAGAAACTTTGTCAATGCAGTTATACAAACTAGTATTAAAATAAAATATTGAAAAATTTAGTTTTGAAGGACGTTATGCATTTTTTCTCACCATTGATGGGTTTGTGCGTCTCATATCGCTGGTTCAGATTTTAAAGGTCAGAGTCCCACAATTCAGTGCAGAAAGAAAGGCCACAAAACATTTACTTGACGAAACACAAATAGGCTTAGCGAGGGAAACCAATTGTGTGAAACGTTTACATTGTTCAGAGAGAAACATTAAAGTGGGCACAGTGGAGATAGAATCGGAGAGAACAATACCGCTAAAATGCAAGTCTGCACCACTTTCATGGCAAATGGGTAAATAAAAAACACATACTAAGATAGTACCATTACTTTTAATATTTCCCAGACACAACATAACTCAGTAACCCATGCATTGTGAGACTGTATATCCAACAATCCTCCAAAACAGAGCTGGTCAAAGGCTGTTTAGTGCCCAAAACAGAATTGATTTGAAGGCCTTCCAACTACCACTACAGCTATACTGCTAACTGCTTCACCGCATCCATGTTTGAAGATGCGTCATATTATCTAATACAAGCAATGTTGTGGTTTACAACTGTAAAGTAATAAAGTCAGGACAGGGTATTTAAAACTGATTGTGAAACCAAATGTGTGTTGTTTAACTTATTCATTTGATCGATGTAATGATAACAGTTGATGAAAATGTATGATTTTCTTTTCTTACATTTTCTTTCCAATATGCTAAACTTCTAGAGCTCAAAACATAATACTGACTACTTGCGGGGGGAAATAATCTATGATAATGTGTCATTTGCATTAACGCAGTGGAAAATAAACATACATGTGTTGATTTCACTGACAGTTCTAGTGTAGTGCTCCTTGCTGGTGTGGAGGCTTTAAGCAGCTTTAAGTTTAAAAAAATAATTAATTAGGAAACAATAGCACTTTGCTTCAAGGTATATGTATGGCTATGTGTGTCTACACTTATTTCCTACAAAATAGCAATCAACTTGTGATAGACAGATAGAAAGTAAACATAGAAAAAATGTAATCGAGCCAATAATGAAACAATGTTATATGTGTGTGTCTGTGTGTGTGTGTGTGTGTGTGTGTGTGTGTGCGTGCGTGCGTGCGTGCGTGCGTGCGTGCGCACACACACACACACACACACAGAGCTCTTTCTTGAAAACTCTAGATCTAAACTAATGGTATCATGACACAACTGCCTCTGGTTGGCAGTTTTTAGTACTTTTCAGAGATAAAGATATTTGGCTCAACTATTTTCAAGGGGTACTGTGAATTAGAGCTAGCTACCAACACCTCCGAAAGAAGAGTTGTTCAAGAATGTAGATGTATGTTGCATCAGAAGCTTCCCAAAAATAAAAAAGTGTGGAAATCAGAAAGTGTAAAGAGCTCCCGCTACAAACTAAAGCAGACAACAAGCAACAATTGTTTATGACTACTTCAGTTTTGCCTCCTGTTAGAGCTTGGATCTAGGAATGAGGTTTGATCTAATTTAACCATGTTCCATTTTCAAGTTCAAAAGCAGATATTGCTCCACCTATTTTTATATCAGGCTTAATGTCAAGAACCGGACTAAACTCACACGTATAACCGGCACTGCTGGAAAAATTATTGGTCTGCCCACACCCAGCCTTTCTGAACTCAATAATAAGGCCATCATACGCATTGCAATCTCAATAGCACAGGACTCTATTTTTCCACTGCAGGGGTGCCTCATCACACTGCCCTCAGGATGCAGATACAGGACATTAAGGTGCAGTAGGGCTCGTTTGGGGAAAAGCCTGATCCCCTCACCAACAGGCCAGATTGGGGAGGCCATGTGTTGATATGTTGTGTCCTGGTCTGTATTTTCATGATGTATTCTGTGTGGTGGTGTTAAGTTGTTCCCTACACTGTATGGTGACTGCTTTCAGATGTGGTAGAAGTCCAGGGGCTGGTGTATGAGAAAAAATGTCCCATTTGTACGATAAAAAAGAAAACAATCAACTGGACTTAGTTGTTTTCACACTCAGTGACTCAGCAAACCACTATTAGCAATGAGAACAGCCAAAGACATTATGTATCAAAGTATTGTGTTAAAGATTTATTAGATTAACGTCTTCAGCAGTGAAAAGAAACATTACTTAATTTTAATATGTAAAGCATAATGCATTTTGAGATCAGGGTCCAATTTAGAGGTTTGCCTAAATTGATGAAGGAAAATTTCTCTACTTCTGAGAAAAAACATCCTTGAAGTGCATCCCAGCAAATTAAACGGCCACAAGGAATAAAAACTGAAAGAATGAATGACACAACGCAACAAACTGACAATGTCCAAGCCCTCTCCCTAAAATGTCTCAGTGTGATGGTACCTGGAAAATGTGTTTATGAAAAGTTTGGGAACTATAATTAAAACAATCCCCACATCTTTGAGGGCCACCTGAGGCCGGGTCCTGTTTTTTGGCACAGCACAAAAAGAGAAAAGGACATTGGGGACATGAAAAGGGGAGCGAACAGGAAACTGTCCACATTTCCTCAGACAGGATACCGTGCTCCTCCAAGAGGCATCCTGGAATCTGCTGTCTCAAAGGCCCTGCCAAGTTTTCTGCTCAAACAAACCAACCTTGAGGGTCGCATTGTAAAGAGGGAACACACATTGGTGAAACTGTGAGAACAAGCTCACCCGGAGCTAAGGTTGTAAATGATTTCCATTTATATGTTTGGTTAGGTGGATGTTACTCACTCCCCACTTCACACACACTTACACAATCACACACACATCCTTGTTTAATGTACATAGTGAGGACCGTGCCTTGTCTTCCATAGACTTCCATTGATTTTCAAGCCTTTCTCTGGCCTAACCCTAACCCTAGCCCTAACCTAAACCTAATTCACTCCATAGTGCTCTGCCTAACCCCTTGGCCAGAATAACTGACAAAGGTCCTCAGTTTACTGTGTCATAAAGCTGTGTTTTCATCATCGGCATACAAAAAGTTATTAATGGCGAAAAAACGCTGGGAGGTGTCTTTGAAAATATCAACTTTGATAATCCAATGTTGCTCTTATGAATACAGGGTGGGGGTCGGTTTTCATTAAAAATATGTCAGAGACGGCGGAAAAAAACTTCAGGAAGTAATACTTTTTTTTTTTTCATTGAAGCCTTCTTCTCAAATGGGAAACTTCTCTTGATTTCTTCATCTTGTGAAATGTTAGGCTAAATGCATAACTGCACAACCTATGTTTTATAATTATACAACCCAAGCTGAAACTAAACTATATTTACCACTACTGTGACATTTACACCCTGAATAACAGGCAGTAAGATAAGTTGATAAATGTTATCAGAAAACGTGACCACATCACAGCTTAAAGAAAAAGGATTTGAACCTCAGGTTTGAAGATGCTTGAGAAAAAAAGATGAACTCAACTTCTCATGTTAAATTTCCATTAAGTCATGCACTCGGGGGACTGATGGCATTGAGCAGAGCGCATGCATCCTGGAAAAGTAAGTTCCCCGGTTCAAATCCCACAGATTGCCACTCTGGGTCCCTGAGCAAGACTCTTAGCCCCAGAATGCTACCTAGGCATCCTGCAGTGGCAGGATGAAGAAAAAAGAGAGGGGTAAATGCAGAGGTCAACTTTCACTGGAATGTAGAAAGATGCAATGGCAAATAAAGATTATTATTTTTTTGAAAGCAAATTTCAGTGCCTTCCAAAATTGCGCTCTGGTCAGATGAAACTGAACATTAACGTTTTTGGCTACATGCAAAACTCTGTCTGTGGAAAAAATTAACATTGCACACAAAGCTGAATACAGCATCCCCAAAGTGACTGACGGCAGTGGCAGCATCATGCTGTGGGGAATGCTTTTCTTCACCAGAGACAGGAAAGCTGACCAGAGAGGATGGAAAGATTAATGCAGCTAAAAACAGGGAATACTGGAAAACTGTGGGTGGATGGGATGGTTTTGCTCAGAGCGAAATTGTGTATTAGTATATCCCAGTTAAAGTGCCGCCCTAAACCCAAGTGAGAACTGCCAAGACTTGAAATTGATGTTCACAGATGCTCCTCATTTAATATGACTCAGATTGAGTTATTTTTCAAAGAAAACTGGGTAAAGATGTCCCCCTGAAGATCTGCAAAGCTAGTGTAGACATACCCACAAAACATGTGCAGCTGTGTGTAAACAAATGTCATATTAATTTCTGCAAAAAATTTCAGACAATATGTGTTATTTCTCATCCACCGAAATCGTACATCACAAACGGTTTCAATAAAATGTTAATTTTGTGGTTGGAATGTGACAAAATGTCAAAAGAAACTGTGTAAAACAATGTAAATTGCTCTGGAGTGTCCAGTAGCAAGGGCGCCCTCTGGAGTCCCAAACTGGAGTGACAGCGGAACCAATGACACCACCTCCGTTTTCCGCGGGGTCGCTTTTCTGCGTTGCACAAAACAATGGCCACGACCAGCTGAGTTCAAGCATGACCTGGAGCTCAGTCAGCCTTAGTCTGCTCGACAGTTTCTGGTTATTTCTGGCTCTATGTTTCCTTGTGGCTTTTTTCGCTCACAAAGCCTCAGCTCATCTGCCGCGAGGCTACCGGAAGTCCAGCTTGTTTACGTTGTTTCAGGATCTGATTCGCTACGGGAAAACCAAACAGAAGCTGCACCGAGCAGAGTGGCTGCGAGTGTTTGACGTCCCGAAACGGTAACAATTCAAAAGCAAAACCGTGTTAATCACTTACTGATGGTGTTTTAATTGTTAATTTACTATATTAAATAATATCAGTGTTTGAAGTGAAATATCATTAGCTGCTAACGAGCCTGTGTTGCTCATCCAGGTGGTTCTGGCACTTTTACGCCATCTCTGTTGGTTGGAATGTTTTCCTGCTGCTGTCGTCTTTTGCCTTCATCTACCAGCTGCAGTCTTACCCACCGTGGCTGACTGGGATGCTGGAGATTTTAACAGGTGTGCCCACCGCTGGCGGCCAAGGTAAACGGACTCAGCTCTGTGAAAGCCTGTGTTTCCTGTCTGCTCCTCGCTGATGGCTCCCTCTCCGTAGCCCCACAGCCGTCCACAGTCCTGGTGCAGCTGCTGCTGTGTGTCCACTCCCTCAGGAGGCTGCTGGAGTGTCTTTTTGTCAGCGTGTTTTCTGATGGGGCCATGCATCTGGTGCAGTATTTGTTTGGTCTGGGGTATTACATTGTGCTGGGATTGACTGCGCTTTGCTCGGATGGCATGGCAAAAGGTGGGATTCTCTACTAATCCTCTGCGTATCCTGCCACACGCTGTTTTGCCGTGGTGCTGTAAATGCTTCTGCTGCTTGTTTAGGTCCTGGCTCATTCCGCTCTCAGTTGGATTGGATTCATCTGGCGGGATGTGTCCTCTTCGTCATGGCCTCTCTGCTGCAGCATCGGTCTATGGTCCTGCTGGCCAGACTTCGCAAAGGAAAGTCAGGTCAGTCTGTGAAGGAGTTTATGTAACTCCAGAACTACGGACACATCTAAACAGATTGAAGAGACTTGTGGTGTCAGTGAAACAGTCATACACTCCTGATCAAAACCAGTTAAAACATTTAAATTATTTACTTTTTGCAGTGTTGGATCTTAAGAAGGTTCTAGGTAGAGTTTCAAAATGCAAAAAGAAGAAATGGGAACAAGAGACTAAAAGTTGCGAGCAGGCAATTTATTTAAAACAACAATTTAACTCAAGTAGGCTGTTCATCAGCTGATCAAAAGTTTAAGACCACAACTGACTCAGTAATGAGGAGCTCCACCATTATTGTTGATCACTTCAGAAAGTCGTCTTGGCATGCTTGATGCAAGCGTTTCCAAAAGGCTAGTGGTAATGTTGCTCCAAGTGGTGAAGCTCGCTTCACGAAGGGCAGCCGTTGTCTGGGACTGATGTCCATTTTTGTAAACTTCCGTTGGCATCCATCCCCAAATGTTCTCTATTCGATTAACATCAGGGGAACACGCAGGATGTTACTCTCCTGGAAAAAAGTCTTGTTCAGATGGGAATTGGGAATTTTAGCGTCCTGCTGAAAAACCCAGTCATTGCCACACAGACGAGGACCCTCAGCCATGAGGGATGCCCACTGGAACATCTCCACATAGCCAGCTGCTGTTTGATGCCCCTACACAACCTGGAGCTCCATTGAAGGAAAAAGCACCCCATATCATGATGGCGCCCCTTCATGTACAGCTCTTTGGATCTTCTTGTTACTGAAAAGTGCTTCATAAATAAATTTGCCTTGCCTTGTCCTCCACTGTGCCACATCTCAAGTGGCATCTCCTTGTCATACCAGTGACGTTGGAAGCGTTACCTATTTTTTCTCGTCAGAGTATAAAACTTTCTTCTACCTTTGAATATCCCGTGTTTGGTGCTCCCTTCTGGATCCGCGCCGGTGAGATTTTTTTGGGTCTACCACTTGATTTTTTTGTTCCATAACCCCGAGGATCTTTTAAGAAATGCAAAATGACTGTCTTACTGCGTCCAACCTCAGCACCGATGGCACGTTGTGAGAGGCCTTGTTTATGCAGCTCAGCCATCCTACCACGTTCAAAGACCGTAAACGTTTTTTCCTTTGCCACCAAGAGATCTTCACAGTGTGAATACTTTACAGGAAATTACCGGGAAACCAAATTTTTGGCTTTTAAAGGCTGTGGTCTTAAACATTTGATCAGCTGGTGAACAACCTATTTGAATTAAATTGTTGTTTTCAATAAATTGCTTGTTCACAACTTTTGGTCTCTTGCTCCCATTTCTTCTTTTTTCATTTTGAAGCTATACTTAGAACCTGTGAAATGTACATTTGTTGTGAACTGAATTGAATAAATTAATCCAGGTATGCTAATTTCTTTGCCCCGCACATCAAATCAAAAACGAAGGACGAGAGAAGCGGATTGATCCCGAGCCGACTGGCTCATTGCTGCGTCTCTCTTTGCGTCTGTTTCTAAAGGCTCCCACATACTCAGCCATACTGTGTGCTTGCTAAAGCCCATGCGGATGTCCGCGGACTCAAGTACGTGGGGAGCCTTAAATGATCTCTGCGGCTCAGACTAAACCCCTGGCTGGTCCTTTGCCAGCAGCTGAGCCGTATTGTAAGCATCCACCAAAGATCAGAGACCTTGTCTTGAGTAGATCCACATTTAGTGAGAAACACACCAGGAATTTATCATCACAGCACCTCATTTGTTCGGTAGACACCTGTAAATTAAGTGTTTTGAGTAAAATATTTATCAGCTGGTGCCTTTATTCAAACCGCCCCGCCCGCTCTCTTAATACAAGACTGAAAGACAAAATATATTCATCATGCTTCCCAGCAGAATTTAGTCAGTCATTCATTTCCTCAGATAGTATTAATACATGTATTAATAAGAATTAATCAAATTCAGGTTTGTTTATTTCAATCATAAAATTTGTTATAAAGACGCCATTCAAGCAAAGTTGAACACTGCAAATCACTGACCCGAAAAAGTGTAGGTTAAAGCTAATCCACCTCCAGTAAATACAATACATGATAAAAAAAAACTAACTCTGTGTCAGTAAATTAACACTTACATTAGCCAAAAACGGTACAAAAGCAATCAAACAATCTCAACCCTTCATCAAGCAAAGTGTTCAAAGCCAATTAAGGATTTAACCAGCAAAATATTAGGTTTTATTTTTAATAAAGAAAGTGAGCTACACTTTGTTGGTGCATGCTCTCGCTATTTCACAAAAATTCACTGCCTTGATAGATCCGAATCTAAGTTACACAAAAGGGGGGTTGGTTGTTAACAATATGGTCAGGTTGTAAAGAACATACATGAATGGAAACAATCTGATGTAACACAGATATCTCCTAAAGGTTTACAACAAAGGGCCAAGCATGGAGAACAACAATCGACAGGCACACCAGAGGATGTTAATCTAAGTAAATATAACTATGATCTTTTTTTGACAAAACGTTTTGGCAGTGTTCCTAATGAGAAAGCAATGAGTATATATTTAATTAATGATTAAAATAAAAAAACAAAAACTAAGTCAAAAGATGCATACTGTTATTGGTATTAAGATCAAATAAATAAAATGCAACAACACCCATACAGTCAAATACAATAAAACTTGTTGGAAATTTAACAAAGGGATGAAGTAAATAAGATCAATTTAAATACTATGAAATATAAGGCAGACATATTGAAGTTAAAACATAAGCCTGACAACAAAGACGCGGTCGTTGGCTTTGCGAAACATACGGCGCTGTCACAAGTAGGCGTAGGACAGCCTCCATGAGTCTACATCCTCACTTTGCATTCCTATCCAGCCACTCTCACTTGCTGTTCACATTAAGGAGTGAGTGGAAAACAACGTAGCAACCATTATCAACACGAGTAAAGCCGTGTTCTCACTCGTTCACTACCAGACCTCCTATCTGGCTGTTGGCTGGAAAGATTTTACAATAGAGCTGACCTGAGTTATTCAAACTTTCAATTATCTCATGCAACTGCTTTGAGAAATTTCTGCAAAGTCTAAATGTGTGATCTAAAATTGCAATAACTCTGTGATTTGAACCGTCTGTCTCTCCTTTTTAGGAAGAGTGGAGACTCTGGCTCACACCGTGCCAGAGGGAGGCTGGTTCGAGCTGGTTTCATGCCCACATTACTTTGCTGAGCTGCTGATTTACATCTCACTGGGCTTCGTTCTGGGCGGACTCTCGTTCACCTGGTGGCTCGTGGTCCTTTATGTGTTCTTCAACCAGGCACTGGCTGGACAGCTTTGTCACGACTTTTACATTAGCAAGTACGAGTCGTACCCAAAGCACAGAAGAGCATTTATACCTTTTGTGCTCTGAGCGGTAAATGGAGAGCATGCACTTATATTTAGAGAAAACACAAGAAATAAACCTTTGATTAGTGTTGTTGTTACAGTCAGAGCTTGTTCTTTACACAACATGAATGCTTTTATTTAATGCCAGCATATCTTTGCTTTTTACAGGATTCCATCATGTTAAGGTTCAAGTTCAAGCTTATTTATAGAGTCAAAGCAACTGGCAATAACCAAAGTCTTTTTACATTAAAATAATAAAACACACAAGGCCATAAAAATAACTCAGCCATAAAACATTACTACGATTGGGTGGGGGGTTCCTCTATTATACTGAAATAGAACCAGCAAAATTTGGAGCCTACCTAATATGCAGTTTAGGGCCTACAACTGTAGAAGCCGTTCAGAGAACTCTGGAGAACACGTAAGTCTGCAGGAGATCAAACAGATGTACAGTAACTAGAAACAGGAAGCCGGTGAAGAGAAGATGGCACTGGGAGTTATGTTCATGCTTTTGGGTCAAACTTTAGCAAGAACTCACTTAGGTTTATGTCCCAAAGAGAGCCGCATTCACAAAGTTAGAATATGAATCACGTATCATATCCAGGGCCGGATTTAGAAGAATGTGAGCCTCTGGGCTGGAGCTGTATTTTGTCCTTGCCTAAACATCTTTCTGTAAAGCAATGAAAAAGAAAACAATAGATTGATAGATATATATTTTTTAAATGCATCTTTTATGTGAATACATTAAATTGTAAGAAAAGGACTTTGTGTCTGTCCTTTGTAAAAAACCTCCTCATAAAAATGGCACCATTTCTAGAAATACATTCATCCGTAGAAAGAAATGACCTAAAATGTTAAAGTATCTATGCCAACATTGCATCTGCCGATCTGACATAGGGACTGAAACACACCGCACAAAAAGGGGAAGGTGTTTGAAGCTTGCTGTTGTTGCATAGAGTCCGACGTTTAGGTTTATGTCTGCCCCTGTGCTCTTCCAGAAAGGTTTTTAAGCAACGACCACTTTTTAATCTTTGGGTGGCACAACAGTTCCAAAACTAATACCAGAATTTCAAGAGTGTTCTTGAGTTATATAGCCATTTTCTTCTTTGGAAAATATTGTGTTTGTAAAACGTGAACTAATTAAAATATACAATGTTAATGATAATTTTGGGCCCCACATAACGGCAGGGATCTAAGCTGCTAGCCCTGGTAAGATCTGCCAAACTCAGGCCCAGAACGCACCTTTTATGTAAGATTTTATAAAAAGGTTCAAAGCTTCCCAGCTCTATAAGTGTGATAGTGCAACAGGGTCCAAGGATATTAACTCCCTTGCTGAAAATGAAGAAATTAGAAGCTGTCCAAGCTTTAATGTCTGAAAAACAACCTAAAGGTGTTAGATTTGTTAAGAAGATGGAGCCTAAAGGAAGCATGTAAATGGAGAATAAAATTGGCCCAAGAACAGAACCTTGGGGAACTCCAAAAAAGACGGTGCTCTGATGAGCCAAAACCATTTTACTACAATGCCTGTTTGACACAGTGCTCCAAATGAAAGGAAGGCAGCTGTGAGGTCTAAAAGCAACATCATGTTGGAGTCTCATGGATCACTAGCTCATCAAAGCTTTCTTATATGCATTGAATAAGTTGAAAATTTCTATTTAATCTCCATATATCAGCACACTGTGCTTGTTATTGTAACAATGCTTATTTTTTGGTTTGGTCTCCTGTCAACAGACCTGCTTATTTGGAGATGTTCTTATACTTTGGAAGATTCTCTTGTTTGAATAAGATTACAAATTTGAGAAAATGAGTTTTAAAAATCAAGATACAACAACGGCATTTCCCTAATTCCACCATTCGTTATTCTAATCAAGTATTTTTAGGGTGAGTAGATCCAGAGAGGATTGCATGCCGACTCTGTCTTCACACTCCCTGAAAATAACACCTACACCGGAGAGCTGTCAGCTCATTTGCACCCAGCGTTCATGTGAAACCGAAGAGTAAGCTGAGGACTCCGGCTCACATATCAGTGACGTGACATGTCTGTTCTGATGTATGACTAAACGAGAAACGGGTCTTTCATATTAGACTAATCTTTAAATTCATTTTGAATAGACCATACAGATTTGTGGTATTTTTGCTGTGATGATAAAAGTATTTTGAATTTCACCATTTTTTTGTGCATATATCATAGTCCATCTATCCATTTTCTAACACGTCTATCCCTCATGGGGTCGTGAGGGGTGCTGGTGCCTATCTCCAGCTGTCAATGAGCGAGAGGCGGGATACACCCTGGACAGGTCGCGAGACTATCGCAGGGCAACATAGAGACAAACAATCATTCTCGCACACACCAATTAACCTAACCGTCGTGTTTTTTGACTGTGGGAGGAAGCCGGAGTACCCGGAGAGACGGAACCCACGCATGCACAGGGAGAACATGCTAACTCCATGCAGAAAGACCCAGGGCAAGGGTAAGACTCAAACCCAGGACCTTCTTGCTGCATGGCAACACTACCACTACCCACTGTTCCACTGTGCAGCCTAAATCATAGCCTTTAAAAATCAAATACTGATACAAAAAATGGTTGTTGAAAAGGGTGTTTCACAAATTCTTTCAAGATTCATTGTACTAAACAGTACACAGTATTTGTATTCAATCATATTTTGAACTCTAAACGCCACATTTGTTGATGTTCTTATGGGACCAAAAGTGGAATAAAATACTTAAAATAGCAAAAATAACGATCCTGACCATAACAGTTACTGGGGTTTGTAGACCTCAATAGTTAGAGTTTATTTACATAATTTCTATACAGAAATGACAAGAATGGCACATTCTTGTTATTCATTGGCAACCCATGATGGTATACTCTGAAACTTGTTTTATTGTTATCGTAAGGGCTATAACTAAAGATGACTTACATTTGCAAACACCACTATTGCTTTTATTTTCAATGTGATTTTATTTATTTGTAGAAATGTGGCTTTTATACATTTTCTTAGTATTTTAACGATACTAACTTTTTATGTTTATTTTATTTCTAGGTCGTTGCTTTGTATTGGTAACCTAAAGGACTCACTCTACAATTTTATTCTTGCAGTCTTTGGTTGAATAGTGATGAGGTCAATTTTATATTTGTGCTTTGAGAATTTTTTTTAACTAATTAACTTTATTATTATCATTAGGATTAGTTGAGTGTTTCTCTATCATAGAAAATCAGCCAACACTGATAAATACATAACTTTTTATCCCATTTGAGCTTTGTCTTCATTACTCACTTTCATGACAAGTTCCCTTTAAATTTGAGCGAATACCGACAATGGAACTGTCCAATCACCGAACTCTACGCTCAAGTCGTCGTGAAGTACGTAAGAGCGTCATCCTTCTCGCTGTCCAATCAGATGGCGGCTGGGCTAACTCAATCCGGGAGCGACATTGGAACTTCCTTTTTTGAGTTGGCCTAGTTTCACCGTGACGTGTTAGACCGGGGAGTCCGTCAAACCGAGCACTTTGTCTAAATGAAGTTTGTTCGTGTTGCTCGCGGCGAAATGAAGTAAGTTCCGGGGGGAGAAGACAAGTCGCTCAGCTCGTGTTGGGTCGCTCTCGGTTGCAACAATGCCTGCGCTGGTGGGGAGAGGAGATGGAGGCGCTAGCGGACGTCTGCTGCTGTTCCCGATAGCCGCCGCGTTGTTGCTGTCGCTCGGAGTTGCTGCCATTCAGGAAGAGCAGAAGGCAGTCCAGGAGCAGCCCCAGCAGGAGGTAGGAAACGCACTTTATGGTGCCTGGGTTGGAGATTTTGCTGGCGGATGTGAAAGGAAGGTTCTCTGAAACAGCTAGCGCCTCCGAGTTAATGCTAACCAATAAATGTCAGCGTTTTCCGGGTGTCGGTGTTTCTGGAGCGGCCCAGTTCCTGCTATAGTTTCCAGTTAACGCCAACAAAGGCATTACTTAAAGAGCAGATGACTAAGGATTACGGTCCCACCGGCACGCAGAGTTTGGCGTGTTTTGTTTATCTTCTCGTATGAGCGGATTTTTGACCCGCAGGATGGATTTTTCTCTATATATAAGCTCTATAACCTGGCTGCTGTTATGTTTGATTCACAGAAAGCCCCCAGTCCCCATCCTGTGGGACCGATCGTCACCGAGGATGGCTCCAGCAAGAGGAACATGGGATTCATCCACGCCTTCGTGGCCTCTTTCTCAGTCATCATCGTCTCAGAGTTGGGAGACAAGACGTTCTTCATCGCAGCCATCATGGCCATGCGTTACAACCGCCTCACCGTGCTGGTAGGAGCCATGCTGGCTCTGGGGGTTATGACCTGTCTCTCAGGTTCGTCTTTAGCCTGCGCATGCCATAGAGTTGTCGTGTTGCTTGGTTTAAAAACAGGTCCCGCCTTCTCTCTTCAGTGCTGTTCGGCTACGCCACCACGATCATCCCTCGAATCTACACGTACTACGTGTCCACCGCGCTGTTTGCCATCTTCGGGGTGCGCATGCTGAGAGAGGGGCTGAAAATGAGTCCAGATGAAGGGCAGGAGGAGCTCGAGGAGGTGCAAGCAGAGATCAAGAAGAAAGACGAGGAAGTGAGTACAATTTGCCCGTTCAAGAGGATGCTCATTCCACACGGGCGACAGGAGCGTGAGGATTCAGTCGTTGTCTTCTTCTACACGCAAATGAGCCCAAAATCCTGCAGGCCGGTTCTTGGCGCTGAATGTTTCCTTAGTGGTTGCTTGAGAGAAGCTTCTTTGCAGATGTTGACCTGGAAAACGTGTTTTGTGTCGTGTGTTTCGTCAGTGCAGAGCAACGCAAGCTCATTCAGCTGAAGCCAGATAACTTAAAGGAGTCATAACCTGGTATTTTACATCCACAATCCTTCTGAAAATGTCTTTAAAAGTCACGTTTGGTCATTTTTAGGCAAGAAAATGTTTTATATAGAGCTCTTCTGACCTGTTTTCATACCCCTTTTCCCGCGGGGGTACGTGCGAGAATTTAGCTTACATCTGCTGCATGGCATGTTTCCATGGAGATGTCACTGGTCAGCAGCGTGATATTAGCGCTTTATGTGACAGCGGTCCTTTGCTCGGGCGCACATAAACATGTGGAGCAATTTACAAACATCCACATAGCAAAGCAACGAAATGAGATTTTAAACCACAAACGCTATAAATGTGGATCTTACGTGGGATGTCGCGTTAGCATCATTAGCAGCTTGCCAAGGGCCGTTTCCTGATCTCTTACACAATACGTAAAAAGTTACACAAGGAACAACACTTACCGACTTCACCGCAGATCAGTCCCTGAGTGTTGGAATCGGCCCTTTGTCCAAACGCAGGCTGGATGCCATCGTCGTCTGGTATTGTCCCAAGTTAACGAAAGACTGGGGTGCAAAATGTAACGCGCTTACATAAAGAGTTGCAGGGAGTCACCGGAACGTCGTTATAAGATGAACTTAATCCTCTGCTCCCTGGTAGTTTGGTCCACAGAGGCAGGAATGCAGAAAATATTTGTACGTTTATTTTGGCAACCACCAACGGAGCGGTTGACATGAGCGTGACGTTTGGACGTCTTTACTTTTAACACAACTCGTTAGTGGCGGCGACCAGCGATTTCAGGTGGTTGACGAGAGGCTTACGTTAGCGTCCTTCCACGAGTGACGTAGATCTAGGAGGAGCACCAAAATCTCGCTTTGTGGAGAGCGTGCTCTTGTGGGTTTTTCTGGTTTGAGCCCAAACACACACAAAAAACAAGTGACTTTTCACACTCCGGATTTTCTGGAAGGTTTTAACTGAGGCCCAACACACAAGTTGTAACACGAAAAGGTCAGATTTCCAGGTGACGACTCCTTTAAATACTAATCAACACGTCCGTCGTTGGTTGTTCAACATTTTGGTTGTTGTGTGCTTATGTGTAATAATTGTCTTGGTTTCTGGACCATTCAGCAAAGCCTGCAGTTAAAGCCCTGAATGGGCCACTGACTACAGTGGAGATGTGAGGTAGCGGCGTTCACATGCTCCAGACAAGGAAACCAAGGCTTTCACGTGATGTTTTGGTTCTGATCCTCTATCTATCATCTAATGTCTTTCTGTCTGCAGCTTCAGCGCTCAAAGCTGGCTAACGGCGCTCCAGACGTGGAGGCGGGAACAGGAACCACCATACCTCAGTCAAAGTGGCACAAACTCATTTCACCAATCTTCATCCAAGCCTTCACGCTCACCTTCCTGGCAGAGTGGGGGGACCGTTCTCAGCTCACCACCATTATTCTAGCTGCCAGAGAGGTTTGTCCCAGCGCACAGGTTAACAGATTAATACTCTAGTGTTGTCTGGTTTCATTATAAGAGTTTTATTCTTTATATGTTTAATTACCAGGATCCCTTTGGAGTCGCAGTAGGTGGCACGATTGGCCACTGTTTGTGTACAGGACTGGCCGTGATTGGAGGAAGAATGATTGCTCAGAAAATCTCCGTGAGGACAGGTGAGACGTGTTCTGTCACTTTAAGAGGCTGTGGTGCTTCCATCGTAAGATTTCATTTTCTTATAACGCCCATATAATTTTGTCTCAAGGAATTTTTTTCTTTATTTCATTATAAAAAGATAAAATTGTGAATGGGGGATGGAAAAAAAAGTTGCCCAATGGCGGTGTTGGTAGCACTGCTGCCTTGCAGCAAGAAGGTCCCTGGTTTGCAATTCAGATCCCAGGAACCACTCAGTGCTCGGTTCTGCAGCAGTAAGCAGAAATAAGCTGTTTGCTAGTATATAGTTAAACAAAGCAGTTTTTCCTCTCCTTTAATTTGTTAAGGCATTATAAACCTCGCTGTAACTATTAACACAGACTATGGTGGAGCTCGACTGAAGCTGACAAATACAGCAACAAAAAGTAGGAATCTGGTTCAGCCTGTTCTGCTGCTGGAGTTGATCACTAAAGAAAATAATCAGCTAAAGTACCAGAAAAGCAGAAGTTATAATATAGGAAGACATTTGCAAATACCAGATATTTGTTTACACTCTGTTTTGCATGCGGCAGATCCATGTTTGTTATGAAACAAAATGTATTTAAGTATGGAATGATCCTTTCTCACCAATAAGTTTCAGCTCAGTGAAGAACTTTAGGCACCAACATTTGTTTTCACCAAGTTCTTGTAGAATTGTTTCATATAAAAAGCTTTATGTTGAGCAAGTTGTTAATTATTTATAAGTTAATATTGCCTATATCAGGGGTCGGCAACCTCTATTACCAAAAGAGACGTTTTGATCCATCTTTCACCAAAGAAAAGTTGTCTGGAGATGACACAGTTTACAAAGATTAAAAAGCTTAATCTTTATTTTTGTTTACCTTTTTAGAAAAATAGATTTCTCAAAACAGAAGAGCAACATGTCGGCCTACTTAAAAAAAAAAAAAATGAAATGCTGAACTAGGCAGGCCCGTTTAGTCCTTCTCGTATGTGTATAAACTTATATAACTATATATAAATAAAGGTAGCACATTTTAATATAAAAAATCTATTACAGTTTAGCTGCTTTAATAGATTATACATAAAATTAGAAATGTTTTTTTCACAAGGCTATTTCAGTGTGTTCTCATTCCTCCAGCCAGCCTTCAAGTGCAGCACGTTGAACACCTTTAACCCGTTTGCAATTATTTTGTCCACAATCATAATATCGAGGTTGATCATTTCCACACATTCAGGGCTTAATGTTTGAGCGCACAGGCTTCCTGGGGCACCAGGAACGGTCTTTCTTCTGAAATTGTTCTATTTTTAAAAGGAGAAAAAAGCTTTTAGTTTTTATTTTGTAATTTAGAGTGAATTGATCAGAAGTCTAATTTTGCTGTACATTTGGAGAAGTGAATAAACTCCATGGTGCACAGATTGAATCCATCATACATTTTCTTGGTGAAAAAGTCTCTGGCCGTCCACCTAAAGCTGTCTTTTTGTTTCCACAGTTACCATCATCGGAGGGATTGTGTTCCTGGCGTTCGCCTTATCTGCCCTGTTCATCAAGCCAGAAGCTGGTTTTTAATTGGTGTGTGGGGGGGGAGAAAGGAAACTGTTCATTCTGTAAATAAGTGTAAGATATGGCTGATTTGCTGTAAAGAGACTTTGGTTTGGACTCTGTATTCGTCCAACATAGAGGTCTGTTTCAGAGTCCCATTAGCTGTTCTGGCCATGTTGATTATCAGTTATTTGGCTCCTCATGTAGAAGACAACCCGACTTCCTAAGAAGGGAAGTCCTGTCTTCTGTTTAGCGCCTCGTCCGACCGGCTTTTCCTTTGTTCAACTTCTGCCTGCATCAGCCGAGTTCTTGGGAAAACAGGATTACATTCCCTCGCGGGTTGAAACTTGTTCCCATCACGCTGACAGGAGGTGCAGCATCTCACCTTCAACAAGATGTTTCAACTCCCTCAAAAGGCTCCGGATTCATCCCAGAACAGAAACTCCTTTCAGCTTCTAATTTGGTCCGCTGGTGGAACAGGCGGCAGCCGGAAGAGGAAGAGTTCCTGCGCTCTCTGTAAGCGCTTCATTCACATCGTAAGTGTGGAAGAAACGCCGCGCTGGAGCTGGTGGCGCACCTCTACCCTTACACACCGCCGTGTGTCTCCAGCTAAACGTGACTCGCAGAACTTTTCCCCACTCTGTAGTCTAAATGTAGGCGCTCACAGCTCATAGCATGGTACAGTACAGACCAGGTGGAGCTCCTTCATACCGTGTTATGGTCAGCTGTAAAAATAAAGAACGATTGCAGAGCATCTGTGTTGATGCCACTAATGACGCTGTACTGTACTATGTTGTGCAGAAAGCCATGAGTCTGTTGCTTTTAAATGTTTAGGAGGAGCTCTTTATATTTTAATATGAACCTGTTATTGACTGTTAACCAAATGTTTGTGATAGATCTACCAGCTGCTTCATGTGATCATCAGCGTTGGACTCTCTTATTTCTAGCTTCCACTGAAATATGTGGGGGGTTTTTTTGTTTTCTTGCTACAAATAAACCGCGGTAGAACAAAGGCACATATTGATGCCTTTTCCAATCTTAAGATGTTTTATTAAAGGTGAAATATGAGCGTCTCTCATAGTTTGACAAGGACCTGAATCACTTTAATACCTCTGGATCAGCTAAGCACAGTTTTTGTACGGTTTTTACATATTCGGTTGTGTTTCCAAACCAAGAAACTCACCGATTCTTCTCCAGGCACGTTTTGTTTCCGATTAGTTCCCAGCACAGATAAAGTGAGCTGTTCCTGCTATTAATGGCCAGTCATCACCACCTCAGGTTGACTCTTCCTCTACTCTTGAAACCATTTCCTGTGTGCATCACACACAGGAAGTAACAGAAGAGAAACTAATTCATCGGGTAAAGAATCCGACTGACCCACCAGAAACCCGTCATTACATCAACACAATGAAATTTGGCTTATTTAAAGTTGTGTATTTATTTAGGTTCATTTCTTTTTAGCCATTTGTTCGGTAGAGTGGGAGGTTTCTGTAAGCAGGGTGTGAATTTTCTTTTGTTTTGTCAGTGAAGGGGCTTAAGTTGCGCTGTCAATATTTGACAGGCTCGACCCAGCTGTGAAATACTTCTGTTTGTCGGTTGATTTGATGAATCGTCAATAAACTTAGATTGATTCATAAAAAGGTTTCTCTCGTTTCTGGGGTGCATAACTTAACCCACATCCTGGAAACGGGACAGTGACGGTCTCACAAAATGTGTTCCTCAAGGCTCTGTGGTAAGCCTATATTTTTTTCAGTTTCCATAAACTGATGCGTGTCTCTGTCCTTATGCCGACGAGCACGCAAACATTTCTGCCTGGTTTGTTCAGTTTGCATGTTGAATTAGATTTTTCCTCCTCAAACTGATACTAAATCCTGAAGGCAACAATTCCTTATCCATTTAAGGCTGCACAATATTTTTGTTTACAAATTAATAATGTTGCTCAGAACAACATAACAGACTATAGCGAGAATGACATTTGCCATCAAACCCTTGTTATATGGGTGGGATCATTTTTGTCCCTTCAAAGGTATAGGATGTGGGGAAATTATATTTTTCTACAATGCCACTTGGATGAGCAACTTAGATAAACTAAAACAGGACCTGCAGCTTAAACCTCCTGGTCTTTGTTATTGTACTGTATAAACCTCTCAGTTTATGCCACATCTTGTAAAAAGTAATAAACACCAACTACTCTAGAAAATAACCTAAACTATAGTTTTGTGTTTGCATTGCTACTGGTGTAACTGGTGCTGATAATTTACAGAGTCAGGGATATGCCGTTAAGTACAACTAATTACTGCATATAGTTATTTTGGATTCGGGAAAGCAAAATACACAACACTCCCACTCACCATGTTGGTGGCCAAAAGGGATTCATGCCCACATTCCCAAATGCTCTAAAATTACTAGAGGTTACAATATCTTTCAACAATTTATTTTTTTTCTTCCAGATTTGAAGTTTTTTTAAAAACATAAGTTAAAAAACAGTTCATCCAGATTCAGAAATTTGACGATTTTAAGTGCATGCATGTCAGATTAAATACTGTTGAGGATGGAAACCATAACATTTCTATCCTAGTTATATGTATTCTGTCTGGCTGATTTTTTTATTTTTTTATTGTAATTGCAACTCAAGCAAGGAGTTAAGGACTAATACATTTTGTGTATCAATACTTCTCTGTGCAGAGACAGAAAAAAAACTCCCACCTTGCTTATTTGTGGACAAATATGGCCGTTCTTGATTTTGTAGAAAGCTATAAAATCACAAGTATAGGCCTATGTGTCTTTCACAGCAACATTTTCCTAATAATCAAATCCAAATTATGAACCAATTGCAGAGTTTTACCCTTATACCAGTGATGATACAGCCATCTCTTCAGGGAGGAGTTGCGGAAGTATCTCTGGTTTGTTTCTCCTGGTTGTCCCAATCAGAGCCATTAAAAAAAATTAAATACAATGGAGAAAGAATCTGATATTTTCCCGTTTATAAAGATTTGATTGCCACAGTCTTCTGATCAGATTTTTTTACATGAATCTTTATGTCTCTTGTCATATTGTCTTGTATTTTTGTTGCTCTCTTGTAGGCTAAATGAGAGCTTTATTTCTGTTCTTGGAGATCAAATGATGAGACGTGTGATAGTTTGTGATACAGTGCAATATAAAGCATAGAATTAAATGGTTTGTTCAGAAAAATATTTTAATGTACCACAAGTTGTAATCAACTCATTGACAGATTTCATGTATGTATTTCATGATATATGGTAACGTTGTTGGTTTTTTCATTATGGAGAGAGTAAAAACAGGTTTAGAAAAAAATTAAAACCGACGAAATTAAAGTGTTATAACTCAAGATGAACAGTAGATGGCAGTAGTGGGATTTCCAAGACCTGAAAACCGTTTATAGGGGCCCTATAAGAAATGAGTTATGTGCTGATATTAATTTTAATTTTAAAAAGACATAGTATTTATTTTATCTCATGGTAAAGCTGTAAGCAGCTATAAAATGAGGGTTGCAAAGAGAGTTGTTTACTGTTTCATTTTTGTAATAATGCTGCCTTCCTGATTTCGACAGAATATAACCAGGTTTTGCAGTTACGGTAAATGGCCATTTAAGTCGCAGAGGAAACTTTGGGGATAAAGAAAACGCAGGCTTTTGAGTGCCTTGTAAATGTATTCTTACCCTTTGAAATTATTCCCATTTTCTCACATTAAAACCACAAAATAAAATCTATATTGTTGGGATAAATGATCGATCTACACAAAATAGTCTGTTGTAACAGGACATTAACACTTGGTTATTTTGCTGTTTTGTTTTCCAAATAAAAATCTGAAAGGTGTGGCATGCATTTGTAATTGACTTCTTTGTTGGAAAGCTTCTCTTACTGAGAAAGACAAAGAAAAAGAACAGTTACTTTCTGTTCAGAAAGTAACTGTGAGAAAATAAATCAGCTGTAAAGCATCACAATACAAAATGGGTGATTTTTTTTTATCTTGGCTTTTTACCCAATGTGAATGAAACATTTTAAAATGGTCTCGACTTCTGAAAGAAAAAAAAAATCTCAGTTTTGGAACTAAAGTTAAACGTACGCTACATTACTAAAAATATTCGGCTAGCAATCCAAATCACTGAGCTCAGGTGGGACTGTATTTCATCAGTTAAGGTTAGACTCCTTTAATCCTGTGAAATCAACTCAATGTTTCAGCAAACCAAGAGCCTTTGGACTATTTCATTCTTCCAACGTTGTGAGAACAGGTTGATAGCCCCTTCCTGCTTATAACCAACATTGGTGTCTGACCTCACAAATACAATTATTGAAAAAATGATAAAATAAATAAATAAAAAACCCTCAAAGCTGCTACAAGTTGCACACTGAACACTATCGATCAACAATGGAACTCACTCTAGTTCAAATGTGTGTGAAGACAAGTCAGACAAGCCAATATATTTGGTAGTATAGTGTATATTATAGAACTAGTGGCCCACTAACTTCAGGGGATGCTTTATGGTATCAGATGTCCTAGAACAAAGGTGAAGCCCTTTGTGGCCATTTGCCAAGCTCATGGCATCCCTCCTCCTGGCAGAGGAGGCCACAGAGCTGTGAGCTACAAACCATCTGCTGGTGAATAAGATCAGATGGTGAGGAGGCTGTCAGGATTAAGCCAGGAGAGTCACAACGATTCCGGGTACCAAGAGGGGTCAGTAAAAGACTTCCATCCGCCTCTAGGTTGTGTGAGTCTCAATGTCCTCGCCAGCCCGATGATTCAAACGCGTTCCAGACACTGACCACACTGCAAATGTAACCACATTCTTCTGGGAAAAGGCACCGGGGGGATGGTTAAAGGGTCTGTTAATACTGAATCAGAACTGGGTCTCTGTGTTTATGCTGTTCTGTAAAGAAAAAAAAACAAATGGCATTGATAGCAGATAAAGTTCCAATATTTTTAATTTTTGAGTCCTGGTATATATTTCCATGTATATGCTAACAGCTTTTGCTCATTTACAGATGTGCTAATTACCTCACGTTGGTTGAAGATTGCCCATAAACACCAACATCCAGCCTGTAACTGGTTTCTTTTCCAGTCTCGCCCCATATTTAGCGCCACCTGGTTTCCCATCAACTCTGACCAGCTTCCCTCTCCCTGCTGAATTAAAACATCCCCACAGCACGATTCTTGCAGTTAATCCAAAAAGGTCAATTTTGGATTCGTCTTATCAGACCACCTTCTCTTGTGTCCTCTACATGGCAAATGGCGCATCCCTCCTTTAAAGACCTGATTTGTGGCGTCCACAACCAATGGTTGTCCTGTCAACAGATTCCCCCACCTGAGCTGCTGATATCTGCAGCTCCTCTGAAGTGAGCACAGGTTTCATGGCTGATTCTCTGATTAACGCTCTCCCTGCCAGGTCTGTCAGTTTAGGTCGGTCATTAATGTTTCGTGTAGTTAGATGATTGTGCAAACGTGTTTTGTAGGACATATTTCCATATGCAAAAATCAAAAGATCATAGGGTAGATTTTCCTTTTAAACATTTCTATATATTTTTTTTTCAAATGTGGAACAGAGCATCTTGAACAATTATACAGACACCAGAGATGGGAGATTGAAAGATCTTCAGAAAAGAAGTGAGACAAATAAATTAAGATATGACTGTGACGATAAAGCTTACTGCAGCTTTCATTTAGCTTCATCTTGGTAGTAGGTAGTTTTCATTTCATGAAAAGAAAAATGACAAAAAAATGTGTCTATCAGTCGGTTGATATAAACCGTGTGGAACATAAAATGTCAAGGATAAAAAATAAAAAAAAACGGGACACAATACAGAGCTTCGCCATTGTCTGCTAAGCAGACGTACAAACATCCCCGCGGGAGAGAGACAGTTGGAAAACATCAGCCACTGAGCATTTCAGATCTCTTTTTTTTCTTAGAATCCTTGAAAAAAAAAAAGCATATTCAAAGCTGCAAAGAAACACTATGCACTTCATGCATCATATAAAATATTAGGTCTTTCTGTTTCTGTATATTTACATTATATGTTACACATGATATACTGTACAGTTAAACTGCCATCTACACCACATTCATAAAAATATTTTCTGACCCATAATTATTTTCATAGAGAAAAACAGGAACAGCTAAATAAGACCATCCAAACCTCGGGCTGCTCTGCTCGACGATGTTGAAGATAAAATCTTAACTCCATAGTGATGCAAAGCTAAAGGCGGAGTCACAGCGAGCCAGGCTCAACTCTTCCTGTTCAGAGTTTTTTTTTGTTTTGTTTTTTACAAACACCAGATCCTTGTTAGAAGCGTGGACAGCCACGTTCTCCTCCTCCCTCCGTGTTCTCTGCAGAACTAATGATCACTCCTTTGTTTAAAGACTTCCATGCCTGACTTTGGCCAATCTGACTTCAGCCAGCTACTGCGGCTGAGTGGACGGGCGGTCGGACAGACCGTCTGAGCGGTGAGCAGTCAGCTGCTGCTGCTGTAACTGTTTCTGCTGCTGCTGGGCCGCCGCTGCGAAGGTGCTGTGCTGCTGCAGAGGGAACGGGGCCTGAAGGATCAGCTGGGTGGGCTGGCTTCCATGGAGGAACCGAGGAGTCTGGAGTGGCAACATTTCAGTTAGTGTGGCAGAGAAAGCTTTCTGTCGGCATTTAATGCAACATGTTTGACTAGCATCTGAACAAAGTAGTTTGTAACCATCTCACAAGCTAAACAAGTTCCCCTGTTGGAGTTGAACAGTTGTTAACGGCTATATTAATGTTAATAAGCAGTGCTCGGATACATTCTTCTCACACCTTAAACTTTTACAGATTTTTTGGGATAGCAACGACAAAGCTTAATGTTTTGGCTTTTTTCTGACAGACAAACATAATGTAGCAAGAGATTGTGAAATGGAACATTTTAGTCACATCAGTGCTTAAAAGTGTGGTGTGTATTTGTTTTCAGTCCCCTTTACTCTGATACCCCTAAATATAATCCATTGAATCCTTCAGAAGTCGACTATTTAGTAAACGCAGTCCGCCTGTGTAATCTTAGCAGGAACACAGCTATGCTGTGAAGACCTCAGCAGCTGTGTTTACATGCACAAAACTTCACGAACGGATTGAAATGTATTCGGACTAAAGAAACAATATTAATCGGATTGGACCGTTTATATAGGTTTACAATCAATTAATCCTTTCATGAAGTGTGCTTATATGCACCTGGTTTTATTCAGAATATAACCATTCTGACAAATATCACTTAAAAAAAACATAGAAGAAGAACTTCTCTTTTTCTGAACAACACAAAATAGTAAACAAAGCAGTATTATCTGAGTTAATTTGTCTTTCGAGCACCCAGGATGGACTTGCGCCATGTTCTAATTACGGTTGAAACATTACTAAATAAATAACAATTTTGAGCTCTTTTATTTTATGAATAGAAAGGTTGTATCAGAAGCTCCGACAGTTTTGCTTCCCAATGTATTTCCGCTACTCGCCTACTCTGGTCAGTTTGCCACATTCGGAATAACTTGATCCTGACAAGCGTTTATAGTCACGTTGATCGGATTATCAGTCGGCATTAACCATCCCTCTTATTCGGATTACAATTTCACTCTGATTGAGCTTAATCCGATCACAACATTCCAATTGGCCCTTTATTCCAATTACGGTACTTTTGTCCATGTAATCGTAGCTATTGATTCTTTAGAGAACCTTAGTTAACAAACATCATCATGAAGACGAAGGAACACAGCAGACCGGTCAGGGAGAGAGTTGTAGAGATGCTTAAAGCAAGTTTAGGATAGAAAACCACATGAATAAAGCTCTGGGCATGGAACAAAGCGCTGTTCAGCTTATGTTCGAAAATGGAAAGAGTACGGAACACCTGCAAACCAACCAAGAGCCGGCCATCCATCTGCACTGACCAGCTATTAGTAATCAAGGAAACAACCTAGAGGCTAATGGCAACTCTGGAGTAGATGCAGAGGTGAACCGCTCACGTGAGCAACCCTGTTCCTTATCAAAGAGCAGCAGGAAGAAAGCCATTGTTGAAAGAAAACCATAAGAAGTCCAGTTTGCATTTTGTGGAAGAAGGCTGTCTCGTCAGATGAGACCGACACCGAATGGTGCTGAAGGTGCTAAAGCTGGACGAGACACACCCTCAAGACCTGCAGCTGTAATTGAAGTGAAAGGTGGTCCTACAAAATTCTGACTCCGATCCGGTGAATACAAATACACACCATACCTTCAGATTTTTGTTAAAAATATATAAAGCATAAAACATCTAGAAATTTTTAATATTTGTTAAAAAAAAACTAACAGTTTCATTTGCCATTAGAATTATGGACTACTTGTGTCGGTCTATCGGAAAAAATTCCCACAAGTGAAACGGAAGATGGAAATTGTAACATGATGAAATGTGACAATGTTTGGAACGGCACTGCAGAAAATGTTGTCATCTGTTTCTGAGATAATTTAAAACTAGGGCTGGATGATATTTCAATAACGATATATATCGATCGATAGACGTATATCGATGATAGAAAAAAATAGTCAATAAAAAGTTCAATAGAATAACAGTTTTCCTTCCTTTTGCATTCTAGTCTTGTAGATTAATACTACAGTCATTACATCCTACCAACCAATCACAACACAGACCCAGGAACGCTCCGCACCAAGCTCCACCCACTTCACAGATTTCAGAGAGCACACGTTCTTTTTCATTTTTTTCAGTACTTGCAGTTTTGGTAAAAAGTTGGTTGAGTAAAGGGTTGAGTTTGAATTCAGTGTTTGTGTGTTCTGTATCTAAAAATAGGTCGCTAAGCAGCAGCATAAAATGTCAAGGGCTGCACTTAAAATATATGTTTGAATTTGTTAATAATTACCGATATCAATCAATATGATTTCTATTTTATCAATATGCTTTTTTTCTATATCGTCCAGCCCTATCTAAAAGACAAAAAGACGTGCGGCCCACTGATGAGTGTTCATGCCATCTGAACTGAAATGTGAAGTAAACGATGACCCCAGCAGCGTTGCAGCGCATACCTGCAGGAACTGCGGCTGCTGCAGGGCCTGTCCTGCCTGCAGGGCTGCAACCTGGGACTGCTGCTCCTGCTGAGAAATGCTGATGGTCTGAGTCTGGCCCTGCGGAGGAGCGAAGGTCGTCACCACCTGACCCACAAACATGGTTGGGGGGACCATGACTGCCCCACATGGCATCTGTCCCGTGACCAGTTTAGTCAGCAGATGAGGAGCTGCAGGAAACCTGTGAAGCGGGAGCAGATCAGACAGTGTTAGCCTGAGCACAAGAAAACGGGCTCAGAATCTTTCTCGTCGCCACTGCAACTGGAGTGGGAGCGATAATCTTAAGGACCGAGCCCTAAAGAAGCAAAACTGACACCTTAATGAGCAGATTCGTCACCTTAACTGAGCGGCACGGTCCTGCGCAAACGTTGCCACAGCAGGTGTGCTGGGTCCGGTATTTTGTGCCAGGCTCGTGGAAATCTGGACCATGTTAGCTGGGCTTTGCTGCGGGATCATCATAGTACTGTAGATGGGTCCGGGGAGGGGATTTTGTTGAGGCTGCAGAGTGAGTGTCGAGTGCTGAGGCTAAAAAATGAAAGCGCCTGAATCAGTGACGCGAGTTAGAAATAAATTGATGGAAACACCTTTAACAGTCATGGAAGGAGCAAAGGAGAATGGGTCGGAGGCTGTGTGTGAAATGCAGTTCTTAAGCTTATCGGACCTGTGAGAGCTGGGACTGGTTCTGGACTGCGTGCTGTTGTTGTATGCTGTTATGTAGAGGCGCTGCAGGGACCGCCTGGCCTTGCATGCCCAGTGACCCCCCCTGCTGGCCATAGGGAGTCTGAGCAGAGCTGAGGTTCAGTCCGCCGTCTGCTTTCTGTTGGAACATCTCAAATTCAGATATGAAATACAAATAAAAAGGTAGAACCATCATTCATGCATCCGAACAGCAAAATAATTACATCTAGCGGGTTTTACGTCTACTTATTTCCAACAAACTTCTTAGCAACAATGAAGCAGCACCTGCAGACTCTGGCCCTGCACCCTCTGCAGCTCCACTTGGATCTGCCGCAGCTCATCCAGCTGCCGCTGGATGTTGTCCTCGATCACCCTGGTTTTCTTCTCCAGCTGCTCCTTCAGGTGCTGCATGGCTTCCAGCTGGCTGGAGTACTGCACCGACTGTCAATCACGTGGAAACAGAAACAATGCAGGGAGACCAATACGCTAAAGGGCTGCTGGGTGCGCAGAGATCAGGCACGCTGCAAACCAGACGCATTCACCCCTCAGGAACCGCTCCACGGTTTGTCACATCACCACCACAAACTTCCAGCTATTATAATGGATTTTAATATCGGAGACAGACACACAGCATTGCTTAATTGGGAACCGAAAGGAAGAGGACAACATTTTAACATCTTTACGTATTAGTAGTTGTCACACTATTGCGCAAACTCTTAACAAAATACATTGAAGTTTGTGGCTGTGGCTTTAAAACGTGGAGATGTTTAAGCAGTGTTAACTTATTCAAGACACTACACCATATAATTCATAGACTTTTCATCAGCACCTCAGTAGAGGCTCGCCTCCATCTGAGCAGAAGGGAGAAGCTGAAGGATCAGAGAGAACATCCATCTGCCCGGGTGACAGTAGGGTGCGCTCAGGTTCTGCTCATACGGCTGAAGTTTCTTACTTGGTTGTTGGGAAGTTGCTGCTGTTGTTGAGGCTGCTGTTGTGAAACCATGAAGGGTGCCACGTTCTGACCCGTGGTTTGTGAGCTCATTGATTGCTGAAGAAACACAACAGAGACAAAACAGTCACCAAATATAACGTCCTGTACCTCGGGTCAGACAAGGGCAAGGTAACTGGTACACTGGCTATCCTTTCTGCTGACCGGACTGCTGACCGACGATCTGCGCTGTGATGTCATTTCCACAGACTGTCGACCTGGTGTACTTCTATCTCCCTGAATCTTCTTCTGCGATGCTGAAAGGGAAACAGGAGCAGATGAACAGAAACGCATCCTCTTGGACATCTTGGGCGACGCTAAATGGCAGCGTGGAGGTGCTTACGAGCTGGGTCAGAAACAGCAGTGAGGGAGGATTTGCGTGAGCTGCGTGATGAGGCCGAGGGGGAGCAGCTGTGGTTGAAACGCCCCAGGACTTCTTTCAGGCTGGGGGCGTTGGGTTGGGACTCAGAACCCGAAACCTGGGACTGCTGTTCCGAACCAGTCAGAGGTTAATGCTCATCTTTATGTTTTAAAGAGTAGCACACGTTGAGCAAGCGGCTCACCTTGTCCGCTTTGAGCTCAGGGGGAGAGTCTTCAATTCCAAGCTCGCGCCGTTGTTCTGCTCGTACTTCAGCGTAGCTGTAGAGAACAGGCACTGGATGAAATCATATGTACCCCTGAGCTTAAGCACATTTTCTCACGTTACAACCACAAACTTTGGTGTATTTACTTGGGCTTTTAGGAGATAGAGCGCATCATTTTGACATAAAAGAACAGTTTTACATAGTTTTCTTCTGTTTTTTCCAAATAAAAACCTGAAAAGCTGTTTGTTTTAGGGAGGGTGTCCTGCTGGAAGGTGAAGCTCCGCCCCAGTCTCAAGTTTGTCAGCCTCTACAGTTTTTTTTTCTGTTTTTCAAGAATGCTCCGTATTTAGCTCCAAAGGTTTTTTCAACCAACTATGACAAACTTCCTCGTCTCTGCTGAAGAAAAAGCATCTCCATGACTGTATATGAATTAACAGCATTTCTGTATTTAAATTGGATCTGTTGATGTTGTAAAGTGCATTGAGATGACGTTTGTTGTGAATATGCGCTACATAAATAAACCCTTTACACTATTTAAAATATTTATTACCAATTTTAATGGGTCCTTCCTGGTTAAATAAAGAACAAAACAAAAAAATGAATCCAATCTATTTGCAAATGGGGTGAACCAAATGGTTGCGCAAACTAAAGTGGATCAGTACAGATGACATACAGGACTGTCTCAGAAAATTAGAATATCATGAAAAAGTATACTAGTAGGCTATTCAACTAATCACTTGAATCGTCTAATTAACTCGAAACACCTGCAAGGGTTTCCTGAGCCTTGAAAAACACTCAGCTTGGTTCAGTAAACTAAATCACAAGTATGGGGAAGACTGCTGATCTGACTGCTGTCCAGAAGACCATCATTGACACCCTCCATCCGGAGGGTAAGACACAAAAAGAAATTTCTCAAAGAGCAGGCTGTTCACAGAGTGCAGTTTCAAAGCACATTCACAAAAAGTGTGTTGGAAGGGGGAAATGTGGCAGGAAACGCTGCACAACCAAGATCTGGCACCTGCCCACAGTGCCAAAACCACCAGTAACTGGTGTACTGACCATGGCATTACTGTCCTTGATTGGCCTGCCAATTCCCCTGACCTGAACCCCATGGAGAATTTGTGGGGTATTGTGAAGAAGAAGCTGAAAGACACCAGAGCCAACAATGCGAATGAGCTAAAGGCCGCTATTGAAGCATCCTGGGCATCCATAACACCTCAGCAATGCCACAGGCTGATTGCCTCCATGCCACGCCGCATTGATGCAGTAATCTGTGCAAAAGGATTCCCAACCAAGTACTGAGTGCATTAATGGACATTTTCAAATGTTTGATTTTGTTTTGCTGTTATAATTTTTTTTTTTTTACTTGGTCTGAGGAAATATTCTAATATTTTGAGATAGGATTTTTGAGTTTTCTTCAGCTGTACGCCATAATCAGCGATATTAAACAATAAAAGGCTTGCGATATTTCAGTTGATTTGTAATGAATCCAGAATGTATGACATTTCATGTTTTTTAATTGCATTACAGAAAATAAAGAACTTTATCACAATATTCTAATTTTCTGAGACAGTCCTGTACTTTTCAGAATTTTTATTTGTGAAAAAACTTTTAAAAAGCTCCCACTTTACCAATATACACTACCTTGTGTTGGTCTGTTGCATAAAATCCCAGTAAAATACATTGAAAGGTCGTGGTTATAACATCATAAAATGAAAGTATTAATACATATATATAGGAATAATTATGGTTCATGAAATAAAAGCATGTTGCTCTGACACATACTTGACAACAGTGTGAGTGCAGACAATAAACTCAGGTCTGGAGTTCCACTGATGGTAAGTGATGTAGTAATGGGTTTGCAGCCAAATCCACTGCTGCCCTTTGGTGAGGAACCTGTAGTAGCAGGACTTTCCTTTCCCGTATTGCATCACTAAACAGGAGCAAAGAGATGACATTCGTTCTTTGAGCACTTGAGAAGAAGCCAACAGGAGGCAATCAGGTTAGGAGGCTGCAGACAGAGGAGCACTCACAGTGCTCGTGACATTTGGCCAGGGTCTCCAGGTCATCTACGTGGTAGTAGTCATATCCTGAAGTACCCAGGACTTCAAATGGGAGGTACCCTATGATGGGTGGAGCTCTGGACAAACCAAGGCAGCATAAGTGTTTAATGGGATGAGTCATTCAGTAAACTTAACACTCAATCCAACAACTCACTATTGCCAGTTAGAGGCCATAATTCACAGAGTCTTACAAACAGAAGTTTAGGCAAAAAATACACTTAGGGCCAAGGGGACACAGAACGGGGCAGAATATAAATTGTTTAGTCTTTACTAAGTTGTACAATTTTTCAAAACTAACCTCAAGTGCTCGAAAACATAAAACATATTCCACCCTGCCATAACTTGCTAAACAGAGAAGCCAAAATGGAGAAACTGCAGGAGGAGAAACTAAGTACGCCGCACGATTCAACAGCATGAAGAACCACCTTGTTGCTGTTAGACTACTGAGTGCAGGCGGCTCAGAGCTGCTTTTAGGGGTGCATCAGAGAGCAGACCGTTGTCTATGTTGGCTTCTCCTTCTTCCTAAACTTTGATGTAGTTGACACACCACAGACTGCTGACTCCTTTGTTACTCATACATTTAGTATTTTATTGATATATATATATATATATATATATATATATATATATATATATATATATATATATACAAAAATAAAACTAGTTTTGGAAAAAAGCCACCAACCAAGCAACCAAGACGACTCAGTGTGAGGACGCACAGCCTGAATCGTGAGACTGCGGCTGAACGGTTTTGGTGAGGCTTTTGTGCATCAGCTGCGACGCATGAACCACTGTGGGGAAAATACTCGTGACTGATTGCAGGTCAGGTTGTCCCTACCGTTCTTTTACAAATTTAATTGTGTTCTCTGGAAACGCAGCATGTGCATGTATAAAAAAAATGGTTTCAAAAGTTTGTAAGCTAGGGAGAGGGGAAAAAGTGCCTCATGCACGGGACAATAACAGAAAGCAGAATCAAAAATAAATTCAGACCTATAGTGAGAATAAATTAAAAAAAATTGTTTTAAAAAATTATACCTGTGGTCCAAGAAGAGAAATTTCCACTCTAAACTATGCCTAGAGGTGAATTCCTCATTAGGCTCCTCAACTGTACACATCTCCTGTTAGAGAGAAGAATAAATAGAAAGTTTCATCATCATCAAAATAACCCAATAAAGATGAAGACATCAAAACAGACAACGATGCTCAATTTGGCCTTAAAGGAAACATATCATGCTTTTAAATCCTTTCTTGTCACATTAAAATCATTCAGCTGTGGTCTATATAAAGAGGAACTGCAATGCTTGGTCTGAATTCCTTGTTAAATTTACCCCACATTTGCCCTTTTTGCCCCTGTTATTAGGGACATCTGAGATCAACTCATTTTGGTGCTGCCTCTTTAAATCTAAAGGAGGCACTTCACACCCCACCTCCAGGTTGATCGGTTCACTTCAACTCGTTTGGCTGGGGGACGATGTTATGAACAACCGCCGACTTATTCGCTTGTAGCTTCGGCATCCTTCAGGTCGGACTTCAAAATTGCTCAGAGAAATAAAAATGGCCAACCTTGCTTAGTTGCTCCGCAGCAAATACTGTGACGTTATTGTTCGAAATACGTAATAGAAAACAAAGGAAACTGAAGGACTTGAAAAATATTACGCAAAATAATATAAAGCTATGTACGCATTACATGGACAGACTACCTACAAAATGTCTGCATTCCTGGAGACTCCCAAGTAGACAACTAATTTTATTTAAAGGCTAAAAAAGTGGATTTTGCATGATATGCCCCCTTCAAAACTTTATCAGAACATTTGGTGGCATTTATTCCAAAAACATTAAAAGTGACAATATTAAAGGAACTATACCTGAATTTATTTCATGTGGTTAAGGAAAATAATTTCTACGGAATGTATTATGAGTTAAAAGACGTAATTTCATAACAATTGACTAACTGATTTAACCAGGCTTTTTTTAGTAGGAACAAGCAGCGAACTGGGGACAAGCCGGGGCAACTTTCTCTGCCAATGGCCAACGACGTGCAGAGCCATTGCTAAGCAGCAGCTCCTCCAGCACGTGCACGAAAGGGTATGTAAACAGAACAGCACGACGTGCATATAAGTGTTGACCATTCACATAGGAAAATATTATTTCTCCGAGATGTAGTCATTTTTGTCAAAGACAAAAGTCCCTTGATGAAGCCTTGTTTCCCCCAGAGGATTGTGCACGAGCTGGAGGAGCGCGTTTAGTCTCGTGCATGTCGACGGTTTGTCATTGGGGGGAAAACAGCTGGGGGCGGGGCTTACAGCTCAAACTAAACTGTTCTCACTCACAGTTGGAATTTGTACAGGATCAGGTGTAGTTCCTTCAAACAATTCAAAACATTTTCACCCTTTAAAAAAAACTGTATGGCTGTATGCCAATACAGTCAAAGTCCTTTCAAACATAAGTAGTGCTCATAAAAAACTACATTAAAGAAAAAAAGAAAAAAAACCATAATGGCATAGGCTAATTTAGGAAACCAGGGCAAGCAAACTGTCCTTAATCCTATTTTTAAATCATGTATATTGACATGTATTCATGCTCTCATGGAAACAATAGAAAAACTAGTAAAACAAACTTTTAACCCCAAAAATAGCATTAGTTTGAGGTTTCCAAACATAGTTGCCACAATATATATAGTATCTGTAATTATCAGCTATGTTAATAATGGATAAGGATATTGGTCCAAAGTTTCATATTGGTGCATCCGTCTTAGAAATTATTTAGTATTTTAACATCTTTAAACATTTGAAGAAGCAGGACGAACATTTTATAAATCTGAAAGACTGAAATAGAAATAGAGGATTGAACATAAACTGATAAGTGGTAGATGCAGTTCAGAAGGTTCAGCATCACTTGTCTGGGTGAGGCAGATCAGCCACAGAGATTTGCTAAGCAGTTTCTCTGCGTGGCCAAGCTGAACTGTTCCTTACAGCTCAATATAATCACACCCGTCAAACTGAACTGTCTCAGGTAACTTCTTCTTCTGGATCCCCCCTGCAGTGACAGAGCAATAAACTGAACATGGGTCGAGTAGAAGAGAAGACAACGATTCTCACCTTAAGGAACTGGGGTTTGGCAAGCCTTACAGTCGCAATAAGACACACTCTGTCCTCAAATGTCGAGTGAAGCGATCGCTGGATCACTCCTTCAAAACCATTTCTGTTACATTTAGGCACTGGTTACAAAAAGGACGACAAGTTCAACATAAAAAAATTAAAAAAACACCGACACTGAAGGGAGCGACTTTGTGCAACACATCTTACCATTATTCAGGGATTTGAAGTTTCCGATGAACCTGACATATTCATACACGGGAGGTTCTTTGGGGTCGATTGTCCCTCGAAGCATATGGCAACAGAACTCAAGTTGATTCTTTGCTGATAAAAATATTAAATAAAAGAGATAAAAAAAACATTTTCAAAACAATATTTTCAAGGAAAACATAGAATACTGAAAACAAACAATTTAACACAAGATAGCTTACTTTTTAGGTACTCTGGCGTTAAGGTCTCTCCTTCTGTGACATGTGAGGACAGAGCTTTGGACACATCAGAGTGCTCCCCAGAGGGCAGAAACTTTAAAAGGTTCTGATTCACCAGATCAGACTGAAACACATAACGTGGCTCTTTAAGGTGTGCGATGTAAAAATCAAGAGAAATCAAGTAAAAAGCTAAAGCGTCTGAACAGGTAATACTCACAGGTAGGTGTTCCAGTAGAGAAGTCACATTCTCAGAAACATAGATTATATTCCCGTCAGCCATAATAGCGAGAAAAAATCCATCCAAGGCCTGAAAGATGAAACGTTTAGCTTTATTTAGTCAATTTCTTTTCTATTAAAAGAAGCATTAAATCAGCACAAAAACATCTCACCTCTAGCATCAGCTGGGTGAACTCTTCATTACTAAGAAACAGAGGCTTCCAGTCTTGTCTGATCTCGCTTGATTCTGACTGTGCAGCGATTTCTGTTTGGGAGACACAACATGCGGCTCAGAGAAACTCCCGGCTAAACAGTTTCCTCAGCATTCGGACCGCTTCTCACCTTTGTGTTTGTGCAGGAAGTCGATGCTTTTCTGCAAAATAGTAGACTTGTCTATCTTGCGAGTGTTGCCTGGCAACATGGTGCCCAACTCCTTAATGAGGACATTGAACTGGTCTCTGCGTTTCTTCTCAGACTTGTTACGGGACACACTGGTGATTTAGGAACAAGGACGATGACAAATTTCAGATTTATAACATTTCAACGACGTTTCAAGTAAAGCAGTCAAATCTGACTCTACAGTTGTGACGCATGATATGAAGCTACATCCAAGCTATGATAACTGTGGCTCCAAATGATGCATCATAAAACCCCAGTGAATAGACAGGGAATTCCCATGTTGTTCATTTGCATAAACTGTAATTCTTTTTAGACATGAGCATTTATTTTAGTCTTTCACAGAGCCAATCTCTAATTCACATCTCGACGCAGTGTTTTTCATTCCCCCATGATAAAACTTACAAGGCAAGCCTGTGCGTTAAAGTCTTAGGACATCTGCAAATCTGCCACATGAGCTGTGAAACTTCTTAAGACAGTGTAGCTTCCAGCTTTAACATACAGTAAGAAAGATAAATCAATGTTTCGTGGGTCTAAATATGAGGAAATGGTTGGAATTTTGTGAATTCATAAAATCTGGTCATGTCTTTAAAGTATGCGTGCTGCTATCGATGTGCTCTAGTGCCACAGAGTGTAAACGCACGACAATGTGGTGGAGTTCACAGTGTTCTGCTGCATCATGACTGGGTCTATTCGTTTTTTATGACATAACCTTCTTGTTTGTATTATATATACAGTGTTTCCCCCAGCGTATTAGAAGCCAGGCTTTACTCGCGCCTCCCATTTGTTATATATTATCTGTGACATACTGGTGACCCCGTATCCATAGCCATTACAACGACTGTCTGATAAAACAATAGTGTGATGGGGTTATTACCGTTTGGCTTTGTCCTTTTCATCTTCTTCCATTAACCCATCAAAAATGCTGCTGTCATCTCTGAAGAGTGGACAAAGCAGTAGTTTAAACACTTAAAAACAAAATTAACCTAAAAAGGGTTTTTCCGTTATAGTGGAGCACAACAACACATAATTATCATTAATAATATTTTAGTTTTTTAATATAGATGGGGCGTTAATAGCAGCATAAGATACTGAAGTCTCATCTGTGGACGACAGATCAGATCTTTAGAGTTTATGAACCAAGGGCTTAGAGTCACATGTGGATCTTTTTGACAGAGGACTAGAGGTGAGCCTTGCAGCACTAAATCGTTACAGGCCACTCGCAATATACATTAAGGCCTTCTGTGCAAGCAGTTTTCACTAAACCTAATCAGCTCAGTAATCATTCTACACATACATTAGCTGACTTGTTGCAACAACAAACATGCGGATCCCAGTCCAGTGGAGAAGGTAACGATCTGCATTGGAACACCAGTTAAAGAAATCAGTGTTGAGTAGATCTCCAGCAATACTATCTTTCATATAATCAACATAAATGTATTTTTTGAAAATACTAATTTCAGCCAAAAACATGAACTGAGGTGTTTTTTCTTCCTAAGTCGGCACACAATAGGGCCGAACGATAATTCAATAACAATATATATTGATCGGCAGACGTGTGTGATGCGATAGAAAAAAAAGGATCAATAAAAGGTTTCTGTTGAAATGGAGGACCGTCTATACTCTTTGCCCAGCGAGGAGGAAGAAAAAGTAACCAACAAAAAAAGAAGTAATAACCTGGAGAAAATGAGAGTCTATATCGGCTAATGTTACCAGCTGGAGAGAATTCATGAGGGTGCGGGGATTTTAAAACGGATGCGGAGGTTGCAGGCTTTGTGCTGGACAGGTAAGTTAATTCAATATAAATGAAGTTTACTTTTTGCCGTTATGTTAGAAACAGGGCAGTGTAGTACAGCTAGGGCTGGACGATAATTCAATAACGATGGATATCGATCGACAGACGTATATCGAAGGTCAATAAAAAGTTCAATAGAATAGCAGTTTTTCTTCCTCTTGCATTCTAGCCATGTAGGTTAATATTACAGTCATTACATCCTCCCAACCAATCACAATCACAGACTCAAAAACCAAGCCCCGCCCCCTTTCAAAGAGTTCAGAGAGCATGCGTTCTTTTTTAAAAACTTGTAGTTTGGGTAAACAGTTGCTTGAATAAAGGGTTGAAATGTTTTGAATTTCCTGATAATTATCGATATCGATCAATATGATTTCTATTTTATCGATATGCTTTTCTTCTATATCGTCCAGCCCTAAGTACAGCAGCTACTCCGTCCTCCGGTTAGAGACGGCTCGTTTGTTCGTCTCCCCCTTCCCTCCCAGGGAGCGTGTACGCGGAGGGATATCAGCCGTTCACTGTCTGTAGTGCAGCAACAAGACCGGGTCTCCTTGCTCGTGTTTATAGTCGCTTATTTTAGAGCCAAAAAACGTGACTCACAGAATTTACAAGCGACTATAAAAAGAAACAAGCGGACTTGGCAACAGTGCCGAAAAACCGATTCACACGATGACCGTAGCTATAGGCAGTACCAAATACATGGAGGACATGTTGACATTGTCACATTTTTGATATGTTGCGGCTTCTGTAGTAGACATCACGTTCTTAACGGCGAGGTCGTTTGTAATTCATCTAGCGTACCACTAGATGGTGCGCCAGTGTGAAAATCTTACACACTGGGGCTTTAAGCAACAGCACAAAAATGGCCAAGGCTGCATTTAAAGTATATGGTTTGAATTTTTTAATAATATCAATATGATTTTGATTTTATCGATATGCTTTTTTTGTATATCGTCGAGCCCTAATATACAATTTCAAACAGGAGCACTGCGAATACCCAGACTCTTAGTCCCTCTCCTTTTTATCTAGTCTTTACTGGAAAGATTTAAAAAAAAACATTTCCATATTATTAAAAATAATATTGAGCATTCTCCCAAGCATTGCATTGAGTTTTAGTGTTAAGACAACTTTTATTTATTTATTTATTATTAACATTTAACTCACAACTCTACAGGTAGTGAGTTAAATGTTAATCAATACTAATGAAGACCATGTAATACTGATGATTTTTCTATAATATACAGTAAGTGGCACCGATTTTAACCAAGTATCAGATCGGAAACCTTTACCTGCAAAAGCCTTTTTCTAACTGATTTATGATACTCAGGAGATTTAAAACCTTGATCAGGACCTCGCTGTGTAGAATAGTTGTACTGTTCGCTTCAAAATGAAAGCCATAATATTCTGTATAAAACATAAATATTAAGGAAATCCATCTCACCGGTCAATGCTCGAGGTCATTTTGTAACCGGTTCAGGGCTGCCGACTTGGAGTGTAGTCTTTTAATCGTGCGGTAGACATTTGTGAATGAACCTTTAGAAAAACAGAGCAACATAACAACTTACAGTCTTGCCATAAAAATCTAAACCATCGCCAAACATAATGCAGTTGAGAAAAAGTAAAGTTGTGTCCTCACCAGAAATAAAGCCAGTCCTGTGAGAGGAAAGTGTGTCTGGACGAGTGAAGGGCCTCGGTGGGTGGACTGTAACAGTGGTTGATGTCGGACTTGAGTCTTGGAGGAGAGTCGCTGAACGTTTCTACAACGAGGGAGCTGCACGTTTGTAAAAGGTCTTCAGTCAGATGAGTTTCTGTTCTCCTTTGGATGCAAGTGTTGTACATGGCAGCAACATCTGTTTCTGGAAGAGAAAAAGAAACCATGCATAAGATGAGATGTAAGCTCCAGGCATGCAACACCTCAGCTGGTGATGTTGGTAATTCAAAGATACATTACAGTGGACGGTCGAATGTGATCATTTGGAGTTTCAAAGTGCAGTGTTAAAGAGACATTTAAGCAAAAAGAAGCAGTAAAAATGTACATAAAATGACACTGGCTTACATGTTACTTCCTCATTAAAGCTTTAACGCTAACCTGACGGACAAGGACTAGCCTCTGTATATGGAAGGCCTGGTCTAGTACCACAACACGTCTCATCCCAGAATGCAACATTTTAAATGATAAACAAAAAGCCACAGTTAAATTACTGGAATGTGTAATTGATAAAATCTATTAACTCAATTCAAGAACACATTCTGCAGAGACTCTTACATCTTAGTATTTAGATGATACTTGGTCTTAAAAATAATGCCCAGCAGAACAAGACAAGCCTTTTAGGGTCCATTCATCCCAGCCCTGTTCAACAGATCCGGTTAGTTTGCTGAACTGCATTTTGGCAGGGAAAATTTCACACGGCAATACCCAGGCTGTAAAAAAAGAAAAAAGAAAAAGACAAGTAAAATTGTTTTATTTTATAAAGGAAATTTGGAGCTCTGATATTTGAGTGAACATTGGCTGATCCTTATCTGATATTAAGAGACCCTGCTTTAGAGTTATTACTGCTATTCCTAATAGAGGCTTTTAAACATCTAAAGTCTAACAGTAACAAAACTGCTGTTAAGTCCAAAAATATTTAAATTTAAAGTAATCTATTAAGTTCCTCAACGTGTTTCGCCTAACTTGAGTACAAACATTTTCGAAGCAGCCAAGCCTGAGTGCCAATTTAAGTCTGAGAGAGAATCTGTGGGGGGAGCCACAGATTAGGGTGATGGCAAGGAGGCTGGAGCCTTGGAGCTGATTGCCAAAGATAAATTGTGAAAATACCAGAGGAAACATTCTGAAAACAGGTCAGCAGTTATAGGGTTTGATTGCTGTAATGTCAGTAAAGGGTTTTCTTTTGATAAAGATAATTTAACGTGAAAATATTTTATTCAATTTGAACGAAAATGTGTTTTTCTAAATTAATACATTTTTTTATACATTTTGGAGGGCTGTCTGTCTCTTTTCCTATCAAAAACATAATTCATGTTTGAAAAATTCAATCTAAATCTGCTAGGGGTACGACTGTTAGTCTTAAAATGTTAGTGGAAAACAGAGAAGCTAGCTCACAGTGAAGCCATGAGTTCATGTAGGCCATACATGGCAGAGAAATAACAACATGTGTGACTAACACATAAACTAGGCAGCTGGACCTGAGGTTACTCAATGTTTGTATCTGCAGAGCAACGTTTTAATAACTGGAGATAATTCTGTCCATGAGTCATCAGGACTCAGTGCCCAAAAGAAATGGGTTTTAATAACTATGCATTAGTGAACTGTAGAAGCGTGAAATGTCAACATTTAAGAAAAAAGGTATTTTTTCAGTTTGTTAAACAACTTCATGTTCTCCTAAAGTTGGCTGGGAGCCGTTCTCTCGGCTGAGCTTTTACTGTGACTAACGCCATGTGCTCTCTTTCATCCTCTAAACTTGAAAACTGGCTCAGAGCTTATCTGCTTTTAACTGCGTTTCTCTCCTAGATGAAGCCACTAAAGCAGCTGCTACTAGTGTTTTGTTTTTACTTAACTCTTGCATAAAAAGTACTCCTGGATCAGTGCTTCAGTGTTCATTTTGAGCAAGCGTGCTCTGCCTTTTCAAACCCCCAATCGGTCATGGCAGATGCCTTTTCATACTGAGCCTGGTTCTGGTCTTCTGGAGGCTTTTTGGTGTTTTCCTCTCCACTGTCATTGCATGCATGCTCAACAGGGCATTCCTCAAATGACGTCAAAGTACTAAATTTAGAACAGCGCATGCGTCGCTACCATCTTGTGGCGGTACAAGCAAGGCGGTAACACTTGAATAGTTGTATGAGTCAAATAGTGAATATTGCCTTGACAGCCATATTACAAAACACCGCTGCATTGGGATCTGCTGGAGTGACTCTCGATATGATGATCGTGACCATATGGAGTTTTTTCCATTGATTTAAGCCCAAAGGACTGCCGAGAAATGTGAGTGGTGGATACGAGCTTGTAACAGAGAAGACGTTACTATGGAATCTGACCAAAGACACCTATGTGATCTCTATATTTTATCGGTGGTAAGGAACCAACATTTGAATGTCCAGACCTGAAATCAGCTACTGCAGCGCCTGTGCAGGTAGTCTACATTTATTTGGCTTTTTCTCAGTAGAATGAAAACATCTTACGATCCATGAGGGGTGTTCATGTGAGCTTCAGTGTTGCATTGTCCGCTTATCATCAGCGACTTTTCTCTAAAGTCATTTCCACTTTCGTCAGTTGGCGGTTGTGGTTTCTTGGGTTTGTGAAGTCACTTTTTTGGGTTTGGCTTTTTTTTTTTTCCAGGGGACCCCTTTATCTGGTTATGGCCCCGCGCAACAAGAGCTATTAGCGGCGCTCAACCCCTCCTCTCCACGACAACCATTTTACGAGCAGCAAAAGTCCCAGTGTGTATAAATACCAGCTAAATACATGCATTTGTGATGATTAGAAGCAGCGTCTGTATTACAGTGTGGTGGTTTGCTTGGTGGGTTTCAGCTTCTTTTCATGGATCAAGTCGATGTTTCTCTCACAGTGAACTTGTGTGTGTGTGTGTGTTGGGATCTTGAGTGCCTGATTACAGTGGGATGATTGACTTTGCAACTTTAGAAAAGAAGCTGTTTTTAAGTTTATTTTTGCAATAAGCCCTATAATAATTTAAAGCAATGTTATATATACATTTTTTCTTAGTATCAGCTGAAATTTGATCGCGTTTGATCCGTTTGATTCGTTCGTAAGGGAGCCGTTTACCTCACATGCGGGAGGTTGTCAATGCTAGCTGACTGACTGTAAACGCAGCTGGGCGGAGTGTAGGCGACATTTTCAAATACTGCTTTTTTGTAGTAAATTCTACAAATGACGACACAGAAAAGGGCTCAGACCAAGTCCTCAAAAGATAGCGAGCACGTTGCGCGTCACAAAACCAGAAAATAAGTAACGTGTGAGATTTGACATGGCACAAGAGCACCACAGTGACACAGGACCTAAAGTAACATGGCGTCATTGATGAGGGTGAAGACAGCTAAACAGCAGGGTAAGTCGTTACTATATCTGACGTTTGTGCTGTTTCAAAGTGAGGAAACGCCAACAACGGTAAGCTCGAGGCTGTGAGCGGAGTCCTGCGCGGCCGAAGTCGTGCTTCAGGGTGCCGCCTTAACGTCAATCTGCCCGATAGCTCGTCTAATGCGGGTGTTAGCTTGTTAGCTGATTACTGACAGGAGCTTGTTTACGTGCGCAACTTTCGCTGATGTGATTAAAATGTGTTGGGATTAAAAGAAAAGAAAGTATTCAGAAAGCACCGTTTATATGGGCTGAAAATCAAATAATCCGATCATGATGTGCATTTACTTGCACCAAGCTTTATTGAAAGTAGAAACTCTCTGACTTTAGCAGAGTTGTTGGATTTCCATAAAACAACCGCAGAAGGTTTTTAATTCTTCATGCGGTAAAAAACAACAATAAATGCAGAGGTGCGTTGGTTCTGACTGTTCAGAGCACACAGAACGGACCCGCACCACGTTCTGAGATGGTTGAGAACTCCTGCTGCTGCTGTTGAGCGCAAGGGAGGAAATTATGATCATCCATAACATGTTCTGTGCTGCACAGCGCTGCGGCCTCATCCTCCACATGCAGGCGCTGTAAGTTCATGAGTTAATCAGAACAAGTGTTTAGATGGACGTTGATTGGATTATGGATCATAAACCAGCCCTCTCAATCGTAATACATTTTCATTCTGGTGGTAATAATTTGTTGATTAAGCTTTAAGTTTTAATTTGCTGACAACGTCTGAGTGAACGTACTGTATGGGAGAGAGGAGCAGGGCTCTAAACTAACTTCTCAAGAATCAAGAGTCTTTATTGTTGTTATGTAACCATAGATAAATTTTAGTGAGACACTCAGAATGATAAGAGGCAGATCCAAATTAAAAACACTTACAGAAAAACAAACCATAAACATCCCTAAAGGTCACCCTCAAAAATGTAAAACCCTCAGAAGAACTACAAAGTATTAAATATCTTAACATCCTTTTTGACTCTTTGAAGAAAAACTACTTCCAAGGATGTTTATAGAATAAACACCCTTGGTAGAAAAATATGTAGGACAAATGTAGCATGTACTATTTACATAAAATGCAGCTTGTGCAGAAACAGGCTATGAAATAGGCTGCTGGTTTATTTCATTGTCAGAAGTGGTGTTTTTGCTCTGGTTGTATCATTATACCCAATTATTTCCCTAGGTGCATTAGTTCAAGGGTGAGGTTCAACCAAACTGCATTGACCCCCCAGTTTTACAGCTTTACTATTCTTGTGTTAAACCGCTGTTCATATAGACAACATTGACTATTAAATGATTGACGTACAATTTAGTCAACATAAACAAAATTACTTATTACCTAATATTATTGTAACAAAACACCTAAGCAGTAACTTGTTTTTTGTTTGCTTATTAGCTCTTTCATATCAAATGTTCAATTTTGGAAAAAAGAAATTGAAATAAAACTTTTTTTTCTGTCCGATGAAGCGATTATCGTAAAAACAATCGACCGATTAATCGATTATTAAAATAATCAATAGTTGCAGCCCTAGTATAATGGTTGGTTTCTAAAATCCTGTTAATGTCACGTCAGATTGCGTTTCTGTCTTGTATCGGTATCGACCGATACGTGCGTGCGTTGGTATGACAAAAGCCAACAGCTTTTGTCATACCATACTCTTGTACAAGAGACAAAAGTATCAAGGAGAGGAAAAGGATTTATCATGACTTTCAGCTCTGCAGCACTATTTTATTATACAGCCATGACTGTTGGCCCAGATCTGATGCATCTTATCTAAGATAACTGTTTTGTCAACACAAACGCCCCACTACACCGCAGTATAACCATCACAAAAGACGAGGAGTGGTAGTAAAAAACTTTCTGTAAAATTAGGTTCTCCTGACAAACGGAAGCAGGCAGGTCGACCCCACTTTCTCAGGGGGAAAACAGCCGAGCTAATAGTCCACATTAGGATAAAATAAAAGTAACTCAGGAAAACACCACATGCACGAAAATTATATAAAAACATCAGCAATATGGGCTGAAAATAAGAGATGAAAGGAAAATGGTAAACACTTTCACAGCAATATTCTCACTGCTGAGTGAGTGTTGTGCAACTGGAAGAGCGAGGCTTGTATAACCATGATGTCATCTGTGATTCACTGACCTGATGGCCCATTGACCTACTTTCCTCCTCCTCCTCCTCCGATCTAACTTAATTACAACTCCACAGGCAACACCTTTTACTTTTCAGCAAAAAAAACATAGCACTCTGTCAACATGAAAACCCTAAAGGAGCAGACTTTACCTGGCAAGAACCTTCAAACGTCCCGTGTTGTCTTTAAACCACGGGACATACAGAGACTTCCTGGTGTCTCGAAGCCTCACCAGGAACAGATGGTCAGGTAAGTGGTGAAGATTTGCAGAAGGACGGAAATATTACACATCGGCAATCAAACGATTCCAAATAAACACGAAGAATCTAAAGAATATTCTCCTTCCTGAAAGACAACAACCTACTTATCTTTTTTTTTTTTTTTTTTTTTTTTACTGCTCATAGAGCAATGTGGGAGGCTTCAAGTGTGTTTGCATGTATGTGGGTGTGTGCAAGTCTGCTCAGATTTAGGGCAGTAGAGCTCTAAGGATATGAGTCACAGCGAAGTGGATCTATGGCGCCTCGCGTCACGCACAGCGCCACACCCAGCATTGGGATGCCAGCGCAGCAACTGTGCCAACGGGCAACACCACAGCGACCAGCCTCGCTGCGGAGAGTAAAAATAACCTGGATGAATTCCTCCGCAGCCGATGGGCCCTCTGTCGTGTAGTGAAAAAATGAACAGATCACAGGGATCACCACTCTTTGTCACAAACTTGAGTCACTAGATATTAAATATTGGGACGCTGCAGTGGCACATGTCCTGCAAGCACATGGTTCTGTTTTTGTCAGGGAACAGTAATTTTGGGTCATCTAGAAGAAAATTACTTGTACACACACGATCATGAAACTTTGTTCTCTGCAAGGGAGGGCTGGCAGGCCACTGAAAAAGTATAACACAATAAAAAATATATAATAACTTGGGACAGGTGACAAGGATACTATGCCAGATTCAGCAGCCTGGCTAAAATAAAATGGTCCTTTTCCAAAGCGCCACATCGTTTTCACTTTTGTTGGCACAAGCCCCATAATTGGGGCTTGTTAAAACACCTTGTTCGGAGTGCAAGCCTAAATTATTAAATGACTGTTAAAATGTGTCAAAGATAAAAATAGAACTGTAAATTATATATTTATTTAAAAGGAGCATAGTGTAAAATTCCAGGATTTTTCCAGAAGTCTGCCCCCTCTGGCAACAAGTTGAAATGACACCCGTGTTGTGCACATGCGTGGGAGAGGAGGAAAAGCACCTGCTGCTGCCACTGCACGGGTCTTTTGTTTAGAGGCGTGATGTCTTCTGAGGTAAGAAAGCCATAAATATTCAAGTTAGCCCGTGTTCTCTCGCTTATGCATCAATTACGGCGGAGACTAAAAGTAGCCAGGGGAACGAGAGCGCCTACGTGCACGCACAGAGGATTCAGCCCAATCACTCTCTCATGAACTGAATGTCCAGCCTACAGAGGCAACAGCAGTAAATAGAGGATAACTAATTTTATACATCATATATACATTCTTTATATTCAGTTCCCTTCAGGCCAGTTTTCTTGACCACAACAGTTCTAGCCAGGCCCATGGACTTTGTGAGAGAGTCTGATTGGTGCCATTTTTGATGTGTTGCAACAGGGAACCACAAACTAATGAAATGAATATGTTTTTTGTAAATCAAACGCAAGTATTTCTTCATGGGATTTTATGTGACTATACGTATATTTGGTAAACTGTATTTGTTTTGAATTCAAGTTAAAGTTTAGTTCAGATTAGTCATAATTAAGGATTTACTTGTTTTATTGAATTGTTGTACATTTGGACCCTGATAAAAAAAAAAAGTTTACATTTTCACTTCAAAGCTGAATTGCAGAGAGAACTGTTTTTGTTAGGTAGAACAGCAAGCCCCATGTCCTCTCCATGATCCACGTCACGCCATGATACCTGAGACCCGGGGATCTGGACTCTCAGTGAACCCAGGCATAACAAAACAAACCCAACACCAGCATCTAAAGCGTGACTCCCAACACGTGCTGATATGCATCTTCGTCCAAGCACGTTTAGCTAGGAATATCCTGGATAATTAATTGCACTTATAACAACCAGCAATAAAAAAGATGTCTGCCAAGGAGATCACAATTATGAACTCCCTCCTCCCGTTTTTCTTTTAAAGGTACATTACAAGTGAGGTCTGGTGAGAAGCAGTTTTAGTGTATACACATCATTATGGCATCTATACATAGATGGTTAGTAATGTCATTCCCTACATTCAAAGCTAAACATCTTTCTTTGAAAAGACATCATCTGACAATGCTGTCTGTATTTGTTTTCTAAGTCAACAAATCCACAACTTTATACTCTATCCTCAATACTGCTTAACTGTTGCACTAACCGAAGTGTTAACACTGGGCAGGCAGCTGTGTTTCCACTTACACACACACCTCTGCAGGCCCAGAAACACTAGAGCAGCCTTTGTTTGGCATTTTGACTCGGCAGCCGACAGCCAGCAGCGGTGACTGGTGAACGCCCCTCCACTGCTGTTGGCCGCTTGTCTCAGAGGAGCAGGACCTCCGCCACGGGTGCCATCCTGATGCCAAGTGGGTCAGTGGAGTTCAGAAGGATGACAGGCTGCACGGGGCAAATCGATAACTGGGGGTCTAGAACCCCATGAGGCAATTATCAAAATGAAACTAATTTTTAACCACCAAACCGAGTCAAACACACAATGATCCCAACCACCAATCAGCATCAGCATTTTTTTTTAAATATTGCATTCCCACAATGCACATACCGTATTTTTCGGACTATAAAGGCACGCTTTTTTTCAGTTTGGCCGATTCTGCAACTTATAGTCAGGCACGACTTATATATCAAATTTAAATGGTAATTCATATTGACCAGCAAGAACCGAGGAGTAAACATTACCGTCTGTAGCCACAAGCTCTCTAGGCTTATGAAAACTATATCCTGCTCCTGTACCACTTAAAAATTTGTTGAAACATGAACTTATTGACAACAAACACTGAATACATGTTTGTATGTTGTTTCGCTGTTTCAGTATACATTCAAGCAGGGGAGCGTTGCGTGGTGCCGAACCCTGTTATTGGGCTGTCCTTGAAGCTAATAACAGCTAGCGCTAGCTTACAGGTCTGTTATCCGGGCGGGTTACAACTTCACTTTATAACCCGTGTAGTACTGTTAGCTTAGCACCGTTATGCTCAGTCTAATTTCAGTGTAATTTTGACAACTTTCAGCGTAACGGCCCGTTACGCTGAAATGCGCTGGATAAAACCTTGCTGGTTGGAGTTGCTAATTTACCCCATTCATCCTCCCAGGTATGTTCCACGTAATTCAGCCAGTTGTGGATGCAGATGTGTAAGTTGTTTCACCAGATTACATGTCAGTTTTTGGTCTGATTGTGTGAAATAAATGTCTAAATACGTGCGTATAGTCCGTGCCACTTATGTATGTCTTTTTCTTCTTTATGATGCATTTTGTGACTGATGCGACTTATATTGTAGTCTATATGACTTGTAGTTGAATTTTATTTTTCTGTGCAATACATGGAACTCACTATTGCATTTTCATCCAGTTGATTATACCGGCTCTGTTAACAGTGCCATGCCTCAAAGTTCAAGGTTAAGTTCACTTTGTTGTCATGCTGGTTGGAGGGAGTACAAAGATAACACAAGGTAAGCCCAGTACAAGGGTGATGCTAACACTGTGTCACAAAGTGCAGCTAATGCCTCAGTTGACTAAGGGACAAAATACCATGTCATAAAATGCAACAACAGCCTGACTTGAAAAGGAGGAAATAATCAATAACATCAAGCAGTGGCACGATTTATATTGTTCATGTGTTTGCCTGTGTCTATGCCTTCTCAGGGTGCTTCTTTAAGTCAGTTTCACTCCTGCCGTTAAAACTTTGCGTCATTCTAAAAAGGCATGATGTTGAATTATTTCTGCAAGATATAGATTCAGGATTCTGCTCTCTCTAAAGCAGCTCACGCGATCGTGAACAGGAGCCGTCAGCTCCAACGTCCAATTATGCAAACTGCGATCATGTGAACCTCCGGAGAGCATAACAAAAGCAAAACTCATCAGCAGCTGAAACAGACAAGCAATACTAGTTATTCGTGACTATCAACATTTTTTTTTTCTCAGTGCATGTGATCATGAAAAGCCGATAGCCTCTGCAGCTTCTTCAGGCGGGGTGAACATTTGGAAGGCTGTGGTGACTCAGTCAACATCCTTCTCAGATTCGTATTCATTATTTTCCACAACGACAGATTGTGAGGCAAAAATAGAACACAATGAAACATGGATGAATAGCAACTATGTCACAGCGCATGACAAATTAGATCCAAACAGCTTAATTAGCCCAGACTGAGCACCCCTGCAACCACCAGCACTATTCGCTGATTATTAAATGGCCAGCTCCTTCGCCTCATGACTGCTTGTTGTAGTCAGTTTTCTCCAGACTTATAAGGCCTTCATACGGCAATCAGTGCAGAGGCGCTGGTATTACTGAATCAGAAGGAAAACATCTGGGCCATCCTGAGCCTCCAGCGGCACCCCAGAAACAGAAAAACGGCTCCAAGTCTCCGACGTTCTTCACACGCATCTCTCTGAGCTGCATTCAGAGCTAATCGGCTTCCCGGCCAAAACCCTTTACAATAAAACACCTTGAGGGTTACCGTATGGCAATGTTTGCAACCGCCGCCTCAGATGCTGTGATTCCGTGTTTTAAAGTTACGGATACAGTAGTTCACAACTTTTGTAATGACCTTTATAGTATTCCTTTAACCCAAAGGATTCCTAAGAGGTGAAATAAACTTTTAATACTGTAGTTTGCGTTAAAAAAATGTGTTATTGTTATTTGATAAGTGGAATAACTAGGAATCAGTTAAAGCAAGCTTGAAACACTAGTGTCCAAAGTTACTTTGTTCATTAAGTGAAGACAGTAGCCTGTTCAGGCAGAAGAGAAACTGAAAATGACTTTAGCCCTCACTGTCATAAGCTTGTTCTTGTTTACCAGAACCACAGTCTCTTGGTCTCAAGATACATGGAAGGGGTTTCCTGATGTCAACAGTGAGAAATAGCAATCCATCAGACATATTTGTGTTTTTACATCGCCGTGATGTCACATTTTAGAGAAGTTATTAACCCACTTAAATATTAACCACTTAAATCGCGTGAAAATTATAAACTGAATAAGGAACTACACACAATGGAGCAGACTTTAACTATTCATTTAAACAATGCTTCTCTAGCACTGAATGGTTGACTTGTTGTTAAATAGATAATACTGTTTTTTCCCCATTTTTCTTGACTCCCAAGAAATAACAGCTGACAAAGTCATAAAGTCAGACTTGTTATGTCTTCAAGAACAAGAAGATACCCTTACCTCTCATAAAAATGTCAGTCTGACACAGTCAAACCTGTGTGACAAAGGGACTTCTCTGCTTTTAAAGTAGCCGTCGCGTGATAAATTCCTGAGTTTAGGGACATACAAAACAGGAGCAATTACACCAGTAATAAATGGTTAACTAAACTCTTCTTGGCATATCTAATGTATTTATTCACAAAGCCAATCTCCAACAATATTTTAGCGTTTCCTTTAGTTGAAGGTTAGCAGGCATAGTTAAAGCTGGTCATTTTCCCCACACACATGATTTTTAACCCACCCAGCACGTGCCTGACACATAAGTTAACTAAGCAGCCGCTTAATGGCCCCTATGAGTGAGGCTTATTATTTTTCTTTGCATCAGTGACATATCAGTGACAATTAAGCAAAACAAAACTTGTGACCGTTTTAGAAATCAGTGTAATCAGACTGTAAAGACCTTCTTCCCAGTAAAATATTTAGTCGTAGGTTAAAAGCTTCAGACCTAGCCTAGCTGTGTTTAGGCGCAGCTGAACGCATCTGAAACATGAACAGCACCATGATTGAGAAACTCTGCACCAAAGCATGTCACCAACCTTTTAATTAAACTAAAATAATTCAATCAAGGGACAGTTGCGTGGTTGGTGCATTTATTGATCAAAAACAGTGGGACTTCAGACTGTTTCAGTATCTAAATAGGGCGCTTCCAACGCATTTTCTTATTTCTAAACATGCACACTCCCTCCCCCCACTATTTAGATTCAAACAATGACATCAAGGTATAAAGTCAATTAATGTACTGTGTTATATTATTATTACCTTCCAGTTGTAAATTATAATTACGATGATGTTACCAATGTATGATATTAAAATTTTAATCTGGGTAACATGAATTGGGGGGGTTAGCAACACTGAGGTAATTGAGGTCCCAAATCAACTCGTCTTGGGCCTTATACAGTTTTGGTGCGGCCTTGAACGCCTCATTCATCCGCAGGTGATGATTCTTTGGTCCTTGAGCAGCAGGTGATGTTCAAGGACCGAACAACAAACAGCTGCGCTGTCAACTACATGGGACGTGAACATTTAACTGTCTTTGGACAGACGCAAGTAGGACTTTATGCTGCAGAACAAAAACAAAACCCGTAAAAAATAGTTACTGTATTTTAATTGAACGGGCATGCCTTTAAAACACAGAGTAAATTTAACTATTTCTATGAAATTGGACTGCTGGTAATGCAGTAGGTCACGCAAAGCTAGCTGAAGTATGGTCTGTCCGTAAGTTTCCGATATAGGCGCAGCAGATCTACCCGGTCATGCCTTGATGCCGGCCGGCAAAACCGGGAAGAGGCTGCTGGAAGGCTGCTGTCACCACCTAGCTTACCGCGCTAACGTCATCTACGGCAACAAAACAATGGCTCCATAGTTTATACAACACTGCGATGTGTGACACGCACATAACATGAAGCAGAGCGTTGGCATAAATAGAGACATTTTACAAGTGGTAAAGAACTTCAACGCGTAACAATTTCCCGTACCTTTAACTCGTCCGCAGAAAGGTGCTGCTGTACGCCAGTTAACCCAGTTTTAGCCAAAGCTAGCTAGCTAGCGAGCGTGCAGCATTAGATAAGAATGTGGGTCACCGGGCCTTCAGCCGGTCTCTGTTACTGAACGGGCGCAAGCTGCGCTGTCGGTGTTTTGTCCCTTCGAGTCTGTTAAAAGTACACACCGAGCTCGTCCATGGCGATGCCACGGTCGTGGAACAGTGGCACTTACTTCCGCGGAGTCCAGACTTTCATCGGGATATTCCTGCACCCGCTGGCGCTGCTGGCGGTTGACTGCGCAGGCTGAGGAGGCAGACTGACTGGAGTTGGAACCGGAGCCAAAACGGCCCGCCGCTGTTCTCCAGAAAACGCACGCGCCCCTGCCGCGAAGACTGCTTCTTACACTCTTTATCGTTTAACATATGGTACATGCTGTTGAAAAGTAATCGTGTTTTCAGCCAGATTGACTGAAACCATTTCGTAACAGTTTTATTGTTTTTCTACCTTTCTCGTCATTGCAGTGAAAAATTGTAGGAAAAGACAACGTGGGTATTTTATTGTGTAAAGATTAGGGTCGTATTTAATTTAAGTTTTAATTCTATATTTAACTTCGACAGAGTAGGGCAGTGTCTTTTTGGTCACCTGGTTGTTAAATTGTTGTATTTTGAGTGTTTACCTTCAGCGTGGTACCCATCACCATGGCAACAGACGAGGCGCAGAAATCTGCAGTACTCTACTTGACCACAACATTAAGTGGGTGGGAATAGTAGCGCTATTTCCACACTTTTGAAAGATTATAGAAACCAATGAGTAAAAGTCCGCCACTATAATATTTAAATTCTCCTTTAATTTACGAACTATTCCATCTTAGCCCTTAGGTTGAGCTCCGGTCAAATTTCACTGAAATAAAAATCACTAAAGATTATAGTTTAACTGTTCAGACTGACCTGAGATTCCACAGCTTTATCCACAAAGATGATTGAACGCTCAAAATAAATCGTATTGATTTGCATAAAGTTAGACCTATGCGAGTTTTATTAAAGTTTTGTACACTCTTAATGTTAGAAATAAATGGGGGAGACAAAAATCAGTGTAAAAACAGAGCTGAGTTTTTACACTGTCAGATGGATACACACACACACACACACACCCAAGCACACTTACATGCATGCGCAAACACCCACTTTGGGTCCCCCAGCAGCTATTGTCTGGTCCGGCAATTTTTCCAAAATGTCACATCAAAAATTCCCAATGTTGTCACGGGTGATTTGCTTTGACAAGCGGGATAGAAGACCAGGCCGTTGTCAACAAGACAAACTGGCAGTGATCAGAGAAGTTTGGGACAAGTCTCTGCCACTCATCTATAACCCATGTCCTAACGTCACAGTTGATGAGCGTCTTGTCGCTTTTAGGGGATGCTGAACTTTCAAGCATTACATGCCAAGCAAGCCATCTAAATATGGCATAAATACATGGGCAACGTGCTATGACAGCACAAGTTATGTGCCTGGAAAATGCAGGTCTATACTGGGAAAGCAGCAGACATTGATGCTGAAAAGAACAAAGGGGAATGTATGGTTGTGGAGATGACTGCAAGTGTCAAGGAACACAGCATAAGATATGATAATTTCTTCACCTCCTACGCTCTTGGTGTGGAGCTGCTCCCAAAAAACTGACCATGGAGGGGAGAGTGGAAAGAAACAAGCCCGAGCTGCTTCCCACCTTACTTGCTACACAGGACAGGGATTGGGTTTCTTTTCTCCAGATTTGCATTCACCTGTTCTCTCATCAATGTGGCCTACTGTCCAAAGAAAATAAAAATAAAAACATTTAACCCTGACGACATATCTGCACAGGGATGCAGCGGTGAGCACCAGCAAGGACAAGAGACTCAATGCCACCCTAGATTCCAATAAGAGCAAATGCAGAGTTGACAGCCACAAGGAGGTCAGTAGAGTTTGATTTCCACGTACTTCTTCTCTATCATCAGTTTGTTTGATCTTTGTTTTCTTGAAGAACAAAATGTGCGTGCAACACAGTGAGTCTTATCTATTTGAATATGCAAACATGGTTTAGATGAGATGGTTAGATGTGATGCCCTGATGCACGATGCATCCCCTTTTTGCACCTTTGCAGGTCACTGGAACATGCTCTTGTCAAAGGGAGACAGCAATGTGTCAGATGTGTGTTTTTACAATGCATTTGTGGTGTGGCTGTTGGCGAATCTAGGATGGAAGTACAGGAAATGTTTCAAGAGGAGGCTATTTCTGGAGGAGTTGAGGAAAGCCATGCTGACACCCCGCTTTAACAACAGCAACACCTTCCCCGAATGCCAACTTCTGCTACATTAGAAACAAAGATCCATGAGCAAGAAGCAAGACCACTTGCAACGAGAAAGAGAGGCGATAAGAGGAAGAGGTGCAGTGTGTGCACCAAGAGATGTCAAATCAAGCGTAACATGCCATAAACACGATGCATATTTTGCAAGAAACACAACAACTTATGCTATTGTTGTTGTTAGTTGTTAATTTATGAAAACATTTATCTTGGAGCATTGCAAAAACGTCAACTACAGTGTTGGGATTATTTTCTTTGCTCCTAATTATAATTTTCATGGTCACTTTTTCCCGGGAACACAACATGGTGTTACTTTTTGTGACTCTATAAAAAATCTAAATGGTTCAAATGAAGTGTCTTTGATAACTTTGATCCAAAGTACCCTATAGTAAGCAGTATACCATGTTTCATCAGATTTTTTCTTATACTCAAAACAATAAAAAAATGTTTTTTAGAACTTGCTTTCAAGTGAATAAGATCAATTAAGCACAATTGATTTTCAATAATTCTTGCAAATGGCAAAAAAAGAAAAAAAAAATTTTAAACCCCTACTGTCCAAATAGTTTTTCACACATTACCTCTGGTGAAAAGCACACATTTAGACCTTAAAATATGCATTTGACAAACACGTTATACCATGTTCTGAGGAGAAACTATAACAAACAAAATAAAGTTATTGCTACTAAATTAATTTGACCACATATTTTTTTAAGTTTCCTAATACTTTTCCATGTAATACGTAATAAATGTATTAAAAGTTCCCCATTCTTTGGTTAGACTTTGTTCCGGTCCCAGTCACTGTTTCTCCAGCTCTTAACTCTCGACTCTCCAGACCCCGCCCTACTTCCCTCTCATTTTTGTCAACAAACATTTTGATAAAACAACAAAATATTTTCATAGCACGGATTGTTCAAATGAAATGAATAATATTCTTTCAAATGAAATGAAAGAAATTAATTAACTCAATTATGCACAAACATACTTAGCATAGTCAATATAACTGAGGCACACAAAAAATGTGCTATATGTTGTCTTTGACTTCTGTGAAGTGGCCAAACCTCTGCTTCCTTCTGTCACTAACCTTTTGCTGCAGTTAAAACTGCATGTCCTTCGGAGTACGCCTCTACCCGCTTTGTGCATGAAAAAACATTACATTATCTGAAATAGCTCAAGTTAGGTCAAATGAAGAGCACCCGAGAACAGTGATTTTCAAGTATTGGCAAAAATCTCTGTCAGACTTAAGTCTTGGCCCTTCTGACACACAAATATGCGTGGACCAAAGCATCCGATTGTAACTTTTGCTGGTGGTTGAAGCTCTTTCAGTCTCAAGGCTTCGAAAGCCTCTGACAGGTTCTCTCCCAGGATCATTGTGTATTTAGCTCCATCCATCTTCCCATCAACTCTGACCAGCTACCCTGTCCCTGCTGAAGAAAAGCATTTCCACGATGCTGCCACTATGATTCTCGGTGGGTATGGTGTGCTCAGACAATTAGCTTTCTGCAATACATAGTATTTTTGCATTTAAGCAAAAAAGTTCTATTTCAGTGTCATCTCAGTCCCCTGCATAGCTTGTGGCAAACCAAAGACGGGAATGGTTTTTGCTGCTTATCAACAGGTTAAGAATTTTGGTGCTTTTCCATAAAAGCCAGATTTATGTAGTGTGTGACCAACAGTGGTCTTGTCAACAGGTTCTCCCATTTGAGCCACGGATCTTTGAAGCCACATTTCTGCTTCTGTTATCAATGCTCTTCTTGCCCTGACTGTCAGTGGAGTCTTGATAGTTTTTTTTTTGTTTTTGCCATTTTTTCCACTAGATCCAACAGCGCCCTTGAGATGCACAAAGCTTGGGATGTTGTTTTACAATCCCACCCTCCTTTAAACTTCTCCACCTTAACTCTGACATGTGTGTTGTGGTTCTCGGTCATGATGCTTTTTGTTCAATAATGTTCTCCAGCAAATCTCCAAAGCCTTCACAGAGCAGTTGTATTTACATTGAGATTAAATTAAATAGAAGTGGATTCTGTTTACCTATTAGGGAATTTTTGAAGGCCCGTTGCCCTTGGCTTGATTTAGATATCAGAATAAAGAAAGCAGAATATGCAAACCATACATTTCAGAATGTTTTTTTTTTTCATTATTATTTTTTTCATTTTTTTGTGCAAAAGATGTTTAAAACCAACTATTATTTTCCTTCCACTGTCCAATTTTGTATTTCTCTAGCACTTGCCAGACACATAAAATACGTAAAGGTTTATGGTTGTAATTTGACAAAAAGTCCAATGGGATAAGAAAGCTTTTACAAGGGGACGTGGTGGTGCCACAGGGGTAGTGTGCATGTACAGAAGCCTCAGTCCTCAACGCAGCTGTTCGAGGCTCAAGTCCCGGCCTGTGGACCTTTCTAGTAAGTCTGCCCCCTCTCTTCGGACCCAATTTCCTGTCAGCCTAATGTGAAATAAAGGCCATTATTGCTAGGAAATTAAACAACCAAACAGAAAACTTTTACAAGGCTCTGTATCTCTCAATCCTCCTTCCTTTTCTGAAAGATACAGTATTTAGGCACTCTCACTAGAAATTACCTCCACTAATTATCACGATCCCCAGGCATCTGGACTGACTCTTTTAATTGCTGGATCGTGCCTTCTTGTGCTTATCTTCCTTAAATGTTTTATTTTACTCTTGTCAAGTAATTAGTGATTCTCTGCTCTTACTTCATTCTGTATATTATTTACATTGTGTTCTGTTAGATGTCTATGTTTCCCCCCTGGTTGGCCTGTATATCTCCCTTTCCCTCAGCTCTCTACCTTCATTGCTCTCACCCGTCTTCCATAATCAGCTGATTACCTCCACCTGCTCTCCATGCTTCCTCTCCCTTCCCCCCTCAGTGTTTAACCAGCCTGTATTAATCTCAAATCCCAGTTGCTGGTTTCTCCTCTGGTTTTTTTTCTTGCTTGTCCTCTGTGTCCTGCACTGCAGTTCTGTGAGGTTTTTTTTTTTGGCTCCCTGATTAAGCAATCACTTTTGGTCACTAATCTGCTCTGCATTTGGATCCTCCTTCAACTTCACCTGACACTAATGCTCTTTCAGTTGTGTATTGTACTTCAGCCTTACAAAATAAATAGACTAACTTATGTAATATCTGACCAGCAAAACATATTGTTTTAGTTGGATAAACTAATAAAAAATATTTGTATTTGCAGCGGAAAAGTGTTTTCAATAATAACATAGTCACAGTACTGGAGACAAATGTTAAAATCCAGCCAGCGGTGCACAATGTCCAATTTAATGAACACAGGCTTAATTGTGATTTTCTCCCAAAATAAAAAAACATAATTTTATTCTTTAATAAAATATAAATATAAAGATCTTCAGAATTTAGAAATATATAAGACTTTAGTTTTTAATTTTTGTCACCCATACTTTTACCTTTTAAAAGTCTCATGGTATAAAATGACTGCCAAGATATTTCCAAGGGGTTTGGTGGCAGCTGCGTTTGAAGACATTTTTTGTGACCTTGTTTACTGGCTGGCCAGTCCATAGCAGTGTAGCACATATCACACACATCCTAGGAAATGACTTTTCTGCTGCCCATTTATCAGTTTAATTATTACATTTGTAACAGCATCTAAATTGTTTAACCAGTCCAGACCACCTTTAGATGTTGAAAAGGAGAAGAAAATAGATGAAATAATTACATAAAGAGCTGAAACAAAATATTTGTTTTGAGTAAATAAAAACCTATTTATTCACATTATGTAAACCATATTGTGTGCCCAAAAGAAAGTGTTTAAATTCAGCCCTATTACATTGACTGAGGGGATTTAGTCTACTGGGTTCATACTAATTGCTCCATATTTGGAAAAATCAAAAGTCTTTTAAAGTGTTTAGGAACATACAATTATTGCTCCCTTAAGTGAGATCACTTCTCAAAAAAACTGAAAATGAAACTTTTTAAACACTGAAGGATGCTGTTGTCTGGCCCACTTTCTTTACATTCGGGTTTTCATGCTGTCATATTTTTAAGCTGTGATCTTAAAGATCTTGTCCAAAAAGTGAAAGTGTTTAGCGTTGATCTGCATAGATAAATGTCAAAAACACATTTAGATCTAAAGAAAAATCTGTCACCACATTTTGGATCGGAATAATTGAACAGTAAAACCAATGATTTCCTAATGTAGCCAATTCTAAAGTATCTATGATAAATAAACTATTCTAATCTGATTTATTATAATTTGTGAGTAATTATAGTTGCATCTAAAATTATTCCACCCCCACTGCAAATTAGGATTATATGCAAATTGTGTAAACTAGCACCTGTTTGCTATAAACAAACTCAAAACAAAATTTTCAAGTAGTCTCCCTAAATAAATATAAAATGTCATCTTTGATGACTGCTGCAGATTCAAATGTATTCATCCCCTTTATGAAAAGTACATTGAGTAGTTAGTAGAGCACCTTTTTGCTGTTATGAACTGCTGCAAATGTGATTCACAGACAGACAGACCTATTTATACATTTGTGAAGATATATCAGAATTTTTTTTTTGGTTCTGGATCAGTAGTTCTGGCCTTTCAGAGATCAGGCGGAGAACTCTTCAGCATTCAAAATTCAGTCCCTCGTTGCAGAAACCGAAACCTCGGATGCCAACAAGTTTTGTTGCAGGTCTTTTGCAGTCAAGTTTTTTGACTACAGGAACCTGGAGGCAGACAAAAAGTCCCTCCTCATGTCACGCCCAAGCAACAAGAGCACGGTTCCCCAACCTTTAAGTAATATATACTCCCGGTATCTCTCACTGTATCGCTAAGATTCTGTGAAATGTTACTCCAGGTAGGTTTGAGTTGTTCTAGCTAAAGTTCAGCAAAGGCAATGAATGAAGTCCTTGATTGCCTGAGGACACGCATGATTTGTAAATCTGGGTACTTTTGAACAATTAGATTCAGATGGTGGAATAATTTTGAAACTGAAGTACTCATTGAAAGTAGGATTTAGAGCTGAATTTGGATGAAAGCCTCGTAATATCACTTTTAACAAGTCAGGCTATTTGCTATTTGATTGCAGTAAGCAACTGAACATTTTGAAATTTGCATTGGATCCTGAAGGATTTTATAGTAGAAGAAATCTACTCTAAATATTCACATGTTGATGATGGAACGATGGCGGCATCTACTGCTGGGTATAATAATTGCATATTTAACTTAAGCTGCCTTCAAATAATATTATTTAAAAACACTCTTGAACTAAAAGGATGCAAGCAAATATCAAGACACTTGTGTAATTCATGTTTTGCTCCATCTGCACCTCACTCATTCCAAATACAAATACCACTTCTATTATGTCCTGACTCAAACCTAGATGAATCACACAACATAAAGATCTGGACAAATGAATGGTAGTTTAATTAGCAGTCATTGTAAAGATTCAAACATCAATGTACACCAGAGGCAAAGGGCTGTGGTTGGAGTCTGGGTCACTCAGTCATCGTGCAGCGGCTCGGGTCTTGGGGGTCCGTGGTGTCTCTGTACACTCGCAGGTGGAGTTTCTGCAACACATTTCTGCACAGCATCAGTTTGGTATAGTAAAATCCACCAGTTGTCGGTATATGTCAGTTAAACTTCTGACATATATATTTTTTTGCATTGTTACCTTTTTTTTATTCATATTCTAAAGACCGTCTTCCATTACGGGGCTGTAAGAGCAAAAAGAGCCTTTAAATGTTGTTACACGTTGCACAACCTTTATTTCCCGTTGATACCTGAAACAAGCATACCCGATAGAGGAAGTAGCCTCTGCTTTCAATTCCACCGGGACCCTGGAGATCAGCCTGCATGGATACAAAAAGCAACAGGATTTGAGCTTCCACATAAATGATGATGGATTTCTTTTTTTTTTGACGTAGAAAGCAACGTTTCTGCCCCAGCAGAGGCAACAGCATATACCCACTTAAACAGTCACTCCAAAACAAACAGTCTCCACATTTCCCATCCACATTTGCTCTTTATCGGCTTTGTTTGATAGCAAAGAGGATGAGTTCCCCTTCCACCAGCACTCATTTTTAGACCATAATTACTCTCAACTTGGAAAATACGACTAATGCAGACTGAACATTACTGACGTGTGAGAAAAGGACAGGGAAAGCGCGTTTAGGTTCTCAGTGGAATCAGGCACATGGGCGTCAGTATCAACATCTGCTGGCTGTGCCTGCTGCAGCTCTAATAAGCTCCAAGTCTTTGTCAAAAACGCAAGGCATCTAAATGTTTTGTTTGGGTTTTATTTTAATTCGGGACAGGTCAGAAAAATGTGTTGAGAGGTGGAGTAAATGTATTAAGTTTCTGCATGCAGAACATATTTTCTTAATGTGTTGTTAAGTGGTGAGTCTAACATTTTTTTCTACATCAAATAAATAAAAACAATAAAAATGAAGTGATGAGAGTGGTACATACGCTCATTACGAGTCCCCTCTCTCTTCTGGGATGGAGCTGAGAAACGAGATGCAGAAGAGGGTGCAACTGAGAGGTCTGACAAAAACACACACATGCACACACACGCGCGCGCACACACACACACACAGAGACAGAGGCAGACACACAAACATCAACAACAGCGGAAAAGCTGGAATGTACACAGTTTGCTTATTGACTACGCAGAAGAGTGTGCAACACAGAAAAGCAGATGCTTCTAGTCGGCAGTCATGGAGGACATTGTGCTCTATATGTGAGTTTATTCTCTGTAACTCCTTTTTTTTATTAAAATGAGGCAAGTGATCATGTAAATCTTCATGAGATGGTCAAGCCTCAGTATTGGTTTTGACTGGTGGTTTACTTAGATGCATGAGCAAAAGGTGTGACAGCTAAACAAAATGGAATGCCACATACTACTTTGGAAAAATAAGCAGCACATAAAAATAAATTCATATTTATTGAAGAACCCATTTCATCTCTAATCTTTTTCTCTCTCTTTCTTTTTTCTCTCGAATCTCTCTCAAGCGTGACTAAACCCACTGAAAGTATGGAAGGCACAGAAATCTTGTGCAAAATAAATGAAATATTTATGTTTGTGATAACTGAGCTGAAAATAGAGACGTTCGGTAAATAAATAAATGTGTACAAAACTTTGTCAGGAATTATGGAAATCTCTATTGAGAATGTAAATTCAATCTATGGTTAAACCATATAAAGGTATTTTAGTATTTACTAAAATGTTTCTCTGTTTTACATGTCATTAATTTTTTCAACCATAAACATCAAAACCAGTGGCTTGGCTAACACTGCTGTAGTAAAAGATCATTTGTCTGAACGTGACTTGTAGTGCAGGTTAACCAATCGGATGTAAGGCTCTACTTTCCTGGTGCACTGGAACACAGGGATGGTTGTGTAAATAAATATTGAAATAATTGTATATCATTTTAACATATAAGGAAGTGAAATTTAAATAATACCGTATTTAATTGTTTGGTTAGTTATTTAACCAAGATTGACTCCTAAATGTTATAAATGTATTTATACATTATCTGTTGACTGCATTATTTGACCTTATTTCAAGTGTCTCTCTTGCTATGTATATATAGATAAATGATTTCTTTATTTAACTATTTATAGGATTGTGTTGTTTTTAATACTGGACAAAGCAGTAGTTCTATTGCAGAAGACAACAGCTCAAACCTGTTGTTCCACAGACTATGAAATCTACTTAATTTAAATGTAGGAAACTGTAAACAAGTTAAATAAAACAAGCCACTGTTTATTACTGTGATGTTGGAAATGTCAATGACACTGACCAACACTGTATGTGAAATTATGAGCTTTTCATCCATTTATTGTCTAGATCTATGCAGGACCATGGGGTAGCTGTTGTCTATCTCCAACGGTCATTAGAGAGCACAGCAGTCCAGTCCCTCCCAGGGCAACACAGAGACACAAAGGACAAACAACCATGCATGCACACACTGGCAGCTAAGTGCAATTGAGAGTAACCGATTAATCTAACTCCCATGTTTTCGGACCATGAGAGGAAGCCGGAGTCCCCTTTGAGAACCAATGGAGAACATGCAAACTCCATGCAAAAAGACCCCAGGCCCCGATTCAATCCCAAGACCTTCTTGCTGCAAGGTTCGTTCCTGTCCTGAGGAGGTGGACAACTATTCATGTAACCATGATATGTTTTTTTTTTTTTGGAGCTAAAAAAAATGTTGCCCAACATGCATCACACACATTAAGCGAGGACAGTCCTGTGACAGGGTTTCATTTGCATTCTGTGCATATTAGTGCTGTGCATGTGTCACAATGCATTCTGCGGCTATAAATTGATATACCACATACTGTACATAGTCTATGGGAATGACATGCAAATAGTTTAACCACTTGCTGTAATCAGTGTGAGTGAACCAAATCCAGTCGTGTGGGTCTAAAAAATAAGTGCAGGTCCTGTGTAATTTACTTTTATCTTTTGACTTACCACCCCGTGTGACAAGACAGAGCCTTGTGGTCTAGAATAATGAAATAAAAACTGCACGTCCAGCACAGGATGTCCAACATCAGAAAAAAAATGCACATGCAAACCAAGAGTCAAAACATTGGCATATGGTTAGGACTATTTTAAAAGGTAAGTAAATTGCATCAAGGAAGATAAATATTAACTTACCCTTTTACTATCTTCTTGAACTCTCAGCTCCTAAAAATTTACAAATCCGATTACTGATGAAGATATGTCAGAGTTCTGCAAACAATAATTTTGCGAAGACGAGAAGCCAGTATTTGATGTAAGATACCTTAGACTTCTGAACCAGCATCAAGATACAGAGTTCTCCTATGATATCCGATGTCTGCAAAATAAATATGGGCACTGATTTAAAAGGATTTTAATGCAAATAGGACGTGATATTTCATTCTAAACTGAGCTTCGGACTTCACTCACCCAGTACTTCAGATCTGCAGAGAGGTAGGATGAGCAAACGGCATCTATCTGTAAGCATGCACAGAGGATGAAGGAGGACTGCGCCGAGAAATCCTATGGAGAAAACTACTAAGCAAAGCTTACCTGGCGAAGTAGCTGAATCTGATCTGTTGAGGCCTGCTGAAGATTGGCTGGAGCGCCTGTTATTTCCCAGAACAACATAAAAACACACAGTTAACACTTTATCATTCCGCTGCTTTCATCCAAAATTGATAGTATGCTTTTTAATCCAGGGGGCTAAACAACTGCGTTAGGGCTGCGTGGACCACGCAGGTAGAGCAGCAGGGAATCGACGATTTTCAAAGCATGTTTAGGCATGATTGCAGTGAAGGTCCATTAGCAGGGTAAGAGCTTTACTGTCAAACACATAGGGAAATACTGCTCAACGTGACGCGAAATTATATCTGCTTTGATACAAAAGATCACCCACGATAATAAAAGAAAACTGCGTTAACTATTCCAGGTGTATCTACAGATAAAAACATTTCAGTGTTAACACCATACAAACAAATCCAAAGGTCAGTTTGACAGGAGGACATGATAAGAGTGTCAGTCCATATCTGCACTCCCATCAGTCATTTTTGACTTGATGTCAGTGAGTAAACACAAACAGTGAAACTGTCTTGTGTTGTTTAAATAGACAGATAGACAGACAGACAGACATTTAAACTTCTAATGCTTCCACTGTCACATAAGTTGTCACTTTTACAGAAAAACGGCAGCAGAAAAAAAACAGAAAGACATGCATGAAAAAATGTGCTTATGTTGAATAAAAATCTGTGTCAACTTACTGGTACAGGCTGGTATGGTGAGGATGAACAGGACTGCCAGGGTGATGCTGGCCGTACTGAGGGGACTCATGGCGCTGCTGCTCAGGCTGCTCAGGCTGCTGAGGGCTCCTCGCTGCTCAGGCTGGCTTTGGCTCCTAAAGGTCTTCATCTCCCTCTCTGACTGGCCTTTCTTCTCTGTTGTGTTTTTCCCTCCCCCTACAAGCTCTTCTGATACTTTCTGTCTGCCGTCAGAGAATATGAAGGCTCGCGCTCCCCACACCCTCCACGGAGGAACGTGGCTGCGTCACTGGCAAGGGAGCCCCACGCGCCTGTTAAGTTATGAGGACGGATCAACAAGTTGGAGGTGAAGTGCTTGTGGGAAGCTGTGAGCAACGGGGTAATTTAGGGGGAAATGATGAGTAAGTAGGAAGTTGTAAGCAGTGAGAAAAGCTTAATCAGAATTACAAACATTGTTTTTGCTTCCACGTGTCATTCCTGGAGATTTGACAAGCCCAAACATCCAGTAGCTTAATAGTAGCTGTTCTACCTGAAGTGGCACACTTACCAAGGGAAACATTATTATACCAGTAAGCAAAATATGTCATTTATCGTTAAATTCGATTTGCAGACAGAGCTGAGTCGTTTGGCTGTACTGATCCATGAGCCCAATATTTGAATGGATAGTGTTAGCCTACGTGTTCTGGGAGGTTTACTACTTCACTGTTAGAGACCCAGGAGCTATACAGGCCTTTTTAAGTTCCTCTCAAACATCAGTGTCTTAGTGTTGAGGCTGGTTCACATGGCAAGATTTTTGCCCCGATCTTCCCCTTCCGACAGGCACCGACTATCGGGGTGGTTAGTAAGATAATCTTAATATTCCCAACAGATTTTACTTTCACAACTGGAGCATTACTGCTTTTGCCATAGAGCTCCACTTGATTTATATATGCAAAAAGCTTTACTAGATTTTATTCTGGGACTATTTCATGTTCAATGGACACAGAAACGGTAAGGTAGAAGAGGAAAAAAAAGAAGAGAAAAACATGAGACAAAATGGTAAAAGGGAAAAAAGGTGAAAAAGAGGTGAGGAAAAGGAGAGTGCAAAATAACATCCTCTGAGTCTGCTTCTACACCTGCAAAGAGAGATATAAAAAGAACAGCAAAACCAGCTGCTAAAGTACTACAGGTACAAACAACCAACGTCTTGATAACATCACTGAAGAATATAGAGTATTAATTAATATGAAATGTATAAAGTGGAAGCTGAAGATAATAATAGGGGTTTTCTGCATAGAAGTGAATCTGTAAGCACCTGATTCTAAGCACACGTAGGTGTTTGCGAGAGTGCACTTGTGTATGTGAGGTTTATCCATAAGAAAAATGCTCAATAGTGGTTGTGAGGAGCCAAAGGCAAACGCCAGGGGAACCAGAACTCCAGATGCCCGAAGGGACCCCCACAGCAAAGGTGCCCAAGAGGGATCAACACAGGGAAAGCTGCTTCCCCCATCCCAGGGAAGAGCAGAGAGGAGCCCCAGGAAAAACCCCTACAGCCACAGTGCTGGAGCCCCCGGTAGCTGCGGCAACGAGCCCACGGGCTCCGCCGGCAGCCAGCTACGCTGGAGCGGATCCAGCCATGGGCCTAGAGACCCGAGGTCTAGGGGCGCCCCACCACCTGGGGTGGCCCTGACAGAGCCATGGTGGCCCAGGCACAGCAAAGCAGCCGTCAGGAGGGAGCCAGCGCACACCCAAGCACCCAGCCCCGGACACCAAGGACCACTAATGCAGCAGCGGGTCAAGGCACCAGCCAACGGAGGGGAGCAGGACGGCTATTTTAAATCCTGCCGTGTGAACCAGCCTTTAGCTTGTTGGAGGGGAGGGGCTGATATCATGGTGCTTCTAATGGAAGAAGTGCGAAAATTTAGGCAAAGGTGAACAGGTCAGTTTGAATTGATTTTGACATGAATGAGTATGTTAGAATAATTACTTTTTTGTGTCGATTATGTTGAGATATAGATCATTCTGAAAACCCTACTCAGCTGTCAAAAAAAGCAAAATGTAAACTGATAAACCCAAACTCCTACTTAGCTAAACAACTATGGCAAAGTTGTGAGCTAGCAATTACATAAGTGAAGCTCAGAACTTACTGTATAGCAGTGCTCTTAATTAAGAAAAGTAATGGCCCTCCCATTTTTAGGTCAGACCACCACACAACTACTAAAAAAATACAATCCTATTGTACTTTTGTTGAATTTGTAATACATTTAAATTACTTTATTGTATAGAGAGTCATTATGAGTCATTACTGAATTACCTTGTCTCATAGCACTCAGGCAATTTGTTGGCCTTTGTGAAGCCATGCATGAAAGCAGAGACACTTCCCAGTAGATCTTTTTATCTGGATCTTTTACGATAAATCAGAAAACATAATTATATATATTTAAAATAAAAAAAAAACTACACCACTGTTTATGTGTCCCCTGTAAGAAAAAAACATAATGAAAATAGGAGAAATGGATATATGATTACAACGTAAGGTGGATTAAGTTTCACTGAGAGTGGCTTCACAGATAAAAGTGATTTAAGATTTTATTAACATCCCATGAAGAGGAGATGGGGAAGATATGATGTAAGTCAGGAGGAGACACAGATGCTGCATGATTTACTGGATAGAATGTGACCGTTGCAGTAGGACTTTGTATCCATCATAATAGGGTGTGTCAGTTTTACTTATGAATTTAATATACTATGTTGATCAACTGATTTCCTTGCTTCCATGAAAAGAAGAATCTGTTTTAGCAAAAGCAAACTTAAAAGTTTTAAATGTCAAAACACAACACTTAATAGAGGACAGCTGTCAACGGTCCTCCTCCCATATTAGCTCTAGTTACAGTTGAGCATGTCATTTATCTCCACCCTTGCCATCCTCCTACATCTATTCCTCCTTCATAAATTAAGTTCAAACAGTGAGTCAGGGGCAGGCAATAATGACAGCTCAACTGTATCCTCTTTTTCACTGGTCAGACAGAAGATACACGAGTTCATAAAGTGAAGGAACTGTTCGTTGGTGTCATCACATCATGTGGCTGCCATATCCTGAAAGCTCAGGAGACGACTATCATTTGGTCCACCATTCTGGAGAACACTTGAAATGTCATGACCTTCAAAGAGTTAAGTTGTTTTAAAGTTGTTTGGCATTTACATATGCTGCTCTAATTAAATTCATATTATTATTAATTTATAGAATAATTAAAACCTAAAAGGTAGCATCCGATGGGAAGATTATTTATGTATGATTGAGACACTATTACACTGTGAAGCCACAACAAAGATTATTGGCTTTACTCTGATCTGTTTCTAATCCCCTTTCAAAGATGGGAACTGGAAATAAAACTCTGCAACACAGCTGAAGCCAAATATCCCTTACTATCTTTGTAATTATTCACTGCATGCATTATTCCTCTGCACTTTTTTCGAAAAGATTTAACTACCATTTTCAAAGGCCAGACATAGAAAGAAATTCTAAGATTAATAATGCAATGCCACATTTGGTTTATTTAAAAAAAATGGTAAAGAAAATGTTATTTTTTTACATTTGGTTTATTTAGTGTATGTATTAAATATTTGTTATGATCCTTGGGCGTTTGGGTTTCATTTGGAGTTTGTGTTTTGATAATTTCCTTGTTGTTTAATAAGGTTCTGATAGTCTAGCCAGTTGCCATTACGGTATTGCCATAAAGCACATTCCTTTGTGTTTAGTTTCATATTCCGTCTTATTCTTGTTATTATCAAGTATTATTTTTGTGCTATTTCATCTATGCATTTTTTGTTTATTCTCTTTTACCTTTTGGTTGGTAGATCTGTTTGAGCCTTAGCTCAGCTCCCTTTATGTTACTGTATAAATACAGGGTTTGGTCTTCAAAGATTCCAAATAAGGAGCTATAAACTGCATGGGCAGAAAAAAAACTGTGTGAGCAATAAGTGAGCGTATCGCGGGTGATCTACATTGCGTCCCCAATGGATATAATGTGCAAAACCAATTTGGCCAGCCCCATTTAAATTAATAAATTACTTCTACTGCTGTCAGTTTGGGAGCTGCTGTAAAAGAAAGAGAAAGATCAAATCCTTCACATAATCTCTCCAGACACCCAGCATGGACAGAATCATTTTAATGAATGGAGAACTTCTGCTTTTAAACTTTTTCTTAGAGACAGCATTAACTGTTACTTAAAAATAAAGAAAAACTGTTGTTTTGTCAGCCAAAGTTCTGCCCCACTCTAATTTATTACGAAAATATCTGTGCTTCAGTTGCTGGAGATAGGCAACAGCCCCCTTGCAAACCTGCACAGATAGGCAGGTAGATAATGGATGGCTACGTTACAGAGCCCATATTGGAACAATGAGGGAGGGAGATAAAATTCCTCTTGCCACAAGTTATGGATAACTTGTGGACCCGCTGTTCCCCAAGGAATGGAGACAGTCCCCATTTTGGACAATCTGTCCCCATTGAAAATCCAGCCTCATGGCTGTTCTCAGGTGGCGGTTAATACTCAGTTTTGTTTGTTTACAAGCAGGGGCGTGCATACATAGACACTAGGTGGTGCTAAAGCACTAGGAAGTTTGCCCTTTATCAACGAAAATGCCCTTTTGAAACTCGTTTTTTTTTTTTTTTTTTTTTTTTATTATTAATATTCAGGGTAGTCAAAAGTAGCCGGTCAACGGCGGCAAATCGCCGTCTATAGCAGCTCTTGGTGCCGCCTACATTTCCCCGATTATATAATGGAGCGATATTTGTGCCTTCTGGTTGAGCGCGGAGCAGACCCTGGACTGGAAGCCGTCTTCTTTTTTTTTTGTTTACCTCGGAGTGGCCATCGACCTTTTAGTACTATCTTTGATGTGTCAATCATACAATTTAACCAATCAAATCAACGACTGAAGGAAACATGCTAGCCAATCACAGCTGGAGAGGGGCGGGACACCGAGTCATAGCCTTCAGTCGCCGCCGCAGTTCGGCTGTGGTGTGGTCACCGTTGGTGTCGGTAGAGCGGGATGGAAATTTGGTCTGATTAACAATTACAAGAAGTGACAACAAAGCAGAGAGCGAGCTGGAAGGAGCGCTATTAATTTATGTTTGAAATGTCAGCACTGAAGTCTAAACTGGAGTAAACATTCACGCTAGGAGGGTTAGCTAGACAGCTATAGCAGGGTTAGCTAGGACAGCTAGGAGCCCAAGGAGCAGAATCAAGCACTAAAGCTGCCAAACTGAAGAGACTTGAGTTACTTGCAGGTAGAAGGGAACTCTGCTTTGTTCTGCTCCTTTTCTCATAGCTGCTGTAATTACAGAACCTGTTCTAGTCAGAATTGTTACTTTAGTCAGTGTTCAGCCTGACACCAGCGCTCATGTTTATTAGCGTGTAGCTTATGCTGGACTTTTGAGTTAAGGCACAGCGCTACAGGTTACCCTATGTCACTGTTAGTCCAAAGGCCAAATCTCAAACTCTCTCACAGAACTATTAAACACATAAGAACATGCCATTAACACACAACTGAGCTGAAGCAAAGAAAAAAAAAACTGCGCATATGGGCTCCAAACAAAATGTACAATCAGACAACCAAATAACACACAAGATCTCTTTAATAATCAGGATATTTCACCCAGAAAAAATAAATTATAGTTTCCCAACATGAGTTGTAAATCTACCTTAATATAAACTTCATTTCTCTCAGTATAGCTCAATTAAACATTTCTCTTACACGCAGTCATGAAATATTTTTAAGTAGAACTCAACCCCTCTTGGGCGTTTACATTGACCAAACACTTGATTAACCATTAGTCTTTTCTTGTTTTATTATAACAATCAATATTATTCATTATAACTATTATTCATTGATGATGTCAGATCGACAGATTCAACTTATTTAAAAAATAAATAATGACTATTTTGATATATTTTGTTAGTAATTCTTTCTAAAAGCCCAACAAATGTTATGAAAAGCTTCGGAATTTTTTTACAATCTGCCCATAAGCTATTTTTTTCCAGCTCAATGTGTTCAAAAGCCTAATTGGTTGGAAACCTGCCTAATTTGGCAACACCGACTACGCTATTGCTATTTGTTTGTTCGTTACAGTAGTCACAGAGCCACTGTTTAGTCTGAAGTATATATATATATATATATATAGATATATATCTATATATAAGTGCACCCTCCTACCTGATAGTGTGTAGCCTGCTACTGTAAAAAAGTTTGACTGCCCTGAATATTATTAAGATTTTACTGAGGTCGGTTTTGAAATGATCTTTTGAAAACCTGAGCCATTAAAAACCACTGAAACAATGCCCCGAAATGAGCCACCTCCTTGCGCACGCTAAAAAGTGCCCTCCCACCCCCTCCTGAGCACCTGCCCCCTAAAATGTCTGTGCACGCCACAGTTTACAAGCATACCACAATATTTAAGATCGGGGTACTCTATGGTATTTTTACATAATCATTTCTTGTCTAGCGTGTAACTCTGGTATATCCTGTCTACAAGTGTTTGTTACTGTCAATCCTGAATTTCGCCATTGTGGGACAATAAAAGGTATTTCTAGTCTATAAACACATTGAAGGAAGATTGACATATTTAATCCAGAAAAAGTCGAAAACATTTATCTTTATGATTAAGTTAGCCAGAAGCAGTTAGTCTGGATATTCATTTCAAGCATTTTTCTCAGGTAAAATGCTGACCTATTTTCTTTAGCTTCTTTGTTGTTGTTTTTTCTGTTATCTCTCAAACTTTCTTACAAAAAAAAGTATTGAATGATGGGCCTAATGTCATCATGTCTGATATAGAGTTTGCCACCAAAACAAATCCAGGATGTTCATGATAGGAAAATGAGCAGGATGAGTAACTCATTAGCAAGTCATATCCTCCTTCCAACACCCTTTGTTAATTTTGTAAAATATACTTTGCCTTCTTCTTTATTGTGTTTCCAACCGATGACAATCGCATTTTTGCTTTGTATATGTTTGTTTAAAACGGAAGCCGCCTTTGCTAAAGCTTTGCCATGTGTATTACATTTGTTGTTGCTTATTCCTCACGTGCAGCTTGCGAGTTGGTTCAGTCAGCTAAATGGACGACAGCGATGCACTACCAACGTCCTCACAAACTAACAAATATGATCTGCACAATACAGAGATTCGACGGCAACTGTTTCTTCCTGATTCTTTCTAACTACAATCAAATTTAGCTTCATTGAGATCTAGGACAAGCTTTTACAAACAAATTTAGAGATTTATGATCAACAGGAGAATATTCTAATACTCTCTGTATAAAGGATACAAACCTGCATTTAGAGACTGAAAGCTCTCAATACTGCAGTGTGCTATGATTTCCTGTTTATGTGATTAGCTATCTCTTAATGCATCATGAGTTAATGGATGTTTACGCAGAATTATGTCATTCTGTAATTTATGTGGCACCAGATTTGCTGACCATCATAAAAGATATTACACATATGTGTAATGTATGACACGTTTCATTAGAGGGAAGCACAGTCAATTAAGTGAAGTTCTGCCTTTTTCCTCTTATACACTGGTACACATGTATTTTCAAGAAGCGTAGTGGTAATAGTTCTATGAAAGAAACAATAAGATTGTTATTGTAGATCTTTACCGTGTTTTGCTTGATGGTTTATCCTGACATTGAGTGATTTAAAGATCTTAGTAACAGTTTATTACCGTACTGGGCAAACCTCACTTGGAATATTAGGAAGACCAGTACAAGATAAATGGTAAATGGACTGAATTTATGGTGCTTTTAGTTTCATACTGACCACTCAAAGCGCTTTACACTAGAGCCACATTCACACACAATTTCATAAACCAATACAAAGATCAGTAGGCAACTTGGAGTTAAGGGCCTTGCCAAGGGTCAAATTAACATGTGACAGAGAGAAGCTGGAATCGAACCAACAACCTTCCAATTCACTGATCCACATTCCTTTTGGCTCATGGAGTTCAGCCTGGTCTAACCTGAAAAAGCAAAAGAAAACCTCAATGTGAATTCATCACCAGCGGGAAGGGACATTAAAGGGGCATAGCGTAAATTTCAGGATTTTTGCAAAGGTCTGCCTCCTCTGGTGACAAGCTGAAATGACACCATTGTTGTCCAAGTGCATGGGAGAAGAGGAAAAGTATCAGCCGCTGCGACTGCATAGGTCTTGTGTTTAGAGCTGTGATATCTTCTGAGGTAAGAAAGCTATAAATAGCCTGTGTTCCCCGCCAATGCATCGATTAAAAAAGTAGCAGGGTAAACGAGAGTGCGCAGCTCTCTCATGAACTGACAAGTCCAGCCTATAGAGGCAACTGTGGTAAATAGATGATAACTAATTTTAATGGGGTAATTGTAAGGGCATGTATGGGAAAGAAAATAAATAATATCTAACTTCAAAACTTGCACTATGCGCCTTTAAGGTCAGGAGCCAAGGGTGGGCGGGGCCCCTGGGTGGGCCATTTCCTATGGTCACAATCTCACTCTAAACATAGATCTATACATAGATACATAGATCTGTTGGCAACTTGGGGTTAAGTGCCTTACTCAGGGACATAACAGCATGGAATCAAACCTACAACCTTACAATTACAAGACAACCACTCTACCCTCTGAACCAACATCGCCAACATCTTTGCAGCATAGAATTGCAATGGGGAAGGTTTTCCCTGTTAGTGTTTATTTGTTTTTTTTTATTTATTTTGTACCTGGCCTTCTTGGAATGTCTGGATAGTGTCCTGCAAAGGTTGCCCTCTGGCACCATGCAGTAATGATGGGCCTGCAGGGCTGTGATTGGGATGAACAGCCTCCCTGAACTGAACCTGAGTGATACGTTTTTATTGGACTTTTATCGGATAAGACGATGTGTGGTTTGGGAACTACAGGTTCTCATTGTTGGTTTTTGTAGATGATATACTTCTGTTGGCATGTTTTGAGCAGGATCTTTAGTATGCACAGGAGCGGTTCGCTAACCTGACTCAAGCCAGACGCATGTCGCTCCGCCTAGCTCCACTCACATACATCTGGGACACCGCCATAGGAATTGCCTTTATTGAAGGCTGGGCCTTATCAAAAATTCTTGCATATGATTGGATAAGCCACTTGTCTGTCATCTTTATCGACGTGCTATTTCAACCACTCACACCGAAGCTAACCCGTGACGTTGATGAGAGCGACGCAGGAAAAGAAAATGTGTTTTATGTGTTTGCGGCTCTAGTGGCACGCATTTTATTGACAGTGAGCTGACAGGAAGAGGGGGAAAGACAGGCGGCAAAGCGCCGCGGGTCGGAGTCGATTCCGGGCCGACCGCGTTGAGGACTAAAGGCCTCCTAACATGGTTCGCGCTAACCGCTAACCGCCCCGCGTCCGCTGGCCCCGGAAAACAAAACTTGCCAAATCCGGTCGGGAGAAGGGCGAAAACATGGTTTCCACCAACAAAAGCCTTCAGAGCCGTTCTCTGATGTTCTTTTAATGAAACAATACTAGGTAGATTGGACAACACGGAAGAAATAGCAGCATCAATGTTAACGCTTGCTTCCTCGATGAGCCGCCATTGCTATCAAAACAGTCTCACGTCATGGTCGCGTCTCCACTACGTCACATCTATGAAATTCCAGCCCTGCGTCCTGATTGGCCAGACCATAAAATTGGTTGGAGAAATCATTCTCTATGGGCGATGTCCCAGATGTATGTGAGTGGAGCTAGGCGGAGCAACATTCGTCTGGCATGAGTCAGGTTAGCGGTTCGCAGCTGCCGGGATGAGAGTCAACTCCTCTAAATCTGAGGCCAGGGTTCTTATTTGGAAAAATAGGGACTGCTCAATTCAGGTCAAGGGTCAGTCTCTGCTTCAAGTGGAGAAGCTCAACTATATTTTTGTCTTGTTCATGAATGCTGGTAGACAGAACAAGCTCCCAGATTCAAGTGGCTGAAATATAGGGTCAATGTGCTACCAACTGGACCACCTGGCGGCCATCATTGCTCCTCCACATTTAAATGACTCAGTTGATTGCCTCCTGGGTGCCTGCCTTTGGAGGTTCTCCATCCCTATCCCGATGCAAGAAGACCTGTTACCCCGTAAGCTAGATCTCAGATAAGCAGAAGACATTGAATAGGGCACTAGTTTTACCTGTACAGCACATGTAATGATTAATACATAATATATCCACTACCTTTTATAGCTGTTGTTATTTTATTCAGTTTCAGTGTGATGTAAAATGTTTAATGTTTCAACAGTTCAACATCAAGGTGGGTTAAGAAATTAAGAACAAACTAATTTCAAGATAATTATAATGGGATTTTGCTCATTTTAAACTAAATCGAAGTTAGGGCTATTTGGATGCTGATTTTAATACACTTTCCTTATACGGTTTAGAAATAATCAGAGCCCTTTGTCTTTGCTATGTCTGCCTGCTCTCCTCTCTCGTCACACCCAACTCCACTGCTGCAGTGAGCATGATTTCTCTCACCTGTGATCTGTTCTAGTTAAGAGCTCTCCAGTCACCTTGTCTCTGCCAGATTATCAAAAGCTCCAGCGTTTTTTTCCTTGCCCACGTCTGACTTCTACAGTACAAAGCCCCTGAACTGAAGTGGTCACACATCACTTAAATTCATCTGTGTTAATAAAACGAAATTCACATGGCAGAAAAGTGAGAGCAGACCATAAGAGAAAGACACAGTGCCAGGAAAAAGTGTTTGCCTTACAGTATCTCGATCAGATTCTATTGCAGACTTTGGCTAGACCACTCCACAAACTTTGTTTTGTTTCTTTGTTTGTTTTTGCACTATTCCGCAACAAACTTGTGTGTGCCTTGGATCATTGTCCTGCTGCAAGTGAGTTTGAATTTAAGGTACAAAGCAATGGTCAGATATTGTCCTTTGGGATTTTCTGTTATAGAGCAGAATTCATCGTTCCATCAATCGCAGCGGGTCATTCAGGTTCTGAAGCATTAAAGCAACCTCAGACAATTACACCACCCCGTCCATGACTGTCAGAATGATGAAACGGCATGCACGGCTCTTAAAAAGTTACCTTTTTCTCCCATCGGCCCAAAGAATATTTTCTCAAGCCTACTTCATGTTATCTGACAGGTCATATATATAAGTAATTTCTTGTTTCTACCAATCTAGCGATAAACAGATCTGAGGGTATTTAGTCAAACTGAACACCGCTTTTCCCAAAAATGTGGTCAGTCAACTGATGATATAACAAAGATGTTAAGGATATTATCACATAAGGCAAGGTTGCTGTTGTTTGTTGTAACTTTTTTACTGAATGAAATGAATCATTTAAAAACTGCTGTTTCCACCCATCCATTCATTGTCTTACGCTTATCCGGGGTCGGGTCGCGGGGGTAGCAGCTTCAGTAGGGAGGCCCAGACGTCCCAGCCGAAAGACATAGTCCCTCCAGCGTGTCCTGGGTGTCCCTCTGGGCCTCTTCCCGGTGGGACGTGCCCGGAACACCTCACCAGGGAGGCGTCCAGGGGGCATCCTAACCAAATGCCCGAGCCGCCTCAACTGGCTCCTCTCGACGTGGAGGAGCAGCGGCTCTACTCTGAGTCCTCCCCGGATGACTGAGCTCCTCACCCTATCTCTAAGGGAGAGCCCAGACACCCTACGGAGAAAACTCATTTCGGCCGCTTGTATCCAGGATCTCGTTCTTTCGGTCACAACCCAAAGCTCGTGACCATAGATGAGGGTAGGAACGTAGATCGACCGGTAAATCGAGAGCTTCGCCTTTTGGCTCAGCTCTCTCTTCACCACAACGGACCGGTACAGCGCCCACTTCACAGCAGACGCCGCACCAATCCGCCTGTCGATCTCCCGCTCCATCTTCCCCTCATTTGTGAACAAGACCCCAAAATACTTGAATTCCTTCACTAGGGGTAACACATCCTCCCCAACCCGGAGGAGGCACTCTACCCTTTTCCGGTTCAAGACCATGGTCTCGGATTTGGAGGCACTGATTTTCATCCCGGCCGCTTCGCACTCGGCTGCGAACCGCTCCAGTAAGAGCTGTAGATCACGCCCTGATGAAACCAATAGGACCACGTCATCCGCGAATAGCAGAGACGCAATCCTAAGGCCACCAAAACGGATCCCCTCAACACCTTGGCTGTGCCTAGAAATTCTGTCCATAAAAGTTATGAACAGAATCGGTGACAAAGGGCAACCTTTGCGGAGTCCAACTCTCACCGGAAACGAGTCCGCCTTACAGCCGGCAATGCGGACCAGACTCTGACACCGGTCGTTCAGAGACCTGACAGCCCTTATTAAAGGGCCCAGTACTCCATACTCCTGGAGTACCCCCCACAGGATCCCTCGAGGGACACGGTCGAATGCCTTCTCCAGATCCACAAAGCACATTTAAAACATTGTGCGTCGGTGGGCGGAATACTTCGAAGAACTCCTTAATCCCACCAACACGTCTTCCATTGCGGAAGCAGAGCCTGGGGACTTTGGGTCGGGTTCTCCCATCTCTGGTGCTGAGGTCGCCGAGGTTGTTAAAAAGCTCCTCGGTGGCAAGGCTCCGGGGGTGGATGAGAACTGCTGTTTCTTTTCATTTAAATTTGTTTGATGAACTGAAACATTTAAGAATCAAGAATATCTTATTTAAGTGTAACAGAAAGCAAAAACACAAGCACTTTAAATATTTTGAGCAGAAATCTTATTTGAGGATATTTTTATATCCGAGTAGAGGCCGACAATATGAAAAATGGAGTCTAAAAACAGCTCTGACAATGTCTTATTCTAAATATTAAAGGCTGCAGAAAATACCATCCAGATAGCAACTCCAGGGTTTCTGAATTCCAACTGAATTAGAAAATGCTATCTGCTCTTTAATCACCACCATGAATGTCAAATGTAGATTATACAGATGTAATCGCTTCCTCCTGAGGCTGCAGCCCCTCAGTGAAATGCTCTTTTGTTTATGTGTCACCTGGCATGCATGTTACTGGGGTTCTCTTTGTCAGTCTACTGGCCCAGTGAAACGACAGGTTTATTTAGAGGGGAGACCTCTCACCTCGCCTCCTCTCACCTGCAGGAGCTGCTCTGTTTGCCTCCCTCCACAAGTCCACAAATAAAGTTTGGAAATGTTGATACACATCCAGGTCTGAGTTTTTTCGTTGTGCTGTTTTTAGTCTGTCAAACTGTCAGCTAAAAGCTGCTGTTGGACATTCCTAAAAAAAAGGCCTGCTCCTCTTTCTTTCACCTTTTCTCCTTTTTTTTCCTTCTCATTTTCTCTCCTCTTCTACTTTTTCAATGTAGTGTCCACATAACATGAATTATTCCCTACATCAATCATAATAAAATTATTTACATATATAAATCAAGCAGAGCACTATGGTGAAAGCGACAATCCTCCACTTGTGAGAAGAAAATTTGTTGGGCTCTTTCTGGCATTAAGACAACAATACTTATTGCCACATTGCCAGACAGGACACTGTAAAAAAAATAATAATAAAAAAGGCCTGCTTATTTAGATATTTATTGCTCAAACTGCTCATTGCTCATACTGAGGTGGAGAAGTTTGTTGGCGTCCACCAAAGATAGGTTTAATAATTAAAATTAATTGATACGATTTTAATTGTAGTAGCCTAATTAGACACTTTTTTTTTAATCCAGCTGGTAATTTGTGCGCATTTATCCGTTCACTGAAAATAGTCTTACATTAGTGAATAACTTTGACACAGCAAGGGGTATTTACAAAAATTCCTATAAAATAAATCGAACTGAAGCAAGTTTTGATGTTTTTGTTGAACCATTTAACTAAAAATGAATTATATTCTGTTCCCCTGAGATGCAAATAAAAATAAACTACACAGTGGTCCAATTCTCTAGGCTGAAAAATGACTTATGTTTATATTCACAAAAAGTCATTAAGATGGTAAGATTGGTTAAAAAAGAAGCACCCCCAAAGATTACTGTTGGAGAAATGCAGCAAAAAGCAGCATCTTGAGGTAAGTAAATATCCTCAACAACAATTAGGCGCCATCTACATGCCAACAAAGATGTTGTAGAGTGATGCCAGAAAAAAAAAACCTATATGTCTTACCATTACAAATTCAAATTGTGAGTTTGCTAAATTTCTGTGAAATTTTAACAAGAACAGTGCATCTGAACAGTTTGTTCAGATGAGATTGAGCTGTTCAGCAACAAACACTCCAGGTGGGTTTGATGTGAAACAAAAGATGAATCTGTGGAAAAACACTTCATCGTCATGTATACGTATGCTGGAGGATCTGTGAGGCTGTCGGTTAGGGTTCTCCCACCAAAGGCCCCGGGAACCTTCTGAGAGTGTGAGGCACTGTGAGCTCTTTACAAATTCAGGACATGATCAAACCCTGTGGCCAAACCAACACAGAGAGGCTTCACCAAACACAAAATCAACTTTCTTCCAAAGCCATTCCTAAACCCCTAGAAAAAAAGGGAGTTGAGTGTAATAGATATGGTAGATAGTTCCCACTAAACCGTTGTCAACAGCCATGGCAACAATTGTGCCACCAGAGATTATTTCATCAAAAGTAGAAATTCCTAACATAAGATTTTTTTTAAACTACGTTACAGCAAAGGTTAGAATTTTTTCTAATTTTCAATGTAGAATAACTCCATGAACAGATACACTGATTTTAAAGCTTATTAAACTTTTTACCAGGAGTACCCTAATAAATGTGTTCAGAACTGTTTTAGCCTTTAAAAGAATATTGTTTGGACATAAAGATGCAGCTGTCATCTATTTTGGTCAAGTTTGATAACTGGTTTTACAGAGAACAGTTTATTCCCATATTTGCTCAAGCCAGCATGTGGTATGTATACATTTGTGTCCATGTTTTTGACATAAACTCTGTGGGTTTAAGATCCTGTCCCATTATCTCAATGTTACCACACTGAATCTGTTACAAGGTGGCATGTCATGTCGGTGAAACCTACTGTTTATGTAAGCTACATTATGCTTAAACCTCCCTGAGGAGTGCAGGAAGATACATGGGGTGTATTAATACAAAAAGGTACCAAAGAGACCCTTTGATGCACTACAATGATGCTGTTGTCTTTATATTAATAATGCATGAGCTTTCAAATTGCACCCTGGACACAAAAGGCAAAGAATGCTCTACATGACAAGTGAATAAAATGGAACAAAAAACACCTCCTGTTTTAAAATATCTCTGCTGTGGCATGTCGTTTGTAAGCCAACATCACACAACTGTGACTTTAACTACGCGTGACAGAGCATGACACATTCACCAGCTGGTAGATCCAACATCGTCTCTGCACAGTAGATTCAAACGCCGACGTTGCACCTCAAGGCATTGTGTGCAGATCCCTTTAATCCCTGAATACCATCTCCATCATATGAATGACTCACTGTGTTGACTCCTGTCATGTGGACTTGTAGCCGTTTTGTCATTTTTACCGTCTCAAAGACATGATGCCTAGATAGTACATCCGCAACATCCACATTAATATGGAGGAGCAGAGCAAACGATGAATAAACCAAACTATTTAAAGAAATAATAACAATTTTGTGGCTTAACAATGCCACCTGGTATTGTGAAAAGATCATGTTTGACATAAGGTGGACCTGACTTCATATGGTTACTGATCAACGTCAAGAGAGCTCAGATTTTATAGGCTAGAAATGTAAAGTCAATTTGTAAACCTAAAAGCACAAGCAGAATACTGTTTAAATGATATAATGAAAAAGGTGCATTATGTAATCATGTTAAATTCATTAATAAAATCATCAGGCAAATCCATAAAATTATTTACTGAATGAATTTAATATTTCTATTCTAGATCCTGCATATGTGAGTCCACACATAAAATGGTAAATAACTTGTACTTGGATAGCGCATTAACTACTAGTCCAACAACCCCACAGCACTTTACACTACAGTCAGTCATTCACACCCAGACGGTGGTGAGCTATGTTAGAAGCCACAGCTGTCCTGGGGCAGACTGACAGAGGCGAGGTTGCCATACACTGGCTGACCACCACCAGCAGGCAATTCTGGTGAAGCGTGTTGCCCAAGGACACAACGACTGAGACGGTTGGAGCAGGGGATTGAAACAGCGAGCCGCCAGCTACAAGACAAACCTCCTAACACATGCGCCACTGTCGCCCCTCCATTTTAATCTAAGACATATGAAAAATATTTGCTAGGCTATAGCTTATAATTTTCACATCCCCCCACATCCTGCTCATTGTGAATCATGGCAAGATAAATGTGCTCTAATCCAGCCTTGTTCATCCAGCCTTTGTTATTATTACTCTGACTGTAAATATGCGAAAGTTTTGCACGAGTGACTATTTTCTTATAGCCATTTTCCAATTTATTTAAATCTGCACATATGTGCTTCACTTGAATGGCACATTCTCTTGTCTTTCTAGTTTTGAAGAGGGAGAAAGACAAATTGTCCCTTTTGCTTTGTAATATAATCTATAATCTCTAGAAAAACCATGAATTAATTGTCTAGTTTCTCTAAACTCTGATTAACTTAAGTACTAACCCTTTCTAAATAGAGGTACTACACTTAAAGGTTCATTTGGATTTTATGATGTGAGATTTTGTGAGGGTAGGGTCAGCTAACATCTTGTCAGAGAAATGTTTATTGTAGTTTCCCTATTCAAATCCACCTCAAATGGAAAGTATTCACAGCAGTGAGCAGGGAAGCAATGACTTCCAGGCTCCAGTCCATCTTAGACAATGTCTCACACCCTCTCCATGACATACTGGCCCAGCAGAGGAGCTCCTTCAGCAGAAGACTCCTCTTACCCAGATGCACCACAGAGCGCCACAGGAAATCATTCCTGCCTGTGGTCATCAATCTCTACAACGCCTCCCTCATTGATTCTGACAGCCCCCCTCCCCCCCCACTGTAACTGACATTTATTCATTCTTTGCACTGTTCTTGCACAAGTCACTATCACTTTACTTGGATTTATAGTTAAACATACACATATATATATAAAAAAAAAATATATATATATATATATATATATATTAGGGCTGGGCAACGATTAAAATCTTTAATCGCGATTAATCGCATAATTTGCCTGATTAATCATGATTAATCGCATTGTATGCGCAAACTCCAAGAATGAATTCAAAAGTAGTGTAAAGAGCACTTTTATTTTAATGTTCTGCAGCCATATGAACAAAAGTGTTGTAGCATTTGTAGCACTTATCAGTAACACATATTTAGTTTAAAGCTCAACTTAAACATGTAAAACAAAAAATAGCAATAATAATAAATTAAAGCTTATTGCCACTGACAGGAAATTCTCTTTATGGGGAAAAAAATCTACCAAAAACAGGCAATTTCTGAGGTAACAGCAGGGAGCAGCATTACCATTTTATGTTCAATACCAAAGTGTGAAGCACAAAAAAAAGGTCTAAAGTAGCTATCCACTTCGCCATTACATTGGTTAGCTTCTCTGAGTCATTGAATTGTTTGGTGGTGTCTACAATGTGTTTGGCATTTAAGTGATATGTTAAGCTCAAGGTGCTCCGGTGATAAGAAAGTTTAACTTGGCAGTGGTTACAACTAACCTGTTTCTGTCATATTCGTTGCTGGAAGAACTTTAAACTGAAATGCTTGCTAACTCAATATGCTTGTGTAAAAGCCCTGAAAAGGGGGTATAATTGAGTAAATGAGCCGCAGACACGTTTTTCCTCTGCTCCAGCATGTATTTACTGAATTATCATAACTTGCATACATACAGAACAATTTCAAACTTAAAACAGCTGTATGGTTTCCTTATGAATCATCGTGGTACACAAACATGAAAACAATAGTGTACACAGTATAATGCTATACACTCACATAGAGCTGCATTGACTGCTATGAGCTATTAGCTAACTGTGACCAAACATTCTTTACAGCAGACTATGTACATATAGTATGCCATGAAACACATTGACGAGTTGTCCAGTAGCCAGCAAACCCATTACTAATGGTACAGGTGTGTTTATGTGTAAACTCATACCTGAAAAGGGGGTATAATTGAGTAAATGAGCCGCAGACACGTTTTTCCTCTGCTCCAGCATGTATTTACTGAAGAGGAGGTCCCGCTGCTCTTCACTACGGCATACTCGCGCTATGCTCCCCCATCTGGTCATATATGGGTACTACATTTCCTCAACCAAATAAACATGAATATATCTAAACCAAATTGTTGGTAAAAAAACATTGTACATATAAAGAATAACATTTTAAGTCTGTAATGCATAAAATGTGCAGATATACTCAGAAACAGTAAATAACCCTCTGACTTATGATGACCACATTTCAATCCATCACATACTCCCCTGCAAAGTTAGATGTTGTCCTCAACATCATGAAGCACTTGTACAAGGACAAAGCAAAAGCATTGACCCCACAACAGTTCAACAGTTCAACAATAGTACAACAGTTAGGGGGCTAAGCTTGTGGACCATACAACCTTCTCAGTCACATTATCCTTCTCAGTCACATTATGTCACTCGAAATACTTAGAGAAATTTCTCCGAAACTACTACAGAACATTTAAGTTTGGACATAAGGGAGCTGTTCGCAGTGTTTTGTATAAACCATACACTCACATTTATAATGTCCTAAATTCTGGTGCCTAAGGCATTCTTAATACAGGTTCTTTTCACGTCTCAGGTGCCTGTTGTTTGGGAAATGTCCACAATCCTTTTGCCATTTAAAGTCCATACAAATAAAAGCGCTGGTTGTTGCATAGCTGTACAGGGTGCATCCAGGTTGGAGGCGTTGCATAATAGGGCATTGTAGCAAGACTGTAACACGACGGAGACCCAATTTTATCATATCTCAATGTCTTTGGGGGCCGTCGCAGTCTCTGTGGTCGCTGTGATCTTATTTCCGTTTCACATTCAACAGTTTGATCAGTTGGGGCCGTTGATGTGTCTGTTCCAGGATCAGGTAACTTCTGAATCTGGATGTCCTTGTTTCCTGACTGCTCCTCGTTACCAAGTTCGGGCTGGTGAACTTCCAGTGTATGCTTTATTGGTCCCAATTCAGCTGTATCAGGTGTGGTGACGGGTGAGTCGTGTGCTGATGTTATTGGCTGGGTTGATGACTGCAATGATGAGTCCATGAGATAATAATCATCTTCATCATCATCCTCCGATTCCTCCCTGACTTCCTCTTTTGCTGCGGCTTTTCGTTTAGGCTTAACAGTTGTGTTTGTCCTAATTTCCAGGGGTAAGTGATCACAAGGCAAGACGTGATTTCTGTGGAGTGTCCTGGATCTTCCTTTCCCGTTTTCAGGTCTCAATTCATACACAGGGACATCTTTTCCCACCTGTCGGACCACAGTATGTATGGTGTCCTCCCAGTAATTTCTGAGCTTACCAGGACCACCACGAGGTGTCAAATTTCTTATTAGCACCCGATCACCTGGGGACAACAATGAGCTCCTTACTTTTGCATCGTAGATTCTCTTGTTTCTTTGGGCAGATTTCTGTGCGTTTTCTTGTGCAATGGTATACGCCTGCTGCATTCCTTCCTTCCACTGTTCAACATAGGCATGATGATCATGGCTTCCTGCTTCTGTTGGTAGGCTGAACATTGTGTCTATGGGCAGTCTTGGGGAGCGACCATATAACAGATAAAATGGTGAAAATCCTGTCACCTCTGTCCGTGTGCAGTTGTAGGCGAAGACGAGCTTATTCAGTGAGTCTTTCCAGTTTGCCTTGTCCTTATCTGTGAGAGTTTTGAGCATCTGAATCAATGTCCGATTAAAGCGTTCGACTTGACCATTCCCCTGAGGGTGGTATGGGGAGGTCTTTGATCCTGCAATGTTGCAATATTTGGACAGCTGAGAGAAGAGTTGGTTTTCAAACTCGCCTCCCTGGTCATGGTGTAGACGTGCTGGAAATCCAAATCTCAGTGCATAATCATTAAAGATTTTGTCAGCTACTGTTTTTCCGGATTTTGATGTTGTGGGGTAGGCCTGTGCAAATCGTGTGAAGTGATCCACGAGTACCAGTATGTATTCATAGCCACCAGTACACCTCTCTAGATGGAGAAAATCCACAGACACAAGTTCAAATGGCTGTGTGGTCACTATGTTTAACAGGGGAGCTCTTGTCTCTCGGCTAGGTTTTTTTTGTTTCAGACAGGTACATTTCGCAACATACTGTTCGATTTCATGCTGCATAAAAGGCCAGAAAAAACGATCCCTGATCAATGATACTGTCCTGTCAGTTCCCTGATGACCCATCTGGTCGTGTAAGTCATTTAACACCCTTGCTTTGTGTTGTTCTGGAAGAACCAACTGTTTCCGGTGGGCGGTCTTTCTCCAAAGCACCCCTTTTTCATCCAGCTCAAGTTTATCCCATTCCCTGAATAAGCTCCGACTCTGTGGATCAAGTCTTTTTAATTCGTGCTTTGAAGGCTTCACTCCAGACAATTTGGACTGCAACAGAACCTTAATCAGTGGGTCATCTTTTTGATCTTGTTCTACTTGTACTGGTGCTACTAAAGCAGGGTTCCTTTGAGTATCCAGCAGACTGCAAACAGAGATAGGCATTGACCAAGAGGCATTTGACTCGGACTGCGTCTCTACCGCCAGAACAGTTGCTCCTACAGCATCATAAGACATTTCTTCTGTGCACTCAGACATAAAGTTCTCCACATCCAATGGCATTCGAGACAAACTATCAGCATCAATGTTCTCTTTGCCTGGACGATATTTAACTGTGAAGTTAAAATCGGCAAGTTCTGCAACCCATCTACTGCCTGTAGCGTTTAGCTTTGCAGTTGACAACACATAGGTTAAGGGATTGTTGTCGCTGTAAACAGTGAAGAAAGGAGCATAGTACAAATAGTCACGGAACTTTTCTGTAATGGCCCATTTAAGAGCGAGAAATTCCAATTTCCCTGAATGGAGATTGTAGTTTCTTTCTGACACCGACAGCGTTCGGGAACCGTATGCAATAACACGCAACTTTTCATTTTGTTTTTGATACAGAACAGCTCCCAGACCCTTACTGGATGTGTCTGTATGAAGAACAAATGGGAGAGAAAAATCTGGAAATGCCAATATGGGTGGCTGAATCAGACAATTTATCAGCTTCTCCAGAACTTGTTGGTGACTTTCTGTCCATTCAATTGGGGTGTGAGATGGTACTACTTTTGAATTCATACGACTTTGTGACTTTCTACCTTTAAAGGGTGGCTGGTTTTGGTCTTTGACTGGCCCCTTGGTTAGGTCATACAGAGGGGCAGCAATGCAGGAAAAGTCTTTGATATATTGACGGTAATAGCTTAAGAGTCCCAAAATTTGCCTTAACTCACCAACTGTTTTTGGTTCCTTGTCTTTCAAAACCCGGACAGCTGCAGTGTCAGAAGGATCTATCTTATTCCCCTCTGCTGATACAATCCTTCCAAGATAGCGAATTTCAGTCCTAAACAGCTCACATTTGCTAGGTTTTAGCTTTATTCCATGTTTTCTGAGTCTTTGCAAAACTTGTCGAACATGATCAACATGATTTTCAAATGTTTTGCTAAACACTAGTGTATCATCCAAATATGGTACACATATTTTGTCACGAAGCCCGTCTAGGCACTCTTCCATGCAGCGTTGGAAGGCTGCTGGAGCGTTCATAAGTCCAAATGGGATCCTGACCCATTCATATAATCCCCAGGGTGTAACAAAGGCCGTCAGCGGTTTACTGTCTTTTGCCATAAACCCCTGATGATACGCCTTTCCCTGGTCAAGCAATGAGAACATGGTGTTTCCACCAAGTCCATCCATAATATCTTGGACTCTCGGGATTGGTTGTCGATCTGGGTAAGTTTTCCGATTTAGTTCTCTGTAGTCGATGCACAGACGTAATGAACCACACTTTTTCCTAACACAAACAACAGGTGAAGCGTAGGATGAATGAGATTTCTCAATCCATCCATTGGCAATCAAGTCAGTTAGGTAGTCCTTCATTTCATCATACAGTGGTTTAGGAACAGACATGTAGGTACGAGAAACGGGTTCTGGATCTTTTAGTTCAATCTTTAACTGAAGCTTCTCTATACATCCGATGTCACTGTCTGATCGAGAGAAGGAGTCTGACTCCTCCCTTAACATCTCTCTTACAACCTGTCTTTGAGCCTCATTCAAGTGACTGAGATCAATAGGGGGATCCCAAGGTTCTGTGGAAACATCACTATCTTTGGTGTTGTGAGTCTGGATATGATTCATAGAAGCAGACAACTGTGAATCCTCATTCATGTGGAATGGATACACAGATGTAACTGACTGTGCTGTGCCTACAACGACTTTTTTTGTTAGTGTGACGTCGTGATCAGTGGGGTTTTGTACACTTAGGATAACATTAGGTTGCACGCCTTTCTGTACCTGAAACAGTGTGTCATAAAACTGGAGTCCCTCTGGCCACAGTGGGTTTTCATCTGGTTCACACACTAAGGTAGTGTCCTCTTTGAATGGTTTGGCATTTATTCTGCATTTCACTTGGACAGTACTATGGCTTGGTACATTCATCCTCTGACATGCTGTTTTTACTAGATACTCGCTTGTTCGCTCCACACTAACTGCTTTAATGAAAGCCTTTTCATTCCCTTTTTTTAAACTTGGGAAAGCAGTTTTCACTATTTTTAGAAGTCCCTCTCCCTCCTCATCCTTGTTCATTTGTTTCTGACTGTCTATAATAATGCGCTCAATAACATTAAAGCCAATTATGGGGCGGGGAAGTTGACTGCCTCTCATGACAAGCATTGGAACATAAAACTCCTCAGGATCAGTTCCCAGTTTAAACATTACTTCCACCCATCCTATATACGGCATTTCTGTACCATTAGCAGCCTCAATTTGAAGGGGGTCACCCAGGTTCACAATTTCTGTTATGTCTCTGAGCCTCAAATCTGGGATGTTCTCCGCCTTCCATGCTTCATCAATTGCAGAAACTTGTGAGCCAGTGTCCCAGAGTGCTTGTGTTTTCTTCCGCTGTAAATGGCAGGTAATGAGGCATTTTTTTCCAACCAGGTCAACTAATGTAGAGTCTTTCTTGGCAAGAGTGTTTTTGTTTTTACCTGTCATAGTGTTGCACAGATGTACGTTGTCAGAGGTTGTTTTGGGATTTTTTGAGTGCCTGCAGGTCTTTTTGTGTTCTGCCCAATGATTCTCCTGGCACTCCTTAGAACAATAGAGTACTCTTTTGCACACTGAACACTGCCCAAACTGTTGGTGTCCTTCCATCTCTCCACAACTGGCACATTTTTGGGACATCTTGGTAGGTGTGGTTACTCCCTGTCCCGTGGGGGCAACCTTCCCTCGTTTAAAGGATGCTCTCTTGTAGTGGTGGGCCGGCCTCGGTATCCTCTACAGCCAGCCTGAAAATGTTCGCTGCTTCCACACCTGTAGCAGTGCTGGCAGAAGTTTTCTCCCTGTTGCTGGCATGCAAGGCACCTCGGTCGGGGGCGTGGCACTGGGTATCTTTGTGGTGCAAATCTCTGTTGAAATTGAGTAGTTCCTCGCATTAATCTTGGATCACTGGTACCTTGATATTCCTGCAGAGGCCCTCCCTGATAATGATACATGGCTGCTCCCTCTTTGTTCCATGTAGCAAGATGTGGATGAGCATAAGTCATGTGGTGGGGGAAACCGTATTCTGCCTCTTGACACATTGTAGGTTGTTGTTTAGTCTTATCCTCCTTGTTATTAATGGATTCTCTGATTTGTGCGACCTCTGTTTTGAGATCTTTGAGCAAAACCATATCTGCTTTAAGTTCTTTCAGGTCTGCCAGCACATCTGAGGGAAGTGCAGAAACATTTTGGTGTCCTCCATACCTCCTTTCATTACTTGTGTCATTGGACTGAATTGCATGCATGCCAGTGGTCCTCTGTGTTGTGTTTCTCTTCTTATCCTGTCTTTCTTTATCATTAGCACAGGCAATATTTAAAACTTCTAGGAGTAACTCATCTGAGGTACTTGGTTCTGATAAGTGGGGTTGGAGATCCGCCTTTATGTTGTCACTTTGAAGGCCTGTGAGGACTGTGTGCATAAACATGCTTTGCACTAATGCCGGATCATACTTAAGACCAGACTCAGCCTCTTGTGAAGCAAACAATATTTTCTGGCGCAAATCCATTGCTCTGATCACAAAATTCTGTGGCGTCTCTCTGCTGCTCTGCACTTCTGTGGTAAGCTGTTTATATAACTCAGTTGCGCTTCTCTCTTGATAGTGTGAACGAAGTATTCTCCTAAGAGTGGGAAGGGACAGGTCGTATTTTCCTTCTAAATAGCTACGCAGCTGTAGGCCAGGTACTATTGCTCTAATAACAGCGTCCACAATCTCTGATTCAGGGTAGCCTTTACTGAGACCGTTTTCAATTTGGCGGGCCAAACTGGAAAATGTTAACCTATCTTTTTGCCCGGGGTCACCAATTTGACCTGCGATTTTAAAATCCTTCCTCCAAGAGGGGCTGTTTGCATGGGCTGGGGCAGCCTGGACTACTACATTTTCAAAGTTATTTGCAGTTTTATTAGTCAGGGTTTGAATTTCAGTTTCTTTTTGTTGAACCATAAGTTTCAGTTGTTCCAGTTCTCTGCCTAGCTTCTCGTGTTCCTCATCTTCCTTTTCTGGAATGCTGTTTTTGACAACTCCCTGCACTGATTGTATCATGTCCATTAAACCCAGTAATACTGACATCCCTTCGTCTTCTAGTTGTCTTAGTTCATCACTGTCAAGATACTTGCTGATCAGTGAAACAAGAGCATTACGAGTTTTGTCTGTAATATTTTCTTTCTTTGTTCCTGAAATTCCAAGGTAATCGCATATTTTGATCAGATGGTCGCTGGTCAGTTGGAAGAGGGCTCCTTTAATCTCAAACTGTAGATTGTCCACTTCGGAATCCATTTTCTTTTTTTTTTCTTTCTTTTTTTTTTGATAAGTGGTGACGTGTGCAAACGAAAAGTGTTTTGCCAGTTACCGTAGAACTGATGGTCCCTAGTAGCTTTTCTGTACCTCAGTATACACAGTCCTCTTGGTTAGGCATCACCTTGTTGCAGCTGCACTCTCCACTAACTGGGTTATGATAATGGTATGGTTGATGTGGGGTGTTCTCCTCTGGTGTAGAGTCCCAGCCGCACAATCACCATCCCAGCGGTGCCTCCAAATGTAAAAGCCCTGAAAAGGGGGTATAATTGAGTAAATGAGCCGCAGACACGTTTTTCCTCTGCTCCAGCATGTATTTACTGAATTATCATAACTTGCATACATACAGAACAATTTCAAACTTAAAACAGCTGTATGGTTTCCTTATGAATCATCGTGGTACACAAACATGAAAACAATAGTGTACACAGTATAATGCTATACACTCACATAGAGCTGCATTGACTGCTATGAGCTATTAGCTAACTGTGACCAAACATTCTTTACAGCAGACTATGTACATATAGTATGCCATGAAACACATTGACGAGTTGTCCAGTAGCCAGCAAACCCATTACTAATGGTACAGGTGTGTTTATGTGTAAACTCATACCTGAAAAGGGGGTATAATTGAGTAAATGAGCCGCAGACACGTTTTTCCTCTGCTCCAGCATGTATTTACTGAAGAGGAGGTCCCGCTGCTCTTCACTACGGCATACTCGCGCTATGCTCCCCCATCTGGTCATATATGGGTACTACATTTCCTCAACCAAATAAACATGAATATATCTAAACCAAATTGTTGGTAAAAAAACATTGTACATATAAAGAATAACATTTTAAGTCTGTAATGCATAAAATGTGCAGATATACTCAGAAACAGTAAATAACCCTCTGACTTATGATGACCACATTTCAATCCATCACACTTGCATGTTTATTTGACGTTAACACACGTTTTTTTGTTGTTGCTTTCTCGCGTGCCCCCCCCCCCCCCCCCGCACCGCCAGTCATCCGTGCAAAATTTGTTCTCTCCCCCCCCCCCCCCCCCCCGCTCCGCCGAACAAAACTTGTTCCGGCCGCCAACTCACCGCCTCGCCTAAGCAAATTCCTGCGGCCTTCCCCATGTCAGCTTTGTTTTTTCCGCATGTCAGCTTTGTTTTTTTCCGCATGTGCAACAGACCTTCACAAAATAAAAGCATGTGAGCAAAATGCGTTAATGCGCGATAAAATAAATATTGCCGTTAATAGTCTAATGAATTAACGCGAAATTAACGCGTTAACTTGCCCAGCCCTAATATTTATGTTATAAAAAAGACAATTTGGCAAAATTCATTAACATGACGGGTAACATGTCACAACTTGGGATGATCCAGTTAAGTGTCTCACAGTTAATCCAAGAGCAAGACTTTTTGGAGTCTGTTTCTTGCCCTTTGAAGCAATTCAATTTATTTATATAGCGCCAATGCATGAAACATGTCATCTCAAGGCACTTTACAAGTTAGGTTTAATCATATTATACAGATTGGGTCAGATTATACAGATTGGTCAAAAATGTTTCTATATAAGGAAACCAGTTGATTGCATCAAAGTCCCGACAAGCAGCATTCACTCCTGGAGAAGCGTAGAGCCACAGGGAGAGTCGTCTGCATTGTACATGGCTTTGCTGCAATCCCTCATACTGAGCAAGCATGAAGCGACAGTGGAAAGAAAGAACACCCGTTAGCGGGAAGGAAAAACCTCCAGCAGAACCGGGCTCAGTATGAACGGTCATCTGCCTCGACCGACTGGGGGTTACAGAAGACAGAGCAGAGACACAACAAGACAGACAAAAAGCACAGAAGCACACATTGATCTAGTAATCTGTTCTACATTAGATGGTAATAGTCGGTGATCTGTCCTCCCTGGATGATTTCACAGTCAACAGAACGTCAGACCAGGTGTACCTACTATGAAGAAAAAAGAGAGAGAGCAAAAAGTTAAAAGCTGAAATGACAACAGTAATTTCAATGTAATACAATGCAAATCTGGAGAACAGTAGACTGGAGAACAGTAGAAATCAGTAGAGTGAGAAAAATAGGCCCTGATGTCCTCCAGTAGCCTAAGCCTATAGCAGCATAACTACAGAGGTAGCTCAGGGTAACATGAGCCACTCTAACTATAAGCTTTGTCAAAAAGGAAAGTTTTAAGATTAGTCTTAAAAGTAGACAGGGTGTCTGCCTCACGGTCCAAAACTGGGAGTTGGTTCCACAGGAGAGGAGCCTGATAGCTAAAGGATCTGCCTCCCATTCTACTTTTAGAGACTCTAGGAACCACCAGCAGACCTGCAGTCTGAGAGCGAAGAGCTCTGTTAGGAACATACGGGGTAATCAGAGCTCTGATATATGATGGAGCTTGATTATTAAGGGCTTTATACGTTAGAAGAAGAATTTTAAATTCTATTCTTGATTTAACAGGAAGCCAATGAAGGGAAGCTAAAATTGGAGAAATATGATCCCTCTTGTTGATTTTCATCAGAACTCTCGCTGCAGCATTTTGGATCAGCTGAAGACTTTGAACTGCATTTTGTGGACTTCCTGATAGTAAAGAATTACAATAGTCCAGCCTTGAAGTAACAAATGCATGGACTAGTTTTTCAGCATCACCCCTGGACAGAATGTTTCTAATTTTGGCGATATTCCGGAGGTGAAAAAAGGAAACTCTGGAAACCTGTTTAATATGGGATTTAAATGACATGTCTTCGTCGAAAATAACACCAAGATTTTTTACTTTACTACCAGAGACCAAGTTAATGCCATCCAGATTCAGTGAATGATTAAGAAGTTTATTTTTTGAGGACTCTGGTCCAAAGATTATAACTTCTGTCTTGTCAGAATTTAAGTGCAGGAAATTTAAAGTCATCCAGCTTCTGATGTCATCAAGACATGACTGCAGTCGAAGTAATTGATTGGATTCATCAGGATTTATGGATAAATATAGCTGAGTGTCATCAGCATAACAGTGGAAATTAATCCCATGCTGTCTGATAATTTTGCCAATCGGAAGCATATATATAGTAAAGAGAATTGGTCCAAGGACTGAACCCTGTGGTACTCCACAGGTGACCCTAGAGCTTGAAGAAGATTTATTATTAACATGAACAAACTGGAATCTGTCCGACAGATAAGATTTAAACCAGCCTAATGCTTTCCCACAATAAATTATGTCTTGACCAGTGTTGGGGAGTAATTACGGTGGCCGGGAAGTGCAAAACAAAAATACAAAATCTGAAACACTTTTACAAATATTGAAACAAATTAACCTTTCATAAAACAAATTTACAAAACACGAAACACTTTTACAAATCTCGAAACACATTTACATTTCAGAAAACACATACAAAAGACGAAAATCAAACGGAAAGGGAGGGACTGTCTTCGAAGTATATCCGGAAGTGATAACGGGAGCCTTCATGATGAACCAAGATGGACGCCAATCGAGTTGCGTTTTGGCCGTTTTTCGGCACACATATGAGCAGATTAACGCGTTTTTGTTTGTCGTGTGGTCGGTCCTTGGAGTTTTTAAATTTCACAGAACAGACGGAAGAACCAGATACTGCAGCAGTGCATACATTATGTTGATGAGGGTCACTCGTACGCTGTAATCGTAGACATGTCATGTTTACACGGTGTACACATCATCTTGAGACTGCGGTCAAGTGAGCCCTCACTTGGTTTTGTTGGTCACGTAAACACTAAGGATTACGGCAGTGACAGCTGACCCTACTTTTCAAAATAAAAGCAACATTTTCGCGGTGTATCGATCAAGTGTTTTTACACATTTACATTATATTTTTTTATGCTTTGTGTCATTTTTTCTATTATTCTGGTCTGCTGGTGAAAATGGAAATATATACTTTGGTCACACTCTTTAGCCTCAAAACTACTCAAACAACTTATTTTTTTACAGGTGACTACTTTCACTTACAGATGCAGATGATCTCCAGAAGTCAATCTACATGATTTGGGATTTAAAAATAAAGGCATTTAAAAATCTCTACATTGACTCAATTTGACCTGTGTTGTTGTAAATGTTGCTACAGAATTGGACGTTTTATGTGAATAGTATATCAGCATGACAATAGAAAACCTCCTGATGTCGCTCAACAAGTTTCAGCCAATTCTGATGTGGAATTTCAAAATAAGAGCCACTAGAAATCCGTTTATATTAAGTAATTTTGACCAAAGTTGCTGTCACTACAGCAACTAAACGGTAGATACTCAATCGATGTTTCCATTTCAGCATGACAGTAGAACACCTGCAGATGTGATCTCTTGTTCATTGATGCTGCGGGGTCATTCAAGTTTGGCTAATATTCTGTCAGCACACCACCTCTTCCTTTCTGTAAAGGTAAGTCCTCCATTCTAATTCATAACAGTCTAATCTTTAATGGCAATTTGGACATATATCAGGAAAGCAAGTAGAAAAATATGGACAGTTTATAGTCGTCACTACAAACTATCCATATTTTTATATAAATGTGACAGCAAGGACTGTAATATAAATAAAAAGTAACCAAGGTGCAGTTTGCCGTGGCCAAGGTCTGACCGGATTCTCCTGAACAGATGAGCAGCGCCATCCCCAAAAGGCTGAATGATGGATGTTTCCTGCACCACAAAGAATGAAATGGCCAACAAATATGCTATAAGTGAAATGTTAAAACTTAACAATGTTTTACCATTTTAAAAGTTAAATGTAATTACATTTAGTGTAAACAAACTGCATAAACTCAATAAATGAAAAACTATCTTCTTGCCAGTTTATGTACATAAGATACACTTTTAGACATCCACTTGATCTAAATATGAATAAATGCAAATTACATAAGCATGTGAAATGGATTGCAAAATTTAATAATACACATGTTAGTTGGACACAATTTGTGTATAAGTAAACATTTAAATAGTCTGGAAATATGGATATACAATACTTAAAGTTATTAAAAATGAAAAGTAATTCCAAAATGTAAAACCCCAAGGTGCTAAAAAAATAAATATTTAAAAGCAGAAATCCAAAACACATTCTTGTGTATTATAATTCCTCTGGTTTACAGTAAAATAATCAGGATCTTTTTGACATGTAAACTTCTCTGCTTCCTCACATATGATTTCCCCTGCATGTTCACAGGAGCTGCACAGATTCTAAAGACTTGGTGTATTTTATAAACCAAGTTGATAGTTACAGTCTGGGAGATTATTGTGAAAACTTTGAGCCTCCTGATAAATCTTTCCACATGTATGTGGACATTTGCAATCTTCCTTGCTGCAGTTACATCCTCATCAGACAACTGCCCTCCTTTTATGAGTGGATGCTGGTAGAACAAGGTTAAATCGCCTCTCAAACAGCAGATCTCCGATGGTAAAGCCTCTGTCTGCCGTCCCTTCATCGCCAAGACGAAGATACTCCACGAAGCCAGCGTGTTCCCTGCCACATACATTTTTCTTCTTCTTCTACTCTCTCTCTCTCTCTCTCTCTCTCTCTCTCTCTCTCTCTCTCTCTCTCTCTCTCTCTCTCTCTCTCTCTCTCTCTCTCTCTCTCTCTCTCTCTCTCTCTCTCTCTCTCTCTCTCTCTCTCTCTCTCTCTCTCTCTCTCTCTCTCTCTCTCTCTCTCTCTCTCTCTCTCTCTCTCTCTCTCTCTCTCTCTCTCTCTATATATATATATATATATATATATATATATATATATATATATATATGTTCCAAAAAGAACCCGTGGTAGGCGAAATCCGTGAAGTAGTAACCTTTATTTTCTTTACAATTATTATACAATGAAATACTCCATAGTACATTGAAACCAAAGAACAAAACCTTTTTACAGGCCCAAGTATTTGTTTAACAAATAAAAGTACTGTATAAACGTTTTTTTGTTTTTGTTTTTACAAATAACTACTGTGCTGTAAAATAGTAATTTGATCATCAATACGAACTGAATGCTTCAAATTGCGGAGATCAGCACCGCCCCACCGCGACCCGAGTCATTGTATTAGAACGGGAGAAAATGAAAAATGATTATGAAAAAAATACAAAGTACAGTAGGACAAATAGTGACTCACATGTATTTCACTGTTCTTCTCACTGAGCCACTGCATCCCGACTCCGCTCTGTAGCGTTTTTTTCTTCTAAAGCCCGCGGTGCAGGTGTGTGTTTTAGGGAGAAAAACATAGTTATCGGTAGTTGTTGTTCTTCTGGGCAAAAAGAATCTTATAAACTGACATGCTGGTGAAGATTCTCATTTTTGGAATAAACCGACATGCCACCATCGATTATGTTTGAGAACTGTAATGAACGGCTCATCAATGCAAATCCATGAAGCAGCGAGACCGTGAAAGGGGAACCGCGATATAGTGAGGGTTCACTGAAGAGTTCATTTGCAAAAACAGATAACTCCGTTTTTAGCCAAATAAACTGAAATGTAAGTGTGTGTGTGTATGTGTGTGTGTGTCTGTGTGTGTGGGGGGGTCCTTTTAATGAAGGTGTATTTTTGAGATGCCATTATTATGTTATGTCGCTCTTACCTGATCAAATTCATCAGGTAGGCTAGTTTGACTGGTATCACCTTAACTAAATAATAAAAAGCATGTTTTTTTAATTTATAAAAACGGAGTTATCTGTTTTTGCAAATGAACTCTCTCTCTCTCTCATATATATATATATATATATATATATATATATATATATATATATATATATATATATATATATATGCTGTTTATTCACTAATGTCTAACAAAGCTCTGATGCCTTCATGGAGCAGATGCGGTTTTGGAGAGACCAAGTCACAAAGACTTGGACATGTAGACCTGTATCTCTCTGCCTAATTTTAGAAAAATCACATTCTAATCAAAAATATAAACGATATCTGTTCATCTTACTTGTGAAAAGTTATTCCTCGAGCCCTGACGTAAATAGTCCCTCGATTTAAACAAAAATGAGCCGCAAAGTGCTGAGGCATCATTAGTGTGTTCAGCTTGAATCAGCAGGTTAGGGTAGCAAGTCGACCGCCCCAAGATGGCGGCCGTAATTCCTGCGCAGCGACAGTCAATGCGGGGTCTACTCTTTTATTATGTCTATGCCGAAAAACGGAGAAGCATCCCGCTGCAGCCTGCGGGAAGGCGGGGCTTGACATCAAGCCCCGCCCACATCAAGGACAGCCATATTGGAAATGCTGACGTAACAGGTAAAGCTTAACTGACAGCCTGCATAAAAATAAATAAACAGGCATTTACAATGAATTTACAGTTAGAAAACCAATTTCCAAAAGGAAATAAACATAAGACATATTGTAACCAGACCTTAAAATTGAAGTTTGAAGTAATCTTTTGTTAAAACAAACTGGAGTCCAGATAAATATTTATGTAAGTTCATTGTATTACAGATTTTATTGAATTAAAAACAGTTTAAAAATAAAAGAAGCAACAATTAATAAATATGTTTAGTTAGAAAGGTTGGAAAAAAGGACAATCTACAATGATTTAAGTGAAAAGAAAAAGAACGATTTCCCCTCTAAAGAACTACTGCATTCCCCATGCTCCTCTCTCAGAGCCATAGAGAGGATTTCTCTCTATGGCTCTGTCCTCTCTGAGGAACTAGCCAATCAGTGAACCCCAAGCTTTAGGTGACCACCCCTTTCCTCCACTTCCTGTAAACTACTTCCTGTTCATGTCAGTGAAATCGCTCAATGGCTCTGTTTTAACACACAGGATTCTAAATTCATAACCATCCATAGGACTTCCCAGTGATACTGATGGACTTGGAATCACACCAATCCCAGAATTGGAACATTATGAGTTGATTTGAATCCACAGTGGATGTTTATGCCCTGCACGCAGAGATCCCCAGTGTGAGCTGGGTGGCGAGCCAACTGAACTGTGAGCTTGATCTTGATGCAGTCTCATCTCCCTTCCCTCACAGAGTGTGAGGTAGGATTGTTGAACACTGATTTTTGACACTGGTTCTTGTGCTAATACATCACAGACTCAAGAAGAAAGGGCCCCAACGAACAAAAGTGGGTTAAGAACTTAGCATTATTTCTTTGTATTCTCCTTGAGAACTTTTTGCCGGCTTTATTATTCCCATTTTGTGTTTTTGTATATATTGTACAAATGTAAATGTTATTTTGTATGTGGAGTTGTTGTCCTTGTTCAAAGAAAGATTTTTCACAACAACTCAAATCACTGACGTCTGTCATTATTGAGATCAAACCACAGGCTCTTAAGACTTAGCATCTTCTATTACTGATCCTGTTATTGTTATAAATCACTTATTACCTGTTTCTCTGTTATCGTAACGTGACAAGGGTTACAATATGTAGGATTTAAAATCAACAATTAGCAGACACAGACTCAGTCACATTTTAAGAGAAATTTTATTTAGAAGAAAAAAACGCTACAGAGCCGAGTCAGGATGCAGCGCCTCAGTCAGAAGAGCAGTGGAAATACACGCGAGTCACTATTTGTCCTACTGTACTTTCTATTTTTTAATAATAATTTTTCATTTTTTCCCGTTCTAATCCAATGACTCGT